>CANTUZ010000012.1:31391348-32605991 GCA_947846985.1 Fratercula arctica
TGAAGTTCCAGGCTTGTTAACATCACCAGGCACACATAAAAAAAAAAAAAAAACCAAAAAAAAACCAGAAGAAGAAAACAAAGGAACAGATACTCTATTTCTTTTAAAAGCCTTCGCTTTTGATTATCTTGTGAACTAATCAGGTTCCATTTTTGCACATGAAAAAATAAGCTATTCTGCGCACGAGCATGGAACTTCAGAAAGGCGACCCTGAATTTTTCACACAAAACCCGAGTTTTAATATTAGATGGGAAAAAAGCGTGTGTGTTTTCAGCACGACCCGCGGGACTACGGCAGTTCCTCTCCGAAGTGTCTGCAATGTGGAACCTATCAGGGTAATTTCTAGCTGACCGCATACAAACAATTACATATCATTACCGAGCTGCGAATAGCTTTTGCATGGATAGCATGCCCACGGTCCCCCCTTGCGCTCGCCTCTGCCTGCCAGACCGGGGGAACTCGCTGAGGTCCTCCTGTACGACCACTGCTCCGCCAGCGCCAAGGGTGAAACCCTTGCTGCCCTCCGGCAGGACAGACGCTGGAGCAGAGGGACCTCCCGCCTGCGCCATGGCCAAAAGAGACATTTCCAGGTGGGTTTCAAGGCACAGCACCAGCCGGTGACTCTCGCCCACTGGGAACGAGGTCTTGGGGTTGTCGCCTTCCTGGTGGAGAGCCTGGAGACATCTCCGAGCTCCCCAAGGCTAGTTTCTAGCATTCAAACAGTCTCCACCCGGACTTACCGGGCGCTGCAGGGACCTGAGTGCAGGGGCATCCCCCGTGCTCTGCTCTGCATTTCTGCGGGTCTGCAGAGCTGGGGACCAGGTCCTCCTGCAACCCCCACCTGCTCCGCTCCTGACCCACAGCCAGGGCAGCAGGGGCTCCTCCCTAGCAGCTAAGAGCCCTATCCTACGGCAGATGTAAGACAAAACTACTTTGCGGGGTGGTTTCAGCTCTGGTGCTCTGCTTCTCATCTGAGGGGAACCTGCAGAGCACATGGGCAGTTCCAGCGGCTGAGATGCGTGTCTTCCCTAACCACGTCCACGTTCCCACTTGCTGGAGTTGACAGAAGAAATGAGTTTAGAAAAAAAACTAAACAGTAATCACGATGCAATGGAAATCCAGAGAGCCTCCCTGCAAAGACATGGCGTTAAGTGTTAATTACTGGGAGAACAATATTTGCGGCGGCAAAAGTATACATCCTTCCCCAGAAATTGGTACAAAGCCATTGAAAGTCCCCCTAGATCCCACAGGCCAGTCTGAGTTCCTCTTTAACAGCTCTGCTTTTATATTCGCTAGGGTTTTCCTTCTGGGCATCCTACAGCTCATAAGGCACATGGCTTAGTCCTGCTCTTCTAACAAGTCTTTCCGCCGGGTCTTGGGGTCAGAGTGTTCCCATAATACAATAAGCGCTGTATGGATCTCATAAGCTCCGAGGCACAGTATGTTACGTGTTTGGAATTCCTCGTATGCTTTTATACTTTGTTTTACATATTGTAATTTTTATATGCATTACCGCATTGATCCTTGGAAAATTAATTTAAAAAAAAAAAAATAATCAAAAGCAAACACATATTTTAAAAGCCTGCCAGCGGCAAATCATGTTCTGTGAGACTGCACTTTGTAACTGACAAAGAGACCAAACCACCAGACCGTGGCGGCGATCCAGCGGGGTGGATTTACCAGGCTCGGGAGGGGACAGGATCCAAGGGAGCTGTAGTCCCCCCGTCTCCGAGTCCCTCGTTAGGGTAGCCTGATGCTGCTGAAGCATTGGACCCGTGACAGAGGAGCAGAAATGCAATCGCACAGCTCTGCCAGCCAAACCCCACCACCGTACCCAAAGGCATCGTACCCAACACGGATCTGTGCGTCCCAGCACAGCACTCAGCTGCAATGACATCCAGCTGCTGGTGCCAGTATGACCACCAGACCTTGCCTGGAGGGCTGGAGCAACTCAAGCCTTCACAGCCCCTTCCTCACTCTTGGTTAAGACCCGGGATCAGTGCTTTTGGCAGGGCTGAACACGTGCGAAGCCACGGCTTTGCAAGGTCAGGGGTATGACTTCCAACGCCCACATCGTCTTCCCATCAGCTCCCCTTCCCATGCCATGTGTCCTGATGTCTCATCTTAGGAACGGCATTCATGCAGCCAAGATCAAACTTCCAGCCTCCGCCCTGCTCCATCGGTATTTTCTCATTTCCAAAGCCGCCTCTCTACGTTCTTGGCCCCCTCCCCGCCGTAGTTTATTCCAGATAACGTCTTTCTCCTCTCTGGCACCCTTTCTTGTCCTTTCTACAAAGGCTTGAAGAGCCGAGTTGTGTAATGCTGCCCCTTCTAACTCTAACGTGCATGTGGTACATCCGAACCGGCACAATGGCTGGGAGAATTCTTCTTAAGAGCCACCACTGCTCTTAGCTTGACCGTGTAACGAGCACTTCCCATCCAGGACGGGACCGGCGCACCAGGAAGGCCAGGATCCATGTCCACCTGGATACCACCAGCTGCCTCAAACACAGCGGCAACAAACCATCACGACAATTAGGCAAGGACAGGTTATTAATCTATTTTCCACACTCATATCCCTCTGCAGTGAGCTTCACAGGGCTACACCCTACAAAAGGCACACTATTGTTTCCACCTGCTTCCTTGTTGGATTTACCTGGTGTCCCCTTTCTCTTCATGTTCAGAGGTGACCCTCAGAATGGTAACTAGACATGAATCACAAAAACGTGTCACCTATGCCCCAGGCTTCAGGGATCAATACGCCCTTTGATGCCAAGCTGCTGGGACAAGACTTTAACAACAAAATACGGAACGTGTTAAGGAGACTTCCCCCTTGTAGGGACCAAGCCTGGGGCGATTTTGATTCCTTCCATAGGAAGGAGTCCCTACAAGGAGAGCAAACCTGAGGCAGTGCTGGTGCTTGGGCCAGGGGTTAATGGGGTGTACTGGAGCGAGGAGCACATCACAGACACCACTACGGTTGGTCCAGCCCTTTGGGATGGTACATTTCAGTCTTTGCAAGGTCTCTCCAGCCCTCAGAGCAGTCCTCGAGACCGAAATAGTTAGAAACCACTTCCACCCTCTTCTGATGGCCACAGAGTGAGAAGGTTGAGCCTCCCTGTTAGTGCTCACGTAGAAGGATGCGTCAGCCCAGAAGCCACGAAGTGGGGACCCTGCAGTCCCCCTCCCACCGCACGCCCACCTCAGCTCTGGGCAACGCTGCTTTTATTAAATTTTCCCTTCTATTTAAAAAATGTGGCAAAAAAAAAATCCTCACGGACTTCAGCTAGAAAAAACTTCCTAGTGGGGAAAATTAGAAACGTTTTTGCAAGAAGTAGCTAGTGTAACCAAAAAAAACAAAAAAACAAAAAAAAAAAAAAAAGAAAAGAAAAAGGGTTTTGCCAAGACAGAAAAGGGATGCTTTGGGGGGGATATTTTTTTCAGTCCATGTATACGTTGCAGATGAACCACTTGGCGTTTTTGGGCCTTTCAAGTGGCTCGTTTCCAAACGCTGTGGCAGCCGCAAGAGCCTGCAAACATTACCCAGCAAAATCTCCCGCCGGCACCGGGAAAGGCTGACTCAAGCTGACCGGCTTCATGAATGTCTCCGCTTGTTTCAGGTTCCCGCGGAGGCCCACCGTGCTGCTGAGAAGTGCCATTATTAAACGGCCCCATCCCAACCGGATCTGGAAATTCACTTGGATGTGGGGGTTTTTTTGGTAGGTGGGACCCGCGCGAGCAGACAGACAATGACCGGTGGGATGCGCACGCCAGCTGGTCCCACTGGTAGGCAGAAACACTCTTCTCAATGGATATTTCATCTGTTTTATTGTTGAAATATCCAGGACTGCAAACTGCACGGCACAGAACGACTGCGCCGGGACCACGAGCTGGGAGAAAGGGAAGCGCAAACGACGGCAAGAACATCAAAACCAGCTCTCTAAAGCCTGCGCTCCCCTTTCACTAGTATCCAAAAAAAAAATGTGTTTCGACCAAATTGGACCACCACTGCCATCGCCCCTTACCAAGCAAATTGGACTGGAGCCGTTGCAGAGCTTCGCTTAGAAATCCAGATTTTGACTGCTAATGCATTTTTATGGGTCCCTCTTGATCACAACTGGAAAAACGATGGCAACCGACATCCAGAAATAACAGAACTTGAGCCCGGCTGTCAGCATCCAGCCCACTTGCCTCTTCCAAGGGCTGAGCATCCTGACTGGGAGCGGGCTCCTCGGGTGGGGAACAAAGGACCTTTACATCCCGCATCCCTACGGGAGGCAAAGGGATTAGAGAACGTAGGGCCATTTCAAAACAACCCTTTCTCCTTCCCAGGTCCATAGTGAAAACCAGGGGATGGGGAGGAGGGACAAGGCTGCTGCTGGGCTCTGGGGGCTTTTTGCTGGACACGGGGACATTCACCAAAAAAGGAGGGTGTATGGGACGGACCCCGGGCTCCAGTGTGCTCCGCGCCCCGGCTCTGCGGGATGCGAAGGGAAACCGGGCTCAGATCCACCTCCATCCTTAGCCTCTTCTGGACGGTGAATGCATTTCACATTAGCTAATAAATTGCTACATCTTATGTTTCTTAGCCTGCTTGGAATGATGAATATTTTGGAATGTATTTTGGATGGTCCCCTGCCAGAGTTGAACAATCATCTAGAGGTTTTAAATCAAAAGGCTGAAAAATGGAAACCTCTGTATTTCCACAAAGTTCACTGCAGTTTGAAAGGCACAACTCCCAGCAGAGGAGGCAGAATAACGATTGTCAGAGCCGCTGCGCACTGGGGCGAACGAGGGATATGCTGGAAACGACAATCCCTAATACGGAGTAACAATCTTTGCCTCCAGGTGATGAACGTATTACAGGATATCTGCTTATTGCTGCCCTTAATCTGACTGAAATGTCAGATACTCTAATCTGGAGGATCAGACAATTTCGGGGATCTGTACAGAGGTGCGGGATATCTCAGCCACAAAGCACGGCTTTCGGTCTGGTGCAGGGCTAGCAGATGAACGCTGCCGTTCTAGCACAATTTGACAGAATTTAAGCCTTTTTAAAGGCTCTAGCTAACGAATCACAGCCATTGCCAGACTAGGCGCATCCTCACCTAACAGAGGAGCATCTCAAAGCCAGCAAAAGATTTGACGGCTCACCCAAGGTAGCACAGTCGGAGAAAGGGGACTACGGGCCCGCGCTGCGTCCCGTCCCCCTGCTCCAACCACCGCGTCCCACCAGCCGCGGGAGCCCAAATCCGCTCACGCAGACGAACGGTCACCGCGTAAGGAGGGCCGAGCCAGCTCAGCACAGCCCCAAAGCTCGGACACAAAGCCTCCATCGATGAAGGAGACCAGTAAGTGGTCTCGTCTCATCGGAGCAGCCACGGATGGAGCGGGTCCAAGAAATAAGCTTCTCTCTCCCCCGTGGAGATGGGCTGTCTAGACACATTGGCAAAGCCGCGCCGCCGAGTTTGCCGTGCTGCATCCTTCTTGTATACAGCCTGTCAAATACAGCGAATTCCTGTCCCCCCGGCCTGTTAGCATGGGCATTTTTTCAAACTTCCTAGTGTCAGTCATGTCCAGAAACGTCAATGACATTTAATGGAAATTTTTAAACAGATTTCCCCCCCCCCACCCCGCCTCTAGGAAAACATCTTACAATTTTTTTGATCACCCCTCTGGCAACATCATTTGCTGGTTATTTGATTATTTCCATTTTTACTAAAGTAAAAATAAAATAAGGTGAGTACAAAGTATTTTTAGGCCAAGAAACACTGATATTTGAATACGAATTGCAATGAAAAACCTGCAGAAGAAGAAGAAGAAAAAAAGTTCTCCAAATAATAAAAGCTATTGAACAAAACCTATGGGAGCCGGGTGCGCTTCAAGATAAACCAGAAATAGGACGCATTCACGTTACAATTGCGCCGTTCAGCTTGTTGAGTTTCACAGCATGGAGATTAAATTAACAGCAAGTAACCGAAACCACTTTCAGTGTGTGGTACGAAGGCACACAGCAGCTATTTCATTTCAGTTATATACGCAAATGCTAGCCGGTGTGTTTGTGAGTACTGCAGACCGTGTTTCCTAGTCATCATCAGTGCTAACAGCGAGGCCCCACACCGATGCTCTTAACCCTTTGCAGAAAAACTGGCGATTTTGATTCACAAATGAAGGCAGATGGACTTATTTCAGGTTAACGGGGCTCCACAGAAAGGTTTAATGGCACCCCAGCAGCTGATGGGCACCACCATGCCCCTGTGCCGAGGCTCCTGAAGCTCAAGCTCAGTCCCCTCAGTGTGACGGACGGTGAGCGCCGAGCATCACCCGCCCGGGGCCCCACATTGCCCCACATCGCCCCACAGCGCAGCGGCTCCCTCTGCCTCACCAACCCACCAAACCCTCATCCCGGGGCCTGGATGTCTGGGTTGATTTAGAGAGCGGCGGCCGTGGGATGGGCTTTCCGCTCTGCTCCTCCACCCATGGCATCCCTTGAGGCGACTTCTGAAATCACCTCGTGCCTAGGAAAAAAAGCCCAGTTGCTCCTGGCTGCTCACAGAAACCTCGGGAGCCTTTGACTTCACTTCGGAAATCTCCGCCGACCTCCTTGGTCACAGAGATAAATGCATTTGTAAGTGTGCAGGTGACGCTCTGTCAGAGGTGCCTTCCTCCCTCCTCCTCCTCCTCGTGACCCCCTGTCAGAGGTGCCTTCCTCCCTCCTCCTCCTCCTCCTCGTGACCCCCTGTCAGAGGTGCCTTCCTCCCTCCTCCTCCTCCTCCTCCTCGTGACCCCCTGTCAGAGGTGCCTTCCTCCCTCCTCCTCCTCCTCATGACCCCCTGTCAGAGGTGCCTTCCTCCCTCCTCCTCCTCCTCCTTGTGACCCCCTGTCAGAGGTGCCTTCCTCCCTCCTCCTCCTCCTCCTTGTGACCCCCTGTCAGAGGTGCCTTCCTCCCTCCTCCTCCTCCTCCTTGTGACCCCCTGTCAGAGGTGCCTTCCTCCCTCCTCCTCCTCCTCCTCGTGACCCCCTGTCAGAGGTGTCTTCCTCCCTCCTCCTCCTCCTCCTCGTGACCCCCTGTCAGAGGTGCCTTCCTCCCTCCTCCTCCTCCTCGTGCAGCTCTCCATACACCTCCTGGAAAGAGGTACCAGGGGTGGCCACCAGGGCTCAGGCAGAAGGCCCTCTCCTGCCAGCCTCAGGCCCCATCCCCGCACTGGAAGCACTGGCAGCAATGCCAAGCCGGGACTGGTGACCAGCTGTGAGCAGCCAGACACGAAGCTCCTGGCCACGGGCCACTGCCAGCCCGCATCCCTGCAGGCACATCCCTCTGACCAGCCCCAGGCCACTCACACCAGCTCCACAGGCTCCCCCCTTGGTCACAGAAAGTGAATTAAAACGGAAAGACTCAGACCCCCGCATGGGAATCCAGTGTCCTAATACCCCAACAACGGTACCTGCAGACTGGTCGGAGCCTGGATTTTCTGAGACGGGTCGGTTGGGAACACCCTTCAACTTTGGGCACGAGGGACAACTACAGAGCGGTGCCGGGTGGACCGAAACATCCCCCATGCAGGTGCTGGAACACGCATATTGCTATGGGAAGACCATTGCCACGCAACGTGGTGTAACAAGGATCAGAGCACCCGAAGAGCCACAAACCAGCTCGGAGAGAACTAAAGCAGAACCGTCTGGTCCTGAAATAGGTCCTCTTTTTCTTTCAAGCGCAGCTCGTTAATTGTTTGCTGGAAAAACAGAAAAGCATTTTCCGCAGAGAAGAGGACATCCAAGAAAAGCCCTTTCGGACATAAATTGGCAAAAGGCTCCCAAGCATTTATCTTCGGCATAGAATGTGCTCTGTCAGGAGGGCTGTAACTAACAATACGCTGAAAAACATGCCACAGATTTCCACCGTATTTTATTTGGCGCTAAGGGGTTATTCCTCAGCACAAAGTATTTGCAACTGGCATCGGCTAAACGAGAAATTACAACCTTCAAAAAGACCTACTTAGCGTCAGCTGCAGAAAGTATGGAATTTGCCATGGGCTTCGATGACAACAGATTATGTCCCATAAAACGCTGCAAACACGCTCGGCCGCAATGCTGGGTGCGAGCTGCCAGTTCAGCGGGGGGGGGGGGGGGGGGGCGGGATGGGACCCCGGGGACTCAGCGCTTCCTGCCCCCTTTTCGGGAGGCTCCCGCCTGGTTTAGGACTGGTGACACCTCTCTCCCCGACCCTCCGGCTCACGTGCCTGCCAAGTTCAGCCACGGGGCTCGAGACACGGCAAGTTGATCTCTGCAGGGACCGTGCGGGGCCGACGGGCAGGCGGCAGAGCCGGGCCAGGCTGCAAAGAATCTCCGAGCCCCACAGCAGCATCGTGCTCCATTTGGAGCGAAAGCGTTTTTAGCCCCACGGCTCGTTAGTGCTAAGGAGGAATAAGAGGGAAGCGTCTTGTTCCTCCGTGCTGGATGTTCTGGTGGGACAGACTGAAGTCAAGAGCACGGATGGGTCAGGAGGGCATGGAACCCAACGGGTGGGTTAGTGGGCTGGGTGCCCAAGGTGGTGATTTGGGAGCTCCATCACCTCCTGATCCCGCACAGCTCAGCCACATCCCAGGATGAGAGACAGCTTTGCTGCCCCTGTCCCGCAGGATTATTCCCACCTCTCCAAGAGGAGGAAAGAGCTCTGCCAGCAAACTCCCTAGGCCCCCAAACCTCTTTCCACTCCAGCTTGTCGCGTGCTCCAGAAAAGGAAACCTGGGAGTCAGGAAACCTTCCTGGTGTTTGCTCAGGACGAGCACCGTGTCCATGCAGGAGCGCACATGGAAGTGTTCTGCGGAGAGCCCGGGGAAGGGAAGACCATCACCCGGTCCCCGCCATCTTGAGTGAACCTGGAAAAAGCGGCGGAGATTCTCAATCCAGAAACAATCACTGCCTCGGCTCTCGGAGCGGGCTCCGGAGAGGTCGGCCTGAGCAAGGTTTTCCTGCCGCAATCCCGGAGCCCGCTCAGCGAGCTGTAAAACACTCCCGTCCCCGCGTTCCGCAAGAACTTGACCGTTTCCTTCCCCAGCCCGAGTCAGAGCGGCGTGGCTACAGCAGGCCTTAAAAGACAAGGGTTTATTGGGCAAAGATCCCGCATTTACCTTGCCCTGGCGGGATATTTAACCATCCATGGGACTTGTGCAGCAACAATAAAAACAAAAGGGGGGGAAAAGGCGACTTTTTGCGCAACTCTGCAGCCCGCGGCAGGCAGCCTGCCCTGCGTTAGCACGCGCTGCTCCTGCCCTTGTAAAGACCAGGCAGCCTTGGAGTTAACCCCTCCTCCTGCGAGCCCAGGAATTGTCACTTGGCTTGAAATTAAGTGTGTCTGCGAGTCTTGCCGGGGCTGGGGGAGAGGGGATGGCTGTGCTTTGGCTGCGCCCCGCCGCGTTGCTCGCGCACAGCGGGAGCAGCCAAAACGCCACCAACCGAAACGTTGACGGACCGTAAGTCGGACCTTCCCAGAATGGCGCAGTTGCTTCTGTATCTGACCGGCATCGAGACAGGCTCCGGACAGACTGCGCCTCCTCTCTGTGCACCCTCTTGGGTTTTTTTTTTTTTAACCTTGAAGGTGACTCTCATCCTTCTGACTTAAGACACACTGACAGAGATGTACCTTTTTTACGCCAGCTTTTCACAAGACCCCTGAATCTGGAGCTTAAAGAAAAAAATGAAGGGGAAAAAAAAAGAATTAAGAGCCACGGTCCTCTCACAGAAATGCTGAGACCGGACTTCGGTCCCGCTGTACTGGCACGGCGCATTCAAGCCACAGTCCTCCCACAAAGGCTTCAGGCGCTCCGTTAGCGAGCCAGGCAAAACCTGGCATCCCGGTACTAAAGGCCTATCGTTGGGCAGTTGGCCCAGTTTTAAAAGCAGAAGTGCGACAGCTAAACCCATCTGCAGAGCCCTCTGATGCTCAAGCCGCTTGCAGTCAGGCGCCTAACTACAGGCTGAAATGCCCGACTTGAGGCAACCGCACGGGAAAATCTCAGCCATTTCCCGCTCCAGAAGTCAGACGGCATTTTTGACGTGGCAGACCCTGGAGTCCTCTCCTAGCTAGGGAGCCTAGTCAAGGGAAAAAAAAGGCCCTTTTAAATTTATTCTCCTTACAGAGACTCACAGGGAGACCAAGCCAACGACTGTATCGGAATCATGTTTTATTTCCCAACGTCTGACGGGAAGAAGCGTATCAAATCGCGCGTCATCTGCTGCCGCGGGCTCGTTCCTGAGCGGGCGCCTGAGACGCAGGGACCGCTCCCAGCTCAGACACTGCTGTTACTCGACGGATAGTTTAAGCGCCCCTGATGAATAGAGACGCTTTCCCGAATCAAAAGCAAGAGGAAGAAAAACTTCACATAAATTAAACCCAAATAATATTTTGACCAAACCTGTTCCCAGCATTAGAAGGATTGCAGGAGCTGGAGATGAAAAGCTCCTTTTAAGCTGGAGAATTCATCCCCTCATCCCTGATGAAGGATGGATGGGTTACTAAAACAAATATTACATTTCATGCTGGCTAACAACACACCGATATTGCCTTACACGAACAGGGGAGGCAAAAGCGCTCCCGATGATTATCATTTACACACGGATGACTTCCAAGTCCTCTTGCTTGCTGAGCCCGGGCTGCGACAGGACAAGCAGTTTTCTCCCACAAACCTCTTCCGTTGCTCAGGCATTTGTTTTGCCGTTGCTCTGGCAGTTTTATTGGATCTATCACCTGGGCACAGAGGTAATAAAATGCTACAACTCCCCACCCCTGGGCACAGGCTGTATCTCTCCCTGGTTACCTGCCAGCCTATGGCCAAAGTCGAGAGTGCCATCCTCGCTGCCTGCCTTGGGAGACCTGCTGCTGCCCTCACCCAGAGCCATGTCCACAGAGACGGGTGCCCACATGCACCCTAACCACACATCTGCCCCGTAGCTCCACCATCAGCTCCACCAACACTGGCTGAAACAGGCCAGGCTGCCCCAAAACAGCGCTGAATCCCTGAAACTGCCCGGGCGGCTCTGGGGTATCCTCTCCCACCTGGCAGTCGCCGGTACCTGAGCATCAGCCTTTCCAGCTTTCACCAAAAACCTCCCCGTGCCTCCAGTTTTCACACAGAAAGGGTTTCGACTTCTCTTGAATCATTAGAGAAAACGAGCTTGGGAGATTTCACAGCTTGAAACCCAAGGACTTTAAAAAGTTACCTCCGATAGTAACCAAAGTAAACCGACATCCTGCGTTTGCTAGAGCAGAGAGCACGTTTGCATGGCAGAGATTCTGCTCCCAACCTACTGGGTCTCCTGTTGTGGGTCTTCCCCTTAAAGTGTAAGATTAAAAAAAAAGTGGGAAGGGTTGTCGGAAAGCCCCATCGAAGATCTCTTCCCCTCTCCTGGCTTTCCCTCCTCCTTGCTCCCTGCGCCGGCTGGGTTCAAGGCAGGCTGTGTCTTGCTCAGAGCCTGGCTTGCCACGTTGAGGAGAAGAAAGTTGAAGACGGGCTTCAGCCCTTTGAAGCAGCCACAACAGAGAGGCCGTCCTCTCCCCAGGGACACGCCGCACGGGGCTGGCCCAGCCAGCGGGACAGCAAAGCCAACGTGCAACGTGTGGCAGGAGAGAGGCGGCGACGGAGGAGAAGCCATGGGCCAGAGCTCACACCAGCCTCCCGCGGGAGCCGGGCAGCCGGAGAGGAGACTGTGTCCTCGGATGGGCTGCTCTGAGCCCCGAACCCCTTGGAGGCACCTTACAGAAGGGCAGCCCAGCTTCCCCAGCTGGTTTCAACTGGGTTTCTGGAGAAATCTCTCACAACGCGACATGCTCTTTGCCTCGGATCCCCCTGTCAGTTTTTGAGTCGTTGGCCAATTTCAACCACGACTTGACAATTCGAACAGGAACTGCGAAGATAATCCAGCTCCTACAATTTTATTGAAAACCTGGAGGCTCAGTAAAAGGGAAGAGGCATTATCAATGCTGGCAGCAAGAGACCAAGCAGCTGGGCGAGCCCAAGCTCTTACGAGACACCCGAGAACCTAAACTGGAGCACGTCGCTGCTTGGACAACGTGAAGGGAAATCCCAGCAGAGCTCAGCCCGGATTGCTCCACGGACATCCCAGCCTGGAGGTGCACAGCGACAGGAGCATCATCGCCAGCGGCTGCCTCCTTCACAGCACACCCCCTCGTCTTCCTCAGCTGGAAGAGCCCAGGATTCGGACTGGGCAGCCCGAGCCCCATGTTTTGGGTATGGATGCGCCAGTCTTTATTAAACCTGGAGAAAGCAGAGACTCAGGTGATGGGGAGCGCAGCGCTGACTGCATCCGTGTGCCCTGCACCAGGAGGGCGAGCATCCCACCTTCCTGCGGGACCCTGGCCACACCACAGCATCCACCCGTGATTCCCTCCCCTTTCCCGCTGCCACAGACCTTCCTGTGGGTTCGGACCAGTAGATGGCACCAGAATAACAGAAAAGCCCCTCTGGTTCTGCCCTCCGCATCTCCCCAAATCCTCCCACAGCATCACCACCCCCCCATACACAACTGGGCACTGGCAGCAACCGGTGGCTTTTGGCTCTCCACTTTAAAACCCTGTTTGGAGCTGACCTCTAACAGGACTTCTAAAAGTTTTAGCAAACAAATTCAGGAGAGAGAAGAAAAAAAAAAATAGTCAAAGTGTTTTCTTTCCATTTTGAGGCTTATAAAATCTCCCCCCCCTCTCCAACATAGACGCTGCTTCTAAATGAAAAACAGAATCAAAGTATTTACCCAAAGCATCTGCTTTCTCCATAATTGCTTTAATTTGGAGAGGTTCCCCCCCTCCAGCTGGAACCAACAGAAATTTCCTGCCTGCTGCAGTTGACCAGAATCTGCATTTCTCAACGTAGAAGCAATTCACCCGAGAAATGCTGGGCTACGTTTTTAAGTAGGAAGGTGCCCGTCTCTTTGGCCCTTGTGACTCTCGACGTTGTTAAAGGAAAGTCGAGTACTTCTTCCCAAGCAGCCTCTGCTATTAGCTAATGGCAACATCCTCGACCCCGGTGGTCTGAGTATCCTCTCAACTCTCTCAAAACAACAGGACCAGCTTGGGTCAGGGTGGACATTTGCCCTCAGGAGACCCTGTCTCTTGCACACTGGGCATGCAGGAATTCTTCACTTTACAGAGAGGCTGACCTAAAGCAGGATTAACAGCCAGGGCACAGCCTGTGGCAAAATCCAGCCCCGCCACGGCCAGTTTCGGGTGACCCCACTCACACCCGTGCCTTGTGGAACCTCCTGATCGTGGCAGTGGAGAGCCGCGTTTTCAGGAGGAGGACTTGGGTGGAAGATGCTGGTGGTCTCCAGGGACGCTCACTGCAGCGCAGACAGGACTCCCCTCGTCCCTGAAGCACGACGAGGTGTACCCCAGCACTGCGCAGTGACGCCCAACGCCCCGGAACCGTGACCATGGCTCTGTCTGTGGGAGCTTTAACGCCCTCGTGAAAGCACATGGATTTTTTTCAGAAGCTTGAATCCCGCCTGGAGTCAATCTGGGACAAATTCAGAGACCTTCTGACTTTTCACACCCGGGACTGAGTTTTGAATGTGGCTCAGCTCAGCAAAGTTTTAAGAGGAGCTCGATTATTTTGATCTTTGCCCCCCCATCCCTATTATTAATCAGCAAAGAGTAATACCTCCCAACCAAACCATTTGCCAAACCATTTCTCCGCATACTTTTTGCTTAACAGCCCTTCTAGGAATGGAGCACAGTTGGAAACCTCCGCGCTTCCACCCTCCTTGGCCAAGAGCGTGTCCGTGCGTGCACGTGGCCGTCAGCACTGAGCATCGGTGCTGGGAAATGCCCAGCCTGGCAGGGGGGAGGAAGGCTCCCATCGCTGCGGGCTCGGCGGCAGAGCGGAGGGCCAGCCACGAGGGCTTCGTGCTAGCCACAAGGGCTTCGTGCTATGAACGCTCCCGGAGGGAGCCACCCTTCTGTGGCTCTTTGGCTGTTCCTGATTTCAGATGGCTCCTCCCCGGATGGCGACGAGCGAATGCAAAATGGAGCGCAGACACGGACAACAAGAGATGTCTCGGACCGCTGCGGCCCTGCAAACCCTTTTTCTCCCTTTCCTTGGCACCAGCCCTGCACAGCCATCTCCGACCTTCCCAGGGAGCCCACCCTACCAATTGGGAGCCCCTTTGTCCCAGGAGAATGCTAAGCACGTTTATCCCCCTCCCCACCATTGATTAGATTTGCAGCTCTCCCTGTTTTCCTCATTTTACCCAAAGCCAGCGGGGTTGCGACTACAAGAGACACCGTTCACACAGACTCTCAACCTGGCCAGAAATACCACAAATCTCACGCAACAGCCTGTTTTCTTCAGAGCCGCAGTAAACTCAGAAGAGGTCCCGAAACAGGAGATCAAGTTGGGCTGTTTCCACGTCCGAAGTTCGCCCTCTGTAGCTCTGGAGACATTTCCCTATCTCTGCTATTCCTAATAGCAGGATTTTGGGGGGGACTGTCCCATAAATGAGTGGGGCAGCTGGTTCACTTAAGAGCCTGAGTTACGATCCGAGATGAGGACGTAGCTTTTCTTTTTCGTTTCGCACTATGTTTTGGTTCAAACCCGTAAACAGACTCGCACCGAGTGGATCTGCGTTCTCCATCTGGCCCTGTGATCCAATTTCCTGGCAGGAATATCCCCAACATCGAATTGCGCAGGAATGCTGCAGCGCGTCCCTCCGTCCCAGGGCCGGAGCCGAGCTCTTCATTACGCCGGTTTCTGCGCGAGACCCAGCCACGGCGTTTCACCCAGTTACCCCGCTAGCGAGACCAATAACTCACGGCTGACAAAAGCAGCTCTTCCAAAAGGGCTTCCAGACATTCACGGATGGAGAAGCCAACGCTCTCCTTCGGAGTTATTTCTAGTGATTACATAGCATCTCACAGTCAAAAAAACAAAAAAAAAAAAGCATGTTTTCTACCTCCTTTGAATGCATATCTGGCTTTTGCTCTCAGCCACTGGCTCTTGTTCTACCTTTCTCTGATGGATTGAAGAGGGGGGGGGGAAAAACAAAACCACACAAAAGAAAGACCTCTTCCTAGAGAGTCACGGAAATGGGGATTCAAATCCATCATCACAAGTGTCTTGGAACGACTCTGGGTGTTGCATGGCCTGAGAGGGACCGCGCTACATCACAGGAGCAAAACAGCTCCCGCTGGGAGCGGAGACGGGGGAAGCACGGCAGAGAGCAGAGCCCTTCCGAGGAAGCCTGGAGAGCAGCGCCGTGCTCAAGAGGCGGCGGGAGAACGGGGAGCCCAGCACCACCCCCGGCGAGAAAAGCCAGGATTCAGCACCCAGCTCTGCACAGAGTGCTCCGACACTCCGAAAACAAGGCGTCCTCTTCACTTGCTCACACCAACCTCCTCCAGACACACACCATCTCTGGCTGCAGGAGCACGCAGCGTTCGCAAAGGTGGACATGAGCCTGCCCAGATTGATGAAGGGCAGCTTTTTGGGGTGGGTTTGTTTTGTTTGTTTTTTTTTTTCGCCAGTCACAGATTACTTTGTCTTTTCCACCACACCAGCTGCTTCCAGCCCACAATGCCAAAAGGCACGCCGAGGAAATCTGTTGCCTGGTTTCCCAGCAGTGGGTCCCCCCCTCCGGCAACTGTGTCCCTTCCCCATTCAGGTGCTTTCCCTCAGCTGGATGGGTCCCTCTTGCCCCACAGGGACCCCAGTTGAACACAGCACAGCAACCTGCTTGGAAAACTGGAGGCAGAGCCATTGTGCTGGCCAGGACAGATGAAATGCAGGGTTCAGCACACAGGCACGCTCCCACTAAAGTCACGCAGCCACTGAAACTTGGGGGAAGGACTCCCTCCCCAAGGCAGGAGCTCTACACTGTTTATCCCGTCACATGTTTGTCTCCATCAGATGTGTGCCTGGGGTCTCCACAGCATCCTTGCACCACCTCTTCCTCACTAGACCTGGGAGGATTTCCCTTCTGCCTCACTTCATCTCCCTTGCTGCAAGACAAGGGCTTAGAATCAGTTGGGCATCAGTTTATACTCTTCTCTTCTCGAGCTTAAGCACCTCTTCTTTCCTCCTAAACTGGATGCTGGAACTCTCCTTACTGCTTTTCTTCTCTGGACTTTTTTTTTTTTTTTGACCCAGTTTGCATCTTCCTCGATGTGCAGCTTGCCCCAAACAGAGCCGACCTGGAGCCCTCTCCACGGCTGAGCACAAGGAGAGGACGCGCCGTACACGAGGCAGAACTACAGGAGATGCTGGGGTTGGAAAACATCTGCCCCTCCTCATACAGATGCGGCGTTTTGCATTGAGCAGGAGAGCTGGTTCAAGGCCAGGTGAGCAGATCTGCAAAGGGCATGTAGCCACAGCGCTCCAGTGTAGGCTCCTTACACCGAATTCGTCCCCCTTTATAGACAGCAGGTTGACACCAGTGTCTCCTGTGCCACCCTCCTTTAGAGGGCACCACGCAGAAATGCCCTGGGCTGTGACATGCAGGACATCTGCTCTGTAAGCTCATCGGAGGAGCGAGAGCAGCCACTTCCCCCAGCAAGCCCGATTTCCCCACTGGGAATAATTGGTGGAGACGAGATGGATCCGTCCCGTCAGGCGCCCGTGACCAGACCTCGTGGAGCACGTCCCGTGGAGGACCAGCTCTCCCGCAGCTGGAGAGCTTGGCCGGTGGCGGGGCATTCAGAGGAAGGGTTAGCACCAAAATAGGTCATTAGTGAGCGATGTGGGGTTCTTCATTCTTCTCCGGGCCCCTCGTTTTCCTAAGGGGAATGCCTCAGAAAGCCCAGTGGTGGGGAGGAGGAATTTACAGTTCCCTTCCAAAAACCAGCCTTTGTTTGTTTGATCCGTTTTTTTGTTTTGTTTGTTTTTTTTTTTTTTTTTTTTTTTTAAATGATCGAGTAACTTGTGAATACATTTTCTGATGATTCCCACATCCTCCCAGCTGGAGAACGGTTCATGAACAGACTCCAAACTCTGTAAATGAGCTTGTTAGTCATAAGTCTTCAAACAGGCTTGATAAACAACTTTCAGCCTGCAGGATATTCATCAACCATTCTGTCTGCCTGGTCTCCCGACACTAATTTATTATTCACAATGAGAGATCCCGCTCCTAAATCACAGGTGATTGTTTCTTTTTACTGATTAGCTGATTTTTGTTTTGTTTTGTTTTGGTTTTTTTTTAAGGAGAAATAATGAAAAACAAATCACCAACAAGCAATGCATCGCAAGCACTTATCCCTGAGCAATTCCCCTTGTTTCCACGAGATGTATCAGCAATTGTCCAAATGAAGGAAACTGTAAGTAAAGATCTTTTTGGCCAAACCTTCAAGACAAGGCAACAGCCAAGAAAAAGAGTGCGACCGTCCCAACCAGCCGCTGGGAATTCCAGTGCCCTCTGTCAAACCCTCCAGAGACCTTCCAGCTGACCGGCACGTGCCGCTCTCTGCATCCTTTGGGTTCGTGGAGAGCCCAAGCATCTCAAGATGTTCAGGAGATCCAAGTCCCCATGCAAAAATCCGCCACCGAAAACCCCATTTCACCCCACGGGTGGGTTCACGCAGCAAACACAACTCGCCCCAAGGGCATCGGGTGCACTCAGGTGCACCCGAGCAGAAGGTGGGTTCCCTGCAGGAACAAACTTGCTGGAAGTTGCTCCAGTTCATGGAAGGGGATCTCCTCAATGCTAATCAGTTAATTAACACAGAAGGTGGGCGACTCCAGAGACAAAGGCAGATGAAACTGCAATTTGCTGGGGGCAACGTGGAGGGAGGAGAACCTTCCCGAGTCGCTGTTAAAGCCAAGCTCTTACATATCACACATCCAGCAGATTTCAAAGCCCCTAAATTAGGGGCCGGGATTGTACCCAGTTGTATGGGCAGGAAAACTGAGGCACGGCGAGGTGAACTTGGCCAAGTTACGGCAGCAAGTATACAGGAAAAAAAGACCTCAAGTCTCTGCGGCCAAGGCACTGAAGCATTCTGGAGCAACAAAAGACAGGCTGGGTCATCCTGCTGCACCATCTCTACTGAACGTTTGGAGGGAAAAAAAGCCCCACTGTTTTAATTTGGATTTTGGGTGCAAACCTTTTCCGGGCAGGCTGCTCCCAGCACCAGCAAACGCCGCACTCTACAAACCCTGCCCTGCGGTCCCCCTCCACCAGAGCGGCCCCACGCAGCCCGGGGAACACGTGGAGCAGAGAGATGCGCTCCCCAGCAGGCTGCCTTGTGTGTGCATAAAATCCAGACCCGTGTTTCCACCACCACCTTGGCTCCCCATCCCTGGTCCACGGAGGGGTACAGACTCCCGTCAGCGTTCGGAGCGAAGGCAGCAGGATGCAGAGCTTGGCTCTGGACTGGTCTTGAAAGCTTTTTTTCCTGTCTCTCACTGCAAAATCACCAATACATGTGCTCTGACAACCTCAAGCACTCAAGACCCGACAGGCTGTGCTACCAGCTCCTGTCTAGTGACAGCCTTCCCAGTGCCAAATGGGAGCAAACACGCTCAGGAAAGAGACACAGACTTGTCACCAGCTTTCTCCGACACTGTCAGCATGGAAGTCATCCATCCCAAGCAGGAACTCCGTGCCGGGTTCACAAACCTCTGCTCTGTACCTTCCATCCAGGGGGAAACGCAACGCCGCGCGGGACAGAGAAGGATAACAGGAATGAAGCGTTACTGGCGTTTCAACCCATGGGGTGGGGAGAGCGCTGCAAAGCTTTACAGGAAACCAGCCCAGACTGCACGGGGACAGGAGCTGCCTGCAGAGCTACCGGCAAGGGCAGCCCTTTCTGCAGCACCAGGCCCAGAGCATTAACGCTCCGTTTGCACTGTTACGGCTCAGGCACTTTTCCCTGTTGAAGTCCAATCCACCCCTGCAGAGCCCCGGCTCCGCTGAGCCGAGGCGGAGAAGTGAAGGCTCTTTGAAAGCTGCTAGCGTGATTTTTTTTTTCCAAATGTGGGTCGTATTAATGATGCTTCCGAAAGAGGACAGCTTCCAGAGCAGGTCTTCATGGCTTCACCAGCACACTGGCCGCAGCTCAGCCCAACTCACCCGCCACTCATTCAGCAGCCACAGACAACAAAACCAAGAGCAAACAGCAGATTGACGAAGGTCCCCATGGGATCAAAGCCTACCCAACCTTGACTGGTCCAGCATCTGCATTGGCTACAAGAGAGGGCTAGGAGCTACTTGGCTGCTGCCTTCTGTAGCCACCCACTGTGCCCCAGCGCCCCCAGGCATCCCGCTTTGTTCCCAGTGCCCCTGGGACTGCTGGTCCCCTTCAGAGCTGGATGCCATTTTTCTTCTCCAAGCCTGCCCACTCAGCAGCTGCTGGTGGCAGTTTTGTCTTGTCTCCAGATGCACAGGGACACGGATAACTTTGGCTTTACTTTGGTCAAGGAGGCCGCAGGAGAAGTTCATCCGCTGGTGGGCTCAGAGCAGGAAACAACGTCCCCAGGCTCCTGATGAATTCCAGTTCTCGGTGCAAAAGCAGTTTTGCTGCCTGAGCAGCTCATCAAGACGTGGAGATGGTCCTAGCCAGATCCTGAGCGGCTCTTTGGATGTTTGCCCTGCCCAGCAGTCTCGCTGACTGGCTGGAGTTTCTCCTGTAGGAAAATTTCTTTAGCCAGAAATGGGGGGAAATTTGGGTGGAATACGAACTGGATGCTGCAATAGGATGTAGTGACTTGTTAACAGCACAGCTGGCTCCCTTAACCTCTCTTCTACCCTTCCCTTCCAGGAACACAAGGCACCAGGAGGTCCTGGACTGCCACTCCAAGGCAAACGTTCACTTCATTCGGGCACAGCAAATCCAGGCTGTCTGGGACAGCGCTTTAAGCACTGGCGTAACCTTTTCTCGGCCTCTGGAGGTGAGAGAGCAGCCCAGAAAGCTATGTAAGCTGAAATAGATGCTCACTGGCTTGCTCATCAGTCCTCTCTTCCCAGCTTTGGCCTTCGCAGATTCATCCTTGCAGATGCCAGGCTTTCCATTGCAGGAGGCGGCCCTCAGCCCTCAGGTTTGGCACCACCGCTCCCTTCCCTTCCCAACCAGCAGCCCCCAGATGTTCTCCTTTGAAAGAAACTTCTCTCGAAATTATGCCACCACGGTCCCAGCAGATACGCGGTGCACCTCTGCTGAGCTCCCATCCCCACCTCACCGCGTCTCCCAGGGCTACGGGGCAGAGACCAGCCGAGTCCAGCAGAAAGAGCGCAGAGACTCTCCAGTGGCTAGTAAGAGGTTGAATTTATGCAGCATCTCCCCCTCAGGGGGAGGCACTGCTGGCATCCTCCTCCACACCCCACCGGAGCTGGGCTTTCACACCCCTTTGAGCTGTCTTGCTCTCCCACCAGAGCAGCCAGTGGGTTCAGAAGGTATCTTCCCACGTGCGGCGGAACATAAGAGGTTTTTCTCTTGGGGGAACCAGACTAAAAACCTATGCTCTGTGCTCCACCGCCCGAGCACAAGTTGAAACCTTCCTGTGCCCCGCGCGTAAATTCGTGAGGACAGTTCAAGCCGAAAGTCAGATCAGAGCCTTGGGCAACAGCTCCTCCAGCCAGGCCGCGATGATCCTCGCTTCACATCTCCGTAATCCGCCCCGAAATCCAAGCCTCCGTTAGGAAACGCGAGCAGGGTGGGGAACCAGCAATGCAGTGATTCATCCTCCCCAGAAACGAAGGCCCAAGTCTGGAATATTGTGACACTTGGTAAATACTCGTGATGTACTTCATTATGCAACGGAGGCGCAGCAGGAGCACAGCTCCCTCAGGGCTGCTTAATACGGGTTTCAAAAACGATTAAATATATCATAAACAACTCCCAACCAGGAATAAACACCTATAATCCCATCAAGCCATTCTGGTGATGTCAAAAACCACAGGAGCAAACTCAGTTAAACCAGGGGGGAAAGAAAAAAAAAAAAAAAAAGAAAAAAAAAAAAGAATATACCCTCAAAGGAATTATGACCTTGTAATTCTGTGTCTGCCTTGTCAAACGCTCAAAGCCCCTCCTGCTTATTTATTACTCTGTCCAAGCTCTTGCTCTGCTTCCTAATGTCACATATTTGGATGCATGTTGCACCTCTGCCAAAAGGCAAAAGGATGGTGCCCCTGGACGCAGGCAGTAAAACTGTTTCGTGCCTGCGCAGAAATGTTCCACCGGCCCGAAAAAAAAAAAAAAAGGGTTTTTCTGCACGATTCAAGGCTGCCCGTCAAGTCTTTAAACGCTAATACTCATCAACTGGCATACATATAAGCAGTCCATTGAATTGCACGCAATGGTGTGAGTAAGGATTGCACAAATTAGCCCTGAGATAATATTTTCCCATGCGATCACTGCTTTATACATCATCAAAAAGACGGAAAATAGACTGGCTAGCAGTGGAAACTCGGTGCAGATGACAGAAAGCTGATGTTCATTAAAAGCATTCTAGCAGTTTAGACCAAACCTTTAAGTTTTACGAGAGATTTCAAAATCTAATTTTCATGGAAATGTTTTCATTACATTAAGGGAGAGGGGAAAAGAAACCCCAGTAAAAACTTTCAGCAAAATCTTTTTCAAATTAAAAACTTGGAAGCTTTGTGGGGATGGATTGAAAACACAAATACCATCAGCAAATTATGAGCCCATGAGAACCAGGAAGCAAAACCGATTATGATCAAAAAAAGTGAAATTCACAAACAAATAAAAGTCTAGTTTCGGCCGCCAGAAGGGGGGCAGCATGGCCAGAACTTGCAAACTGAGTCAGCTCCCTCCTTCAAATTCACGTGGCTCGTTTTCCCTTGTTAATAATAGTACGTTGTCCATTTCTGTTTGCTTTTGGGGAGTCCTATTTTTTTTGGTTGTTGTTGTTGTTTTTAAGACTCCAGGTTTGTGACGGAGCCGCATTCCCATCTTTTGCCCGCGTCCAGAAGCTCTAGAAACGTAGGTGAAAAACACAAAATGGTTTTTCCCGCTTCAAATTGTGGGATTCAGGGACGTAAGAAAAATATCCCGCGCCACGAGATACTTGCCCGAATAACCACGCGCCAGGCAGCCTGAGAGTGAAATTAAATAGATACACCCAAGGAACATAAATGGAAAGAAGGTCAGCTAACTTCTAACAACTGCTTTGTGTTAGTTTGCTGTTATTCAGCCTTTACTCAAGTGAACACCGTTCGCTCTTTCCGCAAGAAGCTGCTAGGATACGCGCGGTCCAACCAGCACGGGTAAAGATTACTCCCCCAAGAAAAAGCAAGCTGTTGTATTTTTCACACAGATAACATAAACAGCAAGTGCCCTAAAAATAACGTTGATCCGATCCTCAGTTTTTCCACATCGGCTGCTGGAAGAGGAGGATCGGGTCTGGAAAGCCTGTCTGGGCAGCAGCCTGTGAGGATGCTCGCCGCTGCCCGCGGGGTTAAGGCACCGCTCACCCTTGTGCAACCTGTGGACATCAGCTGCTTCCCGCAGACTCTCCCTTTGTCCATCAGCTATGCAGGACAGGACAGGAAGAAAATAGCTGCTAGATTTAATCAATTTACCCTGCATTTCCCCCCCCCTTTCTATCCTTTGTACATCCCCGGGTCTACAGTCTCAGCATCTGGGAATAAGGGCTGTGTTTTACTAACAAAAGAGCCACTTCAAGATAAAGCAAAGGTTTTGCAAAGAAAACCCTGGAGGTTCCTCTCACCTTCACCCTCCAACTGGACTCAGCAGCCCAGAATCACTTTTCACATTTCAAAGCAGCGGCCGAACTTTTCCACCTGTTTTTAAGGCGGCATATGTTTTTTTTTGGTGATGGGTGGGGAGGCACAACACTGCAGACAACCTCAGGATCAGCAGGAAAAAAAAAAGAGAAACAATTCTATATTTACACACACCCTTTTACTCCTGCAGTAGCCTCACTCGTTCTGATTAAAAAGAGGCATAAAGCATAAAGAACAGCCATACGGGAACAGACCAAAGGTCCTTCAGCTCAGGATCCTGTCTCAGACTGCCAGTAAGGAGAGAGCCAGAGGGTAAAGCCCAGGCAGCAACGGAGCCATCTCTGCCCCAGCTCATCCTCCCAGTCTCTCAGGCTCCCGAGCCGGACGCTGCCTCCGCACACCGCTGCAGTGAAGAGCCATCCTCAGTCCTCCCTGAATTTGTCTTCCTGAAATCACTTCTATTTCTGATCTCTACAAAATCCCGTGGCAATCTCATCCGTCACCAAACGAGAAGCCGAGAAAGCCCTTCCCTCCTGCTCTCGACCCGCTGCCTGAGAAGAGGGGGCTGAAGCCAGCACGGATGCTCCGCTTGACCCCAGCCTGAGCACAGAAACTCACCTCCTCCCGCCCGCCCCGGCAGCGTTCCTGCTTCCTTGGGAAGGAGCAGCAGTGCCGAGGGGTCGCGATACCCGCCGGGGCAGAAGAAATCGTGGGGAGCCACAAGGCAGCCTTCACCCCAGCTCTAATCGCAAACCAGCCCTGAGGTAGCCTGAGAGCCTGGGAGAGAAGCGCAGCCCCCCCGACTGCCATCGCCTTTATAGTGAAGAGAAATTAAAGGCCAGTAATAACTCAATACGCAGAACTCGTGCACGTACTGGACCAAAGCGGGGTTTGTTCATTCCTCACAAAAGAAACCCAGGCATAACAATTTTTCTTCTGCTGCTCATGCTTCCTCCGCGTCATTTTATGAGCCATCAACAGCGAGACTCAAACACACACACCAAAAAAAAGCAGAGGTCAAAAATGCCATCTTAAGCGGGGGGGGGGGAAGAAAAAAAGCAAGAAAAAAAGCTAATGGCTTACCAGCTCTGGATTTGGAGAATTAACCCTGCTCACAGCCAGGAGCTCTGGGAACCCATACGCCACCGGACAGGTTTCTGCTACCCCAAAGAGGAGCTGAGTGCTGGGAAGAGCAGGGGGTCCCCTCTGTTGAGCTGGGACCCACATTTTCATCCCAGTTTTAGCCGGAGTCAGAGAAAGCCCTGCTACCGAAGCAAGAGCTGGTTGTATCTTAACAGGTGGTTTTGCAATGAAGAGGAACTCGGGTTGCAAAGCCTTCCTGGCAAAGCGGCAGAGGCAGGGAGCTTTGCTGGGAATTCTACCAGGTTTTAGGGTACAGCTTTCAGAGCTACAAGCTGAGCTAAAGTCAGCGAGAGTGACAGCTTCACAGCACCACTGAAAAATCAGCTCCTTAATACGCTGACAGTTCTCCCTGTAAATATCACAATCGCAGCTACTGCCAGGGATGTTGGTTTTTTCCCCTTTTTAATAAGAGAAGCATTTCCCCCTGAACCTCTCTCAAACGAACCGGTGGTGAAATAGTGCCTTCAATCTCAAATGTTCTAAATAAAACCTTTTGTCATTTCTGTGCCAAACTTTTCCCCTTAATTTTGGATCACAAAAACAGCACCGATAACTTGGCTTTTCACTTCAGTTTGGGACAGAAATGAGTGACAGATTAGCTGACTCTCCTTCAGGTTGGAAGAACATTTTTGGTATTCTTGAAACATTCCACAATTTCTCCAAACGGCTTTTACCTTCTCGCCTTTAGCAACACGGAGAATAACCGAGCCCTGTGTTAGCTTTTCCACTGAACCAGCTCTCATTTTTCACCCAGAAAAGCTCATACCTCTGTTGCACTGCCTAGCTCCAGCACAGTCCTTTCCCTGCACGGATTGGAAAACACTTCACAAAACACAGGCAAGGGATGGGGAAACTGAGGCACGGAGGCTCACAGGATCTGCTAAACGCATCAGTGAAAGAGCCAGAAAGCCCAGATGACAGCTCTACCCAATAAACCAGGAAGAATTTATCCCCCCCCCCTTTTTTTTTTTTTTGCTTACATTAGAATACTTTTAAAACTTTCTAATTCACCGCAACGGCATTAAAATTTTTACAGCATTCAGAGAACTTCTAATTTATTTGAAGCTGTAGTTTGGTCCCTGCTTGGCAATGCTGGCTGGGAAACACACCCTCGGACTGAGGTTTTTTGGTCTGTTTTATGCCCTGAGAGCAGGGTGGGTAGCTTGGAAAACACAGCCCCTCTTTTCCAGGCTGATGGAGCCAGCTCCAGAGAGCAAGGGGCTGCGTGAGGAGTAAATATAAAATATAAACGAAACCAGGGCGTGAAACAGAAGGAAAAAAAGAGTTGTCTTTGTAACTTGTTGGTTAGTATCTTGGGGACTGGCCGGCTGCAGTGTTGTGGCACAGGGGCGAGCAGCAATCACTGCCTTCCCCGCTAAAATATACACCTTTGGGGCCAGAAATTGCATCATTTTTGCGGGTCCTGGGAAGGGAAAACTTTTTTTAAGCGGCGTTCGGTCCATCAGCCACTCCCGGGTCCGGGTTCCTGGGAGGGCAGGGAGCCGCTCCGGCAGCCGCGCATCCCTCGCTCCCTTCCCGACCGCATCCCGCAGTAAACCCGCCTGGGGATGATGCTTCCCCCCCCCCACACACCCCCCGGAGAAAATGGCTTGCCGGGGATCCCACGGGCGGTGGTGCAAGGAGCGGCTGCTTTTTGGAAGGCTCCCCCCTTCCCCAGCCCGATTTTTCGTCGGGATCCGAAGAAAGCCACGTCGGACCCGCGGGGAAAAGAGGGTCGGAGGCGGCTCCCGGTGAAAAAAAAAAAACAAACCAAAAAAAAACCAAACCAACAAACAAAACAAATGAAAAGCGAACGAAAATCGCAGTGTAATTGCAATCGCGATTTTCGTTCGCTTTTCGGGTTTGGGTCGGTTTTTTTGGTTTTTTTTTTTTTGGCCTTTCGGCAGCCGCAGGGCAGCCCCCCGGCCCGGGATGGGGGTCACCCTGGGAAGCGAGTCCCTGCCCGCATCCGCGGCCCCTGCTCGCCCCACGGGAGACGCGGCGGGGGCGGCCGCAGCCGGCCCTTACCCACAGCGAGAACCGCCGTCAGTCCCTGCGGCCGGGGATTTTCTTTATTTTTTTTTTTATATATTTTTTTTTTTAACTGAAAGCAGAGGGAGGGCAAGGGGAGAGGCGGGAGTGTGTGTGGGGGGGGTGTTGCTGGCCCTGCGCACCCACCTCACCCCGCTCCGCCGCGGCTCGCCCTTTCTCCCAGCGCTCCCCTTGGAAAATAACAAGCGGCGCTTGGAAAATGCCGCGCAAGCCGGCGCCCGTCCCCGCTGCCCTCCAGCCGCCGGGCTGTTGTTTTACGACTATTCGCCTTCCCAAAGGAGGACCCGTTAGAACGGGCAGCTCAGGGGCAGCTCTGTGCCCTGCCCTGCCCGCCGGGCCTGGATCACCCCCGCACCGGGAGAACCGGGGGTCGGGAAGGAGGGGACCGGCGGCTCCGCTTTGCGGCGACTCACGCATCCTCGGGCCGTTTGCGAGCCGCGGTGCTCCGGGCAGGTCGTCGGACAATTGTCCGGTCCCCATCCAGACCCACGAGCAGCTTCCCGGCGTCCCGCAAACCACCGCGCCGGTCCCAGATCCGACGTGTGGGCGAATGCTCAGCCGCCTGCCGCGCCTCGCCCCATCCAGCCAAACCCCGTGCTCAGCCCCCCGGCAGGCGATGGGAAAAGGGGGCTCAGCCCTCCGGCCCGATCCTGCCCGCCCCGGTTCCCAGGGCTTTTCTCCTCCGTGTCCCCCGAAGGGAGACGGAGCGGCGCGGAGCGGGACCCGACGAGCGCGGCACGGCGGCGAAGGGCAGCTCGCCGCTCCCCCGTTCCCGGGACGCGGTTGGGGAAAAACAAGCGTTTTCGCACGCTGCCGGGTGCCGGCCCCGCCGAGGGCAGGGGGGATGCGGGCACGGCCGGCCCGGGGAGCCGGCTAAGCCGGCTCGGGGACCGACCGGCGGCTCCTCCGGCCGCTTCCCCGCGGGAGCCCCCTCGGGGCCGGCACCGGCCGCGGCGGCTCCCCCGGCCGCTCCCCACGTTGGAAACGCCGCAGCGGCCCCTCGCCCCCGGGACGGGATGGAAGTGGGGTGTCCCCGCCACTTACTGTCCTGCTGCGGGGTGTCGCTGCCGCTGGTCAGCCCGGGGGACTCCAACAAGCTCCGGCCGGGCTCTCCGCCGCCCTCGTCCGCCTGGGCGGCCACCATGTCGCCCGCCTCCTCCAGGTCCAGCAGGTGACTCACGGAGAAGTTCTTCTTGGCTTGTAAATTGTCCAGGCCGGCGGGGCCGTCGAGGCGGGCGGGCAGCAGGGCCTGCCTCTCCATGGCGTGGGCATAGCTGGACGCCATGGTGTCGAGCGGGGCTTTTCTGCCCTCGCCCCCCCCACCCCTCCCCGGGGGCGCCCACCGCCCCCGCTCCCCCCCAGCCGCCGGCCCTTCGAGGGAGGTGGTGGCGGGGGGGGAGAAAGATGCGCAAGGACCGAAGACGGGGGAACGGGACGGGACCCGACGGCAGCGGGAGGGGAAGCCCGAAGGGGAGCGGGTTTAAAACATGCCGGAGGGGAGAGGCGAGGCGGCGCGGCCGGCTCGGGGCGCCGGGGCGCGGGGAGCTGCCGCCGGCCGGGAGGCGCAGGGTGGCTGTGGGGCCGCCGGGGCGGGTGCGCCCCGTCCCTCCGCCTCCGCTGCCGGCGGCTCCCCTCCCTCCGCCCCTGCGCTGCCCTCCCCTCCCCTCCGCTCCGCACTTCAAACGGCGGGGGCGGCTCCGCGCCGCTCCGGCCGCAGCCGGGCACCCGGGGGAGGGCGGCCCGCGGGGCCCCGCCGGGACGTGGCACCGGCCCGGCTCCCCCCCGGGACGGGGGTGGGCAGCGACGGCCCCGCCGAGCTCATTAGCTCCTGGTTTGGGGCGGGGGGGGGGGGGGGGGTGTCGGCTGCGGGAGCCCCACGGTTTGGGGGGCGGGGGGGGAGGGGGACGCAAAGGGGCTGTGTGGGGTGTCGCCCCCCTGCCTTGTCACCCGGGGGTGCAGCTGGAGAGGAGGATGGGCACGGCTCTGGGGAGGGCTCCCGGGGCAGAGGAGAGGAGCAGGAGGAGAGAAATACAGTGAAATGGAGAAACAGCGAAAATGCGAAATGCAGATGAAAAAGGGGACAAAGAGAAATGGAAGAGAAAGCGTGAAAAGGAGAGAGGAAAGGAAGAAGAAAAATAGTGAAAGAGGAAGATAAAGTGCAACAGGGAACTAAGAAAGAGAAGACAGACCAAAAGGAGAGCAAAAGAGCAGAAGAGAAAGGAAAAAAAAAAAAAAGCCAAAAAGAGAAACAGCAAAGAGAAAAAAAGACAGAAGGAGGAGAACTCACTCAGAGCTCCTCAGGCCAGCGAGCAAAGAGGTCCCAGCAGTTTGGCCTGGCCTGGCTGGCACCCATGACCAAGGCAAAGGTGCAGGGAGGTACCCCTGGACCCTCACTGGCCGCAGAAGGGCCCCGAGAGCAGCAAGGCTGACAGTGAAGGTCCTGCCGGCCAGGAAAGGCCGCCGCGTCCCCGTGGCTGGAGCCTGGGCTCCGAGCTGCCACAGCCAGCCCAGAATTTCCATCCCCCCTGATCTGGGGAAAGAACATTTGATGCCATCAAAGGGCTCCAGATTGAAAACAGATGTGCTTCCCCGAGCCTCTCCATGCATTTAATTAAGGCACAGGCATGGAGGAGACATTTTCATCATTAGTTTGCTTTCAGGCTCCCCCCCCGCCCCCGGTCCCGGTTTACCCTTTGCAGTCTCAAAGACCCAAATGAGCGTGGCAGGGCCGTGGGGCTCTGCTGTCCCCGGCCTGGGGGCGAGCAAAGCTGGTAGGCACAGGCTGGAAAGGCCAGAAAAAGCACTGGGGCAAGGTTGCACGTGGGTGCATATCCACCCAAAACACCATGTGTGCATCTATGTATGTATACAGCAGCGTGGGCCTTACTGCATGCTGGTGCGGCCCTTTTTCTGCATGTGAGGGAGCATTTGTGTGTGGTGTCCTGCGGCACTTGCCCACGTGTTGGATGGGGAAGGAGCTGTGTCTTCACAAGGGTGTGTGAGGCTGTATCTGTCTGGCTTTTGAATGCTGGCGTCTTGTACCCCGGACCTCAGGGTCTCCAGGTTTAGGCACAGCAGGGTGGGTGGGCATATGCATTTCCATGCTCTGAAGAACGGTTATCTGTACACACCCCTGTGGGCTGCCCAGCACACAAAACACCCTTTTCTCTGCCTTTCCCAGATATTTGTCTGCCTTCTTTCTCAGTGAGCTGGGTGTTTTTTTACCCTCTTTCTCCCTGTTCCCCTTCAAATGGATGTTGCAACTGACCTGGCTTTTCTGAGTGGGTGTCGTGGAGTCCTAGCCGTAAACATCCCTTTCCACTGCTCTTAGCCCCAGGCAACCTCTGCCATGGGGGTGACAGTGCAAAACCACAGACAGCAAGAGCTCTCTGTGCCACCTTCACCATTATCCTCACTGACATCCCTGGTAAGAAATATTTCTCCTTAGATCTCCCCATGAATAAGGGCATCCTTCAGACAACTCCCCCCCCGCCGCCTCGGAGTTTGGGAATGCAGCCCAATACCAGCAGATGCCCTGGAAAGATGGTGGGTAAAAACATGTCGGTGCTGTGGGTGAGCACACCAACACGTGTGCATCCGCTACAGAGGCAGTCTCTCACCCACAAGGCAACAAAAGGGCCCAGCTCCAAGACCGGCTACTGTGGCTTTGCACTGAAGCGAGCCACGGATGCTCCCCATACGTACGGCACCCACAGGCTGAAAAGCAACATGGGGTGCCAGCTTCACATTCTGGAAGTGGCCTAAACACCTCCTTTCCCCTCCTGCAACACAACTGGATTTCTGCGACTGGGTGGCAGAACTCTACTGAGGGACAAGATGAACCCAAGGGAAAGTCTGCCAGCTCTGTCTGTCTCAAAAGAAAGAAGGCTGGGAACAGTGGGAGACCTCCAAGACTGCACAGAACACCACAGGGCTGTGGCTCATCTATCAACCTGCTATGACCAGGCAGGCCCTAGGCTAAGGCGCACCTGCAGTGTGGAAATGAGTGTGGTAGGAACCTCCTGGGCTCTGAGAGGGATGGTGACTGTGCTGCCACCTTGGATAATCGACTGCCTCTCTCCCTAGATCATCTGTAGTGCCTTTAGGACCAAGCTAGTCTTTCAAAGCAATGCTGGCCTGTTCTGCATGTGCCAGAGGGCAGAATTAGTGCAGCATCCATGATACTCTGCTCCATGGAGAGCATGGTTTGCCTATGGGAAGCCTAAGGAAGGTAAAAGCTGAGAGAGTGCCAGGGTAAAAATCCCACCAGGAGAAAGCAGTGGAATGTACTCTTTGTAGCAGGGTGTCCTATTGTACTGGGGATCAGCTGAGCTTGAGGGAATGGGTGGGATGGATGAAAGGACCTTGTCACATGCAGGAAATAAGTCACATGAAAAATAAGTGATGGACCAAAGTGTCCCGCAAAGGTCATGAGCAAAAGACAAAGAGAAGAATCAGAAAGATGAGGAGAGGGAGGGGATGAAGGACATGCTCTCTGAGCTCCTGGGTGAGCCAGCCAAGGGTCCCAGGGCCCTACATAGCTGCCATTAAAACAGAAGCAGGACCATCTTTACAGGACAAGCATGAAACATCCCTTCATTAGCTTCATTAGCTGTTTCCTTTAACGTGATTAAAAATTTTAGAAAACTTCATGTTAGAGTACAGGCAGATATTATCACCTTACCTGAATGCTCAAGGGTATTGCCTTCCAGTGTTCGTCTCCTCCCCCTCCAGCCACCAGCAGTGAAGGCAGAAGACGATGTGGCATTTGCTACCCATGTCAGATGTATCAGCTTCTTCCTGTGCGAGCATCCAATAGCCAGCCCACACCCTCGCTCTAGGGTCTCCAGGAGCTTCTGCAGGATAAATAGCCATAGGACAGGTATGAGCCACACCATGGCCTGCTGTAATCCAAAGATCTTGACGCACTTCCCCCCATTTCAGATAGGGATACTGATGCAAAGGCAGCTTGTCCTCAGCATCAAACCCAAAGCAGAGGTGAAAGGATACCCCAGTTCTCATGACCCTGAGGCTGGAAAAGACTTCCATGCTACAGATGGCCCATGACAGCAAATGCATGTACCATTTCAACATCCCACAGGCCATCAAGGAGTGAGTTAGACATCTATTTCCCACCTCACCACTAGCCTGGTGTCAAGCCGAACAGATAGCTCCCATCCATCCTCCCATCCCACCTTTCCTCTCCAACGTGCGCCTGCCTGGCAGCTGCCTCACAGCCCCATTCCTCCACCTTCCCAAGCTGTCCAGGGAATGATTGCCTCCTGCTCACACTCCCAGCAAGGCAGGGACCTCTGAGCCTCTGCTGCCAGGCGGGGAGAGGAGAAAGCCCAAAGGTCCTGAAACAGTCAGAAATCTGGCAGGTAAAGCACCCACAGCTGAAAGGCCAAGCCTCATACTGCGGAGGGCAGTATGGCTAGACCTCAGTTTGGCCCTTTCTGCTCCCAAAAGGGGTTATCATTTTGAAGGACATCAACCGAGACCCATCAGCTGCAGCCCTGCCTCAAAACCTATCTGTCTCTTATGCTGTGACCACATCACCACAGAAGGTGAGGCAGAAACCACAAACTCTCCCATTCTTCCTCCCCCCGCCCACCCCCCAGTTGCATATCAAGAAGGGGAAAACCAAAGATCTGCACCTCTGCAGGTGACCAGCACATTTGCTTCTGCTTTCTTTTCTCATAGAAAATTACAAGCTCAATCTGCAGCATCAATGAGGAAAACCTCCAACTTAAGTATTTGCCCCAATTCCTGCAATTTCCCATGAAATCCTGCACTTGGAAGTTCCTGTGGTTCCCTGCTCCAATATATGAGCTACCAAAGTATGCTATAATCCCTCAGAAACCTTCCCCTCACCTTCTCATCGGTTCAAACAGGGAGCTTCCTGGCACATACGGCCGCAGGCTCGGTGACATTTTCCAGGTACAACAAAGAGGAGCTGACAACCTTCCCAAGGGTCTTGCAGCCAACACGAAATACTCAGGGCAGATGAGCAGCTGCGCAGCAGGAACGTCCCCAGGGCAGCTCACCGTCTTTGTAGTTGGCATTCGTGGGATGTGGGAAGGCACCAAGCACTGAGTACGACAAGAGTAAGCCGAGCCTTCGCCTGCTCTGCTCTCACGTTCAGATCTTCTGCACTGACCACCACTTGCCCAGCATAGACTACACGCTTGTTTCAGGTGCCCTAAATATCTTCCCTTCTACCTGAATTAAAAAAAAACAAACAAACCAAACAAATAAAATAACAAAAAAACATCAGGCAGAAGAACCTGTGGAGGCTGTGACACGCCGGTGTGGATTCTCAGCTGTCTAGTAACATCGTGGCATTTCGATGGAGCATTTTGCTCAGTGAGAGGAAGTAGTTTGGGTATTTCTTCCCTACCTTATTTTCATGAAACTTGTCAGCATGTAATGTCTCAGAGCCCTTTTTTGATCTGCCAAATTTGTTTCATCCTAGCAGTTTAAAAATAATATTGCAGGAGGGCAGCAGGGAGAAGGAGGAGCTAACGGCCAGTACCATCGCGCAGCTTGGGCCTTTAGGAAGCCTGGCCAAAATGCACACACAACTTATTACTGCTCAGCTATTCTAAAACATGCTGGGTGCCCTCCAGCACTGCTCTCCTGAGGACCTCGGCAGGGTGTGAGCAGTTCATGTAGGCGCTTCAGAGGACAGGAGGGCACAAACGATGCTTAATCCTCTCCTAGACCCATAGCGGCGGCTACTTTGGAGAGGGAGTGCTCCCAGATAGACCTCCACCTCCCAGATAGACCTCCATCCTTTTCATAGAATCACAGAATGTGTTGGGTTGGAAGGGACCGCTAAAGGTCGTCTAGTCCAAGCCCCCTGCAGTGAGCAGGGACATCTTCAACTAGATCAGGTTGCTCAGAGCCTCATCCAGCCTGGCCTTGAATGTCTCCAGGGATGGGGCCTCCACCACCTCTCTGGGCAACCTGGGCCAGTGTCTCACCACCCTCAGTGTAAAGAACTTCTTCCTAATGTCTCATCTAAACCTGCCCTGGTCTAGTTTCAAACCATTGTCCCTCGTCCCATTGCTACATGCCCTTGCAAACAGCCCCTCCCCATCTCTCCTGTAGCCCCCTTTAGGGACTGGAAGGGGCTCTAAGGTCTCCCCGGAGCCTTCTCTTCTCCAGGCTGAACACCCCCAAATCTCTCAGCCTGTCCTCACAGCAGAAGGGCTCCAGCCCTTTGATCACCTTTGTGGCCCTCCTCTGGACCTGCTACAACACATCCATGTCCTTCTTGTGCTGAGGGCTCCAGAGCACCCCAAAACATCAGCCACAGCTCCTTAGGGGAAGCTGATGAGAGGCATCAAATCAGGGCATCTCTCTGCTGCTGGCCACTTCTCAGGCTGCATTCATACTGTCCCATCCCTTGCCCAGCCCAGTGCTATCCCCACTTCTGGACTCTCTTGCTGATGCCCAGCAGAGCCAAACCAGAACTCTTTTCCCCCGGAAAGTTTTCCTCCCATCGCCCTGTCATGCTGATTCACTGCAATGTTTGGTCTCAAGCCTCTTCGCGCTTGCTCTGCCCAGGGCTGGATGAGAACCACACCGAGCCGGAGACAGAGAGCACCTGCAGGAACATGTGTGTGCACAAAGGTCTATCACCTTACACGTGTGTGTGAGTGCTGGGGTATGTATGCACACATTCGAGTCTGGAGCCAGACCTCTCCCCCACAAACTCCCGCTACACACTTGGGCCAAATCTCCCTCTTTTCTTCCCCACATAGAGGCGCGTTATGAGATCCGTGGGGATCAGGTAGTCTACAGTCATTTCAAGCTGTAAACTCAACATCAGGGTTTCTTTTAATCCCAAACATCTTGATATCATCTGGAAATGCCATGAGCAGTTTATAATTAGGGTTTAGCATGCAGATTAATACCAGCAGCTCCAGGGTGAACAGACCATCAGAGTCTAATCAAAGCTTAAATGGGGCAGCAATTTAAAACTGAGATTTATTATTCCTCTGCATAATATTTGGAACCAGGGGCTGAGTTCACATCACACACAATCATTCCTGGAAGTGCTATCACATCTCCAGTCAGAGCGAGGTGGCTTGTTACTTGTTCATGGGGGTGATAAATACTAGGCTTTGGGAGCTTATTTAGGAATATCGCAGCATTGACACTGTACAAGATTTAGAACCTGAGGCAGGAGAGCCCTTGCACACATGCACAACGCATGGGGCTCCAGCCCCACATGGATGGTGGGGCAAGGCCGTGCACCTACGTATTTTTTTTCCTGGGTGGTGGCCCCAGGACACCAGGTAAAGGGTCCTCTGTTTGACATCTCCTCTGGCCACGTGTGGGTGGGGGAGAGGAAGGGTAGGAAGGTATGTGGCACCCAAGGGGGGAATAAAGCCACCTCACAGCAACAGAACTATCACAGCAACTGGCACCATGTCGCAGGCTTGGTGGCATGGTCAGCTAAGGGTCTGGGAGGGAGTCCTAGGCCAAACACAGCCAGGGAAATCTCCTCCTGGGTGATATTTCTGCTAAGTCGCTTCTGGATGGCCACTGAGAGTACCCCCAAGTTTCAGAGGTTAGATTTTCAGGGTAGGGGTAGCTTGGCTGTCTGTGAAGCACCTGGGTTGGAGTTTTCACTAGCAGGGCCCCTACCTTTTCAAACCTGCCCTGCCCAGACCTCCCCTCACCCAGTTAGGGCTGGAGCCCTTCCCTTGCCTTGTCATTTATAAAACACAAGCGGAGGAAGCGGTTGGGCGGTTGGAAATTTGTCATCAGTTTGTCTGTACAAGTCCCAGTTTTTAGATTTCAAGACAGGCTGAGCTTCAGCAGTTGCCACCTAGCTTTCAACAGAGATGACAAGCACATTCACCAGCTGGCAGTGGCAAGAACTAGTTTCCTATTTTCTTTTTCTATAAACTTTACACCAAGTGGAAGAGGGGCTATGAGGAAGGGAACGTCCTCATCTCCAGCCTGGATGGTCTGAGGATCTGAACTAGAGTTCAGCTCTTCACTTCCCTGGCTTTCTCTTGCTAGGGGTGCCCACGTGGCTATCAGCTCTGCCACTGGCCCTGGAGGCTGCCTCTGCGGGAGGTGTGTCTCAGCACTGCCCTGAGATGATCCCAAGGATCAGCACCATGTCTGAAGTGGAAGGAGCAGATGACACGCACCATGGCCTCTCAAGACAACATAAGACGGGAGTTCATAGATCCCACAGCAATATCAGCACAAACATCTCCCATGGCTTTGCTCCAGCGGCCCGGAGTCGCATGAGCATGGGGTGACAGGGCACAGTCACGCAGGTGGATGTCTTCATCTCCTTCTTCCCTTCTTCCCACTTCATCCCACTAAGTGGGATGTCTTCATCCCACTAAGGCTGCTTCCTCCTCTTCAAGGATTTCAGTGGTGTTATCTGCCTCAGCAACCAGGAAAGCCCTAGCAAGAAACCAGGCTGTGGCCCTTTCAGGTTGCCTTCTCCTGGTACCATGGCTACCTGGGGGCAATGAGACGGCCATCAGGACACCCCTCCCTTACCCGGGCCAGCTAAACAGAGCTAGCCAAGCTAAATCAGGGCTAAATCGCCTGTTGCCAGGGGCTCAGACTTGAGCTGGCTCCAGGGCTGGCTGCATAAGGAGCCGTGGGTTTGGATAAGCCAGCCGTTTAACCGGGGTTTTATTACCAGGCAGGGTAACAAAAGCACTCAGAGGTCACCCAGGAACTTTAATCAGCAGCGAGGGTCACTGGCTAGCTGGCCAGGCGGGAGGAGGGCAGGGCCCAGGGCACGCAAATAAATAAATAGAGGTATTGAAACCACCTCCGTTCCTCCAAATGATCTCCTCTCTCCCTCCCCTACTCTACGCACATTATAAAGATCTCTGCTCTTTACAATCAGACGTTCAAATGGCTGTAATTTCCACAGCAGAAACTCCAAGATCTCCTGCAAATTTAGCTGAGAAGTTTATCCACAAGGCTTGGTTGGGTGTTTTTTCTTTGTTTTTTTTCTTTTTCTTTTTTTTTTTTTTTTTTTTAAATCCCTCACTGCTGGAGATGAAAGTTCAGTCTGCTGGACTGCTCTTGGGCTGGATATCAGATATCCCTAACCCTGGAGAGAGAAAGCGTCCCACCAGCTTCTCTTCCCTGCAGGAAAGAAAAAAAAACCCAACAACCCTCCCATAATCAGAGTCTGGGCAGACAAATTGGCACCACTGTTTTCGTCTTTTCTCTCTCCACCCCCCCTTTCTGGAAGAGGACTAACCCTTTGGAACACAGTCACAACTCACAAATATTTGTGGGTATTATATTGCAAGAGGGAAAAAAAAAAATCCAAAGGAAGGTAACTGTTAAAAGCTTAGTCCCTCTCCCATGGAAAGCAACTTTATGCATGTCCATAAATCTCCTTTGTAAGTGGTCATTAAAATTGCGTCTTGTTTAATTTTTTTTTTTTAATCTCGTTTAAACACTTTTTCTCATCTTGCAAACGAATGATGTCATTGGCAGGCCCAGTAATGAACTGAAAAAAAGTCAACTTTCTAACGTTTTGGGGGCTCTCTCCAAAAGCAAACATTTCAATACCAGTCTGCTAATCCAGCCAAATACTTAACAACCAACTTGTATTTAAGTGCCGTGCTCCCCCGGGGACATCTGTCATACTCATCTTCATGCACAAACGATGTACTTAAAGTGAGGAGCGTGTTTACACTGTTGCAGGACGAGAGTCCCTGGCCCTCGCTGCTCATTGCACGGGCAACACAACGCAACTGAGACCCCGCAGCAGCTGCCCGTGCGTGCCCTCGCCCACTCGCTGACGGTCACTGGTCCTCCCTCTCCTCCTCCAACCTTGAGAACTGATCTCCTCGGGGTTTCCTGCGTTGCTGCTTTCTTTCTAACTGTCGAGCCCCCCTCTTCTTTTGGCCCACTGTTCAAAGGACAAGGCTTTCTCCAGATGCCGCAGAGCACGATCCTCACTAACCTGCCCAGCCCTTTGCTTCACAAATATAGAATCACAGAATCACAGAATGGTTCGGGTTGGAAGGGACCTTAAAGATCACCCAGTCCCACCCCCTGCCCTGGGCAGGGACACCTCCCACCAGACCAGGCTGCTCCAAGCCCCATCCAGCCTGGCCTTGAACCCCTCCAGGGATGGGGCAGCCACAGCTTCTCTGGGCAACCTGTTCCAGTGCCTCACCACCCTCACAGGAAAGAATTTCTTCCTGATATCCAATCTAAATCTCCCCTCCTTCAGTTTGAAACCGTTACCCCTCATCCTATCACTCCACTCCCTGATCCAGAGTCCCTCCCCATCCTTCCTGTAGCCCCCTTTAGGGACTGGAAGGGGCTCTAAGGTCTCCCCGGAGCCTTCTCTTCTCCAGGCTGAACACCCCCAACTCTCTCAGCCTGTTTATATACCCTTGACACCCAAAACGTCGTTTGGTTGAAAGGCTCCTTGCCGGGTACTTGTGTTGTTTGGTTTGGGTGTGTGGCTGGGGTTTTTAGGTTTGTTTTTATTTAGATAGGTTTGTTTTTGTTTTTTTTTTTTTTTGGAAGACGTTTTAATGAAGTGGAAGCAAAACTAAATAGTAGGCTGTGCAAAGGGGGAAAAATAAATGCAAAACTTGAAAATGAATAATTGGCATGGTTTTAATTAAAAAGCGGTTAACTGTTTCAGGGTGAAGAGCATGGGTTTGGGCTGACACCGTCTGAACCCTGGAAAGAGCACGTTAAGTTGCGGGTTAAGAAAATGGGAAATAAATACATCCCAGCCACTTGGAAAACTAAACCATCTTTAGGGCTCAGTTGTAAACTTTCTTCAGCAATTTATTAGAGTTCTAGAAAACACTTGTTGAGTAGCCTTGGCCTGTAATAAATATCAGTCCTTGTTTGTTTGTTTTTGTAATGGGAACAAAACCACATCTTTTTCTTTCTAAAGTGGATAATTCAATTACATGGCAAGAAACACATTCATTGTCCAGAATACCCAGAGAAGATTGCCACGAAACTTGCAGTTCAGCGGAGAGTGGAGGGGAACGGAGCCAGCTGATACCCAGAATCGGTTGTAGGGAAGATTTTCTTGTCGGCACGTCCGCTGATGCTGGAGATGACGGAAGCACTGGGACTGTCATTACAAACGGGAGGTGGAGATGGGCGCCTCTGCGTAAGGCACTTCGTACCCCAAAGGACATGGAGGACCCCAAAGGAGGGGCAAGGCAGATGTGAACAAGAGGGAACGAGGGACAGTGAAGGGAAGGGACCCGTCTGGGCCACGGAGCAGGTCCAAGGTGGCAGGGGGAGCTGAGCCCCAGCCCTCCGTTCTCATCCTGCTGTGTGCGCTCATGGATTTGTCGTGATTCCCTCCAGAAAACGCAAACCCCAGGTCTCTGCCTCCACTGCCAGCAAGGAGCCTGTCGCGTCCGTGTGTCAGCCCTGCTCCAGGAGCCCCGCTCAACCGCTTGCCGACACGTTCTGCGTGCCTGGTTGGGGCCTCTTTCGGACCCGTTCCAGTAAAACGGGTGTTGTTTGAAGGCAGAAAAGCACCTCTGTCCTGCATCTCACATCCGATCCCGTGCTCTCTCTCAAACCTAGCTCCAGTCTGAAAATATCAATGTTTTCTTCAAGAGGCTAAAATGCTTCAACATTCTGCGCTGCGGGCTGTCACCCCTTCTGGGGGGACTTGTCCTGGCCTCAATGGTAGGAGGCAGATCGTGGCAACGATCACAAGGAAGTCTGGAGGTGACGCCCTGTGAGAATGGGGACTGCTTGTGAGCATCCGTCCCCTTCTGTGCCTCCGTTTTTGGGAGCCTGCCTTGCAGAAAGAGAAACAGGAATCCATCCTTTAAAATCAGTTCTTGGCGGGTTTGGTTCGCTCACCCTCTGCAGGCAGCCTGGCTCTGGGTTTAATACTAGAAAAGTCTCCAAGCTGGACTAGCTGAAGAGGGGGTACTCTCCAGATAAGCAATTACCCAGTGCGCTTTCCCAGGGACAGCCCAGCAATTACGGTCAGCAATAAAGAAATCTGACGGTTGTCAAAACACAGACCCTCATTCCTCCAGGCTCTTCTTGAGGGGCACAATTAGCGTGCTGATGTGATTAAAGCCACGTTCGGGTCCGTGATAGGAGAGCCAAAATGCACCCAGATAACTTGTCCGAAGCCAGCCCCTCGAAACTGAGGCGTTGGTTACCTGATTTGTAGCCAATCAAGTAGAAATCAACCATTCCTGTCCACATAGCTACACCATGCCGTTAAACAGCCAAACCCTCTTCTCTTACATGTCTTTGAGGGAGATGAAATCCATATGGCCCAGAGAGTGAGCGCAGGCTAGGGATGGAAGGAAGGACAGAAACAGCATTTCTTCAGGACAGAAGACAATGGAAACGTTTCCACTGATTCCAATAGGTTCTGAATCAGCGGCTGCAACCAATTTTCCTCCTAAATGGACTTCCATATGTCTAAAAAAGTCTCACAAGCGCTGGAATTTGTTACAGAACAAACCTGTACTTTATTACTCTGCTCCCCGACTCCGCGTGTTTCTCCCTTTAAATTCCTTGGTCAGCCATTTCTGGGCTTCAGGGTTCGCTTTCGAGAAATGCATTCACTTCTAAAGCAAACATTTTCCATGAAACAGAGAAAAGTCTCCCCCCTCTGCTCCAAGACTTCACTTCGCTTTGCTGGGAACTTGTGTGTTCAGCTTCATCGGAAAAATAAGTGGCTCTACGTGCAGAGGAAAGCACGGGGAGGAAATCAAGTTCACCAGATCTGAAACCTCCTCTATTTTACAGATAGCCTCTGAAACGCATATATGTTGGCAAAAGCCTAGCAAAGCTGATTTTTAACGGCAATTTTCCGTTTCCCACTTCTCTAAAAACAGAAGAGATTTTATTTTGCCCTCTTTGTGACAGGCATCTTTAAAGTAAAGGTTTTTCTGTTTCCTTCTTTCATTAAAATGAGACAAAAATTGGCAGAAGTGGGCTTTTTCATTTTCATCAAAAACTGGTTTGTAGGGAAAAAGAGTCACTTTCCTTCCCATGACATCCATGCTTCGTACTACATTTAAAGGGGTTTAGGAACCAATGTACCATTTTCTTTTAGGCACCTTTTAGGCACTACAAGGGACATTTGCATGACCAGCTTCCTATCTATATTCCAGTACTATCAGTAAAGGTTAAGCAGTTAAATACCTTTTATCTTGTCCTGAGGTGTCAATGAAAGCCAGGCTTTCCACAATGTCTTGAAAATACAGCTTAAGTTTGATTAAGTTCCTAAAACCTAGTAGAGTTTTTAGAACTTACTCCTAATGCTATACTGAAATGGCCATAAACATTCTAGTTTTCAAATTCATCTATCTGAGCAAAAACATTTTCTAGTTCCTTGCAAGAATGAAAACACAGGAAGAAAGTTTCGAAGCAACTCCCCCAAGGAACATCCCTAAGGCCCCATTTAATTCACAATTTTAAGAAGTTTCTAAGCTCCCAAAGTATTTTTTGGTTGATGTTAGCTTTAGTTTAAGGGTGTTGTTTCAAAACGAAATCTCAAAACATTTCATTAGAAAACAAAGCCAAAATGTTTGGATTTCTTTTTCTTCCTTTGCCAAAACAGTTTGTCAAGCTGATGTGAATTCACAAACATTTTCAGCCAACCTAAAGCACAATCTTTGGCAAATAATTTGCCTAAAAAAAGAAGTAGTTGTCCTGTTCTAAGAATAAGGATAAAATCCATCCACGATTTCAAGTGCTCAGGCTGAACAATGATGGAGTATTTGCCCTGACGATAGAAAAAGAGAAATAAATTTTGCTTATTACTTTACATATATATTTATACATATCTGAAATTTATATACACGCACATACACACACGGCCCTTTCCGCCCAACATGAATGTTTTCAACACAGAAAAAGTAAAGAGAAGAGATTTAGTGCTGATTAGAACAAAAGTCGCACTGTACCTTACAGATTTCAGCATGTCTCATTAAAACCAGGCTTGAAATATACATATCCTTTAATAAATAAAGCTTAAGGTACATAAACACTGCAGCGGATATAAATTATTTTAACCAAAGTATGTAGGGGAAAAAAAAAAAAATTACTGGAACACCATGATCCAGGGAATTTTACAGTAAATTGGACTTCATCAGCGGTTTTGCATTTTTATTTGATTTTGGAGTTCCTCCACTAAAGCTGTAGGTTTTGTAGAGTTTATTTCACACCTTGTAATTTAAAACGTTACACTCCATCGAAATTCCTCCCAAAAAAAAGGACCTGAGTAATTAATGTCTTTGGGCTCAACGTTCATTATATCCCACTAGTGTGAAAATTCATAAAAATAAGACATGGGATTAGGAGCTTAACAGCCTCACACATTTGCAGAGCTGCTGCATTGGCAAATATTTCGTTGCCCTTTCGGAGCGGAGCGCTCTCCTGGCTGGTCTCATTTGTTTCGTTGGATCATCCGAGTCTTTAGGAAGTGCCTGAAAAGCAACCTTGCGTCTCGTGCTCGTATTTTTTTCAAGGAGGCAGAAAAATAAAAGGGGGTCGGGCCATTTCTTCCCCTGCTCTTCTATTTTCTTCGTTTGGTGGCAGGATGTGCTTTAACCCCTCGTGGAGACAATGGGAATTCTGGCCACTTGCAGCAAGGGGACTCCAGATGCCCTTGGAAAGGAAGCAGGACCTAGGTTTTGATTACTGAGAGCTGAATCGCTTCCTTTATGAAAACACCCTGGGTTCTCCTCCCTGGTTCCAAGGAGGTGGAACAGCTCCGGGTTGAATCACAGACTCCGTTTTGCCCTCGGCGGATTCATAGATTCAGCGAGTGAATTTGTGCAGTGAACAGTAACTTTGACCAGAGTGTAATTTCGGAGGGACATAAACCATTCACAAAGTCGGGCTGAATTTGACGAGCACCTTTTGCCAAAAAAACAAACAAAACCAACAAGCCTAATACAGGAGGCTCTTTTTCAAACTTCAAAACATTTCATTCCAAAGTGTTTTCAAAGCAAAGAGGTTGACTTCACGTAGGTGTTTCTGAAATGAGCCTTTTGGAGGTTTTATTGAAAAACCTGACTTTAGAAAAAAAATGAAATTAAACTGTAAAATGGAACATTGTGTTTCAAATCAAACACCGTGTCCTAGGTTGACTCAATATTTCTGGTTTATTTTATCTTTTTTTCCTCCCCCCTTTTTTTAAGATTGTCTTGGTTCAAAACAAACAGAATTGCTTCATTCCTTGGTCCCCTCCCCCAGGTATCTGAATTTGACCATGGTACAAAGCACCCTTTATTCACCCAGGTTGCAATCATTCACCCAAGGACGTGGCTGGCCAGAAACCCTTAAGGAGTAGACCAGCATAGCTCTCCCTGCAGCTCTGGCTACTCAGTTTCCTTCTAAACCAGGCGATTCCTATTGTGCTGAAGTCCCTTCCAGATCTGAGTCACTCCTCAAGGCTCCCTTGATAGCTGCCGGTGAGAAATTCCAGCCCAAGATCCGTAGGACAAGCCATATTCTGAGGATACCACTTGATTTCAGAGGGAACCAAGCTGTTCAGTTTGGACTCAGAGATACCTTAAGTGAGGGGATGTGAAGTCCACAACAAATCTGCTCTTGGGCAGAAAGTATCACTGGAAATTGCTGTTTTCATTACTGCACGTGGCTGTGGAAAGGAAAACTTTGTCCAAGATAGATCAGCTATTGCATCTGCCCTGGAAATTAATTTGTCAGCAGCAGCTGGGAAAAGTGCATCAGCATGCGAGTACTTTGCTGCCTTCTGATGTTTAAGGTCACATTCGCGTTACCTTTCTGCCAAGAGCTTTTTGGCGACAGGACGATGCACGGTCACCAATCCAAGGAAAGGCTTTTCAGGAAGTTCTCCAAAGAAGAGCACGCCAGAAAAAAAAGGCCCATTTTCTTTTACTCTGTGCATTTTTAGGCAATACAATTAATATAACTGTTTTAGCATCCTAAATGAGGTTTACACATTTTACCCCACGAACAGTGCTTCTAACTGAATGCGGTTAACACACGCACTTATAAAAAAAATAAAAATTGCACATCTTCTTTGACCTTAATGAAAGAAGCTCCTACCTCCAAGCTTGGTCTAGAGGCTGTGTCGCATCTTCCTTTTGCTCTCCAGCCCTCGGGAGCTGTTTTGCGCTCCGAGCAAGCCACCTTTGCAGCAAAAGGATGAGTGGATTCTAAGGAAACATCAGGGCTTCTCAGACGGGTGAAAACTGGGAGATCTCTCAGCAAAGTTATTCTTTAGTTTCATCAAAAAAAAAATCTGTCATCACGTACTCTGGCTGGTGAAGAGGTGATAAAATCATTCAGCTTTGGGACACGGAGCGGTTCTCTCAAATTTAAATCAGATGGAAAGAAAGACAACTTGCTTTCAGAAGTAGTTGGGCTCTCAGCAAGGATTATGACTTATCATTTTCTTGTAGTTGCAAATTGAGCGTGTTTCAGAGTTCAAATAAACAACGGCCATACTTTTCTTATGAACTTATCTTGCATCATAGCTCTGTCCCCTTACGAGGACAACAGCCACGCAGCCTGGTGCTGTTGTCCATGGGAGCACGCGGCGACCCAGTGCTTCGCTTGCTCTGAGGCTGTCTACGTGAGTTGACGCACAAGCATGAAGATGAGTCACAGATGGCTCGATTAGTGTTGGAAACTCAGTGCAGATCTGAGCAAGTTTTGGATGCTTCCCACCATGTGTACTTCACTCCCTGTCTCACTGCAGAGCCTGCCGTGCAAATGCTTTAAAGGGTAACGCAGAGGAAGGGCTGGGTTTTGGGAAGAGGAAAAACCATTCTCCTCAAGCACAGCTAATGGCCCAGGAAGACCCAGCTTTAAACCGCAGCAGTGGAGTTTCCAGCTAGACTTTGGGGTAAACTTTTACTGCTGAGAGACAGATAATCCATCGCTGCAGGGTGCAGAAACTATCAGACAATTACCTGTCGGGACAGACAGGGTGGACTTGGTTGTGGCTATGAGTTAGAGGACATCTTGAGATCCTTTCCAGTTCTGTCATTCCAGAACAGGAGGTCACCCTCCCTGCATCTTAGTCTTGCTTGGAAGGTACACCCTGAAAAAACATAGTCTACAGGTCAAGTCCACACACAGCAGCTACTGAAGTAGCAATCTAAAAAATAACACTGATACAACCTTTCAGCAGGAGCAGAGCTCACATTTCTTCAGGGAAACACCCCCAGGAGCGTCACACATACCTGCACGGTTAAGCAGGACTGAGACGGCAAGTTGTGTTTGAGGGTACCCAGGACTGGATTAAAACTGCTGTGACCCCATGCGGCAAAACACTGATGCAGCGTATACACCACTCTGCTTAGTCAAATTTATCCTCTCAATTGTTATGGAGTAACTTCAGTCCAACAGAATTCATGCCAGATGGCGTATCGTGTGTCTTCCTGCAGTCAATGTAAAACATGAAGCCGATATAAACACTCTATAGCATGTTCTAGCTAATTCAGCACAAAGCAACAGTGTGCACACACCTGATCTGGATCATATTTGTCCTGCCAGGTGATTTTGCAATACACAGAGTGTTAATGATGTGGAATCCTAGCCCCATCTATTGCCCTGACAAGCCCTCATCTAGTGTTTCCTGCTTAAAAAAAAAACCCTCACGTCAGTTCAAGCTCACATGCAGCATTCAGAGACACTAATACCATCCTGACAAGTTATTCAGGATGAGTTTTCCCATTTTCAAGCAATCAGGCCTAGAAACGGAGCCTGTAGGGAAAGGGATTTATGCCTCTTAGTAGAGCTGCAAGAAAGAACATTGATACTCAGACCACCCCAGCCATCAGCCCTGTACGAGACAAGCAGCTCTTGACCTGCTCTGGGCAGAAGAGCCCACCCATAGCCAAATGTCCAGGCTAGGGGAGCTGTAATTTGAGGCAGGTCCTCACTAACCTGAGGCTCTACATCATGTACCAGGCAAATCCTTCTGTGCCCAAGGCTAGGCCCTAGTAGGGCTTTCTCCCACCTTTGGGTAGAGACATCACACATGCCCTCCATGTCCCATTCAGCTCCACTGACCACCTTGCAGCGATTTCCTCAGCTAAGACTCAACATGCGGATGTACCAAGGCACCGTTGTCCTTCAAGGGTATGCTCTTATGTCCTCTGAGAGCACCTTCCACTTCAGCTGGGGTGAAAGCCAACTCCTGGTAGCCCCATTGCCACAGGCAAACCTGCTGAATGCTTGTAGCCCATCTAGAACCTCCACTTCAGCATGGATGCCACAGCTTACCTTAAAGACCCCAACAGGCCTGGCATGCAAATGAAGCCAGGGCCATTTTCCCTCCCTCTCCAACCCTACAGGACAATTGTCCCTGGCCTTCATGTACCTCTCTACTGTCCCCCGAGTCTTCAGAGCCCAAAGCTTTGGGCTTAACACTAGAGATTGTCATCGTGCCTCTTGGCCTTGAGATCAAGGAAAGGTCTAGAGATGCCACAGCCCCATCTCCTGAAGGCAGAGCAATTATTAGGGGAGGGCTTGACTAAGCTTGACTAAGTTTATACAGCAGGAAAGCGGCATCGGCACACTAACCCCACCTCACACAGTTGTACATGGGCTTGCACAAAAAACCACCAAGAGGCCTCTTGTTTGAGGGTTAGCTGGTCATTTCTACCACAGAAACTCCTGTGTCAGCACCTGCAAGTATTTAAAATTCTCAAGATTTCTTGTATTTGTTGTATCTGCCTTCTGGTTTTTTGAGCCTTTATGTTAGACGGTGCTGAGCTTTCAAGCTTTTCTCCACAGGGACGAGGCCACCAGGTGACCCACAGTGTGGAGAGCCAGCCAAAACTCTGTGGAGACGGGATGTGAACAGATAGAGTACGGGGAGAAAGCCCTAGAGGGAAGAAGGAAGATCTGGCTGCGAGAGGTTTAAAATGGCCCTGAGAAAGTCTCTAAGTTGAGAGTGTGGTAACACTGAAGGGATGGAGAGGAAGCAACATTTTAGAGAAGAGGAGAAGGAGGACTCTGCAGCCTTAATTTATGTTAATGACAGCAAGGCTGTGTCTAAACAGACCACCTACCCCCTCTGAGCGTGGTGTGACCGTGGAGGTGACACCCGAGCAGACACGCTGGAGGATTGTGCGTCAGGTTTCCACCTGGGCTTTGCCAATGCCCGTCTCAGCACTGATTATAAGAAGCAACCCCACTATCCAGGAAACAAGGCGGCACAATTTTAGCAGAGGAGCCTGGGGAGGTGTCGTCAGTGCATCTCTTTTAAGGACATAGCCCTGACAGGATGTTTTAACATCTTTTCTTTCTGATAACGACACTAGCTGGGAAAAGCAAACAGAAGAAACCCAAAGAAACGTCAGCTGTTCTTCAGGTCCAAAGCAGAAGCAGGAATCTTCAAGGCCACGCAGGACTGGGAAACAAAAGCTCTGAGTTGAATTAGTCGTGTACCAGTCGGTCCCGTAGGAGAAGCCAAGTTTCTACCTTGCGCGGATTCCCTGTGCTCTGGTGTGCAGCTGAGCCCCTGCCGTCCACGGGGTGGATGTTTTAGTGCCTGGCTCTTTTTAACTGGCACATGTTAAGAGCTTTGAATTAACAGGTGCATAAAAACTGTCAAAAAACACTTAGCTCTCAAGACAGTCTGTCGGTTGTATTAAAAATATGGTTTTATGTAACCACATTCTCTCAACACTTGCTGGGTATTACGGCATGGGAAAGTCACTCGCCCTTTCCAAATGAAAGCAGCGATGTTTAAACTCTCCCGCAGAAAAGGAAAAAAAAAGAAAGAAATTGAGAAAGGCTACAGTTCCTCTGATCTTGCCAGGGAATTGCTCCTGTTTTCCACACTAAAGGTAGATTTCTTCCAGCAAAATAGGACCGGCCTAAAGCTCCAGACTAGAGGCAAGCACCCCAGCAGGTCAAAAGGCCAGTGTCTTGCAGCCTTACTGAGCTGAAAATAAAGGATTTTTGACAACTGAATGGGAAGATGTCTCACTTTCTGATTGAGGAGGTGGTATTTGCCGTAAGCATGGTCTGTGATTAAAAAAAAATCAGAGTTTAACAGAGGTTTAGAGCTAGAAAAAAAAGCTATTCGTGACCATGTTTCAGAAGAGGTTCAGAAATGGTTTTAGTTCTTCTTCTCCCCTCAGTCAGGAGTCCCAAACATCTGGGATGCCAGAAACAAAAGCATCAGGTTTCCAGAGTGGAGAGAGTTGTAAGACACAGGTCCAGGAGAATTTTTAAAACTCTCAAAAGCATTTCTGAAATCAGTTCCCTTTTAAATACGTGGCAAATACATTAAAGTGGGCTTTGGATTAAAGTTTTACTGCCTCTTGATAAAAGCCATTCGCACCTTTGATGTGTTTGTGGATGGCAGCCATCCCAAATGCCTTCCCCAGGCCTCACGCCCATCAGGAAGTCTCCCTCTGGCTCTCTCCAGGAATGCCCAGATGGGTTATCATCTGTCACCTCTCCAGAGGTGACCAACTCAAAACAGCCACCTCTGGGGTCGCAGACACAGTAGGTGAAAGCACAAATTTCCGAGTGCAAGCGTTTAGGGTTTAATGGTGAACGTGGATAACCCCAAAGCCTGTGAGAAGTGGGAAGAACAGCAGGGACCTGGGCTTCTGAAACTGGCTGTGAATTTAATCCTACTCAGTTTTAGTTCTATGAATTAAAGCACGTCCAGTACCACCCTGTGCTCACCCACCTTCTGCTCAGCCTGATGGCTCTGAGGAGCCCTGGTTGTTTGCCCAGCCTGGGGGACAGATGGGGCCAGGAAGTTTCTCGGCAGCTGCTTGGAAGGAGGAAAGGAAACTTGTTGAAGGACAGAAGGTGAAAACTTGTTGGTGGCTTGGGAGGGTTTGAGTAATGAAAGACTCCAGTCTTGTGGGCAGCTGGGGCAGAGGATATGGACTAGGACTTGAAAAGCAAATCACAATTCCCCTCTATGATAAGCAGATATAGCTTTGGTAAGACACTGGCACAGGTTGCCCAGAGGTGGAGGCCCCATCCCTGGAGACATTCAAGGCCAGGCTGGATGAGGCTCTGAGCAACCTGATCTAGTTGAAGATGTCCCTGCTGACTGCAGGGGGGTTGGACTAGATGGCCTTTAGAGGTCCCTTCCAACCCAACACATTCTATGATTCTATGATTCTTTGTGGATGTCAAGGCCAGAGGAGATCGCCACGAGAGTCCAAGTGCAACTGCTAGGCCAAGGAAAGTATTTTCCGATAGCTTCTCGGGTTCTGCCAGCGAGAGCATCACCCCAAGAGACTCACAGAGGGATTGCCACTGACAATACCAGATATGCGGAGCAAGTCGAGGAGCGGGAGTCTGCCTGTTTGGCAGTGCTTGTTTCCTGCAGAACTGGTTAATGTCAATGAGACTGATGAACAGTAGTTAGGGGATGCAGTGGGATGTCAGGGAGAAAAGTCCATCGCTAAATATTTTGATTTGAGGAACACAGAAAAGAAAACAAATGGTATTTAAATAGTATTTTAGCAGACAGGGAAAAAAAAGATCTGTAAGCAAGAAGAAAAATCCTGCAGAGAACCAGGCATGACTTTTTAAAACAGCTGCAAGATGTTCTTCTTGGAGGATCAGAGAAGCATGTTAGAAAAATGCTGGAATGGACCTGGTTCTTTATGAGCGCATCCTCATGCCAAATAGTATCATCTTCTTTGCCATGAAGCTAACCACCAAAACGTGGGACCAGCTGCAGCTCACACGATAGCGAAGCCAGAGACACAACCTCTAGGACACCATCAGCAGTACAGACAATGAAATATGCACAATCAGCAACAAGAGTCATCACCTAAACAGCTACAGAACTACTCAAAACATGACGCAGAGTTTTGGGTGATATTCAGAAACCTAGTTCAGCTCCAAAATGAGAAACTGTGAAGAAGATGATGTCTGAGTTGGATTAACGCTTCCTTGGGACAGAGGATCTGTCTACACTGGACTGGGAAAAGTGACTCGGGCCTGCAAACACACAGCTGTTTCACTCTACCTAGCTCATGTTGCAATGGTGGGGAGTCTACTCAGCACAGATTTCAGCACACGCTCACAGCATGGGTCTCCGGTGAGTCTGTAGAGCTTGTTGCCCAAACTAACAATCTGAGGGATAGCTTTTCTCTTACTGCCTGCTCTGATGGATCCCAGCACTCCACCAGAGGACTGGGTAGAACTGGGCTTACAGGGCCATCTGTCCCATCTCAATTATCCATCAGTCTCCAGAAAACAGCACAGCCCTTACATTGTGCAGCCCTGGAAAAGGGAGTCATGGGCTGGCCACCCAGCTTTAGAGGAGAAATGCAGTGCCTGGCCCCCACACACGCTTTCCAGTCTGATATCACATTGATGGCATCCCTGCTGCCACTAGACTTCCTGCACGCATGCTACCACCCACCACTGCCTATTCAGTAGGACACCCTCCCCGTCCTCTGAAACGGTGTGGCACGGGGTGCGGAGACTGCCAGGTCTCTGCCACGCTTGAGGGCTGCTTTACTTACTGCATAAGGGCAATTTCTCCCAGTTCTCACCTCTCCCACACACGTTCCAGGTGTGAAAACCAGTTCGGACATTAAAACGCACCGCTCAGCTCTAGCTGCGTGGAAAAATAAAATCACTGGCTGATCAGCCAAACAAGCAGGTGGGAGTGGTACGGACAGAGGCAGGAGAGACAAGGTACTAAACCTGCCCAGTGCTCCCAAGCGCCTCGTTATACTGATTTATGTTTAGCTAATTGAGAAAATGACTCTAACTACACAATCCAGGCCCTAATTCAGAAAGGCCTGAGCTTTTTAGTGTCTCTACCTGTGTCTTAAAAGGCATGATTTAAACCCTGTAACTAACAGGCTGCCAAAGGCAAGGATTTGAAGGATCTGATGTCCTATCATGCCGAGGGGGTGAGGCTTGGCTAACTTCTCTCGTTACTTGGTCTTTCCCCACTGACGTACAAGTTTGCTGCTGGGACATAAATCAGGGGAAATGATGAAGGAAACCAGTCTCGTGCCCCATCAAAGGAGCCAACACTCGCTTTAATAGGACCATGCAGACAAGCCTAAATAGGGCACTTAACAAGCATGTGGTTTCTGTTATACCAGCCCACATCTCTACAGCCTGTTTGCATTGCCACTGGCAAAACCCTTTGTCCCTTGCACACCACACCTGCTTATATCCACAGAATTAGAAAAGCAACCATGGTATAATACCAAAGTGTTGAACGTATGATTTCTGGGTTGGATCAGGCCTGCAGAAAAATTGTATCTAGCTCTCAGCAACATACACAGCTATGGCACGCACAGGAGCGGAGCACAGAGACCCAAGACGCTATGACTACACAGAATCACCTGGAAGTACCAAACTCAGTCCAGGACCAACAGCTGCTCAAAGATCCTACATCAGGAGCATCTGGTAAAGTACCAGGCCCCATGTTGGGACAATTCATAATGCAGGGGGTTTTGATTCAAGTCTGATCATTGAGAAAAGGGTGTTAGGAACAGAACATCTACAGGTCCTACTGTCATAAGCAGAAAATGCAGAATGGAGTGAATTCCAGTGTGGGAGGCAATTCGATAGTGCTCTGCTCCTTTCTTTGGCTCCAGAACTTCCCCCAAATAGGGTACCTTTTCCATACGCAAACCTTTCTAGCGTGTTCTTAATAAAGCTGGGCAGGAAACACAGTACCCCCAACCACTAGGCCAGTCGACTGCTTGTCACTCTTACTAGTTTTTCCTCATTCTATTTAGATGGGATACAGACTCAAAGGGCAGACTCCACCGCATGGCAGAAGTATTAGGAAGAAGAATGGCTGATGGAGAACCTGAGTCTCTCCCCAGACAGCTACCCTAAACTGAAGCCTCTGGAGAGCTCAGCTTCAGCTGGCTGGACATACAATCAGATTGGGGATTGTCCAAGTGTTTTACACCATGCACTAGACATCCATGGGAACCCCAGGCTGAGCCATGACCATCTGTGCTCATTTAAACATTTCTTGACAGAGGAGGGAGTGTTAATCCCGACATCCTGGCCAAACCGCAACGTGGGCAATTATATTGTGCTTTGTAACATTCTTCGCAATGGTATCCATCGGTGTTTTCCACTTCTTTTCGTAGTGGTAATGCGGTGGCCCAACACAGAAATGGCTACATTGCCACGGGAGAACGCGAGCCCCGTGATGAGCCCTGCAGTGACTGTCAGATATCACGCATGGCTCTATTTTTCCTGCCATGGGTGTTCAACCCCAGCACGCGTCACGTTCAGATTTCTAGCTCTACTTGCAAGACGCCCTCATGTAAAAATCTGCCCATCCATCCCTGATCTATGCCGAACTTTTCATTTTTTCATTTTTGTGAAGAGATACAGCAGGCTACCTGAGTGGACAGCACACCTGCCTTCAAGGCGCTCCAGTGACAGCAGAGCCAAACGTTGTAAGACGCATCAGCTACCACAAAGGTAGAAATGGCTTTTGCTTGAAGAGCCTCAATTCCAACTGTTTTCTTTCCTTCAAGGAAAAACAAGGAAAAAAACCCAACCCTTTTGTTGCACCAAAATCATCTCCTGGCATTTCTGACCAGCACACATGTTGTTACAATTACGACTGGACTGCTTGGCTCCGGCATAGGGGGAATGTTAAACCAGCACACTGGCACCCATCAAAACATTTGCGAACTTCCAAAGTGGAACTGACACCATGGTAGTGGTTTATATCACACGTCAGAGAAAGGCTTCATAACTCAGATCAAACAATTTAACTCTTGAGCTGCCTGCCTGGAGAGAGCGACCAAGCCCTAGGCTGCCTATTGTTATTTCATATGGCTGTTTCATGTGGCTTCCAGCCAGTTCACTTCATTTTGCAAGCTCAGAAGTTAAAGAGAGATAGAACCGGCCAGAACTTCGATGCGGGACTTGTAAGAGAACAGAAACTGCTGATCCTAACAATAGCATCTTCCCTGTCAGGCAGAAACAGCGCCAGCACTATCAGGACGGCACACGAGAATTTTTCAGCTTTTAAGTGATTTTGTTGGATATGAACTTATTCCCTGCTAGGAAACTCATACTCTTAAGTAGTTGTTCAAAAAGATCTTTGGACTTCTATTTTTTCCCCTTTTTTTGGCTTGAGGAGTTCAAACACTAATCTTATCCATAACAACAAGGTGCAATCAGTAGGATTATTTCAACCACATTTTAGCCTGCTAGAGAACCACAAATTATATGCAAAATGGTACGCATGTGCTTCCTGTAAATACCATCACAACTTAACTCTTCTGTCAGATGCTCTTCTGTATGTCCCCTGATGAGCTGAATACAACTGTAATGAGGAACAGACTTATCCACTAGGACTTAGATTCTCTTGAAGAGCAACTGGGGACAGCTGCAGAGGATGGAAACAAGAATGGTACAATTAAATTATTATTGCACTTACTGGTATCCAGTTTTCAAAACCATAATCAGGTTGCTACAAGCTGTTCTGCGACTGCAGACAGAGCAAAGGGAGCCAGTCACAATTTTCTCACAATGCAATCAAATCTTCAGCTTTTAGGCCAGGTCTTCCAGCAAAATAACAGCGAATGCAGCATACCAGCAACAACAGAGCAATGCTTCACACATATCTCAAACATTACTTTGGAGTTTTCTAACTTCAATCAGCCCTGATTATGAGTGGCTTCACTCGGAAACAGATTTATCCCTCTTTCTCCCGTGTACGGGAGGCACCAGTAGAGATTTTCCACTGCTGCCTTGGGACACGGTTAGTTGAAAAGTTTCCTGCCAAGCTGTATCCTGCCATGTCTTTGCTTCATAAGCTTTTGTATTTTGGAACAGTCTTTTTCAAGGTTTTACTTTCACACAGCGGAAAGTTGCCAAAGGATGTATCTGATATTGTCATTTATCACCTCCTGTGGAAAAAGTCTTGGATACGTGTATTAGTATCAGATATCATAACTGAAAGTAAACACGCTGCATAGAAGATGCACTGATTTATTAACAGAATAAAAATGAAATGTAGTGACATGTTTTTCCGCTATTAAAGCCATAGAGACAATCGGCATCCCATTTATATACTTGATGGCGTCATTCAGTAACTCATTCATAAACTCTGACCGACGCGTTCAGGTCAGGTATTACAGAGACCATTTCCGCACCGAAAGCGGCCTTCCTCTGTTACAAAGTGGATAGCTATGAAAGCTGTCCCCGCGGTTTGCAGCTGCATCGTTCTACGGGAGGTTCTCCTACGTCCTCTGTTTTAATTCCCGAGACTTTCTCCACCTGGAATAGCTTTTTAAAGCCTTTCAACAGCCACAGAGCAAAACAGCTGAACTTCTTGTGGGGTACAAACCCACTCTTCAGGCAAGAAAATGCATTGAATATTATATGAAAATGGGCTGACTTCTTCCAATATACAGTGGAGATTATTCATTACAAGATTCCTGGCTAATTATTGGAACTTTGAGGCAACTATGACAGGGAAAAAAGTAATGGAACAGCTTTAATTGTAACACAGTCTCTTTTGTGTGTTTCTACTTCTACGTCATATATTCTGCAATGTGTTATACTGTAATCCATCATTTTTGTTAAATCATAGCTGCTGTGATTTCATAATGTTATCAATATATAGCTTTGTGTGATCTAGCACGATCTGAAAGAAATAGGCAAAGTGAGAAATATTACAAATGACTTTGCAATTTGCCTCAATATGCGAATTTCCTTTAAATCAGGTACAGGAAAGAGTATCAGCTACAAAGATAATTAAAGTAAGCACTTGGGTTTCACAGGATTAAAAACCATTGAAATCTAATCCCTTACGGATACAAAGTAAGGCAAACATCCTATCACAGTTGTCAGGGGACAGAATGTGTTCGGAAGCAGAATAAGTTGCGATGTCTCCTCCTGCAGATACATATCTCTTGCCCACTGCTTGGAACAGGTATCTGTGATATCAACGTGCCGAAAGCCTTTGGAAAAACCCTACTGTTCGCTTCCAAATATCCTGTTTCAGGAAAGTACAAAGCCCCGTGAAGAGCTGGGCATTAGAACATGAACTTAAACTGGAATGATGAAGAGAGATGGTGAACCCCAAATGAGAATTTTGTGAAAAAAAGAGCCTCTAAAATTGAAAACAATATTAACGGAAAAGAGAAATGAAGTGCATATTACTGGCACACCAGAAACCCAGTTACAACATACAGCACACAAGCCCACAGAGAGCATATCATCCATAACCGGTTGGCTTAAGTGAATGTAGTAGTCATGTATCAGGACAAGCTGGGGAATTTCCTGGAGTCACATTTACTGCTTGAGTCTGGCTGTCCATATTGGAGAGGGATTTGGTACCGGAGTTTTCAGATGGAACCAACTGTTCAGAAATAGCAGGAGAAACGACAGCACGGTTAGCGTGCTCACTCTCCTGTGCCGTAACACTGGGAGTGGGGTTTTCCTTAGCTGTCCCAGCGTGACTGTGTGACTGGCTGGCTTGTCTCCCTGCTTCTGCCTCCTGCTGCTGCAGCATCCGCTCCACCTCTATCTCAAGCTCCAGATTTTCCTCATCTGCCTCCACTTCCAGCTGCTGCATTAACTCCTCCAGCTTCCTGGCCTTGCGGAGTTCGTTCTGCTGTATGATCGTGCACAGGTGCTCCGTGAGGTGCTCCTTAATCTCTGTCTTGTGCTGGAGGTCCAGCTTGGCTGCCACGTACTCCGACTCAGCCTTATCATACCGTTTCCTGCAAAATCATCATTTCTAGTGGGTTAGTTCTCAAAGCACTTTACAATCTGACACACGGACAGGTACTTTAAGCATCCCTGAAACACAACGTGCTCTGCAATGCACTATGCCAGCTATTTCATGACATGCTGCTACATTAGTAAAAGGGGAGAAAATAAGTGTGAATTGATCAAATCTTCTCGTCTTGACAATTAGCCTCCACTTCTGCTGTACTCCAAGAGTTAATTTGCTCATCCGAAATCTACAGATTGAATCACAAACAAGCATTTTCACTGCCTGTTTTAAGAGATGCATCACTAGCAGCAGAAGGAAACCATCAGAAATTGTCGTGTTTTCACACTTCTAGTGAACACCTCTCTAGTGAACTGAAACACTACAAAACAGTTTTGTGTTTTTTCTAATCCATCCAACAGATAAAGACGTTGCAATGGTGCTGTACACATTTACGTTCGGATCTGGTCTAGAAGTGTACTCTTCCGGCCACCCATATATATGTTCAGAAAACCATGAGCAGCGCAGATTGACACAGCATATGACATCAATAGTGATCACAACTTTTGCGTGGCGACAGATGTAGAATTTTATTGTAAGCATCCCCCCGACACACACCTCCTGCCAATTTGCACTTCCTGTCATGACAAATATAGCGAAAAGGAAACGTTCAAACTATTTATTGAGGTTAACACATCCGGGATATCTAGCACTTTAATGGCTGGTGTCCACATTAGTGATGCATCTTTCACTACATTCAGTGAATCTGTATATTAATTCTGATTTAATTCATAGAAAGATAGATGCAGTCTTGCTCACCAGGAAAGGGAACGTGCAAAGGCTTTTGCAGAATGACTACGCAATGTACCTTGCAGAGCATTCATAAAACTAATATTAGTAAGGCGGTTGAATAAAGAACCCAGCTGTTTCCTAAAACCAGATTCAAACATCTGGTTAAACAAAGCAACAGAAAGATAGGAGAGATCCTTTGTGTAGGGAAACAGAAGGAAATAAGACATAGAAAAGCCTTCCCAAATATGTTCTTTCACATCATAATCACAAAACTTTGACCCAGCTGTAGAGGCTACGTCTGCAGTGGGCAGAAGATGCCCACTTACGTTTCCCTCGCAAGAAAGTCAAGATTTCCCTGGGTCAGATATCTGAAATGGAAAAACTAATGCTACGCTGGAAACTTCTGCATGGTTAAACCTTTGGGCTGAATTCACACATATTCTTCACATCATATTTACAAAAATTCCATTCCACGGCAATTATCAAATGCCCCTAACTATGTATGTGCTCAAGACTATTTAATATTGCACTTTTTGACCCACTGAAATTATTTGTGCTTTAGTCCTAAGATATAGAGCAAGAATGAAAAAAAATGCTTAAAAAGATGCCACTTAAAAGTAAATCAGCTTTGGCTCATAATACAAAAAACCTACAACACTGAAAACATCTAACTCGCATTTTCAAATCCCTCTCTCACAAAAAGAAAGACTTAGTAAGTTCATGAAAGCCATTAAGTATGTTGTAAAGTTCATCCTCTTTGTCCTACCAGCATCCCCTTTCGTTACCTTCATTAAAAACTGCTTTCCAACCATCAGAGCCCCTTGTGTTATACGCTCTTTTGCCATTAAGCATTTCAAACACACACATTATTACAAAATTTTGGTAAGGAAATTTCCAGGAGCATTTAATGGTTTTAGAAACCAGACTCAAATCTAAAATACATTGAAATGTTTTTCCTCTTGAGGATATGAAATTCTGTATTCATATGTACTCAGCTACTGAAACTATAGTTAATCTTAGATATTTCAAATGATAATTACACAAAAGAAATCCTTATTTTTAGCTACCGCTGCTATTTTTTTAAAGACTAATTACCATGTTTATTGGCCTGTGGTCAACGTATAGCAGAAGTCATAAGGAGAAATATACGTTTAACACATTGAATCGTGAACCAAAAACCGCAACCGAACATTTCCATTTTATTAAACGGCTACATAAACATGCTGATGTTTATCTACTGATGTTGTGGTTTACCCACAACTAATAGGGTGTTCCGATTAATTTCTTGCATTTAAGGAACTCATCAGAACCAGAGTGATTAAAGGCACATTGTGAAGGGTGAAAGCTTGCTTTTTCCTTCAATTTTTGGTCCCAGTTCCAAAAGCACTTCAGCAGTATTACACGTTTTAAGCTTAATTGGTCCCATTGATTCCAACAGGGCCAGAGCTGTCATCAACAAGCAAGTTTCCCTGAAAAGGACTTTCATTTTAGGACTTTTAAAAAAAAGCTCTTTCCCCCTGAGAAGAAATAAACAACCTTGAAACAATAAAGCAGGGCTTATGGACAACTGCACAGTTAAAGCAGTAAGTATGCCTCGTGACAGCACGAAGCTGGAAAGCACAGTCTGCAGTCAGAAAACCCGCTTCAGTTTCCGGATTCCAAGGGAAAAATTAGGAAATAAAAAGCACACTTTTACCTCAAGATCTGAAAGGCCCCCAGACTGCGACCATTTTAACTACACACTATTACAATGACATAACTCCGTTACTACTTCGGTGACAGGAAACAGCGTTTTCTCCCTCCGCTCAGGCAGGGCTATTCTATTCCCTCCTCCCTGTCCGTTGCTTACCGGGCATAGGAGTAGTCCAAGCTGGCCTGATCAATGCGGTTCCGCAGGATGCCAATGTCAGCAGATACCATGTCATCCAGAGCTTGTAACTCCTTCTGAATCCTTTTTAGTTTCACTGTTTCAGCTTGAGTTCTTTTGGATCTGCAAAAGGAAGATGCTTTTTTATTTTTTTTTTCCTTTTCAAGCCTCTCTTCTTGACGTAATGGGCTCCACTTCATTTGCAGAGCAACTAACTTCTTTAAGAGCTATTCAGACGGTTTCTCCTTCATGGTTTAAGACTTTTGATCTTTTTTAATATCCACAGGGATCTAAAATGCCTGCTATTAAAGGACTACGGCAAAATTATGTAATGACTATAATCAAAGTGCCTAAAATGGATTGTGTTTCTTCACTGTGGAAACACACAAGAAGCTGCTGTATCTAAGTAGTTCTCAGTGTAAGGAAACAGGAAATGGCTTGGAGGGGAGCGAGAGGGGGAAGGGTATTTAGCCCTGCAAATATCCCCTTTCAAAGAAGCCCAGTTAGTAGGGGCCAAAAAGTCACCAAACCTAAGCTTGATTTCCATTTTGTAAAATTATTCCCAAAAGGCCTAGCCAAATCCCAAAGAAGTCAATGGAAAGTTTTACATCAAACACAAAGGATTTCAATCAAGCCTTATGTAACCTTTTTCAACTCAGCCTATTCAATCCTAAATTCTGAAAACTAAATGTTGCTAAGGGCAGCAAGCTTTGATGGATTTCACTCCCAAGCAAGCTAAAGTAACTTTCAACAAGCTTTCACACCAGGTCACTTTGCTGTCATTCATCACCACCAGCAAAACCATGCTTTTCAGTCACTACTTTACACCCAAAAGCAGGTACTTGAAAGCAAGACTAGATGTGTAGGGAGTGACACCATCTCTCATTAGACCACCTGATGCAGGTGGAGAGAAACAGACACCCTGTAGTATTGCTTAAAGCCTGAAGAAGGCCTTTAGATGTCAGACATAACTCCCTAGCTATCACCTTCCAAGTCCTCCTTTCTCTCCTCACGCTCTGCTTCCAGTAAGAAGAGCCCAGTCTGGTGGTCACACCCATGTTTGCTGTCCCACAGTGACTCAAGCCAAATGTACTTGTTTTTCAGCTCTGCCTGGCAAAAGAAAACAAAATCTTCAGACCCTCAAAGAGAATCTTCTGCACAGTACTAGCTACGGTCACCTGTGCTACCCATGGGCAGAACACATGTCTGGGAGACCACTGTGAGACTGAAAGCTTCACAGCTCCTTCCTTGATCCAGCGTTATCAGCTGCTCCAACATCCTTCCCTACAAACATTGCTTTCTCTGTAGTCTTAAACTATCTCAGTGGACAACACTGTACAATGCCTTGAAGTCTGGTTACCTGAAGGGCAAGAGCTAACTGTGAGAACATGTGAGTTTTTATAACTTGTAATCATCCAGTGGTAAAATGGTACCTTCTTAAAGTTAAAGTTGATCGTCATCTCTTTTCAACACTTTTCACCTACTAATAAGAAAGGCAAAAGCCCAAACAGAAATAGCTATAGTTTCCCTCCATAGGTTAGGAATCAAATAAACCGTCCTTAAATCCAGTAAAAGCAAATCAGGAACAGAACAGGGATGAGCATTCGAGCACTCCAACTTCCAAACATGCCCTTACTAACAGGCATGAGGACTTCAGCTAATTCTCAACTTGTGCAATAACTTTCCCATCTGTGCACAGAGCTGCAGCTTTGGAAGTGTGAAAAGCTTAGTCACAACTTCTTAGCCAGCACTTGTCATCAAAGGGAAATGTCGATCACAGCTGCTCACTTGTGGAGCAGTACATACAGAGCAGAGAGGAGGAAAAAGTGAACCTTAAATAGAAGATATGCAACTGGTTGCAGATCAAAACGAATCCCTTCCTCAGCCTCTGCCCATGCTGCAGCCCCTTACCTCTCAGCAATAGCTTTGGCCAGAAGTGCCTTCTTGCGTTTATTCTTCTCTTCTATCAGCCGCTGCTCTTGCTGGAGGATTTCCCATCGTGATTTTTCCTGCCTGCTCATCGACAAGAAGATCAAAATTAACAGAAAGTTCATTTCTCTCCCTGTTGCCCAAATGACACAAATATTCACCATCATGTTTCCTGGAGTAAACTCTAAAAATGTCAAAGGAAAAATAAACAGGTTTCAGTTCTGAGGAAAGAAGAATCATCTGCAAGAAGTCATTCAGACCAATAAAACATTTCCAGATGAAATCTGCTGATCAGAACAAAAATCTTCACAAGCAAGTAAGCTGCTGGTTAATTCAGCTTTGCTGGACTAAAGAGCATACAACACTTTTTCAGAAATGGATGGAATTTTTCATTTAAAGGATGTGCTTCCCCACTAGGTAGAAGCAGTTTCAAGTTTCTTACTGGCTGCTACAAGTCACCATCTGTTCAGTCTGCCAACAGAGCCTCTTTTTTGGAAATGTTGTTTCCATAGAACAGATCCTTTCACGGGTCTGCTTTATAATACAGCCCCCAAATAATTAAACTGATACAAACGAAAGACCAGTAGAAGTTACAGTGAAAATGAGCAACAAGGAAGAACAAGAATTCACTTTTGCCACCATGGAGTTATATGGGCCCCACTTCCTAGGCTACATCTACTACGAGATACAACCAGCTCCGGAGGATGGAAGGCAAGGTCTCAGGTGAGAGGGGACAACCTGGGACAACACAACTGGGCAGGATTAAGGAGAAACAAAAACTGCTTTGCAGCTTTTCCACCCTGTTGTGTTCTTCATGCCCTGTCTCAACAAGTATCAGCTTAAAAAATAGCTTAGGTTAAAAATACCCAGGTATGTTAATCTTAATTTCTGGACAAGAATACCTCTTCAGGCTTTTCCTCATCACCCTATTCCTAAAACCTCATGTAGAGAAATATTTTTAATAAGATTTAAATTCAAGTGCACAGGCTGAGAGGAGTCTGGCAGATTCAGGGGGTGGTTGTTGCAGTTAAACGTCATTTGCTCCCCACAGAGTGAAAACCTTCCCTGTAAAGCTTTAGCCATCTTCTCCCCAGTCAAATAGCAGGTGTATTTTTCACCACCAGGAAGGAGCTGAACAGCCAGTAATACCGGTGAGCTGCACCCACAGGAGGAATTTGGCACTGCTCTTCAAAGTGCTGCTATTGTGGTGACGGGACAGCTATCGGTAGGTAGGTGGTCCCAGGCAGAAGCCAGGCAGGTGAATGGCAGGCAGCACAGCCAGCAGCTGCAGCTTCTCAAGGCGCAACTCTGCAAAACAGAACCGCCCGAATCCTTTTGAGTTCTGAATTTGGGAGAAGCCACACGCTGCTTCTCCACACAAGTGATGCTGACTGCCACAGTTCTGCCTCTCCAGCGGAAAGCACCTTCAGCCCCCTCTGAGATCCTACAGACAGATCTAAGCAGAGACAGGGTCTGGCACACCACACTTGGAATGCTGCTGATCCCTGTTTTGGGTGAATACATGACGCATGGAAGTTTGGTGGCCAGGTAGTGTTTGTTGATTATATTGGGCAGAAAAGTTTGGACCTGCATAGGAACTCAAGGCTAGAGCAGCATTGTTAAAGTGTTTTAAAAATAAACTATATACCCTAGAAAAAGAACTAACCCTTTTGCCCCTCACACTTTGCTTTGCCTGCTGAGGAAAAAAAAAAAAAAAATTAGCACTTGGATACAGACAGGAAAACAAACATGACGAGGTAAAAAGAAGTAATTTCTCATATTGGAAATGCCTGCCCTCTCTAGCATTTAGACAGCAGCTTCCTTCTATACGCTGCTGTCTGAATTCTGTATGATGAACTAAGTAATTGCCACATTCAATCAGAGTCCCAGAGAGCCATGTTCAGTATTTTTTCCTTTCTGTCTCTCACATGTGTCAGTTTGATGCTTCTGAGGGAGACAAGCACCCCACTGTGGGTTGATGTACAGGGTGAAAGCCTTGCGATTGGTCTCATCTTGAATCATAAAGCTAGAGAACTGCTTAGATCTGAAATTTTACCTCCTTTCCAACACTTTTGTCATTAACAAACCTGCAACAATATTGTAAAGGGGAACACAAATCACAGCATATCTACTCCCAAAAGGGCTTTTTTTTGTTGTGGCTGCTGGCTTGTCTACACAGCACGGTGGTGAGATTCAGTCTTCATAAACCATTAATACAGTCCTACACCTTGGGCACTTTACGATGTCCCACTGCCACAGGAAATTACCTGAAGACAGCACAGTGTGTATCTGCATGGATTACACTACAGAATTTGATCCTGGATCAGGTTTAACCCAGCCGGAGATGAAAAACAAAGGTTCAATGCAGAGGAAGCAAATGTGATCTCTCAAGCCTTCCAATTGGATACAGAAAAGCTCACTATACTTCACAATAAAAGAATGAATCAATATAGAGTAATAAAACCCATCCCCTGATTTTACCGACTTACTAACAATTCCACTTTCTTTTTCTCCACTTTGGAGTTTGGCCTTGCAGGGTGGGTCTGGGCACTGTCGCTGCCATTACAGGGATCTACCGGTGTCACTTCCTTCTGCTGGTCTCGGTTGTCACTTTGACTTTGATTTCCTGCTGAAGGAGGATGAGGTGGTGGCACAGGCTCCTGAGGATGACTGGGCTTGTGTTTTGGTACAGAAAGCAACTGCTCAGGAGGAACAGAGGCAGCTCCACCCTGCAGTCCCAGCTTCTGACATTGCTCCTGGAGGGCTTTTTCTCTTTGTGTTTGCTTCCGAGACTTATTCACAGTGTGGGGGCGATGCTGCTGCTGTGAGGGTCCACACAAATCTATCAATGGATAAGAGGGAGAAACAGGATCAAAATCAAATCTTAAGATCAAAGATAGACTCTGTGAATTAGCTTTTCTGGGCAAGAAAACAAACTGGCGAAAAACCGATCTAATGAAAACACATGCCAGGGTGTCAAAGGAAGGCAACGTGGGGGGAAACCCAGGAACCTGTAGATGTTTTGTTAGCCTAAGAATCAAGAGTTTTAAAGGATCTAAGCATCTGAAACAAGAGGGAGGAATAAGGGGCTTGGACTGAGGGACTAAAGGAAGAACCTTAGTGAGGATTAGAGGCAACCCTTGGGGGAATCGCAGAGAGACGGATGTAGGGTTAAAGAAGGGTCCAAAGCAGGCTGGTGGGCAAACTGGGTATTTATAAAGTGAAGAATGGGCAAGAATGAGGTGACAGCTGGGCAAAGAGGAGGCTGGGAACACGAGCGGAGTAGTGGACAGACAGTTACAGTGGAGGACAAGGGGCTGGAGAGTTTGGAAACGTGACGGAGAGGTTGTGGGTGGAGAGAGAGAGAGGCTGGATGGGAGAGTGAGAGAAGCAGTGAGAGATGAAGCCTGGATGGGAGGGACCATCTGGCTGGGGGAAACGAGGGGCTGCCTGGAGAAGGTGAAGTGTTTGATATGGCCATGGACTGGACGAGCTGCAGAGATGGATAGAGGTGTGGATGTAGGGGGCCGAGGGGGCTGAACAAGGGGGCCGAGGCTGACGGATGGGAGGGATGAATGTGAGGGCTAAGGGGGTGAGAAGCCATGGGGGGCGGCAAGGCTGAGGAGGCCGCATAGAGAGGCCGGGGAGGACGGGTATGCTGAAGCGATGGAAGGCGGTGTCGGCAGGGAGGCTGAGGGGACAGAGGGAGGGAGGTGAGGCTGCGGGGGGTGAAGTGGCGCCGAGGGCCCGAGGCTCCTCCGCGCCGCGTCCGGCCCCGCTGCCCCCCGCTAACCGGCGCGGGCGCTGCGGCCGGCCCGGTCCCGAGCCCCGGTCCCAGCCAGAGCCCGGTGGCGGTCCGTACCTGGACGCTGGCCCCGCAAGCGCCGCAGCTCCTCCTGCGAGAAGCCGGCCCAGGCCTCGGCCATGGCGCTTCCTCCTTCCGCTGACGGGGCGCCCCGGCAGGCAGGGCCCGCGGCTGCCCCGCCGCCGCCGCCCGCCCGCCGCAGGCGAACGCCGTGGACAGCCCCGGCCGGCGGCGCCGGGGCGGGGGGGGGCCTCGCGTCTCCACGGCAACGTGGCGGGGGCGGGGAAGATGGCGCCCTGAGGAGATGGGGAGGGGTAGGCCCGGGAGGGGTAGGCCCGGGCGGCGGGGCTTGGGCAGGAGAGAGCGGGGCCGGCCCTTGGGGGAGTCGCTGGGCTACGGAGGTGACAGGACCCGGAGGCCGGTCGTCGGCGGGGTCAGCCCCGGGGCTCCTCAGCGAGCGGACAGGCCCAGCGCCCCGTCGGTGGGTCCGCCGGGCAGTCACGGCCGCGGTGCTGCACAGGGCCTCCGGGGAAAGCTGGCCGTGGAGCGGGGCTGCCGTGGGCTTGGCTGTGGGTGGGACCCTGCGTGGGGCACATCTCGGTGGCTCCTGAGAGTGTAATGCCATAAAGAGCTCGGGGAGTCCCAGCAAATCAGTCCCAGCTAATCAGGCATAAATGAAGAGGAGGAGCCACTCCCAAATAAAGCAGGCTTCAAGGAGCATCACCACGGCCCCCTGGTCATTTATAATTTGTAATTAGGTAGTTATAAGAGCAGGTGAGATGCCTGCTGCAGCGCATGTAGAGCTGTGTTTGCAGGGTATACAGAGCACGTCCTTGGGCTCTGTATAGGAAGGGAGCGATGAGGCAGGCACATCTGCGCAGCTAGGTGCCGATGTGCTTTATTAAGTTACAGTGACACCACTGAGGAAATCAGCAAGGAAAAGTATTATTTTGCCCGTATTGATGTTTCTGAAGGTCGGCTTTGACCCTTGTGCACAAGGATTCACACACGTATTTCCATCCTTAGGTATAAACTGAAAAGATCCTGCAACATACAGTGATATTCTCTCACTAGCCATGAAAACAAGCTTTTTTTTTTCCATCCAGCACAAACTCTTGTGGCCGCTTTAAGCCTATCATCAGAGGTGTTGCAGATGGGCTTACCTCCCAGCAGGAGAAAGCCTTCTGGAACACAAGGGCACGAGCCCCAGGCTTAGCTGAAGCAGTCCAGGATACTGGAGGCTTAAATAATACATCATCGGCAATAAAACGGGGACGTTTTCAGTGCCTAACCACATCCCTCCCCGTTTCCAATCTGTAAGAGATTAGTCAAGCTCTGAAGTATTATTATCTCCCAGAGCAAACTCATAACTGGATGACCACGTATGACTTTGCAATTTATCGCAGCAGCACTTTTAACAGCTCCTGCGTGACTAACGTATGCCATAAATACCAGCCCTGGTCAGAGGAGAAGCGGTGCTGAGCTGCCACTCGCTGGCAGGCGTTAAGTGTTTCCGATCGGATTTGGCCGAGCGCCTTTGAGGAACAGAAGTGCCACCATTTTTCACCCATGGCTTAGCCGTAGGCCTTGATACCGAGCGGAGGCGTCACAGCCGTGCAGTGGAGGACAAGCGGAGCGTGGCTATCTCGACTCTGTCGGCGCTGACCGGGATGTCCTTCCTGGGTGAGCCTGGGGCTGAGGTATGCCAAGTGGCCCTTCAGATGGGATTACGGTTTCCTCCGGGAAACCTGACCAAGCACAGGAGAGATCTGAACGTGAACCACAATCCAACCTTGACTCAAATGCTCTCAAACTCGAGGGGACTCCAGACGGCAGAACCAGGTGTCAGCTTGAATTTTACAATGAATCGGCGTTGGCCAGCCCCACAGCAAGGTGGGTAATTCCCTTTTAGAGGCCTGTATAGGAATCGGGAATCTAAATCTGCCCTGGTATCTAAATCACTGTAATGGGCTGTACCAAGCTCACAGATACCAACCCAATGTGCTTCATGCAGTACAAACGCCAGATCTCATTCTTGAACCTTAGTTCTTTCTTCTTTTCCCAAGTTTTAATGCTACAAACAAAAATGAAGCACCATATTCACTTTATTGCCCCAGATATTCCAGGCATAAAACTCCCACGTGTTTTATAGAAAAAGTATAAAGACTTTTGAGTTGTTAACTATAACGCTATAGGCAAAGCGGCAATCCATTTTAACAGTTTCCACCAGCCAAAGGTTTAATTACCAGCCGTTGGGCCAGCTTTCTCAGGAACAATTATAACGCAGTGAAGTCATTTCACAGGGCATTTACCAACAGCAGATTTAGAAAACGGAGGCTGGCCGTGTTCTCCGGCTGATTGAAGTCCTGTGAGTGTAACATGGCACTGAACATTTCCTACCTAGGAATAAAATATTTTCCAAACGTTGCTATAACACAGGCTGGACAAGGCCAAATGAAGAGAAAATAGAAACATTTCTTTTCCATCCCCTGGAACAACGCAAACCTTCCTTTTACATCTGGAGCTGGATTAGACTCCCGTACCTTTTTGTGCTTCAAGAGCTGCTATCTCGCTAGCAGAGATGGAGACCTCCGTGACTGCTGCATCCATTTTCTGTTGGTCTAATTGGCTTGGAATCTGCTGGCTCCAAAAGCAGCAAGCGCCAACAGATCACAAAAACATCCTTTCTTGTGCGCTTCCCAAATCAGCGTGGAAATGTCATCAATGGCTGGCAAATTGGACTCTCCGGGTCAGACCTCAGGGTCAGACCTCAGATGACATTTCAACCCAGGACAGATACAATTTGTACCAGGACATAACTTCAATTTGCATCAGTTTCGTTCACGCTGAAAACTTTTGGGGTTTTTACGAGCCAAATAAGCTCTTCCAGCAAGGGGCTCCCTGATTTAGATGTATATTTTTAACCTGATTCTCCTCACCACTCTCCGCACTGTCGCAGTAACGAAAAAAAGCAACATTTTCCCAGTAAAAGACCGAGCCCTAATGTGAGAAAGGGAGATGTGTACAGGGAAGGAAAGTTTCCTTTCTGCTTGTGCTTCAGACCCAGTTGTGAGCTCCTGAGGACTTTGACATACAATTCAAGAGGCCAGGGGAAAAAACATCCTGAAACAGGCAAAATTTCCTAAACCTGCTTATTTCTAATGAAAAATATATCCTCCTTCTAATGAAAAAAACTGTTTCCATGTCAATGCTATCCCATCTTTCACCAGAGCATAATGCAGGCTGGCTTAGGAAGAATCACCATGTCCGGCCAAGCCATGGTACTGTGTGAGCAAGGAGCAACTCCTGTCTTTTGAGAGTAACTCATTATTTAATTTGTCCTTTAAAGAATGCTTTTGACACCCACGCTATGCAAGTTTCTTTTGCTGATTCTCTGCTGAAGTGTCCAGGCAGCTTCCAAGCCCGAGGTGAGTAATTTAATTTCTTAGCGTGGCACTGAAAGCAAGTGTTGAGGCTGCAAACACCCATGTACGGAGCTGTAACTTCTCTGCAGCTTTTGAAGGCAGTCTGGTTTTGCCAATTTTTCAGTGAGCTGTGGATTAGAGTCTACCTCAGGCCTTGTATCGATACTGGTCTGTGTGTGCAGTGGTGTTTTTTACTGGTTAAATACCCTGAAGGCTGAGAACTCTCCGTTAGCGAACACCAGACACGGGAACCAAGGTGGAAATTAGCCTGGCTGAGCCTGGCCCCCAGGCCCAGATCCAAAACAGCACGTGAGCTTGTCTTTAACCTCAGCCATGTGCCGACGCCCTGTTCTTTAACTGGGCCTTACTGGGTGGATCCAGGGAAATGCCAGGATGCCTGGCACCAACCTGCTCCTAACCAGATGCTCGAGGCCGCAGCTGCATCAGGAGCCCGGAGCTCAGCCCACGGTAAGCTGGGGCCCTGAGTGTAGTTAGATATTATAACGGTGTTACAGCACCTCGGCTCTGGAGGAGGCGAACAGTGAGTGCCGTGTGTTTTACTCTGCCTCCTGGCTGCTTTATTCTGGATATAAAAGCATAGCCAGCGATTCAAGCCCCTGTAACGCTGAGAGAGCACAGCCCCAGCGGTGGCCCGCAGTTATCCTCCATACTGCAATGGGCCGGCTTGGGGATTTATGCAAAAATGCAGGTATATCTAATGGAAATAATGTTTCCACTGTAAAATGAATTATTCTCATTCTGGAGCGAGGTGAGAAAACCGAATTAAAAAATGCAGCGTTACTCTGTCTCTCCAGTTTCTGTTCCCTGTAACTGCCCGATAGGTAGGGTTAAGTCAGCACTGTCATTTCTGGGACCAAGGCGCTCTTTTGGTTTGTAAGAACTTCTTAAAGACAGAAACAAAAATCCACTTATCTAAAGAGCTACCGAGTGAAAAAAAAACCAACAGTGGAAACCTGCTTTTTAAACCATATAAGCCAACGGTTTTCAACATCTTTTGGTTTAGGGATCTCTACATTTTCTAGTAAAGAGGCAGCCTCTTACGCAGCAAGTTCAAGGCTGTGACCTTGCTTCTTCTGAGTTACCTTTCACAGAGACCTTAGGGGTAACCTCTTGACCCCTGGCCTAAGCCAGGGGTTTGAAACCACAGCTATTTGACTTTCAAAGCTCTAAATTTTGCTTCTCACATCCCAGTGCAGAGGGGGCAGGTCCCAGCAGGGCTCCTGGCAGATCTTTCTCCTCTCCTTGCAGGATGCTGCAGGGCTGTCTGTGGCACCAGCGGGGCTGGACCAAAGGAAAAAGTCCCAATACAGCCGGGGACATGGCTTACGAAGACACAGTGCGGGGCTACAGAAATCAGTATGACTTTTGCCGTGCACCCCAGCAGGCTGCAAATTCCCCAGCCAGAGCTGCAGACACTGCATTTTCCTTCCCGAGGGTGCCCGGGGCTGTCAGCAGCCAAACAGTGGGGGAGAGATGGTCCCACGGGCACAGGGGCTCCACAGCGGGGCTGAACCCGCTCCTCTGCGTGTCCCGAGCCGGGCTGGTGAGGAATGGAGCCGGGTGGGGAGAACAGCGTGTTTTTCCAGGACACTTCTCATTACAGCAATGTGTTTGCTTTGAAGCTGAGCCTCAAAACACCTCTGCTTTTAAGGTGTGTCATCCCCCCTCTGCCCCATGTTTTCTTGTTTAAACTTTTGAGCTTTTTCCTTACGTTGAGCTTCCAGAAAATAAAATCTGAACTGAAAGGAAGCTCAGCATGCAATATAAATGTTTTCTTTAAAAAAAAACATTAAAATTCTTACATTCTTTTGGTCTTTCTTTCCTCACTGAGTCTATTTAAGCTACATTTTCCATACAGACAAAAATATTCCTCAGTAATTCCTCATCTTAAAATATTTGCATGGAAAAAAAACTACACAGGATTAAAAGCTGGCTAAATAAAAGCACCTTAAGATAAATGCTAGTAAAATAAAATAAAATAAATCCTGACCAGAAATATCCTGAAGATTATAAATTCACCATTTTGGATGGCAAAACCAGAGCTGAGCAGTAAAACAAGTGGAAATGAGCAATTATTGACATATATTTTCATATAGCTTAATTATTTTTGCAGCAAAGGACTTTAAAAAGATACTTTCTAAATAATTTTAAATATCTTCAAAAGAATACTTCTTAAAACCCAAATTAAATATTTCATGACAGGTCTATAATACTTTTAATTGGATTGCTTAATGTAAAAGTCGCAATTCGAACATTTATACAGGAAAAATTAGAAAGCAATTGCTGTAATTCTAACCATTTGTGCAAAAATTATAATCTAAGCGTCAAAACAGTTGACAAAACCAGAGATTTAAAGAGAAATTTGCTAAATGTTTGTTATCTTTGGCATAACACGAGTGATTAGAACCACTGCGCTAAACAAATTGAATTTTCCTCAAACCAACCTATTGTTGTTACATGCTCAAGTGAACGAAGTGCGGTTGTTTAGTCTGGATGAGAGAGGGGTGCAGGGGAGACGACATGATAATGGTCTTTAAATATATAAAAGGCAGCTGTAAAGAGACAGGGGTAATGTGTTTTCTGTGTCCATGGTGGACAGGTAAAGGAGAAAGCGAGACCCGGGGCAGAGATGAGGAGTGGCTTCTCAGAAAAAAACCAAAACAGAACAAAACAACCAACAAAGGGACAGCAAAACATGGAGAGAATTAACTTAAGACCACCATAGAGTCTCCATCACCAGGTATTTTTAACAATAAACACCTGTTGGGCAAGGCAGAGAAAAAGTCAGTGCAGCCCTGGGACAAGAAGATACGATTTTGGGTGCGTGGATTCCCACACAGGATCTAGAGACGGGGACCCCCAGACACCCCATGGCTGCACCATTTTTGACCTTGCTTTGCTGAATCAGTTTTGTTGGCCCATTGGAGATAACCCGCCTCCCGTCGGGGTGCGCTGGCTGCCAGCTGAGAACTGGCCAGCTCCTCACACCTCTCCCAGCCTTGCTGCTGGGACTGTGATGCTTCCCAAGCCATTCCCACCTCTTCCCACTGCTGTCACGGCCCCGTCACCCTTCTCACGGGCACACACATCTGCATGTGTAGGAAATCATCATTTTTTCATGGCAAGACAGAAGGACAGATGGTTGCCAAACCCAAGAGCCAGCAGTGCTCATTAATATATCTTTGCAGTAGAGTATTATATGATGTGAAAGTCACTTTATTACCATTAAATGCCAAAGATCGCCCATGCGACAGCCGAGTCCCATGTGCGCTAGGCCCATGTATCTCCTTCCAGCTACGCAAGCCCCATGGCTGGAGGATGCTGGCCTCTCACCTCTCCCAGCTCAACGCCACTGCAACGCGGCAAGTTGGGATGAGACAACTCCCTTCTGCCACTGAAACGCTGGTGACCCTCAGGGAGTGATGTGGGACCCTGCTCCCATCCTGTCGCATCCCCACAAGGTACCCCAGAAATGCTGCCGCTGGTGTGATGAAGACATAGCCCTGAGCCAGTTTACACTGGTTTGGCTCGTTTTCAGCCCAGGTGGCCGAAGGGACACGAGGTCAGCTCATGTATTCAGTGCCAAAGGAGGATGTGTGACAACACCTACCTATTTGCAAAACAAGCCGTCCCCTCCCCTTTCCTGTATCCTTGCAGTAAGATACTGGACATTTCTCCATGGAGTCTTGTCCAGAGCACAACCACCTCCTCCCCGTTCAGGGTCTCTGGAGGTGTCCGTAACACAAGGAAGAACAACCAAGCATCACCCATGGCAGAGGAACCCATGTGGAGACCAGCAAGCTGCAGCCTCTTCAGGACACGCACTAGCTTGCTCCACCTCCTCATCCTGCAAACACTTAAGCTGCAACAGTCAGATGTTCAGGGTTAGGACCTCACTGTCCCCTCAGCTGCCTGGTACTGCCACGACGAGAGGTTAGGGGAGCCCAAGTCACCCAGGTTGTCCTCACCACTGTAAAGGGGTGCTCTGAGATAGCGTGGCCAATTTGGTGAGCAGCACTCCAGCATCACCTTGAAGGAACACTACCTGTGGTGCACCACGTCAGGAGCGCCTATGCCCAGCCAGCTTCTGAGCCCTCACTGAGCTCCGAGGGATGGTCCTCTGCTTCCACCTACAGCCTTGGCCACCAGCCACCCCACAGATAACACGTGCTACAGCTTGGAAATCTTTAAGATGAAACGTTATGTCTTTCCTGCAATAAAGTTCACAAAATGTTGACGCTTTCTCTTTGAAGCAAGCACAAAAAAAAAAAAAAAAAAAAAAAAAAGAGATGTAAAGCCCCATGTGTTTATGGGTGTTCTCAGCGAACTGTTACTCGCTGAGGCTGGATCTGGGATGTCAAAGGAACGCTGAGTTGCAGAGTTCTCAGCTCTCACCGAGGCTTCAGTAGGTAACTTCCTTTCATGGCTTTGGAAAGTCACCTCTGTCAGTCGGTGGCTGCCTTTCACAATGTTTGTGTAGGAGACGTTTTTCAGCAGTTAATTTGGGAGGAGAGTGTTTTCTTGGGTTTTAGAATACCGTCATGACTGCACGCCCAACTGACACCCACAAGGCTTACCACGGCCACGTCCTAATGAAGATTTCCAAGTGGCGGTGTCACTCGCAGGGTTTGAACTGTAGCTGTAAAGGCTGTAAATAAGCAGGCTGGTGGCCAAAGAGGCTTAGCAGCTCTTTGATGAGGTATCCGAGATAGTTGGAGAGCGATCTGTACCACACCCTGGCTACAAACACTGATACCACACGGATCTCAGCCTGCAATAAATGCATAGTTTCATAAAGCAAGCTCTGATTAAAACAGGGGCAATCAGAATTAGACCTTTTACTGCTGCAGCAGTACGGTGAACAGAAGGATGACTGGTTTCTTCTAGTGGTGGAGCTGAGCTGAAGAGGAAGGACTTTTAATAGAATAAGAAAAACTTATTTCCTTTTGGGTCAACCAAAGGCGTTTTCCTTGACCAATAACAAAACGTTCTGGTTTGCTTGGAGACTATTTAATCTTTTTAAAAAATAGTCAAGCTGAAAACCATAACTCTTTTCCTTTTAAATTTGGGTCCCTTTGAAAATGGAAAGGGGGGGGGGGGGGGGAAGAAAAAAAAAAAGGCTTCAAAATAAACGATCTTCAATAAAGCAAACTGCTTCAGCCTGAAAATGCTGCAGTGAAACATTTCAATATTTAAGGAAGGAGTGAAGGACTTCTATTGTTTTGTCTTGTCATTGACTGACTTTAGCCCAGATTTGTGAGTTATTTTGGTTGCCTTCATTTTCACAGGGGACTTCATTTTTTTTTATTTTTTTTTTTTTTTAGTTTTTTTTTAACTAATTTAATACTCTCTTCCAGTTCGGTTTGAGGTACAAATGGTCAGGTTTAGCAAAGGTTCATACGAACACGACCGAGCAGCCAATTTACACAAATATCAGGCAAACACTTGGTTGTTGGGTTGGGTTTTTTTTCCATTTTGGTTTTTTTTTTTTTTTTTCTTTGAAATCGTACCTGCATTTCGGAGGAGCTGTGGGGTCCTCGGGACCAGCCACCCCTGAAATGTGCACAGAGCAAAACTGTCAAAGCCGGCGTGCTCTGCTGCGTAACCTGCGCAACCGCAAAAATTCAGATGCCATCTTCGGCCCTGCAAAATATTAAGACAGGCATTTAAGATTTACCCGAGTGATTAAGCATGAGCAGCTTGTAATTGTTTCCAGATTCCTCTCTTAGCAGGAAAAAAAAAAAGGCTTGGCAGTCCCTGTCCACGTGCTCAGTGTAGCAATGCGCTCGCAGACAGAGAAACTGAAGATGAGCCGAAGCGGACAAACAGATATGCTGAGTTTTGCAGCTGAGAACAAACCGGCACTGCCTTTTAATCCAACACGGATTAATCCAGGTCGGAAAAGCAGGATTATTTAGCCAGCATATATCAAGGTATGTCTGCATCCTCCCTGGAGCAACACCTGTGCACCAGCAACTAGAAAACCCTCTTAAGTACACATGGTCGGATTCAGTCTGCAATTTTTCATCTGGCTTGGGAGCGTTAAATGAAGTTCAACTGTTGAAATCGGCCTCATTTGGGGGAATCTGACTGTGTCTGCGCTTACAGAGAGGACCTTTGTCCTCCAGGTTTTATATAAAGCCCCCAAGATTGCAGACTTTCTGCATAAGCCACAAAACAATCCAGCAAACATCTGGAGAGACTTGCCTCACATCCCAAACCCTTCCCTCCACGCAAATCTCCCAATATATTTTTCCCCGCAGACTGCTTGGTCATGAAAAGGAGATCTTCCTCTTGCTCAGGGCTTCAAAAACCTTCGCAACCCCAGCCCAAGTCTGAAAGCAAATTCAAGGGTTCGCCATTGCCTTTGAACACAGTGGGGATCTGCTCCAACAGGTTAGATCTCGGGGCCACATTGCTCCCAGGATTTAAACAAGACCACATGTGAAATGGCAACTACCTCTTAATTTTTTATTTTATTCTTAAATACAATAATTTAGGGGATATGGCTTTTTTGGTTTTTTTATTATTATTATTACTATTTTAATGGCAAATCCTGTGTGCTGCCTTCCCTCCTTAATGAAGGGGACCAGGGACTGCCGCTCAATTTCTCCTGCTTTCTAGAAATAGTCCCTACGAATCCTTTGTAGAAGTATAACCACAATCTTTCCCCTTCTCTCCCTACCCAGAGAGGTGGGGGGGGGGGGGGGCTTTCATCAGCTCAGACCATTTTTCTTCCGCTACCTCTTTATCTTAACCTTTTCTCCAAGGTTACATTAATTTTCCAAGGTCCATGGCCAGGACAAGGATAGAGAGGATGCAGCTGACTTTGTCTTTTGAGGATCACTGTCACCACTGCAAGAGGCACACGCCTGGGGGGTGTGTGTGTCTCTGAAAATGTCCCCTCCTCTCATCCAGCCCAGTTGCTGCCCATCCGAGGATGTTCTCGTAGCCAGAGCTGACTCCTGCGCTTGGATTATGCAAACCCATTTTCTCTCCCTTCCGCAGTCCCAGCCATCACGTGCACATCTGGCCATTTCTCTGAACCTCTCCGCAGTCGTTGCTTCATCTCCCTTCAACTCCGGGCTGGAAATGTAGCTGTTCTCCCTTCCCTGGGACATCGTCTGCTGCCTCCTCCTCTCGTAGCCAAATTCACTGTGCGATGGCTCGTGCCATCCCCCACCTCCTTGTGCAAAATCCTCTGAGAAGGGTCTTTTTCCAGTATGGAAATCTCGGCGCTCTCCCTGAGGAGATGATCTCAGATAAGCCCACTGCTGGGCAGAGAAGTTCACCACCTTCTGTGGAAACTTTGCAAGGTCTGGTCTTCATCCAGATGGGATTTTTTTTTTTTTTTTTTTTTTTTTTTTTTTAAATTTGAGCAAAAATGCTTCAGCCTTTACAATGTGAGAGAGGAGTGAAAAAATACATTGCTGCCATTATAAGCAGAGGGGAAAAAAAGGTGTTCAGGCTCTCTTTGAAGAGCCCTGCTGCTGAAACAAATGGGCTTCTCTTGCTTAAATTACACAACAAGGGATCTTCTGAGCAGAAATGGCCTTTGCTTCCTTCAGCGAGCAGGGGCTTGGGTGGCATTTGCCATCTGCCTGAGCCCCTCTCTCCGCCGTCAGGGCGGTGGGCACCACATCTGGTACAGACCGCATGGGGTTCAGCGGTGGAGCTGAGATGGGAGGAGAAATGTCTGCAGCAGAGCTGAGCCTGCACAGGAGCGTATGTAGGTGGCAGCTCCTGCCTGCAGCGGCTTTTAAGCACAGTTACATGCCAGGGTGCAATGGGGAGTTCTTCCATTGGAGCATGGGCATGCACAGCCTCCAGATTGGGCTTTACTCAGTAGAACAAGATTTGTTGCTCATATGGACATCGGAAGGTCTTTGCTTGGGCACTCACCCATCTCCACACGTGGCCAAAGCCAATTCGATTCCAGTTTGTTGTGCTGAGTCCTGGCCATACTGTTCTTCGGCTCCTGGTCTGCCTTGGTGTGCACTGGTGATCTTTGGCAGCTCACGGTGCCAACAGCGCTCTTGGGCAGCACGGTGGCCCCATCTGCACCATGACCCAAAGGCAGCGGGAATTAACTGCAGGGAAGATCTTGAGAAAGAGACAACGAAAAACTACATCCCACACTGGCCAAAAGCTCAACTAGCTCTCCCACGCACCTACCAAGCACTGGGTTTGTGGCAAAACTAAGCCTAAAGAGGCCACTCAGCCCCCATGGCATCTTTAACTATGCTTTTTAGGTCATCACAAACCAGCCCTGACGGCGCTAGGAGAAAACGGATTTACCACAAATCCCCCCAAAGCATCGCCTGCGTTACCCCCTCGGCTGGGCTGCGGGTCGCTGCCTCCAACAAAGCATCGCCCCCGGGAAAACACCACCGGCGTGGCCCCATCCTTGGAAAGCCATCAGGGAAAATACGGGGCAGGGGCTCAAGGTTAGCACAGCCCCGACGAGGCGCCGGGGATACCTGAACCGCTAATTTGCCGGACGCCCCCGGAGCCCGGCTTGGCAGCCCCCCGCCGGCTGTCGCGGGGTGGAAGCCATTAGCGTTTAAAAATACTTGCAGGAATGGGAGGGTGGGTGTGTGTGGGGGGGGAGGGAAATAAACGGTATTTGCGGAGGCCCATTCCTCAGCACACTTTCATGTGTGCCAAAGTTTGTTGGCATGGCTCGGAGTTTGATAGGGAACATCTGGGCTGCTGTTGCTGCCTGTATATTGGCTGAGGGCAGCGAACAAAAGGGGTTTGTGCAGGAATGTGCGGGGAGGGGTGCGGGGTGTGCGCGCCTCCAGAGACGGCTCCGAGAGGCAAAATGCAGAAATACTCTCCGGAGAAGAAAGCCTAATGCACATCCCATGTTCCTGCTTTTTAAAGGGGGATAAAAGCCTTCCCCCCCCCCCGCCCCCAACTTCTCCTCTTCCCTCCCCCCAGAGCACACCAGGGTACTGAAGGCGAGCGGGGCTCAGACACAGATCCGTGCCCCACTACCTCTGCGCATTCGATTATCGCCGCAGTCTGGAAAAACAATTGGGGCGGAGGGAGCAGGTTGGCTGGAAAGCGGGGAAGCCCGAACCCAACCGCACGGAGCAGCACCAGCACGTGCTCGAGAGATGCCCGGGGAGCTCCTCGCAAGCAGCCCAGCTCCCCACATCCCGATGCTGCTGCAGGGGGGAGCACCCAGTGACAATCCCCTTTTGAGCACACCGAGATTGGTGACACGGACCTACCAAGAACAGCACTTGTTGAAGTTTCCTCCACTTCTGTTGGGAATTTGGGGTAAGGAGCTGAAAATTAACATACATGCCAGTGGCACAAAAGCCACAGACTCTTTCCTACAGACACAGAGTCCCCCATCTGACACCAGAGGATGGCATAGAAGGATGAAGGAGGAATGGACTCACACTTGAGGAAGGCTGATCTTTTGAGAACTATCTGAAAATTACAGGCCAGATGCAACCCTTGGCTCTAGAGAGCCCATCCTTGGGCACAGGAGGCATCACAGCTCACATGCTCCATCCCATATGCTTCATCTCCAAGGAGTTGCTGCTGCCTGAGGATGGACACCAGAAACCTTTGACCACCCCTAATGTGACATTTCTGACATTCTTCCTTTTGCAGCTCCTCCTATCTACCGTCCCACACCTGCGGTATTTTTACACAGTGCTTTTGCAGAGTTCACAAGTCTTTTAAAAAATTTCTCACCATGAACTAAACTTCTTCCCCAGCAGGAAGAGCCCAGGCATCATTTCCTACCTGCTGGTCCCTCTTTGCTCACCCCTGTTTTGTCCAACTCAATACCCACTCATGGGCATCAGTTTTGGGCGTTTCCAAGATTCTCTATCAGTGGAGCATTTTTCTCTTTCCTTCTTTCTCAGATTGCATTTGGCCTGAATCCTACCTAGAAGCCTACATCCCCTTTGGCTCTTGTGCTTAGGAAGGACACACATTGAGTCTGCTACCCAGAGCAAGATTTCCATCGCCTCTGTCTCTGGGGCTCCTTGGAGTTGCTGGAGCCACCCCAGAGAGGGTATTTGGGTAGCACTTGGGACACATGTCCCTCTTGCTACTCCCTGCCTTGGCAGGGCAGCCCTCTGGGAAAGCCCCAGGGAGCAAAACCAACAGACAAAGGGTCCAAGTCAGTGAAGACCCTTGGGTCTGACAGCCAAGGCAAGCTTCTCTGGCCCCAGTTTACTTTCTAGGTCTCAGTGGCATGCCCACGAGCCATCATTTTGGGCCAACTTGTTCACCCAGCGCTGCCTCGGGCAGCAGCCTTACGCTGGGGATGCTGGCTCCAGAGCTGGACCTGCTTGGAGATAAGCTTCCTTCAGCGACATTTGGATTTCGATTACCTCAGTGTCAAGACCCAGCTTTTCGCCAGAGCCAAGAGAGCTCCTGGCATGCCAAAGAAAGCAGCCGGACCGGCCAGGGGTTGTGCACAGCACGTCAGGGAGGGCACTGGTCCCTCTGCACCCCCAGCGCAGGGGCACGGTGGAGGGGAAGGCCGGCTGCGGGGTGGCACGGGCTGCAGAGCCACCTCCGGCTGCCACACAGACGGTCATTACCGGCCATCTCTTCTGCAGCGGGTTAGGAAAGGAACTGCAGAAAACCGAGCTGATGTTTGGAAACTCCCTGCAGCCATCGCTGGGGAATGCGAAGCCATATATAAGCATGCGGCTAAGTTTAGCAGTCAATGCCCTGTTTTACAGAGGAAGAAAAAAAAAAAAAAAGCATAACTGCCACATGTTTACAGTCTCCTTGATCTACTTCTATAAACAAGGGGGTTGAGAGTGGCTGATTTACTTCTGCTTTACCACTCATTAGCATTTGCCATCTCTCAGGGACAAACCCCTCCTCTCGGGCAGATCTCTGCCTCCATTCATCGCCCACATCCCCCTCCAGGACACCTCTGGTTTTCGCTCTGCCTGAAAAACAGCCCAGCACACCAAATGACACGATGCTTTGAAGGCATCGCTCTCCAGCCACACTCCCGTCCAACCCTCCTCCCGCGTGTCCTTCCTTGACCGCTGCTGAGGACTGAGAAGCCTCGATGAGGGCTACAAGTATTTTTCAAAAGCATGGAAACAATTTAAGAGCCTAAGTCCCATTGTCGAGTGTGGTTAAAGGCCCCGTCAGGAGCTAGACTATTAATCATCCTAGATGCTTTTGAAGGTTGCAGTAGACATTCATCCGTATCTTCAACGTCTTCAGGGGACCCACATGCCCTTGAAGTTCCTCCTGAGGGACCCCAATGGTGGTGGCTGGGAAGGAGGGGGGGAAAAAAAAAAATAAAAAAAAATCTCAGAGCCACCCAGGGCTTTTGCCCTGGGACAGTTAAAACCAAGAGTCCAGTGAGGTTTCAGAGTGGTTCTAGTTGCTGCTGCTGCCGCCGCCGCCAATGCGGTTCCATCGCATTTGCCCCATCGCTGCGTCTTATCCACCATCTAACATGGGCCAGCTGGGAAACGCCCAGCGCGAGGGGCTCAGAAAGGAGGGGGGGGGGTGCTGGTGGGAAAATGCCCATTTAACTGTTCGCAGGCGAGGGAGGGTGGTTCGAACAGTTGTTTCAACTTGAAAAAAAATAAAATTGACACACGTTTCCAAATTGTCCAAATGTTTGGCTTTTACATTTCCTTCAGTGACACAGCCCAGGGTTTTCATCGAAAAGGTCTTTTCAGAATTAGGCTGCTTGTAGGAAGAAAAAAACCCCAAACCTATCAAAACAGGAAGCTTGAAATTATCAAAGAAAAATATTTTCATTGACCTAAAAGGATATTACCCTTTGGGGTTTTTTTAGTTCACAAAATTTTTCAGGACTGACTCTTCATCCCCACGAGAGATGAGAAATACTGTCAGTACCTCAAAAATGCTGCCAGAAGGAAAGAGTTATTCATTACTAACCTCTATTTTTAACCTGTGACCAAGAGTCACTTCTCATGGGTGACAACCAAATTCTCTCAAGGCTCTAGCACTGGCTTCATCAAGGCTTTTAAGTCAGAGGTAGCATTTTTCTTTTTTTTGCATGGGACATGCCCCAGGCGCCCTGCAAAGCCCACCCTATCGATTTCCAAAGCGAGCATCGGGTATCACATGCTTTTGCTATCCATCTATTTCGAAAAATTACGCAATTACCTTTTTTACCCACCTATCTTTCCACTAGAAAAAAAAAAACACTCTCATTCCTCCCCTCTTCCATAACTCCGAAAAGGATAGATGGATTTTGCTCAGAGAGTTTTTTTCCCAAGAAAAAAAAAAAATCCCCACTGGGTAAGGGTCAGGCATACAAAAATTTCAACCTGAAAAGTGAATGTTTTCAAAAGTTATTAGCTTATGAAAAGAAGGGCCATAATGGAAACTGTTTTACTGCCATAATTATAACACCACGAACAGAGTCTGCTGCAATATATAACATTATCAAGTGCCTGTCAACATTTAATAGAAGTCTTAATTAACAGCTAGGGAGGAACACGTCAAAAATTTATTTTCAGGAAAACTTTTGGGGGCTGCGTAATTCTGGACTTGCCTTTTTTTTTTTTTTTTAAGTCCGTCTTGATGAGAGCCTTGGTAGAGTTCACAGGACACACTAAATAAGACATATGTGTGTATCTTGTTGGCATTACTTAGTGATAGGATTTTCTTTTCTGTTAAACTACATAATCCAGAAACAACAACAATGTTTGCGTTGGGTTGGAGCCAGACACTTCGGAGCTGGGTTGTAACCTTCCCCAAGGGTGGGGTTTTTATAAACCAGGGGCTCGATTTGGCTTGTCGGGGCGGGGGGTGCTCACGTGTAACCCGTGGGGCTGACCTGCCTCTGCCGTTTACTTTCCTCCCCCCTTCCACCACCTCAAAGATGCTCAGGCTCAGGATTTGGAGGGGATCCCCATCTTGTGGTAGCGTTTTACTGCACAGCGGTGCCCGAGCTCCCGGGATGGAGACCCAGGGACAGAGAGGAGAGGTCTGAGGAGGGCCAAGCACAACATGTACAGGATTGCTGTAATTAATTTCTTGCCAGCAGCTTCACAGGAGATAACCAGGTCAAAACCAGCCTGACCGCTGCGTGTTTCCTCTCCCTTGCAGATTTGGGGAGGGGGTGCACAGGGAGGTTCCTCCTGCTGCAGCCTGGTCTCTACACGCATGGCCAAGAGCCTCTTCCATCCCCCCAGCGCATCTTCAGGGTCCGGCCCCCCCACCCCACAGTGATGCCCTTCCAGTGAGACCCTGTCTGGAGCCACCAGACCAGGCTGAAGAGGTGACAGTGGGGTGGGGAGGGATGGCAAGCCCAGCCCTGGGACAGGCAAGTCCCCCATGGCTCAGCCGAGATCAGCAGTGGGTTTTGGGGTGCCTGGGGCACAGAGCAAGACTTACATGAAGCACGTTAAGAGGAAGCTCTGCAAACCTGCTGCCGAACTAGGTGAGGAGCACAGAGGAGACATCAGGGCAGATGATAAAAAGCGATCTGCCAAAGGTAGACCTGGCTCTTGCTGAGATAGTTTGTTAAACCACAGCTCTCCCCACTCCTGCGCCTGATCCACCACTCCACGTTTCACAAACCTTCTGTCAAGCGAAAGGCTTCTTGGCAAAGCAGGACAGGTAACATTGGGCAGGTCACACCACGACAAACACTCGTTCAGTCCCGCCTGGCAGCCCGAACTTATTTTTATTCCCTTTCTGCCCCTTCCACCCCCTGCCTGGCCCCGGCAGCGAAGCCGCCTGTGCTGTGAGCTGGCAGGCCACATCCATTTCCCCCGATAGCGCCGATAGCCCAACAGCTGCTCTCTGTCCCTGCGGAGATCAGTTTGTTTTCCTAACACAATTACTGCCACGTGGCCCCGCTTTCTGCCAGGATCAAGCCTGGATAGAGATAAAGCAGCGATAAGATCGCACGCTGTTCCAGACCCCTTTGCAGCCTTGCCGGCTGCGGTTTGTTCTCATCGGCACGCGAACACCCTGGCCGCAAGTTACCTGCTCCCATCAGTGCCGGGCCAGGGAGCTTTATGGCGCTAAAGCCCAGGGATTTGGCTCCTGGCTTTCCGTGCAACACCGAGGAGTTGTTTCAGGATGTATCCATGCGGCGTGGAGACGTTGCATGGGCGCACCCACACCAGTGAGCTCGCGTGATGCGATACAAAGCCGCTTATCAGATGCGGCACCCTGCTAGCTCAGCGCTTTGGGCAAGCACAGCTGGCCAACAGCTGGCTCCAAGCTGACCTGCCTGCGTCCAGGTCAGTTGTCTCTGCCCAGTCACCCTCTCCTCCTCCTCACCTGGGGTTATCCCAAGCCCAGCTCTCCCTGCACATCCCATTATCCAGTGAACGAAGCATCTCTATCCCGCTGCAACTGCTCTGCTGAGCAGGAGCATCCCGGCAGGGCTCACGCCGGTACCTGCAGCACCCGTGAGAGGCTGCTGAGCTCTAGAAACATCAATGGAGCGATCACGGGGGAGCAGGTCTGGCACAACCGCTCTCCATCACACCCAGCAAAGGTCCTCGCTGTCTCCCAGACCCGCCTGCAGGAATCCTTGTGCGGGGAACTGCTCCTGAAAGCCTCTGCCGGGGCAGACGCGCTGAACGCTGGGAGAGGACACTCAGGGAGCCTTGCTGCCTTCAGAGAGACAAGCATCCTTGCCAGATGTCTCCCATAAAGCTGCAAGTACTTTATTTTAATAATAAGCCTTAATGTATTCATTAAAGGCTCCCAGTGACCTGGGATGAATTTCCCTGCTATTGTAAAGGGCTGTGGGAATCTGGAAACCACTGCATTACAGTTAATAACTTTAATTTTACAAGGCCCAAAATAGACAACTGAAAAAATACACAAACTCACTGTTTCCAATTAAGAAGGGATTTCTTCTAATTCCTCTGCCACCGGCGCTCTTGTTTAGCAAACAACATCAACAGATATTCAACCATAGACCAGGGGAAAAGCAAACCGAGAGAGTTGCCTTCTGCATCTCGGTTACATCAGAGCCAAGGAAGAAGCCAGGACCCGTCCTCCTCACCTGGTTATTGGTCCATGGAAGAGCCTGAGCCCTGTCAGCAACAGCAAACCCATGCCGGAGGAGCCACGGGTAAAACTTTAATGCCTGCTTCTTAAGCCTGATGGACACCAGAGTGCTTTGAGCCAAGGGAGATGATTTCCGACCCATCTTCTCCCAGTTCCCTCCTGGGGGTCTCAGCTAAGATGTTTGCTGGGAGACCTGGGGTGCTGGGAAAGCCCCTCAGTGGTTGGGGGGAGCATCCTGGTAGCGTTTGGGGCTACCAGAACTCTGATTCTAGGGACAGAAAGGAATATTCTCCCCAGATCAACTTGGCAGAGATCACCATGGATTTATTTTGCCTGTCTGTCTCTCCCCATGTCAAATGAGGGGTAGTTCATTTCCCAGGGAAAAAAGGCTGGGAACTGAAACCAAAACAATTCGGCCTGTTTTTTTTTTTTTTTTTTTTTTACTTTAAATTTCTGGGAATCTAATGTTTCACAGCCCAAACCTTTTCATTTCCAGTTTGGTTCTTTTTTTGCTTTCTGGTTAAAACTGGAGCTCTTCAAAAAGAGGACTGACATTTTACGTGGAAACATTCATTTTGCCACAAGCCAAGCCTTCTGGGGAGGAAAACGGAATTTCAGAGGCCAAGTTTTTACCAGCACACCAGTCCAGCTGTGTCAGCAACCGACATCGGCCTCCTCACACATCTCTGGAGCCATCTCCACCAGGTTCAGGCCAAAGCGCTGGCATCCTCCCTCCACTCGTGGCAGGGACACACGTACCCCTCCTTAACATCACCCTGACATCAATCAATGCTAATTAAAGCAGCCCAGGTGAGAAGAGCTCCATGCCTCAAAGCAGACCTCAAAAGCTTCTTCCACAGACTTGCCCTGACACAGGAAAACATGTTGCTTAAAAACCACAGGTGATCTCAGCCCATGCAGATCCCAAAACACTCTCAAGACCACCCGAAAAACAAAGCGGAAGTCCCAGCCAGCAGGATGGAGCACACGCACCCATCCAGCCTCGAGACCCTCACATCGCTGTTGTCCTCTTGACCAAGGGCTGCCTACGAGCAGCACTGGATTCGCATCGGCCCTCGCATAGGAGCAGATTGAGTTTTCCAGCCGAACTGATAAAAAGGAAAAATGATTTTCATATGCCTGGACTCTGTATTTTCCCCATAAATAAGGCAGCGATGGAAACTGGGAGAAGGGGGTTGTCAGAGTGGTAGGTCATCCATCAAAGCCACACCAAGAACGTTGATCTAGCCCTTGTCCAGGAAAGCATCTCTATTTAGGAAAGGAGGCAGGCACATCTCTAGTCTCCTTTGAAGCCACTGGGAACTGAGGGCCTGGCACTTTAAAGATCTCTAAATGCCTAAAGGAACAGGTAAGACCTAGATATACCAGCTGGTAAAACCTAGACCCTCGCAATAACAGCACACAAGGTTTTTAATGGAAATTAAGAGCTTACATACTTTTGTGAATAGGGTTCTGAAGTGCACACGTGCCTTAAAAAACCCCCACTTCTAGTGGTTTTCCTGAAAATAAGAGATTTAGGGCTTGTAAACCTTCGTGTTATCATAGAAAACCACCTGCAAGGGAAAAGCCAGCCTCCAGCTCAGCTGCGGCACAAGCCCTGCAACATCATTTTGTTAATGCAGTGATAACGTCTCCGCTCTGGACATTCCCAAAACCAGGGAGGCCAGATCCCCCCCAGCCACAAAGCTCTGCCGTTTCAGGACAGCCGTGGACCCACGCCCGTCATTGGTATGGTTTGAGAAAACCCATAACAATTTATTGTCGTTTAGACAATTATTCTATCACCCGATGACCCCCTCCCCACCCAGAAAGGGGAATCGGGGAAAGCAAGGAAACACAAGGGTTGAAATGTAAATAGATTTAATAGGATAAGACTAAATAATTAACAATAATACTAAAGAACCAGTATTAATCCCGACACTAATATAAGATATACAAGAATTATAGCCAGTTGATTATATCAGCAGGAAGCTGTGCGCTCCCAGCAGGGGACAGTAAATGTGGGACACTGCGAGCGCTGCGGCTTCGGGAGGAAGGGAAGGGCTCAGGGGTCCGGCACCGGGGCAGGGAGTTCTCTGGACCGACGCCATCAACGCAGAGAGAGACTACGTGGCAAACTTTCTAATCTATATTGAATGCGATGTTCATGGTATGAAATAATCCTGTTGGCCAGCTTGGGTCAAATGCCCAGGCCACGCTCCTCCTCATCCCTGCACCTGGCAAGGCTTGAAAACACTGAGACCTTGAATCCCCCATAGCCTAGCTGGCGATAAAGTACGTATTTTCACAAATTCAGACACTAGAGTCTCCCCAAAGTGGAGTTTTCCCCAGCATTAGAAGGGAAATTAGTCCCGAGTCACCCAACCCAGGACAGTCATGCATCTCCCCCAGCCTCCCTCCTCTCCTTCCCTTCGTCTTAACTCTGCCCGGAGCCTAAAACGTGCCTAAAAACACGGAGAAGCTGAACCGCCGCGGCCCCACCTGTAACACCGACAAAACCACAAGCAGCGCGGAGCTTCCCCGACCCTCCGAGCATAACATTTCCTATTCCCGCCTGCAGCTCTCCTACCGCCTCTCTCACATCAATGCCCTGACTACAGCTGTTGGAAGAATTTCCATCTAAACAGTTTTTAGCAGGTCATTTTTCAGCAAACGGCAACTTTTTTTATTAAAAAAAAAAAACCAAACCCCAAACAAAACACAGAAAAGCTCTTTTTGTGGGAATTTGCCTGGCTTGTCTGAAACGTCAAAAAAAAAAATCTAGAAAAAGCACCAAGTTTTGGCCTTGAGTGGCAAAATTCTTGGTTTTAACCAAAAAAATGCAATTTTCAAGGGTGTTTTTTTTTTTTTTTAGTGAAAAATTAAAGAAAGCTTCCAGAGAGAATAAATTCTCTTGCTTTCATTAAAAACATTCATGGTGTGATGGCTACCCTCATATTTTCAAGAAAAGCTCACCTCCAGAGATCATTAAGGAAATTAAATAGTCACCGCGCAAAAGGGAAGGAACCGGTCCGGATTGTAACCGGGTGAAGATAAATGCCTTATTCTCAGCCTGGCATTCAGGTAACAGCCAGGCGTCCCACAGCTCTGCTCCGGGGTTTAATATATTTATCAGTGATGAAAAATGAGGTGGTAATGCCCACGGATGATGCAAGCCCATGGGGACTCAGGGTCCCATCACCCCGCCATCAGTAGGGGACAAAGCTCCACCCCTGTCGCTGGCTCCCGGGAGCAGTTTGCGCATCACCCAGCGGAGATGCCCAACCTGGTCTTTGCTTTGGTCCCGCAGGAGCGTTGGGCTGTGGCTCCACCACCCCGCGATGCTGGGAAAACTTCAGCATCACAAGCTTTTGGGCAGCGGAGAGACCTCACCCCTCTCCAGATGGGCACCGTAGGTGTGGGAGTGCCACGATACAACCCTACCATGCCAAACGCAAACACCCAGCGCCGAATGCGGAGCCAGAGGCTCTTTGGGAGGTTCACTGCTATCCCCCCGCGTGGGACCAGGGGAGCCGCATGCTGTGGTGGCTCCGCTCAGAGCCGCCAGCGCCCAGATGGGTTACAAGTGAACATGAACTCTCCTTCCCCATCTGGAGCCCATGTACAGCAAGTGGCAAGATTTATATTGTGCTGAAGCATTCCACAGTTTTGAGCACAGAAATGATTGAACTCCAGATGTTAACAAGATGCAGGACCCTTTTTTATTATTAAAAACGTGATTTCTTGTTTTGCTCATGACAAAACCCATCAGATTAACTTATTAGGAGCGGAACTGCCATCAGGCCAGTGGAAGCAAAGACGGCTCCGGCTGCCCGAGAGCTCAGCAGAGCACACGGGGGAGACCAGGGCTCCTTCAGACCACAGCCATGTCCAGTCACTCCTCTGTGTGGGCCAAGGCAGGACATGGGTGACCCTGCTCTGTGCCTGCTGGCAGTGCAGGGACATCGATGAGTCCCTGTGCCCCACTTTCCCCATCTCTTAGGGGAAGGTGAGTCAGAGCCGTAAGGAGAAGCCCTGAGCAAAAGCACGCTCTGCAGCGTCATCCAAATCAAACCTCCTTGCTGAAGCAGCAGAGTCTTTGCTAACAAGCAGCACGGAAACCTGCCTGCTCCCTCCTGGCTCCTCTGCCTGTCCCCTGGAAGAACAAGGGGGACCCAGGGCCTGTCACGCTGGGGCAACTCCGCAAGCAGCTCTCATTCTCTGCTTCCCTTCAGGGAGAGCCCTAAAACATCACAAACTTCCCATCAGAAAGGGACCAAATTTCCAAATACCTCTGAACGCCTTAAGCGCTCTTCTCGGCGCAGCTCTGCTGGGAACATCCCTCGGCAGCCTGGGGAGTGGCACAGCCAACATCTGTATCCCAGAGCATGGGATGGGGTGGGGGCCTGTCTGGAGCTGTCACATCTTCACTGCTTTATCACAGGAACTTTATCACAAGCTCATAACACACACGTCTTTGCACCATGAGATCAAACAGGTACGGGATGGCATTGCAGCCTGCTGTCACAAGACAGCCCCCAGCAGCTAGCGCCGCTCCATGCTGTGAAGAGAAAACATGTTGAAGCTGCGTGATGGAGAGGACCCACGTACGCTTGTCCTGATGTTGTACAGCCAAACTCAGGGAACCCACCAGAGCAAAGCCAGTCTCCCCCGCTAATCCCTGGGAGGCACAGCATCCTTCGGGACCTACACATTTCCATTCACCCATAGCACACATCAGCTCTAAGGACAGTCACATCTGTCTGCTCAGAGGGAGAGAAACATTTCTGGGGAGTAAAAATGTCCCGCTGGGCCAGGCTGAGCTGAGGACAAGCCGGAGCAACGCAGCGTCTCCATACCCAGCACACACAACCATCCACGGAGAGAGGGACCGGAGGGCGGAACAGCAGAAGCTGCAAAGCATCAGGACTGCTTCTGCCTTGAAACTCTTTGTATTTACCCTGCAACCCCGGGGGACTATCAGTCTTACTGCTGAGTAAGGTTGGCACCTCAAAGCTCTCCTTGCTCCAGCAAGCCCATGTGCCCGCCAGCGGGAGCAAAGGTGCCTCTGGTTTAAGTGTGGGTTCACTATGTACCAGGCAGGGCCGTTACAACCCGCCCCCCAGGGCATCAGCCCTCCTTGCTTCCCACCATCATGGAGATGAGTGCTTGTCCGCTCAACATGCCCAAGAAAAGTCACTGCCCTGTTTCTCTCCCATCCCGGGACCCTATTTCTCTCCTGACCAGGTGCAGGGGACACAGCTGCTCTTCTACCAGCCTTGTCCACTGCCAAGCCAGGCCCAGGACAGCACACATCCGAGAGCAAGCTGATGGTGGGTTCACGGGATAGCCCTCCCAGGACACCCGCTTCAAGGTCAGGGCCACCCAAGGCTGGAGCTCTCTGCCACCATCTCTGGAGCAAACCCACCAGCCCAGCACCAAGAGCCACCTTCCTCCACAGCCAAGTCTTGGAAAAAGCTTCTGCAGAGCAAAGCAGTATTTGTTCACCCAAAGGGACCCCATAAACAGAGCCGAGAGCCTTCTCACTCCACCTGACCTTGTTTTATTCCTTCCTTGCACGTTTTGGAGCAAGCTTCTTTCAATCCCAACCTCTCCCCGCCTAGCTGGGCAAACTGAGCCATGCCCTGGCACATGACGATACTCCCTCGGCTCTGAGCTCAAACGCTTGGTGTTGGGTGTCCCCCAGCCCTGCAGAGCCACCTCAGTGGAAGCCAAGCAATGGGGCACTTCCCCAGTTGAAGAGCTCTCTGCCCATTCCCTTAGTGGTGCTGGACGCTCGCAACCTGCCTCCATCACCATTTCCTTCACCTCTTCCTCACAGCCTTCGGTTTAATGCCACCTTCCCGGGCAGAGCCCTGGGAGTGCCCCACTCCCTCTTTAATTCCCCCACAATTAACTGAATTTGAAACTCTTCATTCCAAGAACAAGAGCATCAGGTGGAAGGAAAAGCTGTCCTCTTATGCTTTTTTTTGAGAAAGATCCCACAAACCTTTAATCCTCCCACCTCCACCTCCTCAAAAAGGCGTTTAGCACTGGGGGGGGGTGGGGGAAGTATAACTGCAAACCTGATCAGGCAGCGCCACTAGCGAGCACAGGCCATTAGCACCACGCTCAGGGACTAACATCTTTGGAAAGCCCCATATTCACCATCTCACCTGGGCACAGCCAGGGGATTTGCCCACAGAGGACGGGTCCTGCCAGACCCTCATCCCCTCCCTGGCAAGGGCAAGTGGCCCAGCGTGCTGGGGCTCTGCAGCATCTGGGACACGTGAGCTCCCAGCTCTGCTGACACGAATAATTTCTCCCCCTGTTCTTGGCACGGTGTGCTCTGCTCAAACATACTTCAAAGAGGCGGCTCTGCGGCAAGAATGTTTCAAAAAAATATAATATTTCCATCTGTTATTCCAATAGTATATGCTGTGGGACTCTCCTCATGCACCATTTGCCTTTCTTCGCTCCTATTAGATGTAAAAAATGTTTGATTAGCAAGCCCTCAGGGCTGGCAGGTGATAGCCTAACCCTGCAGCATCCCTCAGCCGAGCCAGCAGGTTCTCTTCTCCTGCAGGTCTGCCCCGTATACCTTAACGCTTCTCCAGAGAGCAAAGTGCAAGCAGGGAAGAAGCTTTTTCTTAAAGGTAGTGAAGTTCCCTTGATTCAGCAACTTTATTTTCACCTTGAAAGCAAATAGCACCTGCAGAGCCCTGTGGCTTAATGTGAATGCCCCGGGCTGCATTTTGCTTGAGGCAGAGCAGCCCAAACCCCCTTCCCAGCCCCAGCCCCCCTTCCCAGCCCCAGCCCCCCTTCCCAGCCCCAGCCCCCCTTCCCAGCCCCACGGCTTGAAAACACAGGGCATGAGCTGCCAGGCTTTGGTGTTCGATGAATGCCAAGCTCCCACACCAGCCTGTCCTTGGTGGGGACATCCCCAGCATCACTCTGCTCACCACCTCCCATTTCTCACAAGGCTCCTAGAAACCTTAAACCTCTGTCTCGCTGTCAGGTGGGTCAAGTCTGGTAGCAACTTATAAGGTGGAAAAGGGAAAAAACACGCAGAAAGCTGTTTGCAAAAGACTCATTTTCTTAGGAAAGCAGACTGGAAATGCAGGATAAGCACAGTGAGCTATGAGTCTATCGCACTACCATGCACACAACAAGCTGTGGTTTTAATGCACCTTGGGTTGGTCAAACCTCAGAGGTAGCAGAAGCTGGATGCTCCTTCCCTGGGCTGGGGTTCATTTGTGGTCCCCTTTGTGGTTCATTTGGTCCAAGAGGATTTCCTAAACCTGCAGGTGAAGCAGAGATGCCTTCCCATGACAGTAAGGGCTGCTCCTCCATTATCCCCTCACCACTCTGAGCTGCTTCTCCACACAGCCCTTGCCCCCTGCAGCTGGCCAAGGACACCCAAAGCCCATTATCACAGCCACCTAAAGCAGCCAGCCCTACAGGGAAGGTCTCTGCTAGACAAGCAAATCCTTAGTGCTCCTTGCCTTTTGGGCAAGGTGTCCTAATGGATGGGATGCTTGGCTGGATGGTGCTTGCCTTAGTCATCTGCTCTATGCCACAGCCAGGAAAACCATGGGGAGAAGCAGCTTTCCCAAGATCCCCAGCAGAACAGTCCCGCACAACTGCTGAAGCTGTGACCAAGTTACCCACAATGGCTGTCCCACCACAGGTTCCTGCCGGGCAACTTCAGCACAGTATTCAGGAGGCTCTTCCTCAAGACCCATCTTCCCCCAGGAGAGCCAGCAAGGACAAAAGTTTTTCAAGACACGGATTCAAGGCTTTGCAGCCCCAGCATACAAGACCTGAGCCCTCCCCCCCAGTTTCCTGTCCTGCGACCCAAGGTTTCATACTGCTAAGACAGCAAAGGCTTCCCAGCCCCTTTGGGGAGCCAGAGAGATGATAACTTCCATTTGTGAGCCACAGCCAGAACAAAATGAGTCTTTATTTTTATATGGCCCATTATAAGTCATTATTTAGTGCTCCCAGGTGCCCTATATCATCAAAGGCACATTCCTTAATAAGCAGCCATCAGAGGCCACGCTGCTGCCATCCCGCACGCGGATGGGGCAGGAGAGATCCTGAGACCAGCTCCAGCCCCCGGATCTCATCTCCCTCTTAAGCCCTCCTGAGCCCAGGAGAAGGTCATGCCCCATCCCTGCACAGACATCCCGGCACACACATCCAAACGAGAGGCACAGGATTATTTTTCCCCCCCAGCTCCGCAACCCAAAGTGTAACCCAATCTACTCAGCTGGAAACGGAGCTTTTATTGCATCCTGAGTCATTTAGAGTTCCTTTTTATAAAACCAATATTCTTCCCCCCTTCCCCAACTTAACAAGCTCCCAAATGTCTGCTCTCCTGACATACCAAACCTTTTCAGCTTCCCCGACCTCCCTCCCCATCAGACCTGACAGAAAGCACCATCTGATCAGGGCTGCTCCGAGGGTACCGCTACAGAGAAGTGCCACAGCACGGCAATCCCCACTTTCACATATTTCAGCTCAGGGATGATCCAACCTTAAAACAGTCCCCATGGCGATGGCAGGATGAGCCCACCACGCTCCGTGGTAATATCCCCTTGTCCACAACACATCTCTCTGTGCCCTTGCTGTGCAGTGGAAAGCTGCCTTGAGAGCTAAAAGCCCTTGAGACAGCATCTGCAGACTTGGGCAAAACAAAAAGAACCCCCAAACCACAAGCTATTGGTTGGGTTCAGGCGCTGTGAAAGGTGTGTTGGCTACTGGGGGGTTTCTTGATGCACAAGGTAAGGAGGAAAGAGGGTACTGAGCAGAGCTGGCAACGTGGAGAGCCCAGTTACTATTTTAAAACGCGAGCTCAGATAGTACAATTCATCATGCCTTTAGCCACATAAATACATCAAGGAGTCTGGACACTTGAAGTCCCTTTGCTCAGTCCAGTAACAGAGAGGAGCTTTGCACAGTGGCATATATAGGGAGTTCGCAACTTAAAATGGCCCTCATTCAATAATTATGTCATCATTTTTGTAATAATAATCAGTAACAGTTAATATAACTTACAGTAAATACCAGATTGCCATTTAATAATGTTAATACGCAACCTATAAAGCATATGTTTGTGTAATTATACTGATAAGTTTCCAATCAGCAACAAACAGAGATAAAATCTGTCCACAGATCCTTAAGCGACATTGAAAAGATCCCAGCAGTCGATAGCAAGATTCGCAGAGGGTCTTTGGGAGCAGAGCGCAGCGCGACTCAGAAGGGAAGATGGTGACTGGCTGCAGAACATGAGTGACAAGGATCTGACCTCCATCCTGCCGGACCATCCTTTACCAGCCCTTACCTCTGCTCAGCGTGTCTTATGCAGACCTCTTGAACCCATGCTTACCCACATGAGCAAAGACAGGTGCGATGCTTGGACAGGGAGAACATCCCAACAGCCCACAGGAACTATTCTCACCCCCACCCGGCAACCTCAATGTGCCTTTAATCCGAGAGCACTTGCTCTGCTGGCACATACAGGGACCCAGACGGATTTCCCATAGCGCTGGGAAACCCCACAGTATAAGGACGGAGAAAGCTGTCTTACACCAAGACACATTTCCCACAACCTGGTACCTAAATAAAATCACTGAAGTACTGCAAATGCCCCACCAGCACAATTTTCAAGCCTGGCGTAAGTTTGGCTGAATACTCAGGGCCCAGAATCAGAGAATGGTTCAGGTTGGAAGGGACCTTAAGGATCACCCAGTTCCAACCTCCTGCCCTGGGCAGGGACACCTCCCACCAGACCAGGCTGCTCCAAGCCCCATCCAGCCTGGCCTTGAACCCCTCCAGGGATGGGTCAGCCACAGCTTCTCTGGGCAACCTGTTCCAGTGCCTCACCACCCTCACAGGAAAGAATTTCTTCCTAATATCCAATCTAAATCTCCCCTCCTTCAGTTTGAAACCATTCCCCCTCATCCTATCACTCCACTCCCTGATCCAGAGTCCCTCCCCATCCTTCCTGTAGCCCCCTTTAGGGACTGGAAGGGGCTCTAAGGTCTCCCCGGAGCCTTCTCTTCTCCAGGCTGAACACCCCCAACTCTCTCAGCCTGTCCTCACAGCAGAGGGGCTCCAGCCTTCTGAGCATCTTCATGGCCCTCCACTGGACCCATTCCAAGAGGTCCATGTCCTTCTTGTGCTGAGGACTCCAGAGCTGGACGCAGTACTCCAGGTGGGGGTCCATGAGAGTAGAGTAGAGGGGCAGAATCACCTCCCTCGCTTCTTTTGATGCGGCCCAGAACGCGGTTGGCTTTCTGGGCTGCAAGTGAGCACTGACAGCTCATGTTGAGCATTTTAAAGGGTAAGCGTTACTCAGAAGTGCCAGCTCTCTCCCCGGCGAGAGTTCAGGCTGCCTCGTTTCATTGCAAGCCCAATGGCCTACACCAGTTGCACTCAGCAGCAGATCCCAGACAGTCCCTTCCCGGGGCAGAGAGGGTAGTTAAAGAAGAACAAACACCACAAGCATCCTGCAGGACCACTGCAGCTTGGCAAGGCTGGCACATCCCAGCATCTTCTCCCCTTTCCAAACAAACTCTTAACTTTCTTCCCAACCGTGGCAGACTTGCATGGAGCAGCCAGTAAACAAATGGGGCACCAAGCAGCTAGCACTTCCAATGCAATACCCAGCTGCACACTGACACAATTGGAGTCATCTGCAAGTAATTAGAAAATATAAACACTCACAACAGAACTTGGGTTCCTATACTCAGCAAGACCTTAATGGGCTTTTCTTCAGCCAGAAAAATCCTTATTATGGTGATAAATTAGCCTTTTTTCCTAAACCAGCATGAAACATTACAATGGAAAAATGACAAAAGGAGAAACATGCCCATTTTTGGCAGCGCCAGCAGAAAGGAGGATGGGGGAGCGAGAGCCAGCTCAGCACAGCATGGGGACAGGACGGAGCCCACCCCGGACCTCCTCATCCCTGGTGCACGCTCACCCCTGGGTCCTCAGCCCCAGGCAGCTCACATCACCCACGGGCACAGCAGCCAGTATGGGCCAGTGCATGCCTGAGCCTATAGCCAACCATGCCACAGCTCAAGCAGAGCCCAGAACAGCTGTGTGGCTTCTCCACTGGCTAATATAGCTAAGCAGGCTCAGGAGCCCCCTTGCCCTGCACGAAGGGCACCCCAGAGATTCACTTGCCCCAACATCTCTTGGAAACTGCATCCCTCTGCTACTGTCATCCAAAATGAGCCTCCAAAAGCAGGCAGCAATCACGCAGTCCTTAGGAAACCAGGTTAACAAAACTGAAGGGTGTTCTAGGATAAAAGTGGCCCCAGTTTGGCACAGGACAGAGCGGGAGAGATTGCAGGTGGGTCTCTGAGCTGTCACAGCCCGGATAGATGCAACCAGGAGATGCTGGAAGCTGTTGATGCCTCCATGCACATCCCTGCCTAGACAAACCAGTGCCCAACCTGGCATCGCCCCACACGTTTGTATAAGTTTGCACATCCGTGAGATCCATGGAAACTCGGAAGGAGGCATTGTGGTTTGGCTCCCAGAGGCATCCAAAGAAGTGTGATCTTCCCTCACCCCAAAACAAGTCAGGGAAATTCATGAGAACAGCCTTTCTTGTGGGTTGTTCTGGCAGCGGTGGGGCTGGACAGGACCAGGAGTAAGATGACACAGGGCCATAAAACATGTCAGAGCAGCAGCCGCATGATGCGAGTCTCTGCGCTGGGTGCTCAAGCCTGACCACAGCCTGAGTCAGCCCATCACCACCAACCTGCCTCCAGCACACTCTCAGCTTTGGCCCGGGCAACCCAGCACCATTAACCATCTCCAGCCTGAAGGATGTCTCACCATCTCCCAAGACCAAGTTCTTGCACTTGTGCTGGTTTGGGGGGCACCTCCCCGGTTCCAGGTGCAGGCACCGGCCCTCCCACAGAGCCACCCCTGGGCCAGCAGCCGACCCCAAAGCCCACCCCAGCACCCAAAGCAGCAGAGATACAAGAAACCCCACGCAGCCCAGCCAAGCCACCCCCAAAAAAGCACTCAGTGAGCCAAACCTACCCCCTGCCCTGTTCCTTTCGGCCTGAGCCCATCCTACAAACCACTCTCCCAGAGAGGCGAGTCTCACCCAGGATCCGCAATTATCGCTGGTCCCATGTGTTAAATGACAGAGCATTTAATGGCTCATCTTTAGGGCTTCACGCAAACGAAGAGAACAAATGACTGCCGGGGGAGATATGGTTTGCATCATTTAATCACCATTTCCAATAAAATGGTACAGCGGCTCTGTGGAGGGTAAGACAGCCGAGTTCAGCAGATTTTATCAATAACATCGCAGGATCCCTACTGCGCGGCTAAGAGAGTTGCCATGGTTATTATGACAGATTTACTATCATTGTAACTTAATGCACCATAATAAGTATCTGCATAGTTATTATTGTTTTACAATGATAACTATAATTCAACCGCAGCTTTATGACTAAATTTGTAACATTACTACGATGTTCTGGGAAGAATTGGAAGCAGGAGAATTCACATGCTTTCTCAGAATATAGAAAGAAAGAGATCCTGGTCGGTGTCTTTTTCTTTCCTTTTTGATTGCTTCTTTGAGAACAATTTTTGTGGTTTGGTTACTGTTGGTTTGGGAGAGGGTGCTCTGTCAGAGGCAATGCACAGAGGTAGATGAAAAATGGGATTTTTCCACTGCAAAATTGATCCTGGAAAAAAAAATCCCCATAGCCTTTCAACATAAAGTCACTAAAAGAATTCCCAAGTGCTGCCAATCGGGAAACAGATTCAAAGTGCTGGCAAGATGAACAAAAATGGTCAGGTTGTGTTCAAAAAAGAATGATGAGATCATCAAGAAATGTTGCTGAAAGTGACCCTGGTAATCAGTGGAAACAAAGCGCTGCTGGAAAAAAAAAAAAGTCCCTGGCACCCCCAGGACAGAGCCAGCCTCATCGCGGCCACACACCCTCTGCTCCAGCAGGATGGAGAAGGCTCTCCACCAACTTGGAGCTGGCACGGGCAAATGCCGCAGAGCAAAGCCAAGCATCTTCTCCCAGCTCCATGGACACAGCCCCATAACCTGCCCCACTGCAGAGCCCAGCCCACCCCAAGCTCCTGGCAGCCCCATGGTGAGACAGTTCCCTCCCAACAACTCAGTGAGCGCAATGTACTGCCAAAAAACTTAAACGGCGTTTACCAGTGGATTAGCCTGCTCAGACACGGAGTGATTTGAGGAATCAAAGCTTCAGACGAGGACATTTTGGCAGTTCCCAGGGCACAGGACCCACATCAGGAGTCCCCCACACCTGCATGCCCAGGAGGGGAGAACAAGTCCCACCTGGGCTGGAGCCACACAAGCAGTTGGTCCGCAAGGGAAAGCAAAGGAGAGCCTGAAATACAACCAGGGTTTCCAACAGGCTCCCTTGCACCCTCCTCCCAAAGCTCTCCCCTCTGTGAGGGCTTCTCTCCTTCTCGGGTTTCATAGCAAGTGCAATGCTGCCAATTACCCCATAAGTTTATGGGGAAGTCTGGGGGTTTACATCCCTCTTTCATTCTGCCCATGCAGCCCATTTCCCCCGGGGGCTCCAGGGACGGTTAACACTCCCTATATACAAGAGGCACCTACACTACCTAGGCTGGGCAAATTAAAGCAGAAAAGGGGCATTTTTCCAGCCCCTTCTCACTATTCCCATTATTCTGCCCACTGGAGCTTTAACCTTAACACATCAAATGCATTTCCTGGATGGCCACCCCATTCCCTCCACCCTGCTTGCAGCAACGGTGGCAGCGTGGTCAGGGCTGTCCCCAGACACCCTGAGCTGCGCCTGCCTGCTCAGCCCCCTCCAGCCCTCTCCTTCCCTAGCCTTTGGGTTGGTAACAACACACCGCCTTCCTCTGGGATGCGCCATCATGGCTGGTGGCTTGCATTGGTCACGGGCAAAGCCTCAGCCACCTTCAAGCCTCTGGGGAAGGACCCAGAGTTTTTCCAAGGAAGGTAAACCAGGCTGTGCCACCCATATGGCTTCTGTGGAGGGTCCCCAGCTCGCACCTCCTGCGGGCACCCCAGACCCAGCTCATCATCCCAGCTTCCTACCATGCATCAGTCTTCCTAAAGCAGCACTAACACAGGGTGGACAAGTCACACCACTTCTGTTGGCCAGAAGCTGGCACTGCTCAGACAAGGCTTAGGTCAGCTACCTTGGCTCTGGGACTCGGAGTCTTTTGGGTTCCCAACTCTATTGCTTTCCTGAGTGATTTATGGCCTTTTCCCATTTCTCATCCTGATTTAACCAGGGATGGAGGTTTTCCATAGTCCCCCATCCTGCAGGATGGGACAACCCTTACCCTATAGCATCAAGTGCCCCTTTCCAAGGCTCCTCAGCTACTCTTCCTCCACAGGGACTTCAGAAGTGCTCCCTTCTGCATGGGGAGCCCCAAAGCTTCCTCGCATCAGGGGGAGAAGGTGGGAAGACTGGTGGAGGCAGGACTGATACTCACAGCAATGATGGGCACTCATGCCCTCCCCTCCCCTCCCAGCAGTGATGTGTGTCAGACCAAGCTTACATCATGCTCCCCCGCCGCCGCCACCACCACCTCCTGCTCCCGTGGCTGATATATGAGAGTAGATATAGGAAAATCTACTCATAAAATTAATGGAGGCTGCATGAACTCACAGATCATAAACTCAGAGGGGTTTGCAGCTTGCCTTTTGGGGAGGGCTCAGAGGCAATTTAGCAGAAGGGACTAATTCACAGCAGCTGTCCCATCACATCCTGCACCCCCTCCCCACACTCAGGAGGATTTAGGGGAACACAGCACCGAAGTCTCACAAACACAGTGCTGGAGCTGGCATCCATCAGCTTGAGGTCAGACTCGGCATGGCTGAGACACTCGGTCTGCTCCCAGCCAGGGGATCATAGCCAAGCTGTGCTCTCAGTGACAGGCCTCCTGCCCAGAGCATAAATCACAGACACTGAAGGCCAAAGCATGAGCAGATCCATACCATGCTCTGGGCACTGCAGATGACACAACATCTATTGAGTGGGGGGTTGCAGGGCAGTAGGCAGAGGAGGTCTTCCCAGTGTGATGAAGAGGACTACGCCATGGTCCAGCAAGATGGATCCAAGCTCCCCAACACACCAAGCAGTGGGTTCCACACTGGGGACGAAGCTGATGATGCTCCTCTCCAGCCTAGCTTGGGAACCTCCATCTGAAACCTGTTTGATATAATCAGGGATATTTGGGACCAACCCTCCACAGGGACCTTTCCAACACATCCTTAAAGTCCATTAAGGGACCCCAGTTCTGGTGGGCCATCAGCTCTCCCAGATCAAACATCAGCCCCAGGGGCTGGTTTTCACCTTCATCCCATCCACAACCCAACTTCAACACTGAAGACCTTTGCTCACTGCTTGGTCCTGAACCACCTCCACACAGACCTTCATACCTCTCCACACTCTCAGCCCCGGCACCAGCGAGGCCAGTCCCTGCTTTCAGGCACTGTTGCTCTCTGCTGGGTTATTCAGTGCACATCATGTCTTGTGGAGTTACCTGGGCTTCCCATGGCACAGCCAAGAGCTTTGGGCAAAGGAAAGAAAACCACTAGTGCTGGAACACCTTCCCCCACATCCCATTTCTCTCCAAAACGTTGGCTTACCCGCCTGGGCAAAGGCCAACCCCATGGATGGAGCAGGTCCCCATGCATCCACCTGCCCAAGGCAGCAGCTCAATGGAGCGGAAGAGGAGGAGGAAGCCCTTTTCTATACCAACACAGCCTAGAACCATCCAGGCACTGAGACCTCCCTCAGTCACCAGCCTTCAGGAGGGACACAACTGTCCCCTCCCATCCCCCAAGCAGCCTTTTGGCCTGGCCCTGCTCAGGTTTTCTCTCAGTGCCAAGTGCAGCTTTTGCTCTTTTCTGTCAAAAAGCATCTTGGCACCCAGTTGCTGCCCCAGTGGCTCCAGCAGCCATGACTCACAGGCTCTGCCCTAACCTCAAGGCTCCTGCTTGCCTCCTCCACTGACTCAGAGACAGAAACAACCAACAGCCCCAGCACCTTTCAAGTGGTTTGGAGAGCCAGCCAAGGAGCCAAAGCAAAGGGAGTCAGGCACCACATTCACCAGAGCTCCCAGCCAGCTCCCAGCATCAGGCTCACCCTGGGGGGGCTCACCAGACTCATCTCTGGGGCACCATCCTGTCACCAGGCTGTGCCAGCACTGCTGGTGTGGGGAACAATCACCAAGCAGTAGTGGCATCCAGCTCCTGGCACATCACCCCATATGCTTTCTGCCTCTAATGCAGTCAGCGGCCCCCTTCAGCGCACCCCCACTTCACATACCTGCGTCCTCGAGACACCATTGGACCACCCTTGCCATGGGGTGCCCCTTCTGCATCATCCCTAGCTGGCAGAGGGGACTTTCCAGTAAGAGCATCCCTGAACACCGTTAGCCTCTTCCACAAGGACAAAGCTGATCGAGCGATGCTGGAAATAACCCACGCATTCCTTAAAGGGGGTGATCCCCTCCTTGGGGAGGCTCGCTGCAGCTCTCCTCGCCCCATCCTCCCCCAGCTCCCACCACTGCTGTACCTAAAGGAGGGTAAGCCCTCCTCCCTCCCCTTTTATATCATCCCTCAGGTGGCTCCATCAACCTCTGCTGGTGCCTGGCCCAGGGATCATCCTGCTGCCAACCCACACCTGCTGTGCAGGGAGTTGATTTACTCCCCAGGTGGGCTTGATTCCCCGGTGAAGCCCCAAGGGCAAGGGCCTGACATGCTGCCAATGGGCTGTGGTCCCCAAAAAAAAAATAGGTGAAAAGGAGCAGGATGACAGGGCTAGCTCTGAACCAGAGCTGGTGCTTGGACAGACAGACTTGCCCCCTCCTCAGACAGGATCCATAAAGCTCTGAGATACATCCCCCAAACCCCCACAGTTTGTGCTCGCAGGCGCCCATGGGAAGGGGAGCCGCGTTGCCTCCCGGCTCCGGACAGTGGTGAAGTTGGTGGAGAGACATCTGTTCCCCATCCAGCAGGCAGTGTCTTCCTGATCTGCCTCTTAAAAATTACAAGGCAATTTGGAGTTTCTATTTTGTACTTTTGATTTGCCCAAACACCTGAAACATGAGCTCTCAATCCAGGATCAAAGGCTCTCTCTGGAGCAACACAGACGGCTATATCCACCGCCGTATTTATGCATGATTAGGAACGCCTGCATTGGAGAGGGGATTTGGCACGGGTGCCTGTGCTGCAAAGCCTGAAACTCCATCTCCTCCGGAGAGGGAGAAGGGAGGGAGCCGGGGGCAATGTCCTGGCAGGTCAGGGTTAGCATAAGCCCCTTCGGCATGGGGCAGCGATGGGGCAATGCCTTGCAGCGGGGATGGCTTGCCTGTGTCACTTGTCCCCTGTCACTCCTGCTCAGGTCCCACGGCTGTTTGTAGGACTGAGACCTCTTTTCTGGGTGGGATCTCTTATCCTTGCTTTGCTCCATCTCAGGGAGCGGCTGGGCAGACACAAAAGATGCAGTCCTGGACGCAAAGGGACACTGCAACGTGGATGTGATCCTGGTGTTGTGGGATGAAAGGCACTGGGGATGACGCCAGGCCAAGCAAAGGGTTAATAGCAATTAATAAAAGTCATTAATAAGCTGGAGGGGAGGGGTCTTCCCAGGCTCTTTCATTCCAACTTGTCCTACTTTGAAAAATCCCAGACCCTGGGCTCCCAAGGGCTGGGATTTTGCATCATCTAAACTGGAAGAAGTTCAGGCTTGTGAACTGATGTGGCCAAACCCCCGCTGCTGTAACGAGCGTGGCTGCGTTGTTGTCGATAACCGATTTTAACAGCAGAGGATCCGCTACCTCGCCCGACACCACTCGGGTGAGTGCAGACCTGGTCCCTGGAGGGACCCTGGCTCCAGATCTGGGCTTCTGCTTCTTGCCACCGTAAACTGCTTCAGAAGAGCAAGATGGGGTTCCCAGGGTACGGGAATAGTAGGCAGGGCACATTGTTTATGGGAAAGGCAGCAGTAAAATCAGGAGGATGTAGAGAAACCTGCCCTTACACAGGTAGCAGGCCAGAAAACATCCACACGTGTCAGACAGAGGAGTGCCTTCCCCTTCTTTTCTTCTCCTTTCAAATCAATTCAAAACATAGGGAAATGCAATAAAATGCCAGATGCCTGTGCCTTATGGACATAATCATTTTTAGAGAACGTGTAATGAATCAGCTTAAGTCAAAGTTACCTTACCCTAAGGCTAAGATACCTTTAACTCCTCCCTTTTCAGTGAAAGCCTCCCTCTGGGGCACTCGCTGTTTGTAATGAGTATATGGTCAGCTTTCATCGTGCCGAGGAATAAATCAGTGCTAACAAAGGGTACATTAGGTGGGTAACGCGTGACAGGGCCATCCTAGAGCCGTCTCCCCAAAAATCAGCCACTCTGCGGGGATTCACTCCCTGCTGCCATAGGAGGGAGCAGCAAGTCACCCCATCGCCCATAAACAACCCCAGGATGGGCAGGGACAGCCGGGACAGCAAGGTCTCTGTGAAGTCTTTTCACTTTTAAGGAAGTCAAGCTGATGGAGATGAGTCGCACCTTCCCATTATACCACATCTCCATTTACAATCAGTAAACTGTCACTAAAACAGTCTGAAAGTACATGTGACGCAACCCCGGGCGCTCCTTTATTGGGAAATTTGTTGGGGTGGGGTTTTTTTTTGCCACAGTTTCTTCACACATTGAGGGACCTTCAGAGAATTGCTGGGAAAAGGCACCCAAGAGCTCCGCAAATCACAGCGTGCTCGTGCCCTGCCGGTTCACAGGCATTTTGCACTGGGAACAAGCTGGGAAGAAATTTTGCCACAAATATTTTCAGCAAATTATAAAGTCTTGGAAAAAGCAGAATTCGCTTCTACTGAGAAGTTGCTGTTTTGACAGATGTTTTAAATATTTTTTTTTTTAAGAATTTTATTTTTTTATTGAAACTGAAGGAGGTCCTGAAACCAAAGACTGGGCCAAGAGAAAAAACCTCAGAAACATTCTGCTTTGAAAACATCTAAGCAAAATGTTTCCCTTTTCCCCCACTTCCCCAATTCAAAATTTGGGGAGCGGAGATGAATTCACAGAATTTCTCCTTCTCTGAATCCGTCCTTTTCACCTGGAAAAGGGTTTTGACCAAGAAATGCCTTTAATGCCCCATTTAGTCTAAGTCCTTTGAAGGCCCTAGAGAGAGTGGGTCTTCCACCTCCAGCATTCTGGTGTGGTTTCCATGTAAATTACCTGAAACCAGAGATTTCCGGAAGGTCGGAGATTTTATAAAACCTGCGGGCTACCAGCTTATCACATGCAGAGCAGCACCCGGGGCAATGGGTTCACCCACGCCCACCATCCCTGGGGCAAGGAACTGATGACACAATCCCCCCTCCATGGCCCATCTCAGCCCCATCTTGGGACCGGGCATCTCATCGGACGTATCCTGCACCCCCAGTTTATCGCCACAGTTTCTCACGCGCCAGTCTGGGGGTTCGGGGCCAAAATCAGAGGTGTCAGGGCGAACTCGCCAGCTCCAGAGCATCCCGCAGTGCTGTGGCACCTCCCGCGCTCGCCGCCTGCTCGGCAGCGCGGCACACGTGCTCACGAAAGGAAGCCTTTACAATCTGCCACTGGAAACTGCACGGTGTTATTCAGTGGGTAGCTGCTTTCCTTCAACGGGCCATAAAAATCCCATTTGGAAATGCAATTGCCTTGCTCCCCTCCTGCATCACACTGCTATTTAAAGTGGGCGCGTCCGACACATTAAAACACACGCACACATGCAAAGAAGGACCAGGATCTACTGAACCTTAAAACAATTATTATTCTTTGCAACCCATACGCCTTCCAACACTAACATTATTCTAAGATGCAGGTAACATGTGACACATTTTCTCTCCAAAGTACAACACCCTTCCCTTCTTCCATCCCTCCTTCCCAAATATCAATCATCAGCAAAGACAAGGCAAATGAACTTTTAATCAATAACAGCTACTGTTTCTTGTACCGGGACTGTTTATGATTTAAAATGGGAAAAAAAAAATTAAATCAATCCTGATGTGAACATTTTCCTACTTGGAAAAACAGCCCAATCCTATATCAAAAGGTTTGGGTTTTTATATGTTTTTAAAAGGTTTAAAAGCTAAATTAATTTTAAATTGTTTTTACATATCTTGCCTATAGACAGAACCACATCATATGATGAGGAAGGGTGGTCCATGGTTTATTAACGTTCCCAGTAAGTACTTTAGCACCAGTCTGTCTGCTTTACACACATTTAGTACCGTTGCCATCTAAAAATCAAGACTACTCTAACCGCAGTGTGTCTGTCCAGGCGCTCTAGCTGGCAGTCTGTCCCCTTTCTGTCCAGACCAGGTACAACAGACCGCTTCTGCTATGTCTGCAGACAAACTCCACCGTCTTCATACCAATGCGGGCAGCATCCAGGGAGTACCTGACACTAAGTGATGTTTTTATCAAGAAAGCACCAAGAAAAGGCCCAGTCCTTCTGGCTGGGTGTTCCCCGGTCAGGACAATGCTGAATATATGTCCTAAGCAAACAAAAAAAGAAGCAGGAGCTTGTTCCAGTACCAAGGGAGTCCATAAAAGCTCCCACAGGAGATGGACTTCTAACACACCTTTTGGAGCTGGACCTTGGTACCTAAAAAAATGAAAGACTGCAAGTAAGGCTCCTAACTTTTCTTTCTTTTCTTTCTTTCTTTCTTTCTTTCTTTCTTTCTTTCTTTCTTTCTTTCTTTCTTTCTTTCTTTCTTTCTTTCTTTCTTTCTTTCTTTCTTTCTTTCTTTCTTTCTTTCCTTTCTTCCTTCCTTTCTTTCTCTCTTTCTCTCTTTCTCTCTTTCTCTCTTTCTCTCTTTCTCTCTTTCTTTCTTTCTTTCTTTCTTTCTTTCTTTCTTTCTTTTTCTTTCTTTCTTTCTTTCCTTTTTTCAAAAGCTTGCTATTCCCGGGGCCTGAACAGCCAGGAGACTGCTAGTTCATTTTCATCTTCATATGCCACAGCATTTGGAGTAGCTCAAATGGCAACATGCTGGCTCCAATCCAGATTTATCCGAATGCGAGACACGAACCCAAATGGTATATGAAATGGCATCCACCAAGTTTTATGTGAACCCCAGCTGGGTTCATGTTGGCCCCTTGCAGTGACAGATTGCCCTGCTGGGCAGTTGCTCTGACCTTTTTGTGCATTCATCAGCAGAAGCCATGCTCTCTCTGTGGCCCCACCTTCCCCGGTCCAGGCAGTTTTGGGGGTCCCATGGCTTCTTGTCTTTAAGTGTTGAGATATCCTGTGGCCACGCGCAGCTTGCTGTTTCTCACTAGTCTCTTTCTGTGAGTGACACATCACCGTGACTGACCCCTTCAGGGACAGGTTTGGGACAGCGAGAGGAGAAGTCTCATTTCAGCAGGGTGATGGAGCAGCCCAGCCATGACCGGGTCCGTGCAGGACAAGCCAGGAGCTCTGGACACAGCCGTGGGGAGAGCAAGAAGAGGGATGCCACATGTGAACATGCCTGAGGCAGAGCTGCTGAGGTCCACTGATGGCGGAGGAAGGGGCAGGCTTCACCCTCACAAGGATGACTCGTGGGGAGAGGATGCTCCCAGATGGCCGAAGGGAAGCAGCTCAGACATGCATTCCTGAGGGCCTCTGAGTCACTGGCCAGGGATGTCCCAGATGGAGAAAGCAGGACGTGGCCAGGCTGGCCCGGGGCATGTGGCCGGTCCTGCTGGTGCCAGCACTGCAGGACTCGCAGCCCTCCCCGCTCACCATGAGCACAGGACAGAGATCCCAGCAGGGAAAGTGGTTTGGTCCCTCCATTTCCCTATAGATATCAAAACACATTTCCCCCACCTTTACTAGGTACATCCCCTCTGCCACCACCCTCACACAGTATTTTGCCCCCACCTTCCCTTCGTGATGTGCCAGGGGCCAGGTGCATAGTTTGCATGGGGCATGTGGGGTTGTGTCCACTCTTGAAGCCCTCTCTCACCCCACCTGCCCACCAGCCCTGCAAGCCAGCCCCAGGAAGGTAGGAAGGTCCTTTGCTCAGTTCATGACCAAAGGACAGTCAAGAGGGAAGACAGAAAGGTGAATTCTGACATTTCCCTTGGTACCATGGGATCAGTTGCTGAACCAGAGCCAGGACTTCGTGTTTCTTCATTTCCTGCTTCTTCCACGAGGCCTCCAACCCCTGGTGAACATCTCATGCTCTTCTGTCCTCCAGGGTTCTTGTATCATCATCCCCATGATGAATCCAAACACCTCCCAGTTGTGCACTGAGGTGAGTACTCACAATGTACCCGCTTTCTCCTCTCAGCGGAGAGGAGGCACCAGGCAGCTTTTTAGGATCAGAATAGAAGAGAAGAGAACAGAAGTTTCTCCACTTACAATTCTGCCAGACTTTAACTGGGCTCCAATTTTCCATGCTGGGTTTCTGCCTCAGGCTGTGTTTTGTTTTGTATTTTTCAAAAAATTCCATGACTCCATTTCCACCAGCCCTTTGAACAAGGTTTAGGGAGGTCTTTTCTTTTTTTTATTTTTTCTTTTGCTCATGTTAAAACATTATTACAACCATTTTGCTGAGAAGCAGCACTGCCTCTAGGCTTGGCAAGAAGTGTCCCTTGAGTGAGAAGACGGGCCTTTCTCCATCCCCGTGACAGCACCCGAAGTCGGTCAGATCACGAGCCTCCGAAATAGCAGAGGCTGGTTGGAGTTTGGCAGATGGATGAAGCACAAGGTCCATCTGTGCTGAGCACTCTCCATCTTCTAATGGGCCTCAATCAACGGTTTCACAACAACACATTGGCCAACTGCGTAAACACAGGGTACAGCTTAAATATAGTCCTTGCCTTGACGAACAATCAGCGCTGAAAGAGAAGAGCATCTTATGCAAATAAACAAAGGTCCCACAGAGCTCAAGTATTTGGACCAAGGTCAGAGGAGAGAATTTGTGATAGGGGAAAATATTGAACCTAAAAGGACACAGAAGTTTTCAGATATGGATTTTGCCTGCTGGGAAGTACTAATTCAAGCAGACTGGACCCCTCTGTGGCTTTGGGTTGAATCCAGCAGATCCTAAATCCAAACAGTCACAACAGGAGAACGGAGGAGGAGACAAGGAAGTGAGGAAGGCCAAACCAAAACGCTTCGTTTGGGGCAGATCGATTAACCTGAAACCCTTTTTTGTTTGCTTCACCGGGAAGATGGATGTGTTCTGCTGACTTGGCAGGACCTTTTCTTCTTCAGAGCTTTGAATCCGCCAGTAAAACAAAAAAACCCTGCGGTTATTCCGGCAACTGCAGCTGAAGTGCGATCCAGGTTGCTTTTGCGCCTGCAGTAACCGTAGGGCGCCGTGGGACCATCAGCCAGATCTTGTGTCCACAGGTCTGTAGGCATCATATGGACCACCAGCAGGAGCCCCCTGGGGCCATGGGGGTCAGACCCCCGCGGTGCAACTCCAAGTGGATCAAGAGCCCAGTGTTGGCTGCAGGAGCCAGAGTCTGAAATTAGAATGGCCTGTTGATGTGAAACGAAGAGGGAGAAAAAGGCAAAAGCAGCAGCAGCAGCAGACAAACCAACCCCAAAACCCCAGCTTGGGGCTCCAGGAAAATCAAATGGGAAGAAATGTGCCTGCTTTGAGGTAGGCTGAGCAGGGCTGAGGGGCGGGGCTGGGGGGGTGCTTTGACTAAGCCCAGCTCAGTGAGACCTCTTCCGAAGGGTTTAGTGGTGAATGGAGGGGCTTTGGCATACCTCCGCGATTGCCGGGCAGGGAAGTCCCAGCACTGGAGGCTCCTGCTCAGCAGAGAGCAGCCAGGCCCCAAGAAGGGACGGCATCCTCTGGCACCTCCTGGGGGCTGGGTTTCGGCCCAGATGGTCCTAGCTGAAGTCCACATTTAACAGTCGGTGCACAGACAGGAATATTCCTCTGCTCTGCTGGAGAGGTTGCAAGGTGGCCAGAGAGTAGGGAAAGCCAATGGGTAAAACAGCTGCTGCCTTACAGCGCACAGGAACAGGGTCATGTCTTGCCTTTAGAGCAGATTAAATTTAAGACCTGTCAACCTCAACAGCATCTAGGTCAGTTTTCTTCCTCTGCCTTGACGGGGAACAAATTTGAAGCCCTGAGGTGTCATTTCTGCACGTCATGCTTTGACTTGTTCCCTTCCTTTAGCATGATAGACCTGTTCCATTCCTGAGGATGATCACTTTTCAGTCAAACATGTGGTCGTTCGCATTCCTGAGTTACGGAGCACACAGCTCACCAAGGGAAATGTGTCCTGCTGACCCCACAAATGCACCATAGAGCCACTGGCCCCCACAAATGACACCACTCCAGGGCAGGTCATTCCCCAGGGGAAGGGGGTCACCCCCAAGGAGATGCTGTTGTGGGTCAGTTACCTTCTGCCTACCCAACTTTCCACTTGCATTCACTCCTCAGTGTGGGCAGATGTGTCCCAGCCATGCATGGAGTGGTGTTTGTACAACATCAAACCACTGGAAGTCCCCAGGTTCAAAGGCACCACGTAAAGCCTGAGCTGTTTCCTAGACTGACCTTCTCCATGCCCTGCAGGGTTCGGCAATTCCCTTTTTTAAACCAGGGTTTATGGCCTGTGCCCCACCACCAAGTCAAGATACTGCAAGCTACTCCTACGATGAATGAGGAATGAAAGTTCGTATACGCTCAGCAATTATACACGGAGAAGAAAATTCTAAAGGAGGTCTTTAAGACTCAAGAAAAAGATTTAGCAGTCTAAAAAACATAGTAGGTTGAAAACAACATAGCTGGAATAATTGGGCTCTCAGCTTCCATAAGCATTTGTCCCGGCAGTTCAGCACGTACTTCTGGGTGCAAGCATTTGATTGTAAATACCACTGTTGTGGAAACTTGGCTGAAGGGAATAGACAGACTGTCACACGCACTGAAACGGACATGATCATTATCACGACTTGAAAGAATAAAGGGGTATGACTGGGAACAGCTGGTTTTGAGCTGATATGCATGTGGGGCAGCTCTGGGAAAGATGCACAACTCTTGCTATCACAGGCACCTTTGCTTTGGCTGATATATCCCATTGCTCATGAGCCCGAGAGGGTTGTGGAGAGCTACATTGCCCTGAGGATCTGAACTGACTTGCTGTGGTGCCAGGTGGCCAAACCTTCAAGCTACAGAAGACCCTGCATGCAGCTGGGTTAAGACACACGCTGTTGAGGGGAGTCTTCCTGGCCAAGGGACCCAAGCTGCGTCTAGATGAGATTATCCCAGAACGCTTCCCAAATCTTAGATCTGGAGGCATGCTTTGGCTGCATCCCAGCTCCAGATTGGGTACGTACCAGCAACCCCAGAGCCTCAGTTTGCAGACAGAGAAAGCCCAGATGGGAATGCTGGCGCCTCGCAATAGCTCCCTACTCTGCAGGGTCTGGAGACCAAGACGCAAGGACTGGTTAGCATAGACAGAGCTCAAGTGACCTGTCTGGGCACGTAGAGCTTTACCCCTCTCCCGACTGCCTGCCCATTTCTCCAGCAATGATCAGTCCCTCTTATTAATCGGACCCCTGCAAGGTCCCATAAGGAACAACAACATCTCAAATTTCCAGCTGACTCAGTCACAGAGCTGTAAACCCAATCCCAACTGCATTGGTTTTGTACAGGGATGATTTTTTTTCTTTTTTTATTGGGATGCCACGCAGACCTAAGTCAAGCGCCACACAAAAAGCTGAGCGGATGATGCCACCTTGTCAGCTAACGTCGTTATCCTATCACAAACTGTGAAAAGGTTCTATTTTCTCCAAACTGCAGCTGATTGACGTTAATTACATGACATACTGTGAATCTGTATGGACTGTGTTCCATAAACTGTGTTCCATAAAGGTTTTTCTTATGATCTCTCTTTCTGGATCTACATCCTGCCAAACATCGCTTGTTTTCATGGGTCATCTTATTTACTGCCTTATTAGTCTGGTGTTAGATTTTCCCCCCAGTCCTCTGGAACTTCCCCAGAGTTCCCAGAGTTGTTTAAAAATCGACACTAATGGTTCAGAGAGCTCTTGGCTGGTTTGTTTATCCTTTGATGCAAGTTATCTGATCCTGCAGAATGTCTAACTTTAATCACTGCTGTTTAATATTCGGCTTCGTCACTGGTAGAATACAAAGTGTTTCATTATCTCCGTAAAGTATGAATGTGTCATCCTACTTCTTTCCAAAGAGAAAAATAGATGTTGAACAAATAACTTTGTCTCTTCTACACACAGGCTGAACATTTTCCCATTATTGTCTGGGATGTCATTATAGAATTTGGCTTTTCTTGATACATTTAAACAATTTCTTATTATCATTAACCCTCGTGGCCAGAGATTATTCACTCCTGCCTTTAGCTCCACTTCCCAGGTGTCTGCATGTTCACACCACTATCAGATTCCTCCTTTTTTATTTACCATTAACATCAACCATTAACATGCATGCACACCGGTGCTACATATTTATGCCCATAAGGCTATTTATCTAAGTATATATATACGCTAAACCTACAATACCACTGCTTCCACCTTCTCTCTTAGCTGGGCTTGCTTAAGCAAAACAGCATTCACGCTTCCCAGATAAGCAGTTATCGTACAGCATCTCACAAAACAGCCTTAAACACTTCCCAATTTTGTTTAAATAATTCGTTCTACTCCTTAATTTTATTCCTAATTATTTGCAGCACAGGCAAGTTGTTCTTTTTCCCAGAACCAGGGGCTAGAGCTGGGCACCTCCGTGTTTTTAAAAATCCGGTCCCTCATCACATATAAATACCACTGGTCAGAGCTTTTCTGGGTTTGCACAGTGTCATGCTCGCTGGCAAGGAGACAGCTTGGGAATAGGTTATGGAGTCCCTGCTCATCATGAGATCGGAGAGTTGCATACCTAAAAGGCAGAGGAAGCTGGTTTGGGTTTGGGTTTTTTTTTTTGAGGGGGGGGAGATGTATCCCTCCTCTGCTCCCAGGCTCAAGGAGAGGGGGGAAAAGCCACTGGGGACCGAAGACAGCTTTCATCAATTGAGATGTTTTATTTTGTGTTGGCTTTTTTTCTTAAACATCCTTTGTTTTCTAACAATAAATCATGTCCTGAGGCAAAAAGCCTTTAAAAGGACTGGGCATGGAGTCTGCTTCCCTTCCCTGGCTGGCGAGGCAGGCCACCAGCTGACAGCAGTCATCAATCTGCAACTCAGCGATCAATCCATCTTTATCTGTCAGCGCGGGGACCGGCGCAGGAGGATCCCGCAGGAGGATCCCGGCTGTGCCAGCCTGCCATCCCCCGCCGGCCCCAGCAGTGCCCGGGGGGTTCACCAGCGCCAGGCCCAATCTCCCTCACCTCCCACTGCCCAGGAGCACGCTCCCACTGTCTCGGGCACCGTCCCCTCCGGCTCCCCAGCATGTTCTGCAGTTGGCAGGCTGAGCGCACAGCGGCTGAACCAAGTCGCCCTCAGAGTCCCCTCCCATGATCCATCAGAGAGCGGGCACCCCACCTCCTGCCCTTCCGAAAAGTCAGCAACACTAAAGAAGGTAATAGCGTCTTTTCCAATCAGAGGGTCCGACCAACAGCCCACTCATGGGTAAATCCTCCCATGACTTTTCAGAAATCCCAAGCCATTCTTTTTTTTTTTTTTTTTTTTTTTTTCCCATCGGTGGCTATTTCTACCTCCTGTTGTTTACTGCCCAAGCTTCTAGGTTTGCTTTTTAACATTTGTGCTGCCAGGAGTCAGCAGTTTATGGTGGCGCCTACGTCTTCTGTTTACCCTCTTAATATTGTTCCCCAAAGATGTTCCATTAAAGCCCTCTTAACTGCTCTACCTCATTTGTTATCCAGAATATTGGTTGCTCTCCCAGGGAGATGGAGGTGGTCCAGCTCATATGCTCCCTCAGAAAGTGGATCCGATGCTCCATGAACTAAAACACCTCCGTTTTACCTCCCCTTTACCCCTTCTGCCCCTCGGTGGTCTCCCTCCCCTGTCTGCTTTTGCTTCCAAGATGTGAGGAGGGATCTTGCCGCCAATCGTCTGAACTTTCCTCTCCTTCAATTCCCTCCTGAGATCCCTCAAGTTCTTGCTGATCTGAGAAGTATTTTATGAGGCAATTTCGTTCATGCCAAATGTGTCATAACCAATGGATCCCTGCCTACAGTCATCAGAGCCCCGTTCAGCCTCTCAGTGATGTGTGTTGTGCTGGAGCCAAGGAGACCGCACACAGGCCCGTCGTCTTTCTGTCCCCTCTTCTGCGTCTGGCTGGGCAGAAGATTTGTGTCTGCCTGCATACATTTGCTCCATCAGCCATTACTCGCACTCATACTCCCCTTGAGTCTGCAGGGATCACGCTCAAAACAGGCCATGGGAGACTGTTTGTGTCTATCCGACGCTGGTTTGGGATCAAAAGTTGCTGGTCAAGATCCTCCATGCTTCAGTACCTCATGTCTTCTCCACTAGCACAGGCAGTGCCTTGCCCTCTGCCCACTGGCTTCTATGCAGCATGAAGAACGTGGTGCTTTTTCCTTGGGAGTCCCTGCTCAGCCCCCATCCCTGGAGGTGTTCAAGGCCAGGCTGGATGAGGCTTTGAGCAGCCTGGTCTAGTGGGAGGTGTCCCTGTCCAGGGCAGGGGGGTTGGAACGAGATGACCTTTAAGGCCCCTTCCAACCCAAACCATTCTGATTCTATGAAATGGCCTTGAAGCTTTGAGGCACGTTCCCCCGCCCCCTTGCGCTGATGGCTGACAACATCTACGGCAGCCACAGCGGCCAGACCCATCAGTTGAGATGATTTGTTCCCCATCTTGTTGCAGTGAGACTGCAGACATCGTGTTTGCATCTTGAGGTGATGTGGCAGTAGGCTGGAGAGACACTGTCCCAACGGGGCTGGCCAATCTAGCCATCCCTACTTCGTGGCACACTACCTGTGCTTCTCCTTCCTTGGCCAGGAGAAGACACAGCCTGTGTGTGGCATTGATTGTTTTGGGAACCAAGCACTGTAGCTGCTGCCCTTTCCCTAGGTTTTGTGACTCTGCAGGTCCCTCACGCAACAAGAAGGATGGTGTCCTCCATCACAGGATGGGGTCATGTCTCGTGGGATGAGCGCGGACCTTTGTTCTATAGATGAGGCTTCTCTCCTGTCCCACTGCAGAGCACTGACATGGCAGGCATCACCCAACAAATAGATATGACATGAAACCCCACCACGAGCATCCCCAACCAGGACTGCATGTCCTGGCATGTCATGGGTGACCAAGGGCTGATGCTGCCCCCGGGCAGGGTTACAGCACAGGGCCCCCAGTGACTCCCTGATGCTACTGGTGGTTGAGATCTGCCCTTGCAGTCCTCAAGCTTTTCCTCCTCGTTGGTGCAGGACCGTGTCCCAGGAGAGGTCTGTCCTGCTTAGAGAAGACAAGGCAAAGAGGTCTGCCCCATCTCACAGCCCCAGGGGAGGGATGGGACCGCAACAAGGTTTCCTCTGGCCTTTGCTCTGTGATGGGGTTGGAGAGGATTTCAGTGTCGTGAAAGCACCCAGTCAGGGTGGGCATTTCAGGGCTGGGGATGGTGGAGCAGCGGCAGCATGGGGATAGGAGAAGGCAGGAGTTCCTCGAGGAAAGTGAGAAACCTCCAGCCTGTAAACCCTTGTGTTCCTCCTGGCACAGTTCGGGGCAGGGGGGAAGGCACGGTGGGGTCTTGACATGGAGCCGCCTGGAGCTGATGTCCTGGCCTCTCTTAAAATGTCCTCGAGTGCTTGGATTTGCTTCAGATTAAGTCCAGTTGCCCAGGCTGGCGCGTACCCCTACACGGGCTAAATGAGAACCACCCGTCACACCTCCCGTCCTCCCCGTCCTCCCTCCTCCTCTCCCGCGCAGGTTCATTAAGGCCTTCCCCAGCGAAAACAGGCTGCATTTCGGGGGGAACGCCGAAGCGTTTGATATTTTCCACTCTGCGTGTCAAGGGCATTTACAGTCGGCGTCAGGCTGTTCCGTCAGTCTGAGGGAAGCACTTTGAAGTGTTTGTGGTAGAGGCCACATGTGCAGTCAAGATGTGCCGCAGCCGCTGGGCTCCCCAGCCTCTCGCTCCCTTTGCATTCCCAGCACCATGTGACAATCAACAACACGGCTTAACCCTTTCGCGCCGCTGGCTCGTCCCGCTTGGAGATGGGGGTCAGGGACCCCATCCCCTGGTGCATCTCGGTGGCCATGCCAAGGAAGCCTGTGGCCACACTCCATCATTTCAGAGAAGCGGTGGCACAGCTTAGACAAACACGTCCAGTGAAGGTGACGGGACGGAGTTGGGAGCCCTCGAAGCTTCTGGTCCAAGGAAAGGATCTGATGCTAATCCCCACACATGCTGCCAGAGGTCCCGCTTTGATGATGAAAGTAGCATCGCTTGCCATGAGCAGCTGTGGAGCCAGCTCCCACCCTTGCCCGTCCTGCAGCGGGACCCAAGAAGCCACATGGAAGGCGTCTCAGTGGCTGTGACACACCAGGGATGTCCACGATGATATTACTGCCTGTCCCTCCAGCATGACGGATGGCACGTGACGAAATGGGCACAGTTGGGCTGCATGGCCGCTGCCTGGGGACCTTTGGGCATGGGGTGAACAATTCTAGCCGCTTCGCCTCGGAGGCACTGGTGTGAGCCCGGCAGTGTTTCGAGGAGCTCTCTGCAGGGGCAGCGGTCAGGAATTAATCTAATTTCTTTGTGCAAGGCTTGCACAGTAGTCATGTAGCTCCAGGCTTTAGGTTATTTTCATGCTTAAAAAGAAACACGGGGATCAGCAAGCACAGCTGCTCTTTGAGGGAAGGAGAGCAGCAGCCTCCCAGGCCATACGTCTCTCCTCGGCTCCCTAAAAGTAGTGTCAGAACAGAGTGGAGAAATTCAAGACACATGGTGCCACCAAGAGATTCTTCCCTGGTGCCTGAGAAGCACCTTCTCCCCTGGCTCTCCGCGGCACCCCCAGGCAGGAGGACAGTGGGCTTTGTTCCTTGCGGGTGGATTTCCATCTTCTGTCGGGAACCTCTGGCTGGTTATTGGGAGCTGAGGTTGGCTCTCACCTTTGGAAATCCCTTAAGACAGAAACTCAAACTTCCCCGCCCCACAAGCCTGTCTCTGTCGGGGGCTGAGCTACAACCTCCATGGGGTGGTTTTAATTCTGAGCAGATTCCCAGTCTGATCCGCACAGCCTGGACCCACTGCAGTGATAAAAAGGACATGGAAGGCAACAGGGGAGGAAAAAGCACAGTGGAAAAGGCAGAGGCCTTTCTGTGCAAGCTCAGAGCTCAACAGCTATGAGCTAAGGAGACAGGGATGTGAGCTGCGGAGAGGCAGATCCCACCCTTTGCTGCTGCTGCCAGCACAGCAGTGGTTTTTGGGGGCCAACACGGAGCTGCCCCATTCACTTGACCCTGCATCCCCGGAGCAGGGAGCAGAGCTGAGGCCGCAGGCACGTTCCTCCAGGGCACTGCCAGTCTGCCGTGGCAGCATGGATCCACCACAGGAACGCCGCTCCAGCAGCTGCAGCGTTAATGCGTGGCACAGAAAAAACACAATCTTCCTTTTTGATTATTGCATTACAGAGGGTGGAGGCCCGGGGGAAGGCTGTCATTGTACTGGCTCTCACTTGGCAGGGAAAAGAAGTCTTTTGGGCCGCAGCTTCCTAGAAAAGTTGAAGCCAAGGTATCATCCAGCATAACTGACCTCTCCTCCTTCCATGAAAGCCCCCTCCCTGCAATTAATTCGAGTCCTGGAAACCCCTGCCTTCCACCCTGATTTCCCAGCCCCCAGCGAAGCGTCTGACGCATCCCTCTTGCCACAGCTCTTCTCTACCAAGACGATTGACTCCATCACCCAGGGAGGACTGTGCTTTCCTGTTATCAAGAGGATTGATTAGACAGCCCTGTCCTTGCATCTCTTTGTGTGTGTGTATGTGTGTGTGTGTGTTTTCATGTGCTTTTGTGCTCAGCCAGCACCGGGACAAGAGGCGGCCTGAAGTTACAATCCACTCTGATTCATCAGACCACTTCAAAATCCAAAATCCTTGAAATCTGAAAAGTCAAAATTAAACAAGAGACTCCTGGTGCTGCCCCTGGCACACCACCCGTACAACCCGATTAAAGCAGGACCCGTCCATAAAACTTCAGCCATCCAAACATCACCTGCTTAGCCTGAGTTCATCATCGGCACAGTGGCGAGAAGGGGATGCAGGATGGAACGGCTGCCCCAAAACAGCCTTCCAAATATTAGGCAACTGGAGCGAACACTGGGCTGGCTGGAGCTAGGAGCCCCGCGCCGGGCTGCCTTGCACCTTGTGCTGGCTGTACACGGTAGAGCTGGTCTCTGCCGTTCCTGGGAGCTGCTGCTCACCAAGGAGCTTCAATGCTGAGCCGAAACAAAGCCGAAACAGGGCAGGTGGAAAGGGGCTTGACAGGTTTTCAGGCCAGTTTCCTAAGGAAACACCACTGATATGCTAACCCTCTACCTGGGTTTCCTTACCAGTTTTGAACTGGTTGGCAAGTCTTGAAACCCATTTGGTCAAAGGAGCAGACATCTCAGAAGCAGTAAATTAATGACAATAAAATACCCTTACGGTGGAGAGCGATCCAAAGTGGGGGCCCCGGTGAAGGGAAGATGAATAACCTCACTTTTATTAGGCACCAGGAGGTAGACGTAGGAAAGCTGGCTTCATCGATTTCACAGACCCACTGGCTTTTATAGCTCTGCTTCAGTGTGAAGGGGAAGAGGAGTTTCAAAACTTAACCAAATTAGTAAGCGTGGATTAGGCCTGTTTGTCATTCTTATTCTGATCCTAAGCTCGTCAAGGCAGGAGTCAGAGCTGCCTATGAGTCTGCCAAGAGCTACCTGAGTCACACAGACATGGGGATGGATTCTGCCCTTCTGATGGCAACCCTGGAGCAGTCCGGGAGCAGATCCACAAGCCCAAGGAGCAAGTCCCTGCTCAGGGCAGCTCTTGGGGCTGGGAGCCAGCAGTCCCCTGACCTTACTCCTGCCCATGGCTCTACACTGCTTTCCAAGTCAATGTTGTCAACTCAGTGTAAGCCTCATGAACTAAACCCAAAAAAAGGCAGAGACACCATGTAAGCAGGAGCCGGTCACGCCTGCAATGCGTTAGGTTTTTGGGCTTGAGGGATCTTTCTGATTAGGTTTGTTGTCCATTTCTGCTGGAATTCATACCTGGGGTAGAAATCAGTTTCTTTAGAATTCTTTTTCCTCCCCCATTCCCCTCCCCAGCTCTCCACGGCACCAAGGGCGGGTGGATTTCCTTCCACCTTGCAAAGTCCAGTGAGACTGGCTTCCTAAGACCTTAATGTGCCACAGGCCCCAGTTGCCCATCACCCACCCTGAGATTCATCCCTGTCAGCACGCCAAACCAAGCTTCAATGCCAAGGATATGCGAGATAATTCTGGTTCGGGTCATGGTTGGGGAATGAAGACAGCTTCCCCTATCTGTGCTCATGACACATCGTACCCACTTACAGCCCAAAAGGTGCATACAGCTGCAGTCTGACCTTCTGGTCGCCAGCACGAGGTGAATTAAGGGCAACATTTCACCCTTGAATAAACCCTTTACTCAGAGGATCACAAAGTGCTTTGCAAACACTTGCTTATTAATCCTCACCACGGCCTGGGAAGAAATAAGAGACACAGGGGCATCACCTCATTTGCTATGGAGAGGGGGCACTTTCTGGGGTGAAACAGAGGCAATTAATAGATGAGAACAGTGTTGGTCAATATAACGCACCAGCCAGAAAAGAAATGAAAGGAATTAAAATCGTGGTGAACGAGGGGAAGCTTAGGCAGGAATCATGTCATTAATCACACTGAAACTTGGCTAAGGCAACAGCGAAAGGCGCCATGTGATTTTTATCAGGCTCTGTCAGTGCTCCGTTCGTACCCCGGTGTGACAGGTAATGCAGCATCCCATGAGGATGGGCTGGGGCAGCAGGATCAGTTACTCAGCTTGGGAGGGCAAGGGCTGGGCAAAACTTCCACAAGCAACAGTGTGAGGGGTCGTTGGACATGACCCACTGCTGTCCATCAGGCCTCGGGCGGGTGCCCAAGGCAGCACCTCTACTGATTCACCGGCTGTAAAGTTCTTGCTCCTTGTGACTGCAGGGACATGGTGCTCTTAGCCCATAACCCACGACAACATTGTCACCTGCTGTTTGTGTCACCCACACACCCCCTCCTTGCACCAAGGTGCTTTTTGCCATTCCCACTGCTGAACTCGTGTTGTTTCAGGCAGACAAGACAAAAGTATGCCTGGTCTTTACCTGCAGCTTTATTTTCTCATGGAATCTCTGCACCTTGGACTGCTTACTTCTCTTCAAACCTACCATTCCTTTTGAAAGGTCCTCATCCCAGCCATACCCTCCAGTAAGCTACGCTTGCAGATCATTTGCACAAAATCCTCACTACTGATGAATCTCAAGGTGGTTTACAAATAACCCAGAAACTATACTCTTCAAAGTGGGATTCCCTGAAAAGCCAACTCCACACAGTTGCAAGATGTACACTGCCTGGTCCCCAAAACAGAAACATCCCAGATGACAATACTGGCAAGGAAGAAAAGGTCAGTTAGAGCTAGTTTTCTCTCCAAGATTTCATGAGACATGGATTTGCCAATCCTTCCGTTCTAACAACTCGCTTCAGTGTAGGTTGTACAAGACTGAAGGATACTAACAGGGACTGGGCGCACTGTGTAAACACATATCATTTTGCAAATTCTACCAAATCAGCTCTAGATGATGGCAGGAGGTGGAGGATGAGATTGTATAACTTGAATAAAGCAAGAGCTCACAGTCTTTTTCTGGGCACTGATAGCTCTAGTAATTATCAGTGCCAGCTCTGCCAGCCCTGTGCCTCTGTCCAGGCCACATACCACTCTGAGGTGGCTTTTGTATCCTCATTGCAATGAAGTGTTTTATCCCACTAGGGTTTATTATTCTTTTATAGACTGAAGGGCCTCAGCCTAATCTTTCAACAAACAAAAAGAATCTTTCAACATTTCAGTGCTGTTGTAATTGGCTCCAAAAATAGTACCCTCAAAGCTACATTTCTTAAACTTCTCAAGTCCAAGGATTAACCTTTTTTCAGAAAAAAATAATAATCCAAAGACCAACTTGTATGTTTTTCATATATCAAATCAAATAAACAAAAGACTAAAATTTGAAAGTTAATCTATAGTAGCTCTAATTTTCTCCCATTTTGTTTGCGTGCTTGCTTCCGTGGCTGTCGGAGGGGAGGAGAGAGGGTTTACTATTGTTTCATGAGCCACCGCTGGATGTTTTATAGACCACCAAAGGCCCATGGATCACAGCCTGAGAAACACTGCTTTAGAGATAAATAGGCTCGTTACGGGAGGCCCTTGCTCTCTGCTCTGCTTTATGGCTCATGCTGCAGCAGACTGCCACACTTCACCTTTAACTCCTTCACGTTGCCCACTGAAGGGCACTGGGTGTCTCCCCCTGGGGACCAGGTGCTCTGTGCTGCTCGGTTCATCCCGTCCTGTCCTTGCAATTACTGTGCAATCACTTTGTACCCCTGGATCCATGCCATGCTCCACGTACTCCACCCAGGTCAGCTCCACGGCAAAGCACCCTTGCCCAAGGGATGCAGAATAATGCCAGCTTGTTCTTAAAAAAGACAGTACGTGTCCTCTTGGAGAGGATGAGTTGTCTCCACTGCTCCTCTGTTATGGTAAGTGGCTTTTTCTGCCAGGAAAACTGGCCTCGGTGCAGCCCTCTCTACGACACCCACAGCCCTCTCCAAATTTTGCAAGCAGACACCTTGGCACCCCCACTTGCCTTCGGACTCTGTTAGTGTTGGCTGGCTGGGACTGATAGCTTCCCTCTTCTTTCTCCTTGTTTCATTAACTGTCACGTTGGGGGGTTTGATCTTCCCTGGAACCAAGCCCCGCCAAAAGATTTACTCTACTGCAGTGCTCCGTTTCACATAATTGCCAGAGAAAGCTGTGCAGTTGGTAATGACCAAGGTAAGGAAACACACTAGATGCACTCAGGATATAGCGTTCACATATTGTACTTTCATAAAGGTATAGCAATGGAAACATTCCCTATTTTGATTGTCCCAAAGCCACAGGAAAAAGGGAATTAAGGGAACTGATATGTCTGGGATAGATGCCAGCTCTGATTTACTCACATTTTTACCCTGATCTGAAATACCTTGGTCAGAGATGGAAAATTTTTACAGAAGACATGAACCAAATCAGGCCCTGCAAGTGCTGGTATCCAGCTAAGAGCTATCATCTCAGCTGGCACAGTCCGAGAAACATAAAAACAAAAGAACTGGGAATCCAATGGCCAACAGCAGCTCTGTAAGAAATTTCTTCTCTTCCTGCAGAGGGTTTGGACATTCCAGCATCACCACGGCTAATACCCGCATTTGCAGTCTGCCTTCTGACCACAAAGTGCCTAAGGTACCAGAACACCAGTGAGTTAGGATGTAGGGGTTGGCTTGGCTCCTGGAAAGAGGATGTGCTTTATCATCAAATCCCAGCATGATTTGGTATGGAGAGGCACAGAGCGGTCAAGCCAGAGTGGTGAGCCCAAAACAGGGTTGCCTTTGGAAGCAGTATAAAAAGAAAATATCTTTGCTAATATAACCTCGCCTTCTAGTTTAACCTCCATGTTCCCTCAGAGAGTGCAAACATGCCTGCACATATTTTAGGCACAGCAACTCACTTAGGAAGACTCAGATGTAGCGTAAGTCCAATTAAAGCAAAATGGAATGAAAGTCCCAAATTATTTCAATGTGTCAGAGTGAGGAGTTTGCAAATCCACTGGTTATTGCAAAGTTGTTCTGGGAAAAATAATTTCTGTATAGATTCCATCCCACTATGCTGAACTCCATGGGAGTTTTGCCATCAACTTCAACGGGAGAAGGACCAACATATATAAGCAAGCTTTAGCCATGCATTAATTAATCGTGCTTCAGGCCACGTGCATTTGCTCTTATGCCCCAACCCTGCAATGAATTTTCTATAGGAAGATCCCTGTCCCTGCAGTGGTATCCACTGAACTTGCACCAGCAAGGTCTAATACAAGATCCCATTTGATTGTCCAGAAGCCCATAAGAACATATATCTGCATTAATCTTGCTGAGATTAAAATGAGTTCAATCAAGAGTAGAGTTTGATGAAAAGATCTCACTACGTATCAAGCTGGAGAGTACATCAAAGCTTTTTTTTTTAGCTCACTAATAAAACAAAACAGAAATAGCACTGCAGAGGAAGTAGCTTGCTTGTTTGTGATGGCTCCATGCTTTGGGAAGGTGAGTACAGAAACCACAAAATTATTACTGCTAAAATAACCAAAACAAAACACAAAATTAGACAAATCCTTAATGCAGGATATCATCCATAATCCCTTCTCTCATTAAAATTCCCAAACATCAGACAGTGTGGATGAACTGTTCTGCCCACGTCACTCACCTCCAACCTCTGTTCAGAACAAGGGAAAATAATGAAGGTCTTTTCTTGATTTATGAAGCAAGGGTTGTGGGGTTTTTGCATGTATTTGAATATTACAGGACCCCAAGTTTTTCTGTGTGCCACCCCAAAGATGTGCCCATGGTTCCTCAAAGGTTGTGCTCTGGAGTTTAGCTCTCTGCTCTCTAAGGCTTTCTAAAACAGAGTTACCAAAGGGCAAATACTGGCATGTTTTTTTTAAACTTGCTAGAAAGCCATTTGCTCCCTTAAATGTGATTTATGTCGTTCAGCTAGAAAGTTTGTTTTCAGTACAAAATACTTTTTAATCACCTCTGTTAAGTCTTTCTACTTCATCTCATCTGGCTCCTATGGAAATCGTAAGTCTTCCAGAACTGCAAATTCTGTTTCCCAGCCGATGTTAGGAAAACTGATTTTTTCCACTACCTTCTGAGATAGTATTTGCATATAAATACTGTTCAAATCTCAGAAAATATATTTGAAATTATTCTTATTAGTCATTATACTGGAGACCTTCCATGTTTCCACAAGCGGCCGTTTTATTTTTCCTCCGTTTCCACGTAAGCAAAAAAAGACCTCCCGTTTGCTTCTTCATTAATCCTCAACTCCTTTTTACATGCAGTTCTTCTTCACCGGAATTCTTGTTATATTTAAAAAAAATCAAAGAGAAAATGATAACAATTGGCATCTTTTTGTCCAAAACAGAACTTCCCACCCTTGATCCATGGATGGGTGGCGAGCTTATTAAAGTTTGTAGTTTGTCCGGAGAACCAACTATTCTTAAAGACTCTCTATTCAAAGTTTAACAATGAAAGTGTAAGTGCTCCAAAAGACATAGAGAAGGTTGACAGGGATCTTTGCCACAGTTTGGGAACCTCTGTGCCAAGAAAGAGAGAAAGAGCTGTATGTCTTTTCTGGGGATGACAAGCTAGAGTGAGCTGAACAAAATGACAGATTTCATTGCAGGGGTGAACATCTCACGTGTTAATGACGGGTAAAAAAGAGACTCGAGTCAGCCAGAACCAGTAAGGCTGCTCTCTGCTACGTATCACACTTTTCACAAGCACACACATTATGCATTCGTTGAGCTTCCTGGGCTTGTTGCTCGTGCTTTTGCCCACCTCTTTCTCTCCGCTGTCTGTCTGTCCTGTTTTGGGGGCTCCGTCTCACTGCTGTGTACGCACTTAGGATAATACTTTCAGGTGTAAAATGAGGCTGAAACACAGGAAGGGGCAACACTATCCAGCAGGCATGCCTACAGGTGGATAACAGAACTGTCAATGCAAGCGATGTGCAAGCCTCTGCTTCCAAGTCCTGTGAAGAAGCTTCCTTCACCTGTACTTGGGAGGAGGACCCAGAAGGGGAGGTGCAGTTGGAACAATCTGTTTAGCCTGGGCAGGGAGGGAAACAGCAATATTCTTGCTCTCCCCTGGAAAATCCCACTTGTTCTGAACACTGTCCCAGGCAAGAAGCAGGCAGAACACAGCACCATATGAGAGCCACATGCTGAGATCAAGTGGTGAAAATCTTTTCTGGGTCTCTGCGTCTCTCCTGCAGGGCACCTGAATACCAGAGATTCATGAGCATTTGCACAGGATTTACTTTCTCAGCATGATCATTCTTGAGATTAGCACAGAAACTTAACAGTAACATAAATTTCAGCTGTCCCCTTATTACTGCCTCACGCACCTCAGGATTCTTCAGGTTCTTCTCAGTTGTTGACAAAGAAGTTCTTCTTTAAAAGAGCAGAAAAATCTGGTTTGTTACTGTCTTCACCAGGTTGTGAGACAGAAAGAATTCTTGAGAAGATCATCCCCTCTATCCCTATAAAGCAGCTATAGCACTAGCAAACATCCTGTGTTTTTTTGTCTGCTTCATTAGCCACATTTTGGAAATTTTCAGGGCTTGTGCAGCTGGGAGATGGCTAAAACAGTGCTAAGAAGGGCCATGGGTCTCTGGGTTTTGCAGCCGCAGCACGCACGGAAAGAAGACCTGACACAGATGCTGGCAGTTGTGGGTGAACCTTCTTTCAGAGGAAATGGAGACGCACTGGGAACATCCCAAGAGAGCAAAAGAATGCTTCCAGACAGTCAGGTGGAGCAGCCTGCTGGCTCTATCAACCTGATGGACTTGGCAGCCTCTCCTGCTCCAGCTAGCCAAGATCCTGAAGTCTGCAAAGCCGAAGGCAGAATTTCTGAATTATTGGGAGAAAATAGATAGCTGCATAAGCTTATACACCGTGATACACACACACATATATCTCTCTCTCTATACCCATGCGCATACATTTATACACATCATAGAGTAAGCAGCACCTCCTTCAGTAAGCTTGCAGGATATATGAACTCCTAGTAGGACTTAAACCCCTATGCCTTACCCTATAATGATTAAGTTGGTCTCTGTATTGGGCATGTTAACTCTGCAGGAGAGCTCTGACATCATCCTGGAGGAGACTTAAGGATGTATTTTTATTAGCTTTTGCAGAAGAAGCACTGCCTAAAAGCTGCTATCTGAAGCTTCCCCAACAGCCTCACATTCCCTGGGTTCCTCTAAGTCTGAGTCCTCAAAGTCTTTCTGTAGCAGAGTCCAAATCCCACTTCCAGCTCCAGTCTGGGCACCAGGCTTGCCTTGCTAGACTCTCGACTTCTTCAGCCCAGAGCAGAGTTCCTGCTTACGTCAGCAGCAGTTGGTCAATAGAAAAAGAGAACAATACAGCCTTCGTAGATTGACAATATTTCAATTTACTATAAATTATGCAGTATATAACATGGCTCAGAGGAGTAATTTGTCATTCTTTGAGATCCTTGCGTTTTCTATCCTTTCTTTCTCTTCCTTCTCCATCTTCCCCTTCCACTTCTCCTCCCTTCCACTTCTATCTTTTTACCTCCTTTTGTCTCTCCTTTCTGCATTTCCTCCCTTCCAACAGTTCCAATGGCTCCACTCCAATCCCTACCTCTATGTTATCTGCTAAAATCACTGACAACAGAGCATCTAAGTGGAGATGCATTCCAGTGTCCTGGAAAGGGATGCACAGAGCAAAGAGAGCAGGACTTGAGGGGTAGGAGGACTGAGATAAGCAAGAAGAGTTACAGGCAGGAAAGTCCTGGGGTACATACATTGGTACAGGCAAAGGAAAGAGCTCACCCCCAGCAGTGGCTAAAAGAATTCTCTACAGCATTTTTGCCTGGAACTGTCAGTTCAAGAATAATTATATTTCATAGTCAGAAGGAGAAAAATAAATAGAAAAGTGTTTCATCTTTGGAGTGTTCGATATTTGATCTTATCTGGAATGAGTGTGTGTGTACATGTATGCATACGTCACTGTTGTTATTTTATTACAGACTGCTGCATAAATCTTCCTTTTCAGACATGTGGTCACCGGTTTAGGGAATATTTACTGTTAAATGCCTCAGTTTTTGCAGACCAAACTTTTCTTGGTTTCGTCCTCACGACTACTTGTCATAACCGGAGCCTTTGCCACAGATGTCTCAGACGCTGCTCTTAAAAAAATTATCCTGACCAAAATTAGTGCTTTGGCCTGTGTGAACTGCTAAACATCATCACAAAACAGCAATAAGGCTTTAAGATACTTACAATCTTTGCCTCTTCAAAACTTAATATTTAGGTCACGTGGAAGAGTGTAGTTATGGACACAAAAACAGCACTCACAGGTTGCACCATATTTGTTCAAACTCATCTTTGGTTCTCTTCCAAAAGCCAACCTCCCAGCTGACATTTGATGTGCTGCTCGCCTTACCTGGATGCCTGCTCAAGGAAGGAGAAATCCCTTCTCCACAGCAAGCACAGGCCTTGGTCAATTCACTCCAGAACTTGAGTCTCCACCATTCAGGAGCCAAACGACTCCAGTGCTGAAAAGGCCTAAGTTCCCTGTGGACTGGCCGCCTGCAACACCAGGGAGCTGCTTGTCCCAAGCCAGGGCCCGGAACATCCCATGCAACCTAACAAAACTTGACTGACCCAGCTACATTCCCGTCTAGCTACCACAAGGTAGCCCTTGTCTTGTTAAGTTCTTGTCCTGCCAAGGTCACCTGACAAACAAAAACACTTTCAGAAAAGAAAACGCCCTTGAGCTCATCCATTCTGTTCTTGTGGTCGATGCCAGCCCATCCTCCCCTTTGCTCTTTCCCAGTCACCCAGGACAATATTTCTATGCCCCTCATTATGTATAAGGACATGCTACCAGGTCCCAGAGGAAAGCACAAGCACACATGGACTCCCTAGTATTAAAGGTATTCTGCAAAGGATGGAAAACCTTCAGGACAGTCAGAAGAGAGAACAACAGACAAGATTAAACCCACAATCTGCATGCCCAAGGCCCTGAGCGCACCGAAAAGCTCTGCAGTCTCTCCCCTTTCCCTGGGGTTTGGCCACCTGCACTACAGGCCAGGTGTGATACAGTGCAACCGCAAGCTGGGATCAGACTGCTGTGAAAAACAGCGTGAAACAACTGCGAGCAGCCTCTACAGGGCCCTTTCCCACTTCATGTGGAAGCTGCCTTTAAACTCGGGCCTTCGCCCTTGGTCTTTGTCTCAGCTACCTTGTAGGTCTGCCTGTGCTCATACACCTTCTTGATCCTGATCCTGGTTGTGGGGGGAGAGGTGTTCCCTACCGCCCTTGGAAGCAATCAGATCGAGGAGCTGATGCCCAGGTCGTCCATGCTGCAGTGCACTTACCCTGCTTGCTGAACACCAGGAGGAGCAGTGTAAGCAGCCACACTGGTCCGATCACAAGTGGGCGATGATCTTGTTCTTGAGGCCATCTTCTCAGACTGGAATTGACCCCAGGCAGAACTGTTCATGACACAAGCCACTTTACGCCTTCTCCAGGATGGAAGCAAGCTGAAGATCAGACCGTTGCCTTTCAGAAGACACAAACAAGGAACCATGTCAAAATAAAATCACAGGGAACTTAATTTCACCCTCATTCTTCCTAAAATCACTGGGCTCTTTGTGCCAATGTTATATTTTGACATCATGTTTCCTTTCTTTACAATTTTCTGTTCAGCATGAAGTGATATGAGAGCACAGAAACCCACTATAAGGATTGGAGACAGTGAAAGCCCTTCTGGATCATCTGTTTCAGAGCAGGTCTCTATCTATCCCCCAGTTTTCACTTGCTGGAAAGTTACCCAGCCATATGTTTGCAATTAAATTCTCGGTTCCTCACAGGCTCATAGCAAATAGTCTGCTTCACCTGGGTCACATCTCTAAAGGGAATTCCCCCAGACTGGATTTGCAGGCCATATTCGGTGGCAGCTCTGACACAGGTATTAGCCATAATGGAATCCATGTCAATTATGAGTTCATCCATTCATTTTTCTATCCAGGCCTCCCACTCAAATTTCAGAGATCTCCTTCTAAAACGCAATTTGACCCATTTTGGAATGGAGAGAGTTCCTTAGTCACTCCATTTGAGACCAATTAGGCTGTTTGATTTGGGATCCTTTATCCCTCAGCGCTCTTAGCCTGTCTGTTCCAATAAATGTTGCAAAAAATCCCAGTGTCTGAAATCCCTGCATGTTTCACGGACCCTATTTCCTACCCCGTAACTGCACTCCCATTACTCCTCTTTCACCGACCTGAGTCAATCACAGACTCCGGGGTTACTTTGTGCATACCAGCTCCATCTCCTTGAACTGCCCTTCAACTTTGTGCCTGTGGCGGCCGTGAGGCTGAGGAGATGTGATTGACTTGTAATGCTTTCTCCTGGCTTAAGAGCTCCAAGCAATCTCTTTCGCCACTAACCCCCAATGCGAACATGCTCTCGGAGTTCACTTTTAATCCACCTCACTGATTTGCTTGGAATATTGATCAAATCATGACTGCTGCCTTCCCAACCGTCCAATGGACAGTCCAGTCAGTCCACGAGTTTGGGGAGAATTCCAGCTTTCAAACCAAGGCGCAATCACAGGTTTGCAGTGATTGTTGGAGCTCGAGGCTTTTGTTTTACATCTCATTCCCAGATGTTTCCAGCCCTTCACATCCCTGTAGAACAAGTCAATAGCGTGGATTCGAGGCTGATAATGGAAACAAGGTTGCAGGTTGTGAGAAGACATCTACCTGCTTTAATTCAACAGTCTTTAGAGGGTCTCCACATGTTCCAAACCAGAACAGCCTGCAAGGTTTGTGAAATCAGGGTGCACCTACAGTACAGAAATAATTTAAACCTAATATAATGTAAACCTTTGATTGAGGAATGAGCCTGAGCACATATTTAACTGTCATCACAAAGAAGACGGCTTTCCTCATTAGGGGCCCAGATGAATTGTTACAGTAAGTCCAAGACCTGTTAGAGGAGAAGAGCTGGAATGAGCTCTTCCCTCCTGAGCCTCTGGGAACGACCCTGAACTTTCGGTGAGGGAAGTTTTGTTTCAGAATCCAAACCTGAACCTGACTCTGAAGTTGGCCGCTCGCCCCCTCTTCCACGCAGCAGACCTAGCCCAGCCGAAGGCCTCCACGGCCTTGTGCTACACAGGGAGTTCAAAATCCAGATCTGGCTTTTGCAGCCTGGGATCATCTCCGACTTTCCCGGCTTCAGAACCGCAATTCCATTTGCTTTACGTCACTTGCCTGTTTGCTTTGGGGGAAGAAAAATATATTAAAAAAAAAAAAAAACCCAACCAGTAACAATCGAAAAGACAGCAACGCTGTCCCAGCAACATTCCTCCTCGCAGAGCAAGGAAGAAGACAATTAAGCCCAGCAGTACCCACATCCTTAGCCCTTTGGGCCTCACAGCATTTTCTCCCTCTTTCTTCTGTCTTTGTTTTGGGGGTTTTATTTCAATTTTTATCACTTTGGCTCGTGCTGCCGGAGAGGCAGGGGACCTCGGTGGTGTCCTTGAAGTGTTTACTCAAGATTGGAGCACACCCAAGAGGTGGTTTTCAAGGCCCCTGAGAGCCTCTGAAAGCCCACGCTGCGTGTGTGTTTTTCAGAAGGGGATGGCTGCAGCTGGCTCTGCTGAATTTGCCCCTGGGGACAGGTTTGCCTGCCAGTGATGGAGAGGTGCTGGGAGCAAAGCATGTCATCTTCATCCTCCTCCTTTGTCAGCCCTGCTCTGGTATTTGGCCGTGGAGAAGTTGTCGTGCTTGAAACCAGGCTCTGCCCCTATTCTGGAGGATCTCCAGGCTTCCAGCAGCGCACAGGAACAGCGCTCCTTAGGTTTCCTGAGCCTACAGCGCTGCCTCCTTCGGGGGCCCTCCCTGCACATCCTGAAACCAGGAGCTCTGGTATCCCCCCACGGAAACTGGACCTCCAGGCCTCTGTGTCTTGCTCACGCTACTAATCAAAGCACACATATCCCCACCCCTGCAGCCTTGTAGGAGCTCTAAATTAGGGATCATCTCTTCAGTGATATGACAGTCAAAGCCCATGACATGCAGGCTTTGCAAAATTTTTTAGCGCTGTTACTGGTAGGTTGCATAAGGCTTATAGACAGATCCAAACAAAGCAATGCAGTGTTCAGCACATCCCCATCCTCCTTCCAATCCCCATTCTTGCACAACCTCTTGAACTAGGGTCAAGGCCTGTGGACTATCTTGAGTCATCCTCCTATGCAGGACTTCTCCACACCAGGGAATCTATCCTGCAAGCAGCTTCATCCCGCTTTTGTCCATTTTCAACCTTGGTGGCTCTTCACTGTTTCCTTCTGTTTCCTTCCTAAAGCCTTCTCCTCTGTTTCTCTTCAATGCGACCTGCATTCCTCTTCTTTCTGGTCCTCCATCTCATGAGCTTTTTCCATGATTCGGAATTCCTTTGCTCTTCCAGAGCGGGTAAAAACATTTTATAGTGGTGATAAGGTAATATTTTGAAAATAAACTTCTCATAGTCAAACTATACTGATAGATAGATGAGCACGTGTTACACTTTGACGCTGATTTTCTGAAACATTCAAAAAATATAACCAAATACATTTCATATTGGAAAACAGGAAATTTCAGAACACTCAAAAACTCTGGAAACAGAACTTTCTCGCATTATAAAAATGTTCCATTTTGCGAAAGACGAGGTTTACTTTTCTTTTCTCCAGAAAAAATACTCAAAACAGGTACCTTTTAATGTTTGCGCAAAAAATAACATGTCTTGTTTAAAAATCTTCTAAATGAAAAATGTCCAGTAGGACCCAGAGCTGGGTTCATTCCATGGTCACAATCCCTCTTGATGGTGGTGAGGTTAGTTACGCTTGGTAAGAGATACAATGAAGAACTAACAAACATCCTTGCTGTTCCGCGCTTGTCCCAGCTTTCCTCCACCGCAGGCACCCCCCTGCGCTCTGATCTCTTGGTAGGAGGCAACGCAGTATTTGTTATTGGTTTCGCACCAACCATGGAGCTTCATTTCTTATGCAGCTTCCCAGGACAATCCCAGGTTCTTATGTGCAAATGAAATATGGCTCTGTTGGTGCATGCTGACGGGCCCTCTCCATGGGCAGCTTGCAAGGAAACTCACCCGTGGCATTCTGGCACCATTCTGAGCCCATTACCTCTGCTCCTGCTGCTTCTGCTTCCTCTGGCATTTTCAATGTTACCGTGGAATGAGGAGTGAGCCCCAGAAGAGGCACATACCTAGAAACACGGCACTTGTTCCGCTACTGCTAATAACTACTGACACTTGGGTTTTCCACACCTCCACATAGATGAATTAAGCTTTCTTTGTTGTGCAGAAGAGCTCAAGCCCAACCACCAAAGCGAACGGAAACTGGATTCTGGTGATACTTGGATCCGAGGCTGGAGCTGCACCTTTGATACCGCAGCTTAAACCCATCTGCACAAACAGTCTCGGCTCTCTTCCCACTGCCGTTTTCTGTGCTGCCAAACTCAGCACTGAATCAGGAGGCAGGCACGAAGAGGAAGAGAAGCAAGAAAAAGAGAGAAAAGAACAAGAAACGTGACGTGTTTTTACTGGTCTTCTAGGTTTTGTTAGGCTTTCAGGTGCAGATGTCTCATTGTGCTAGAAATTTCTTCTGCAATCAGAAGGGCTAGGAATATAATCTTGAAAAACGGAAAACCTGAGAGGTTTGAATAATCACACACTACCAATGACTACTGCCTCATGAGTAGCCTCAAACCTGATAATGCATCTCTAGCTAGCAACATCAGGATCTGTAACGTTTCCCCATCACATCAGTAAAAAATGTTTTCTTTTTGCAGAGCAAACTTGCATCCTTGAGGTAAGAAACATACCGTAACGCAAGGGCTGTGAAACATTTGTCAGCAACCTCTCTTTTAAATAGAAATCAGCATGTTGCAGCGAAGGCCACAACCATTTTGCTGAAAAATGAAGTGATTAATGACACTAAACGTGCAATAATTAAAAATTACTTATTAAAGGGGATTGTGAGCCAGTCTTGACTTGGGTAGGGTATTGCCTAGTTGGATCGAAAATCTCTGGGATGTTCTTTAGGGATGCAGCAAGGTACAGGGGGGAACTGGCCTTTGAACAAGGCTCTATGACTCTATTGTAACAACAAAACATAACAGAAGTAATCACATCTCAGCAAGAGCTCCAGTCTTCTGGTCAGAAACACTAAAAAGTCTGAGCACCGACAGTCGAACTTTCACAGTCACCTTGCATCAGCCTGACTCTGCTCTCACGGTAAGATCAGTCACTGGTGGTAGGAAGAACAGCCTGTGCTTCCGAAAACCCCCTCTCGGATTTATTTCAGACAGCTATAAAATGCTTTTTTAACTTTTACATCAGCCTAAACATCCATTCTTCAGAAATGGCTTTGTTCTCCATTCAAACTTTGCTTCCCAGCCATCAGAGACACAGGAGCAAAGCGGTCTTTGGCCATCATCAGAGCCAGGAGTTTGGTTCAAAGCAGATCCCTTACTCCACCATGAGGCCCAAGCAATGTCAGCTAAGGCACCATGCCCGAGCTCCTCATCTCGCTTGCTGGTGCCAGTCATTGGGAGTCCACTGGCCAGGATTTCAGACATTGTATTTAAGCTAACAATGAGCTCAAAGGCCATTCCTCTCAATGTCAGAATTAAGCCCTCCTAAAGAAGCCATGAGCGGCGCTGAGGAAACTCAGAAATCCCAGCCTTTGCAAACTAGTGCAGGAATTTTCCCTTAGTAACAAACCCCTTAGCATCTTTTGTTTTGGAAAGTATGAAAATGTTTCCGTATAAATTTTTCCAAAATGAAGCCCTCAAGATTCTCACGTTGCCCCGATGCCGAGAAATCCCTCTGCTCGCCCCAGAAAAAGAAAAAAAAAAAAAAAGGATGGCCTGTGGAGTGTCTGAAAGATGGCAGCATCCTCAAGCATCCCTAGCCTTGGGGTAAAAAGCTAAGCCTTGTTATCCCTGTTTTGCTCCCAGGTTCCCAGGGCTTCTTGCCAGGTTGTTGGGGGTCTGGCATCTCTGGGGGGTTCGTCTGCATTCTGGGGCAATGCTCCGGATGTCTGTGGGCTTCCCGTCCCACAGCAGGATTGAACGCAGCACAGGGGCCCCAAGCCCTGGAAAACAAGGCAGCCGGCTGGCAGGAGAGCAGGCTGCGCTCCCACAGACTCGTGGCTGGGGCCAGGCTCACCAAAACAGAACCGCTCTCGAGAAGGATTTCAGCAATGACGAAGGATGATTTCCTGGCCATGAGGAAAGCTTTCCATTAGAAATGTCCCAGCCAGTCCCAACCCGGAGGCAGGATGATGCTCTGGCAAGGTGGAAAAGTCCCCCGCGCAGCCCAGCAGCTACACCGTGAAAGCACAAGGCTCAGGGCTGGTGCTGGGCAGACTGGTACCCTTTCCAACCAGCTTACTGCCTACCAAAGCCCTGGGGTTAGCTATCGAGTTATTCTGGCTCCCTCCGTACCTCTCTGCGGAGATGCTCCCTCCTAGGAAATGAGTCACACCTTACAGAGAGGCCGAGAAACCCTCTGGAGGTGCCTGACTGTGTGTTGACTCAGAAGGAAGGAGATTGCATTTGTCTGCCAACATTAAATGTCTGTATTGGGCTGTGCTGGGGCAGTGGGTTCACGCTGTGCCGACCATAGGCAAGCGTAGGGTGGCCGGCCCATCCAGCCCACAGCGTAACAGCTTTTTCCCCCCTCCAGCTTTTTCACACCTCCCCGTTTGCCTGCACCTCAGCATGTGCTCGCACATAAACAGCACGGACGGCGGGTGGGTCCCCCCGATTACGAACAGGGCCAGACTCGCAGTTTGAGCTCATCACAGATGGCCTCCATGCTCTCCTAACAACAAGGAGAGCACGTGGGCGGCAGCCACCACGTAGGGAAGGGAGTTTGCTTCACGAACGCCATAACTATCCAATAACCAAAAAATGACAGGCCAGGAACCCCTCCAGGCATCTCGGGTGGGTTTTTAATGCAACATTCGGTCAGAATCTTTGCTCCAGGTTTTGCTTTGAGTTGATTTCTTAAGCACATACACATCCAAGCCTGGGCCTCCAGCCCCCCGGCTTGTGCAAGAGCTCTTTTGTATGTGAAGTCCCAATGTCCATGTTGCAGAGCTCTTCTGCACTGTACGGTGGGCTCTGCACAACGCCTGGCAGAAAGAAACGGTACAAAATCTGTTGATAGATCATCTGTGGAAGGCCTGAACTCCAGCCAAGACAGATAAAAATAAAAGAAATTAAAATAGTTGTGTGTGTGTGTGCGTGTGCGCGCGCGCGCGTGTGTGTTTTATGAAGGGAACATTTATATTTTTAAACTAGGAGTAATTGTATTCTGTATCTGAAATGGCATCTGAAAGTGATTTAGTGGAACAATGTGGTTTCTGATTGGTGCTTGAACTAGTTCCAGAACATTTTTTATAATAAGCATCATAAAGATCCCAATTATCTGATCCTTTTTCCTAACATGGTCAGAGAGGATGTTTCCAAAGAAACGGCTTTTGGGTTGTTGGCTTTTTTTTTTTTTCCTTTGTGGCACTGATCCTGCAAACATTTACATACACGCTTCATCTTGTGAGTAGCCCCAGAGAAGTGAACCGAGGCAGCCCTCAGCAGCAAAGCTAATCGGAGAGTAAACTACTAATGTTCAGATTTGCTAATCAGGGCAATCCATAGACTTTCACGGAAAGGTCTGCTTGTTATTCCGAGAGCTGTTCAGGATGCATTTACGATTCAATAAAGGAGGCCCCAGCATTACCAAAATAATTACTTACTCAAACAAGCCTGTAAAACTCAAGGACTGCCCCAAATAAAAGGAGGCTTCCCCCCCTCCAGTTTAATAACATAAATCTAGTGAAATGCATCTTGCTGCCATAAAATCAGTTCTACATGCTTTAGAAACCATTGATTTACTAAGTGGCCAGGGAGGTCAGATCCTGCTAGGGACTCAGAGGGCTGAACATATGGAGAGAAGTTTTAAATCTGAAAGTTTTGTCCACCCACAGAAACAGAAAGCAGTTCATATCTTACCCTGTGACTTCACTCTCCAAAATAAGACATATAAAAGCAACAGGCAACGCTACAGATTAAAATGGAGCCATTTTGATGATCACTCAGTAAAGGGGATAAGTAATGACCCTAAAACCCACTGCCTGTCCCAGGGGGGATTGTCCCTGCCTGGCTTTACGTTGGCAGCATCTCCCTTGCGCTGGGCCTGCTACAGGACAGATGATTTCTTCCTGACAGAGACAAGAGTATGCGCCATCTTAGAAACATCTCTTCCACTTTTCACATCACAAAAAAAGCTCTTCTTTCCTGAACTGACTGGCTTTGGGCTAGGTCCTCCCTGCCACACACCACAACAGGGAACCACAGGTCATCCAGGTGTCTGTTCTCCTTTCAAGGACCACCTCAATTTCCTTCTGTTTTCAGCAACATGGTGTTTAATGTGCTGCAGAGGACAGTTGGTTGCCACCCCAATAGCCACACGTGGTAACTAAGAACCTGCAGAGGTTCTTGTGTTAAAAAGGGCTGTGTGTGACATCACCCTCGGGGTCCTCTTTCTCCACTTTGTTCTTGTCTGGAAGAAGGAAACTCTCCTCTATATAGCAAAGAAGAAATATCCAAGAAGAGAGCAAGGGAAACTTCCAAGGCAGTTGTCCTCATTCAGACGAGCTCTAGTTATGGGCAGGTGTGAGGGATTAAGCAGCCTGCTCAGCCTCACGCAGCAGGACAGCCAGAGCTCCAGCAGTGGGTTTGCATTTGTAGTCAAGAGGAATAGGAAAACACCTTTAAAAAATGCCAACTGACTTGCTTGTGGGTATGAGTTGAGAGAGACCATAAACCATTCCTCACAACACTGTTCCATGCTCTCTGCAAACCCACACTGAAGCCTACTGTGGTTTTGCAGTACTTCACCCCTATCCCGCATCCACCTCACCTATAAAGTGTTGTCGGACCAAACCCAGAAGGTGCTCAACCCATGCAGCCCCCAGCACTATGCAAAGGTAATTAGCCTGAGTGTTTGGGTGGACCTGGAAGTCTCACCTAACTGCGGCAGCCACCTCGCTATCAGGCTGCCCCTGGTTGCTTGGATCATGTTCTGATGATGTGTGAACACAGAGGTGGCCAAAAATAAATAATAGAAGACGCCTTACTCCCCTGAGCACAGAGGCTCTTGTGCCAAGAAATATTCTCGCTTCTTGCTGCCTCTTTTTGTGGTGGTTTTCCTGAGACTGAAAACGCTCCTCCACTACAGAAGATGCAAAAAAATTCCTGCTGACCTCAGCATTGAGTTTCATCTTTTTGAAGCTTTGTTGCGCCTCTAAGATAATTTATGAGGTGTCAGGATTTTCCGACCACAAATGTCTTGGACGAAAACCGTTTTTACACTACAGATGCCATGAAAAAGAAGCAATTTCAGTCTGTTTTTTCTATGGCACTGTCTGTGTCCACAATGAAGCACGGGTTCAGAGCTCCTGGAGATTATTTGTGTAAGAGTTGTCCGGGCCAGCGCTCCACTGAGACTCAGGCTGGGTCTGATTCCCCACCTTTGCCTCATTGCCCTGATCTTCTCTGTTGGGAGGGGAACTCCCATTTCCTGGTGCTGTGCCACGAAAACATGCGCTTGCCAAGTTATTCTCTGTATGTGTGTATGTGCGCGTATGTGTTGAACAAGCCAGAAGTACCAGAAGTAAAAAGATCCATTAACAAACCACATTTTGCAACATCCACAAGGATCCCCAGATTTCTTGTCTGTGGATTTCTCTTCCCCGGGCTTTAGATTTTCAAGGGGAAAAAGGAAACCAACAAAAAACCCCAAGAACCGAGCTTAGCCGCCTCTAATCCAGTATGCACCTCAGTCTCCATGAAAGTGTTCTTGGGACGACAGCAGTATTTCCCTTGGCTGGAATGCCCAGCCTCCTGGCTCCTCTGGAGCTGCAGAGCTGTAGACATTCCGCTGAGTAGTTTGCAACCCTGCCTGCCAGGAAAACCCAATGTCTCCATGGAGAAATCTCAGCGGAGGAGTTTGATACTCAATCAGGGATGGAAAAGAAGGGAGTTTATGCCTCCCTGAGACCAATCCCTTCCCTAAAAAGAATTTAAAAGCAAGAAGAAAAAAAAGAAAAGGGATCATATTCTTACAGACATGGGCCCAGACACCCTAGTAGTATTGGTGTACAGTCTGTTGCTTTGTGTCAGGATGGGCCCAAGTCATGGAGGCTTGATCCAAATGTCTGTTAAGGTCAGTGGGAGTCTATCGACTTTGGATCAGGCCTAATGTTTGGATCTGGAGATGAACGTCCAAAAGTCTGGGCATGCTTGCATCTTCTGGTGAGGGGGGGCTTGGTTTGGCCTGGCTTTGAGATAGGAACCAGCTGCAAATGTAGGCCTCCAAACATGTTCTAGGAAAGAGGTTATAAAAGAGCCCCTTCTTGCTCAACGCATTTATTCCCTGTGGGCCAGATTCTGACATCTTCATTAACACTGAGCAGAACCTCGCTCCAAGAGCAGTTACATTGATTTCAATGGGGCTATTCAAGGAGTCAGCAAGTACCTAATGTCAGCAAGGGCAGAACTATCTAAGGGTCACATCTGTTTGCTTCATTGACATAAATGAGTTTTTTCTCTTTCCTATTAGCACACACTGCTACAGAAAAGGCACACTGGGTTCCCTTCTTCCTGGCACCTCTTCAGCAAAACGCTGGTTGCAGATTCTTCCTTACTGGTAACGTGGTAAGCAGCAAAAAAAGTGCAGGAGCTCAGCTTATAGTTCTAACAGCTAGAAAAATCCCCCTGTGAGAAAAGGAAGCTGTGACGAGAAGGTCAGAGCATTGCCCTAATCACCTTTAGTCTGCTTTCCCTCCCAGACTGGAAAACAGTGCCCGCATGTGAAGGCAGAAGAAGGATGTTACTGCTTACCTACCCCTTTTTGCAGCCATCCCTTTCTAGAGGTCATTCTTCTGTGAGCCACAGTCCTACTTAGTCACTTTAAATACTAAGTTTGCTGTTTTGGATCGCTTTTACAGAACCAGGTAAGGGATTACTCCTGTGATTGCTGATAGAGGCAATTAGCGTTCTAGCATGGTGCTTGTGATGGGCAGGATGTATCAGCCTCATGACTTGCCTGTCTTGCCACCCTCAGTTCTGAGACACCTCTGAAAACTAGCTTTGAACTGGGCACTTACACTATGAGACAGCTGAATGAATCCCAGATTTAGACAAATGGGTGTACCTGATTCACACGACTTAGAAGCTGTGCTCCTAACGCTTTGGAACACCTCACTCACAACACCTGACATCTGCACATGTGATTTCCTTCCTTCCAGGACAGTGACCAGCTCTTAGCCCTACCTGTTTCAGAGACGACTAATTGCAGAAGAGCAAAGCAAAGCAAAATCCATCCCCTCTGGATTCTCACACCATTTTCTCCCTAACCACATCAGGTCACTTCCCAGTCACGTAACTAAGGTTTGTCACAGGTAGATTTTCTTTTTCTTCTCCTTTCTCCAGGGACATAAGGGTATTTGTACTGTGATGGTAATATGAATCATCATAACTATTTGCATTATACCTCCTTAGAAACAAGGCTGCTTAAACAGAGTGGCTGTGTCTGTAAGGACAGCCTAGCCAGTGTCAGAGTCTCTTTCCAGTCAGGAAGAATGCTAAATGTGCAGCTCCCACAGGCTAGCATTTGCAGAATAAACGCAAATTATTTTGATGGTGTCAACAATGATCTGGTACCTGATAGTTGTGTGCAGCGCTGCCGTGAGCCCAAGCAGTCCCCAGTTCACCTTACTGAAAAGGAGGGAAAAAGTCTCCACACTTATGGTTGTCACAGCTTTCTCACGCTTCCAGCAGTTTGCATGATTTTTTAACTCCTTTTGTATAAAACTCCTTCTTTCCTGACATTTTTCTTGGACTTCTACGCAGTGTCCTCATATATTACAAACAGGTATCCAAGAGTCTGCTGCTTTTGCAGCAGGCACTTCAGGATATCATGTGGGCAGCAAATTCTCTGTTTCCCTGGTCTCCCTCAGAAAACTGACTTGACAGTGTAACGAGAGTAAGTGATAGACTGTTGTTTGTCAAGAAGGACCTTTTGGGAGAGGTTAAGAAGAGGATAACCTCTGCTCCTTTAGGTTCTACTCTGAACAGACAGATGAGCAGAAAACAGTTGCCAGTCCATGGAAGTACAAGGTCTGAAAGGGAACAGCTGAGTTCTGGAAAACCGCTGGCAGCAAAACTGGTCATTTATAGGTTGGGAGCGAACACAGTGGCAGGACACGGAAGTTGGTGAAATACTTTGCTTGCATAGGTTTCACGTGCAGGAATGATTTTTATATGAGCAAAATATCCTCAGGAGATGGTTCCTGCTTAAGACTTGAGATCCGGCCCCATTTCAGGGGATGTGGAGGGATGGGATTCTAGTGTTAAATCCTGGCCTGCTGTTCCCAGAGCCCAAAGGCTTTGCAACGCAAGTTCCAAGAGAGCTGGAGACTAATATATGTAAACACAGGGAGAACTGAAACACTTTTTGGAGATGGAGAGCAGGTTAAGCTGTTTTGTAAGATATGTAAGCTAATGAAAGACCATTGCTGCCCTGAGGAGAAAGGAAGGGAATTGTATTATTTATGCATTACAAATGCAGCCACTAAGGCATAAACAAAGCAACTTGCACAAAACCAGACAAAGGAGTTTGCCGCGAGTCAGCAGTTTCAACTCAGGTTTCCTGTGTCCCAAACTAGCACTTTAATCATCTTCCTTCTCTGTGAGAGAGAAACGAGTATCAGAGAGCGGAGTAAGCCTCCGCATTTTTCTAGCCCAAGACAGAACTGTGTCCATTGTTGGGACTAGCCCCCTAGGAGGAATTATTTCTATTCAATTTGTGTGTGTCACAGCCAGATAATGCACTGGGTGGTATTTCCCTCTCTTCCCCCAATCTTTCTCTTTTATGACCACATGACTTCACCCCCTCGTGTGAGTGACAGTACCCATTAGACTAGACTCTGATGCAAAACAGCTGTGTGGAGAGAAGGGGAGGAAGGGAGTGGGGAACAGCAATTTAGAAAACAATTAAGAACATCAATTCCAATTCATTTGCTTGGCCAGGATAAGTAATTTCTAAGAGGTAACTTGATCTGTAGCGGACCGAGATTAAAGGCGAACTCCATTATCTTTAGTTTACAGTCTGGAGGAATTTGTTTTAACTGGTTACCAAGGAGGCTGCATAAAAAAAAAAAAAAAAGAAAAAAAAAAGAAAAAAAAAGAAAAAAAGAACCTTTGCCTAAAAATGTCTGAAAAATCCTCATGATTTCTTCTGTTAAAAGGCACGCATGGATTTACTAACTCTCTGAGGGTATGGTTGCATTGCATTCATTGCAGGAGGACCAGTTCAGCTTTTGAAAACAGAATCCCTGCCTGCAGGAACTGAGAGAGGCATTTTATCAAAACCAATTATGCCAGTTTTAAACTGCTGCTTAGATTTTGATGTAAAGATAGACTAGAAACATGAGACATGGGGTTCAGAAGCAGATTCAGCACTCTGCAGAGGAAGCAGCAGGGTCTGGAGGAGAACACTGTGAGCTGAGCATGAGGCAGCCCCAAGTGTTCTCCTTCTGGCTTTGACACTGCCACACTCTCTGGCTGTGAAAGGCGATTCCCCGCACTGTTTTAGCAATGCTGTGAGCGAAATGGTGGTAAAGCACTCAGACACCTCTCAGAAGCGCTGTGAGACTCCATGAGTAAATACTCCAACGTCCCTTTGAATATTGAGAATCTGAACCCAGGGATGACATAGCAAGGGGTTGTGACCCAGCAGACACCAAGTTTTCTCCTGTATTCACGCTAGCATGTGGGATGACACCAAAAAGCAAGTACATGTGTGAGAGAGCCACTGTTTCTCTACCATGGAAACCCCACACTCTGGGGCTCTCCCACCTTCCTCGGCTTCAGCACTTTGCCAAGACCTTGTGTCTCAGTCTTTACTCCAACTCCTGCAGGCCTTGATCCCTCATCCTTATTTTGCAAAATACAGTGCTGTCAAGAAGCTAAGGTGCCCTGCAACTCTAGACCATCAAAATCCTTCTCAGACCATTGGAGTTATCTCTTAGAAAGCCCTGGTACTCGCCCTGGGCTTTTCTCCCATCAACCCAGAAACAGCAGCTGTTGTGCTTACAGGAACATAGAGGCCACATGTGTCTCTGGATCTGATGTTAGGAGCTCAAGGGTGGGGTAAAAGCAGACACGGAAAAAACCATCCGTGAGCTGGCTCGAAGTTCAGAGTTGGCCTTGGGTCTGCATTTCCCTGGCTGGACCCAGACTTCTACCTCTCCTGTGCAACGTTGTTTGTCTTAGGGACAAACCGCATCGCTGCCATCATGAAATGGCCAGCCTGCACTTTACACAGCTGCATCCCTGTTAGCTAGCTAAGACTCCGGGGTGATGTAATCACCTCAGTGGAAATAGGAGCTGAAGAATGTGATGTGACGAATTTTCCCGGACCACCAAATAAATTAAAAAGTAGGCTCCCAGCCCAGAAAGGTTACCCTCCCAAATAAACATGTCCCAGCCTCCCTTCCTCACACACACTTACCTTCTTCCATACCAGGAAGCTGAGCTCCTCACAGACTCCACTACAGACCCAGAAAGAACAGGTTCTTCCAGCCAGTCGGCATCTCCCATACAGTAATTGCTTTGGTATGGGCATCTGAGAACAAGACAGAACTGTATATACTAGAAATATTCTCTTTGCATAAACTTCTCAGTAGACTTACTTTTGTCTTCTTGCCAGGAAATGTATTTGGGGCCTCTTGCTAACTTCACATTTCTTTGATTAGAGGGACATGGGCAGTTTGTTCCGACAGTTACAGGGAAAACGGCGATGAGAGGAACTGAGAAACTGGAAAGCCCTCTCTAAGCACATCAGCTCTTCAGCAGCACATGAGACCACCCTACTCCACCATTCTTCTTGTGACAGCCACAATTCCAAGGGTTGGAAAGCAATAGGAGGAACCCATCTTGCAAACGTGCTTCTCCAGAACAGGGAATGGCATGGTAGATAACCTTACAACCTGAGATCATTTAAACAACACAATGCAGTGAGGTCCAGGGTGAAAGAGGGGCCATTCCACAACCAAGAGCAACAAGCTGGGGGGGGAGCAGTGAACAGTCAAAATTGCTTGGTTGGGTGGGGCAGGAATTTAAGAAAGCAAGAATATAGTCAAACAAGTTGGAGTGTGGCCAGGAAACGTGAGTTAACACCTTTCCTCTGCCAAAGAACACCACTAGGTCTGTACTGACAGAGAATGGCCAGGGCCTTGGCCTCACAATCTGCTCAAAAACCTGGGTAAGGTGGGACATGCCCATTCAGATTATGATTACTTTGTGGCATGAGGCAAGGCACTTGGCTTCTCTCAACCCCAACTCGCCTGTGTGCACAGCTCCCTGGCTTAGTGCTCACCTCCCTCCTGAGACTCAGTAACAGTTTGTTAAATGCCTGGTTCTCTTAAGAGGCAAGGTGATCCAGACAGTGCGAAGTACTTTAGTCTGTCCTGGAGAAACCAGGCTCCTTCAGAGTCTCACTCATTAAGACAGCAGCCGTTGTAATCCAAGCTCCTTTGATGGAAGGGGTAAGTGGGGAGACTGCCAAAGGGAGGATTAGCTGATGGATGTCTTGAGCTGCAAGAGTGTCTCATATGGATTTGTGCAGGATTTTCACCTCAGCCGTCCTGGCTGGAACTCCTGTCCTACCGTATCAAGACACTCTCCTTGCAGGCGCTGCTCTGCCTCTAGCAGCAGTGAGGTCCTGGCTGAGCGCTGGTTCCTAGTTGTCATTCTCAGCTCCCTTGTGAATTCCCTTGGCAGTGTAATGATAGGACGTGGGGTAACGGCCTGAAACTGAAAGAGGGTAGATTTAGATTGGATATCAGGAAGAAATTCTTTCCTGTGAGGGTGGTGAGACACTGGAACAGGTTGCCCAGGGAAGCTGTGGCTGCCCCATCCCTGGAGGGGTTCAAGGCCAGGCTGGATGGGGCTTGGAGCAGCCTGGTCTGGTGGGAGGTGTCCCTGCCCAGGGCAGGGGGGTGGAACTGGGTGATCTTTAAGGTCCCTTCCAACCCGAACCATTCTGTGATTCTCTGACTCTGTGAAAGAAAGGTAGACAGCATGCCAAAGAAAACCTAGCCCCAGCCTGTGAAAAACTTACCTGTTGTACTCATAGGGAAGTGGCAGCTTTGTCCACAGATAGGATTGATTCAGGTGGGATTCCCAACTTGGCTACTCAGTGATGCAATGCTCCAGGCCATTGTTTTCCCTCCTACAGTAGGGATTATCATATGCTCCTCTCTGCACTGCACCCTTTGCGACCTATGAATGAAAGTGCCGTAAGCTGCTTTGTGCTTTTAGGCCTAGCCTTGTGTAAAGACATTTAGAAGGCGCAGTTCCAACACATATTCCTAGACGATGTGATAGGCAGCAAATTTCTCTCTGTTCCCCAGTCAAAAGGAGTGGCACAATCCCTTGTTTTCTCCTGTCTATGGCTCTGCCTCCTCCTTACTTGTCACCTTTATCTTGATCTTTGATTTCTGCCACTGTGCTGGTATGGATACATCACGCTATTTGTTAGCACTCATTGTTACAGGACAGAAAAGAAGGACAATCTGCAAAGGCAGGCTAGACCCACTTCTACATTCTCTAGTTACGTGAGAATTTTCATTTTGAAATAACAACTTTCTAACCTTCACGGTGCCGTTAAGCCTTAAAGGGTGTTAACTACAAACCCAAGATTATTATTTCCCAAAATGTCATTATTTGAAAGCCATTTTCACAATGGGGTGTTTGAGGATGCAAATATTCCAGCCTGTCAAGTCTCCTGCTTTCTATGATGTCAAACATCTTGCTCCTTTCCCGTTACCACCTTTGCAACTCACGCATGCCCAGCATAAAGCCCCAGCTTCTTCTTTCGGGCTCCTGATCCCAGGTGCTAGATGGCTGCTCTGTCCGCTCTTGGCTGACAAGCAGGGCACAAAGCTGGAGGAGAGCGAGGCACTCTGCCGCACTCTGTGTGCCGCCAGCTGCCCTGCCGCTTCTTTATCACACAGGATTACAAACCCATCCACGGGTGGGTGTCCACTCTTCTGCCACAGGACACAGTGAAGCAGGGTATAAGACTGCTTGTAGTGTTATTGTTAAGAGGTTCCCTTGGATTGTTTTGAGCAGAAATTTGAGTTGCTTGTTTTCCAGCAAAGGATCAGTTACAAAAACAACACCAAGCAGAAAGGCTTTTTTTTGAGACTGAGGGCTCTGTTTACCATGTTAATTTCAGGGAAAGTTATTTGGGAGAAGGGAGGAAGTAGTTAAATCCTTGTTGACCATGCTGGAAACCCAAATCCCCTCAGTTTACACAAATAAGAGAGAAAATGGCTCGTGGTATGAGCACATGGCTGTGCCTAAGGAGAGCTGGGTTCTGTTCCCTGCTCTATTGCATACAACTCTCTAAGGCCCTTCTTCTCTCAAGGTGAGATCCAACTCATTTAACATTAGGTATATGGTCCAGATGAAGGCCAAATCACTAATCAGCAGAGAGAGACAGGATATTCCTTCATGTCAGATTTGTCCACTAGCATCGGATGGACTGAAAAGGCTTGCAGAGGCCTTGCTTCCCTGATTATTAGGCAGTTGTAACAATCAGTAGGACTAAACAGCTGAAGTAAAAAAAGATGAATGTAACTCTTGCTTTCTGGGGTTCCCATACACGCAATGAATCTAACTAGTCCCTCTCCAACTGACAGTGGAGTAGAAAGGATCAATGTGATAATCAATCAATTATTATAACATGCTCTGATGCTGAAATCCTGGAGGCCATAAGAGCCTGACTGTAAGTAGATTTGTCTACCTGAGAGGGCAGCGATGGAAAGCAGTCCACTGGTTCTTAAATCCTTTCTGTTTGGTATGTGCACCTGTCCCGGCTGTTGCATGGTTGCTTTGGGTCACTGCGATGATGCGCTCAGCCGTCTTTTGTGAGGTGCTATTTCTCTCCTTGCTGTAGAGAATGCAGGCTGTTGGGGGAGACGGGACAAAGCCACCTGTGCTGACAGAGCCCAGAAAAAGAGATAATTAGCTACTGATCTCAGCTACGTTAGGGCAAAGGCAGGGTTTGCTCTGCCCACTGAAATCAAGAATTACTGCATGCTGCAAACTGAAGGCGCTGTCAGATGTCAGTCTGGAGATCTGCAAGATCTAGAAGAGAAAAGAGAGAGACTGAATCCTACCTGAGCAGTGAAATGAGTGTAGGGTGAGAAAGTACTCGCTTGCTCAGGGTCCCTCTGCCTTGGCATCTAGACAGCCAGGGATGATACACAGCCTAATCACAGGCAGGGAGCAAGTCAGACAGCGGAGTGGCTCCACAGACACTATCCAAACAGAGGCCTCTTCAATGGCCTGTGTTTTGCCTTTGGTAAGTGGTCAGGGCTGCCTCTCTCACCAAATCAAGGCAGCCCAAGTATGGTTCCTCTGGGAACGTTAATGTTTTACTGAATGGCTTAGTTTCTCTTGATGATTGCTGCTTCAGAGTCTCAGTTGCTGGATCCCAGTGGGGATTTTGTTGATGGGGGTTTATTGACTTCTTGTTACCTTGAAGTTACTGCAGTGGTGGAAGTCACAGGTAACTCCTGAGGTCTGTTTATTTTATGGGTTGGATTTTTAAGAGTTTGCCAATGGTACCCTGATTTTAGGAGAAGCCACTTGTTTATTTAGCAGTGCACACATGTACTGATCCATAAATAAAGCTAGTGTATTATTTAATAAGACCCAGTAGAGGGTCAGCCCTGGCTTATTGTTAAACCGATCAATCCAGAGTGCAAAAAGCACCCCTTAGGAAACTCATCATGTCCATCTGGGGGAGGTACAAGCCATACGTCAGTATAACTTTGTACTCCACTGAGGAGTATCCGTGCTCATACCTTCTGAAAGGAAAACGCTAAAAGGTCCAAGATGGAGTAATTTCCAACTGCCTTCACTTTGGTCCTCAGTAGAGGCTTTCAGAGTTGTAAGATTTTTACAGCTGGGGCTGCGGATCCGAGTTCCACATCTATGGGAGAAAGAATAGATTTGAATGCACTGAAAACTAGTCTCACAGCGGGGTCCATGAATTCCCACACATTTGAGATGGAATTCATCTCACCTCACTTGAACACCTAAGATTGGCTTGTATAAACCTAAGAGAGTCCTGTAGGCTCCTTCTGCAGTTGAGTATACGGGATAACCATTGCAGGAGGGAAGAAGCTTTCTGGGCAGAGCTGATCTCTGCCCAGTGACAGTCATGGGAAACCTTGACAATTACCTTAACCTCAGACAAGTGTCTCTTAGATGTCCAAATTAGGTGAGATGCATCTCACACCTGGTGTGCCCTGTGATTACATGCAGCCATAAAGAAGGGAGCCGCAAGGTCATTACCTCATTTTAGCTAATCCCATGTACCACATTACAAAATCCTCGCATGACTGAGAGGCAACTTAATTCAAAGAGGCTAGGGCAGATCTGAGTGAGTTTTACAAGTGAGACATACCAGGTGTCACCCAAGGGATCCTGCCATGGAGTCCTGGGATGGAGCCAGGTTGAGCAGATGACATCCAGTGCTGATCCAGCAATAGTTGCTCAGGCAAACGGTGTTGGATCATTTCTTTGTGTGGTTGGGGATCCACATTACATAGCAGCCCCTGTTCCACTGCAGCAGATGCCTTGTGAAAAGCAGGCAAGCCACACATGTTCCAAGGACCACAGGTCACTTTGGCTAATAGAAACTGCGTATATACTACATGTATGTGTATAGATCTGTAAAACTGTTAACGGTGTGTGTACACACACAGAGAAATCTTCCAAACAAAGATTGTGAAGCTAGACCTGTGATTTTTGACTTTCTGATGATGCTGTATGTTTGTTATTCTGTTACTGGAGGAAGGTGGGAGGGTTGCCACACTGGAGTATGGTCCCAGCAGCAGTGGCAGCAGGAACTGACGCTGCTCCCAGCAGCATCAGGCTGCGTGTGCACAGAGGGCTGCTCAGAAATTGTTAATTGTTGCGTACCACTTTGTAGAGGCTTGACAGCACTTGTGGCATGTGTGCCACTGTTTGGGAATCTCTGCTACAGGTCTGGAAAAGACAGTCTCTGAATCAGGATTTTACATTCACGGGGCATTGTCAGAGGTTAGGGAGAAGGGAACAATCAAGCATAATGTACCTACAAATCAGCTCACGTCACTGTAAAGTGGTACAGTTGAACGGAGCTTTCAGAAGGACTTTGCCATTGCTTGGATCTGTAATACTTCTATCCAGAATGGGATGAATGCATGGGCCCGCCATGACTGTCTCCTGCATGGGCCAATTTTTCTCCACCGACTGTAAAGAGAGCCTAGACAATTATCTTAGATGAGACATCTGTATTTAGGTGTTCCAAATCAAGTGAGATTATTTGTACCTAAGATGCCTACATCTCCCTGAGGGGTTTTCGAAGACATGCTGATGCTAAACTTTGATTGAATTGGCCAAACGCTTTCCAAATCCCTCTAGATGTGTACCTCCACTGACAGGCACTTAAATGCATTCAGATCTGGTCTCCTAGATAATTCTGAAAATGTAGTCTTGTGTGAAGCTGAGCCAAATCTTCAGAGACTTACAGGCATCCAAAGACACCAATAGGTATCTGCTAAGCCACAGTGCACTTACAGGACTTCTGCATCTTCAAATGCCTCTAAAAATGTTATAGTCTCAGAAGCCTGAAGATACCACAACAGGTTGAAATGCCTGCAAATTCATCATTTTTGGAAGAGAGATACAGGGAAGAGAGACTTTCCACCAGTTTTCTGTCTTTATTTTTGCTGCAGACATACACCGGGTTGTTCTTCCAACACTTTGAAAGGAACAGAAGCTGTTTATGTTCGTAAGTACAATGTTCAGCCTGAGCCCTCTCTTTGCAGGACATATCGGGTTGGCCTAATAAGCAGGCTAACCACAACCATGCTGTTTCAATCTGCTGCTACCAGAATAAGTTTATGCCTGCCTGCAAAACACTGTGTAGTTCCTGTAGTGGCCTGATTTGTGGAGGTGCTGATCACTCACAGCTACCACTTAGGTAAAGCTGTAACGTGGCCCAGATCACCCATCTATGCCTCAGTTTCCTTATCCCAAACACAATGATAATGCATACTTCAAGGTCTAGGGATGTATAGTGTCATAATAATACTGTTATTTATGGTGATGATGAGAATGTGAGCTTTGTTTGGTACAAAGGTCTGTGAGTGTCTACTTGACATCAATTCAAAGAGACAGGTATTAACCTGTATGTTTGAAATACAGCGTGTTGTTATTGCTCTCAGATAAACAGAATTACCTCCTCTTAAAATCAAAGGTAATCTGTTTTACTTCAGTGAGAGGTGGTGATGTCCACAGAGAACAAATCATTTTTGGCAAGTGGAGGAGGGATTTTCTTGGCAAGTTGGAAGAAGCATCAAAGGAAGAGAAGAGGGATGGGATGCAACACAACTGGTTTTAATCAGACATAACAGTCAGGTTCCTCTGGACAGGTCTATAGTCTGATATTCCATTGTAAACGCTCTGGGGAGCCTGGATTAAGAGAATGGAAAAAACAAGTGAATGGCATAAAGGTACTCAGGGCACTCAGTGGAATAACTGGCAAAGCTTTTGTCAGTTGGCATTATGCAGTGATATATTGCTCCCATTAATGTAGTGCCCTGGGACCATAACTTTGTTTTTTAATGGGTGTTTGGTTATCAAAGTCCATGCCTTTTTCTGGTTTTGACAGTCACAGCTCCTCAGAACACACTGCACTTCTGTTTGACATTAACAATGATAGTACTGGATTGGTTATAACAAGGATGCACATTCATTCCCACTGTCCAACCACCAGGGAGAGGGGAGACTCTCTGAAATATCAAGCCAGTTCAGCTCTGAGGTGGTCTGAATTGCTCTGGAGGTGCCAGCTTCTTCTTCTTGCCTGTCAAAGAGCCTAAGGTGGCTGCTGCCTAGACCAGGCACACCACAAGCTGCCTGAATGGATGGGCTACGTCTGGAGAAAAAGAGCTTGGGCAAATACTTCTTGACAGGACTGTTTCTCTTGAAATGACTGTTTCCTCTGGAAATCACTGACTTGTTTCACTGAATTTGGGGGCAGGGAACGTATTGTATTCTGTAGGAAACTATCATTTCACTTCAACTATTACAATATGATATCATGTATTATATTATCTCACATAACATGTCAGTTTAGACTAGATTGTATAAACAGCCAAACAAGAAAGTCAAACTAAAAATATCTGATATGATCATTTCAGTATTTCTGAAACAAAATATTTTAGAACATTCATTCAGTGGTATGTTTCAAAATGATGGCTCTCTCTTCCAATTAGGAATGAAAGGACATTTGTATAATGTGTGAGTTGCTTTCGTAACATGAACAGCTTGAGCTTTGATGGTTGGTGGAGCTGCAGAGTTGGGATTGCTGTTCAGACTGCTGTAGTAACTGCTTCCTTTTACATTTTGTTTGGGTTGCAGTAGCATTTGGGGGCTACTCTCAGGGCTTGAGGATCTCTTTTGCAAGGAACCTCTCATTCATATAATAAAGATAATACTTGGCCTCCAGTCACACAGAATAGAAGCACCGGACCTAATATGGAGAAACCAAGCATTGCCAAGAGCTTTGGTGGTGACGTGGCAGAAATGGGCTTTATTGCACTTTGTTTAAGTGTTTACTTGAGTAGTGGTTGCCTGGGAGAAACATCTGATTGAAGGACTAATTGGGAATTTCACTAATTACCCGTCAGTGGTGAATGAGGGCTTGAGCTTAAGGACCTTGAATGTTCTGTGAACCTTGCTTCAGCCAGGGTCTTGATCTTGGATTAAATTTCTGGTCGGGAACAAATTCTAAATGAGCACCAAACAAATGGGATTCAAACTCCCACTGCAATCTGATGAGCTAAAGACTTCTTTAAATGCATGGTTTAAGTAACCTGAAAGTTGAGGCAGAGCATCTGAGTTGATTAACCAGTCTTTGAACACCAAAGAGCAACTGATACATAGATGATTTCTAAGCAAGATCTTCCTTTTGAAATTTGTGATTCATTATTATTATTATATACTATGGTAAAGTCCAGAGCGCCCTGAACTTTTAAGCCAAGAATGTCTCTTACCCAAATTCATGAACACTTAAGGAGGGCCTACACTGGTTGACTGGGAGTTCTTGAATTAAAACATACCTTGGAAAAGGAGGAAACCAAAATATTATTCAGTCTGCAGCAATCTCATGCATTTAAGCCCCTGGAGGGCTTGTGTTTCTTTACTCTTGAGGTCATTATGTCACCAGAAAAGCTTTAATATTTTACTGTGGAAGCAACATAGCCATGAAACATTAATTTCCAGGAATGCGGGGAACATGACATATGGGGTTTCCTACTAAATTAAGATTTTACTCGTCTCAGTTCTCACATAGTTAAGGGAACCAATTTTCATTATATGTTTATGTATTTCACTGATAACAATACCAGTCATTTATATTCTACCTTCCATCCTAAACTACGTTACATTCTACATCCATCTTGGAATCACATCTTTCATTGCTGAACTGCACCCACTCTGGGGTGTAAGTGAACAGTTGATATATTCTGCCCTGTGAGATGCGGCAGCTGTTTAGATTTGTATAAAATTGTCTGCTTCCCTATTTCCACAATGCTGTTCTCTCACCACTGTAGTGACCAACACCATTCAGATATGCCTGGCAGAGACACGATTGTACTAGGATCTCCAGCAGTCCCCAAGTATTCTGCACCATGGCAGATGTCTCTGTCTGGAAGAAAAAAATGGTGAAGGATAAATTAATTGGTAATGCACATGAAGGCCTTTTAAATATTCTCCTGTTATTGCTAACCAGTGTTACTAACTATATAGGCCAGATGCCTCTTTCCTGTAAAACAAATGACTGTGTTTCCCTCAGATATCTGCACATACTCATATGCACGCAAAGATCACACCAGCTTTTAGCAGCCTTGGCAGAATGAAAGCATTGTGGTGGCTTAAAGGTGGGGACAGTTCTATAGGGGCTTAGTTCTGGGGACAATTCCAGAATCTAAGTGTTCACCTAGGGTTTTTAACGATGTTATATACTAAATTTACACCCATTACCAGTTGATTAAAATGGAAGAATTAGCCAAAACATTCCAGAAGCATCTGTGTCATGGGAACCATAGGTTTCTAGGTTATATGACACGCCAGAATATTCACCAAATCACCAGGGTTGTTTTCCTTAATGCTACAATTAGCGATGGCACATTAAGAGAACAATTACTGAATAAGATTTGACAGCAGGAAGCCCTCTGCCATAAACTGGAAATTCTCAACATATGCAACCATATTGCTAGAGAAGATGAGTTATGCAATTAAAACCAAAACTGGAGATTCGTTATCAAAGGATGGCAAAGGGTACTAAAATCCAGCTGAGAGGTTCCCTGATCTCGTTATCTTCAGGCTTCTATGCGAGTTAATCTAACACAGATGACAATATTTGACACAGACAATTGTGCCTACAGTCACGCGGAGGATGTTTTATAGAACGCCTTTCCATCGCAACACGGAGGTTTGTCATAACACAACTCTTTGAAAGGTCTGCTAAGTTTTGCCAGAATTGCATTTCAGGGGAATAAAACACAATAAAAATTCTGACGGAGTCAGAACAGTCCATTGTAGTGTTATCATTACTTTCTAGAATTTTGAACATGCCCTATTTAATTTTTACTGCATTTAATAATATTCTAAGTGCAAATTATTTTAAAAGTCCAATTCAAAAGAAACATTTGATTTTGTCTGCATGAAAAATTTTAATCAACTTGGAAAACTCTGTGGTTGTGTGGTTTTCCTTCATAAAGAATTTCAAAATTCTCCCTTCTTGTCCTCATTCAGAACGAAGCAGAATTTCAAATTCTGAATTTTTTTTGCAAAATGAACTTCTGTCCTCCCACAGCACTTTCTGCGCCTACATGAAGGATACAAGAAGCTTAACGTGTAATTTCTGCGAGGCTTAAGGAGATGGTATGTGTGTTAGTATTTTCAAATCCAGGCTTATACAGCTGCTGTTTGAATATAAATCATAGATGCTTTTGGGTTACACTAACACCCTCTGCAGTTTAGTGCAGTTCTTAATTAATACAATACTGTATTAGTTCTTCTTACAGTCTTACTATTAACACCCCATGAAATCGCATTAGCTCTGCATATGGTGCCAGACTTGTTCTGAATGTGGGAAAGAAAGAAATTTACAGTGGTATGAATAATAAAGAGAAGCTTTCAAGTGGTTTCCACTGTGAACATTTTGAAAAAATATTTTCCAGAATGTAATTTGTGGGGCAGTCTTTTCACAAAATTTCAATGCAAACACGCATATACTTGTCATCTAAGTTTTCTCCTGGAGTGTGAAAACCCTTATGCACCGCTATTGTTCTATGACAGAAACATCAGGAAGATAAAGTAGTTCCTAAAAATGGAAAATTAACCAGGTTGTCTTATTGTCCAAACTGACAAAAATGGAAAAAAACACCCAAAACTGCATAGCTGATACCAACAGATGGGTAAAACTTTCCTTACATTTTTGGTTTAAATATTTTAAAGTACAGATAGTGTATAGTCATGATAGTGATGACAGTCAAAATTTGGGTTGGTTTTCCAGAAGTTATTTGAAATTCCTGCTTCAGTGACCGGACAGATCCTTCTTAAATTCCAAGAAGATTTAAGTGCCATAGTAAAAAATGGGCTTATTTGTTAACACCTCATACAGAACACTCCAAAATGTATTAGCCACTACAGAAACTTCAGACCTAATTATTTTCTATTCATTGAGTTTTGTCCAGTATTGACTCCTTAATGAAAGAGAGACCTGACAAGGAGTTGTTAGAAAGACTTTTAAAAATGGAGAGAATGATGAAGCAGGCAGGATTCAGAAGCAGACTGTTCCCTGGAGAAGACGGCTCAATTGTAATTCTCCCCTGATCCTTTAGGAGTTGCTGCCCTAGACTTGTAGTAGTAGCAGTGCATGGTTAGGAGGATTCTAGTCGATGCTTTTCTCCTTCCCAGTCCTGCGGTTCATCCATAGTCCAGTCTCCGCCGTCTCACTATGCAATCGGGAATGGCCAGGGCCTTTCTGCATGGCCAACATCCAGACAGGCACACACTGCTCAGGGAATCCCTCCTGCCTCTCCTCTTGTAGGATAGTGAGTCCACTCATTTCAATGAGGCTGTGGAGGATGTTCAGGTCTCGGATCACACTACTATCCAGACAATCCAGGGTACAGCCCTCCCTGGCTACATTGTCCTTGAGAATGATAACACCATTATCCTTCAAGCCATTCTGGCACCGGATGAGAAACTCCAGGAGATCTTTATCTGTCAGATATCCTACAGATGAAAAGACGGAAAATAGATCACTATTAACCATTCAAACAGACTCCCTCTGTACACATCAGAATGGTGCCTTGATCTGAGTCTCCATACCCTGTTTATTGCAGGAGAAGTTCTAGTCCTGCCAGATTGAATTATGAAATCTTGGGCAAATCAACGAGATCAGCAGTTACAAACTCAAATCAATATTTAGGATCCATATTAGTAGTAGCAACAGATGTGGACAGAAGTCAATGGGAATGGTGGAGAAAATACTGGGTGCTGAAGGGTTCTTTAATCTGGTGGTTAAAGTCATAATAAGAATCAGTGGCAGGAAGCTGGAGCCAAACAAATTCATATTGGAAGTAAGTGACAACTGTTTAACAGTGTAAGTAATTACCCATTTGAAACTACCAACAGAAGTGGTGTTTACCACCTCTTGAAGTCCTCAAATCAAGCATGGTTGAATTTCTCAAGATACGTTTTAATTGAACACAAACTACTGGCTCGGCACAAGGGCAAAGGAATGAATATAACAGCTTGTGACGTGCAGTAGGTCAAACTAGATAATCTAACAGTCCCTTCTGTCTTTTAACGCTACACATCTCTATAACTTTGTGTAACATTATGCACCCATCAAAGGAGTTCTGGATCAAAGGCCCAGTGAGGAATGCAAGACCTTCCAAACTGACAAATAAACTCTTTATATTACCCCATACTGTTGTGATTTTTGCATATACCACATATATTTAAAAATAGTGCTTTTTCCAAGATGTTATTGAGATTGTGTATTTTATCCTTCCTTCTCAAAGATCAGTACTTCTGTCACATTGAGATCTACTGATCTCAGTGCAGGGCTCAGAGAAGAGCAAAATGAGAACTCTCACATGTGAAACATCTAAAATGAATTAACAAGGACAGGTGGTCAGAAATGGAATGAAAAACTTGAAAAAAATAATTGTATTTTCTAGTCAAAATATTTAGTTTTCTTGATGGAAGATTTAAACATTTATAAATAGAAGTTGTCATTTCAAAACCACATTTTGACATAGCATGTCAGGTTTCTTTAACCACCCCCCCCAAAAAAAGAAAAAAGTCCCAAAGCCTAAAGTTGAATACCTTTCAAGTGGAAGGAAAATGGCAATTTCTATATGAAACGTAATCTTGCATTTTTATTTCTTCATAAAATAACAGTCTGTGCTCATATACTGATGCATACATAAGACAAATCAAGATTGCATCAGCAAGATTCACTGTAGCTTTTGAACACCTAATTTGGAACTTAATGTTCTCTGAACTTATCTTTTATCCTAGTTCCACAAGAAAATGAGATCTTTATGGTGTTGCTCTCTATCAGGTAGCTCTGCCCTCGCTCCACTAAAAAGGCATTGAGCTTGTTGGCATATTTCAGCCAAATTCAAGATAGGGGTAGAAGTTTGATTAATACTTAAGATCACTACATATTTAATTGAAATTGATGAAGGAGATTCAGATCTGTGTCTATGCTAAAGAAAAGGCATATGCTCCCTTCATTAGCAGCCACATAGCTGATCGGCACAGCCTCAGGCAAGTCTTAGCTCATTCAGTCTCATGTTGTCTCGGATTTGCTCAAAAGATGAGGCAGGAGCTGCATTTACTGCAATGACTGGTTATTCAAGAAAAGCAAAAATACAAAGGAAAATGATACTGTTCTGAAGCAATTTGCTTGTACAGCTATAAAGACCTACCCAAAGCAGCTCAGTTTCATTAGTTTTTAAGACTATGTGTAGAGAACAAATAAGTGTTCCTGAATAAAACCATCTCCTGTGCTACTCTCTCTACCTTTATCTTTCTTCTTGCCTAGGAAGAAACTGTCTCTGGGGTTTTGGAGAGGAGTTGTTCAGGCCTCTTGTGCTTTAGAATAATGCCTTCTGACAGCTGAAGCTGCACCACGGACACTTAGGTTCACAGATTAGGAGAAAATCTTCTTTCTGGAAGGACAGTTAGGCACTGCAGCAGGTTTTCTAGAAAAAAATTAAGGGGTTTTTTGGTGAGGAACATAGCCCACATTATTTGATCACCAGTCTGCTGCTCTTAATGCTGCAGGGCATTCACTGGGGTGGCTGTAGGAGAAGAACCAGATATCTCTCATATGAGGGGGTACTGTGGGACATAGCTAAGCGACCCTGTTTGATAATCACCAGTGCACGTGTAAGACATGATCTGGTTTATAGGTATTGGTGATTTCACTATGGCTTTTTTCACATTGTTTCCTGAAATACCCCCAAGTCTTGATAATCATCAGATTCAGATATCCCTGCTCACAGGTGCGGACAACGCCGTGTATCTGTCTGTAGCACTGGCAACTAAGAAGCAGGATCCCTGCTCAAGAAAACCCATATATGAGGCCTATTCCTCAGCTGCACCTTAGCATGCAGGCTACTCTCCAAGAACATGTAACTTCCTCCAGTACATGACCTGAAAAAAACCAACTTGATTTGTACCCAGAGTGCATGTGGCTGAGGAGAACTCTCAGAAGTCTCTTCTGAGATTTTAGGAAGCAGTCCCAAAGATTTGAGAACCTCCTTTTACAGCTGCACCATTCTTTTAACATAAACTTTAGCACAGGCTGTATAATTCTCTGAGATGCTGGGCTGGATGAATCATGCTGAACTAACCTGAAACCCACTGAATCCAGATGACATCATATCTCTGTGAGGCTGGAGTGAATTCCTGGAGGCTTTTGCAATAATACATCTCTACTCTGTCCTCCTTGCCCTGCAGGTAGTTCGGGACCTCAGCCAGGAAATTCTCCATCATATCCACCAGTTCAACGCTCTTGAAAACTGGTAACAGGACATGCTTGCTGATACGACCTATGCCAGAGCCACAGTCCAGGGCGCGGTTGGTGCCAGCTTTCCCCACCCCCTGTGGGATACAAGAAAATAATTTGAAATCTGAAAAATATCACCTGAAAGATCACAGCAACTGTGTTACCCGCCTTAGGCTTCAGTCTACCAAGCCTAGTGTCTTATTTGTGCAGGGCTGTTGCAAGATTGATAAGAACTTGGGACAGTACCAGTACGGCTTTGGGTACCTATGTGTGAGCCCAGCTGGGCTGCTATGCTCCCAGGTTGCTCTTGATGGGACTTCCTCATTGCAGCCCTGCATTTATTGCTATACAATAAGTTTTTGATTGGTATAAGAAGAGACATTACCTTTCACAAGCTCCTCGCTTTCTCAGAAGATCCACTGGTCTTTGTAAAGTCCTTGCAATTTAATCTGTCAAATATTCATACCTCACAGACAACTACGTGGCTAGATAAGCCTCTGAGCCCCATAAACACCACAAAAAAATTAAGCGTATACCAAATACTGCAAGCAAAAAGTAACTTCTGCAGCACAAAACTCCCAATGTGTCCATGGACATCTCTGCAGATACATAGCATAGAATCACAGAACGGTTCGGGTTGGAAGGGACCTTAAAGATCACCCAGTTCCAACCCCCTGCCCTGGGCAGGGACACCTCCCACCAGACCAGGCTGCTCCAAGCCCCATCCAGCCTGGCCTTGAACCCCTCCAGGGATGGGGCAGCCACAGCTTCTCTGGGCAACCTGGGCCAGTGCCTCACCACCCTCACAGGAAAGAATTTCTTCCTGATATCCATTCTAAATCTACCCTCTTCCAGTTTGGAGCCACTACCCCTCTTCCTATCGCTACATTCCCTGCTAAAGAGTCGCTCCCCATCTTTCCTGTAGGCTCCCTTTAGATTAGAGTGCATTCTTGGGATCAGGGTGCAGTTTTCAAAACAAGCTGTGTTTCAACAAAGATCTTGGAGTTGTAGGTAACTTATGACAACTTGAAGAGTTTGGACTGGAGCATATACAGAATTTCTTTTTTAGGCATCGAGACAAGAAAGATGATTGAGTAGATTTTGCTTAACTGATTTTTTTTTTCTTCATAAATATCATCTCTGGACAGAGATCAGACATAAAAAAATGTGGAACAAAGGCTATGTCTATGAGAAAATAATGAGTCACTGTAAAAGGAGCTTTATAATGAAAGCTGTATTTCACCCCTAAAGCTTCCATTCTAGCTATAAAAAGGCTCTTAAGAGCCTACTGCTGCTCTGTAAAACAGAAATTTTAAGTCTGTACATGCACTGACTGTGGGATTGCAGCTCCCCTGGCCAAAGTTATCTGTTGAACAAACATATTAAAAGCAAATGTAAACACCTTTTCCCTGTCCTCTGGAACTGAGTGTTGAAGTGAAAGCTATGGGCTACAGTCCCTGCTGCAACTTCACTGATCTTAAAGGAAATAAGCCCAGGAAGAGTCTTGTTCTTCCTGCTTATTGGGAGACCCCCCTCTGTAATGACCAAGCATAAATCACGTAACTCACCGCTTTTTTTGGCCTTGCTTCAGTGGGTAATTCAGGAGATTATTAAGGTCAAAGGACAGTGCTGTCAATGACATGACTATGAATAGCCCAGCTGAGCATCTGGTTACATAGAGTAACTGTAGAAAGAGCACAAGGACCTCAAAGGCTCTCACTAGGCTCCAGGGCTGCTGGTCACAATTTGTATCCCTAGGAAGATTAATCTGATGTGTGCAAAAGTCCACAGGCCTTCAACCCCATTGGACTCTGGAGACTACCTGTTTGTAGTTAGCCAGAAAATGTGAGACATTCTTCATTCCCAGGCTGCACTTAGGAGCATGTAGCTTTTACTGAGGACCAGGCTAAGCTGTAACAAGGAGTTCATGAAAGGAGAAGGAACTGTATATTGGATCTTTACAAGGTGGGTCTCCATATTGTTTGCTGGCAGATACAAACAGGCCTACACTGATGGGATTAAGTAAAAATCTTTGAGAAAGCTGGTGAGAAAACCAGGATGATTTACGAAAACAACTAACAGAACGCAGCAAAAAGCCATATAACTTCTTTGACATTTGTGTTTCAGAGAACCTATAGTCACAGTACTTCATTGAAACAGGGAATTCATCTCCCATGATGTGTCACAGAAAAGACCTCTGATGACACATCTCCATTTGCCATCGAGAAGAAGGAAAGGGAACAAGCATGGCAGACGAAGCTTGATCCCAGACTTCACTGAAAGGGAGCAAGAGCATCAGGCAGTCAGTTGAGAAGCCCTTTGAAGCACCACTGCTCCATTTGTAATGAAAATGTTGACATAATTCCATGTTCAGCTAATATATTTTCAGTTTGGAAGTGCTCAGAGCTTTGACAGGGTATTAACATTTTCTTTGGAAGGCAATCATTTTCCCAAAAGCCTAATTGCGTTGAAAATCAGACTCCTTATTTAAAAAAATAGTGTAAGCGAAAATTTTAAGCCAAAACAGGCTTCAGAATTTAAGATTGACTGCTCCCCTGATTACCTGCTTCCCACTACTCCAAATCGCTATCATTTAGGACACATACACACCCAAAAATTCTTCTGTAAAGCTAAATAGGGCACTCACAAATTTCCTTCGGGATAAAAGAGCTGTGGAATATGTTCCTGATGCTACTTCAGGTCTTGGAAGGGCAAGAAGGCAGTGTAGATATGTAGGATGAAAAAGAAACCAGAGTCCAAGAAACAGAAAAAAAAAAAATCACAGTGGCTTTCTTTCTAAATTAAAAACAAAAAAATAAAAATCACATTTCCAACAACGTCTCTTCCATCCCCTTGATCAAACAGGAGAAAAATCACCTTGGAGAAGCTTTTCATTCAGCAAGTAACCAATCAGGCAGGTGAACTGAGGGCAAGAAAGGGAGAAAGGGTTTACAGCAGAAAGGGAGCTATAAAGTTAATATAATCTCGGTCTGTATTATTTCACACACCTATAGCTCACAACTGCTCCTGAATTAATGGCTTCTTTGTTTTCTTTCCTTTTTTTACATATTACCTCTGGATTAGGCACTTGAAAACACAGTGTCTACGTGGACATCAAGGCTTTAACTGGCATTAATACATTGCCATAAATATGCAGTGTTAGAGCTCTGCTGATAACCCTTCAAGTATGACTGTACCTAAGACAGACTATAGCTTGTCTGTACAGCAGTGTTGGCTCAAGTAATGTTGCTTTTGGTTTGAGTTCTGCCCACACACGCATAAAACCTCTTAACTTGAGCACAGTGGCACTTTTAACTCAGTTTTGACTCGCCTGGGAAGGAGACAGGCTAAAATACAAGTGAAGTCCTTAGTCCTTTCTGTAATTCCTTCCATGTGCCCAGGCAAGATAAATTCTCCAACGGTAAAGAAATCTGTAGCTCAGTTTACAGTGGTGCAAAGAATCATGCTAAGAAATGCCATACATGAAGGTATGCAACATCAGTCATGTAAGGGAAATGTCACTGTGTGGCATTTCCACACCAGCCAAACTAACTCAGGAGGGGTAATTTGAGTGGAACTGGGCAACTGTTTTTTAAGAAGCACTAGTTTTGCCAGAAAATAAAGTTTTGGAAGAATAAAACTCTCTGTGAAATTGATATTTCAAATTTAGAGAATAGTTATAGCCAAAAAACATGGGAAAGAATGTTGAAAATGTCAAGATACTTCTTTTTCACGACTTTCAAGGAAAAAAAAATAACTTGTCAACTTTTCATTTCTAAACAGCGTTTTTCATTTTGGAACTGACTTGAACTCTTGAAAACAAAGGGAAAAGTTTTTCAGAGTAAAACAGGGTAAAACAATAAAAAAATTAAATGAAGTATGTTCAGTTGATCTGAAACTAATTTTCCTGTTTTCTGATTTTGTTGAACTTCTCTTTAAAAAAGAAATTATAGTTTATATTAGGGTGAAGCAAATTGCTTTTTTCTGTCTTGATCACCTTATTGGAAAAAAAAAAATACTCATAGAGCCATAAACTTGTGAAGACATAACTCAAATTAGCTTTACAATAAAGTTACAGAAAGCCAGTAAATATCTGTATCTGGTTGAGTAGGATTCAAACTGCAGTAGTAAGAAAGGAAAATAAACCATAAGTAACATAACCAATTGACTGTATCTCAACAGGGGACAGGCTTTAACCAACTAAATCAGAATTAGCAAAACGTGCGGATACCTTTCTGTTCCTTTTTTTTTTTTTTTTTCCCCTGTTTGATCTTGTCCATTCAGAGTATCCTTTCTATCCCTGGCTAATAATAGGAATAGGAACACTGCTCTGGAGTATTTTGTATCTGTCATCACACCTGATGCATTGGGTATGATTTCTCTTTGGCATGTGAAACACCGCTACAGACTGTACTTCTTTCCTTTTCAGGTCTTGGAGATGAGAAAGTGTAACAGTGTGATATAAACCTGCCGTTCAGGAAACTGAATCTATGATGTCTAGGAAGCGTGAAATCTTTCCCTGAGTACACACTTATGTGCTACTTGAATTCCACCAATGTCCTTAAAACAAGACTTATGTAAAATTTATGGAATATGCCTTGAGCTGGCTCTAGGCTTACAAGTTGCATTTAATTTTTTTCTGAAAATGCCATTTTACCATCCGGTTCAGCTGCCTTGCTGAATTTCATTTGTGTTTTCTTATTTTGTGTTTGTAGAAAGCCTGCTACAGCAAGGCTTTGAAATGTTGTGAAGCCTTTTTGCATTTGCATTAATACAAAGGACTGTTAAGAAAAGAAATGTAGCTGTTCACTTGTGTTTCGCCAGCTCAGTGCTCCAAAAGCCTCGCTCTGTCAGGTCCAGCAAACTTTGCCATCAGTTGCCCTTCACTGCTATAAGGATTTCTGTCTGTTGTTAAGCCACACTCATTTTCCATCCCAATCCATTTAAACTGCCCTTTTTTTATACACAACATCTACTGAGCTTTTTTTCCATAGTAGATCATTAACACTATAAAAAGGTCACCTGGCTATTCCAAATTTGTACACTTGAGCAGAAAATGAAAGATCTATGGTAGCATTATATAGAACTAGCCATTCTGTGAGCAGGAGAAATTAAGAAATTTGTTTTTCTGTAGCTTTGTATTAGATTTATTAGATTTAGCATCTAACACTGGTGTTGAGCTAATTTAGTGGGCTTTTCCCCTGGGAAGACGGAAGGGCAGTCAGAAAACCATCAGGCCACACTTTTAAAGATTTGCAGATTCCCACAGACACATTTAGCCATCAACAGGATTTTCTGAAACCTAAGTGCCAAAGTGATATTGCTATTGTAGGTGCTTTTAAAACACCACTTGGCATCTCTTTGCGTCTCAGGTCAAAGACGACCTTTGAAGATGTTTACAGACCTTTAGAAATCTGCCTGCAAAGGTCCCCAGTGACACTTGAATGTTCAAGAAAAAATGGTTACGGGTAGCTTATTCTATATATTCCTAATGTTTGGGGCAGGGGAGAGGAGGAGGAGGGCTGAGTTTTGTTGCAGCATTCTCAGAACTATCTATAAATAAGCAAAACAGAAACTTGGCATTTAGTCTCAGCTACTTTCCCAAATGGACTGCAGGAATTTGCACAGACAAATCTCCCACTGAAGCCAGCAAGGACTTTATCATGAAAGGTCCCAGACTTGTGCTGAGAATTAATCTCCCACCCAAACACAGCTATAAGAACTCCTTGCACAATCCTCTCTGCAGCTTTGGAGCATAAGAAAAGGGTGCAAAACAGGGAAATAATGACATAAGGCCAGGCAAAATGTGTATTCACGATGACGCAGAATACACTACTAGACCCAATGACAGTCAGTTATGACCCGTAACTGCGTATCAAATATGACATATGGTGCCATTTAAAATATATGTGACCAGGCACAGTGCATGTCAGTTATGACACATCACCACTGTTCCTTTGCAGAAGATGGGATTAAATGACTCACCCCAACAAACTTCCTGAGAAACTCCCTGGAGGATTCAATGTCTGTATTGGAGAGCTCAATGTAGTCTCCCATCATGCCCTCTTCTGTGGCTGGCACCTCCCGGTAGAAGTGTTTGGCCCTGGCGTAGAACTGCATCTCCCCATTGATAACTTGACTTGTCAAAGCGTAAAGTTTCACTGCAAGCAGATAAATCACTATTTTATTGTTAATGACAGATATTTCTGGTTTAGTTTATTGCTCTGGAGGCATGACCCCAGATCTATAAAATTGAGACTTCAAATCACCAAACCTCTTTCTAAAGATGGAAGGTAAGGTGTTGGATTTAATCCTGCAAGACCTTGAAGTGACACAGCCCCCTTTGGGTAAATTCAGTGCCTCCCAGGCTCAGACAACGGTTTTGTTGTCACGCTATGTTTTCACATCAGTGAAAAATCATTTCAAGTTTGAAGTGAACATGCATGCCAGAGAGAACAAGGGGTTCGATTCGCTCCCAGAAAAGCTATGGGTGGCATTTATTGCTATGCAGGGTCATAATTTCCGCTATCACAAACCTAACTCTTCTGCAGATTTCCATATATGCTTTCTAGCCATTGACAGCTTCATGGAGAGTGCACCAAGAAGAGAGTGGATGAATGAGGCACTTGCCCTGGTTTATTTTTAGAGATACTGTACAGTCTGTGGCACTGCAAGTAAGCTGAACCACAGAGCAGATGGTAGCCTCAGGTCTAAATGAGTATACAGGGGGGGAGACAATTTAGAAGAGACAGTCCTAAATTGCCATCTGTCAGAGATCAAGGGGCAAGGTAATCAGTGGGTGATATACTGGAAAGTTCCTGTGTGCCAGAGGCTTGGTTGTTTCTTTTCCTTGCTTGGCTATTTTGCTGGTAATATACAGCAATCATAAGTTAGAAGCTGTTTTATTAAAACTTGTGAGAGGTAAAGGCTATTTTCCTCTATTCTTTAAAAAACTGAGGTCTATCCTCCGCATCCTGGGCTTTTCTATACTTGATGTCCATCAGCATATCAAAAGTAGTTATGTTTTACAGCTCAAAAGTTTGGATTGAGGCAGGCCATGAACAGTTTGCTTGGAAACCAGCACCTCTTACTATCTCATGCCCACATACAGGTGTCCGACACACAGCTATTGCCAGACAGACCTTCCAAGGAAAACACAACTACAAGCTTGTCTACGAAAGCTGAGCAATAAGGAGAGATGGAGTCACACTGGGAACAAATCTTTGCGAGCACCACCTTGCAGCGCGAGACCAGCTCTGCTGCAGATTCCCAGCGTGCTCATGGAACTGGAAATGAGCCGGCAGCAAAACATCTTTTGGGTTAATAACAATGGAAAGGGAGAGCTCCCTGCCAGCTGCGTACACAGAAGGACCAGGAAGCAGTACTTTGTCGCCACATCTTTGAACATCCACGGGAGCACTGCTGGTCGCTCCAGGAAGGGTCTGAACAGGCCATGCCTTGCTTATGCCGGCTGGGGAACAAGCCCTCCACACAAAGGATGAGAGCTAGGCCAGAGGCCCTGGATATGAGCCTGGAATGTATTTATCGAGGGCAAGCAAGCTCAGCAGGGAATGATAAGTGTGTGCCTGCCCATCCTCAGCAGGAGAATGACATTTTGGAGGCAAATGAGGGGGGGACAAAGGAAGTAGGATGAGGAATAATTACCACCAAGGACCACTCGGAACAGAATAGTGCTATTGGGTTACACATAAGCAGCATGCCCGCCATATCCTTCATCCAACAAAAGCAGCATTACCAGCCCCTCTTGTCATCACCTGCTTAAGTCAACTGCCGAACGGATACTATTAAAGCTTTAATCCATTACACATTTATGTTATGCCTGAGAAATTTATACCACAAGAAGCACTGAGCCCAGCAAGGGTCAAACCTGGGAGTTTTACACACTCCACTGATTATATTCACATACTCAGAAGAAAACATTTAGCTGAAGAAATTAATACCAAGGGGGCAGCAGCCAATCCCCAGCATAACTTGGCTAGGGTGGCTTCCAGAGTCTGGGAAAAAGGCTCCATCGGTGGCTATGACTGCTCCAGCAAGTGATCTCCATCTTCCCCCAGGAGTGGCACCATCTTGTTTTCTCTGTGTCTCTTTTTTCTCCATTCCAGATGCCAGCCTGTCTGGTGAACAGAACTGAATCCCTGCACGTTGGCTTTGCAAGATCTTCCATATAAGAGTCCAGCGATGATTTCTAGGGCTTGTTCAATGGACCTATCAAGGGACAATGATTTATCCCTTTCCGCTAGACTGAAGAGAAAGGCATTTACAGGCTGTCTGCACACTACAACAGGGTGCTGCAGGCAGCTGGCAGCATGAACAACAGATATTCAGAGTCCTTCTACTCAAAACACGAGCCTGACCCGAGGCAACACATGGGGATGATACGCTGTTCAGGATATCAGATCTGTAGTGTGTGCTCTCAGATTTCTCAGTCAGAACCAGCGTCAGGCTCGCAGAATGCCTGCCGGGACTTGCATGCATACACCAGCTGACTGGGCTCCTCCCAGGCCAGCTGGGGCCCCAGAGCCCTGCCTTATGTGCTGGCATCTGAAACCAGCTCTGGTCTCAGCATCCATAGGGTTTTCTCTACCCATCAAATTTTGTAAAGATCTTTTTATGCAAGTCCCCCACCTGAGGACATGCAAGGATACTGGCTAAAGTAAAGGGTGGCACTGTACCCCAAGTCTTCTGTGGACCCACAGAGTCTCACTCATGCAGCGTGCAGATCTGTGCAGATGATTTCCACCTCTTGCTCCCTCAGTGTTACTCCTCCCTCTCATAAATTTGCAACGCTGCCAACTCTCCCAATGCACAACCCAATTTTCCTGACTCAGCCAGTCAGTCCCAACTCTGATCTGCCTTGCAGCTGTGCCTGGCATGCAGGCTCCAGCAGCAGGACCAGAGGGAGAGGGAGGTTTGCCAGTTTGCAGGAATCTACCCCAAGAGAGAAGTGCGAGGAGGCACACGTGTCCTTGGTGGCAGTTAGTATTGCAGCTCTGCTCCAGTGTGCCTCCCCCTCATCACAGGACTTGTCTAGCCAGAGGCATCTCCCTTTCCATGAGCCATGTGGGACTATCTCATGCATCAGGAAATTAAATACTTGTTACGGATACACAGCCTGATTTCAATGAACTTTGTAAAAGTAGGGCACAGGCAGGACAGGATGATGGAGGCTGCAAGTCTCTCAGAGACTGGGGGCGGGAGGAGCAGCTTTCTTTCACAGTCAAGGTTTTCCATGTTAAGGCAGGTGACTTGTAAGGTTTAAGGTTAGAAATGCATTTCTAGTAAAGAAAGAAGAAACTTTTTTCATGGCACACTTGGTTTCTCAGCTGAATCTGCTGGCAAGTCCCCCAAGTGGAGATGGCTAAACCAAACCCACCGCAAAAGCAGGCTGAGAGCAGGAACTGGCTCCCTAAAAGTCACTCCACAGTCATGAGATGTTAATTTTCAGTCACTGCAAACAGTCTGGATGCAGAGTGTTGATCTACAGCTGAATGCCAACCCCTGGTCTAGACAGAGAGTATCTACCTAAGCCCTTTCGCCCTGCAAAGTCCAAAACATTATCTCTAATATTTTCTTATGGATCAGTTCAAAATTTTGTTTTCTAGTGCATCATATCTAAATCTCTAGAGAAATGGACTGCTTAATACGTAAACCAGGGTGCAATCACAACCTGCAGTAGACTGTCTTACAGTTCTTGGTTGCAGGGTTTACTCAGCTAAATTTCCCTGGCAGAAGTAAATGTTGCAACTAATTTTTTTGAAGTTTTTATTTGTGAACATTATTTTGTGGCTGCAACTGCTTTCTGCAAGATATTGAACTAATTCCAGTTTGGCAGAGCATTCCATTTTAAATGCAACATCTGCTTTGTGCATCAGTTGAAAAATAGTTATCTGAGTACAGGGTAGAATTCACCTCTCCACTGTGGCCTGAGAACCATTTAAATTCTGTTTTATAGAAGATGAACATCAGCCCACCCCCAAAGCAAATTTTAGTTACAGACACGTGCCTCACACATGGGAATATTTGTCTCTATGGACCGGTCATCTAAGTTTTCCACTGCAGATCTCACCCCACTGGTACTGAGTCCCACAGCCCACGTAAATACATGCATAATTTCCAGCATCTGAGTAGCTCTGTTAAAGTCCACTGGGCTTAAGGGCATTCACACACATTTAAGTACATTGTTGGATCAGGGCCTAAAGTTACTCATGTCTTTTATTTATAAATGTTACCCTGGTCTGTAGAAGTGACATGTTTCTCTTAACAGGCTGTGATACCAGATACGCTCAGCTCCTAAGTAAGCATGCCTAAAAGTGCCCCACCACTGAACCTAGCAATGGAGTAGGAGGAGCACGGAGTTAGCGTAGCTTGAAGAAAGCTTTCTGCCTTGCTGACCCTGGGCAGCACTGCACGTTTCAATGTGAGGCTTGATTTCAGTGTTATTATTCATGTTTAGGGTTAAGCACACACTTAACTGCTAGGTCACAGTCTTAGTGTTGCTTTAGTCGTTTAATACTGTTTACACAGAGATATCGGGATCTAGTCTTGAAGCTTGAGAAGTTCAGTTCATTTCTGCTTGGTTCCACTCTGAACTGAATTGGAAAATGTCATTCTGCAGAGATATTCAGACCCGCCACATTCTCTCCTCTCCACCACAGAGAGCACTGGATCACAGGATAATCCAGGTTGGAAGGGTCCTAAGAAGGTCTCTAGTCCAAACTTCTGCTCAAAGCAGGGATAGACATGAGGTCAGATGAGGTTCATCAGGACTTTATTCAACTCAGTTTTGAAAGCCTCCAGTAATGGAGAACTGTAGACCTCCCTGGGCAACCTGTTCCAATGCCTGACTGTCCTCAAGGCAAAAGAGTTTTTCTGTATAGCCAGTCTGAACTTTTGTTTCCATTTACACCACTGTTCCCTGTCCTCCTGCTTCACACCACTGTGCAGAACTCAGCTCCATCTTCTTCATGATCTTCTTGTAGGTACTGGCAGGCTGATATTTGGTATCCCTGAAGCTGTCTCTTCTGGCTGAACACGTCCCATTCCCTTAGCCTCTCTCCATAGGGTATGTGCTCCAGTTCCCTTACCACCTTGGAGCTCATCCAACTCACTCCATGTCATTTCCTGCATTGGGAGTTCAAGACTCCATGCATATGGTCTAAAGACTGCTGCATAAAAGGGGATAATCACTTCCCTTGATCAACTAGCTATGCTTTTGTCAATACAGACCAGGATACCGTTGGCGTTTGCTGCCAGGACACACTGCTGGTTCATGTTCAGTTGCTGTCTACCAAAACCTTATCAGCAGGGCTGCTCTCCAGCCAGCTACTGCCCAGCCCGTGTTGCTGTTGCCAAAGGTTCTTTTTTTCCAAGTGCAGGACTCGGCATTTACCTTTGAATTTCAGTGAATTTGAATTTCACTAGTTTCCCACTGTCTCTTTCCTCCAGCCTATTTAGGTACCTCTGGATGGCAGTCCTGACCTAGAAATTGTGGACAAGTCCTGCCAGTTGGCTGCAATCTGCAAATGTGATGAGCAAGCAGTCCTTCACCTCCTCCAGGTTATTGATAAAGATGTTAAACAGGATAGGTCCCAGGAGAGACTCTTGCGGTACCTCCACTGTCCTCAAGATTTGACCACAACTTTCTGAGCCCAATCACCCAACCACTTTTTACCCATCCGACTGTCCACCCATCCAGACCGTGACATCCTAGCATCCTGTGAAATTTCTTGGACGTGTATTCAGAGCGCCCAAGCTACCCCACATTACCTGTCCTTAGGTACACTTTTACTCCATGACAATAAGCGTGGAGTAACAGACATACTGCATCTTCACATTAAGGCTGGGCTCACAGTATCTTTTCCACAGTCAAATTAATTTGGATATGCTGCCAATAAGCCAGAACACTCTTTAGTGAAGTTTTAATGATTCAGGTCATGAAAAACCTAGCAGAGGGGATCTTTAGTCTGATAGGAACAATTTATGAAGCTCGTTGTCTAGGAATGGAAGTTCAAATAAAATTCAGACAAGAAATAAAATACAGTTTTACAAGAGTGAAGCAACTAGGCTTGCAAACAGCTTAATGATGGACTGATGGATTCTCAGTCATTTGCAGCCCTTAAACCAAGGTATTTTTGCCTTCATAAATATATACCGTGACCCAGTCATAAGTTACAAGCATGATGCAGGAACTTTTATGTGAAATTCTAAGCTAGATGTTCATAATGGTACCCTCTAGCCTTAAAATAATCTATTAGTACTTACACTAATAGTTACATTGTAGGAAGTCCAGCTCAGTTTCTAATATGTTATGTTTATTTTCAAAACAAATGAAAGAATAACATTTTCATAGACTTCTTGAGATTACAGCGACCCACAATTGACTTTCCTTCCTTTCCATCTTTCCTTCCTTTCCATCGTTCACAGCTACCTGCCACTAGGGGTAGTAGTATTTATCTGCCATGTTTCATTTTAAATAGCTGCAAATATTGCTGTATGTAAAAAGCCACATCAAAATACTAAAATAACATGGAAATGCTTTTTCTCTTTATAGGACTCATGAATTCTACCATCTTGAGCAGAGTTCTGTATAGTTTCACACAATCAGGTAAAATAATCTACTCGTCTAAATGGATCTTTCAATTAGGAAGAAGCTCTCAAGAATTCACTGTGAAGAGCACATCCTTTCCATCTTCAAGACGTACAGTTCTCAGATTGAGTGGAGGCTGAATAATTCTGCTTAAAAAATGCCGTGCTAACATAATACAGACTCAGGTCAAATCTACTTTTTGGCTATAGTCTCCTGGGGAAATTTTGGTTCTTATTCAGGGTCAAATTTTCATAAGAAATTAACATTAAAAAAAAGTCTTGGCATCCTGTACCTGAGGCTTTCACTGAAATTTAGCTATAAACAAACATTTTAGAAGCATTTTTCTCCCAGATAACAAATAGTAGGCTAGACAGCCTGCTGCAGAGATCTGGATTACAAAGACCGTTTAAAGAAATTTTAAAATCATTACCTTTCAAGCACTTGTCCAAAACAATACATATGACAAGGCTAAGGACACACTGAATGACAACAAAACAAGGTACCAGGCAACAGAAAGTAAGGCCTGTCAGCTCTGCTAGTTTTGCATTTGTCCTTCCAAGTTCCCAACAGGTCAATTCATGTTTTACTTAAACGGTGACAAAAAAAGGTACCATCAGCCCCAAACCAAACTTTCTTTCACTCTTGTGGTGTCTCCCTTGTCCCCCTCTAACCATCTGTGGAGTATTTAGGTAAAACCACAGGGTACTGAATAAGAGGGAGCTGAGAGAGAGTACCAAATGGTTTAGCTAGCACTATATTCTCTCTAGCCGGGCTTCTCAAAACTACTACTTATTGTCATTAATGTGTCTGCACTCAACCATCTAACATGATACGTCTTTCCAGAGCACAGTCACACACGCACACAAACACTCCTCCCCACCAGCTACTCACCCAGGGGAAGCTTTTCCAGCAGATAAAGGTAACTCTGAAAGAAGTCATTTCGGATCGTCCTATGCAAGATGAAGGACATACTGTGCCGACAGAGTTCTTCGTCTGTCTTGTGCCAGCGTGACTTAAAGGCCAAATGTGCTGCTTTATACGCCATGATAAAGAAGGTTTTTGCGAGGGTGGACAGTTTCTGTGGCTGGTGCTCTCTGGAAGATCTGTCCTGAAGAGGGAGAGACAGCGTCATTTAAATTGTGGCAATGTGCTGTCATTCTATATCGGGGTGTGTGTCTAGCACAGTGCAAGGGGTGGAGGCAGGCAAGAGGGGAGTGAGAAATGCTGGCTGTTGGCACTGGCTCAGAGTAATCTCTGGAGTGTCGCCCTCTGAAACTAGCAGGTGCTGGAAAGTGATAAAAAACTCAACCAGGAAATTGCTTAGCCAGGGTAAAAGTATATCTACTCCAAAAAAGAGTGGCTTTAATTCAATTACATGTTTCCTAATCTATTCAGCTTTCACTTCAAAGGAACTCAGATATAATCCAGGATCTCCCATTTCCCTCTTTTATATCTCACAGGGCAATTTTGTTTCTTTGCCTCTCCTCGCTATTTGTTTTTCAGTCCTGGGCATCCAAGAGGAAGGCCAGGAGACAGAACATGGACATGCCTCTACACAAACTGTGTGTCCTAACAGACTCCATGCTTTGCCGCTGTGTATGGCAGGGCAAGTCACTCTCTGTGCATTACAGTCCGCCCGGGTTCATTTAGTCTGTTTAAATGGTACAGACTATCTCATCAGCAGAGGCTAGCTGGAAGAAACTGCTGTCTGGGAACACAGGAATGGTAAAGCCAGGGAAGGGTAAGAGCTTGTTCCTTTAGCTAACAAAATACACAGAAGAACAAAAGGACATAAACTGCCCACTAACAAACTTAGGCAATTATATTAGCTGGAGAAGAGAAGGAGGTTCAGGCCACTACAGCAGGCAAAATTCAAGAAGAGGGGGAGTAGGGTGAGAAGCTGAAGTGCTTCTAGGATGGAGAATGCTAAGCTGCTGAAGGGGGCTGTATATCATTCATCCCAGAGAAGGATCGGGCCCTCAAGGGATAAGAAGAGACAGGTACTGCTTCAAAACCTTGTTTGCCCCTCGGTAGTTCAGGCACTCAGCGTGGTACAGCTTCAAGCCCCCTGAGTTGCAAAGGTACCTGGCAAAGGGATGGGGGCTTTGTACTGACTGCACTGACCTCCACACATTGCACTCGTGAGGCTTTCCCCTTTTCAAGCTGTTTATTCCAGCTGTCTGCAGCGTAGGCACACTATAACATAGCAACATACGATCAGAAAGTTGGATGTTTTCAACACAAAAAGGGCTGCCATATGTCCTGAGCAGTACTGCAATTCCTGACAAATATCTGATCAAGCTTCCGAGAAAAGAACAAAGAAGATCCAGCCTCCACCAAGGAAAATAGCTAGTAATTCGACTGCACGAGTGCATTCTTTAAAGGGACCCCTTTTCTACATTGGATGATGCTAAGCAGAATTAAACAATGCGTCAATTAAAATGTATTTTCCAACATGACTTGCTTCCTTGGAGCAGTCAATCTCTGTATCTCTGCTTTGATATTACTTATTAGAAGTATTTAGGGGCAAAACCATCCCTGGGTATTACTACCTTTCTTGTTTCCCCAACTACCATCCTGTACTACTCATTCTCACATAACTTCATTGGCACGCTGCTCCCCCAGCTGTTACAGTTTACGTGACAGTGCAAACGTGTTGGGGAACAGATCAGTGAATAAGATGATTCAGAAAAATATATTTATTTTTCTTCCAAGTTGGATCAGTTCTCCAATCCAGCTCACGGCTGACATAAGGGAATTTGTCATGTGCTACAATATGAGGGCTGGAACATTCACCTGAGATGGTGGCGTGGAGGAGGCAGCCGTACAGCCACAATACACAGTGGCCTTATCTCCTCCCTGTATCTTGTCAGAGAGGTGTGCTGGAGGCGGTTCCATGACAGCCAAAGGTAATCTAAGTACTGGAAGATCTGTTTCTATGCTCCCCCCTCTCCTTGCTCACCCACTGCTGCTGTTGGGGTCTCTGCTGAGCCATTTCAGCTTCCTACATCAACTGGCTTTTTCTGTCTGCTCAGCACTGTGAACCAGCTCAGTGCAGAGCTTACAAATGCCAGCAAAGTGCAGGAAGGGAGGCAGAAACACACTTTGAGTATGGGGTGGAGAGAGTGGGGTCATGGTATTGATTATATCAGCTCTGGAGCCACTGCACCAAAGTCTGAGCCCTTCCTTGAACAGAGGGCTCACCCAGCCTTAGAAACTTCAGCCATCCCTTTAATTGCTCAGTCTCAAATTTCTTCCTGGTTATGTATCTATCAGACAAGCATAACGCTCTCTCCAACTAATTTTGAAATATCTGGACCCAGACACAATGCTGGTGTATCTCTTGGTTTTCTCACAAATCTGGCCCTTTCACTTTGCTTATCTGTTTTCAGCCACTCGTCAGTTAGTGTGCCAGGAATGGATGCGTCAAGACAGCATGTTAATGCTTTGGAAAGATGTTGCACAAGCTCACTTTGTCACTGACAAAAGATACCCAGAGGAACTCAGAGCCCATTTGACACCGCATTTGTTCCGCATTTGACACCACGTTTCACATTTGTCATGGCCGTAGTTTTGGCAATGCCCATTGTGTAACAAAGTGACCCCTATACTTGGAGATAGCAGTGACTCCAAGCATGAAACCTAAGCCCTGACGTGTCCTAGTGGAGTCAAACGCTAGGACGGTACTGTGTCCCAGCTGGGAGGGTGCTGGGACCACAGCTCCAGGGCTACGTATAGCTATGACATTCATGAGGTCCACAGGCGCCTGGGCCTTTACATGTACTAGGAGGACATGAAGTGCAAAAGCAGAACAGGGCACAGTTTCTCATGCCTTCTGTGCACAAGTGGGGCTTAACTCTCTCTTTGAGTGCCCTGGTGCCTACAAAGTGCCCCAGTGACTGTGTCTCCTGTGAAGTTCTCTCAACTTACACCCTCTAATAACCTGGCCAGTTACCACAGTGAATACATACACATGGGAAACAGGGCGTATTTCAGGGTCACTCCCTATCTTTTTAACGTCCTGCTAGTGATCTTCTCATAACATACTCCTAGACCACTTTCCTTAGGGAAAAAGATATGTGCAATCATGTTGTGTACATCTCTGTCTATGACTTTTATTACCCCATCACCAAACAACATTTAAACCGATCTATCTCAAAAAAATTCCAGAACTACTTCAAAGCTTGCATCAAAACAGTAGATGGGGTAGAGAGACAGGTCTCATCCTGGTGTCACTCAGCAAAGTGAGTTTTGCTCTTTTGAAATACCGTCAAACCCATAAGGAGGGATGAGTACAAGTACATCTGCACCTCTCTTTCCAAGGTGCAATTCTCAGCCATCCAACACAAATGTGTCAGAAACAACAGTTCACAGGATTAGTTTTTCAGGCTAAATGTAGTTATAACTCTTTTTGATAAATTAGTGGTGGGTTTGACTCACAGTAGTCCTGCCCCACACAAAAAGAGTGCAAATCTACAGAAGGCTGCATAAACACTAATTCTGTTTATTCTGTTTGCATGTTATCAAGACTAAATCCTTGTTCCAAACAGCTCTGTAATCTCTGAGTTACTGTGAACACGCACTCAGTCCTCAGATACTAATGCAGCATCAAGTACATCACAACAGCATCAAGCCTTTTAAAGCACTTTCAAAGCACTTCCTATTGCTGTCAAAGGTTAGGCAGAAACATAGATTTGTGCCCATAAATGCCTGAAAAATGCCACAGAAATAGTTTTTTTCAAAAAGTGGATGCTGTATTCTCTGCCTGTTTGTCAACAACAGGATCTTAATGTCTTCTGCTAAGAACAACTCACAACTGCTTCATGCTATCTTCTGAACAGAATTAGTATTGGTCTACCCAGAGGCTGCAAACAATTCAAGCACTATTATATACCCTACATCTCCATTAACAAGAAGTGCAGGGCTTGAGTACGGGCATAATGGTCCCCGTACGACTTGCAGGATCACTGCTAAAATGTGAGTAAGCCCACTTCTTAACTTTAGTTTTCTTTCCCAAAAAGGCCATTTGACTCTTTCTGAAGTTGAAGCCAGCTAGTCAGCTTTTTTCTTGGTAGTAGGGATGCTGGAGAGTCTGGGCCTCTGGATTAATGGAAGCCCTACACTAAAATAACAGTAGACACAGCCATAATACATGACAGTCATTGCCTGGAACTGCTTCTGATCTAAAATAAGAAAATGTTTGTATTTACGTGTGGAATCAAACAGTTCCTCCATGTGCCGTCTTCTTCCTCCCCGTGAGATCAGGCAGTTCTAGTTTTATCATGGATTAAAATGAAGGATCAGCTAGAGTAGCTTCTTGTTAAAATACCTGCAGCTGATCTCTGCCTGAGGGTAGCAGGTTTAAAAGAAGGTATTAGATGGCTTATGATGAGTCACTGCAGGATCCAAGGCAGATCTGATTGTTGGAGCATCAGGGCATTTAAAGAGAAGCTGCACTTACTTTTATGTTAGTAGGTGACTTTCTCTGCAGATCTGAGCTAAACACGCTACTTCTGAAACACATCAGCTGCGCAGAAAAGAAAAACATGTGCACTAGCTCCACATATCATGCAGGTCGCAAAAGGTCAATTTTGCCTTTAAATTACTGTGTTCTGCTTACAAAACACCTGGTATGCAATCTGATTTCCACACGGACAAGCATCAGGATTGCTGTAAGACGTCTCTTTATCTTAAAAAGGCCTCTATATTAATTCTTCTCCCTCATGCTCACGCCTGGCATGTGCTGTCAGGAATAATGCTGTTAAAGCAAGTAATTTTTGTTTTATCTTTGACAACATGTTTTTAAAAGTTCCTGAAAACCACAGGATCATGTTGATAGAAGAGGCAGAGGCAGAGAGCACGCGTGCAGTTATGAGGGCAGTGAAGAACAGCTGCAGGTTGGATGGCAGGTGGTAACCTTTACAGCCGACTTTGCTGCAGCCAGAAAAGCAACTGCCTGTATTGTACTGACTGCAGCTTCAGTGGCTTATTCAGAGCAACAGTGTCCGCCAGTGCCTGGGTGTCAAGCTGGGAAATAGTAAAATGACAATGGATGCACTAATTGTCTGACTTGCTGAAGTCCAGAACTCTTAGTCACAATCCTCACCCACCTAAACTCTGCTCATGGGTCCAATTAGACTCAGCAGTCTTCAGAAGTTTTACTGTGAAAATAATCTGGTTTTGAGTTGAGTGTGGAATTGAGAAAAAATAGTGTTTTGGGTTGACGAGAAACTGAAATATTTCTCTTTTCTCACCCCCCAAAAAAAATTCTGTGTCAGGCCAAACAAAATGTTTTGTTTTGTTTGCAGGGTTATTTCCCTTCTTTCAGTTCTTTATTTGTTTATTTGTAATTAAATTTAGGTAAATTTGGTTTCAGCGTATCATTTACAAGTGCAAACAACAATAACGTTGTTGTCACCAGCAGACAAGTCAGTCTTGCAAAATCACTCTGTGGCAAAAGGACCCAATGAAATGCAGAGCAAAACAGGTCCTTAGGCAAAGACCCAACCTTGGGATAGGACTTCTGATGTCTCATGAGAAACCCTTGCTTTGAATCACATTTCCAAAGCTGAGTTCACTGCCTGTAGGTCAGGATGACTCACGCCCTTCAGGGCACATCCTGCACAATTCCTGTGCGTTTTCACGGGTGCAGTCACAGCAGCAATCTGCTATCATTTATACAATTGGAATTTAGCAATCTGGAATTCCATCTAAAGCAACAAAACACAGCATGTGAGCCCTATGGGTAAATACATTATAATTCATGTAAATTAAATTGGCCAGAGTTTTATCCCTATGGAGGGAATACATGGTTCTTTCCCTCTAATCCCCCTAGCTCTGGAGCCAACATTAAATTACATTTTTAAGGGAGTGAGTGAAGCTACTCTTAGGTAGGAGTGGGAGCCTGTCTCATCATGTCTCAAGCACAGCGACAGTCACAGCGGGACCCTGATTTGGAGATCCATAAACAGTATGCTAACGTAAATAGCGATATTTGGGGAGGTCTCCTGCATGCTTTGGCCGTGAGGATTTTATTTGGTTCTGGTTAGGGACTCTCAGTAGTGCTGGGGCTGAAGGGAAGGAAGGGCAGGGTTCCTGATGAAACTGCAGCAGGGGCTGCTCTGTTGTTCTTGATAAGAAGCATGACAGCTGTGCCCACAACATCTGGTTTTCATTGAACCCTAGTGAGAGTTCCTTGCTGAGTCTCTTCCACCCCATATGTGGTGGTTTAATTGATGGAGCCTGAGAAGGTTTTAGGTCCAGCGTGGAATGCCGCCTTTCACTGTGATATGTGACTCCAGATACAGCAAGGGCTGGGCTGCTTAGAGTCAGCTTTTAAAAGCATTTCTTCTCAATATTGAATTTTGTGTATATTGCCCTCTGTTGGCTCAAGCGCATGATAAAGCTCCTTTTCTAGGTGAAAGCTAACAAAAACCTCTTTTTGGTTGAGTGGCAGGGTTTGTGGGTTTCGGAAAATGCAGGATCAAGTTTACTGTAGCCTTCTACGTGTGTGTATGCATAGTTCATATCCCCCCATAGCTCTGCATTTAAGAATGCAGGCACAGCTCTCTAACCAAGGAGGAAAGGGGCCTGGAGACTGGCTGTCTCAGCCATTGTGGACTGCACATAAGAAGAGAGTTTTAAGGAGTGACCAGAGGGGATGGTGGTTTGGTGAGCCAGGATGAGGAGGATGTTGCACACTCAGGAAACAGCAAAAAAAGCAATGGAGAAATGCCTGTGGGATAACTGGGCAAGTGGGAGATAAGTTAGTCTTAAAGTCTTTCAGCTCTGGCACGCAACTGCCAGAAATGCTTTGGTAAAAAGTCTCTCAAGGCTTTATTTTCAATTCCAAAGCAAAAGGAAGATGGCAACTCACACCATCAAAGCTCCTTCTGCACACAACACTGCCAGAAAAACACACCTTTCCACTTCCTCTCAGCTGGATCCTTACTACCTAAGGCATATGACTGATCCATCTGCTCAGACCAAAAAGCATCCTGCCCAGTTATCTTGTCTCTGACAGCAAATGGCACCAATGCCTAGGGAAACAGTCTAAACCCATTAGCCAAGCAATGTGCTTTGGCTGGTTTTCAGCGCTTACACGCTGCTTCTGCACAGAGCCAGACCAGGTATTTTCCTGAACCCTTAAAAGGCCCTGGTATGAAAGCCCCCATCCTGGGTATACTAGGGCATGTGCTAGTGATGTGACATGAAAGTGGGGCGATGCCAGGAGGGGACAGCCTTTCTTTGGTGTGTGAACATCATGACAAAACAGAAACTCCAACCTGAGGTAGAGAGTGCAATGGATAACAACAGATCTTTAGAAAGAAGTGATGTGGGCAGACCACGGGTTAGAGAGACCATTTAACCTTTTGCAATACGTCTCTCTTACTAGAGAGGCTGAGATGTAAAGATCCAGGCTTTCAGGTCTGGAGCTCTGTGGACCCCTCCCTGCTGTTGGTTAGGATGGCAAACATCAGACTGGCATTTCCCTGATCTGGTACAGCAACACATTTCATAGCAGTGGTGAAGAACATCTTTTTTCTCAGGGAAGTTAAAACTAGACTGGAAAATGTGTTGTTCTGTTAAGCCACAGAGCAACATGACGCTTAGTTTCTTTTAGATTTGTGTCTTACTGCTCCTACCTGAAATAAGCCACATGCCTCCTCTCACTTGCCATCTATCGTGAAAGATCCACCCTGGACAAGAAACTGCCTGTGCTGCAGCCCGTCTGGAGCTGCTCCAGGACACCTTGGCCACCCTGTTCATCTGTGCTGTCTGCCTGGCTAGTGTGCACTGAGTGACCGACCCCTTGCTGCTGCCAAAGAGCTGAACTCTGCTTAACTCTCCCTCAGCGCAGTCCCTATCATGGGTCTCTCTCATCTACCTGGCAGCCAGAGCACACAAACCTCTAGGAACTTGATTAACTTTCAAACTCTGTGCACATGTTTCAATGGTGATTGCACTTCACCAACATGTCATGAATTTATTAGAGGGAGGAAGAAGAGACCTGATGAATGCATGGATAGGTAAGGCAAGATAAAACTAATTTCCTGAGGAAGCCAAAGGAAAACAAGCTGAAAGGAAAAAAGAAAAGTTGACTGTAGAGAACAAATCTGACAAGTGACCTTGAAAGGCCTCTTTCACCTTTAGCTCCTGAGAAGGAACGGTCTGGCAGAAGCTGTGTGTGTGTGTCTATGCACACTGGGGAAATTAGAGGGGTTCAGGGGCTGTAAGCAGCATTTTTAGTGGATCAGTAAAAATATCAGGAGTGTACTACCCCATGCATTTCAGAAACGCTGTATTGGTGACACTGCTGGCTTGGATAGCCTTCATCCTCAACTCGTCTCTGAGTTGTGGGGAGTTTCACAATACCAGGAACTAGCAGTTAATTCCTGTGCATGCCTTGGAACATTAAACTCAGTTTCTGGAAAACTAAGTAATAAGTATCAAGGGGCAAGAAAACTAGATTAAGCCCAACTCCTGGACAGCATAAACACACAGGAACATGGATTGCAGAGACTATAAACACACCTCTTCTTGTGAAATACTGCTCTTACACAGAGGAGTGGCTCAAAATTTGTGAAAAACCACCTTTGTTCAGAACTGAAAGTAGAAACCTAAATGATCAAGAATGGAAACTATTTGCTTTGCAAGAACACTTTCTATCTGAGCTCCCAAACTAAAGCCATTCAAAAGCCAAATGTATGTGTGTTGTCCTTTGGAACAAAAAAATAATCAAGACATGAAAAGTTTGAGATGGTTAAAATGTTTCCTCCAGAGGCTGGGGATTAGAAGTCTGGGCAAGTAGCAGAGGAAGAAAAAAAAGAGTAAAATAAAAGAAGAAACTCTTAAGTGACCTGACAAGGGAAACTTAAATCTTATTTTTAAGGGGTTAGGTTGTACTAAAGCTTGAAAAATTAAATCCACAGCTGTCTCCAGAGGACTATATCTCACTAAGAAAGCTTCAAGTAAGTTTATCATGTATCCAACACCTAGACATTGGACCTTGGGGACCACTAGGATAATATTTCCTCTGGATTAGCAAGAAAGCTAGCAAGTGACATTTGTATGAGACTAAGTTTAAGGGGTTTTCTTATTATAAAATGATAAATGAAGAATGAGCATACTGGGAAGGAAAGTTCTTGCAGTTTGTAAATCTAACACATCCCCACTATTTCTTTAAAAATGCACTGTTATCTCCTAAATTAGTTTTATTTGGTGACATCAGTAATTTGATGTTTTTACATCTACGATCCTCCCAGTGAGGATCAATGTGTTCTTTATGAGCAATATTTTTAATCTCATAATCCCCCTTATGAGGAATGCTTTTAATTTCAGGGACCATGAGCACTGGCATTGAGACAATATAATATATATGGAAAAAATTCAAGAACGAAACTTTAGGAAACACAGGATGGATCTGGCACAATTACAGTGCTTTCCTTCTTCTGGGATTCTTCACTACTAGCCAATAAAGCCCAGGATATGTTGGAATGCTATTAATTAACTCACCTCACTGTGCCTTGCCATGACAACTGATATGCCCCTGGGTTGCAGGGAAATCTTATGAATCATACAAGATGCAATACTTAGCTGGAGCTGGGTGAACTAAGGACAACTTTAATATGTTAACTTTGAAATCTGAAATCCAACAGCAAATTGAGTTTTGTACAGAAGGCACAAAATAAAACTCAGATATCTACATAAATGCCAATGTTGGAGTTCTGTAGGATAAAGCACTTTTTATTTATGTATTTCACACTTTCTTTGTCTGTCTAAAATACAATGGTGTGAGGAACAGACCACAGGTCCCCACAGAAAAATGCCTAGAGTCTGTGGATGGGCTGCAGTAATCTAGCATTATCCCGTTCTGCCCACAAAGCACATCAGTGACAATTATGTTTTCCAGTTCTATGGAAAATCCTGAGTTACACACCTATGTGCTAGTCTGTGCCTGTACAGATGCATACGTAGGAGGTGTAATGAATAAAAGGCATACATCGCAAAATTAAATGGGGAAAGTGAAATGAGGGGAATTACCTAAACAGCTTACAGATGGTAACTAAATTAGTTGAAAGCTGAAGGATTGTTTTTTCAACACACAGCTCAACAGCATTGTAAAACTTCCATTATTGTAACCCAGAAGCTCATGAGAAATAGTAATTACCAGAGCTGAACTCTTGAGCTCTTGTATTTTCTTACCCATGGGCTGGCCAGAGCAGTCCCCGATCCTTCCTTCCTCCAGTGCTTTCCAGACTCCTGGAAAGTACAGCTGGGAAGGTGAAGAAATATTCTTCACCCTGTGTTCCCTTCCACCTCTCAGGTCTCCTGTTGACCCCCATACACCTTGTTTTGAACACCATCACCTTCCTCTTCTGATACAGTCTCTTCCAGGCACTCATACACTTTCCTGCCGTTACTTCACTGCATTTCACAGCCAGCAATCCCTCTGGCTGTCTCTGTGCTGAGCCGGCTAGGACAGCACCTGGAATGCACACTGCTCCAGAGCTCAGGCTGCCTGCAACTCACATCCACTCTTGTGAGAGGCATTTTGGAAAGCTCCTCAGGAAAAGATATCTTGCCTGATATCATTCCACCCAGAACTGATGGCCTAGGTGGAGTACGAGGTGAGGTCTAGGCAGCAAGCAAGGGCAGCCTTAAGGCTCTCCTAACTGTGAGGGAAGTGCAGCCACAGCCCCTGTGATGAGCCTTCACTCTCTGCATCCTGCTTGTCATCGGCTCCCAGCTGACTATCACATAAGTTAACATTTTTTCTTACAACTCTCTCTGTTGTATACATTCTTCCAGTTTCCACCCTAGCCACGTTGCCACAGATAGTTTTGGGAAGACCAATCAGGGTGAAGGTGCAAGTGCACTAAATCGAACACAAGTACAGCACCTGCTTGGATTCCCAATGAGTCTAAAACTGACGCATCATCCCCCCTACCCAATGGACTACTTCCTCTATTATTATCAACCATGATATAAATAAAACAACTGAGTATAAGAATGGAACATGTGAAATAATTTACTGTACACTCATCATCCACATTCTCTTTCTTAGGTTTAAAATCAGGAGGGACTTCCATGACCATCTAATTGGCCCTTCAGTATAATACACACCAAAGACTCCCATCCATTGATCCCTGCATCAAGACCAGCCTTATCACTACTAAGCAGAAGGATTACTTCATCCCCATAAACAATATGAACTCATCCTTCTTACCTATTCAGCATTGGAAAGACTTCACCTGAAGTACTGTACCCAGGTTTGGGCAGGGCTCTTCAAGAAAAACATGGGTTGACTGAGTAGCTTTGATACAAAACCAGAATGATTTTCTTGCAATAACAGCAATTCAGTCCTGGAATAGATTCCTCAGGAAGACTATAATGCACATCACTGAAGGTGATATTAGTGATAGGAATAACAGGGGTACAAACTATTTGGATTGAGGCAGGGAGATAGACTGAAAGAGGTTGCTTCAGCACAATTTGCTATAAACCTATGAGTCTGTTGAAGCTGAAGCATTTGTTTCACAAAGGCATCTACTCCTGACATAAAGACTGGTAATAATGGGGAAGCATCCAGTCATAAATCCTAAGGTAAATTACTCCATTGGTTAAGTGCTATCCCGCTAAAATTTTATGCTTGATTTCACCTAGCTTAAATGTTTCTCCTTGCGCTTCCACTCTGCTATGCTTCTCATGTGCTTTGGTTAAAATTAAGTGGAAACAAATACAGAAATGCTGTTATCTGCAAAATGAGCAGATTTGTCCTGATATGAAGAACAAGGCTAGTGTTGTCCAGGATAGTTTAAAAACTTAATGAAAAAGATTTTGGCTGTAAAGCGTTGTGCTAAAGCTTCACTTTTTCTAAGGAAATAGCCATTGTCTGAGATATTTTTATTATTGGAAATGGAAATTTTCCTTTTGAATGTGTTTGAAATGAGTAACTCGCATTAAATCAAATGTCACCTGAGCAACTCCACTTCAGCTGAGGTACTCATTCCTTACTCTCTCTTTGCTTTTTTTTGACAAAACCTGAAAAAACGGGCAATTATTTTTGAGCAAAGTAGAAAGAATTTGATTATCACATGCAGAATCCTTTTCTTTTGGAGGGGAGGGATGAGGAAGTGGGGGAATTCCTGATTTTATGATCAAATATAGACTTGTTCAAGTGTAAAGGAGACCCCTTCTTGAAAACACTTAAGCTGGCGCTTAACTTTATTACTGTGGCAAAATTAAGCATGTGCTTGAGTGGTTGCAGAGTCAGAACCATAAAATGTCATAGCCTTTATAGCTATGAGTCTGCTTTCTGCCTGCTGCATCTAATAAACATTAAGAGGTGAAATTCTGTCCCCATTGGGGTCAATGGTAAAACCCTCATTGACTTCAGCAGAAACAGGATTCTGCACAAGAAATCTCCATCATTGTCACTGGGGCCCACAAGATGATATCAGCAGAGAGAGGCCATCTGCTGACTCTTGTATGGACACTTTTATATTTAATCTTTCTATCTGTTCCTTAGTTCAGTTAAAATTAACCCAAAGTGAAAGCACATCACTGGCTCTTTGGATAGTGATACTGCATTTCGGGTTGTCAGAAAATAAGCAGAAATGAAATACACACACAAAGTCTAGTGCACCATACATACTGAACACACGCACACAAAACATGCTGATGTGTAGATGTGTCACTTAGGGACACGGTTGAGTGGTGGACTTGGCAGTGTTAGGTTTATGGTTGGACTTGATGATCTTACAGGTCTTTTCCAACCTAAATGATTCTATGAAAATACACAACATGTTGTTCTGTGTTCCTCACAGCAAAATTCCCTCTTAAAGGGTTGAACCCTTTAAGGAAAGAAAAGGTGATATAGCACCATTACGGTACATTTTATGTTTTCCAACACTTCTTAGATCATCAGCCTTGCTTAGGACATGGATAAACTGGTATTTTTTCCACAAGTAGCACCCCTCAAGTCTCGAGTCAGACACTGAAAGTCTATGTAGATGGTTATTTTGCCACATCACGAGCTGCAGCTGAGCTTGGGTACTGTATTCCTGCCTTGCAGGCTTGTGCAGGTCTGCACACGCAGAGTTTGTACCACTCCAGCTGCTGAGGAGCACTGAGGCACAGGATGGCAGAGGTCAGTTCACCACCAGCTGGATATACTCACTCAGCCAAGTGAAGGAGCGTACAAGGCCATCCAGCAAGATCACTTTCATGGAAGTGAGTAATTCTGATTTGAATAAGCCAAGGGAGAAAACAGTATACCCTTTGCTCTATAATGTCTAGTTAAAAGAAAGCTCTGCTTCTCTACAAAGAGGTCTGCTTCTTTTCACATCTTTAAATTTTTCTTTCTACATCTGAAACAATGAAAACCTACAGCTAATTTTCTTCACTGGTTTAAATGAGCCACAAATTTACTTAGGTCGGTGTTGAATTAGATATATTATAAAATACAAATCAAGTTCTCCATAGAGACTCCTGTTTTCATTTTTGTGAAGTCTCATGTTCAAGGATAACAAGAGCACCCAGTATTTACCAGCACGATCATGTGTCATATAGAAAACACCCTTCTCTTGCGCAGATGTCCCTGTCACTGCTGATCAAAAAGGCATTCAAGAATCACCTTGATCTGTGTCCCAAGATTAATTTCATCCAGAAGAGTTAAGCCAGACCTTCACTTTGCATATCAGATTTTGCTTTGCTTCGTCTCGCTTCTTCCTTCCAACATAAACTTTTAAGATCAGGGTTTATTATCTCCATACCTCAATCACTTACTATGTGACAGCACATCAGAACAAGATCACCTCCGTCCCCCACTGAGCAGCATACTCTAATCACTTAAAATGTTTCTCTGAAAGTCATCCTTTCAGATTGCTGTACTTTATTTTAGCAAAAAAAAGGCCTTAAGGAGTTTTATATGTAGTTCATTTTTACAAGGTCTAGGAAAATATCCCATATTCATTTTTCCATTGAAATCCACCCATATTCTTTTTTCCTGGGAGCAAGATGCAATCTTTGATGGTGAGATTAGAAATCTGAGGGTTGCTTTGGTTTCTTAATTCCACAAAACAGAAATTAATCTATTAGATTTTAACAATTCCATTTGCTATAGAAAAGCAATGTTGGTTATTTTGTTTGAATTTTTTATTCACAGTGATGTAAAAAATCTGTGTAGGATTCAATGAAACTTTGAAGAAATCAGACCCCTAGGCATTTTCAACATGCAGTCTCGTGGTTATATACCAAAGGCCCGTAGAAAGCTCACTGAAGACAGTGGAAGCATCTTTTTTGAATTCAAAATCAGGCTCAGCATGCTACTTTTCAGTCATAATGAATTTGTTTTATACTAAGAGAACAAACAGGAAGAAATAAAACTAAGTTACCATAAGACAGTATGGTGGGTGTTGCTCCGATGTCACAGAGTGTATTCTGTTAAGAACATCTGGCCACAGCTTGAGAAAAAAAAGAAAAAAAAAAATCTCAATTTTTTTCATAAAAGTGTGCTTTCTCAATGACATTAAGAAGGCTTTTCACTTTTTTAATGCAAGCAAAGAAAAAAAAATGTTCATTTCTTCATCTACACTTATTCTACAAAGATGTTGTTGTCCATTTCTTCTACACTTATACTATCATATATTTAACTTGAGAACACTCGACAGTTCCATCTTTCCTCTTGTTCTGCCTACCCACCTGTTTCACTCCTCTCTCACCCAACTTCTCTTCATGCAACTTCCTCTACTGTATTCTTACTATTCTGCTTTTCTCTGCAGCTCCCGTGCTCTTTTCCACCTTTATTTATATGCCCTCACTAAAAAAATCTTTTCTTCTACCTGACTCTAGAATAGTATTTCTTACAACTGCTCTAAGACAAAAAAAACAAACCAAACCCACCCAAACAAAAGAAAAATGGAGAAACACAGAAATATCGCACATTCCAGCTTCTATTTGCAACTTGATCACCCTTCTGCCTCAAATACCACTCTTTCTTTCTCCTTGTGTGTGGTTCTAACACACAGGCGAGGGGAATCTCCAGTAATTCCATAAACCTCATCACACTGTAACAAAAGGGATGTAAGAAATCTTCCAAAGCAACATCAACAGTTCAGGAAAAGGCTATGGAACCAGACCTCGGGCAGCATTTGTTTTACAATTTAATTTTAAAAGAATCTACCATGTTTTTAGTGCTTGCGCCATGTGGTTGTCTAAACCCAGCATCAACTGGTTATCACGGACAGACAAAATTATCTGATCTTGGCGCTGCTTGTGGCTCAATCGCTACAAAGTTGAGGTATTTTTGTTTGGATTCTGTCAGGCTGAGACAGGCTCTGCTGTCCTTTCAGGCCCTGAAAAACAGCCAGTTTTAGCCCAAACATCGCGGCACGCTTAACTGCAATAAATGCTCCTTTTCTCCTGTTTTTCAGGTCTCACATTCTTTTGTATCATTCTCATCTTGTAACCTTTGACCTAGTTTTTCACAGGTGTCTAAAGTCTCCATTTGTACGCATGTGTGACCAGATTAAGAAAAGAAATTCTCGGTGAAATAGATGCAGATTGTCAGGTACTTAGTACTCAGGAAACATCAGACTATTTATTTATATGACTTCAGAGTTTAATGTTTGGCTCATGCTTTTCTGAAGACCTGCTGAAATCACTGAAGAACTGTTGCTCTGACCAGGTAGTCATAGATACATTTTTATTTATGACAGCCATTAATATAAAATGTTACTGTGATAAAAAATAGAATAAGGGTAGTAACAAAAGTGTTATGTTCTAGCAAAGTTTTGTAAATTCACTGCTTTAAGGTAGCACTTTATATTTCACAGGGTACTTTCTTTTTCCATTTTCTGTTAAAACAAAGGCAGGGCACAGTACGGATACTACAAAATATTTTTTGCTGCTCTGTTGCAGGTTATGAAAGTATGAAAAATCTTAGTGTTCAATAGGATCAGTAAACATTAAGTATTTATACTTATTATTTATTTGCCACAATAAAACCACAAGCTTAGTTACCTAAGTATTATTTATCTCTGTATTACCCCTATGAGACTGGGTAGACAGGCATTTCAGTTGTATGTAATGGAGCTGTAGTACAGCAAAGAGCACTCCAGCAAATGACACATGCGTGGATCTGCCCTGCATCTTACATTCAGCTGCTGTGAGTTGCTGCAGAGTGGTATTGTCCTTTTATTCTGAAAGCCAAAATACTACTCCCGCTCCTCAGACTATTCTTGAAGTAAACGATCTCTGCCAATCCCACACAGTTTTATTGAGTTTCACAAATATAAGCAAAAATGAACCCCCTATTTTGAGAAAGTACAGAGGTAGTTCAAAAAGCCAGAAAGAAGACACTGGTGCCTCTAGTTCCACGTGTTAGTTTCTAACCAGACGGACAACAGGACCCTTAGGCAGCTGAGGATGGGCCTGCTTTACCTCTATCATGGATATTAGAACAAATAGCTTCGAAGAATCTTCATTTGGGACTGGATGCTGCTTTTATACAAGCTTTAGTTAAACTACAGCCCATTAAGATAATTTCTGAGACCTCTTGGATATGATGCTGTTTGGTAGTTCTTTAGAGTGACTGGGAAACAAGGTAAAGACGCAAAGGAATCAGGTGCTGGCAGCACAGTGTAACTTTTACAACATGATTTTGGATTTCCAACCACTTGCCTGAGGCTGGAGCTACAGCAGTTATCACCCCCATCCCTCCTGCGTGTCAGTGGCTGAGCAACAGTGCTGCTGACCCAAGAGAAAGATTATGCTTCAAAACACCTTGCTGACCAAGGCTGCCTTAAGGCTAGGCTTTGCTAAGAGGTGGTGCTGAGGAAAAGTGACAGCTCAGATGGCCATAATGGGGCGGGACACCACAGCAGCCCTTCTTCAATTGTCCCCTAAATAATGTAACCAGGAACATAAAGTGCCCTTATTCCTGCTGCTCGCAGCTTCCTGAAGTACCAGGCATGAAAAAGCTGGGATCTTTCTGCAACGGAACAACTGTTTCTTGACTCCCTCAGGGCTCAAGACCCCGTGGCCATGCCCCACCTGGGCCCCACTCTCCTCAGCATCATGAACTTTGCTGGGCGACCAGCCTCACCTGGCCAGCCCCGCGCGGGGCCTGCAGGCCGCTGTACCCCAACGGCCCTCCCATGATGGCGTGGGCAAACCCTGAGGCAGCGGGTGGGGTTGGCAACGGCCCCACCGGGGTGCTGGGGTGCCCTCGAGGGGGTCGGCTACACCCCCTGATCTGCGAGGGCCCTAGGCCCGGGGAGCTTACCTAGCACGGCGGGTGGAGGCCGCTGCCCGGCCACTGCACCCTGGGGGGGCCCTGGGAGCACGGCACGGCACGGCACGGTGCCTCCATGGGTGCCAACGGGGCGGTGGAAGGCCGCCTCACGCCTCCCGGCCGGAGCCCGGCGGGACAGCGCCTCCCCCGCGCCTGCAGGGGGCGCCCCGCCCGCCCCGCCTCGCCGCGCGCTGCCGGCACCCTGCGCAGGCCGGGCGGCGGCGGGGGGCGCACTGCGCATGCGCGCGGGCCGTGGCGGCGGCGGCGGCGCGTGCGCGCTGACAGGCGGCGGGGCGGGGCTCGCGCTCACCCTGGTAACAAGCAGCGCTGCGGGGCCGCGCCCTGCTGAGGCCTCCCCTCCCAGCCACCATGCAGGGCGAGGACGCCCGGTACCTCAAGAGGTAACCGGGGAGGCTGATGAGGGTGCGGGGAATGGGGTGGCTGTTGTGGGGCCAAGGCGCGGCAGGTTGTGGTGGGGGTTAGAAGGGGGCTGAGGCGCGGCAGGTTGGGGGGGGGGGGCGGGGGAGCTGGGCGTCGGGCTGTGAGGGGAGGCAGGTTGTCCTGAGAGGGTGGCGTGGCGTCGGTGGGGGGTTGTGGGGTGGGGAAGTACAAGGGTTGTGGGGCTGAGGTATTTCAGGCTGTGGTGGGGCTGAGTGGGAGGTTGTGGAGTAAGGGGGCAAGAAGGGGCCGTGGGGAGGTGATGGGGTGTGGGGCTGAAGTGTTGCAGGTTGTAGTGGGGGCTGGCCTGGGGACGGATGCATGGGTGGAGAGATGAGAATGGAGAGTGTTTTGAAAGGGGAAATTATGAGGTGACAGGAGGGACAGGGATTGTGGAGTGACAGGTTTGGGAAGGAGGAAGATAGGTGCGAGTCTTTCGGGTGCATGGTTTAGGAATAGGTTTGTTCGGGGCAGGCTGAAGGGTGGCTCTCTAGTCTGGTGGACAGGGCGCTTGGATGGGGACTGGGAGATTTTTTTAGGTGTGAGTGAAGGTTATAAGGTGGGTTTGGAATAGTCTGTGGGATGGGATGGGTGGCGTGCTGGTGGTAACTGATTGGGGGAAGGTGGTAGTTTGGAGGGATGTACTGGTTTGGGGATGGCTGTGGTGGCATTTTACGGTGTACATTTGGGATGAGGCACTGAGGTGACAGCAAGTGGAGAAGAGAATGGATGCCATTAGGAGATGAGTGGGGAGGGTCATATGGGTATTAGGGGTTTGAATGGGACAGGTGGTTGTTTTGGGGAGTAGGCAGGCCAGGAAGGGGATGTTAGGCAGTAAGGGCAGGTTCTGGGTGCAGCTGGGAGAGACAAGCTGATTTGGAGGAGGAGATAGAGCATGGCAGATTGGGGCGGACAGGTAATGAGGTGGGACAAATGGAATGATTTGGGAGTTGGGATGGTAAACTGAAGGTGAGAGGATGAGTGTTGTGAGAAATGAGTTGTGGTATGAGTCCATGTAAAAGCAGATGGGGAGGAAGGATGGGATGAGAAGGCGAAGAATGAAAGAGTGCATGGGGACTGCTGGAGAGGGTATAAGCTGGTTGTATTGAGCAGTGGGAGGGTAGGTTGTAGTTGGAGTAGAGGGAGCAGAGTATGATTCCAGGCTTAAAGATGATAAGGTGACAGAATGGGTGGCAGATATAAAGAATAGCTAGGGATGGGTTGTGGAGGGGAAGCATGGCTAGATGTTAGCAGCATGGGTAAGAAAAGATAGCAGGTGGAGAGATGATCGTGAGAGGTAACCATGGTGTATAAAGTGGGTGATCTGTGTTTGTTAATGATGTGATGATGAATGGTGCCTATATTTGTTTGGCAGTGAGACCAGTCAGCCTAAAGAATAGTGTCTGAGTAGACAACTATTGGATCTCCATCAGTTGTTTCAGAGCAAGAGTGCTAGCAATCCCAAAACATGTCAGACCATTTAGGGGCCTCTGTTAAGATTTGAGGTGTGAACAGTGTCACTTTCTCCTACCATGCAGGTGACTTTATTCATCACATCTTGAATCCTGTGGAGTTCCTGGTCTCTTTTTTTTTTTTTTTTTTTAATTTCCTTTCCATCTGATTAGGATTTGCAGAATTTGCTGTTTAGGCTGTCTGGGTTATGCTTCCCCCTCATCCCCCATGCTACATATTAAGACATGTAATCAGAAACAGTGGGGAAAAAACCTCTTGGTAATCTTTGAACACTAGTTCTTCTCATATAAATGTGCTAACAGGTAAAAATCAAATGGCTGCCTGCAATTAAATGAATAGCTGTAACTTCAGAGCAGTGTCTGTTTTTAGCCTTGTTTATCCTTTTATCCATGTTCTGTTTGTGCCATCTTATGTGAACTTGGAGGAGTCTTTTTTTATTTTGTAGTCATCCCCACAGCAAGCATAGTTTTCTCTCTTTTAGGGAGCACAAATCAAAAAACATCTGTGCTGTTTAACATGACTAGGTTTGTGTGCAAGGCTGGTACTTCTCTGATCCCTATTTCCCTTTGTCATCCTCCATGAGTAGTCCCCCTCCCACCAAGTCTGACTTGCTAGAATTTGTTATTGGATTTTCAGTCTTATCCACGTGCACAATTTGTGCCACTTGTAATTAGGATAGCTTGTTTTTGCTTTTTCCCCCTGAAGGAATTAGTTAATAAAGGGTATTTGCACTCCAGCTTTGGTTATGTGAGCTCAGCTAGCACAGCTTTTGTCTGTAGCAAAGGCCTTCCTCTTTTAAACCTTTAATAGAGCAGGACTCTTGTTGACAAAGCAGGCAGCAAAGTGAAAGGATGGGCTCATGCGTGTGAGAGCTCCTCAGTGCATTGCTGTTTATACTAGTTGTAAGAATGTCTGTATTTTTAAATGTTTTGTAAAATGACTAGGTGCTTACAAACTCAAGATGGACAGAAAATCAATAAAGTAGATGTTTGTTGATTGGGGGGGATTTTTTTTCTCAAAATAAAGATTTAAATTTTTTTGTGATGCTGGCAATCTGAGTGCAGTGGTTTACAAACGGAAAACATCTTCAGTGGCTGGGCAGTGCATTTAAGTGTAGGTCTTCAAGCAGTTCACAAAGTAAAATATTTTCAGAGGGGGAACTTGAATGTGAATTGATTTGTGACTCTTAGCTTGGAAACAGCTGAAGTAGGGAGGATGGTTATCAGTGTGACAGGGCAGAAAAATCACTGCAGCTGTAAGTTCTTCATCTTACCCATCTGTCCCTCTTAAGGAAAAAAATAAATATGGGAAATGCTAAAACTGTTTAAGCCGTCTTAGGCTGAGGATTTGCTGGTCACTAAGCTCATTAGTAGTTTACTGTTGGCAAAAGGAGGAGGTCTCGTGCCTTCCTCTTTATCCCTGCTCATAGATAGAAGTGTATTCCCTTTCTGTAGCACGCTTTAATTCTGTATCTGAGCTATTAGTTCATCTTAGTTCTTGCAAAATGATAGCAAACTCCTTCAGGCCCACTTGTTCTCTAGCCATCCTTTTCTTTATACCTGTAATTTTTACCAAGCTGTCACTTAGAAGAGCTTTGGCCGTCAGGAGGAGCATTTGCAGTTGGGATCTCCTGGTAGGTCTAAATACGGGGGTGATACATTTGGGGTTGAGGACCGAACGCTGGTTTCTTTTGAAATAGATTTGCCATAAGCTTTCTGCCCTGCAAGGCTGGGCCTTGTGAGAACAAAGAACAGACTGTAATGAAGCATCTACTTCAAAGTACTATCAAAGGAAAAAATCGACAAGTCTCTTAAAAAAAAAAAAAAAAAATCTTAAATGATAAATGGAGTTCTGCTACAATCTCATCAAGCAAGATGTTACTCTTTAGCAGTGAGCTATATTTGTCTGCCCTGTAGTTTTGTGTTCTTGTAAGGCTGGTAGTTGAACTAGACTCTTCATTTCCCGCAGCAGACCTTTCTGTGGGTTTTTTTGGGCAGCTGTATCTCAAGAAAAAGGCATTTTTTGCACTTGTATTCTGCAGAAGGGAAAGCAGCCATCATAGCAGCTGGGTAGATGGAGGCACACGTTTCAAATGCTTTCTGAAGAGAGTGGTTACACTGAAGGCTGCTTTAGGATTTGCTCACATTTCCATCTCTGTGAGGCTGAAGTAGTTTTCCCTGGTCTAATTGACTCAATGCTATAGCTGGCTGCTATCTCATTTATGCTGATAACAACTACTGGTGAAGCCACCAATAAGTCTGTTTATTGACACGATCTGTGTAAAAAAAAAAAAAAAAAAAAAAAAAAACAAAAAAAAAAAACCAAACAAAAAAAAAACCCAAACAAAAAAAAAAACCACCACCCCAAACAGACAAACAAAAACCCTACACACACGCCAAAGACCAAACCCACATTAGGGAGTTGTTTTTAATCTGCAGTGTTTTAGCAGCCTGGTTTATGGCGTGACTGTACATACTCTATTGGCAGTACCAAGGGAAAAAGGGGCGAGTGTCAGCTTTAGTACCAAAGACAGAAGTGTGTAACTGTATTCTCTGGCTGTGGTTCTGCCATCACTTGAAAACAGATACGAGATGTATCTTCATGGCCTTTATTTTAATCCCTGGCCTATCTTCATGGCCCTGGTCTCTCTGCATGGACATGGAGTTGCTGGCACAAAGGTGCAGAGAGCAGGACAGGCCCTTTTGTCAGTGACATACCCAGAGTGCTTTCCTGGAGAATGCTTTTCCAAAATATCTGTAGCTGTAGTAAAGCAGTTAGACATGCTTGACTTTTACCTGTTGATGGCAGCTGTTGATCTGGCAACAGACACGAGGTGAAGAACAGTAGCAAAGAGATCTGTGCTTCAGGAGAGAATAGTTAAGTTGAAATTCAAATTATTTGTAATTCATTCTTGGTAGATTTTTAACTATAAAAAATTTAGCGAAGAGAGTATTTAATGAAAAATTTCCATTTGTAAATGACCACACTAGATCAATGCCATCAGCAGAAGATTTCTCAATACTGACAATGTAAGAGGGAATGAACTGGGAAATTCACCTTCTCTGTGAAATGCATCTTTTTCCTGATTGTAGTTCCTTAAGAGAGCTGGGAGACTTAAAAATTTAAAATTTATCCTTACTTGACTTCTGTGACAAGGCTTGACCAATGGCTTCGTTGTTTCTGTATGTACTAGAGGAAATAGTCAAGAATACGCCACTAGCACTAAGCTTTGGTACAGTTGTGTGAAATGAACTATGGTGTGGAAGGAGGCCAGTACTTGGGTTTAGGGTTTGAACAGAACAGGAGACAGGTTATTGTTACTGATCTATGTACTGGTATGTTTTCTGAGCTTATAACTTGATCCATAATTAATTTTATTTTTCTTCATGGCAGGAAGGTAAAAGGAGGCAACATAGATGTGCATCCATCTGAGAAAGCCCTCATTGTCCACTATGAAGTGGAAGCAACGATCCTGGGAGAGCTGGGAGACCCCATGCTGGGGGAGCGCAAGGAATGTCAGAAAATGTAAGGTCATAGCAAGTTCTGATAGCTTTGTCTGTTTTTCATGGAGTCATAAATTCAACAACTCAAAGCATCAACAGCCTGTAAGAATTAATATGTTCTCATCTTTATAAAACTTAGTGCTAGATTAGCAGAGAGTTTAGAAGCCAGGAAATAACATGTGCCTAGGAAAGTTAACATCTAAAACACATGTTGTTAACTGTTTTTCATCCATGTACTTAAAGGTGTTTTGTAAAGAAAAGTGATTATTCCCATTTTACGTGATGGGAACTTGAGGTAGGGATAAGTTAAGTGATTGGTTCCTTCTCAAATGACTGTTAATGTTGGAGCAAGTAATGCTATTGAACCTTTTGACAGCCTTATGGTCTAGCTGTTGGCTCTCCTGCTGTTTTGATGTCACCCCTGCTAGTGATTGTACTACGGTATCTGCATTTTAGTTTTGCCTGGTATTTTTCTTTTAAGCACATTAAAACATTCCCCATTGGAAAAAGCCCAGTAAATTACCATAACTTTAGTTTCCAAGCTGCAAGTTTGGACCTTTCCTAGATTTATCTTATGTCTATACTGAATTATTTTTGAAAATTTGAAGTGGCTATCTGCATGAGTGCATGTAAGAAGAATAATTGAGGAAGCAAAAGAGAATCCTTAAATTGTCTCAGATTTTTGAAGATATCATAAATATTCGTCAGTTTGCAGATGCAAGTTATGCTGATTCATCTGAAATGTGGTGAAATTCCTTTTTGATCCATCCTATTGCTAATGCCCACAGAGTTTTCCTGCCGCTCATTGCTTGTGGACCTGTCTGCAAGTCTGCCAGAGCAGAGAGAGATTCCTGGAAAGAGACACTCCTGGCACTGTAAAAGAACCTTCCTCTGTAGTCCACACCCATAGCTGTTTCTCATTTTGGATTTTTTGTGTACACAGTACTCCTTTGCAGTCCTGTGTGCTTTTTTGGGGTATATTGCGAATAAATTACTGGCTGCTGCGTCTAAGATGGTTATAAGGGATCTGTTCGTACAGCTGCATTTAGTGTTGCTGCTTGTCAGCTGATGGACAGTTAAGGTTTGTCAAATCTGTTTGACAGTGAGTTCCCATTTGGAGTTGTAGAGAGGCACTGCTTTGACATTACCTTTGTAAGCCATGGCACAGGTGTTGGGGGTATCAGGATCATTTCTGCTTCAAGAAATTAATGGCTAAATTCGTTCATAAATCAAAGGACTGAAGACAGGTTTCTTCAGTTTTTAAATTTTTCTATCTGTGTTGCAGCATTCGGCTAAAGAGTCTTAATGCAAATACAGACATTGCTTCCCTGGCTCGAAAGGTGGTTGAAGAATGCAAGCTCATCCACCCCTCCAAACTTGCAGAAGTAGAACAGCTGTTGTACTATCTGCAGAATCGCAGAGATGCCTCAGCAGGAAAAGGTAAATACAGGAATAAAGTAGCGTGGGACTCGGGTGCTTCAGCATTGGACAACTACTGTGTGAGGTTTTTCTAGCTGAGGTCCTAGCTTGCTTGATGTATCAGTTCTCAGGAGATACTGAGAGTGGGGAAGATGTATAGTTAAATCACACTTGGAAAAAAATACGATCTTGGAGCAAGACTGGAGGGAATTCTTTTAACAACCAAAGCGTTTTTGTGTTTTAGTTTTTTTTTTTTTTTGTTGCTAGTTAAACTTAGTATTGATGCTTCTTACTGGCTGCAATAGGACAAGAGGAAACAGCCTCAAGTTATGCCAGGGGAGGTTTAGATTGAATATTGGGAAAAACTTCTTCACTGAAAGGGTTATCAAAGATTGGAACAGGCTGCCCAGGGAAGCGTTGGTATTGCCATACCTGGAGGTGTTTAAAAGACGGGTAGATGTGGTGCCGAGGGACATGGTTTAGTGGTGGTTTTGGCAGTGTTAAGAGCGAGTCCAACCATCAACCTAAAGATCCCTTCCGACCTAGATGGTTCTATTATTAATGTTATTTATATGTGTTGATTGTAACTGCTTTGTGTGTTTTACCCTCTTTTATTCTGTATGTATGTGTCTTGGTGTATTGCAGGGAAGCTTTGCCACAGTGTACAAGCAGAATCAAAGCTGCTAAGGTATCTCACTGTGGAAGTGAGTTTTGTCAGTCTGGGCTTGCACTATGATTTATTACCCTTTGTCTCCCCAGCTGACTGGACTGTAACTGATCATTTAGACTGAAAAGTCAAAAGGTATCTGAGGGTTTATTTTGCTCCCAGTGGGCTGTTCAGCTTCAGAAACCTGACATACCTTAGCTGTGTTAGTCCGACAGGTCAGCTGGACACAAAAGGACTTTGACCTTGATTTAACCAGAATGTTTACTATGAGAATACTAGATACATTTTTTGTCTGTGAGTATGTGTAACTTAACTGCAACCATGTCTTTTTCTTTATAGAAAAGAAAGAGAAATCTAGTAAGCCAAAAGATCCACCCCCGTTTGAAGGAATGGAGGTAAATACTGGTGTTTGAAGAGAAATGCAAACCTATTTACTTCTTAAGTAGGCAGTTATATAAGGGAAGGGGGGAGAGGAAGAATTCTGGGGGTTTTTTGCTTCTTGTTTTTTAAACAAAGAACTTGGTTTGGAAATATTGCACAATGGAATAAAAATCATCTCCATAAAGGGTAAAATATTTGACTTGCATATTTCTCCCTCCAACTATAGCACGCAGCAGGACAGCAAGTGAGGTCTGGAACATCGGACAGGATGCAGGGAGTCATGTCTGAGCATCTTTTGTTTTTTGTAATTAAATCTCCTCAGATTTCCTGGTGTTCATTGGCAGTGATTCTGGATGTGTTTATTTTTTTTTCCTTGTATTTTTTTTTCCCCTAAGATCTTAATCAAAGCTGTGTGCTCTTTTGTCTTGCAATTAAGTAATGTTGTGATTGATTGTCTTGAATTGACATCTCTCTTTCTCTGTGAAACACCTGCTTATGATTGCTTTCAGATTGATGAAGTTGCCAATATCAATGACATGGATGAGTACATTGAGTTACTGTATGAGGACATTCCTGACAAGGTGCGTGGCTCTGCCCTCATCCTGCAGCTGGCTAGGAATCCTGATAATTTGGAAGAACTGCTTATCAATGGTAATTTTAAAAACCAAGGGTAACTTTTCTTAATGTTGTGCTGTTTATTTGTGGTGCTTTCTTCTCAAAGGAAAAGTAATTCACCTTTTATTTGGTGTTTTCTCTAGTTTACGAGGCTTTGCTTCTCAATACATAATAAGCTGGCTGTCGAAGCCCAGTTGGATCTTTCTGCAAATGGGTGCTGCTTAGACTGTTCTTAGGTGGGCCTAACACAGAAATCTTCCTGGCCTCAATAGACTTGAGCTGGCTTTTTTCTGATCCTAGTTATTTTGATGCTAAATCAACTTCAGTTGGCATTGCTGCTGGAGACAGGAGAATGTAGAGCTGTATCCTGAAGATCAGTAAACTTGCTTTGTACATGGGATTTGCAGGCTGACATAAGTATAGGTGTCCAGTTTCCAAGAGAAATAGTAAATTGAATGTGGATGCATCACCAAAGTATTTCACTAGCACACCATGCTCTTTTTTTTTATGGATCCATTTTGAAGTCTTATCAGAATGCACAATAGGACATGTTCACATTGTTGTCACTTTGTGTCTGCATACATACGTGCTGTGCCGTGTGCGTTTTGAGAGCTCCATCCGTGTGGAATAGTGTGTGTTTTGTAAATATGTATGTGTACATGTATATACGTTCTCATTTACTGTTACCCCCTCTCTTCTTGGGGGGGGGGGGGGGCGGGGGGGGGGAAAGGACCTTATACTCTATAAAGGTGTCAGACAAACAAAAGGTAAGGGCAATCCAAACCAGACCTCCAAAGTAATGGCAGGTTCATGTCTTGTTAATTTAGTCTTTTTTTTTTTTTTTTTCCCTTGCTCCCTCTGTATCTTTTACTCTTTTACTGAGCCCTTATACCCCCACATTCCTTGAGTAACTGATGACTTCGATGTGTACTCTACCCATCCTGCAATGTCAGCAAGTAAGATTATTATAAGAATCAGAACGGGAGGGGAATGGCAAGCCATCAAATAATGGCTTGTCCCCATGAGTTGTTGCAAATATTTCAGTGCTTGAAATTAGCAGTTACTGCTTTTCTCGTTCTGATCATGTAACACAGTGTACGTGAAGAGGGACTAGATAGGGGAAAGTGAATGGAAAACATAAGTGGTTTGGAGAGAAAAAGTAAGCTGAAGTATGACAAGAAGAAATATGAACCAAATTATTAAATAATACGAAGTTGCTAGAGGGGGGAAAATAAATACGAAGAAGTGGATGAAAAATGGTAGTTGCCAGGTAGAATTTAAAGGGGATTTGGAGGTGTAATATGGAACATACAGCTGGCAGAGGCCAGAAGATCTTAAGGTTGGTGGTAGTTTTAAGATGACCTTAGTGTTTGGTTGCAGTTTTCTTGCGTGTTGCCCCTTCTTAGGGTTTGTGACTGGATGACCATCTCCAAACAGAACTTGTGAGCAGTGTTACATGTTAAAGTGAGATACCTCTGAAAATATTCCATTAGAAAACTGATAGATGTAGAATAAGGCGTATTGAAATCCTGAGTCTCACAAGACGAGGGAAGTGAAATGCTGATGCTTATCTAACTCTTGTTTTGCTTCAGAAACTGCCCTGGGTGCATTGGCTAGAGTGCTGAGGGAAGACTGGAAGCAAAGTGTGGAACTTGCTACCAATATAATTTATGTTTTCTTCTGCTTTTCTAGGTGAGTGTAAAGTCCTTGTGGATAAGGGATATAAGAACTTCTCTCTGCTTAGTGGCCTTTTATTTGTTTTATGCACTGCATTACAAAACCTTACTGAAACAGGAAAAAAAATAGTGGAGACGGAAACACATTTGTTATAAATGACAAAATTGAGGCATAAAAAGAACCCCCATGGTGAGGTAGTGTGTAGTAGAGCTGGGAATAAACTAGTAAAGATTCTGACCCATAGCTTGTAGGCTGAGCTGCCAACTTTTGTTTCCCTCAGCATTCCTACAGGGAAGAAATGGAGGTGAGTGCTTTCTCTTATTTAGATATGCCAGTGGTTCAGCATACCCTGCTTAGAAATAATTTGAACAGAATTTGCATTGCAACTTGATTTTAGACTTCTATTATGTTTCTCAAGAGTAGTGGGTCCTGTAAAACACTTAGAATATGAAAAGTGGGGCTGATTAAAAAGCATTTTCCTTTACGCATGAAAATTGGAATGTGTTTTTATTTTGACTTGGAACAACACACTGCTGCTTGTCCTCTTACAATTTTGAAAAAAAGTATTCATGTTCTCAGGAATTGTTTTTGATTTGAAATAATTTTCCAATAGAGAAGTGTTATAATGGGGCACAGAGTAAATACCTTTTTTAATACTTCATGTGGTGCAGTGTTGGGACATTGCTACCATAGAAGTCAAAACAGATTTGAGGTTTGCATTTATTATTTTCCTCATGGGTGATTTTTGTTTTCTTCAATGTAGCTTTTCTCAATTTCATGGAATAATCACACACTACAAGATTGGAGCTCTCTGTATGAATATTATAGACCATGAACTGAAGAGACATGAGCTTTGGCAGGAAGAACTTGCTAAAAAGAAGAAAGCTGATATCCTTTTTGTGTGCTGGGGCAGCTTGATGACTTCTGACTTGTCTTGATAGCTGTTGATGAGTTACACGAGATGAGCATACAGAAACTTCTGTGAAAGCAGTAGAATTTACTAGAAAGTGCAAAATTCAATTGCAGATATTAAGAAGACCAAGAGTGAGAGTTTGGGCTGCTGAAGAGATGAAGCTGAAGTTACTAAAACAACGCAAGAAAAAAAAAAAGTTTTATCAGCAGTATGTTTTAGGAACATTTTTGCTGTCTATTAGGATATGATACATCCAAGACTAGGAGGAGAAGAAAAATCATGCTGTAGATTACACGCGTAGCAAGCTGTTGCTGAGGTAGTGTCTTTCTACTGGCTATACCATAGTTTTCTTGCTTTTTACTAGTGATTGAATACAACTTTGAGGACAGTAGTCATCTAGACTGTATAACTTTTATCTGAACTCCTTAACTTCTGCAATTTACTTGATGAAGATCCTGAAAACCAAACACTGAAAAAGGACTATGAGAAAACTTATAAGAAATATCAAGGCCTGGTTGTCAAGCAGGAACAGCTACTCAGAGGTACCAAATCCAAATAGTAAATTATTTCCTTGTTGGTGGACATGGGTAGAGGGTTCTACTGGATGCTTGTTACAACCGGGATATGTTAAGCATATTGAATGTGTGGATGAATATGGAAGAGCATTGCCAAAGAATAGGGAGAAGATGAGTACCTTAGAAATTGTTAGCATGCTGTCAAACAATCTGATTATGTGATTTGTCAGTCTTAGAGGAAAAATAACAAAAGTGATCCGCTTAACTACTCTTTGCTCATGATGTTGTTTGGGAGGAGTTGGGTTTCTTGGTTTTTTTTTATTTTAACTTTGGCTAACAGCCTGTATCTGACTCAAGTTGAATAGCTTTCACTCTATCTCAGTTCTTGTACTAAAATGTTTAATGTTAGATTGAAACGATCCAAGTGGCAAAGCTTTCCTGGGAAGGGCATTTTAATGGTTCCCATTGGAATTGAAAGAAAAAAAAAATAGTGATCATAATTATTTTTTTTTCAAAGCTGCTATTAGAATTAATCTTAATGCTATCTAAACAGGAATAAAAAGCATTCATAGTCAGTTTCCTTCAAAATGCACTGGGAAGGGAGTGGAATGCTTCTGAAAGCTTTGTCTTAAGCACTTAATGTGTATGTAGAGACTTGTTTAGTTCTATTGTCTTTGATCTGTTGGTATGATTTGTATTGCACTTTGTTAGTTGCACTTTACCTGCTCCTAAATCTTGCTGAGGATACTCGCACTGAGCTGAAGATGAGAAACAAGAACATTGTCCATATGTTAGTGAAAGCACTGGACCGTGATAATTTTGAGCTACTTATCCTCGTTGTATCTTTCTTGAAGAAACTCAGCATTTTTATGGAGAACAAAAATGATATGGTAAGGCTCATAGCACTTTACTGCAATATTGAAGAGGTATGGACTTTGAAAACTTTGTGTGGTTGGAGGGAAGACGGAGACACGCTGTCCCCAGCTTAAATATCTGTAGCACTTTTGTTACTAGTAAAATGAGCAAAAGGAAAGAAGTACAACATCCAGCCATAATGTACTGCAAAAATTTTTGAAGAACTGTAATTCAAGGCAGTGAAGCTACCTCAAAGTATGATACATGAAATTCCAAATTTTGAAGTTGGCACCCAAGTCTTGCCATCCCCCCTCTTCTGGAGATGCTCATGACCCTTCCCCCCAACTAAGTTCTTTTGAGAGCACATGTATTGTCTCTGCCATGTATTGTCTTGGAAAGTGAGGTAGTTATTCTTTTGCAGTTTGCTAGGCTAGTTTACTGATTTCCTACGCCAGCTTGGTCTTCAAAGGCACCTCACAACTGTTCCTTCATGTTGCCAGTAGCTCCTAAGAACTGGAGGCAGTGTTATTCTTCATAAGCTTTTTTTTAGGTGAAGTCTCAAACTTCTGAAATTGTAGTGTGTTTTTTTTTTTGTGTGGCTTTAACCTCTAGCCAAGTATCTCCTTTACTGATTCCCCATGGCTTTTAGTAGATACATGTTTTCACTTCTGTGCTTTTATGCCAGTTGGTTAAATAAAGATGGTAAATTTTCCTTATCCAAGAGGTAATCTGAGATTAATGTTACATTTAAATTGTGAGAGGAAAAGATCTGTGTGAACGCAATAGAAAATGAATTGCATCTTTATTACGGGAGCTGTCATTCTCATGCATGCGCACTGAACACTGCAGATGAGTTACCTCCCTTATTTATATATGGGTATCCTATTTCTTAACAAAAGTCAGACACTAAGCATGCGTTTTTGGGGAACGTAGACTGTTTATCAGGTGATTGGTCATTGATTTAGTTTATACTTGTGTAGTGCCCTGAAGGACTTTATTAGGAAAATAAGGATTAGCTCTCCAGCCCACTGATTTGCTGGCATACTTTCCACATTCCATTTGATTTAGTGGAAAAACAAATGAAACAAAATTGTTGAATTTATTTTATTGCAGCGTGTTTTCAACAGTTTTGAAAAGACTTTTGAGAAGGTTTGTATGCTTCAGGTCATCTGTCTGTTTGAGCGTTCCTTACTGATAATAAATATGATACTTTTTTCTCTACAGTATTATTAAGGAAAGCTACCAAGAAAGGAGAAGGTGTTCTAATATTTATATCAGGCAATCACACAAAAATGTCAAAGGCAGAATGAACTAAGATTACTTGTGCAATGCCTGATTCTAAGTAAAACTGAGTAATCCACGTGTATTTATAGCACATTCTTTCCTTTGGTATTCAAAGTGCCATATTAAATTCAAAGCAGTGAAGTAGGAGTTCTTGCTATCTGATTGGTTTTGATCAAAGGTGTCCAGTCAGTGGTTTGATTATTGCTCTATGCCATGTGGGGAGAGCTGTAATTTCTTTTCTTTGTATTTATTCTGTGTGTATTTATAACTGGAAGGCTAGTTACATACACGCAAAAGTTTTAAGAATGCAAAGTAATTTTATGTGCCTCCTTCTGGCCAAAGAAGGTTCTGGGAAACAAAAAATGAATGCATTTAAAAGATTATGTCAAATAAAAGCAGAGAAGTGTTGCTTAAAAGATGATAAAAACTTTCTGAAGTCTTGCCAGTCAATGCTCAGATGTCTTTTCTGGCTGGTAAAGTGAACATGATCTCAGGAACTGATACCACTTCTCAGTTCCTGGATTCCACTTCTTAATTTGAAAGTGATACATGTTTCAAGATTACTTTCATGCTTTTATCAAATTAACGTACAGGATAGCATGCCTCTTCCGAGAGCACATGCAAAGTTCTGTCTAGGGGTTCATTTGAAATTCATAATGAAAGGTCTCGATTTCTTTTTGCATGCCAATTTTCTGCCTTTTTTTGGTTGGGTATCTCTTTGACTCTAATGTCAGTTGCTCCAGGGTTGATTGTGTTTAAGTTTAAATGAGTTCCCCGCCCCCCAATCTAGTCTTACAAGTGATGTCTTGACCGCATTCTTGCAGTATTCCAACTGTGAGGAATATTTCCAAGACATCTGAACTGTTCAGTTCAAAAACTTTTTTAATCAACATTACCCAGTAACCCAATCTAGAAGAATTCAACCACACAGACATAAGCAAAGCTGCTTCAGATGAAAATGCACTGACAGTCGCTATTATGGGTACAAATTGGATATGTATTTGCATACATGTGCGTGTGAATATATAACACACTGAGAGGGGTTTTATATTGAAGACAAAGCTAAGTTTGGATGAATTATGGATTTTCTTTTTCTTGATATACAGGTTGAAATGGATATTGTTGAAAAACTTGTGAAAATGGTACCCTGTGAACATGAAGACCTGCTGAACATCACTCTTCGACTCTTACTAAACCTTTCCTTTGACACAGGCCTGAGAAATAAAATGGTACAAGTTGGTCTGCTTCCCAAACTCACTGCACTTCTAGGTATGTTTTCTTTTGTTCTAACATGAACATTTCAGCAGGGACAATGAAGCTGTTTGCATCACAACATAGTGTGCCTAAAAGTTGCTACATCACTTTTCTCTGTGCCAAAGAACGTCCTCACTGCTCCCAACTTTTTGTCATTCAAATCATCTTTTCAGATGCAGGTTTAAATGGAAGTTTAAAATAACGTAGTTCCCAGTAGATTTATTCCTGTGTTCTCTTAAACTGTTGAATGAGTCTTCTGGTCCTTAAAAATGACCTTGATAGCTACCTGAAAACCATGTGAGCTGACACATGGGTGATGTTTGTAATTTTGGGGGAGCACCTAGGAAAAATAGCCAGCTTCATTTTTTAAATGCAGCTTGATATATGTGCTGCCTCTTACCACCTTAATGGTGCAGATAGAGAGATCAGAAATTTCCCAGCTTTGTCAGCTTCGATTCTAGGCAGACTGATTTTTATGTTTTCAGCTTGACAGTCTGTAACTTGTGTTAAGATCACGTGAGTACTTCAGATAGAAGTGAAACTTTTTGTTGTCCATAGGGGAAAGCCATGGAGACAATAAAGAGTTTGGAAAAAGCAGAGGATTGTCTGATTTGGTCATTGTGTGCTGGAGTTCTGAGGAGGAAGTTTTTGTTGCTCCTTGTGTACTCTTTTGTTGATACTATTTAGAGGCTGCTTAAATGTTTAGCAGGATTTGGCCATAAGAATTGCTGAGTGCTCATTCGTAAGTGAGGGATGAAGATCTTGTATTACGGAGCCCTAAATGTGTGAAACACTGATGCAAGACATTGTTAAAGCTTTCTGAGATATGTTGGGTTTGGGGTGCACTAAACCCAGTGCAGCTGGTGTATCCAGATGTGATTGGAACAAGAGGAATGCAACAGTGACTCGATGAGCTTTCTCCCCTAGCTTTGTATAGTCTCTTAGGATTGTTTGCCTTCTCAGTTTTGCATTCAACTTCAACATGGCCTTATTGCTGTTTAGTATACAAGTTAATACCATGAAAACTTACACACTTTGGAAGCCTTAATCCTGTTGGTGATTAATAAAACGGTTACCTGATATATCCTGAAATGCCTCAGATCCTTTTTATGCTTTCTGCCCCACAGCCATGTTTGCACTTGATATCCTCCTCTGGGCTGAGCTAGGAAGAAGAAAAATGGCATTTGGAATCCCTCTTCTTTATCCTTTTTTCCTCAAGACAATGGTATTTGCAGTAAACTGATAAGTGGAAGCTGGTCAGGAAATACATATTTCTCTTGTTTGAGAGAGGATCTGGCCAGGTAGTCTGGTTCAGCTTGGATTGTAAGCTTTTTGGAGCAGGAACTTGTCTCTTTGTTTGCACAGCAGCTAGTACTATGGCCTACGGCTAGGGCTTCTGAGTGCTTGTCACCCCAAGCAGTGGTATGACACAAATCACTGAGAAGTCCCTGCTCCCAGAAATTCCTAATTTAATGTTAGAGTCAGACTAGACTCATCAGTTAAATACCTGCTTTCTGGTGTTTGTTTGTAATGAGAGAAGAATTTCTTTTCATATGACATTCTCTTGGACTTGTAAGTACGCCTGTATGGAAGGCCATTTTGCACAGAACTGGCTGCTTAAATTGCAGTCTGTTCCTGAAGTGGCTGTTAGAACTTGCTGTAGATTATCCTACTAGTACTTCCAGAAGCTCCGCTGGCTGGCTCCACAGGCAGTTCCTCTTTCCTTGGCTTGGAAGTGTTCAACACCCCCCCTCACCCACCCACCCCCCCCTTTTTTTTTTTCATAGAGGCATGTGCTGTTTGCCCTGGCTCCTCTCTGTAGAATTGCTTGATACTTATTTTGCAATGTGATGGTTAGAAAACGTAGGTAGAAGTATTGTCTATTACTTGTTTCTTAAGCGAGCTCTGTGGTTTGTGAGACTCTTCTCGATACGGTGGTTCAAATAATTCTCAAATACATCACTTTGTGTGTCCTGTCTCAGGGAAGCCTGCAACCTTAATAATAAAATAATCATGTGCCAGATGCCCCTTTTATACAGGTTACTTGGGTATTAAACACGCATTATTCAAGTCAGTACCCTTCGGCTTACATTTGCAGGTCACCTTAAAGTGCTAACACACCTCAACAGCTGTTGACAAGTTACCATACAGCTCCTAATGCCAAGAGGTCAAGTTTGTTGACTCAGCCTACTGAAATTTAACATTTGTGCATGCTGTGCCTTTGAGTCTTTAGCACTGGGTTTGAGTTGAGTATAAATTAAGTATAGTAAGTGCTTAAGGGGAGATTTGAGATTGTGAAGAATTAAAGGACAGGATTTCTCAAGCAGCAGTTCACGACTGAGCGCTGAGGTGGCTGCAGTCTGCAGTTCTGTAAGATGTGGCACTTTCCCAAGGGACACTTAGTGGCTTGGGAGTGGGAAGGCTCTAAATCTAAGTGGAGGCTGGAAGCAGAGGGGATGGACTGGCTTCAAATGAGCTATCAGGAATAGATTAAGTGTGGCAAGGATATATTGGAGAAGAACCATCTTCTTTCTTTTCCTCTCACTCCAGAGTGTTGAGGCTGCTGTTGAAAGCATGGGCATGAGAAATTCTGCTTAGTCTTGGTTTCCATTTTAATTAGCCTTTTCTTTTTAATAGTGCCAATGCCTGCTTCCCCATGTAGCTTTGCCAGTCAACACCACTTGCTAGTTTTCGCGGCTTCTCTTCACAAGTCTGAAGTATTGTATATGACAAGACTCCTCTTGCTCCCTTCAGGCACCCAAGTTAATCAACTACAGCTGATCTTTGTTATGCTCTGAATCTCAAAGAACTGGGTGCAGTTGAGGGAAATTTGGCTTCAGACTTGAGATCAAATGCTGGAGCAGAGCTATGGAGGCCTATGAGATACAGCCTGCTGTATTCAGGCTTGTCCATACACAAGCTGTTTGGAGAGGTATGAGAAGAGATTTTGTTGATTTGTGTGACTTCAGTTCTTTAGGAAAACCTTGTAATTGTTGAGTCACCAGGACGTTATGGAGAACATTTTTTGTACTAGTGTCTTTGCTTTAATACTTAGAAATTATATTTACAGAGTGATCTCTCTTTTTTTTTCTACATTTTCTGTGTGAATGCTTTATGTGCCAGTTTATGTGAAGTATGGCGTCAGTGGATTAAGGTGAGAATCCATGTGAATTCACCAAGTGGTTTAAACTAGATGTTTGCCTGAAATGTGGAAAACACAGATTGAGCGCCCTCTAATCATCACCTTGGAAGGAGAGACCAAAGCAGCCTGCTATAGACTATTCTGCAGAGGTTTGCTTTACTCTTACAGTGTTCTCATTTTGCTTTGCATGTGTAATTCAAGTGAAGTGGAGTAGAGGAGTGACTTGCTCCAAATATAGTAGAGCTTGGTGCTTAGTGTATTCGCTTGTGGAAGGTATTCTCACTGAAAGGGGGAAACATAGATCTGAACTTTAAGAAAATAGATTCACATCCTTCATTCATCCCTGTGAATGCTCTCCTACTGTTGGACAGAAGGAAGATGTTACTCTTTTTCATAATTCTTCCCCTGGATGTGTGATGGGTTTCTAAACTAAATGCCCTGGCAGCAAACAGAAGAAAACATTGTCTACAAGGAAGAATAAAAAAACCTCACTTCTTGTTTGGACCAATTCCACTTTGTTTTTCAGTTAACTGGCCAAACTAAATACAAAATTTTCAGTACAGCTCTCTTAAATATACTCACAGTTTGTGATTCACATTCTTCTAATAAGGGTGCTATTTTGTGCTGTGTCTAAGTGGTTTCTTAGGCTTTGTGAAGTGAGACAAATAGTTCTCCATTCTCCATGAGAACAGCAGGCAGTTTGTACAGCAGAACCAGCTGAGTGCTGCTGTGTGTGTTATGGCAGGCTGCAAACTCTTCTTGGCGGACCCCTGTTCAGACGGAGCTGCTGGCAGTATGCGAGTGTGGCAGGCAGTACTGGGGTTTCTGTGTCCCCCTGTGGGTTAGTTACTTGTCTCAAAAGGGTATAAATGATAGGGAATGGTGCACAAGCTGATACAGTGGGAACTGTGGTGCTGCTTGAAGTGTAAAAGGAGTAGGTCTGTCTGAATGCAGAGAGCAAATGTTTCTTCTATGAAGATCTTCATCCCTTTGAGCTGCTGAGCAGTTCTTAGGTGTACTGAATGCATATTGTCTTGAAATGCCTTTTTTTTTTTTTTTTATTCACTTCCCAGTGCAAGCCATGCTTAAAGAATGAAAACCCAGTATGCTTGGAATTCAGACTGAAGTGTCTCTTCTTGGTTGCTCAAAACTACTAGCTGCTTTTAAAAATCAAGGGCTGATTGAATACAGGTGTTGGTGAGCTGAAAAGTAGGCGGGTCACAAAACAGTACCATTTGCAAATCAGGCCCAAATGGGACTTGGAGTGCAGAAGGGTTGTGCGTATGGCTGTGGGAGTGTTACACGGTGCTAAGGTGTTCAATCTCAAAAAGATTTTAGGTGGTGGTGAATGTCTTAAGTTGTGTTTTCCAGTACAGATTACAGTTACTGAAAGAAAATTGGCTGTGGATTTGTATTCAGCCAAGTAGGTGAGCATTTGTTATACAACACTCTGAAATAGAGTGTAATCAGTCCCAAGTAGCGGTAGTATAGTTTTGCCATCACAGTATGTATTGAGCCTGTATGCCTTACTAATGTGAGCATCCTGGTCTGATGTGCTTAATTTCTTGGTGTTCCAACACTTAGTATCAGCACACTGAGAAGTAGGACCCATCTGATCTTACATAGAAGCCTATGGGCTGTGCAATAGTTCGCAAACTCCAAAGTAGGTCAGACTTTTCTATTATTCTTTATTTAAGCTGCAGATAGCCAGAGCAGAGGGTAACTTTGACAGTCTGATTTAGTCCTCAGTGAAGAGTGTCTTCATTAGGTTCATTGATAGAATTTTTGAGAGTTTTACTATGTCTAAAATACTTTCTGGAATCTGCTGAAATTAATCTGGTATTTTTCTATTCTTTACAAGTTAGGTCTAATGAGCAATCAAAGAATTGCCAAACAGTTGTATGTTGGGTTTCTTAACAATCAAGTCTTGATATGGTATGCAGCCAAGCTGGATTATATGTTGACTGCTGTTTAAAAACCCAAGAAGTACTTTGCTCTCTAATTAACGGAGTGCTGTGGGTTTTTAATGTTCTGTTCCTTTTATGAAAGTTTCTTTTAAGCAGGCTTAAAGTAGATGTGTTCTCTTTATGAGTTCACTTGGCCTTTTTGTAATGAACTACTTATGGAGCTTCACACATCTGTTGAAAAATGGAGCTTCTTATAGGCTACTGCAGTGTTTTTTCTGACTTTAATAGGCCTCGTTTATCCTATAAAGAAACATACATTTTCTTACCTGATCAAGTGAGCAAACAATAGGGGTCAGATGTGGCAAAGACCCTAACAAAAAGCACATGTCCAGCCATCAGGGTGAGGTAAAGTCATATCGGGATTGCTTGAAGTTATTAATGGCAGTAAAATTTATGCTTCCTCCTGTTTTCCCAATTAAATTGAGAAACCTTTTTTTCCAAAGGTGGCTCTGCAGCAGCTGGTTCTAATACTTGTTGTGTGAATATTGCCTGGGGTGTCTCCATTCCTTTATAGTAGAGGCTGGCTGAAGCACATTAAGTAACAGTTCAACTACAGGGACCAGTCTGTTGGAAAGCAGTAATTATTAAGGGATTTATTTTAATGGTAGCGTTTTTTTATCATTTGTGGTGACTATGGCCAAGGCTTAAAAAAAAAAAAACCAACCCATGACAACAAACAAAAAAACAACAACAACAAAAAAAAACCACCAAAAAAACCCAGAAACGAAAAACATCTCTTAATATTCAACTTTTAAGTCTTTATTAGAAGTGTGAATAAACCTAGCATGTCTAACTGATTAAGGAGAGTGTTGCGTGCATGATGTGTCTTAGAACCCAGCACTTGTTTAGATATCTTAACAATTAGGCACCGAACTTGAGTATTGAAGAAAAATTGACTTCTGATCTTGAGAAACATAGAACTCGGAATAGAGAGACATCAGTATCACTAATCGTATTTGAAGCAGAAATAGAATCCTAACTAACTTTAAGGTAAAAGCCTTCACCATATCCCTGCTTCATGCTACTGGTAAATTGTAGTGAATTTTCAGGAAAGAATAACAGAAATTAATAACATCATATATTCTTACGAGTTTTTGAAGCCTGGAAAAGAGAGGAGGCTGGGGCGATACCTTATAGCAGCCTTCCAGTACCTAAAGGGGGCCTACAGGAAAGGTGGAGAGGGACTCTTGATCAGGAAGTGTAGTGGTAGGACGAAAGGTAATGGTTTCAAACTGAAAGAGGGGAGATTTAGATTGGATATCAGGAAGAAATTCTTTCCTGTGAGGGTGGCGAGGCACTGGAACAGGTTGCCCAGAGAAGCTGTGGCTGCCCCATCCCTGGAGGGGTTCAAGGCCAGGCTGGATGGGGCTTGGAGCAGCCTGGTCTGGTGGGAGGTGTCCCTGCCCAGGGCAGGGGGTTGGAACTGGGTGATCTTTGAGGTCCCTTCCAACTCTAAGTTGTTGTTCTGTGATTCTCTTGTAAGACTTTTCTGACTCCTTTAACACTGTCTGGAGTTGGAAACAGTGTTTTTCCATTTTATAGCTGTTACAGGTGGATCCTTGCTAATCTGAACACTCAGCCTTTGACTGTTCAGGTGAGTGAAAGCTCATTGCTGTGCTGCTGTGCTGCTCACAAGTGCACGTGTGTATTTAGCTGTGTTACTAGCTTTTCTAATGAAGAGGATAACTTTGGTGTAACCCAAGAAACTAACTTCACGAGTGTTGACTGAAAATAGAAATGCTTATGTCGGCAACAAGGACAGGAGTGGAGAGATGGCAGCAATCTAAAGGTGAAGCAGCTAAGTTTTTGGAAATTCACTAAACTGATGAATGGGAAAGATCCCCTGAACCAGTATTTCTACTATGGAGCTTACATTATGTGACTACGTAGTTAATTTGATTCTTTTAATTGTTTCTTTGCATATTGCAAGAGCAAATTAATACTTAAAATAAAAAGTCTATCTAGTCTTCTGTGTGACATCTGAAAGCTTAACAGGGCATAACTTGGATGCCTAAAGCATGATGGAACAACCAACCGGCTCTAGTATCTTGGAAAATCCCCATAAAGAAGGGGTGGGGCACTTCTGCTAGTCTTCCTAATCTATGGTAAAATCTTCGTAAAGCCTATATGAGGCCCAAGGCAGAAGAAAAAGGAGCACCTTTTCCAGAGCCCTTGCGAAACCTGCAGGTAGAGGGATGGTCTCAAAGGGTCAAGTGGAAAAAATTGGAGATGTGGTAGTCCCATAGATCCTAAAGTTTTTACAAGTTCAGATGTAAGGGGTAAGGTTACAATCCACGTCTCCTTTTGGAAATTTTAACTCACAAAGTTCTGCTGTTTATCTAAGAGTTTCTCAGATAATCTTCTCCAGTGCTGGAGACCAGCTGCAGATTCCCCATGTCTGCAGCTGCTAAGGTGAGAAATCCTTTGTCAGTTGATAGTATTATCTTCAGATCCTTTGAGCTGATGGGGGAACAGATATGCTAACATAAAAGAAATTAAAAAATTATTGCATTATAGTTAGTATAGTGCTGGTATATCTCTATACATTCAATTTCTGTCCCTTTGGTCTCTGACATACAGATGCTTTGCAGGATGGCTTATAATTTTACATATTTGAGTAGTCCCATTGCGTAAAGTAAAACTTTCTTTGTGAGGCTGGGGCCTCAAATGTCTTTTTATTCCTTATGGAAGATCTATCAGATCTCTGAGAAACTTGTAGATCATCAGTGAATGACCTTTTAAATAACAAAACTGTAATGTTTTCATGATAAGAATAATACAATTTAATTGTTTACCTTTCTTCCAAGACTTTGACAGTAAGAGTATGCTGGTGCTTGCATAGGAACAGTATCTCTTGAATAATATGGAACTTAATTCTTGTTATCTGGAAGACTCAAAAGCTCAACCAATATGTAACTCCACTTTTTGGGCTTAGTGGATTTGAACCTCAGCTTTGTACTACAGCACCTTCAAAACATGGGTAAAACCAGTTTCCATTTCAATGTGGTAAATCATCCCGTTCTCAAAGTGAAAGGTAGCACCCTGCATTGTTTTTTTCCCTCCTTTGAGCAGGAGCATTTTGAAGTATATCTGCACCATCCATTCAGAACTGAGGCTGCTCTGCTGTGGGGCTGTGTACCCACAGAGCCAGGAGCATGGAAAACCTCCACCTTTTTCCTTTCCCACTGAATTCCAAACAAAAGATTGGAAAGGTGTTTTTAGGGCAGAGAAGTCTGAATATTTTCTAGTAATTGTAATCTGTTTCATGAAATATAGTAGTTTAATGGAATATAGTGCAGATGTGGCAAAAATTATGCATGTCCTATAAATATGCATTTAATTGTATTGCATTTCATCTATGTAGCTTGGTTGGAGACTTCTAAAGGAACAGCTTTGTGTGGAATGTTTTCCACCTACTCTGTAAGTGGGTGTTTCTTAGCTTGATTCAAACAAAGAACCACCTCTTCTAATTTCCAGTTTCTTGTAATAGTAGTTAATTCTTAGTTTCTATCTCTTGCTTTCTTCCTTGGTCATATCCTGACCCAAAATGTATTTCTTTTGTGGAGAAAAGAGAAGTAGCTTTATCTTCTTCCTTCAGGGATGACCTGTTGCCTTCTGTTTTCTCTCTAATCTGAACTTCTAATTGATTTATCTCTGGTTTGTGCAGTATATGGGATATTATAACCAATCAGCTTCCAATTTCTGTGTGTGAGTTCAAGTATGATTGGTTGTAGGACATCCTAAATAACAAAAATGAATGTGTTTTTTTTTTTTCTGTAGGAAGATCAAGCCTCAAAAAAAGGACTAAATTTAGCAGTAGATTGTCTGCTCACTGGCTATACTTTGTTGTCTTTTATGAGTAGCAATACTGCAGTGAGGTGTTTACTGTATATTTTTACGTCTGTCTTGCATAGAGTTCCAGGCAAAGAAATTGAGCCTGGGGCTCCAGATGTGCAGCTTCGTTGTTGTCTATAGGTGTAACATTAAATAACCAAAATTAGTCATTTATTAGTCCTTTAGCTTAGGATTCATCATCATAATTCCTTCTTTGTTTCCTAGAAAAAAATAATTGTATCTGTGTTTCGGATGTGGCATGTACTTAGTTCTTTGGGGGAAGAAAACAAACCAAAAACCCCCAGCCACGGCAAAATCAGGATTTTAAGTTAGGCTTATGGTTTCAAGCCAGTTTCAAGTAACATAAAGGTAGCACAAGAGGGGTTATTAGTATGTAATTAATATCATAGTTATTTACAGTGCCTGGTCTCCTTGAGTATAAGCAGATTTGAAAATTCTTTCAGGTTCTTGATAAAATAAACTGATATATCCAATATGATTTATATTTACATATGTAAATCAAACCACTATGTGTCTGAACCACACATGGAGTAATATAGTCCAACTGTTTCAGAGCTGGTTGCAAGGAATAATATGGAATAGAGGTAAGCAGAGATACCTTTCTGTCTCTTTTCTCATAAGATCACTGCTAATTATGATCCATGTGAATAAACTCTTGATTTCAGTGTTTTCTGACAGCAGAGTGAGAGGGTGTATAAATCTGATATTCAGTTTGTGACATTCTTACCCAGCTAGATTTCTTATTTGCCTAATTCTGCAGCAGATTTGACTTGAGAGTATCAGAGTTTGAAACCGAAACGAGGATTCACTCTGCCACTTTAATAGGTATTTACCTTCATTTGTGTTCTGGTTTTGATTTAGTATAGTTAATGTTTTGCACATGAGTTGGATAGGATATACTTCATATCTCATGTGGAGACATTGATGATTCCATTAGAAATGATGGCTACTTGAATTCCTGATCGTGTCACGTTTGAATAATTTAGTCCGTAATTTTTATTCTCCTTTTTACTTTAGCACTTGAAAGCTGAATGCTGCTGCTGCAACACAGATTGGCATTTCAGTTTTACAGCTTTAGGGTTTCTCTTTTATTATCGTGGAGCTAATGGAGGATTTTTTTCATTTTTAAGCTCACAAGCTCAACCAAAATGCAGGACCTGATCTCGTGATCAAGAAATCGTATTGTTTTTCTTCTGCTACTTGTACCATTTAGATATTTAACCTTAGTAAGAACAAGACATGGAATTCAGGCGTTGGTCCACAGAAATGGCACATGGCTTTTTATTAATGTTCAAAGGCTAAAAATCTGAAGCCATTTTGAACTCAGAACCCATCATGTATTTATTTCCCTCTCTAATTTGCAGAAAACTAGTTGTGAAAACAGCCCGAGGGACCTGATATTTTTCCATCCCAGCTGCTCCAGCTGAACTACAGCTGCAAAAAAAATCTAAGTATTGTTTCTATAAACTGTTGAGTGTATTTTATAACACAATAATTCCCACAAAATCAGTAACTGCAGTTAATGACCGGTTTGTTAAAGCATTAACTGCACTCAGCTGGGAATGACCAATTTCTCTGGAATGGCTGTATAAGAACTAAGGATAATTCAGTAACACTTTCAAATAATTATTTGGTTAATTAATGGTAAATTCTTGTGGAAATCCTATCAAAGTACTTATGACCCCCACATTTAATATCCAATGAGTTCATTATGATTCATGTTTTATTGCCATAAATACCAGAAGAATCATAATGACTAGGCCATTATTTTCCAGGGCTGCCCTTACTGCTTTAGGCTATTTGGCTATTCCACCTTCAGTCATAAAAAGCTTGATGCTCAGAACTACCAGCATTTGTAAGCCACAACTTTTCTGGCACCCCACCAAAACTTTGGTGATTTTTACGAACACGTTTGGCAGAGATCTGGTGGGGTTTTTTTTCTTTTCTTTCTCTTGCTTTTTCTAGTTAGGGGAATAATTGATGCCTACTGTACCAAGTCATAAGGAAGTCTTTCTTGCAGTGTCTGCTTTTTCATGTGTGGCCTTCAGTAGTGGTCAAAAATAGCAAAAAAAGGTATCACTTCCATGCTTTCGAAAGCTGTTCTCCAGCCAGGTATGGGGCAGGGTTTGAAATTTTTACAGCCAGGTCCCTAAACAACGATTGAATTAGGACTTTATTCATTAGCATTCAGATAAGTATAAAATAATTTAAAAAAAAAAAGAGTAAACTTGGTACTGATATTCAAGTAATAGTCAGTAGCTGCCAGTTTATATTTTGGGGAGTGAAGTCCCTGTGCAAAAGGATTACAGTTGACTTGGTGGATTTTTCAAACGATCTGTCGCTTCTTACCCTTTTATACAATCTTCAGCCTGTAAGATGATGCTTAGTGTTTAAAATCCTGTAGTTGTTGAATCTACCTAATTTTCTCCTTCTAATGTTCAACAAACTAGTTATGCACAGTTTCCAGTCAGCTTTCCAGTAGGCTGTATGATTCCTAATTGAGCATGAGATTAACAATTGCATTAAATCATGCTGGCTGTCCTTAGAAACAACCACCTCCTCTTGGTTTTTCCTAAAGCGTTTGATTCTTTGGCTCATGATTGCCACTGTTTTGCATGAGAACTGAAAAAAGTCAGGGGGTTCTGCTTTTTTCTCCACCAAAGTGCTTCCACAGGGAAAATGGGTGAGTGAAACTTCCAGACATCAGCCCGAATTTCGTCCCTTTCTGGGAAATTAAAATGAAATTAAACTTAAAGTGCATACATCACTAAATACTTGAAAGCTGGTTTAGTTGCACACTGTTTTCTTTTAGCTTGAGTTCTGTAGTTTATTTTCATCTTCAAGTTAGTAGAATTCAGGGTGGGGTTTTTTTCTGTTTACTGAACAATTGAAAAATACTTCCTTGCTGAGCCTTTGCAATAAGTGCCTATGACTTAAATGCTCTAAACTCTCTTCTCTGTTCCCTGTGTTGACAGTAGGACAGGGGAATTCAGGGAAAAAGGGTCAGGTAACTGAGCAGCAAGAAGGAATTTAAATTCAACTCTTCTTTTTGAAACTGTAGCTGTCTTTGCCATTTTTGTGTTATGAAATTTGCCCTATGGCTCATACTTCAAGAGAACGATTTAGGTGCCAGTCATTAAAAGCCAGCTCTTTAAGAGTCCATCCAGATAAAATAAATTGATTTGAATTCTAGATACTTCTCACGCTTTGGGTATTATCTAGGTCTTTTTGATTTTTTGGTAGTATAGAAACCAAGGCAGTGCTGTCATTCAGCACTGATACCCAGAGTGGTGGTCAGGCATCAGAAAGGTTATTGTGACAGGCTGGACCTTTGAAAAAAGGAGAGAGAAAATTATGCAAAGAGTTTCTTCTCAAAAAACAGAAAGCCTTTGCTACTATAGTAAACTATTTTATTTGAAGATAAGCTACCAGTATTGCCAAATACCAGGAAACTACTTTTGCTATCAAATGTAAGACTGTATCTTAGCTGATGCTTTATCTTAGCGCAAGTGAAGCTTCCAAAAATAATGAGGAAAAAAACAGGTGAAAGAGCTATAAAGTAGCATCATTCATGTTGACTGCCTACCAGTACATACCTGGTGAAGGTCTGGTCCAACTTCAATCTAGTCTGTTTTTCCCGTTGCTGTTCTGGGGAGCCAACTTTTCCTCCCTTTCATACTGGCTTACCTTTTGCTTCACATAGTGTTTCCTGCGTTATCCAGCAAAGTGTAATTGAAACTTGATTCTTAAATTTGGGTCTTGATATTTGAGTCTTAAATAGAGGCATGGAAGAAGTGTTAAGAGCAGTGTAAACAGCTCTCTTTTTTCCTAGACCCATGAAATTTGAAGGCATAATTTACTCTTTAAAATTTTATATTTGCTTAGGAGAAGCCTTTAGCAGTACATATGGGAAGCTTTTTTCATTTAATTGTTGGATTTACAATGTCACTACAAGTGAATAGGTAGGTAAGATGACTAGTCACAGGAGAAGCCCAAAGATGATAAACACTTAATTTTGATTAAAACAGAGTGTATATGCTTTAGCAACTATAGTACTGTCTGTGCTTTTGTTTTAATAATAGCCAGGGTAGCTTTCAAATTTGAGCATTATCCTTTCTCCGACTGCTAAGGGTGCAGAAGGTTGTGATGTTTTTTCAAACAGGTAAAAATCCAGAAGGATCTGAAAGGTCAGCTATGTTTTTAGGTTTGGCATGGGAAAGAATATTTCACTGTTGTATGGCAACTGCCAGAAGGGTTTCATGGGTCTTTTCTTGTCATTCAATTTTGAAAAAAGGCCCGAATGTGCATTCTCAGGATAAAGGCATCATATCCTTGCTGCTTAAAGGAAATTCCAGCTCCCAGTGATGTATGCAGAAGAAAAATGGAACTCTGTTGCTGTTTGAAATCTTGATGCTTTGCCAAAGTGTTAAACAGATATGTTCTAACTTAGTTTAAATAGCAGTGGGAGGTAGGATATTTCTGATCAGTTGTATACGAACTGTGAATAAATTCTAAGTTGGTGACCTTATTGCATCCTGGTCTAACTAACAAACATGTTCAGATGACTATTTTATGCCATATATAGCCAGTATCCTGCTAGTGCAGGGCTAGAGGAGAGCCCAAGAGAATGCTTACTCCAGATTTCAGCAATGAGTCAGAATCAAATTCATCTGTGTTGTTCTTAAATATTTGTATATTTGTCTAAGTTGGTTTTATAGAACCTTTCAGTTAAATACTTCACAGCCTACTCACATTAACTGCCCCATTTTTTCTTGAGAATCTTTTTCTCTTTAGGAAGTATTAACGTGAAAATATACTGATGTTGGTTTTGAGATGTACGAAACTCAAAAGGCACCCGCAGGATAATGTTATCATTTAGAATAATAAAACAATCAGTATGTGACTTACTTGAAAGGCACTGTATTCCTTCTACAATACTTTAGTGGTAGTTCTTATTTTTCTCTCTGGCATGGGTACGTTTATTGTTTCACTTTGAGACAAGCTTGTTGTTTCAACAGGAATATCCACAGCTAAATCGGCGTTACATTTGATATTTAATTTCCTAGCTGGAAACTGATGAAGGCTTTCTCTCGATGGCTTGTCATTATTAAGTGTTCCTTTCACAAAATGTATTCCTTGCAGAGTGGGGTTAAGGAAGTGTTTTGAGGTGCTGGAGAGAGGGGGAGTAGTTAGCATTGCCTCTTCGCACAAATATGTGGTTCATTTGGATAGGCCAGGTGAGACACTTTGATTAATGTTGCATTTCTGATTTAAATTTTTCATCTATTAGCTAGGATTTTTGTGCTTTTCGTTTTCCCCTTTTAAGTGTTTACAGTACCTAAAATACTAGGCTTCTGTTGATACAGATTTTTTTTTTTCTCCTTCTAGCAAATGAAAACTACAAACAAGTTGCAATGTGTATTCTGTATCACATAAGCATGGATGATCGCTTTAAGTCAATGTTTGCGTACACAGACTGCATCCCACAGGTATGTGCTTTTATGTATGGGGAGATGGTTAAGATGCTTCTGTCCCCTCTGCTCGGCTTTTCCTCACTCATAGCAGAGCTCGCACTGACACCCACAGGTGAAAGTGGGAACAACCACCATCCTGCGGAGTAGTGAACCACCTACTACTCATCGGGCAGTCTGACGGTTCTTGCTGTCCTTTAATGGTGCCCAGAAAAAGGAGAGGCGACATATTCTCTGTCAGCGCTGCTAACGCTTGAGCCGCATCAATGAATTGGTAAAAATACAGATGACCTGATGAATTTCTGCAGAAGATGGGGAATGCTTGAAAGAGATTAAAGCTTGTGCGCAGCAGGTCCTTAGGGAACCTTGTGGAAAGTATTTCCTTTACAGTTTTAGAGGGCATTCTTTTCTGATCCCATTGGGTATCAAAATTTCAACGTCTCCAGTATTACAGGATATGAACTGGAAACCAGCCAAGCAGTGTTATGTTGCTACATGACAATTCCTTTTCCAACTGCAGGCATGTACAACAAGGGAGACTTGAAGACTATGGAAGGCTCTTAACTGATCTTTCAGGCTACAGTTTGTTGCATAACTTTTTGTCTCCACTTATAGTCTTTGATCTGAGCACAGACACAATGTCATGGGGTTTGGGGTTTTGTGTGTATGTTTTCTGTGTGTTTTGTTGTTGTTTGTTGTTTGGTTTTTTTTAACAAGTACCAAATCCTCTTTTATTGACCTTTTTTCTCAGTCCTGATGAGGCTGGAGTTGAGAGAGCCTGCGTTGCATAAGTGTAAAAGCTCTCCAGTAGCTTTTTCAGAATTGCACCACAATATCTTCTTTCCTGCAAACATGTTTTTAACATAAAATACATGCAGAATGGGAAGTTGCCATGGAAAGTTTTCAGAATTTTTCTGGTCATTATCTCATGACAAAAAATGGTGATGTTTTCCCAAATACAGGAAGATTTTGGAGAACAGAACTGGTGGGAATAACCAGTGTATGCTACAAGATGGTCTTGTAAACATCCTGCTGACCGCCTTTTCTGCCACAAAATGCAACTATACGTTAAGGACTTTGCGTGATACAAGGGACCTGGTTTGTTCTGAGCAGTTACCGGCCAAACCAGAATTCATGCACTGTGTTTCGGGGCTCGCTTATGACGTGCTTTCAGGGAATCTTGGCATGGCTTGTAGACCCCCAGTGCCAAATGTAAGGAGCGGTTGGAAACTTCAGTGATATCATACTTTGAGCTTCATTGGCCTGATAGGCAGTGACTGCTCAAACTAGTGCTTACAGAGCTGTATCCAAAGGCTAGCGGAGCAGGAAACAAGTCCGCTGCCTTCATTGGACTTTGGCTAAAACTACAAAATTCGAAGGATACCTGTGGTTATTGATGCTTCAGTGGTCAACGTAACAGATCACATCTGCCAACTGTTCAAAAAGGACAATCTGGACAACCAGTGATTAAATTTTATTAATGAATACTCAAAATTAGGGCAGTTATTAAGGAAGACAGATAGCAGAAAACATGGGGAAGTGGATAAGGCATCAGGAGAAGAAAACAACCTTTTTAAAAGGCTCCCTGCCATCTGATTCTACCCTGGAAACCCAAATTCTCTTTTCAATAGTAGTAATGTGCCCTTCTGTGGGTTTGGTTCCTTTTGAGGAAAGGTGTATGTCTCAAATGGCAAATACTCAATAATGAATGTTTAGCTGTTGTAGAAAGCGATTGGAAAATCTGTCCCCCGTTGTCCTTCTGAACAGGCAAAGTGCTTGACAAGGGCTTGCGCGTGCTGTCCCAGGTAAACATCCTTGTGGATTGCAGGAGTTAGTGGGTGCTATTCTAGTAACAGTTAAAAGTGAGTATTAACAGTTCGTTCTTGTTTAGACCTCAGCAATGCGTGTTTTGTTTAAATAGGTGCAAATGCCATCCAGATGCTTATAAAAGCCTTTATTGGTAATAACCTGGCCAATCAAAGGGCATGGTTAGGCAGTGATGTCATGGTGATATTTAATATTTTACCGCAGAGCAGTGTGCAAGGTTCTCCGCAGCTACCCACATGTTTTCCACCATGGTTGTCCTGTTTGGCCCCTCTTTGATCTATAAGCTTCTTTTCAGCTTAATGCTGGTAAACGTCCTCTCTTGACAGCACCCTTTGCTCCTGTCCGCCATTATCTGCTGAAGTTCAGAAACCAGAGCATCACTTCAAACAGCAGAGTTAGGGAGTAGCCGGTCAGGAGAGATTCCTGAGGCATGCAGTTCTGGCATAATCATTCAAAGATGTTTGAGCTGGGCTTGGGGAGGGGGTTGGACAGAGGTGTATGTGAACAGAGAGCTGTGGGGGTTGGCCTCTGGTCACTGGTAAATAAGTGAAGGCAGGTGCCAGAGAGTCTAGACACAGTGATTTCAGTCCTGGTCTGTGGTATCTGATACTCAATATGGGACTTGTCTGATTGAACACTACTGCCTCTTCATTGCACATGCTGCAGTCTTTTTACTGCCTTCCTGTTAAATCAGTAAAAGATGACAATGGACATAGTAAAAGCAGTACAAATTTAATTTTAATATTTCCTATTTGGCAGCAATTACTCTTCCTTTTGAAGTGGCACAAGAAGCAATCAAATTAAATGAAGACATAATGGGAAACATGGAGCTCGTACGAAACTATTATTTTAAAATTTGAACGGCTTTAATTGAAACTGGATATATTTTTTCTTTTTATAGAGAAGTAGTTCAGTAATTAACAGTGTAATCCCATCTTGTTAAACATCTAATTTCCACAGATTTTGTATTGTGTAAGTAATGAGAATGTTTCCCTTCAAATTATTTGAAGGGTTTTAAAAATCTGTTTTTAAAGGTTTTGTAACAGAAGAATTGCAGGGGGTGATTTTTGAATGCTCATGTTCTACTTGTTAAGTGGCAACTTTCTTCTCTGGTTAATTCACTCTTATGTGACTGTCAGGACTACGGATTTAATAAACTGGGGATTTTATAAGTCCTTAAAACAACCGAGGGAAATCTGATTCTACCTTTTTAAGAAAGGGAGGAAGAAATCAATGATAGCTTTTAAATCAGAACATGAAAGTCCCAGACAAAAAGATTAATAACTTATGTTGTAACATAGTTTATTCTATTTTATTTTACTTGGGTCCATTTGGAATGTCAGGCTGCTATCTGATAATAGATAAACATACAGAATTGCTGTAGTAAAATACTTTGGAGTGAAATTCCTGCAATCCTACTGTTTCTTTTTTCCTGTCTCTAAGTGGGGCGTTCACCCGCTTTCTCTAGTTCTTAATGCATTACAAACTGTCTTTCCACCAGGGGGCAAGCACGCAAATACTTAACAATGAATTGTTGTGTTCTTCTCCCCCCACCCTCTTTTGACACAAACTGAGCTACGTTTTTTGTACCTTATGTCCGGCTTATCTTTAGGTTCAGTTGTTTCTGCTTCCAGTAATCTCAGTCTTGTCATCGCGCTGCTTTGCATTAGAATCTTGATGTGTTTATGAACTGAGTAGGTTTTAGGAGCAAATATGGTGATGTCCTGCAGCCCCGCAGTGAGGAAGCCATGTGACTTGTCTGCCATGGTTGGAAACAGAGAAAAAAATGGATGTATTTGAGTCATGTTTGATTATTCAGTATGCCATTTCAAAAAATGTTCATATTGAACAAAATGAAGCTAGATAGATAGCCTGTGATGTAATGGACAATACAGGTGCCAGGTGTATAAAATGATGGCAATCTATACATTCTTTGCCTAAGGAATCATCTGGGAATTCACTGACACTTACTGAACAGTTGGAACAGGATTATAGGCAATTGTCTACTTATGTTAACTCAGGTTGTTCTGTCCCATTACCAAAAGAATAGGACTACTACTACAAAGTCTTTGGTATATGGCAGCGTTCAGCTCTAGCAGTGGAAGCTGCAAAGATAAAGCACATTGCTGCAGATACAGCTAATTTACGTGTTGAGGAGTAATCTCAAAGCAAAATGGTACTAGAATTAATCTGCAATTAAGTATCTCTTTAGAGTTATAATTTTTATTAAACAACCAGGTATTAATCTGACTTTCTGTGGAACTAAGTGGTGGGGGGTTTTGTCCTATGTTAAGCCTACCTAAACTTGCAAACCAAATCTATTCATTCACAACTTTAAAAAAAAATAGTAAAAATTTCAGTGATAGTAATAAAATGTAACTAACCCAAGTTAATTTAAGGTGATGAATGACTGCCATTTTTGACACTTTATAAGCGTTGTTATCCCCAAATAATGGAACCGTACATCTTGTAGCCTTGACTTCCATGACTTTACTGTTCCTGTAGAAATGCTGAATATTAATATAAAGGGAAAAAAAAACCCTTGCTCTTTTAATGTGTTGGAAAGATGAATGACTTAAGCATGCTTGTGTTTCTTGGCAGTTAATGAAGATGCTTTTTGAATGTCCTGATGAGCGAGTTGACCTGGAACTTATTTCTTTCTGTATTAACCTTGCTGCTAACAAAAGAAACGTACAACTTATCTGCGAAGGTAAGCGTACTGAGATTTTACTGTTTTCTTGGAGATGCAACACTTTTTTAATATATGTGTATATAAAAATATATATATTCTTACATATATAAACTGTGTATATTTGAGTTATTTGTAAATATATCTATGTATATGTATTTTTAAAAAGTAAAATGCACCTGTTTGGGTGATGATTGCAAGCAAGTGGCCAGATCCTCCCCAAAATCGGTCTTGGTGACAGGAGTGACACTGAGTAGCCACACTTGCTCACATCTCTCATGTGCATGTAGTTCTGTAAAACGCACTGGCGATGTTATCATCATGAAACTATGGCTCTGTGGAGAGAGAAAGATTTTGTTCTACCTGATGCCTAAAATCCATTTTCAGCTAATCAGTGTTTCACCTGCCAGTACCAAATTAATAGCACAGTGATGTCGTTTAGTTGCATCTTTACTGTTGTGGTTTTTTTTTTTTTTTTAATTTAGCATCTTTTGGGTTCTAGTATACTGTTATGTGGTATAGATGGGTTCTGCATTTCATTCAGTAGCTCTCTAGATTGCTTTTAAAGCTTCATTTTTTTTGTGCTGGCAGTTTTAAGTGGAACATTATTATTCACTAGCTCTCATTTTTACTTGTACTCAAAATTTTTGCTATGAACTACTGCAATAAATTACTGGACTTTAAAAGGGACAACTAAAATCAGTGGATTCTATGGCCAGCAATTCCACTTTAAAATTCTGTGCACAGCTCTGTAGAAGAAGAAGTGGGGAGATCCAATTTTATATTAAAGGTACAAATGAAATTCAAGCTAGTAGCGCATATTAGGTAGGCAAGGTGATATTTTGGAAACCTGATGATAATAGCGGGACTTGTCCTGTGCGATCAAATACTTCAGATCTGTGTATGTCTGTTACGTGTATTCCTACCTAATCATCTCCATGACTGGTAAATAATCTTTTAAAACCATAACAATGTATTTATTTCATGGAGTGGGGAGAGAAGTCTCTGAACTTGAACCAACAGCTGTGCTGCATCTCCACTAACTGCACTTGATGATAGGATATTGATTTGGGTCTAGAACCTTTCTTGGTCTGAATAAATGACTAAGCACACCTGAAGCATTTAGTTATTTATCTGACTTTAAGTGTCCCGCCAGTACATATGGTCATAGTAGTTGTTTTAGAGAAGTTATAGAATTTATACAGAGCAAGTCTTTTCAACTTTAAACTTGGAAGGCGAAATAGTTCCTGTCCAGATTCTTCACTTTTTCCTTTTAAACGTTTAAAACTTAAAGGTGGTTTTTGTGTTTGTTTTTTGATGGGCCATTACTTTCCTCTTTTTTTAATTTGGAGGGTTTCCTAAGTGTTTGCTTCCTTTCAGGAAATGGTTTGAAAATGCTAATGAAGCGGGCTTTGAAATTTAAGGACCCATTGTTAATGAAGATGATCAGGAATATTTCACAACACGATGGGCCAACTAAAAGCCTGTTTATTGTAAGTACTAATGCGATCTCTGATTCTTCCTACTGGAAAAGACTGGCTTTGCAGAGCTGCTGTGTTTTATCTTTACAGGATGTCCAGTTTAAATTTTCTTGGCTGTCGTGGGTTGATTTATGTTTTGTTTTATAAGGCTATCTCAGTTGGTAGATCAGGGTTTGGATCCCTTACTACAGGGAAAACAGATCTTAAGCTGTATCCAATAAGTCCCTGTTCCAAAACAAACACGCTAAAACAAGCAAACAAAAAAAAATACCCCAAATGCTGGGATGCACATCATAACAATTAACAGTTATCGTAAATCTCTGCTTTTAGAGCTAGAGGGCAAAAAAAGTGGGTTTGTGTTTGTTTTTTTTTTTTTCACTGTGCCAAGTGTTCTGTAGAAATGGATATTTTAAAATTTCCAATACTTAATATTCACTTAACCATGTAAAGCTGACCTTTCAAAAGAATGGGGGAAAACACAACATCCTAATTGTGACAATTCTAAATGTAATGTTAAAATGAGGATTGACTGTCAAATTTGTCTTAAAGCAGTATGAAATTAGTAAGTACAATCCATGATTCCCCTGTTCATATCCCCAGAAAATCTTGTAGTTATTTCTTAAAATCTTTGGGAAGAAGACTTCATTACTGTCACTAATGCAGTGTGGCGTTCGCTATCTTTTCCCTTGTTTTCTAAAAGCTTTCTTAAATTGTGTGTGTAGTTATTTTTGGAACATCCGAACCAAATGATCTGCAGCTCTTGAAAGTGAAAGGATGGAGAGGAAGAATGCTGAAATATTTTCATGGATTATTCTTCAACTGAACTTGAAACTGCCTTATTAGCCCTTCATTTCAGGAGGAAAGTCTCCTTAGTGTTCTTTTGAGAACTAGTTTTGATTTGACCAAATTGTGAGTTCTTCAGAACCCCAGATTATTCACCTGTAATGTTTGTTGCTGTATTTGCTTTAGGATTATGTTGGTGATTTAGCAGCTCAAATATCAAATGATGAGGAAGAGGAATTCGTGATTGAATGCCTGGGAACACTTGCAAATTTGACATTACCAGATCTGGACTGGGAACTTGTGCTGAAAGAGTACAAACTGGCTCCGTACCTCAAGGATAAACTAAAACCAGGTCTGTACAAAGTTTCGTTAGTCTTTCAAAGTAGAGTCTCTCAAAAAATTATTAGTGTGCTCTTTCAGAATAGAGTCTCTTTATCTTTATGATTTGTGATTGTTTGGGGAAATGTAGCACTAAAGAACAGAATGATATCTACAGATAAATATACAACTGCCACAAGATAATGAATTTCTAAAAGGTAATACTTTTCTGCCTTCTGACTTACTAGGTTCTGCAGAAGATGACCTCGTTTTAGAAGTGGTGATAATGATTGGAACAGTTTCTATGGATGACTCTTGTGCTGCTCTGCTGGCTAAATCTGGAATCATCCCTGCACTCATTGAGCTTCTAAACGGTATGTTGCCATATTTGACTTTAGGTCTTGTTTTTCAGAGAAGTTTGACATAACTGCTGTAACTGAATGTACCATTCATTTTCTCGTGCAAGGCAGGGGTAGGTGTTTTGTGTACAAAAGGAGGAGCAATTACTTCATTATTGATAGAGAGATACTGACTAGTGGTCTAATAGATTTGATTTTTCCCACATCTCCGCAACTCTTGCTGCAGTCTGTTGTCTTTCTACTTGACTGGAGCAGGGAAGAACACACTCACTTTCGTGTTGTCAGGAGCTGAAATCTCACACGTGCCAATGAATTGCTTAGCTGACATGAAAGAGCTGGGCTTTCTCTAAGCATCAGGAGCTTCTAGTGTGAGATCTGAACTTGTGGTTTGTTTTTTTTTTCCTTGCAGCTCAACAGGAAGATGATGAGTTTGTCTGCCAGATCATTTATGTATTTTATCAGATGGTCTTCCACCAAGCCACCAGAGATGTCATTATCAAGGAAACACGTATCTTTTTAAAGATTAAACATCTAGAATTACAGTACTTAATTTGCCATTACTGATGTTTGGCCTATATTTCTCCTGCATAAACCTCCTGATCTTGGAGGTTTCTTTGTAAATGGTTTATTTCAGCTGAAGAAAAAATCCAGGCAGCCTAGGCATGTAGAGTGACTGCAAGATTAATAGTAAAAATTAAGTTAGTTTGCATTGAAACAGGGCAGGGGGATAGGAAGGGGGATCATTGGACCAGATGACCCATTAGTTCCTGTCCAATCTGAATTACAGTATGAATTTGTTTTGCAAATCACAGTTAAAATCATAGTCCATACAAAAGGTTACATAGAGCATAGACAAACTTCTTGCACTGCACCATTATACCTATATGTTGCATAGTCTGAAATTAGATGCATTAAAATACTTTAATAGCATTCTTTCTTATATCAGACAACATAAATAGTGCCTGCTCTGTATTTTTCTTCCACCTAAGTGTTGTTTGAATTTTATGTTTGGCATAAGTGTGCCATCTTCTTCTCACTGTGGAGACTTTGATTTCTGTTCCTGGCTTTCCTCTTTCTCCTTTTTTCGCCTGTTTGTTGATGACTGAATCTGTTCTTCAGTCTCCTCGTGGCATGGATCTGTTCAATTTTTTTGTATGGTACTTATAACTCTTACTCATTCTTTACTACTTATTCTTTCAATCACTGCTGATGTTGAGCTCATTCAGATGATCTGAAAACTGTGGGAAGAGGCACTAGCTGTCTCGTGGGCCTTAACTGAATGTAAAATCTTATTGAAACGTAAAGAATAGGTTGAATCAAGCCCTTGTAGGGATAGCAGCTTAGTGATTACTTTAATAACAGTCCAAGGACAACTTCTTAATGCCCTTTTTCCTTCAAGCGCTGTGGAATATCTGAGAAGCCGTTTGGGATGTTGTTCTTTGTCTCCTGTTTGGACTCCTAGGTGGCTAGTTTTAAAAAATAACAATAATAATAATTGCATCCCTTTTTATATCTGTAATGATAAAGCACCAATGTTTGAACAGCGCTTTTCTCACTCAAATTGAAAAAGACTGGTATTAATGCTATCATTTGCACAACAGATTATCTTCAGTATTTTTGAGGAAAAATGCATTGGAAACCTGTTTTTAAAACAAGAAAACTCCCTAAAGATTACAAAAATAAGTCTCAAAAGATTAAACCATAGATTCCATAGAATCTATGCCTTTTTGGACTAACCCAAACCAGGACACACGTTAGGTGCATGGATTTCCTGTAACAGATCAGAATGTATTTTCTTTATAAGGGGCATCCAACTTCAGTGATTTTGAAGAATATTTGGGTATCTTTAAATGTGTTTTTGGTTTGGGTTTTGGTTGTTTTGTTTTGTGTTTTTTTTTTTTTTTTAAAAAAGTGATTTGGGGGTGGCTGCTGAACTTCACATGTGATGGAAATTTCGTGAGTATGGTTCTTACTGAAATTCGCAGTTGGAAGAACCCAGGGCAAAACCAGCAAAGCAGCTTTTATCCTTAACAGTTTCTTTCCAGAGGCTCCAGCATATCTTATAGACCTGATGCATGATAAAAATGCTGAGATTCGCAAAGTTTGTGACAACACACTGGATATTATAGCGGTACGTCTGATTTTTTTATCATCTGTCCTTCAGGAACCTCTTTACATGAGATAATTCTAAAATAACTAAGTAGCAGTAACTTGCAAATTGAGAACGTTAGAAAGTTATGCATGAAAAACAATGTAGGCAAAAATCAGATTTTATGGGACAATGACAATTGTTAATCTAGGCTGTGTACCAAGCTTCCAAAAAGGACGCATATACTTTGAAAATTCAGACCAGTTAGCCTTACGCTACAGACACTTTAAAGAGTGCTTTTATACTTAAATAAATTAATCACGTTATGTAAGTATGTCAAGCTTTCATTATGCTTAGTTCTCCAAACAAATGGCTCTTGTTACCCAGCAGCTTTTATTCAGCTTTTCTACATCGCCTGATGCCAATATTTGTTTCAAAATGAAAATGTGGGCAGCAGTTCTGGAGCTTGTTCTTTTCTGCTTGGGGAACAATCATTAGAATATTGAACTTTTAAATATTGTCTTCAACTCTTGGATAAATTTCCTTTAGCTGTATGACTTAGTTTGTCCAACTATCCATTGATCATAATAAACTTTTGGGACAGTTGTTTTGTATTAAGCTGCTAACTTGGAAAAAAGAAAGAATACTAAATTATGAAGTGCTGTTGCTTTATCGGCTCTTTTGGCATGTATAATCTGCTTGTGGGGATCCTTGACTCTAGAAGCATTAATATTTTCTAGGATGTTCTTCATTGAAGTGAAGACACTGTGAAACTGATTCCACTTGAAAGTTGCATTTCATTAAGATTCCTCCTGGTCTGTTTATTGAATTGACTTCTATTGACAGAAAGAAATGTCAGCATTTTGTAGTGGTTTAGGGTTGTACAGGCTGTACATCCTTTTGAATGTAGAGTAGCAATCATGAAATTGAATCTTGTAGCCGAAGAGAACTTAAACTGAGAGTCAAGTAGCGTCTTTGACTACCTTAATGCTTTTCCTGTCATGTACTTAGTTTCTTTTTTAGTTGAATTGCACGGATTGCAACTTGTTCTCTGAAAGGTTTAATATAGTGTAAGATGTAACTTGCACTGCACAGTACTACAGTCTATTCTGTCTTTTTCTGTTATACTCATTAGTAATGCCTTCTAATTTAATATTCATCTAAAAAAAAGTAGTAAAAAGACATAATATTTTCCTTGTTGGAATTCTTTTATCTGGCTCTGGTTTTGCTTCATGGAGGTATGGAATGAAAATCGTGCTCTACTAGTTAGTGGAAGGCAAGATTAAGGGCAAGATTTCAACTAAGATGAATTTGCACTTAGTACTTATTTACGATGGGCATTATGTTCAGTTTACCAAGCTCAGTTATTTCCAGGGATGTCTCTAGTGGAAACAGTAGAAAGATTTTTATCTCCTGGGTGAGGCCAGACAATCTTGAGTGCTTCCAACAGTTGCTTTACCTGTGGGCCAGTGCCATTTCTGAGTGTCTTAGGTGTTGATTTGTTCATATGGGGGAGCTTTACAACATGGTACATGGTGGTATCTAGTTACTGAAAAATTATGTTAGTAGTATTATTAAGCGACATCTATAGAATCTAGAAGAATAAATACCTTAAGACATAGCTTCATATTTAATATTAACATCTAAGTAAAATGTAGGTGGCTTTTTTTTTCCATCCTAAGAAGAGGTAATCCTTATGCTAGCCATGAGGAAATGAGGAGTGCTATGATAATGGATGGGAAAGGCTTCTCAACTTGCAAGAAGTGCTGGACAGGCATTCTAGGGCCTTGAATAAAGGAAGGAAATTGCGTGTTACTGCTGTTATTGAGGGTAGGGGAGAAGTTATCAAGCACATATTGAGAGTAGTTTGTGTGGTGGTAAATTATTTTTTTCTTTGGTTGTGGAGCAGTGCCACACTTAGCACGATGTTCACTGGGAAGTTAGGAGAGTTCCGTTTGAGAAGATCTTTTTAGCTTTATTATTTAGCTGTTGGATTATAAGTTGCATAAACCATAACTAACACCATGCCCCTGTGGGGAAGAGGAAGGACAATATGCCCTCTTTTCTGGAAGACAGAGAGAACCACTAATTGATTGCTTTCTTGACAGTGTTGTAAGATGGTTGTACTTTGTCTCCCAGTACCAAAAATCATAGGCAAAAAAGGCAACATATTCTGGATAGCTATGGGAGAAAATATGAAACAGTAAGTTATCAGATCCTCAGATCTTTATAGGTGTTTTGCCATTGGGCTCAGAGGATATGGCAAAGCAGCCTGTAAACACTGAGGTGTTTGGTTGCACAAGCAGTGCCTTCTGAGGTGTTTGAATGGACATAGTCTCTAAGATTGGTGAGACTCCTTATCTGCGCTAAATCCACAACAAGAAAAACTTAAGTTTTCAGTCTTCTCGTTCCATACATGCTGACAGGATTAGTTCCTCTGATGATGAAAATCAGAAACTAAATGTTGGAGAATAAAGATTTGAAAGTAATTTTCTTCTCAGGGAGACAAATGCTTCTTTCACTCATCAATAAGCTCTATATAGCGTGATTGAAATAACACTGAAGAAAATCAGATGCCTTATAAGCCTTAGGGGAGATACGCTTTCTGTAGTAAAGTAATTGTCACAGAAATCATGGAAATGTTACAGTAGTGATGATTTGTTTAATATAGCTTGGCTGGACTCTGCCATTGATGAACTGAAACAGATGTGCTGCTTTAGCATAGTATGTGCTGGGGAGTCTCAGCTTTGCACTGGGAGATGCAAGATATCCCTTTTGTCAAAAAGAAAGTCTGCGTTGATAACTTAGGAATGCTTCAGTCTCGTGTCACGTGCTGAGTCTTGACGCTGAGCAGCTAGTTCAGTGTACTTGAACACCTGAAGCAGGACAGGTCTCATGGCTCAGCTGAAAGCCTGGAATCAACAGCTGGTGTAGGAGTCTTGAGCAAATGAAGCTCCCTTTTCCTCTGCCTCAGAAGCCTGGACACCTGCAACTCAAAGCTTGTGCAAAGTCGAGTAATTGCAGCTTACTCGAGATGGTTTTACTCTGTTCACCTTGAACAATATTATCAAGAGCTGAGGGGGTTATTAATCTCTCAGGTTTCTCATTCTTTTTCTGCTCCTAGCTCCGTCTTATTTCAGTTAACTGATTTCCTAATTTATTCAAAGGATATTTAATTAACCATAACATCCGTGGACTATGTAGTCCGAGCCTTCCCCCTCCCCCATTTTCCTATTTGGTGTTTTTACAGTTTTGAATCCATGCCTGCTTTACCATCTTGTTTCTCTTATGATCAAGAGTGGATCATTACGCTTCCTGCAGAAGCAAAACATCTTCTAGATAGCTACAGCATTGTCTGTGTGACTTAGGAAGGGGCCTCATGCCTAAGGTGTTTTTCCAGCTCTCATTCTTTGCCTCAAGTATTTGTAATGAATGCCAAATAGCGTTTGCCTCATATGGAAAGCTGTGTTAATGAACGGTTTGCATCTTTCCATGTTAGCTAAGTGCCCTGACACAAATCCTCCAGGCTGGGAATGCTGGAATTTCACATAAGCAGCAGGAATGTGCTGGGAACCCTCAGTGCTCTCAGATTTGGGGCCAGCTGTGCAAGATCTTGGCCAGTGCTCTTAGAATCAAGGAAGAGCAGACCACAGGGATCTGGTGTGGGCTTTATTTGAATAGGCAGCATACTCTGAAAATAGATAACCTTTGACTCCAGCTTGGTGTCCTCTTTCCATGAAGAGTGCTGTAGTCGCTCCAGGAAAACACTTATCAAGACTCCCCCTTTCTGTGGTGTCTCTTGTTCCCCTGTTATCCTCTAACAATCATGAATACAAGGAAGTGGGCAGAAGAGCAGCGAGGGTGTGGGGCTGCAGGCTGAACTGTTGACATATGTTTTCACCGATCAACTTCTGCATTGTTAAATTTGCAGTCGGTCTGCCTTGGCACTGGTAGTTTTTTTTTCTGGCAAAGAGCATGCGCCCAGCAGCAAAGGCTCTACCTGGACTGGAGGCATAACCACGCTGCAGGCAGCATTAGACAGAGTAGGTGTGTCCTGATTTGGTTTTGTCTTCACATAAATCTAATCTTGGGCAGGTTTCCTTCTCGCATTGATGCTTGCTCTTTGGAGTTGTAAGACTAGGAAGGTGAGCCAAACCACTGATTTCTGTTACTTTTATAACAGCTTGCCAATGAGATAAAATGGAAAAAAAAAAATTCTCTCTTCAGCTATAGACAATATAGGAACGCTGTGGACAGTCTGCATTTTAGGTAGACACCTAACTTTAGAGGGCATGAATGTTTGCTCTTTTCTCTGCCTTGCCATTCGTGTCACATCACAGGTTTCTATTAGGTTCCTGTCAGAATACATTTAGCGATGAACCTGATAGCAAAGAAGTGACTCTGGGTTTCACAGGTGTAAGTGCTAGAATGACTTTTTGGGGGGGGGGGCTGTGAATGAGTTGCCCTCCAGTGGTACTAACCCTACAGGTAGGTGTCGTAGACACCTGCAGAAGGTGATGCATAACACCTGTTTCTCTCCTTGGTTTATAGAGGCGCATAGTTCAAATGACATGCCTAACTTTTTTAGATAGCTGGACAAGATAAATTTTTTCTTTCTTAATAAATGGTTAATTTAACCTTTCATGTAAACTGTGCGTTTTAGGGATGGTTAAATAATAAAGAATGTAACATATCACCAAGTACAGCCTTGCGCATAATGAGCATTCTACTTACTGTATAGCAGTTTTAGTTTAGTATGAGGAATCACATCAAATGAACCCTATTACAGACCCAATTAAAGGGCAACCACATTAAAGTGAAAAGGAAAATCTGTTTTTCATCAGCTGTGAGAGAACACAAAGCAGATCTGTGTAGCTCTATGTTATCCTATAGTGTGTTAATCAGATACAAGGTGTGACGGAAGCCAGTGACAAAGGGGACCCCTGATAGGGAACAGACACGCTCTGATAATAGGCCAGTTAACGCTTCATAATATTTCAATGGTTCAGTAGTAAACAAAGTTGGAAGCAGAACTTCAAAAAGGATGGCACATTCCTCGCAGAGTTGAACCATACATCTTCTATGACACTCTTGGATTTATGGAAACCGAATGTTAAAAACAGTGATGTCAGGGAGCTCCAAAGAGAATAAAATCAACCTTCAGGATTCCTCCTTTTATGTTTCTGAACATGCAGGATTTGAGAGAGGGGGTGGAGGCGGTTGGAGAATAGGCACATTCTGTCCACCACCACCTCGTTCCCCCAGCCGCCGCTTTTCTAGTAGCCTAATATTTAAAAGGACTGGAGGGCACAAAGCTATGTTTGTATCTCCATGATGCTTGGTTCTCTGGCTTCATTTTTGCAGGAGTTCCTTAGTAAAGATGGTGTGCTTCATGTGCTTCAAACACAAAACCCCACCACACAAAATGAAGAAAAAAAAAAAAAAAAAAAAAGAAGGAGGTTTTAAATAGCTCAAAATATAATTATGTGGAAGACTTGCCATGTTTTGGGGAATTGTTTTGCTCTAAACTTCTTTAATTTGGTTTCTTTGTGCCTTTTTGGCTCTAGTCCTGCATTTACAGCTCTTCTTCCATTCTGATGTTATTCCATTAATCATTTACCCAGTGGTGTTTCTGCGCTTTTCTGTGGAAAATCTACAGACGTATTCCTGATCTAGCAGTACTTAAATGAACTTTTTTGTGCTGAGGTTATGTAAATCGTTCTAGATTATTGCAAATCATCCTTTTCTAGGATTGCTGCCAGAATGAAACTCTTGACAAAACTCCTCATTGATCTGATTCTGGTGTGATCGCTGCTTTGTCCTTGTTGCTCATTCATAGTGAAATCCAAGGTACAAATGTAACAAAGCAGCCGAACCGCTTGAATGCATAACTTGTGATTTTTAAGTAATGTGCAGATATGCTCAATTTCACAGCTGCTAACTTACCATTCGGTTGCCAATCCTGTCTTCCAAAATTTAGATGAATGATTGAACTTGGGAGTTTTAAGCCTCTCAATGTAGGATGGGAAATGTAGAATACGTAGGAATATTCTGCCCTGTTGTCACTGGCTAAAGAAAAAAATCAGTTAGGATCTGAGAAATGTTAACTGATTTTTTTTTTTTTTTTAGAAGGATATAAGAACTTCATGTCTATTTGTGACAGACGTTCAGCATGTTCAGACAGTGGTGTGGAATAGAACAGTGATGTCGGGCAAGTGGGATTCACTTGGGATTGTAACATTGGGAAGATTAAAACTGTTTCAAAATGTATTTATTATAAACGTGAATTAGGTAATTTAGCTGCTAGCCTCTCTGCTTTTGAGAACTTTTAAAGGTAAGCAAGGTAATGTGAAAGGGATTCAGCTTTCCCCACAGATAAGTCCAATTTGCTGTTTGTTAAATTTGTTTATTTTCCCCCACTTCTTTGCAATCATGATTTCTGGGAATAGTTTTCTTAAGACTGCAGTATGATTTCTGGCAGTTACAAGGTGTTTCTCTAAAGCTTGCAAGTAATTCACAACTGCTGGAGGCTGACATAATAGCCCACAGTTTAGCTTTGGCAGATGCGGCAAAGGAGATGTTTCCAAGATGCTGGTCAGATGTCATCACTGAGAGTCGTGCCCTTTCATTTTTTTATGGGTCATTTTATAAATCTCAGCGATGAGCTTGCTTTTTCCAGGGGAACTCTTGTTTTGCACAGTTATTTCTAGCCTTTCCTTTCAATCGAGAATGGAAGTGGGGGAAAAGATCAAGAGGCAGAAATAGCATGTGATGTTTCTTTTTCCAAACAGTATGAGGCCTAAGATGTGTGTGTTGTTTTTTTTGGTGGTTTGTGTGTTTTCTTTTTAATTTCTCCCTCCCTAAGCTTGTTGCATTACTGTATGGCTGACAAACCTGGAATTTTGCTTGAGGCTACCAGGCACTGAGAATATCTATAGATCCCACAGGCGATACCTGCTTTGTGTATGGAAATTACACATGACGCCAGGTTTGGAACAGGACCACTTGTGTGCCAGGATGGTGTGGAGGGGAATTAGAAAGGTCTAGTAATTAGTGTTGGTCACAGGTGGAATTGGAGAAATTTAGATTAATGCCACAGACTGATCAGAGCCCCAGATCTGCAGGGACTTGCGTGGATGCCGCATCAAAAGGGAGTTTACATTCTGCTTTAAGCCAAGAGAAAAAAAACTTGCCATTTTTCCAAGTAAAACAAAGTTTAAAAAAATCACTGCCATAGAACAAGGGCTTGTGGTTGCACAATGCGATATGATTCCCCTGAAATCTTGGAATCTCTAGATACTCGTTAGCGGTCTCAGAGAAGCCAGGGCCAGCTGGTTTTTGTGTTACTGACCACTCAGAAGGGTGGAAAAGGCACAGGGTAGAGGGTGTTACCTGTGTCAAGTTAATAGCAGTGAAGACAGGGTAGGTTGAAGATTAAGTCAGTTTAAATGCTCAAGTCAGTCTATAGGGGTTTCAGAAGTTTAACCTGAGCTACTCAGCCAACTTATTCTGTCTTCACTGATATTTTTTGACCTCCGGTTATAGACAAATCTACTTTTGCGTGTCTAGCTGAAGCAGTTTAAGAAACTACCAGTTCTGCAGCCAAGACATTGTCACTAGTTGTGTGAACACTTGTAATCCCCTCCAGGGCTAAGTAAAACAGATTTAAAAACCTTAAACTAGTCCAGCTAGGTCTCCAAGGAAAGTCTGTCTAGATCATGTATTAACAACAGGAGAGTTAAGAAATGGTTTTCAATTTTTCTCTTCTTTGTAGTTAGGTTAGAAGACAGTGAAGTGGGACCTGTTTCACGAGGCTATTTTTTCGCACAAGTAGAAACACTTTAGTTATGAGTGTTAATCAAAGGATTGTGAACAAGAGTAAAAAAAGTACTAAACCATGGTGCATTATTTGTGAATCTTTCCAAATTGATAACATGTGCAGATTTCATATGTTGATGAGTTTTCTAAAGTCAGCGGTGCCCTGCCTTTCCAGGAATATTGAGAAACTGAGTATTATCTGCAGGTCTGTGTTCCCTGAGTGGTAACCAACAGCCCACGTAGTCTGGTCTGTTTAAAAGAGCCTTCTAAGCAGCTGATTGCAGGGACCATAGGCTGTGTCACTGCCTTCTGATGCTCCCTTATATTGAATATCGCATCACTTGAGAGCAGTCAGGCTGGGATCCAGATTGCAATTTCATGCCTACGTTTTGTTTCTGTAGTGGCCAGAATTTACATCCTGTTTTCCTCAGCTTTCCAGAGAAGTTCTTCTCAAATTTTAGTTTTGTATCTTGGATTTCCCTGTCCTCTTTATTACAAATGTTGCGTACCACTTTTATGGGTATTCAATATTAAACACAGAAAGCCATTATGAAATTTGACAAGAAGCTGAAAATTACATCCTCTCTTATTGGAGCTTGTGAAACAAAATAGAGCTTTATTGGTTTTATCATGACCTGTTTTTTTTGTATTTCCTAGTAACTACTTGTCCTAGTGAATGTCCCTCTAATGAGGATGTACAGGCTATTTAGCCAGTGTTGGTAATTAATTACTGAAATCTCCCTGAAAATCGGCATTAATTGGCTCTTTTTTGAAAACCAAATGACAAGACTGTGATGATAGAACTTCCCTGCTCAAAGCAGGAATTTTTTCTGGACGGTCTAAAGTTACAAACCATGGAGGGAAGATTGTACTTCTGCATGTACAAAACCAGAATAATGCCTAGCGCTTGCAAAATCATTCCATTGTTTGCTCAAAGGACTCTGCAAACTGGATAGAGGATTTCAGTCACTGAGCCCTGAAACTTACATCTTTTGCTAACATTAAATTCCTCTGCCACTTCCTGTAAAACCAAACAGCTTTGTCAATACTTCATCCTAAAATATTGTTTGGCGATTTTTTTTTTTTTAAATTTTTTTTTAACAGGAATATGATGAGGAATGGGCTAAAAAAATCCAGAGTGAGAAATTTCGGTGGCACAACTCTCAATGGCTGGAGATGGTGGAGAGTCGGCAGATGGATGAGAGTGAGCAGTATCTGTACGGTGATGATCCTATTGAGCCCTACATCCATGAAGGGGATATTCTGGAAAGACCTGACCTCTACTACAATGCAGGTAAGGGAGCGTATATTGATACTCAGGACTGGGATTGCTACCTCCGTGTTTGGAACGGGAGCTTGACCTGGGGCTGTAGAGAGGTTCTGCTGACTCAAACCAGTGGGACATTACCCTTTTGTGTCACTGGGAGCGACACTGATGCATGCTCACCAGGGATGGGCTTGTCCTTGTTAGCATGTTAATGATGGATTGATTTTATGAAGTGTTACAGGTCTTCAGAAATAGGAGTAGGCCTATCTCAGAGAGTTAGTGGACCATGATGACTGATTTGAATAAAGGTGCCCCAGCCTTGTTCTTCACACCTCTTTCTTGTGTCCGTAGCGTGTTTGCTTTGCAAACGCAAGCCTTTTCTCATCCCTGTTAAGTTCACACCTATGGGATTTGATGCTGAATTTTGTTCTGCCTCGTGTGTTAGTTCTGTAATGGAATTTTTATTGCAGATCTTGATGAAAGACTTCAGTTGAGACACATCAAACTTGTAGGTTCCTTAGCAGAGGCAATCATTCTGTGACTTTCAGCTAATTTGTATGATTTTTGCTGTCATATATCTAGGGAAGTGTGTGAATCTCTTCTGTTAATACTCTTTTTTTTTTTTTTAGTTCCTCACATGAAAAAGTTTTATTATTTGACAGTTTGAAGAAGTTGGCTAAAAAAACCCTAGAATTACTCTTAAGAAGTCACATTCGTATCTGAGATTAATATATTTTCTAAAGAAAGAAGACATTTCTCATCGTTTTGCTTAATCCTATTAGTAGTACTTAATGGCACAGTTCTGGGGGATCTCAAATGGAACCTGCTCTATCTCTTTCCTTCTGTAAAGATTTTGTAATTACTAAGAAAATAGAAGCTGCCATACTGGATTAAGATACTGATGTATCTAGTCCAATATTGCCAACTGTTTCACAGGAAGGTTCAAAAAACTTTGCAGGAGACAATCATGAAGTAATTTGCCCACCGCATGTATGTCTTCATAACTTTTCATAACTAGGATTTGGCTTATGCTTTCAAACTTGTGGTTTTATATCCTTTTCAAACTGCTGGATGACTGTGTGCGCATGGATTATTTTTTTTTTTTAATTGCTGGGTTTGAGTCTGTGGTTTTTTATTTTCCACAGAAGTGTCCAGTCCTTTGCTATGAAGCATGAGTCACAAAACTCTATAACTCTGGATGAATTTGCAGGAATAGTAATAGGAAAAACAAAACAACTAAAACCCATAAGCTTTACTTGTAGTTGCTGTGAGAAAATAATTGTGCAAGATCTCAGTAGCACTTCAAAAATTATTCCCAAAGGATAATAGAACTTAAGGATTCTTTTTCTCCTACTTTTGTTTACATGTGTCAGACACAGCAACATGCCTTTTTGGTGGTATAGAATCACAGAACGGTTCAGGTTGGAAGGGACCTTAAAGATCACCCAGTTCCAACCCCCTGCCCTGGGCAGGGACACCTCCCACCAGACCAGGCTGCTCAAAGCCCCATCCAGCCTGGCCTTGAACAATTCCAGGGATAGGGGGCATCCACGACTTCCCTGGGCAACCTGTTCCGGTGCCTCACCATCCTTATAGTGAAAAATTTCTTCCTAACATCTAATCTAAATCTCCCCTCCTCCAGTTTGAAGCCATTACCCCTCATCCTGTCACTACATGCCCTTGTAAAAAGTCCCTGGCCAGCTTTCTTGTAGGCCCCCTTCAGATACTGGAAAGCTGCTATAACGTCTCCCTGGAGCCTTCTCTTCTCCAGGCTGAACAACCCCTGTTGGTCTCTTTTCGATCCTGTAGCTTGCTCTACTAGACCTACCAGCTTAGCAGGGTGAGCCACGTGTTGTACGGTGCCAGGGTCTTTTATTACATCAAGTCTCCTTCAGGCTTCCTAAGTTAAAGATGTGCCAGCATGCCTTTTGTAGTCTCCCCTTTACAGATCTTAATAATAAACCTTTGCTTATTTCATAGGGCCATTTCTTTTCCCAATAGCGTGAGTGAGAGATGGAGTGGCACCGGTAACGCTGAGTTCCCTGGCTTTTAATCATTTATGTTATGGGCTTAATGTTATTTGAACAAAGATTTTTGTGTTGGAATTGATATTCGAGCGGGAAGGAGAGGCAGATTTCCAGTGATATGTTCTGCAGATGTTTGAAAAGTGCTTTTGTTTTTAAAGGTATAATGGTAGGTGATTATATTCAAAATACAGATTCACTTCTCGGGTTCCTTCTGACAAGTGCCAGTAATGGTGTGCTTCTGGAGTCTGCTAGATTTATACTTTTGAGATGTGGCCAGAGAGGACATTTTCCTTTGAAAAGGCTACAGATTATTGTACCAATTGGAACAGGTATTTGGGTTTCTGAAGGACAGTGTTACTTAGTCAGAATATAACAAAAATACAAATCTTTGTGCAGTCAGAAATTAGATGCTTGTGCTTCGATTTGATAATGTTAGAAATGACCTGCACTGATGGCTGACGCTTAGTACAAGTCCCTTCCCAGCCATAATAGTTCCTGAGTTCCCTCATGGCAAGATGAGTTCTTTATTGCAATGATACTATGCAAGAGATCTCTTGCATAGTAATTTAAACCTACATGAAAAACTTACTAGAATCTCCAAAAGTACCTTCCTGAGCTTGGTGTCTCTCTTGCTCTGAAAGTACATAACCCTAACTTATGTTGAAATGTACATTACAACAGATGTCCTTTAAGTGTGTAATCATGTTATACGCAGCTGATGCTCTCCATGTGCTTTCATTTTCTTATAAATTCATATGAGCCATAACTCTGAGTGTTATGGTTTGAATGTTAGCACTCTTGATTGAAGACACTTTAAGTAGTGGTAGCTTTAGCCTCAGAGTTAAAATATAGTACTTTCTTTATTAACATAAACATAGTCGTTTTTAAGTCGCTCTGCTTTAAGATAAGTTTCAACCAAACCTGACTGTTTGAAATACGTAGTCACTTAACTTGAGTGGTTTTGATCTGAAGTGCTGCAGGTACAAAAGTGCTGATGCTCCCTCTCATTTCTTTTCTGTGAAAAATACAGGATGGGGGGTGAGATAGGCAAACTTGGCACAAGCGTTAATAATAGCCGCTTCGACTTTCCTTCCTCTTCTTTGGCCATTTTACATCCATATGATATCACAAAGCACTCGTGTCTCAGTCAACATGCTGAAAGACAGTAATACCGATCTGTGCCAGATTACTTGCTTGTCAAGCAATACTCTTTCGCATACTGTATACACATGTATACAATTAGAATGTGTACAGCTATCTTATGCTGCTAAAATGTAGTCTGATCGTGGCTAGCATTTTTCATTTACAATCTGTTGCGTTGTATTCAGTCACTTTCCCATGAGGTATTATCTTCTAAATGAATCTCTGTAGCACCTCATCAAATGTCTCTTCGAAATCTAGCTGTGTCAATTCTATTCCTTTTATCATTTGTCACTATATTATCTTCAAAAAACAGCAGGTAAATTCATAAAGCACAGGGAGATTTGTTTGAATGCCTGAGTCGTCATCTCTAAGCCCTTGTGTCTGTAAGTAACTTTCCACTGCTTCCTGCACAGGCAGTTTTAGTAGTTTTGAAACCACAGAGGTTAAGCTAAGTGGCCTGTGACTCCCTGGATCTTATCTCTCTTTCTTTAAAGTGGAATGGCATTTGTAACTTCCTAGTCATTAGGAATATCTCTCTCTCTCTCTCTCCTCTGTTAAACTATTAAAGTATCAGTCTGAACGTACCTGTTTCTGCCCTGTTTTTACTGGGATACTTTTCTGCACTGCAAGTCTGGGATCGTTTTCATGCAGTAATGGAGACAAACTGAAGTAGGATCTGTTTTAACGAAATGGCTTGTTTTATCTGATTAGAGCTGAATACTAATTACCAAGTAAGAAATATGCCCTTAATATTAACAAGAAACGTGTTTTGCGAATGGGAACAGGAAAGAGTTAAGCTGGGCTCTCATTCAGCTGGGGTCAGTTCACTGACTTTACTTCAAAGACACTCCGGATTTACACTGATGTAACAGAGGGGAAACGTTAGCCCCTGATTTTCTTCTCTTCCTTGTAAAGCAAGGAGAGACTGAAGCCTTTAAGGAATACTACTGGCTTTACAAATGTCTGCCTCTTCATATGCCAGTGTTTTAATATATAGGAAGCAAAAGAAAACTGTAAACTATGTTCTTGAGATGGTATCATGTGAAAAGACCACCCTTTTAGGAAATAGCTAGAAGACATTAAAATACGGTGGAGAGGAAAGAAATAGGTTTGAAGTTGCTTTCCTGTTTTAAGAGGTACAGTGGTGAAGGGTAGAGTCTAAACAATTAAGACTTTTTCTCTGGGCTCATTTTCATGATGGAGCGGACAAGATAGGTCTTGATACAACCTTTACAGGCCTCAGGAAGAAGGGGTAAGAGAATGTTTCTTAGGTACAGCTTTATTTCAGGGCAGTAGGCTGAGCTACTTGGAGTCCCAGTGAGGTGTTTGGGTTTTTTTGTAATTGAAGTTGCTGGTTTTCAGTATTATTGTTGCTTGATATTCCTCCCAGAAATATTGCAAGTTGCTAATGAATTCCTAAGACAAAATCAGCACAGGTTGTGTTGCCCACTTGCCCTGAACTCATGTTGCTTCATACAGTCACTGTATCTTTCTGGTTTTTATAGATGGCCTAATAGCCCCTGATGGAGCGGTGAGTCCGGATTTCTTCAGTGATTACCATCTTCAGAATGGAGACATCGTTGGGCAGCACCCCTTCTCTAGCAGGTAAGTAGCTGATCGTAAAGAATGCATATAATCCAGCAATGGCTATTCAAGTTTCCTTCTAGGGCTTCGTTTGTGGTATTCACCAGGTTTTGCCCTCACAGCAGGGGGAACGGTTTACACTGAAAAAGCAGTTCTAGTCTGCCTTCTGAATGATATGTTTCTTTTAACATATTAACATACATGTTGTAATACATCATAGCTTTCCCAAAGATGTCGAATAGAAAAGGAAAACTAGAACACACACAAATAACTACATGTTACGACAATTACTCAAATACTATTCAGACGTTGTTGTTGGGAAATAAATAAAGGCTTGAGATGCTGATTACCTAGAAGACTTTTGTTTCCAATATTCTTAAATTGTTATAAATAAGTCTCTCAGCTGCCAAAACTATATCTGTGGGTTCGTTCTTTATTGTTTGGGATTTTTTTCCGTTAACCTAAATCTTCCCAAGGTATTCTCAGTTAAATTACTGATGGCACTTTGAAAATTTGCTAGATGAGCAAAAGATGTCGGCTTGACTTTGGGAAGTTGTTTCTTTGAATTCCCCCTCTGGTCAATGACCTCTCCTTCTCTGAATGTTAGCAAGCTGTTCCCGTCTGAACTTCTGAGTAGACTTCTCCCATGGGTTCAAAATAGAAAAGACTCATTTCAAAGAATGAAATCTTCACAGATCCTGTGAAGGCATTTAGGAAGTGCCTTTTATAGAGCATGAATTATGTATACTCATTAGCAGGAAATATTTCAAACACTTTACAGTCAAGGTACAGAAGTTGCTTTAACAGGATGCTATCTGGACATGCCCAGCCCTGGGGTTGAAGTTGTTTCTTTCCAAAGGAAGAATGTTGTTTTCACCACTTGCAACTTGGTCACCATTTACAAAATATAAGTAATTGACAGTATGTACAGCTGAAGCAAAAAAGACTTTTCTGTCTTTGGCTTCTTGTAATTTGTTAAAGGACAGTGGATGATTACGCTCATTTGTTTATTCTACCTGTGATGCACCAGAAAGCTGAACATTGAGCAAGGGTGGAGTGTGGTAACATTTTTAAGAACAAATTAAAACAACTGAAATGCTCAGATCAGGAAAAAAAGTAGGACTTAAGAGATGGATCCTCGTGAAAAAAGGAAGTGTTTATACTTCGTAAGGATCAAGTTCAGACTAGCGTGTAATCCTTTCCGTGGAGCCTATGTTTGGGAAGGGGATACTGGTGCTGATCCTTTCCAAATGCGCATCCTTCGTTTCGGAGCATGCAGGTGATAGAGAAACTGAGGGAAGTATGAGCTATGTGCTACTCTTGGGGTCTTACTATGTGACTTACAGTTTTCAACTTTAAAATAGATGCACAACCCAGGAGATGGCAGATTTCTTTATTAACCAGAACATTATATGGGTATGTGGTCCCAACAGTCTTTATGCCCCCCTGGAGGTGGGGGGAAAGGTGTGTAGGATGAAGCTTGCAGACTCCTTTGTTTCTAATAAACTTAGATATAGCCCCAGTCAAGTCTTGTTTTGCCAGAAAGCTTTCAGCTGGGGTAGGGGGAATAATCTTGAGTGTCCTTGTGTAAAATACAAAGTAGATCGCTCAACCTCAAATTTCAATCCCTTATCAGGGAGCTATGTTAGTAAGCTGCTTTTTAATCTGATTGTATTCCAACTAAAATGAGTAGCAAAATATATCTGGTGCATAACTAGTTAAATTAAATATTTGTAGAATTTCCTTGTAATGTCTCCAGGCATTTTGGAGGCTCACCTCAAGAAAACAGCGGAAAAGCTGCAGTTTGGCTAACGCCAAACTTGGTAATTGCCCATTGATAATAGCCTCTGTAAATATTCATATTTCTCATTAGAATCCTGGTTTCTAGAAAGACTTTTTTCAATAAGATTGTTCCATGGTTTTATCTGCAGTCCAGACACGCAGCCTAATTGGAAACAGTGTGGACTGCTGCAAATGTTCTGTCCTGTTTGTAACAGAGCAGGACTGAATTGTTTGATAGAATAGATACTGGCAGTCGAACGGCGAATCCTAGTTTTCAGATGGGTGTCATTATCGTTTTGAACTTCTTGGCGCCAGAAGCCAGGATTTCCTGATGCTTAGAGCTAATGTAAAATGCATTAGTGCTCCAAGGCATGAGCCATGGAATTGCCAGTCCCATGAGTTTGGAGAGTCAGACCCTCCCTTTTCCCAAATTTGAATTGGTGTTGGAAGGTAAAACCATACGTGCTAGAGAGCCTAATTAAAAATAATAGCAGCAAGTCAAGGCTCTTTTTATGTGTTATATAGTGTACATTTCATCCATACCAAAACATAATTCTAGGGTATTTTTATGCTTACAGTTTAAAGCTAACAAGAACCTTATGTCAAGGATTTATTTTTAACCAGTTCCAGCTTTTAATAAAACAAGATTTTTGTTATAAAAATGGTTCATTTTTCTATTATTAATATTTGAATATGTTTTCCGAAACTTTTTTTAAAGAAAGCTGAGTTATGATTTGCGTAGATAACTAGCAAATCAGTTAACAGTAACATTTATTGTGAGTTCAGACAGAGATGGCCGAATAAGGAGTAGATGTGTATTTTTGGTCTTTTCATTTGTTATACTTTTTTTATTTGTTACACATTTATTTGTTGTGCCTGTGTCTTCTGGTCTTGGCCTAGTGTTAGGCTTTTAAATTCTGTAATAGCAACAGTTGTTTGCTAAGCAGTGGGGTGAGTTCTGAAGGAGTCTTTTCCATCATTTAAGACCACCCTGTGACAACCACGAGCTGACTTCTTGCTACTCAACTTTGAATAGTCTAATCCTTTCTTCTCCTTTCTGCATTCCTATGAGGAAGACTTAGGATATGTTACCTCCTCAATTTCTCTGAGGCTTTTTCCTGTCCTTGCAGTGTGCTCGGCCTGGATCAGGACTTCCCCTTGCCTCAAGGAGAGCCTAATCAGCCAGAAGGACTTGCCTTTTTAGTGTCTGCAAGTCACTGGGAAGCTGAGCCAGTGTTGAACTAGTGTTGGTGCCCCCAGTGCATTACCAGGGCTTAAGAGTGTTCTTGTGACCAATCTCATTTTTTTGGAGCCGAAGAAATGGGTCTGTGAGGAGAGGTTTTCAAGGAGTGCAACCAAACTGAAGTTGCCGTGAAGATTTTCACTGTAAGCAGTAATTAATAATACCCGTGCAAGGGAGCTCAGCCCACACCAGCTGCTATATCTCAGATTGTTATACCAGTTGTACCGCATTGAGCAGATAGTGAAAACCATGTTCTTCCTTGGTTGTAGGATGCTAGTTCTAGCAGAGGTCTGGGGTAGCCTCTGCCATTGCAGTTCCACCATGTTACTTTCAGGATAATTGAGGGGAATTGGAGCAGCAGCCACGTCCAGATGCGCAATCGATGAAGTGGTTGACTTTCCTGTAGCCCACCAGAGACATCACAACCATCTCCTATAGAGTCCCTGTCCCAGGAGACACTGGACCTACATACCTAGATCTGCTGCACAGTCTTAGGTGGGTAGGGAAGTCCTTTTTTTGACCTCGAGTAAAAGAGGAGTTTAAAAATTTAAGGTATCTGTAGGCACCTGCGTTCACCAGATTAGCACATGGGGGGGTTTTCCCCCATAATTTTTTAAGATTGAAACACGAAGTAATAGTATTGGCAGCAAGAACATCTACGGATCTGGCGAAATTAGGTGGAGAATTAGTGGCTGCATTTTTCAAAGACATTGCCTTCCCTTCCCAGAGTTTCTTGGACTTCCCTTTGAAACCTGGAGTACTGTCAAGAGTGGAGAATGGTACCTTGCATGATCAATTCCTGCATCACGAAGTACAGAACAACTCTGAAGGGCGACTTTGAAGGGAATTGTAAAAGTATCTAGCCCTAAATTCTGTTTGTAGATTTGTTTGCATGTGTGCTATTCTGGACATATCCTGAAGCAGGCAGGGATAATTCTTGTTTCTGGTACTTGTCAGCATTAAGGAGAAGCAGCACGTAAGTGAAGACCTGGAAAGTTGGCATTTTTCTAATACTGCCACCCTCACTTTAGGGACCCAAGGCATTCTCAGAAATAGAAATGCTTTGTTTCTGGTAATCCAGCTTGTGTGTTTTGCAGCTTTAGTTTACAGCTCTTATTTCTGAACTATATTCTTAGTGGAGTTGTGCTGTTGTGTATGATGTCTATAAATAGAATTATTTCAGGATATAGTGTACACAGAAGCGGTGATAAAATACATAAACCGCATCTCTTGTTTTCCTCAAAGGTTTGGAGCAGAACGCAAACAGATCGTAAGGTATGTTTTCCATTCAGCAGAAAATACGTGGCTGAGGAGGTTGTTTTGACAGCTTGTATCCAGGTTTTTTTGATTGGCTAGGAAAAGACTTTTTTGATTAGATTACCAGCTTTGAATCATCTTACTGTCTTTCAGAAGCAGATGGGCATTAGGCATAGATTTGAAATTTTCATCTGTTACTAAAATCTGCATTCAAGGCCCCTGGTTCTGATAACTCTTAATATAGAGTGAAAGTTTTATGATTGTAGCAAACAAAAAAATCCCTCACCTTTTGGCTAATGTGATGACAGCTTAGTGTCTGAGCTGCAAGGGATGAAGACCAGCTGAAAGACATCTTCAAGAATGCCTGGTCATTTATCAAATTTTAATCGCCTTCTAGAGACTAATTACTTTCTTAAGACACAAACATAAGTGTGATGGCTAAATATCTTATCATAGAGAGATCCACAGTATTTTTCTTACCCTTTGGGGAAAAGAGCACTTTTTAACCTTTCCCAGATATAATTAGATAACGGTACAAACTTTAAGTGAGAACGCCAATTTTTTGTTAATATCTTCATCAGAGTTCCCAAATTCTCTCTGTAGCTTTAGAAAGATTAATAGTTAGGAATGCTGGAGCTAGCCAAAACTTTTGTGGTTTTTTTTTTTTCCCTATCCCAAGGAAGTTTTCTCCAGCACAGAATCCTTTAACCTCATTATAAAATGTAGCAGAGCTGCCGTTGTGCCATCTTTGTTTTCACTAAGACAAGGTGTTCCTGTGTGTGTGCTGTTCCCGGCGTGTGCGCTCACATCCCCTCTCAACAGGGACCTGATTGAAGCTTCTTCTCAGGAAACAGTGAGGTTTGGCACGTCAAACAAAACCAGTTTTATGGAGTGACTGTCTGTCCTTGGTGGAACATCTTTCCTCTTGCCTGGATTTACAGCCTAAAACTGTAGCTGCATTTCTTTCTTTTTGCCGTGGCAGGTCATTGTGATATTTTGCGAGCGAGGTGTACGGAGCCAGGACCTTGCAGGCTGCTCTGCACTGACTTCAGTTAAGCCGCGGCTGTTGTTGGCAAGCACAGCCACGGGTAACCAAGCTGTTGGGTCTTGAGTTGATGGAAACTGCGGTGACGTGGGCTTCAGTACCTTAATACATGGCCGTAGGTCCTGGTGGGAAGACTGTTAGCGTGACTTGGCTTATCTCTAACTAAGCTGCCCATGTGTGATGTCTGCATGTGCTAGAAGTCCATAGTGAATGGCAAGAATAGTCATAGCCACAGACTTTTTTTGTTTGGGTACCTTGATGAAAATCAGATGGGAATTTTCATGGAGGAAAGACCTAGGCTAGGTCTGTAGCCTTCTGTTCCTCTTGATTCCTGCGCTGTGGTGAGAACTCCCAGTCGTGTGTCCCAGCCGAATAGCCCCTGGTCGGGTCAGGTACAGGAACTGTGTCAGGAGCTGGCACATACGCACTTTGTGATTGTTTACCAAAATGTTTTTAAATGGTTGCACCTGTAACTTATATCCCACGCTGATAACGTGCATGGTTTATTTAGTTTGAACTTTCCCTTCCCAGCCTTTCAGCAGCTGAGTGCCATCTTAGGCTGTCTCTGAAGGTGAAAAACTAATACATTAGTAGACAGTGAGCTGCCTCCGGCAACCCTTTACAGCCATCGGTGGCAGAAGAAACTTTGTTCCGTGGTTTCTTCTGCCACGGAAAGATTAGTTTAGATAAAAGCTAATCTTTGGATTGGAAAGATTAGCTTAGATAAAAAACCATGCTCTGATGTGGGGTCTGTGCTACAGTAGAATTGAAAGTGTCCACATCTCACTTTCCTCATCATTTGAGTAGAGGCAGTAATGCTTTCCTGTCCTATGGGTGAGTATAAAATATTTTAATTAATGGAAAGAAAAGCTAACAGAGTGTAAATTATTATTACAGTATGATTCTACTTTCAAACATTTTACCATAGTGATATTTCTTAGTTCTGTGCATTACTTCTCCATATTTAAACTTTAATTGCAAAAAAAACCAAAAAACCACCCTTTTTTGCCTTTGCAATATGTTCAGCAGAGTTGTACTCAGCTTCTACCATTTGGACACTATTTAATTTGCATTTCCCAAGAGAATTGAATTAGGTTTTATTAGTAAATTGGGCCTATAACTTTGTAGGCAGGTTTTATTAGTTTATCACACATCAGTATTAGCAAATTGTAAATCCCACTGAAACGAATTTGAAAAGGCCTTAAAGAGAAGCCCAGAACCAATGAAGTTTCTGGAGACAAATAAGGGGTTTTTTGTTGTTGGTTTGTTTTTTTTTGAATCCCACAAAAATGTTGTTAGTGGTAGTAGAGTCATATCTTTTATCATATTCTGTTGTCCTAACTGCCTACATGTTTAGTTTTAAAGAAGTTAAGCTGAATATGGTCAGGAGGATTTCGCTGAATTTCTGTTACATATGGCTTGGCATAACAGGGGTAAAACACACTTCTCATTCGGACAATCCAGCATTTGCTGGCTATTCATGTGAAACAGGCAGGTAAGCTTCTTTTTGTTCATCGGTGCCTCTTCCAGTGGTAGAAATGCTTGGAATCAAGATCTTGCATCTAAAAGATAGTAACGAGGAAGAAGGAATGGCTGCCTTTTGGAGGCTTTTGATCACAATCTGGGACGAGCTTATTGAAGGACTTCACTCGTCTTCTTCAGATCCTGGATCGTGGCCTAAATCAAAAATTCTCTGTATAGTTGTTTTCCTTCAGCACTTAAACGTGGGAGTGGTGCTTCCAGAACACAATTGCTTCATCACTTTTTGAATGTGAGCTTGAATTTCTTCATGTCTAGTTTATAATAATTTGTTTATAGACATTAAATACTGCAACCTGATCATATTATAATCCAGTTCAGATGCCACTAATATGTATTTGACCAAATTATGCTGTTATGATGTGGACAGTTATTGTAGCCTTTTTGAAGACCAAGAGTCTGATTATTCAAGGAGAAGAAGATTTTTCCCTATGGCCCATATTCATCCATGAGATCTTCCCAGGGTTTGGAGATCTGTGCGTACTGTGGCACTAAAGGAGCAGGGCCCAGCACGGCCTGTAATTTGGGAATATCCAGATGAGGACAATATTCTTCATATACAGTATTATTTATATAACAACTTTTTACTGTGTTTGAGTTCTTATTTATTATTATTCAGTTTTTAGCCTGTATCAGGAAAAGCTTCCAAGTAGCGTTCCCTGTATCCCCCAACACGCAGCAGATGTCCGGAGTGGAACAGGGAGAGATGATGGTCAAGACGGGCAGGGAACCAAAGACAAGAAGGAAACTTACTCACCCAGAGCCGGGTGCCAGACCCTGGAGCAGAGCAGGGCTCTCCTGACGGCTCCCACAGGGTCCCAGTGCCCAGACCACACCATCTCTCCAAGGTGTGTGGTCCGTAATCACGAAGGATCACGTTGCGCTTGTTTCATTTACTGTAAGAGCTGTTTAATTGCTCGGAACAATTACGCTAGTATGCGAAGAGACGAAATAGCTTGCTTGGGAATATTTTAAAGGTGCAAGTTTTTTCAGCAAGTTGCAGTTGCCATTTGGGAAGAGAGTTAGTGTTGAGGTTTTAATGCACTTCGGCTCTCTTGGAATATAGGATACTTGGGCCTCTTTCACTCGCAGTCACTTCTGTTACCTTTTTTTAGTTGCTTTTTATTTTACTATATTCCACCTGCAGTTGGCCTCATTTAACCGACATGGTTTAGGTGGCTATTAAGAATTTTAAAAGAATACCAAAATGCTGTAGCAGTTAGCTCAAGCCCTTTGGAATGTTTTACCAAAAAATCCCCCAAACCTGGGTCTGTCTCTTCTGAAACGTACCATTAATTAATTCCCACGTTCTGTCTGCTGCTCTTAGTCCCTCCAGATGTGCTACTAGGAATAGACCGGCTCCCTGGTTACAAGCCATCTGGGCTCTGTAAACTGATTTGCACTTATATTAAACAATAAGTGAACAGAATGCGGAAGAGTTATTAAAGCAAATGTACATTGCTTATAAATCTCAAAGTAAAATATTAAAATGTAGTAAACGGGAATGGAATGTGCAAATGAAGACCTGCTTGTTTTTAATGAGTTTAGCTGTGACCTTCTCGATTTCAACCAAAAGAAAAGAATTTTATTTTTCTCTTTAAAAAAAAAAAAAAAAGAAGAAAAAGAAACTATAAAACTGCTTACAGAAGTATCTGAGACAAAAACAAGGAAATATAATGTTCTAAACTTGACTGGTCCAAACCACTCAAGCTGCTGTGACAGCTCATAAAACTGAGAGTAGTTTTTAACTGGACTCTGTTTTACATTGCCAGAGTGAATTTTCCTTGCAGGAAGTAGCCAGAAGGTTTATTTAGTTTCCAGACTGCTGCTTTGATCTTTCCATTCTGTCACTTCTCAGGTTACATAGCCCTTTTTCACTGCAGTAAATCTGCAACAGTTAATGAGAATAAAATTTCCTCCTTCTCACTGATCGCATGCTGTTAAATGCCAAACCACAGCCAGCAGCATATTTGCAGAATTCAGCTGCACTGTACAAAAACAGCACAATCAGTTTAATCTTGTTGGTTTTGTAATTCATTTTATTGAGCTTTCCTTTTTCAAGTGACCTATTTTATCAAGACAAGTGGTTGCAAGGCCAGACCTGGAAGAAAGATTTAAAACTGTAATAAAGTGAAGGGTGTTTTGTATGCTATGTATAAGCATGCTCCCCGGATTCAAAATTAAACCTACAATGAGGAGTTTTAAAAAATCCCGTGTATCAGTGAGCTATTTCTTATGGTTATTATCTGAACTGAACATGTGCTGCGAACAAGTCTCTTGTATAAAAATTAATGTAACAAAGCAAATTATTTCCCAAATAGTTAAAATTGCTTTGGTTCTAAAATTTGTCTCTCTGAATGTGTGTTTATCAGCTTCAGCCATTCAGCTATGACTGAGCCACCCTTTTCTCATCCCTCTGGAAAACTAGAAGATTTTTTTTTTTTTTTTTTTAACCAGGAGATTAAAAAAAAAAAAAATTTAGAGAGTTTATTTGCCTTCTGGGTTTTGAGCTTTTTAGGTTGTTGGTTTGTTTGTTTTTGTTTTTTTTAAGACTCTCTGACCAACCTTTGGCTGGAAACATTTTCTTTTTAGTTCATTTAATTAAAGTTGAAATTTTTTTGCATAATAACGCTACTCCAAGGTATAGATCTCCAAGAAAGTGTTCCACGTTTGTGTTTGTATCTGGCTTGTTCCCTAATATATCCAGTCTTAGCCCTAAGAAAGCAAGCAGTAAAGAGACACTGAGATTTATTTCCTCCTTGGTTTACACTAAAATCATCACTGATTTGGGATAGATTTCGACAAGACTTCGCTGGGGCCCTGTGTCGATAGTTAAAAGTGGCTGAAATCTGGACAATCATCTATGGTGGTAAAAAATATTTAAAGTTTATTCATCAGTAATAATGTTCCAACTGCATTTGCTGTGTGCTCTAGTGAACACTGCAAATCCCCTAGTAATGTTAACTTTCAGAAAAGACTTTGAAAGTTTTTATTGGCTGCAGCTGTAAGTCAAAGCAGAACAGATTTTTTTTTTTTTTACTCTCCCTCCCTCCTTCCCTCCAGCGTCTGGATTATCATCCACACTGAGTTGCCCGGTTCTTGGTGCTGAGCTCTGGAGACAGCACAAGTGTTGGCCGGTAACCTGTTGGCATGGCTTTTCTGGGTGTTTGGGCACAAGAGGGAACTTTTTTCCCCAGCAGAGAGCTGAGTGCCAGTGCTTGGACTTGAGGAGTTTGTTTAAATATTTAAAGGAATAATTCTTCAGCTAGGAGCACTTCAATGCAGGGCACTGAAAACTTGCATTTTCCACTTCAGCTGTTTATCTCAGAGTACGTTCTCACAGTGCCCCTGCTCTGTAACCTGGCATAGGAAACAAGAAACACTTCCCTTCTGGAGCCTGTGGAAGACGTGGACCAGATCCTGAGCTGATCTAGTCGGTGACACGAGTCACGTCACCTCTATGAAGTTGCCACTTTAGGATCTTATTCTGCTCAGGCTGTTGGCTGAAGCTTCTGTACCCACCATATCACTGACATTGCTGGAGCTCGGTAAAAGAGATGCTTGAAACCTTCCCAAGCCAGGCCTATTGCTGGTTTAAGATTAAGGCAAAATGTACTCTTCGATTTTTATGGGGTTGACACAAATACTTTGGACTGTGGAAAGAGAGAGGGGGAGGGAAGAACATCGTCTTTGCTTTTTATTGCCTGCTCCTCAGGGCTTTTTTGTTGGTTTTAGTTCTTAATTAATTCTTAAGAAATGGATATATCTAATCAGTGGGTTTGGCCAGTTGTTGAGCCAACAGCAGAGGAGATGTTTCTGTCGGGCTTATAACGGAAAGGCAGAACTCCTGGTTTCTGTTCCAGCTCTGGCTGTGCACTTGACCTTTTAACAGATCCTCTGCAGAGTAGCTGAGAAACTCCCCGTCCGAGTGGCGGAGCTGTGAGCCTGGGGGAGGGAATGCGGGTTGGAGTTAGGCTGAGGCCCTTCAGAGAAACAAGGTAACTACAGGAAACAGTTGCTGTTTTGCCCTGGCTGATCCTGGATTTGTCGCCTTTCTAGCAGATCAGAAATATTCTTTTTTTTTTTTTTTCTCCAATTTGAGGGATGTTACAGAATAAGCAAAAGTCGTTTCTGTCTACGTCAGTCTAATTTGAGTCTTCTCGTTGCTGTAGTTTCTCACTTGCTGTCTTTAATGTCTGGGGTGTTTCTTCTTTTCAATACTCCAATGGGAACCTGAGGTCATGGAGAAAAGGAGCAACTTGCCCGGGATCACACAGCAGGTAACTGACAGGGCAAGAAACTGAGCCCGAGTCCCAGGCTGCTTTCACGGAGCTGGGATGGCAAGCTCTACGGCTTTCAAGCAAGGCTCTTGCTGAATTTGGCTAAGCAAGGTCATTTGGTTTTAGTTCAGTGCTTTCTTACTATTCAGTTGGGATTTTTTTTATTTTTTTTTTTTTTTAAATGCTGCCTCCCCACCAGTGAATTTTGGCATGCTCATTGCTTGGTGCATAGCTGGAGCCTGGCACAGAAGACGCAGCGCTCATTTCTCCACAATTGTCAGATTTGCATTTGTTTATAATTAAATGGCAGAAACAGCAGTATTGTGCTGAGATACAACTGGGCACGAAGTCCAGAAGCAACGGGAAACTTTAAGTCATTAAGTGCACTGAAGAAAGCTGGATCACATGGAAGGAGAGACATAATCATATCCATAAAAGCTGTATCACGATGCACAAGGGAGCTAAAGTATTATTGCACAGGTTCATTCTGACATTTTCTATCTTTTGAGCAGATACAGTATTACAATTTAAGGAACATTAATATTGAATGTTAATGTAGAGATGGCCTTGGTATTTGGTGCAGCGTGCACAGTCCCAGTCCCTGCCACAAAACTGCCTTCCCACTTGAGCTTGAGGGATAGAAAGCATGGGAAAAAAGCTTCCCAGATAGGGAAGAAAAAGTTGGGACCACGAGAGGCAGGATTTAAGAGACTTGTGGTTTACAGTTTAACGTCATTACCAGTAGTGGGGGAATCTACAGTTACAGGACATTATATAAAGAAACATTGTGTTTTGTAAGGCTTCTCAGTTGTATGCTGTTTCTCCATAGCCCACGGTTTGTGCTCTTGCTTTGAGGACAGAAAATTTATGGTCAGTGCAGCAAAACCAGAGGTAGCTGGCACGTAGAAGTGAATAGGATCATCTTCTCCATCGCTAGAGACGAAGCAAGGGGAAAAGGCAACGAGCCTTATGCTACTTTCTGACGCCCTCCACTCTTTCATGACTGGTGTTACAAAAAAGGTATCCCCTCCAGTGTTTAGCTGACAGCGAGTATCAGCAGAAAGGCCAAAGGGGTCGGGGCTTTCACAGGCTTTGAGCCTTGAAGTGTGGTGGTTACCTGGTACCTGCAAAGGATTAGCTAAATATTTCTTACTTGAAGATAATTTTAGAAGCTGGAGGTGTGTTAGACGGAATTCAAAAACATTTCCCACCTCCTGTGCTTAAATACACACCCTGCCTCGATCCTCACTGTACAACGGGTCAAGGACAGAGGGAGGGAGCTGCAGCGTTTGCTAACCAGTCTCCGAACTGGGCTAGCAGGACCCATCCCAGACATGGTCATACTGCTCTGCACTGCAGTCGCTGTCTCACACCTACGGTCCAGCACCTTTCATCAACACTTAAAAAAACCTCAACCAAACAAAAAAAACTCACTTGGAGGAGAGAAAAAACACAGACTTTGCTGCTGGCAAACTCCTGTGTCTCTTGTGGGCAGGTATTATAAACGGTAAACTGCATTTCACTTGTACAGGTTATAATGCTGTGTTGCCTCAAGATTAGAGACTGGTGTGCCACCTCTATGGCTTAGGTACCTCCTGAGGGAAAAATACAGCCTTCAGTATTCATCTGAATTCATCGTTTTGTCTGTTATACGCAGGAACTTGATACAGCATTATAGATTACAGGGGTTTATGGCATGAGAGTTTATAAAGCAATATGGGATGATGGTAACTGTAGCGTATGTTATCAGTGGTGCTGACACGCACGAGTAGATTCACAGAAGGGAAACATTAGGACTTCAAGGATGCGCTGCATGAAATTCTGAATGTCTGCCTGGGGTAAGGTGGGGGATGTTTTGAGAGTGAAGACAGTGTTTTTTAGAAACAATAATATAAGGTGTATAAAGGGAGAAGGTACAGAGGAAAGAGAGGGGTTGCTGTGAACTTGTCATGGTTTAACCCCAGCCGGCAGCTCAAACTACGCAGCCGCTCGCTCACTGCCCCCACTTGCGATGGGGGAGAGAATCAGAAGAGTAGAAGTGAAGACAAACTTGTGGGTTGAGATAAAGACAGTGAAATACGTGTAGCAAAAGCCGCGCACACAAGCAAATCAAAACAAGGAATTCATTCACTGCTTTCCCTGGGCAGGCAGGTGTTCAGCCATCTCCGGGAAAGCTGGGCTCCATCACGTGTAATGGTTACTTGGGAAGACAAACACCCTCGCTCTGGACGTCCCCCCTTCCTCTTCCTTCCCCCATCTTTATACACCGAGCATGACATCACGTGGCATGGAACAGCCCTTTGGTCAGTTGGGGTCAGCTCTCCCGGCTCCTTGTGCACCCCCGGCCTGCTCGCTGGTGGGGTGGCGTGAGGAGCAGAAAAGGCCTTGAGATCTTAGCAACAACAAAAACCACCAGTGTGCTATCAAAAGTATTTCTCATCCCAAATGCAAAATGTAGCGCTTTACCAGCTCCTGGTAAAAAAGCTGCCTCTGTCCCAGCTGAAACCACGACAGAACCGTGCTCATGCCAGGCTTCTGAGGGATGCCCAGAAACTCGGAAACCTTCTGGTTTAACACTATTCTCTGACACTCGGGAGCAGTTTTACAAAGCTGCAGGTGTGATCACCTGCCTAGTGAATTATAAATGCATAGGTCTAATTCTTTTAAATCAATTTTATTTTTAATAAAATTATAAGACTTGTATCCCCTGTGGGTACCTGAGGGCCTCTGAGCCATGAGGCTGGTATAAGCCTTGTTGATGCGGAGTGAGGATCGACAGGGTTTTAGAACAGGTTTAGGATGAACAGAAATGCAGCTGAAATCGTGGGTGTGGGGGAAGCACCGTACGTGTTTAGCTTGGATTTCATTTTCCGTGGGCAGGGATTTCAGGGTGCTTTGAGTTTGGGTTACCACCCATGAAACTGATAGGTAGAAAAGGATGAAATTTTGGCCCTAAAGTGTAAGCTCCTAAACCGGTGTTCCACAATCTAAGGTGAAGAGTTTTCCTGGGCCACCTTTCCCTGCACAGGCAGCCACAGCCTTTTACAGTACAGCCTGGTACGATTGTTGTCTTGCTGCTTCATGCCTCTTTCCTGACTGCAGGCCTGTTTCCCGAGCAGCGTTTCTTGCCTTACTGGGGGATTTCCAGTTGGACTTCAAGGGGTTAGTTTTGAGCAAGAATTTCCCCAGTGACCCGGGACTTGCCTTTCTGAGGCCCTGCTTGTGCCGGAGGAATTAGTACCCGTTTTAGATCGACTTGTCAGCACCAGCCCTAGGAACAGTGTGAGCGCTGGTGCGGACAGGCTCAGGTGTCTATCGCATCAGGAAAACTTAAGGAAAGCAGCCTCGCTCCGTGGTCAGCCTGCACGCAGGTGCTAATTATCCTACTCGGATTAAGCTCAAGAGCCTCTCTCCCTGCACTGAGCACTCGGGAGCAGCAAAGCTACCTCAAGGGGAACCCCAGCAGAGGGATGCTGGCAGAGTGCTCCCTGTCTGAGGCTGCCCGGTCTTCCAGACGTACCGCAAAGCCTGTCTGCTCTCTGAGGCTCTGGACGTGGGAGGGAGTTAAGGAAAGTTAAGTATTTTCTGGGACACAGTGGGATGCGGGCTGGCATTTCCTGCTGCGAGGGGGGACACGATTGGTCTTTACACTTCAAATTATGTCAGGGCACCTAGGATCCTAGATGGGCATATTAATTTGGATGTCATGAATCAGAGTAAGTATCAATAAGCAGAGCTGTTAAGAAATCTCTCCTCACTCATGCACATCAGGAACGTTTTCCTCTCCGGCATGTGTTCTTCAGTTCCCCAGCAGTACAAGCAAATTGGAAAGTTCAGCTGTCATTTGGGGGAAGGTCATAGATCACACTAGCAGCCTGAGTAATCCAAGAGGTTTTAAGTATCATAGCATTTAGTTTAAAGTGAAATTTGCTCTGACAGGGGCTGGCAGACCAATAGGAAAAAGAAATATTTGTGCTTGGAGAAGTGCATGTGTAGAGACCGCGAGTATAACTGATGGCTGGAAGTGATTTCAGTCTAAAAAAAACAAATCATTAAGAGAGTGCATAGGGGTAAAATACACAGTTCATATTTTAAAGGGTCTCAAAATGAACCAGTAACTGAGGTTAGCAGTACGTAGTAATTAGCTGGGCTGTTCACTGTTTAACTCCATCAGCTCCAGGCCCAGTGGTAAGCTTTGCACAAGGAAGCAGTTGTGCTTTGAGGACGTGGTTAGCAAGCACCAATCTCTCTGTGTGCACGCGTGCAATTTTTTGAGAGAAAACTGCCTTAACTCGCAGATTAAGGCAATGGCCAAAGTCGTTTATCCAAGGAGTTCGTTGTGGTGGTGTGTGATGTGTATCCACTCTGCAACTCCAGGGATTGCATGCACCTCCGCTGGGTACCCAGCTGAACAGGGCTGACTAACAGGAGGAAAAAATACCAATTGGGGGATGAGTATTGTTGCCTCGGTGGCATAATTATGTGTCCCTCGCTTTTTGGGAAGACAGGCTGATGCTTGCTCTGCTGAGCACTGAGTTTCCCTGTATTAGGCCAACACCATGTTTCTCCTAGGAGCAAGGTTTGAAGTTGATTGCTGGTATAAATCTAAGAACACATGGCACGAACCACGAGCTCAGGCCAGTCGTTACCCAACAAGTGTTTACAGCCGACAAGCTACCATCTTTCCTGGCTCTCCCCTTCTGCTGTTCTTGGCAGAAGTGGCAGGGAGTCATCAGAACTTGGTTTTTAAACCCCTGTCTCCACCTCGGTAGGTCACGCTTGCAGAGTCATTGCCCTTGGCCTGCCAGCCTCCTGGGTGAGCCAGACTCCCGTCTCCAGACGCGTTTGCTGTTTTGTTGCCCTGCCCCTCAGTTACCTCCTGGGCTCCAAAGCCTTGCCTTCAACGAAGAGGATGAGCTTTTTGCTAGGGGCTGCCAACACAAACAATCAAATAGGCAAAGCTGGTAAGTTTCAAGAGCGCTAACATGGGAAAATGAAGCCAACTTTTTTTCTGAAGCAGGGACAGGCCTTCATTTACTTAAGAGAAATATTTAGAGAGGAGAGAGTGGTGATTTGATCAAGGTGTTTTAATGTGATTTTCTGTTCCTTTCTTTTTATTTTTTTTTTTAACTGTCCAAAGCAGTTATCAGCTGATCCATCTCTTCCAGTTTTCTACAGGACACTAACATATGTCTAAACCATTTGGAAATAACTGATACTCCTCAAAGTTTAAACTCTAGGGATCTTTACCTAATTACTTACACATTTATAAAAAAAATACTAAAAAAAAAAAATGATTTGCTGAGAATGTGATTGAAACCATATTTTCCCTGTTCTCGTTATCAATTTAAATACGTTTAAAAGTTCTTTGAATAAGGATTACTAAACTGGAAGTAGGTGGGAGAGCTCTGCCTGCAGGGATAGAGACCCATTGCCACCTCGTGGCTCAGGGGCGTTATTACACCTCGCCCCCAAAACCCCAATCTTGTTTCAGTTCGGTAATACAGAATGGAGTGACCAAAAGAAGATCTTGAAACGCTGCAGCATCAAGAGAAGCCACGTGTACATTTAAGAAGAAAGTCCTGCTCCGGGACATGTCTCAGACTGCTGCATTTGTTGTCCTTCCCTGCCACCGTAAACCTGAGGATGGCTACTGTTCTCAGCCCTGTAAGCCAAGGCACGGCCCCTACGAGCTTGACTTGCCGTCAGCGGCATCCCTGCCTACGGCACTCCCAGCCTACTCGCTCACCTACAACATCTTTCCAGAATGAAGTTCTCCATAGTTAGCAGAAACGCAAAGAGCCCGTTATTCTACCATACTGGTAATAAACCCAACTTATCTGCAACTAATGTTATAGTCACAGAAAAATACATTGAAAAATAAACCCAGAAAAGCATTTTCTGTTAAAATATCTTTTCATTATAAATCAGTCATAGATACTTTAAGGATCTTCAGAAGAAAACAATGGAATTCCTGGTTTAAAGGTAGCCTGAAAGTGTCCTGCTTCTCTGCAGTGTTACACATGTGGCATCACTGACACCAGGGAACTTGTAGTAGCACAACAAAAGTGGTCTCTGCGCTTCCAAATCCCACTACGACTTTAAGTATGTTATTAACTCCTAATGGTAACAGTATTGAAGTAAGCCTTTTAAAGAATCAGCGTTGTTTTACAGTAGTTATTCAACTTGTTGGCTTTCTGAACTGCCAAAGAAATGGGTCAGCTTCATGCTAGGTCCTCGGTGGCTTGTTCGGAAGAGCTTTGTGGCCTGTACTCAGAAAGCTGTACCTAACGGCAGCACACGTGAGATCTATCTAATCCCATTGCACGCTGGAAACCAGTAACAGTGGCAGAAGTGGGGACCATCCTCTGACTAAGGTGGGTGCAGGGTTTGGTGTTTCTGGAGATGAGGATTAGGTACAGACAAAGTAACGGGATTGCTCTTAATCCCTTCTTTCAGGCATCTATTAAAGTTTCAAGGCTGCTAATGAGAAGGCTGCTCTTTGCCAGGTACAAAGGAGGGACGTGGAGAAGGTGCCTCAGAGGTCACCAGCTCGTTTCATAATGGGCTTGGAAAAGAGTAATAGGACTGTGGAGGGAATACAGGAAGGAATGGGTGGCCAGAGGAAGGTGTGGAGCCAGAGGCATGTGTTGGCATAGCTTTGCACCGCTACAGGGTACCACTGCCGCTCTGCTTCTCTCTGCCGTGCTGAAGGGACTGATCCACCTTTAAGGTCGGACTGATGGCTCTGGGTACGAGTTACGAGACGGGGCATCACTAATTCAAGCACAGACAAGCAGACGTGGAAATAGCAAAACACTTTCAGGGTGCTGCATCTCTCAAGATACATTCAGGTGAAAGAGAATTATCTTCTCTGCGGTTTGGCTTGTTGACTGTGTCCCCTCCCTCTCAGAGGACAAATCTCAGCTTCAGACCTTCCACCTCCACGTGATTATTGGAATATCCCATGAGTGAACAAGTTTCCTGAGAAACCAGGCACCAAGGATCCTTTTCTAGGACCTCAGGGAGGCACGATCCGAGGAAAGGATCTCTGCAAGGACATGGAGTGATGGACATGGTCTCCCACCACTTCAGCGGAGCCCTTTCAGTCCAACCGATTGAGCAGCGCCAGCTTTTTGCTGAGCCAGGGCCTGGGGCCCACCCATTGTACATCTTCTGGATGGGTCATTCTTTCCCAGCCTCGACTGTTGCATAACCCATGTTCCATATGTCTAATTGGCGGTAATGAGGTTCAGCTTTTCCCCACTCCAAAAGCACTTTGGTTCTTTGTGTTTTGACAGTCTTCAGAGGGGAAGTTCAACTCCTTTCAATGCATCTTTAGTCAGACAATAAATCAGAATCCTTTTTCATTTGTCCTTCTACTGAAGTGGAAGTTAAAAAGTGACACAGCTATGAATAGGCAGTAATCCAGTATCTTAGGCAACATTCATTTTTCCTCTACCTCCTGCGTGAGTTATTGTTGAGCATGAAATATGTGCCACTTTTCCCTACACAGTTCTTGTGCTTTAGTATCTAATTCATTGCTGTGGGACTTTTTAGGTGTAAAAGATGCTGTTCTGTATGAAAAATGAATTATTCTGTCTCATTAGTATATAGCCTTTCAGCATATGACGAATTCTTTCTGCCATTTGGCTGTCAGTCTTGTATCCCACCAGAAACACTGTCCTTTGCTGAACTACGTTGCCGTGCCAGATATTCTCACTTTCTCATTTCTAGCTGGTATTTTCCCAGGGGCTTCAGAAATGTACTGAAGGAAGGAAATCGGATTATTCAGATGCGCTGTGTAGGGTAGGGTTACCAGTGGGCTTCGCAAGAAGCATTTCCTGAAAGACATTTACTTTAATGTACAGATAGAGAAACTGAGTCACAGAACTAACGTGCTTTGCCAGTGAATCCATAAAAGGATAGAAGAGAAGATGTCTGTCTCTTCTGGGATTTCTATTTGACCTGAAAACCTTTCCTCGACAGGAGTTGTGTTGATTTCTCTGCAGCATTTCTTTTCCCACCAGGAGAAGAGGAGACGGAGCAGCGCTGGCTAGAAGGGGAAGATGGCTTTCAAAGTTGCTTCACAAAATTATCTCCATGGCAGGAAAAGTTGGGGACACCAGCACTAGTGCACCTCCCCTACCATACAAAAACCTACAATTTCTCTCCTTTTTTTTGTAGCATGGGAGTTGATGGATTTGGTCAATCACCAGGGGTTCCTGGCCGCCCAGCGACTGCCTATGGATACCGCCCGGATGAACCTTACTACTACAGCTATGGAGCACGATAAAACGGCCCCGTCTGCTGCCCAGGATGCTGCCACCTGCCCTGGAGAAACCAGCGTGGCCGCAGCCGTGGCCGGCAGTAAATCTATCCCTTGGTAATGCATGATTGTACCACGACGGGTCCATCACTACGTATCCTTTGGCGTGTGTAGCTCCAGATAAAGCTAGCCTTCCTGGGTCCAGTGTTTTAGTGACAGTGTTTACTCCTTGGTTGCTCTTTGTTATCATTTTTGTACAGTATTTGTTCTGTGACTTGAAAGCAAGAATTGGAAAGCTACTGGACTGGAAAGCGTCACGTTATGTATATTAAGCTACTAATTTAATTTCTATTAAATATAAAAACCTGTGTGGTCAGCGGTGGTTAATGTGTTTCTAAGCAATGTTTCGTTTGTTTTACAAGGCATTTAAGAAGAATGCTTCATGTGAAGCGTGTTCAACATGGACTGTTTCCCTCTAACACTTAAGTAACAGGAACACTGTTAACCCCAGCATCTCCTGGCACTGCCCTGACACGTAGTTAATCGAAGTCCAGTCCTGGGTCTGAAGACTTTAATAATGGAAAGATGGCACAGATTCACTCCCCTGGAGCTTCAAACATTTCCAATCTAGTTTAAACGCTTGAAAACACTTAAAATTAGAAACTACACTACAACAGAATACCTTCACCGTAGTGTTTAAATAGAGTTCTGTGGGCTGAGAGAAGTCAGCCACAGCCTGAGGACTAGCTAGAGGAAAAAAAAAACCACTGTAACTTGGTTCAGAATCCAGATGCAGAGCCTTCCCCCCAACTTCCTCATCCTGAAATACAAACGCGTCCTGTCCTGCGTGGTCACAGGGCTTAGGCTGGATCATTGACTGAGCAGCAGAGACAGGCCAAGGCACCTTCATGCTGGACTTCTGGTGGTTGCGTTAAGCCGTGTTCTGAAACAGGCCGCGTGCAAACAGAGTTCAGGCTGAAGCTATTGTTGTGTACCCCTACCCATAAGAGACAGGAGAAGGCGTACAGAAATGCCCTCTCTGCCACAGACATCAAGACAGCAGTTCAAATTTTCACTTTTTAAAAGAGAAGCTACCCCCACCTCATGATTTTTTTTTTTTTTTTTTAATGGCTACTGATTTACCCTTGAATTGGTCCTCGCCTTTTTTCTCCCTCATTTCTGGCTTAAACAGAAAATAGACTTGCATTCGGGGGGCTGATACTACTAAACCAGTAGCCGGTAATCCCGTAAGACTGGTGTCTGTGCTAGGAAGGTGATCTTCAAAGGCACGGCCTTGTTTAGGAAGCTGACAGACTATTAGTCTTACACTTCACAAATATTTTTGAAATCAAGATTGTTTTTAAATTTTGCTTTACCTTTTAAAAGTGTGCAAGTACTTTCATATGCACCATTACTCCCTGTGTTTCATACTGCACGACTGGAAGCGATTCTAAAATTAGCCATGGTATTTCTTACCAGTTTTCAGCCTCCTCCCTGCGCTGGCTTCACGTTCATGGCTTCACTTACTGGAGGTAGGTGGAAAAACAGCATTGCCAAGATTAACTAATATTTTTTTTTAAAACCATTTTCTCTACAATTTTTAACTAATTCTTACGCAGTTTCTTAGAAGAGGTAAGATCTTACTAGAAACCCTGCAGAAAAACTTGAATTAAACTAATGGGTTTCCAGTGTCGTACCTTTCGAGATTCTTTCCACTGGTCTGAGCCCACACTTTATCTTCCCAGCCGTTGTGCCACATTTAGTCAAGAGCTTTCAGATATTTTTATAGTTATAGCTGTGCGAGAAATTACCCAAACTGCATATTAAGACACAGGCTTTTCTTTTCCCACTGGTGCTCGCTCGTCAGGCTTTTCCAGAAAATTAGTGTGAAGTTATTTAAAGCAATTGCCCTTCTCATGGAATGTGTTTCGGGGAAGAGAAAAAAAAATGAAGTGGGTCCTTGGAGTATATGCAAACTATCAATGAAACTGAAGGAGCCTTTAATTGGAAGCTTCAGGTTAACGAGGAACTAGAGTTGAGCTTCAGCAAAGGGGTGGGTGTCTGTAATTGTAATACAGTTGTGACCATGCTGAGAATAAATGGCAGTGGAAAAATCTCTGGCTGCATTTTTAGTATTCAGTGTTAGGAGTTTATGAGAAAAGAATAAAAGATCAAGTATTTGTAGCTTTGCCTGGCAGCAGCTAAGAGAAGAACATCATTTATCTGCAAACAGAGCTTGGTAAAAATTACTCAGCACTTAGTAGCCTGAGGACAGAGCCTGCTAGCCAAGATGAAAACCAGCTGTGCCACTATACTCTCTGAGGTAGGAGGGAGGCTGATTTTCCCTTTAATTACGGTTCCTGAGCCAGAAAGGGGAAAAAAGATATGAGCACATAGACTTTTCAATCTATATCACATTTCCCGTGGGTGTCAGAGGGAGACTGGAGAGTCAGACCTGTAGGGTAACTTTTTAATTATCTATATTTATGGATTCAGTCCCCGAGTACTGTATCCTGCGTAAAATGGGGTGAGGAGGGATCTGCTTTCTTTTAGCATCTTCTACAACTTTTGTCCTTTCCTCCTTTTCCTGGTTTCTCTCCCTGACTTTGTATAGCTCCTCTTTTCTTCCCCTACAGCAGCAATCCCTCGCCATCCCAGAAGTATCCTCTTTCCCAGTCTGCTGCTAATTAATTAACGAGTTTGGTTAGGCAGGTGTTTTACATATAATTAGGCTGTAAAGTTAATAGCACAATGAAATAAGCATAGGCTGAGAAGTTCGTACGTCTGTTAGCTATTATTCAGGCTTTCTGCAGCTGTAGAGTGTAATTTCAGTGAGCAAACTATCTACTTAATGCGGCAGCCTAAAATCTTGTTTTAAATTATTATTTGTGCCACACTAGTACTTAGGAGCTTACTAGGGCAACAGGGGGTGAGGAAAAGCAAAAGTAAATGAATGTCCTTGGCCTAGTGAGCTTATGAAGGACCTGATTCAAATCTTTTAAATACCGGCGTGCGCGTGGAGCTGTCTGATAACAGCTTAACATGTGCATTTCATTCTGAAATAAATCTGCCATGATTCTGTTTAATTTAATCCACTCTGGATTAAATGAAACAGGAACAAGATGTATCTTCTTCTGGAATAAGCAGGACAAGCTCTGTTTAGATACAAGAGATTTCAAGCCCCTCTGGCAGATTCCGTAATGGAATTCCTGTAATACGCCGCTGGTAAGCTCAGCTGTCCACTCCTCATGGGAGAAGGCTGAGAATAGCTACCGCCTTCATTCCTTCCATGACCATCCTCAAGAAACATACAACCCAGTGAAGCTGGCTTACTGGTGCCACTTAGGTTGCAGCTGTCAGCCCTCAAAGTTGTTGTGATCTGCTATTTTTTTTTCTTTATGAGGTTAAGGAGAGAGCTCTGAGGCAACAGGAGAGGTACGGGAGCCGCCTGCCTGTGGCTGACAGTGCTGCGTTGCACCCAGGTCACAGGTAGAAGGTGACGTTTGCAACCAGTCAGTCTAGAAACCCACTTGAGAGAGAACACGGACTTTTCTGGAGTTGGTATGTTGGGGTCCCTGCCCCCTAAAAAGAGAAACCCACTTCTGTTTATTAAGAAATTGAGTACTTAAGAAATACCCTTAGCAGCAAAAAGCTACTGTAATGCAGTTGTGAACACCATGTCTGTGCGGCAGGAGAGCATCACTGGAAAAGACATCGGCTGCAAGTTGAGGTGGGTGCTGGGAGTGCACCCTGTTTCTTCCCTCTGCCTTTCCAAAGGCCCTGTGGCCTGGAAGAGGAAGATCTGGGGAACACTTCTACACTGCAGACAGCAGCACAGCCTGCTGGACAATGCTCCCCAGCTGTCCTCTTGTACCTTACAGGCTCTATTCTGTAGACACACTTTTTGCTCCATCCTCTTGTACAGTTACTACCTGTCTGTCTCTCCACTGTGCCAATCTTTTCCTGCCCAATCAACTTAAATAACCAGTTACAAACCTACGGAGGCACTTGCTGAGAGCTCTGTAATCCTGCTCGTTCCCTGTCTACTCTTCTGCCCTTGAAAGAGGAGGAAGGGGGTTCACTCCTTCCTCATTATGTCCTGAGTTATTCTCTGGAGGAGCCTACACTGGCTGTTCTTAGGAAAGGCAAACTGCAAAGTCAGAAGGACAGAAGCCCAGCTCGTGTGTTTCTACAGCAGCACAGCAGGGCCCTCAGCAGGGCGCGCGCCTCAGTACCTCTTCAGTTCGTCTGGAACAACGGACTCGCACAGGAAAAGCAGATCAAGGGAAGGAGCGCTTCTCCACAGAGGCACTCCAGCAAAGTAAATACACTGTAAATGATGCACAGCAGCCAAAGTTTGCGTTTGTTTCCTGAGAGCCACGTGAATTACACCACAGCCTGAAGCCGGAGCCAAGTGCTGTGAGCAGAAATCAGTTGTTGCTTATTAAGAATTTTTTGTCTTTACCTGCAGTTGTTCAGGTTTTCCAATCTTCTGCCTTTTCCCTGCCACAAATACATAAACCCCACCACACACACACAGAGGACATACAAATCCATGCTTAGGCCCTTGGATAAACTGCTGAGGAATGTCTACAGTTCCCCTTATTTTGCACTTCGGGGCGGGGGTCCATTGGTATGACTGGTCCCATGGGGGCCAAAGACTCTGGATCTTTCCTACCTTTGAAAGAGGCATATCTGAACTTCATCTTAGTTTCTCTTCCTGTATGCATCATGTTACCCCATAATATGCAACATACTTTGCCTCACACACTGCGTGTGACCCATTCTACTTTTCTGCACCCTCCTCCTCCTGTCGTCTTTCTGCTTTGTTTAGAAAGACACAGATCATCCAGCTGCCAATATATCCCTCTGCCAGAGGAGCAGAGTCCTCCTAGCCCTCTGCCCTTTCTTAATCCCAACGTGCCAGTTTATGGACCTCCCAGTGCACTGTCATAGAAGAAAGCCTTCCTCTGCTTGCCGAAACAGATTGTGAAGCTCAGTTGAACAGAGTTTCAGTGTGGATCTGAGGGGATTCCCTTTTTCTGTCCAGATACCTGTGGCTTTGTTGTGCTGAAGGGACTCTGGCATAAATGAGCCACTGGCCAGCAGACCTGTGTCTCTGGGGGCATCTGCACCATCCACGCTCTGGGCACGAACTGGAAGGCTTTGCTAAAAAGGCAGGGGGGAGGTTTGTTGGGAAAGAAGTCTGCAAGTTCATGTCAGATTTGACAGCACAAAATTTAATGCAGGCTGAACTGGTGGAGTTTAGTTACTAAAGCAAGCCAAGGAGTTAGCACAGCTTAGACCACCTTTGTTAAACAGGCTGCCATTGCCATTAAACCTTTGTCTAGACGAGGCCACGGGTACGGGGTGCGCTGCTGGGCCCCGCTCGCTCCAAGCGTTAAGTTCAAAATGACTGAGCAAACCACATCCTAATGCCCTGGCACGGCATGAAACTGGAATAACATTGGCGATATGAAAATAGTGTGTGAAAAGCCCAGACCTCCCACTGCACTGTAGTAATTCCTTTCAACGTTCATTCTGCTGTCCAAAATACTCACGTGAAATCTCTCCCCGGAGTCACTTTACTCCGCAGCACAGAGAGCAATTAGTTTTAATGGCATTAAATAGATCTCCTTATGATGCACGGGTTATACCACCAAAGCAAACGCTCGGGGCGATGGCGCGGGGAGATGTGTTGGACGGACCACCTGCCTCGCAGACGCCATTTTCACCCTTTATTTAGGCTGGGCGGGAAGCCCTTGCTCGACCCCCCATAGCAGCGGTGTGGGGGCTACGCAGGGAAACCGTGGAAGTAAATTAGCCCACAAAATGCAGCCGCGGGGACAGGAGACCGCTATGCGTTCGAAGGAGGGAGACACCTATTCCCCAAGCGCCCAAGAGCCATAAACCACAGGCAGCACTGCTCGTTTCCACACAGAAAAGGCGTTTGAGGCGCAGGGCCCGCCCTGAGGCGCCGAGCAGCAGGAATGGTGCTGGCGGTGGAGACAGCCCGGCCGCTGGGGTGGGCTGCGGTTCAGTGGCTGCCACGATTCCCGAGGGTCTGGGTTGAAGGGCTTGGGAGCGCTGGCGGACTCGGGCAAGGAGCGCGGGGCTCGCTGCCGATACCGAAGTGCCGGGGGAAAGGGCAAATAGCGGCCTGAGGCGAGACTCGCCCGCAACCAAGATGGCCGCCGCCGCTTCGCGGGGCCGCGCCTTCGCGCAAGATGGCCGCCCGCCGGCCCCTCTCCGCCCCGGCCGGTCCCGCCCGCCGCCAGGGGGCGCGCACGGCGGAGTGGCGGCGCTCTGCTCGCCGCTCGCCGGACTCGACGGTGCCGCCGGTGCCGGAAGAGCCAGTCGGCGGCGGCGCCGTGAGGGAGGGAGCGGCCGGCGGGGCCAAGGCAGCGGCACCCCTCAACCGGGGCGGCGGGGAGCAGGTGGGGAGCGGTCGGTCGGGGCGGGGGCTGATGGCGGAGGCAGGTAATGGGAGGTGACCGGGGCCGATGGCGGAGGCAAGTAGTCGAAGGTGGCAGGGGCCGATGGCGGAGGCCGTTAATGAGGGGCTATGGGGGGCGATGGTGGGGAGGCGGTGAGGGGGGTGACCAAGGCTGCGCTCCCCCACCCGCTCCAGGGCGCCGGCGGTCCCGGGGACCCGGTGTCGGTGTCCCCGGCGGTGCCCGGCCTGGCGCTGGCCTGGGCACGGGCACTCCGCCCCCGCCTGGGCCGGGTGGGCGGCTGGGGCTGGAACCGGTGCCTCAGGCCTCGCTCGGGGCAGGTGCCGCCAGCCCGGCTCGGGAAATGGTGACGGTGCCCTCCCTCCGTGCAGGGGTCGGTAACTCGCAGGTAAGGGATGCGTTGAGGGGAAAAAAGCGCAAATACCTGTAGTTGTTTTGAGTGCGCTGGTGTCACGCTGGGGTTTCTTGGGGAGCCCTCTGTTAAAGTGCGTGCTCTTTTCCCCGCGCCTGGTCTCCAGGGTTGGACAGTCCTTCGGAAGGCGCAACAAAATCCCACTTCCTTGCCCAGGGAGGCTGTTGCCTATTGATCGCCTGCTCACCTGCCCGCCTTCGTGGCACTGCTTGCGCAAGGTGCCCGCTGGACGCTTTCAGTTGCCATGTTGGGAAACCTCAGATTTTGGTTCAGTGCCTCCGACAGCCGCTTCCAGGAGGCTCTGCCGGCACAGGAGGTGGCAGGCAGGGCGAGCAGAAAGCCAGGAATTGCCTCACTCTTAGCTGTGGAGCGACAGGGCTTAGTGTACCAGTTTCAGGTTAGATGCCTCTTATGCAGAGTGTTATCACTCCATAAAGGAGCTAAATTGAAATTCCAACTTTAACACAGTTTATGGTAGCAAACCCAAATTGTTCTTAACAACCAGTCCCTCTGTCTTTCCCTGATGGGCTCCGCTCCATCTCAAGGTGCACTATGTGTTACATTGCATGTTCATGTTTACAATTTATTGAAAATAAGATATTAAAGGGTTATAATGTGGGTAATGCTCTTAACCCACAAAGCATATGTGGTCCTTGCACAGCGTAGTGCAACTGACAGTTTATTTTAGCATCAGGAGAATTTCTCCATGGGTTTCAGCCACACCTGGGCTTACCCTTTTGCGAGTGTTTTTGCCTGCTGGAGTTTCAATAGGCAGCGTGTTTTGGAGTGCTGTGAAAAAGAAAAGAAACCAAGCGCTAGTTTTGCGAAGCTGACGTGTTCCTGAAAAGAGTGGCTCGTGGTTCCACAGGCTGCTGTTGTTGCTTGGGTGTTCAAAGCTCCTCGCTTCAAGATGCTCGGCATTTGATACCGAGGGTTGCTGGGCTCCTGCTGAGGGACGGTTATCTGGAGTGGGGGATGCTTGTCTGGAGCTGGTTGTCGTACAGCGGCACTCAAGGTAGATCGCAGTTATTTGAATGACTCTGATGTTATGATTTTTCAGAACTGTGGGCGTCCCTGAAGCCAAATTTGAACGGATGAATACGTCCATATGGATTTGGAGGAACACGAGCCACTAGGTCAGTTCAGATACTTTCAGCTGTCCTGTGCAAAATCGGACTGAGAAATAATTACAGTAGAGCTAGCAAACAAAGCAAAGCTGGAAAAAAGCAGAGAACGCGGATAAATGCTCAGCCATAAAACGATTCTCCAGTTGCAAAAACTGCGTGGGGGTGGGCCATGTTTTTCCCCACTTTTCCTGAAAGCTGAGGTTTTGCTCTCTCCTTCTCTCAATACTGAAGATGGTTTGCTAACTTCTGTATGCAGACCGGTATTCAGGGTCTCGCCCGTAGCCTGTGATGACAAGCCTGATTACAGAGCATATGCTCGGTCAGTGTTTTCTAAAAGAGCCTCCACAATCAGCGTGTTTGTTTTACCGGTTTTGCGTGCGAGGAAGCAGCACAAAAATCTGTGTCAGCCTCTTCCTGACAGAGGCTGTGGGAAGAAGGAAGGCTTGGCAGGCAGATGGAATATTTGTCAGATGGAGAGAAGGTAATGCAGGGGGAAAGCGTGCTGGTGGAGGAGGTTACCTGACTATAGCTCCGCTGAAGTCCTCTGTGGCTCAGAGAATTGAGGAATGGCTGCTTTTAAGAAGGCTGGGGGCTCCATGTGCCCTAAGGCGGTGTCAGTCACAGTTCCTAACTGCTGACTGGGCTTAATCTGAATTAAACTTCTGGAGTAGGTGTCTGCATGAGTGGGGGTATTGGTGGATCCTGGGTTTGGTGGATTCTCGGTTTGGTAGCCAGGTCAAGGACTAGTTGTGGATGCCGTACTGTCTGTTCACCTGTGGCAGAGCTGGTGAGGTCTGGTGGTGATGCTGGCACAGATGCCAGCGCAGTCCTAGCGCCACAGCTAGAGAGCTGCTTGCCTGTTCATCTGAACCCTTTTGTGGACACTCGGTTTCCCTTACAATGGATGGGAATCTTATTCTTGTCCTTTAACTGAGGATACTGGCAGGAGGAGGTTCTTCATGGCTATCTCATGCTTTTCAGAAAATGCTCTGAAGGCGAACTGGACAGTGCCCGCCAGAACTGAATCTGTCTGAAAAAATCTTCCTTCACCCAAAGGCCTGTTTGTCATCAAGAGGGAACCTCTACAACAGCCAAACTCTGCAAGTGATGGGCTCGGAGAACAGCGCTTTAAAGAGCTACACACTAGAAGAGCCACCGTTCACGCTGCCAACTGGACACACAATTTATCCAGCCGTGCTACAAGACGGCAAACTTGCTTCGGTCTTTGTGTACAAGCGAGAGAATGAAGATAAGGTTAATAAAGCTGCCAAGGTACTGTAGAGAGCGTGCCTGGGACAAACTCATGAGACCTGTCCCTCTTTTTGTCTTGGAGGGATGGGAATCAGTTAATGAGGTTCAAACCCCTGGGGAGTAAGGGCAGGAGAAAAGGTCGAAGTTGACCCTTGCTGCTGTGCAGGAGGGGAAAAGGGGGTTGGCAGCTGCGAAGATCATCGTGCGCCTGGGAGCAGTGGTGGGAAGTGGTGTTTGGATAGCAATGCCTGTGTTACTTTGTAGAGTACTGGTCTTGTCCTGCAGACCTAAGTCAGAGAGTCTTTCTTAGGTGGACCCCAGCCAAAATACTGTGTTTATTCTGTGTAAGACTTTATTTAGATGAATTGTAAAGGGTTCTGCAATGAGTGAGTGAGTGTGCTGAGCGCGTGGTGAGGAGCAGGGCTGGGCTATCTAAATGCAAGGAGAAAACATGGCTTAAAGTACAAAGCTAAGCTCTGCAGCCAAAAGAGGTTGAGACTGGATGAAACTGGATGAGATTTAACAGATGTCTTTGTTTCTGGAAGCACCTGAAAACCTTGCGCCACCCTTGCCTTCTGCGCTTCCTCTCTTGTACTGTGGAAGCAAATGGGATCCACCTGGTTACAGAACGTGTGAGGCCTTTGGAAATGGTCCTGGAGACCCTCTCTTCTGCAGAAATCTGCGCAGGGATCTACGACGTTTTGCTGGCGCTCATCTTCCTTCATGACAGGGTAGGTACCACCGGCAGCAGTTGTCAGGCTTTAGTGGGAGCCAGATGAGATGTGAGAGGAGAGCGTTGTACCCGGGCTTGCCTGGATGACTGTCTTATTCCTGGTTCTTCACAAAAAGGCAGACCCACACCCCAGTTCTTTTAGGCTGAAACTGCTAAAATCATTGGCTGCTTTGTAGGAGGAAGCTGAATTGCTGTGGGTTCTGGAAGTAAAGGAGCAGTTCCCAAATTGTGAATTGACATCTGCTTGCAGTGCTTCTTTAGGGAAATGGATTGCTTGGCCTTGGCATTTATTTACAGCTGTTGCCATGTTTCAGGGATCAGCGTCACCGCTCCCCTCTTTTGGCACTGTGTGTTTGTTCAGGACTACAGTTAAATCCCAGCTCAGAGTGTAGCTTTTGGGCTTTGTGTTCATAGTTGGAGGTCTTCTCTGCATTTACAGTTGCATTGCAAGGGCTGTGACAATTAGAGCTTTGTCTGCTCCAAAACCCCAGCCCGTCTGCCAAATACCTGCTAATCACCTTCAAAATCCTGAAGGACCTGTAGAATTGTGTGCTTTTTGGCTGCTTTTCCTCAGGTCCTCGCAGCACCTAATGAGCGCTGATTAAGATTTTACTTCCTCATCCATCCCCAAGTCTGTTACCCTTTTTTTTTTTTTTTTATATATTTTAGGGAAACCTAACACATAACAATGTCTGTTTATCGTCTGTGTTTGTAAGTGAGGATGGGCACTGGAAGCTGGGAGGAATGGAAACAGTCTGTAACTTCAATGAAGCCACCCCAGAGGTAAGAGTCAAGCAAAGCCCACCCTCTGATGCCCAGGCGAGAGCTCCTGGCCTGCTGAAGCTGGCCACCGATGGATGTGAGGGCTCAAATCCTTCCAGTTACTTGCATTTACTATTAAGTGTGTGGGCTTACTTCCAGCTCTGACCTGAATTTTTGCTCTAAAGACATCATAACTATAAACTACGTCTACACAAACAGAAACTAATTCCCCATTAGCCAACAAACAGCTATTTTTCTAAGGGAGACTTCTGGTTGGAGGGTAGGTTAAGACTGAGAAATCTTTGCTGCTCTGGACTGTTTAAAACAAACTGGAAAAAAAAAAAAAAAAGCTTTAGCGTGAAGCAGGAAGATCCAGGTTGAAATGAATCAATAAGAAAAATAATTTAAATGACTCTTTAGCTTTTGTGCTGGCATCTTCATTGCTTGTTACTCGTCTTAGCAGAAAAATTCCTGGTTCGGTTTCTGCTGCGTGCTGTGCAGAGTCATTGCTGCAGCCTGGCACCGTGCTGTAAATGTATATTGCTTTTTCTCCCAGAGGATCTACAAATCCTTCACGATTGAGTGTCCCTGGCGCGTATCACCTTTCAGAAGGGATCAGGCAGACACACAACTGGTGCACAACAATGCAAAGGGCACGGCAGTAAAACCTGACTGCTAAAGCTCATGAAATCCTTTTCCTGTCCAGATGGATCATGTGGGACGATAGGACTGAGCACTAAAGGGATGAGTTGCCTGTGATGCCCTGAACTTGCTTTCTGTCAGCTTGGTGCTTCACACCTGGTCTGTTTGTGCTTCCCCTCTGGGCAGAGCAAAGCACAGCCTGCCCTGGATGGCAGCCGAAGGGGACAGGGGCAAAGCTCCTGCCACACGCTCGGCCCTGGCCTGCGGGGAGAGCCTGCTTCTGCTGCTTGGCACAGATGATAAGCGATCGAGGCAGCTCATGTCTCTCCTCTTCTTCCAGTTCCTCTCTCATGTCAAGTTGGTACGAGACCAGTCGTGCATCCCTTGCGAGGAGATGGTGAGTAACACCACTTGCTGGAGGAACTTCTTGCTGGCAACAAATAGAAGTGCGATGTTTGGGAAATAGTTTTCACTCATGTGTTTTATTTCCTTATGCCTGAATGGGAGGAGGTGGCTGTTGGATAATACCTGAGGTTTTACCCTCTTCCTTTTTCTGCCCCCTTCCCTCCCGTCCCTGGTTTGGATACGGTGTTGCGCACAGGGTAGTGAAAATCTGAATAAGGCGCGGTGGGACGGCAGGTTGTCATAATATTTTTTTCAAATACTTTGTGTTGCAGTTTTGACGCTTCTAAATCACCAAAGCTTTGCAAAAATTACACAGTAGTTGCTGAGATTGCCCAGATCACTGTGGTCACATGTTGTGTAACTCTCACATACAACAGCCTTCCTTTTTTTTCCACTTGTTAGTCACCTCTGATCTATTAAGAGTCCTATGAGTTGCTTATCTTAAGGGAGTGCTCGCTTTCTCTCTAATTAACACCTGTTTCCATAGAAATGCCGAAAGTTGTTGACATGCAACCGCTGTGTGCATTCATGGGGGAATTGTTTCATCATGATGTAGTTGCTTTGTGGGTTAAAAATTCCCTGGTGGAGTTTTTTTTAGTGTAATATTCTGCTCGTAGAGTCTTTAGTGGAGCTTTGGTGCTATAAAAAGAATCCGAGAGCGTATTTTGTGGGGGAGGAATAGAGATTCATGGAAACTATCAAGTATTTCATAAACTCCTGCTTTGCTGATCTTTTTGGGTTTTTTGGCTTTTTCAGTCTGCGGATTTCAAAATTCTGCCCAACAGCTACGGGCACGCGAGGGATGCCTACGCGTTTGGAACAATGGTTGAAAACCTCCTGACAGTCCTAAATGATCAGGGTGAGGAATGACATGTTTATTTTGCTGTCAGTTGGCCTCTGTAGCTTATTCCTTGCCTGTGTCAACTGAGCCATTGACCTTCTGTTGCAGCTGACAGATGTGCTACAGGTTCAGTGGCCATCAGTGTTCTTCATGTTGGCTAGGTTAAAATACAGGCTTCAGCTTCTCCTGTGTTCCCGTCTTCCTGCATTTGAATGTGGTGAGATGTGGCTGGCGGTCACCAGCCCGCGAAACATCTCTCCCAAATCTGCTCTGTGGCAGTCAGAGCTTGGCTTGGTCTCTGCCACAGTGGAGCAAGAGCTGCTGCCTTCAAGCAGAGAGGGAGCACGAAGCTTCTTGGAGGACAGGAGCACTCCTTGGTGACCCAATAGCATAGAAGCTTCGGGAGAGCAACGGAAATGCCGTTTTCCCTTTTGGACATATATGAGCAATTTTGCTATCAAATAGAGCTTCTAAAAAATAAGGTCTTTGGGAGGGTACATAGCTGAACATAGCTTGTTCAGTGCTGAGCAAGAAATCTAACTGTAGGTGCTCTGGCTTTCAGTTTCGGCAGACATTCTCTCCAGCTTTCAGCAAACCTTGCGCTGTACACTGCTGAATCCAGATCCAAAGTGTCGTCCACCACTGTCCAGCTTGCTGTCTCACGAGTTCTTCAGGTAAGGAAAGGAATATCCTGCCCCTCTTGCTAGGTCTTGATACTGCTTATTTCTGTTGCAAAGTGTTAATTTTGTGAAGGGGTGTTACTTATCAGATGGGAAGTGCACACTTAATCCCTGCCTCTTACAGGGATCTTTGACAAAGAGACTCCTTAAATTAAGAAATCATTATCAGCCTTCCGGATGAGGTGCTGAGCTAGCAGTGGTGACAGAAGTGTGTCCCTTAGTCACACACAGTCAGCTGGATCTCCCCAAGCTCATGGGAGGTGGTGGGAAATGCTCTAGAAGATAAAATCGTCAGCGACATCGCTTGAGCAAAGCAGAGAGCTGTGTCTGCTGTCACCTGAGTGCTTCTCTGGGTGGCACTTCCTTCTCATTGCCCCAGGAAGGTGGTCAGAGGTGGCCAATGCCGCGTTGCCCAGGTCTCCCTGGGAATTACTGACTAAGTGCAGCCCTGCACAGGCGCAGGTATCAGGTCAGACCCCCATGCCAGCGTTCTTGGTCCACCAGCATTTGTCTTGTGTTCCTCTGTCTAGTTTCACCTGCTAAATGAACGACGGGGATTTGCAGTCTCTTAGTTGTGGGCGGTTTAAGTATCAATAGCTTGACGGCCTACATTTTTGTCCTTAGGAATGATTTTCTGGAAGTTGTGAACTTTCTGAAGACCTTGACACTAAAGTCTGAGGAGGAAAAAACTGAATTTTTCAAGTAAGTGAAGGAACTATAATCTGGAAGCTTCTTATTTCAGAAACACTTCTGCCAAGCGGGACTGGGGAGGAACCTGGGAAGGCTGGTGGCCAGAGAGGTAGTTCCTCAGGTGCCAAACTTCGATTGCTTTGGCAGAACATTGTTTGCTCTGCAATATTTTGAGTACTTCAGCCAAAGTAATGATCACATCAAACAGGAAACTGTCCACTCCCTCCTTTCCCAGTTTGTTGTGAATGGTTTGATGTTTGGGAGGAGCGGTACCTGCTGGGATCTGCATCATTCCGGTACTCGCCAGCCTCCGGAGTGATGCTGTGCACAGCCATATGGAGAGCAGTGTTTTTACCTGCTACAGACCAATTGCTGTCGCTGGAGAATCGGTCTGAAACTGGACTGCAGTGACATGCATCACTTCAGGTGTGCTTTTCTGAATCCCGCCTGCTTGCTAGCAGCTGGGTTGAACTCCTGCAGGGCCAGGAACAGAAGCTTTCCCAGGAGTACAGGGATATGAAAAGGAAATAATTTTTCCATTGTCCATGTTCTAATTGAGTTAGTGCACTTTGTGGGGCATAGTGCTGATGTTATTAGCAGAAGTTAAATTACTCAGGTTCTCTTTAGCAGCGCTGTCCTGTCTCCCACTGCACCATGGCTAAGCAGGAATCACTTGAAAAGCTCACTCGTGTGCTGTAGCGTTGCGGGGAGCTGTCACTGGAACTGTCATGGGCCTCTGTTGCTTTACACAAAGGCTATCTGCTTGCTCACTTAAAATATCAGAGAGCTCTTTTCAATGTGCTGGAAAAAACCAATCTTCCTCTTGCCTCCTTCTGAGAAGTAGCTTTACTTTAGATGTGACTTTGCAAAAAAAAAAAAAAAAGGGAAATCTAGCACCAGGCACCTCTTGAGGCTGAAATTTTTTTCCATTTAGGCAGGTCTTCTAAACTGGTAATGAGAGAGTTTTCAGTAAGACTTGTTGGGTGAATTAATCTTGTGGTGCCAGCCCAGTCTGGGTATAGCTGTTGTCTGTAATGGATGTCTCGGCTGCAGTAGTGCAGCATCTGCAGGAAATCCTATTGTCGTGGTCCCCAGGAAGTTTTCTGTAAGGGAAGCTTCTGTGTAGTTGTGGCATTATCTGGGCCTGAAAAAGGGAGAAGCTGAATTTTTTCTTTCTTTTTTCCATATAAAAAACCCTGTCTGTTCTTACAGAGCTGTTTTCCTGCCTGTTTTGTGCTTCTGTGGTCACCATCAGTTGCGATGCTACTTTGATTTCACTAGTTTGAGACTAAGTGGAGGAAGTATGAGGACAAGTATGAGGATCTTAGGAGCGTTCAGAATGGTTCCCACTATCTCTGCAAGAGCCGTGTTTACTGAGGGAGGGAACGAATACTTTGCTTAAAGATGTGGCAGTGTTGCCCCTTCGTCAGGCAGAGGGGCTTTCACAGCAGCTACACTATTGCTCTTAGTTTCCTCCATGCCTGAAAAAAAGCAGGCTACTGAAAAAAACTGCTACTGAAAAACAGTAAAAAACTGCTACTGATATTTTAAAAATGAAAATCCTACAAGGAAAAGCAGTTGCACAAAATCAAACTCTGTCCAAACCCAACACATGCTTTACTGGCCACCTCTAAAATGTACTCGATGGAAGCGGTTTCAAAATGGGGTTCCCTTTTTGCAGGGGAAACTTGCCTTGCATGGTGGGTAGAACAGCCTTTTCTCAAGCTGTAGGAAAACTCTTGTGAGGCACCAGGTTGTGGGGTGAGAGGACAACTTGTCTTCTGCAGTTAAACGCTGTAGCGCTTCGTACCAGCTCAGAGGCAGTTTGATGCCTCGGATGTTTCACAGGATGTGTCCCTGGCTCCTGCTTTCTGTTACCTCTGCCTGAAAGCCTCAAGCAGGAGCAGAGCCTTGACCTTCTGGGTTAGCACACATGCAGAGTGAGAGGCTGTGATGGGACTTTGTCTCTAGGAGATGAAGCAGACACAAAGAGAGGGGAAAGTGATATTAAGGAAAACAGTTGTAAATGCATGGAAGGCTGCCTTGATACTAATTGCTTTCTCCTGGAATGCAGATTCCTGCTGGACAGGGTGGCTGGTTTGTCAGAGGAGCTGATAGCATCACGGCTGGTGCCTCTTCTACTCAATCAGCTTGTATTTGCAGAACCTGTAGCTGTCAAGAGTTTCCTTCCTCATCTGCTGGGTCCAAAGAAAGGTGACCTTTAAGTACTTGTATCTTTTCAGAATTATTACTGACCAAGTTTGGAATGAATTCAGAGTGGTTGTTCCATTGAATCGAGGGAATAGTGGGGTTTATTTAACCAGAATAAATACTGTAACGTACAGAACTGGAAAGGACAGCTATGTGTGCTTCCACATTTAGAGTACTTTTCACTGCTCTGCTGATGCTGGGAAGAGAATTAGGAATTGCCTGGTCTCTTTCCCAGGTTTATGTGTCACCCCACCTGCCCACCCCAGGCTTTCTCTGTGGCTCACGGCATATCCCTCTTCTCACCTTTCCCATACCCTCCCTGACCTTTTTTCTTCTGCCACTGCACTCGTTCTCCTGTAGGTGCTCAATCTCTTCTCCTTTTCTCTGTAAGGGGTGTTCAGCACATCTTGCTGGATCCCTAGCTATCTCTGTTCCTGCTCTTTGCCTCCCCTCTCTTACAGTTCTTCATAAACAGCTACTGGTGTTTCAGCCAAGCAGTGCCTGTGACTGTTTGATCTTCTGTGTTCAGACCCACTGCCATCGAGCAATGGACACTGGCACTGCTGCCTCTCCTCCCTCCCCTCTCTGACATGCCAAGCAAGCTGTGTTGGCAGCTGACAAAGAATCAGACCTGGCAGTGGGGTGACACTGTAGATCTCAGCTGTGATGGTTTCTCAGCGAGTAGCTTTTGGGTGAACTGTCTCTGGTTATTGAAGCAGCCTTTTCCCGTCTTCACCTCTCTTCCCTAGAGCAAATTGGAGAAAGCCAGACCAGCTGCCTCCTGTCGCCAGCCTTGTTCCAGACGCACGTCATTCCTGTGCTGCTGAAGCTATTTGAGGTTCATGAGGAGCATGTTCGAATGGTGTTGCTGTCTCACATTCATGCCTACGCAGAACTGTTCTCTCGGGAGGAGTTGAAAAACATCATATTGCCACAGGTTAAGGACAGCAAAACAATACGCGGTATATCCTAGAATATGGGATTTCTACTGGTCAGGTTGGTTCTTAGCTTGAAGTTAGGATATTGTAGTGCTGGCCACAAACAGTTTGCAACCTCCTTTCTACACAAGCCCTAACTCTTACGCCCTATCCTGATCTGGAGTACTGGTTTTGTTAAACCCGATGCCCCCTGTCACATACAGCACAGTCTGATACCTGTCAGCCTTGACTGGCAGCCTCACAACATGAGACTGTGTTTCACACCACAGCTGTCGAGAATGGAGGAGTCTAATGAAATCGGTCTAAGCTCAGGGTGCCTGGGAGTTAGGGTCCAGGGCTCACCAGCCATGAGGATCAGCCACCCTCTTTAGCTTGTAACAAAAGGTAGAAGGCTGATTTTATGCTACACAGTAACGTCCAGTATCACCTGAGAACTCTGGGAGATCGTAGAAGTGAAATGTGTTGCAAATGTAACATTTAAAGGGGAAAGAAGTGAGAAAGCAGATTTTTTTCTGTTTTTGGTAACGTTATCATGTTCTTGGTGTAGGTATTGCTGGGCCTTCGAGATACCAGTGACTCTATCGTTGCGATAACGCTGCACAGCTTAGCAGTTCTCGTCTCCCTGCTTGGACCTGAAGTAGTTGTAGGTGGAGAAAGAACGAAGATTTTCAAAAGCTCTGCACCAAGCTTCATGAAAACTGCTGATCTCTCCCCAGAAGGTAAATGATAAGAGTGCTCTTGGGATTCTTGCCCATTCTGTCCAAGCAACATCCAGAATTTCTTGGGATGATTAATCTTTTGCTGTTGACAGGTTAATTGAAAAAAGCTAATTTGCAGTTAAACTTTAGTTCTAAATTAAGTGCTGGCTGTTTGCAGATACAGCATTGATGTCATAAGAAGAGTTACAGAAAAGTATTTTAAATGTAGGAAATATATGGGGAAAAAAAAATTTAATACCCTCTTCATTTTAAGAATCTCTGTAAGCAAAGGAGATTGTGTGTTTGTCTTTGGAGGAAAAACTACTGCCCTTCTAAAGGACTCAGGTACTTATCCAAATAGTTGTTAATTATTCCCTCTGTCCTTCATGGTTTTAACAATAGTAAATCTCATCCTCTTCCCCCAATTTCTATTCATAGATTGGAAAAGGAATACGAACTTCCCTATTTTCTCAGCTCTCAGGAGGCTTTTCAGCTAATCCAAATGAAGAAAGTAGTCCCTGCACCTGCTAGATAACGTGGAACCGTGTACTAAGGGAAAGCTTTTCTGGATATTCAAACTAAGAATGCTTATAACTGGAGGGAAGAATCGGCATTTGTTCTACTTTAGACATATAGATACCAAATGAAATGCACGATAGAGATTAATTTAAGTAAAAATGTTTTCTTCCTCATTATGTGTGTACTGACAGCTACCACCCCTTATTAAAATATGTGGATGGCTCATTGCATTATTTTGCTTTACGTTATTTTAGTAAGCTACAGTAAATCAAACCCTTTGGATTGCATGCTAAAACCAGGTTTATTTTTCAGAATATATTTAAAATTAGACCTGATTAAACTATTGACAAAGAGCAAAAAACCCCACCTTTGTCCTCAAATGCGATTGATGACCTGCAAAAAAACAGTACTAGAGGCTGAATATGTAAGGCTTAATAAGCTGTTTGCTTAATTCCCTAAAAGGATGTACCTTTTATCGAGGGCAGTTTGGGGAGGAGGTGGGTTTTGTGTGTTAATTGCAGTCCTTCCCCGGGCCAGGGGCCCTGTGTCTCTGGCTGTGCTGGAACCCCTAGCCGGCTGGGCACACGGGTGAGCCACATGGAACCAGACGCAGCACTGGCCCAAGCCATGCTGTTCTGGGCTGGTTGCCACAGGGCCTCACACAGCTGAGTCTGGGGCTGGTGAATTACTGCCACAGCTCCCAAAAATGAACTGGAACCAGGTGCTTGCCAAGCTTTTATCACTGGCTCAGGGAAACAAACCTGCCCTGTGCAGCTTCAAAGCACGGCCTTTACTGCCTGCCACCTCACCCCAGGTGTGGTACAAGGGAGGCCGCTGCACAGCCTTAAGGACAGAGAATCTTGTTCCTATAAGCTGCTTCGCTCATGCCCAAGCATAAGAAAGGGTTTGTGCTGTCGTGTGAGTTTGGTTATGGTTTGAATTGTTGTGACTATCAGTGCTGTGCTTTTGTATGAGAGGCAGATAACAGAGGACTTGTGATGCCATGCAGTACAGAAGCTGGGATTTCGGATCCGGCCAGGTGGCAGACAGCATTTTTTTTAAGCATCTGTTCTGATCATAATCAGTTTGTTCATTGTGTACTTCTTGAAAGAACATATCAGCAGAACCTGATCACTTAAGAGTTGCCTAAACTTTGTACTGGCAAGAGCTGCAGATGGCAGGAACAGAGGAGTATTGTGTTATCTACAGCTGAAGAGGTGCAGCTGTTGCATTGCTGGGCTAATCTTCATTCAGTATTGCTTGTCAGTGTTGTAAATAAGAACATTCCAATGCTGTGGGCAGTTTCAACTAAGACTGACAGCACACCTTGTGGACTGTGTGTCTTTTCTTTTCTCCCTGCAGACTCCCCCAGCCATGTCGTAAGCAATCAGAGAAATCAAACCTGTCGGCCCTTGAAGAACAATTCTAGTGTGTTCCCCATCTCTGGCAACGTACCTGTCAAGAAGTTTTCTGTGCGACAAGACAATCCACTGGCTCTAAAGACAGGTAAAACTTAGCCCCAGCTCTTCCTTTTTAGAAATCAAATGTTCTACAAATGAAGTGGTGCTTGAAAAGATGTTAATTTCCCCCATATGCTGATCTGAAAGATTCAGTGACCCAAAGAAGGTAACAGTGAAAGAACAAAAGTGTGACCTTTGACTTCCTAGGGAATAGTTACTTGGGAATCTGATATACAGACTGCTGGCTGGCCTTGAATTTCTGTTTCCTTACGGCACGTTCTCTGCTGTGCTTTTTCACCCTTCCCCTAGCTTGGCAGATACACTAGATTTATAGGTGAGCTCATTCTCTGGCCTCAGAAGCTGACTCAGTTTACTTTCACGGCCTTTTTTCAGTCACCTACTGCTTATCAGCAGTCAGCTTTTATTGCCCCATGGCTTTGAGATGAATACCCCTCCTTTTGCAAGCAGGAAGGGGGCCATGCTTCCTCATACAAGACAAGCTTATCACTGGAGCATCTTTCCCATCAGCGTTACTGGCTTATTTCCATGCCAGGTGCTATCTGTGATGTCAAGTTTTAGGCACAACTCTCTCTCTACACTTGCTCTCTTGAAATGAGTATGTAACACCTTCATCTTCCACAGGTGAGCAAGACACTCAGTGCCCCCTGAATAGAATTCCTGGAAGCATTAATACACTAGGGAGCAGCAGGAGCTCTTTGACTACCTCCGAAAAGCCAGCAGAGGAGTGGCCAGACTGGAGTGAGCCAGAGGAGACAGACACTGAGAAAACTGTGAACATTCAAATTCGTCCCCGAGAGCCGCAGGGCAGCGTGGGACCTTATTTTGCTGAACATGATGTAGATGAGAAGCCTTGGGATGACTTTGAGCCCAGCAGCCCTAGTCCTGACCTGTCTTCAGGAAACTGCCTCACTGTGACACAAACTGATGCAGTTGAAACACCTAGGCCTCTGCCAGGTACCCATCAAATGAGCAAAGAATTCAAAAGCCTCAGACTGAGTCCCCCCCCAAAGTCCTGCCCCGGGAACAGCTGGAGCAATGACAAGTGGGACCACCAGGAACAACCGGGAGGAACTGTGCTGCCAAAAACGACCTTTCAGGAAAGGTTGAAGTCTTCATCAGAGTCTGGCCTAGGAGAAGAATTCACAATCAAAGTGAAGAGGAAACCAGTGCAAGACCCTGAGCTGGACTGGTTTGCTGACATGATCCCAGACATTAAACCTTCTTCAGCTATCTTGATTTTACCTGAAGCAAGGACAGAAGCGGTGGTTCCCAGTGACTCTGGTGTAGTATCCAGCAGAGAAGGTGCCTCCCAGAATATGCTGTTTTCATCCAAATTTGCAGCAGCTGATATTATTGAGGTAAGAGGCTACATAGGCAGTGGGGTTTAAATGACTGCACACTTGAGAGGATCCTAAAGCATATGCATAGCACAGCACGCTGTTGTAGCACCAGCTGGCTCCTTACTCAGATGGTGGATAACCTGAGGAAGTGTCAGCAGCATATGCCTGTACAGTTGCGTCTTCACCTGTAAATACAAGATGCTGTGAATGATGCATCTTCCCAGGCACCGGGTAACTCAGGGGGCTGTTACTGCAGCAGCAAGAGAGCTGTGTTAACAGTCAGTGAGGGAATGGGCTTAACTTGTACACTACTAGAGGCACTGACTAAGGAGTTTTAACTCTATCTTTTAATTTGTGCTGCTGTATCCTGGATACAAGGATAGGGAGATTAAGGAGGTTGGACAGGTAAAATAAGGCTGGATCCTGTCTGCTGAACAGGCAGGAGGCCATGCACAAACAGAAGGGGGCTTTCAAGCACAGAGGATGTTCAGGACTTAGTGTTGCTCCTGGCTCTTCTAGGAAAACCCAACAGCATTGTAAATACAGGACCAGGAAACCAGAACCTCTGGATTACAGAGTAAAGCTTTTTGGGCTCTTTGTTTTCATGAAAGAATAGCTGAGACATTTCTCTGTTTCAGAGAACCAGGGTGGGTTATAAAATTGCCTTTTTGAGTAAGCAGGTAAATCGCTCTAGCCCCATCACAGAGACTGCCTCTGTTTCCAAGGAGGGGAGGCAGCACTCCCAACGCTGCCACCTGAACATGTAACTCCATTAGGGAATAGGTGTTGATTTCAAGTTGTTTTGCCAATTCAGCCTCAGGAGAGCTACCACGCAGGTAGCATGGGGAGAGGAGCCTTGGATGTAAACTGAAGTTGTTTACAACATTTGAAAAGGGCACACTCATTTGAAAAGGGCACACTTGATTTTTAAGAAGCACTGTTGTGGTATCAACCCCCTTTTTTGAGGAGTCACTCGCTGTAGTGCAGTCAGTGCTGTGGAGTAGAAGAGCTGCGTCAGTGGATGGGTGAGATCAAAGTCATAGAGTTAGAATACAGCAGGACAACAGCTGCTTCCTAGGGGGAAAGAAATCATCTAGTTTATAGCATCCTGTTCTTCATGGAAAGTGGTTTTGCTACAAACAGTTCTTGCTTTAATTTTCAGAAAAAAAATACAAGACTCTCCCTGTTAATTTGCTATTGTGTTTAAGGTGTTTCCTTTTGTAGTTAAAAGTTCTTTAAGGCAGAAAGCTGCCAATACTGGCACTTCATTTTTGGTCTTATGAGCAGCTTTTTTAATTCTGGCTGAATGTCATGCTTTGCCATTGCAAGCCACACAGGCTACTGCCTGGCTCCTGGGGCTGTGCTAAGTACAGAAATACAGTACAGGTGGCCTTACTGTTGATAATTTTACGTGATTCTAGGCTGAAGCTGCAGGCTGGGGTGAAGAAGAGGAGTTGAACTGGGAAGATGATGCTAACTGGTAATGGGACTGAAAGAGACAAAGACAACCTGCTTCCCCAATACAATGGATAAGTACCTCAGCACTGCTTTTGCCAGAAGGCAGGCGCTTGCTGCAGCAGCCAGCAAGATCCCGTGGGGCCTGATCTCTTGCAGCGGATGCTCCTTTCCAGTCTGTGCCAAAACCTGCAGGGGTGAGGCCTGCACTCAAGCAATATGCCCAGCTGTGGTATGTGCCACTGCTACCAGAAAGAGGAACAGCGCGATGGGTGTGTTGGTGCTGACGTGCTACTGGAGGCCAAGAGTGGTGTAAGCGATTGTTCCAGAACTCATCCCTGCTCTGAAAAACTGATGACAATAAATGAAAGTCACACCGAGTTCCTTGGTTAATGTGCCTTTTTTTTTTCTTCCAGAAAAGTAAGGCCTTAGAAATGGCTCCTTTTAACTTTTTAGCTAAGAGATGATTTTAAGATGAATGTACAGTTTACTCAGCTTATTTATTTCTGTTTATATAGCTCTGTCAGTGCACAGGAGGTGCTAGGACCCATGCAGTGAAGGACCACTGAACATAAACTGCTTAAGCACTGCATTCTTTCTGCTCTTAACTGTTGACTAATAAAGATTATTTTTAAAAGATGACCTTAGCGTGGAGTGGAAGCAACAGCAGAGGTATGTTCAGAGAGCAATATAGAGCCTTAAAATTGTTATTCTTGAGTGTATTTTAAAATTAAGATAAAAACACCTACTGCCTGGTCACCTGTATGTGACAGGAACAAAGGTAACTGTTACTTTTACAACAGATTCAAACATCTTAATACTCAAAATACAAGATCATGAAATGTTTATCACCATACAGTAGCTTAGAAGAGCAAGCTATACATTGGCAATATACAAAATGACAGCTCAGGTGCACAATAGTGTCTGTTAAAATATATCAGTTCTTCCAGCCAGTTATTATGAAAGACGGGCCAACATCTCACACTTCGGTTCATTTTGGCACATTAACCGATACCCAGCAGTACAGTAGAGCATGGCCCCGTGTCACAGCTTTTTCTTCTCCAGCAATCATGGTACAAAGGCATCTCTTCCCTCAGAACAGGGAGTTGAGCTGTTTTATTGTCTCTAAAACCTGTAGAGCACCTTACCGTACACTGTCTCTGAGATTGGCTATAGCTGTATGTAGAGCCTCCAGTTTCACTGCAAGCCAAGCAGGGGGTGACCCTTTCCGGAGCAGCAGCTTCACAGCCTCCACTGCCCCCTCCATCGTGCCTACTGCTGCCTTATACTGCTCCTCAGAGGGTGGGTGACAGGCTCTTTTTGCCAGAGGCTGCAGATTTAAGTAAATATGAGACATCACTTATAATGCTCTACAGAACTGATCAGTCTTCATCCAAATGCAAGAAAACCCTTAGATGGAGGAGAGCTGTAACAGACTCCCTTGCCTTGTGAGAGTTCTTGCTGGCTGTCAGGCAGCATCCAGAATTCAGATACAAAATTAAGGGCCAGGAGTGCACGTGAGCTATTTTCTTATAATATAGAGGGCAGCAAGACCATCTTGAACCTCTTTAGGTACTTCCCAAAACTGACAGAAATCAACAACAGAGCCCAGATAGTCTAAAGAAGTCACATACCTCTCCTGTTGACTCCAGTTCTCCATCCTTTTTCATAAGCTGTGCACTGCAGATAATCCTTTCTTGCTTCATGCGTTCTATTCGTGCTTCTATTGTCTCTTCTACTTGCCTCATCTAGGGAGAAAGCCACAGGAGAGGTAACTAAACCAAGGTAGCATTAGCAGCCTCCACATGCTCAATTTGTATGCCAGAACAAAGGGGAGGGAGGGATAGATCTTAACATGCAGCTCAAAGTGAATCTAATTTTGTTCTGAGCAGGAGATTGAAGTTATCTACAACTTTAGTGTAGCACCACAGGCAGCTATCAGTTCTTTTCCTAATTATCTGCTTGTCAAAAACTGCTCATCCAGATAGCCCTGCCTTAGGTTGCAGCATAATAACCACCTCCTCTTTCCCGTTGTCTGTGTTTCACATGAATAGCCATCTGCTCTTAAGAGAATTTTTTTTCTAACATGGAAAAAGGACTTCAGATGTTTCATACATGTTCACTTGGCTTTCAGAAACTGATCCAAGAGAAATGGGGAGGGAAGTCCCACAAACCGAACAACGAAATCCCTGTCTTTTTAGTAGATAACTTCTCTGCAATTTAATAATTTTGTTGCTGTTGTTCAAGGAGGGAAAAGCAAAGCATTTAAATCAAGTTGGGAAGTACTGGAAGAGCAGCATGTGTAGGAATGACAGTTGTTAATTCTGATTAAAGCAAGTAGAAAAGTTCAACCAGATCCCAGTTAACAGAATTTTTACATTTTAAACTTATTTAATCGCCATGCGGGTGTAGACATAGGCCATGTACTGCTTATAACGGATGTGTACAACATGAACTAAGCAGTAAAATGGTTCAACAACATACATACCTTAGCCAGAAAACTAACAACTTTGTTCTTAGATTCTTCAGAATTAAGGCACTGAGGAACGACGTCTTCATGGCTTGTTTCCTGTCAAAAAATGTTGAGTAGTATTTGTTTAGTACATTCATATTAACAAAGGAATAGAAAAATGTAAAAAATGTTTCTATGACAGCCCCTTCACTGCTGCAACCAATCTAGGCAACCAATGCTTCATCTTCCTTCACTTCCAGCTCCCGACATCACTTACAACTGCATTAGCCCTTGTTACTTTTGATGTGCAATAGCATCTGTAATATTAAGACTCAAACTGGGCAGTGAAGAGCAGCAAACGTTTAAGACGGAAGAATTTCTGTACAATAAAAGTTAACAGAGCCAAATACAAGCATCCAGAGTTCTGCTTTGCTTACCTCTGCAAAATGCGTGAATGCCTCCAATGCGTGCTGATGAATCAGCCAGGTTTGGTCAGCCAGCAGGGAAGCAAACAAACACGACAGCTGGGGTACAACTTGACTCTGAAAAAGGAACAACTATCTATCAGTTCCAAAAAGAGTTAGTTGTGCGTATCTTACTATCACAATTTATTGTTAAAGAATCGCTCTAAGATCAAGGGATGGGTTTACGAAATGCAAGAGTGCTACTGCCATGTCTGGCAAAAAAAACACTGTCAAGGGAGGTGACATGTTCTATTCTTTCTCCTCAGAGGTTCAAATGTCAGTGTCAGTCCTTTCTAACTGGTGAGAAGCCACAAGCAAATGAATACGCCAAGCATCTTACATGCACTCAGCATGTCTCAATGAAAAATAAAACTGCCATAGACCATTAATAAGTCTCCAAGATGATTATGTCATGGCACTCCTGTGTGTATTTGATGACCTTGACCCTTTAACTTTATATTTAAATAAACAGCATATATTTCCATCAAAAGACTGAAGATTATCTAAATAAGGCCACAATTCTATTTACCTGTGCTTCTTGTGGTATAAACACCTTTCCCATAGAAGAGAGAAAATCCACCATTGCTAGACGAACGTGATCTGGGGGGTCCAACTGGAAAAGGGAAGACTGCAGAGCAAATACCTGCAGAAAACAAACCCCAGTGAAGCTCCATCAAGCAGACTGCAGGTGAAAACTGTTCTGTCCCCTCTTCAAATCTGAGGACATTGACTTCTGAAAACTAAACTGGAAGCAAAAGGAGGCTTGATAGACCTTGAATGAAACTGGCTAGGATAATGCTGCAGTGTGCGTTTCAGAAAGAAAGCAGCATGCTCTATAGCATTTCCATATATCTCAATTATCATACAGAGTAATGAGATTCTTAAAAGCAATGTTAACCAAAGTGCCAGGAAAGTAATCAAGGAAGAGATGAAATTAGGAACCTCTATGTGTTAAAGAGAAGGCCAGACCATAAAATAACTCATTTGAGATTTCAGTAAATCACAACTTGGTTTTCATGAAGCAAATTATTCATAAGGAGGTTTTGCTTGGTTGGTTTTTTGTTTGTTTTCTTTTTGTTACCTGAGTAATCAGTTCAGCATCTAATGCTTGGATGAAAAATTCCAAAAGATGAAGTAATAAACACAGTGTCTGCTGGAGACTTGGCTCCTCTGAGACCTTCAACAGATCACAAAATGTTAGTAACATTGTCTCTTAGCTTATGGAGTAACTACTTAAGAAAGACACTAAGTTACAGCAGTGTTCCAAAATTCTTAGCCTAACTTTACACACATAAAGCAGAAGAAAATATTAAAATAGCCACATATCATTATTTCTAGGTAGTCATATTTTACAAGACCCTTTTCTTTGATTTTTATTATAAGTATTCCTTATCCCTTATCTCCTTCCGCCACTCACTAATATAAGCAGTTAAAGGTTATCTGAACTATTTCTTTTCACTTCAGTTGCCAAATGTCTTCATGGAATGGCTGAGGTTGGAAAAGAGCTCTGAAGGGGTAAATTGTTGGCTTTTCTTCACCCCCCACTCTCAAACTTTCTTTTTTAATCCAGAGTATGAACCATGACAATCCTTTTTTTTCTTTACTGCAACTGCAGACATGAACAGGTATACAGGCACACGGGAATCGCATTACCCCCTTGTTCTCAAATATGGGAGGAAGGTTACTAGCTCTATGAGTTTTCATGTGCTAAGCTATATACTAATTAAATCACCATGGATTTTGTTCATTATTCTAATGAACATTCAAAATAGGTATTTTTGTGTGTATATATATATTTGTAACCGGTGTGAATCAGAACGAGGTATTTCTGACTTCTCCTTAAGCAAGTCTGAATCTGACAATGAGTAACAGATGGAGTAACAAGGAGCCATATATGCAACATCCAGGAAAATTCAAACTCTGCTTCCCAGAGCACACGCCTGCCTAATACACAAACCAGCTGAGAGCAGATGGGCAGCACGGTTACACTGTGCTTTACAGAAATGGCCCAGTCCAAGTAAAACAACTTAGTAACACGCACATGATGAAACAGCACCAGCCTCTCAAAGACATCATCCTTTCACCACTGGAGCAACAAATTCTCTTACCTGCTTGGCCTGGAGAAAAGTCCAGAACTGACCGAGCACTCCCAAGACAGATGCCTGAAGTTCTGCCTCCAGAGTGTCACCAGCAAAATTGCAGGCAGCCAGCAGGGCAGAAAGAGCAGTATTCTAGTAGGAAAAAATATATAAGTAAGACCAAAAAAAAAAACCTAAGTGTAAAACGAACCAAAACCCCAGGTTTATATTAAACATCTAAAATGATACAAGATGGCAAGAAGCCCGGTGTGCTGTGTAGCTGTACAGTACAGCTAATCCACCAGGCCACTGTCCAATACAGCTTCCAAAGCAAGGAAACCATCAGTTACTCCCATGAGTGCTGTAGTCATTAGCTCCATTGGCAAGTGATACTTCACGTGGAAGTCTCTGGTTTCTCACACTCCTCTCCTTCACCAAGGAGACCAGTGAGCATCCTTTGGATTTGATGCCATATAAAACCAGTCAGGACTTTAAAGTTTAAAAGTAATTTTATGACATAGTATAAATCAGGAATTCTAAAGAAAAATACATCTGCTCAACCAGAGAGTAAACAACAACTAGAATAACTAGCAAACCACAAGACCTCCACTATCACCACCCTCAGAGTAGAGGGTCCTATGGTGCTGTGTACTATCAGAAAATATTCAAATGAGAATTCTTGCTCATGCATTTGCCAGTCAGGCATGGAAAAAAGCTGTGCAACACCAAAAAAATTAAACTGAGGTGCCAGCAACAGAATCCTTATAGTTTGGAAATCCAGAGTTCACCCATTTTTACAAAGAGAACCAAATCTCCTTTACCACAGGTTGGAGCTCTCCCAAAGCACGCCTGCTATTCAGCCATCTCCTGCACTGTGCCAGCCCTGCCACGCAGAGCTGACATGCCACTCGCTTCCTAAGATCAGGATTCAGGGCCTTGAGGGATATGTGCTGCCACACAGCCAAGTTCTCCACCTCTTCTGGAAGAAACTTATGAGCAAATTCTACCTGCAAACAAAAGTTAATATGAACTGAACAGACCAGAAGACAATTTGATAATCTGTCAGAAAGCTGAGAAACCAAAATGCACTGCTAGTGTGCTTTTTGAAATATTACATGAAAAAAAATTGTGTAAAACCTTTCCGTTAAATAAAACCCAACTTTATGTAAAAACCTTCTAGAACTGCCACCTCCCTTGTCACCTATCAGAATGATTAAGCAACTTATTCTTTCAGATGTTAGAAGCAATGGCGCTGGCAAGTAGAAGAAAGAGCTTTAGCCTTTCCAAGGTGTATAGACAAGCACTGATAGGAAAGGATACTTCTCTTTATATCTGATGACATGAGAACACTCATGAACACCAGTTGCAGATGCAATGACAGGACATACAGTTTCAGCAAATCTGGGAGATGTGCCCTTTTCATACTTAGTCATTTGTTGCCACCCAATAAGACCACTCTTAGAAAGGTGTATGTGCCTTTCTTGTTCTAAACAGCACATCTGCACAAATTAGGATTCACTAAGACAAAGTAATAACAAGTACAATATCAAGTACAGCAAGCGAGCACTCAACACTTTGTCATTTCTGAAGAACAGAAAGGGGATATTTTAACACAGGCCACTGATTCGAATCTCTTCCATTAAAGACAGAAGATACTGGTGCTACACTTGCCTGATGATCTGGAGCCATCAAGAACAGCATACGCCTCAGCAGAACACCCAAGGCAGAGACCTGGTAAGAGTCACTGGGCCAAGACTTTATCTGAATTAGGACAAAAGGGTAATGCATCTAATTAAATTAAGGAAAAAAGACCCCACCACTCAGGCAAATGAATTCTATACAGAATGTTCTGAGAGTTGTATGGGACCACAGCAGTAACACTCTAAATAAAACAATATGGGACATGTTGGAAATACTAGGCATATTGCTTCATATTTTCACAGTACTGCTTTTGCTAATTATTAACCCAATTTGAAGAATTAAAACAATCTCCATTTGTATTTGGAAAAAAATTAAATTCCTGTCTTGGGTAATTTGGAAAGTTTGCCAGTAGAACTAGGATTAAAATTCATGCCAAAGTGCAAACATCACTGTGGTTCTTACCAAGTGGGCGATCACAACAACGTGGTGAGCACACAGTTCAGCTGTTCCATACCTGAAACGTGAGAGACAGAAGCTTTGAGTCTGTACTTCCTACTCTTTTGCAGACTAAATATTATAAATCTTTTCTGAGAGAGAGACACATTTCCTCTAACATATTTAACTTCATATGCACAGACACAATTTATTTGAGAGAACTATTCCAAAAACAATTATTAAATAATACAAAAGGTACGTTCCCCTTACTTGCATGAATGTAAAATGGCTAAGCCATTTCGTTTCCTAGTTTTCAAAATATGCTCTATTGTTTTCCATCTGAAAACAATCCAATTCTAGGATAATTTTGTCTCAAAAAATCTCTCTCAAGGAATTATGTACAACAACAGAACTAACTGGATCTGTGGAAATCCTGCTTGACCTGTAATAAAATCATCTTACCGGGCAAGGAAGCACCACGAGTCCATTGCTAGCAGAGACGTGATCATACTAGAACCCAGCACAGCATCCAGCAGAGCATACTCCTGAGGAGGAAATATATATGAAAATTCACGCAGAAACAGATTGCAGACCTACTATTACTTTTAGTCTGCTAATTAGGATAAAACCTAGTAAGATTTTCAGCTTATCCAATTTAAAACATTTTAAAGAACTCATTTTCATACTCTATATTCAGCTACACCATTACTTTTGCATACTTTGAATGTACATGTACATTCGTTTCAGTGGGCTGACGATCCTTCACTTTTCAAAACGTTTTATCACGTGCATCCCTTCTTTGCAAGACAACTTTTATGAAAAAAAATACTATTTTTTTAAAAAAACAATGTATTGCCAATTGTATTGCCAGCTTTCTTGGCAGCTTACTGAAAAACAAATAAAACCTTTTCCTCTTTTCAGAACACAAATTTTATCTGAAAGAGGAATGTAGCATTCAGAAAAAAAACCCCACACCTAAACTGGGGCTATAATTTTTGCGACAGCTCTTAACTTTATAAAGGTTTACATTTATCTAGGGGTTCTTTTGTCTATGTACGGTAAAAAGTGAAAAACTTAAAACATTATATAATGTAAATCAAAGCCCAGAATACTCCTCTGAAGTAGAAAAAATTGCTTATTACATTTTATGGTATGTTCTTAGCTGAAATCACAATATAATCTACTCTAAATATTAAATGCCACATTATTACTTCACAGTATAGAGTAACAAAACCAGGTAAATTTAACACAAATTGAACGCTGCACAAAAGCAAGCACTGAACTTTTATAACAAATTGACCTCCCCCACTCCCAAAGAGAACAAAAATTTCCAGTGTCACCGAGGCTCTCAAGAACTTGTATGAAGCTTTGTTTTCCCCTTTCACACAAGGGACTTTTGCTGTGTAACTGAACTCCAGCCACATAACTATCACAGCTGCTTTCTACAGAACCAAATCATACCTAAGCATCTCTTTAGAGCTAGATCATTAGAAAAGAATTACTATTTTTTAAATAGTAGCTACGCATCACAACAGCTGAAGAGATGATAGCAAAAACCAGTCTTACCAGCTGAGGAAAGTGCGATGGGGATGTGGAAGCAATGAAGGAGCACAGGTGGACACAGACATAGTGATAGAGGGTGATGGGAGCTGCTGGCTGTCCTGTACTGATCACCTCTGGCAAACAAACAGGGAGAGAAAGCTCACCAGAACATTGCTGGAAACTGAAGAAGAGAGCTGAAAACAATGACAGGCTGCAAGGGTAAAAGAAAAAAAAAAAAAAGAAAAACAATTGGGTTACAGATACGCAATTTCCAAATTCTGCAAGCAACATCAGTACTTGAGAATCTTTGTCTTTAACTGGAAATGATGGCAGTAACTTCAATGCTTTTACACTAAATTTACATTCCTGACTACCTTCCTCTTTTACAAATTCATGTGATTATTAGAAGGTTCAGACATAAAAACGCAAGATTTTAACTGAATGAACTATCAACAAATTACCTACATATCTGTCTTATCCTGGAAGTACTCTATACACTATTCCTTTCCTGAAAAAATAAAGCCACCTCTCGGCTCTGTATCCTTCTCTCTTGAAGCACTGAGCATCAGATCCCAGGTTTTTTTACATAAGGATGTAAATCCATAGTCTGATAAATTTTACTATTCAGTTGCAAGCTCAGCAGCTGAGCCCCTCTGTTTGCCTGCATAGACTGATTGCTGTGGCAAAGAACTACAAAGAAAACTTTTTTAGTACCTTTTTCCTGTGATCCAGAGAGTTTGCACTTCTTCGGGCTGAGAGGACAGCTTGTCCATTATGGTAATCAGGACGAGACACTGGGGCAGCTGCTGCTCAGGAGGGAGATCTGTAGAAGTTTGGGGGTTTTTCTAAATGTGATGCTAGTTGCCCTGGTAAATATATCGTGTGTAAACTGGCTTTTAAGCAAGTGACAAAGAATGACTAACTGGTGAAACACAAAAGTTCCCAGTAAAACAATAAAAAATCTCTTATAGACACAGCTGGGAAAAAAAAGGAACGTTTCATCATGAACATTGTGTTTGAAGTGAAAAACAAATGCAATATACTATATCAGGTAAAATTTAAAATGTTCCAGTTCCGAACTGTCACTGCAAGACGCTGCAAACGAGTTACAATCTGGATGCCTCATTCTTCCAGTCATCTTGAAAACACTGGATGCCTCAAACACTGAAAACACAAAGTTTTCTTCTAAGTGTGTCAGGAAAATCATAAGGCCAGAGCACACATGTGGGAGAGAAGGGGAGAGAAGTCAGCTCTCTCAGAATTATGACATGTTGGTCAGGGCAGAAATTGGGGATGGGGGATGTTTTATAACAAAAAGCTGACCATTTTCCAGTTTGAAGGCATTCCGCTTTTCACAGAAAATACGTAACTTAGGAAAAAATAGCTGACTTCCCCCATCAACAGAACAGCAGAAAAATTTCAGCTTACTTTGAAAGTTTGTGACAAGTGTGGATTGAAATTACGCAAGACAGCAGAATTGACAGGAATTCTGTCACCCAGATTAATATTGAAGTTACTGCAATTACTTTGGAGAAGATGCATTCAAGGGCAACATGAACTATCTGTTATAAAATTCATCCGAGTTAGCATGCAACTGGCTATATCATAGTACTTAGAAATGAATTAGAGACAAACAAACCAGTACAGAATATTGCCTGTGGTCCAGAAAGTCAAACTATAAACCCTGATCCCTTCAAGATGGTTACATAGTACTATAGCAGTGGTAGTGGTATTTTAAACTCACCTAACTTTTCACTTAACACTTGCTCCATAAAAGGGGTAAAGGGAAGAAGCTGGTTGATGAGAGGGTCCAGAGCCACAAGAAAAACCCGAGATATTTCATCTTGATGAACTTCTGAGATCTCCGGAGCATAGAGACTGGGAGGAAATTTGCTGAGGAGAGAGTGGGGGAAAAAAAAGTTAAATATTCTCAGTAGCATTTTCAGTAACATTACTTTTGAAAAGAACTACAAAGAGGCAAATTAACAATTTCCTTGTTATTGTGAAATAAAAGACAGAAAAGGCTCCCCATTTTAGAGTATCTATTATAGCTGAGTTACAACTCTACATTCAGCCTTTAAACTAAGCATCGCAATCCAATATTTTACTAAACACTGAAAGAAAACCTTACAAGTTCACAGAAAATGCATGTAAAATACACAACATTTATAAGAAGAAATAGACCAAATCACAAAAAAGGCAAGCAATGAAAAGCCTAGAAAACACTTGTATACACAATTTGATAGTCATAAATGTGACAGCACTAATTTAACACATGACACTAATAAAAGGGTACCACAATTTCTTTGAAGAGAAAAAAAAACCCCGGGCAATAAAAGAAAAAAAAGAAGTGATATGAGAATAAAACAAGAGAGATCATTAAATGAAAGCCTTCTACTCCTGCAGCTTATAAAGAGACTGTAAAAATGCTACCTTCCTACTCAACAGTCCTGCTCAGTTTTGCTGACTGAATAAAAGTTTACAACCTTCCACTTGAGAAAGACCGACAAGGTAGGTAAAGTTAGAAGAGGAAACTCGTAAAAAAAATAGCTACCGATCTTGGGGTGAAACATGCAGTGAACTCGTGTGCATCTCACCACAGAACCTGGTTTCAATTCCAGAAGAATGACTATTACAAAGTCCACTTTCCCCTATTCTTCCCCACTATGGCAGCAAATTGAACAAAACTTTTGAAAGAAAAAGGATAAACCGCTTGCAGACCGTTATGCTTTATGAGAATAACAACAAAAAAAAGCTTTTGCTTCTAGGAGAACCATGGAGTCCTTTTGAGAGATTTCACAATATTATAAATGCAACAGTAAAGCTAGCTATGAAAGATTTCAGGATACTCTGTTTCTGATCCTCTTTCCGTTCAGGACAAAAGTATGGACTTTATCTTAAAATAGAAACAATCTATCAAATGTTGCTGCCAACACCTGCATTTAGTCTTGGATGTTTTCTTTCACTAGAATTTAAGACCGAAAAAAAGAGTACATGGCTGTTTAGTTATATATGAAACAGAAAGGAATTAGGATCATTAGAGAATGGTAATTCCGAATTGCCTTGACTTTGCACAATTTGACTAATATCACGTTACTGTTTGTTTCAAAGTAGAAGGTACACTGCTGGGTTGCTCTGTTTTAGCTCCGCGTAACTGCTTCATTGCGAATCCTGCCTGAGGAATTTTAACTTTAGGAACAAGAATTTTCAAACAAACTTGCATAAATAGACCCAGTGTCCAAGACAATCAATCTGCATATTCTAAACACAACTTAGTAAGAAATGTTGACATTAGCAATTGCAAGAAAGTTAGTGGTTTGTCAATATCAGGCACTCACAGCACTGATCAAGAATGGGGTTAAGGTAACCAGTATCACGCAAAAATGCCCAATTTATTAAAAAAGTATTTTAGATTTATGTACATGAAAAAAGAAGGCAACAGCTCTGGAACAAGAACTGTATTTTTAAATCTCAAAATACTTGTAACTTCAAGAATGCAATATGGAGACAGTATTAAGATACTATCGATAATCAATTACTTGTACTTCACTTACCTGTATATCTGAAGAAAGAGCTGATGCAACTGAGAGCACGAATCAGAGAAGAAAGAAAGAAATTCCTGCAAAAGCCATTAATTTTGAATGGTACTTTTAATATAATATACACGACTAAATACGTTTTCTTTCTGTTCTGCTATATTGGTGTGTAAAGCACTACATCACAAAAATTGGTTAATTTCTAACAATCCACAGCACAAACCAAGTGCAAAGCAAACAATAAACAACATATTCCTATATATATATTGCAGGCAAAACAAATTTATAGGCTTATTTAAAATAATAATAATTTAAAAAAAATATCGGTAAGTACAGTTGTAATAGCCATAGAGAGCTGCAAAAATCTAAGTGGTCTCACACATGCTGTAAGGCTGTTTTATCCTGTCACAATGCTTTTCATTTAGTGTCAAAAAAACCCAAACCCAACCCCAACAGAACTCATGCAGAATGCACCGTCACCGCTGTTCCTAGGAATCAAAATTTTTTCAAAGTACGTTCTTAAAATGGGTATATTTATAGCATGTCTTCTAATAATGAGAAAAATGAAACACAGCAACAAAACAAAAAGAGCCATGAAAAGAGCAGGAAGCTACTGTCAGAGATAACAGTACACAGGCAGGCATTTATTTTTATTAATGCCACATCGTTTTCCATTGTTGAAACAAGAAACAATTACGAACACTTGGCGACAGTTTTCATCTGTTTAATTCTTCCAGAAAAAGTTACTATTGCACTGATTCAAGGCTGCCCGTAAAGGTTGTGCATCTCCTACCAACACCTCAGTGACATTGCTTGTAATAGGTTATTACTCTTGTTCGTTTTTCTGTTAAATCACAGCAGTAATCCTGCTTAGGCCTGGAGTTATTTACAGGTGGAAGAACTACAAGCAGGTTATGCATGGATGTTAATTATACCGCCCATATGGTATAGTCAAATTGTTAAGATACTATGCAGTACAAAATTATTCCATTTGCAGAGGCCTAAATTTAATACTAACATAGAATTCAAGTATTAAAACCTACCTTGGTGTAGTGTACAAGCGAATTAGCAAAGAACCTGCACAGTTTGACCGTCTTCTGGAACAGTCTGAGGTCAGTGCCCTCCTGTCCAAAAAAAAAACCAAACCCCAGTTCTAAAACTCAATATAGAGAGCAATACAATAAAAAAGAAAGTTAGATGGCTAACAATGTTCAAAACCTATTTCAAACTTGATTCTCTACAGACTCTGTAGCTATGGGGGGAAAAATTTAAAAATCCTCAGTATGCCTCAGCATTTTTATAGCAATATTCAGAATTGAAATGTTACCTTTTGATTGACCTTAGGATATTGTCAGTTTAGGAAATAAAAAAAAATTCCCATAGAACATGGTGGAAACTTATTTTCAGCACCTCACTAAAACATGCCCAATCTAAACAAAGTTATGGGCCTCATTTTCATGTGGTTTCAAAAGAACTAGGTATTCTGCCTACCACATGGTTAAAAAAACCAACCAAACAAAACAAAATGCAACCCCAAACCACTCCAAGCAATAATACAGCACAAAGAATTTATCCTCCTCAAGTTCAACGGCAGCTTTGGGATCTTTTTAATTCACCTGTATCTCCGACATCTTCATTTGCTCAGCCAGTTGCAAACAGGATTGAAAAGAAAGATGAGTGTCCTTGCAGAGGCCACTGAGGATGTCACTGTGTTTCAGATGGCACTGCAGCAGAGAATGATGCTTCAGGCTTTGCCTAAAAGATAGGAATATAATCAGATATTTAATTGTCAGAAGTGATCATGCAATGAGTTAGCACAAATCCAAGTAACTAATTCTTCTATTTAGGCTTTTACATAACACTAATTGGTGCAATATCCACGTACACCAAAACCAGAAATTTAGAGAGAACAACCCTCTTCATAGCCACGACTGAAACACAGAGGAGGGGCGGGATGAAAGCGCGAGGCAGCACAACTCAAGCCAAAAATGCCTACAAAATTGCAGGTTAAACCTATTAAGATTATTTATTTAGACAACGGTGTTTCAAATTTTCTTCTGCATTGTAATACAAGAAGTCAAGCCTCTATTACTTTTCATGTGCTGACAAGTGTCTTTAATACTACTTACTAGCCAAATTTCTAAATTTACTTACTAGCTAAATAGTTAAATTGAATTCTCTAATTTCAATTTTATTTGAAACTCTGAACACAAAGCTATCGAAACACTGGTTATTTAAAATTACAGTCTGTTTATATTTCAATAAAATCCAAAGAGTTCAACGACGTACTTGATTATGAACTTCCACGTATTGGCATGAAGAGCATGGTCCATATTGGAAATGACAGAGCATATCTCCAGCACAGTGTGGATTACTAAGGAGGAAAGAGATAACAGCAACAACCGAGTTAAATCAGATTTGTGAGTTCACAGCTATACTACTCTCCCAGGAAAACAGCAGCAATCACAAGCACTAGAGAACACCACTGCACTGACACTGAACTAGGAAAATATCTTAGTGCTGCCCCTTTCCCAAAAACCTACACAATATGCCCCATCCCACAGAGAAAGTTTCAGGAGACAAATGGAAATATTTCAAGCTGCAAAATGCTGCCTCCTGAAAGGCCAGTCAGCAGGAGTGGAGCATGCTCAGAACCTCGTTTTAAAAATTCAGGCATACTCTCCATAGAAAAAAAGACTGAGCAAGACTAAAAAAAAAACGTTTTAGATTGACATATACCTGACACCATATCTATGATGTTATCTTCGGTAGAAGCAGAGTCCATGGAAATCATATCAAGCAGTTCCATCAGCTGCTTCTGAAGAGAGTAAGTTTCCTTGAACATAGCTTGTAGGAGGTCAGAAATCAAGTGCAGATGCCCACAGTACACTGATTCACTGTCCTGTAGGAAACGGGGAAGAGGAGGTTCGAAAAAAAGTTCAGGAATGACAGCCTGATTTTTCACATGCTGAAAACACAGAGAGCTTTGTCATATGTTTCACTGGAAAAAAAGACGTACCTACTTTAACTCAATACACAGCCAGATCTGTAGCTTTTGCTACCAACCTCTGTTTGCTAAATATAAAACGCTATTCACCTGCAGCCTCATCAACAACTAATGAACTCTGCCTGGCTCTACTGAGTTTAGTGGGCTTTGGATTAGGCCTCCATGTATGAACCTAAGATCATATTTCTGAACAAAACAGTACAACGTTAGCAACAAAGCAAGTAGCATTCCAAATATTTCCCATTACTTTCAAATTAGAATTATTAAAAGTATGGCACCTGAGTCTGAGTCCTGACATGGAAAACTGATATAAGTGTTCCCATAAGAAAAACTGAAAAGTGAAAAATGAAGGCCAACCAAAAGCTATTGTGTCCTTACAATAACCTTGGTTTTTTTTGCACTGCTCTAGAGGGAATTACTGTTGCATCTGAAAATCCAGACCTGAAACTGATATACGTTACTCATCATAACCAACAAAGATCTGAATCACAACTTTCAATCCACTTCGGAACTTGAACGGAAATAAGTTAAGTAGCACCACTTTGGTAACCATTTGTAGGTCTGAAAATACTGCAGCTATCAGAAGCGCACAGATGTCACAGAGAGCCTACATTCAGAAGCAAAGTGTTCAATTGACATTGATGGAAAATATGGAAATAGCAGTCTGTGCCTCTCACTACCAGGTAAGGTTTGCTGAGTAGACAGCTGAAAAATCACCTTTGTACTTGTGCACTAATTACATTCTGTAAACTATTTGACAACTAAATTGAAATTAAAAAAATAATAATTTGACAACAATACCATTTCAATATAGGATCTTCTTACAAAGTGAGTGTTTCCTGAAAGCCAGACAGTGCAATAATTTTTCTCCTCCTAAGACACAGACCTACCTTGCAGTGTGTAAATGTGTTCTTTATTACATAAAGAACGGAGGATGGAAGGGTGCGGATACTCCCCAGAGGCACACACTCCTGCAGCGTGCAGACGTATCGTACACAACCGGTCAGAGTTTCCAACAGTTGCACCATAGTCTTAAAGCAAGAATAAACAACAACAATCCAATGTTTTTCACTCCTGCAGTAATTTCAAAAGCATCTTTTCTTAGCTGAATTGCACCTAGATTTTTACGCCATTTAAAGTTCACTGCTATCTTCATAAATAAGTAGCTTGTTAAAGATCAATGAAGCTCCATAAAATAGTATCAAGCGATTCCAGAGCTTTTCTCCAACAGCATGTACTCTTTGACAGCTTCATATTTCTTTTGACTACTGTTCTCAATTTACAGAAATTTTAACATGCAGAATTAAGTGACTGTATAGATGCCGTATTCACTCTTTAAATATGGAGAATAACATTGCATTTCTTTTAGGAACTTAAGCAGAGTTTGAGATTATTATTTTTTTTTTTAATTAATAAAGATCTAGCATCACATGCAGATGTAACCAAATCATTCACAAAATGTTAACTGAACTTCAACTGCAAAGGAAGATCGAATTACATTTTAACCACCAGGTTAGTAGCTGGCAAAAATATTCTAAAAACCTCTTAACTGTTTAGGTAAAATCAAAGAATAATGTAAACACTCCTTTGACAGTTTATTTCATGGGACTTGCCTGTAGAAGATTCCTTACAGTACTGCGTAACTCTGTATTCTGGCTGGTTAATCCTTTGGCCTCACTGGATAATTCATACATCAAGTTATCAAATAACTGTAAAGTCTGTCAGAACAAAACAAAACTTCAACATTTTATTTATAAATGTACACACACAAATAGTAACACCATTCTATATCTGCTTGCTTCCGTGGCATGGAGTCATATGCTACGGACATGATAACTCACAGAAGAAAACACTTTCTAGGATTTGAATAATAAAGCTTGATATATCAAGAAGCAAAACCAGTCTTATGGTTTTCCCAAATTACAGACAGAAGCTACAGTAGCCGTTACTTTTTCTAAAATCTGTTAGTAAGACAAATTTTCCAGCTAATTCACTTGAAATACATACTTCATTCTACCGAAGATTTTTTACTTAGTTAAAGCCATGTAATTTTAAAAGGATTTCTGCTTTGTCTCAGAAAAATTGGCTTTTTTTTTTGTTGTTGAGAATGATCATTAACATTTTGAATACATAAAAAATTAAGTCTATGACCTACAAACAACAATAATTTCTACTTTGGTTGAGGCCCTTGGATATTTGACGAGTGTTAGTGCTGAGACTACAAAGACAGCAAGGTGCTTCCAGGCATGTGCAGGATACTACATAAAGTGGTATGGTACAATAATCCTTGGTCAGGATATGCCCGTTATGAGCCATTTTTCTTATAATCTCCAAAAATTGCTAAAGGACATAAAATAAGAGAAATGGAAATCAAGTGGCCATTTTTACTGATTTCTCAAAACATACAAGCTGAGGCCTGAAACTTAAATCAGTCATTTGGCACTGCTTTACTTCAGTTAAAATGTAAGCACTGAAGAATTTTAATACAACTACAGCACAAAATTCATCACCTTATCAAAAAAGAGAACATGTGCTAGGTCCCTATTGTCTAAAAGTTTATTCACCATATTATTCCCAAATTTCACAACATTTATTCATGATATATGAGTGTTAGACTCTTCAGTTTATTTGTCCTGAGAGGCCACCTCATGTAAAAATTTACCTCGGTGATTTTATAAAGAGCCTAATCTCCTCAAAAAGAAATAAAAATCAATTCTATTACTGAATATATAAAGTAGAACATAGTATGCTCAATCTCCACTGTAAAGAATGGTAACAATCACAGAAACAATCCAACACAAAGTTGTTAAAACGTTTAAAGGGTCAAATTTTAATTTCAAGTTGTATATCCAAAACAATAATTATATTGTCTGACCCCAAGAAAAAAATAACTGCATTCTGAGCAGGTTTTAGCACTGGATTGACTGAAAATTCCACACTTAACTGAAGCTGTCATACCTTAGGTAATACTTTTGAGAAAAAAGCTTGTTCCAAATCTGCGAGGCTGATATGGGGCAAAAACATTTCAGTCAGGATCCTCAAAACACCTGCCAAGCAAAACATTACAGAAAAACAACATCTGATTACCAGAAATATGTAGCAACCTACCAGATGAAACAAAGAACTGCATCAAGCAGAAACAGTTAAGGTATTTGATTTTGAGAGAGGAGACATAACATTTGCCACAGCTGCATTATCTGACAAATCACATAACAATAACGGCTCCAACATGCATAAACCCATCATTAATAGCACCACACCTGACTACACTTAGTTGAAGGCTAAGCAAAATTGTTTGCCCATGGAACTAGAATTTTCCATATTTCAAACTGCAAATAGTTGCACATTTAATTTGCTGCTTGGCACTAATACGCAACTTAACAGTGAACATTAGTAAGGCTCCTGAACAGTTACGTATCAGACTCATTTTCTTATCACTACCAGGTGTTCCCAGTTTTGCCACCTATAAGGTAACAGCCAAAAAGACAATAAAATACAAGATAAAAAGCACCATTCTTTCAAATATCTAAAAATAAGAAGCAGTGGGAAGGAAAAAGCAGCCTTACATGCACAGCTTCTTTATGAGCTTTTATAAAGCTTATTCAACATGCAATTCATGCAGTGTGCAAGGTCCAGAAAGATTGCTGAAGACCATGAAAATCACTAAGTATTTTTAAGTAGCGCAGAATTTATAATGAAATTGCAATACAACCATCCACAGGAACAAGAGGCACTTCTTGGTCACTACTTACGAATATGCTCAGTCCAGTCTTCAGACTCTTGATACAAAGAGTAAAAACGTTAAAGAAACTCAAAACAGCTTCTGCCATAAAGCTTATCTTTAAAGCATCTGCCGAAAGCAGTAGTGGCTTCTCTCACCCTGCCCTGCGTATGTTTCATCAATATGAAATTGGCAGGGATGCTCCATAACCAGCGGGGGCAGATATACCTCAGTACCCGCACGGGTATTTCTGCAATGTATTGGGAGAGTACGTCTTGGGGTCTGGGGCTTGTTTTGGAGGGTATTTTTGGCGGGGGGAAGGGGGAGGGCGCGTTATCTCCAGCACTAAATGAACCACACGCTATTTTCTACCGTGAATCTTTTATTTCAGTGAAGGGCAGCGCTCGTTTCCAGTGAGAGAGGCGGCACCCAGTTGTGCTGTCCTGTGCCAGCCCTTTACGCAGGTTGCACCGCTTCCCCTCCCACAGATCCATTCGCTGCGCGATACCGAAGGGCGAACCCCCTCACGCGCACCCCCGCCATTTCGAGGTGACTCCCCAAAGCCACCTCAAACAGACAAAACGAAGGATATAAGGAGCCGCGGCAGGACGGCGGGCAACTCCCGGCGGCAGAGTTCCCAGTCCCAGCCTCCCAACTCTTGCAGGAGGAGCTCGGGGTCCGTTTGGGACATGGCGACACCTCCCCTCACCTCAGAGCCAGCCAGCGGCGGGAAAAATCGTCCTCCCGTATCCCAGCAGCCTCTGCGCCCCCTTTTTCGCCGCGGGCGCGCATGCGTAGGACGGAAGCGGAAGGCGCCGCCGCTCCACGTGGGAAGAAGCGATCGCCTCCGGTAACCGGGGGTCGGTACGGACACAACCCGGGGGGGGGGCGGAGGGGAAATTGGGTTTTAAACCGGGACTGGACCACCCCCACCCCCCTTACCCGGCCTGCGTGCTTCGGGTGCGGGGAAGGGGGGCTGGGCCTTAACCGGTCTCTGCCCGCGGTGTTTATTGCGCCGCTTGAAACAGTAAGTCTGAAAAGCGACTTATTCCCGTTTTACCGGAATAAGCACCTACCGGAGTTTCCCCGCCTGTTCCCCAGATGAGAGATGCGGTCGCTTGTAACATTTTACAGCAATGTAAAGGTTTATAAAATTTACTTTTTTAATGAAAATTTGGGTGCCAGACGGTTTCTTTGTCCTAATATTTGTCATTTCAATGACACGCAAAACTATTCCCTCTGTTTTCCAGAAGCAATTCACCTGATTCAGCTGCAAAACATCCGATATTCCATCTGCAAAGCACTCTTCCCCATAGCCATCACTACAAAAAAAAAAAATGTAATAAAAACTTTGCCTCAGTATTGCCATTAGATGAGATTTTCTGGCTGCAATAAATTATTTTTTTTTACTGTTATTCCTGAAAATGGATTTTCGGTTTAATTTTTTTATTGATGAAAATGAGAACACTGAAGCAGACACTCGCGATGGGATGGACTCACAGCTGCGCTCTCCAAAACACTCACAGGAATCCATGGAAAAGAACAAGCAAACTGCGGGTCCCATAGCAGGCTCCAGCCCAAGGCCGAGCACTGATAAACACGGAGATGAGACGCCATCCAAGAAAAAGCTCTGCTTTAAAGCTGCCAAGGAGCACAATATTCCTGAGGACCTTTACAAAGTATTGGAAAATAAGGTAATGGAAAGAGTGTCAGACCTGTATTACGTCAACATGTCTGTAGTGGAAATGACGTGTCTGGATGACACTGACAGGGAAGGCATTGTGTCTCAAAGCGTTTCTTCTCACTCCGATCTCATCCCAGGGGTCTACGAGGGAGGGCTGAAAATTTGGGAATGCACCTTTGATCTCATAGACTTCTTTTCCGAGGCTGAAATACACTTTACCAACAAGAGCGTATTGGATCTTGGCTGTGGAGCTGGACTGCTGGGAATAGTTGCCTTAAAGGGAAAAGCTGGAAAAGTCCATTTTCAGGACTACAACAGCACAGTGATTGATGAGATCACCTTGCCTAACGCGGTGGCTAACTGCGTAGATGAAGGCAGTCGGATCGGCAGTGGAGGAGACGGAAAAACTCATGAGCCTCCTTCGAAGAGGCCCAAAAAAGCAGAGTGCTCGCCTGAGGCGCTCACCAAATGCAGATTTTTTTCTGGAGAGTGGTCTGAAGTCAGCCAGCTCCTGTTAAGCAGCAACAAACCCTTTCCGAAGTATGACATCATTCTCACCTCCGAGACCATCTATAACCCTGACTACTATGGTGCTTTGCACGACACCCTGGCGAAGCTCCTGGATAAAAATGGCCGCGTGTATTTGGCAAGCAAAGCACATTATTTTGGGGTTGGCGGCGGTATCCACCTCTTTGAGAAATTCGTTGAAGAGAGAAAGGTGTTTAGGACCACCATAGTTAAAATAGTTGATAAAGGACTGCAGCGATATATTATGGAAATGGCCTTTAAGGATTCCAGTTAAAATTCAACCACTGGCCCTTCAAAAATATCTTCAAGACAAAATGTTTTAATCCTCATATCTCTTTGCTTTTTCCTCTGTTGAGTTATTCTGGTTTGACAAATTAAGGATGCTGGTTATGGAAATGTTTGACAAATTCTGATGTCTGACTAGAAGTGAAAGACTCCCCTGATTTTTGCGTAGAAAAATAGAGTTTTGCTTGAAGCAGCATCTGTTTATGCCAATTAATTGTAACTTATACCTATTGAAAAATGAAGCAAGTCACTGTCACATTCTCAGGCAGTGCCAGAACTGTATGTCACAGGAGTGGCTGCTGCATTCAATTGCAGCCAGAGATTTCAGAATCGAGAGCACACCTGTGCACTCTGCCGCTCTGCCACCAGAGGGAGATGCCACTGTATTTGTCACTTGTGTTCTATTCCCCTGGCAGTCTCACAAATCCTCGTTAATGTTTCCATATGGCTTTTATTCAAGCCTTTGAAAAAGCGTACCAGGCAATACTTACTCCTGCAGTCTGTGAATTTTCACATTCAGATTTTAACATATCACTCTAAGAGTGATTGCAAAAAGCCACACTGTTTTTAGAAATAATAAACCCAATTTCTGTTTTAGAAGCTGAGCTGAAATAAGGTTCTACACGAGAAGTTCCTTAAAAAACCAACCAACAAACCTACAAATGCAATCCAGGAAGCTGCAGGATGACGAAACTGAGTTTCAGGTGACAAGTGGGAAAGGAGATAAACTGCACTATTATAGTGGACTGCTAACTCGAGTGCTGTCCTGGTTTGGGGGGGTTTGGGTTGTTTTTTTGGGGTTTGGTTGTTTGGGTTTTTTGGGGTTTTTTTTTAGTTTTTTGTTTTGGTTTGGTTTTGGTTTGTTTGGTTTTTTTAAGATTTTTTCCAGAAATTAAACTGCTTGTACAACTACAGCCATTTTCAAAATTTGCTGGGGGGGCTACTACTGAACACTCGCACATCTTCAATCTTTTCATCAATTTGGCAGCCTGGGTACAAGTCACTCCCGTGCCCTACGCTGAAGATAGTGGTGTTGCTGAAGAAACTACCTTACCAAAAAATGCAAGCAAACCCAAAAAACTACACCACCTGGTCCCGAGCGCTTTGTATCACCAACAATTCACACGCACAAAAAAAATCCATTGCACTTTTTGTCTTAATTAAAACAAGACAGAAAGGTATTACACAACTCTACCAGGTACATCAAAGCTACTGCTTATCAGCATGCAGTGCTTTATTGGTTGCCCTTGCAGAAATATAAACCTAAAGACAGTCAACCACTACATTAAGCTGGATGCAAGGATACCCCACGTAGGGAAGAAAGGACAATAGCCTGAGGGGATGGAAAAAAACCTTATTACAGCAGTAACCTAAATCGCTTCAATTATTGCATAAAGTTCCCGTCATTAAAGGCTATGAAAGTCCACTGCAACGTTCCTGTTTTGACCATGTTGCTATTATGATAGAGTCATAGAGGATTTCCTGTACTTTATGGAAGATCCTTAACAATTACTGCTGTTTCAAAAACAATTGTAAGTAGACTATTTTAAAGGGATGCTTTGGAAACTAATGAAGTTGCTCTTTTATAGGAGAGCGCGGGGGACGAAAAGGAGTCAGTCATCCATGGCTGCGATTGCAATTTGGAATTTTTGTGCATAAGCTCCAAGACTTAGGATAGATAACTGCTGGCTATAGAGTGAGGAACAAAAGGAAGTTTTAGCTTTGGCAGATCAGTAAGGTACTGTTAACAGTTCTTTTTCATCAAAACTGGGAAGTTGGAAACAAAGTGACTACCGCTTGCCATTTTTCAAACCTCAATCATAAGACAAATCATGGCTTGCACATAGCGACTGAATAGCTTGTTCTCAACCTGCTAGGTCTAGCGCTGTTTCAGAGAGTGGTAACTGAAGTAATATGAAAAGTTTGACCACCATGACAATGAATAGGGTTAAGAACAAGGATCTCATGTACTTTTTTTGATTAATAAAGGCAGCACTTACAATTTTCTACCATAATGCCTCCTCTTGAAAATACTTCATGATCAAACTCACTGTCATGGGTTTAATCCACTTCTTTGCTCAGCATCCTCGCTTTATTCTTGGATTGCTCAAGTATCACTGTTTTTGTGCAAATACAGAATCAGATTTTTTAGGACTTTCAAGTGAAGACTGCTACAGCCACAATCTCACAGTGATTACACACCTGCAAAACAGGAAATCCCACACACTATAATTAAGTTCCCATTTCAGAATTACAGATGACAATAAAGGCTGTTTTTCCTCAGCTGAAATCAGCAAAATCAGCATTGGGATGTCCATAATTCCAAATGAGTTCTGTTCTACTCTTAAGAGTCAGCAGATACATGCTGAGAAGCAGCAAAACTCAACAGTTAGTTTCATAGACTGGTTGTTCTGTTGGTATTTCAACATCAAATACTGGTTTCCCTAATCTACATTAAGGGTTTTTCTACCCGCCAAATCATCACCACCCTAGTGACCAGCTTCCTGCTTCTCTTCATGATCTGGAATAAAGAAAGTCTTCCACTCAACTTGTAATACTTCTACATATTACTTAATAGCTAGGGAAATTAACATTACCCCAAATGACACTGCAGTAGAAAAATAAAAGAACTGAGAGGTCCCTCTTTTTTTTTTTTTTTTTTGGATGACACAAACCCCTACATCAGGCACAATTTCTTGTATGAAGAAACCAAGTTAGAGATCAGCTGGTAATTCAATTTATTAGCTCATTCCAAATCACCACCCCTTTTCTGCCCCCATCCCATCCCATCCCCTCGCTTTTTAAAAGAGTCATAACAATAAGAAATCCTGTCTAAATTATGTCTTTCCCATAAGTGTGGTGGAGAGAAACATTAAAATCAGTCATAAAATGTCTCAGGAAACTAAATTTAAAAGCTTGTTTGTTTTAAGAGGCACTATCCTTAACTGATGACTTCCCTTTGAAGACTATTTGCTAGTTTTGGGAAATGAGGCTATTAAAAAAATCAGTTTTGTATACTGGCACAAATTAAATGGCATCCGTTACAGTTATTTTACTAAAGCTTAGGGGAAAAAACCCACGAGGAAAGTGAAGTGGGAAGTGCCCAGTTTGCAAATTATTGACTTGTATGCTATTCTTAGTCACTAGGTACACAGGCATTTAATCTTGTTCTGAAATCAAAAATCTTGTTAAGAAAAATCGTGGCATTTGAAGAGGTGTAGCCAGATGACTGTAGCACAAGAGCATAAAGAGAAGAACAAATAGGAGATGCAAAAGCTCACAGAGGCACTGGAAGGGAAAGTCCAGGCTGCATATAGGGGGAAGCAGGTGCCAACCAAGAGACCTGCAGCACCAAGTTCAAGAGATCCTGCTCCCAGGTGATTACTGGGATGGAAATACCTAGAACTCTTTAATGAGGAATGGACTGAAAGGGGTCTGAGGATGAGAAGAGGAAATTCCTCTCTGCCCAGCCAATCAAAACACAGATACAGAAAGGTGACATAAGATGGATAATTAGTGTAATAAGGCAGTAACAGCAGATTTTTTTGTGATAGAAACTGGATTAAAACCTCTGAAATTTCATAGTTTGTACTTTAAGAGTCACATGCACATTGAGAAGAAAAAGCCACTCTACACCACCAGATACTGGTAGTTAAGTGCAGTAGGAACCACAGCAAAGGGAAGAACTAGGATTTATATACAAATACCTGTTGAAGACCACAAGTTAACAATATAAACATAAGAACAAAAGGTACTTCCCTTGAAATCCACAAGAGCATGCAAGAGAAGACTGGCAGGAGACAAAAAAGTGAAAACTGTAGCAAGTAACTTCACAACAAATGAAGGGCAACATCTTTCCACAACAGGAGGAAGCAGGTGCTGTAAGTTAATTACACTACCTAGGTGTACTGGGTCTGGCTGGGAAGTAAACTATAAGATAATTATTGCTATAAAAAAAGGAAAAAGCATCATTGTATTCATGGGGAATTAAAGTAGTAGAGGGGAATCAGAATGAATCAAATATTGTCAAAATTTGACATTGTCATCAGTCTGCTATAGGGAAGGATCTTACATGAACACAAAACATCTTGATCATTACTTGTGTGGAACACAAATATTGAATTTTCAAAACCATGGAGTAAATCAAAGATTCAGAACATTGGTAAAGAACTGTAACAGTCAACCCCACCCCAACCCCCCTATTTTTGTAAATGTGTGTGAGAAAGTAAAAAAGCCTGAAAAGCAATAGAAAATAAAGGAAACGGAAAATACTGCAGTCAGAAGACCAGGGAACAGGTTTGGTCCTGTGGTGTTTAAGCAGATGGCAAAATCCTACAATGCATCAGTGAAACGGGATTGGATGAAAACAAACTGGAGGTAAGATGATGTGGGAGCATTTAATTAGATGGCATGTCAAGAAGAGCAAGAAAAAGGCTTAGAACTGCAGATTCTGCACAAAGGAATGATCTGAAAAATTGGGTATGTCTGGGGATTACTAACAGCATTACAAATTACAGCAGGGTCCAGTTTACTCCAGATTTATGGTAACATACATAGAAGACATTCAGTTTTATTTATTGTAAATAAATTACAGAGTTACCAGTTTTGAACTGCTTGTTGTATTGATAAGTACTCAATTTATTTCTTGTCATCTGACCATGTAATTTCATAATCTGTATACACTTTTTTCAGTATCTCTACAGTTACTGAATGATCTGCTTTTCCATAGCCCTGCAAGAAAGAACAAGTGTTTATTAGACATGTAGAGAAAGTCCACAGAACCAATGAGTTATCGTCAACACAAATCAGGCAGTTATGATTTGATACTTCTAGTAGCTCATACAAATCTAGGTATACAAATAGAGGTTCTAAAGAGTTATTCTTTCAGTATCAGGTTTAATTTTTCTATTATCCTTTCCAATTCCCCTTACCCTCATCTGTAGAAAATAAATGAGATAAGGTCCAGCAATCTCTAGTAATAGAGGATGCATTTTTCACATCATGATTCCTCCAGTAGAAAGCTTGTATTAAAATGTTCCCGACACCTCAGCTACCGTATCTATTGAATGTTCTTTTAAACCACAGTGATTACATTGACCCACTTGAATGTACGAGCATAAAAACAACTGGCTTGACTCAGCTGAAGGAAAAGGGAATAAGCCACCACACATGAACATTTGAGTACTCTTCTAGCCACTAAAGAAATCAGTCTTCATGTTTTATTTATTTGCAATCTTGCCTTAGCTGGTAACAGCATAATTTTAAAAATCTGTGTTCTCCAGTCACTGCAACTCCAAACTAAGGCAAGGTCAGATGACCCATCTGATTTTTGACCCTCATTTATATCACTAATCACAGTGTTACTCTTTTAATAAAATTTAAGAAAGTTGTGGTAGAAGGCACCTTTCCATTATTATCTTACGTGACTTAAGTTATCTTCATTTCTTATTTCAGAACTACAAGTTTTTTCCTGTTCAAGAGCCTTTACTGCACAACAGTGCAGTCTTCTGATAAAAACCTGTGATTTACAGGTTACTTTCTTTTTCCACTAATATTTCGTGCGAAACATTTAACTTGGAAGGCTGAAAAGAGCTCAAGATTGCATTATCAAAACATGTACTCTTATTCATCACTGGCTCTGCCCCAAGAGGAGCAGCTTAAGTAAACCAGCATTTAAACTAGACACATTAAAATTATCAATGGATTATAAAATGCAAACTTTTCAAAAGTACCAGATAATATAGTTATGTCAGAAACACAGCAAGTTTATACTGTCAGTTGTAAAGCAACAGACCTACAGATTACACTTGCACTTTGAAGACCCCATCTGGCTTTGCAAATAATAGCACAGCATCTACTTCAAAAGACGTAAATGACTATTTCTCTGGTTTTTGTAAAAGACCAAGATGATGCCATTTTGGAGTCCGACAACAGATCTCCCACTGAAGACAAGCATTAAACCAATGTAAGTGATATACTAACTTCTGATCTGCTACTCGGGTCTTCTGAACCTCCAGGTCTTTGCCTGACAGAAGCCCTCATGGTAATAAAACTCTGCTTTTACCTGGTGCTCGTCTGTAAGCATCAAGGTACCAAAAGCAGAGAAACAAGGTATATTCCACACACATTGCCTTACAAGAGGAGGAGTTGATCACTGTGCCTAACACTAAGTTGGCAGATGAATTAATAATAAAGGCGTCAAAATCTAAAATGCAGTTATGATGGGCACAAGACTTTAGAATAAGCATTATACACTGCCTTACCACCCCATATAAACCCAAAAGAATTCTTTTTTTTTTTTTTCTTATGATTCCAGGTGGCAGGAGTCATCTTGGAATACAAGCAGTACTAACATTTAAAAATGCTTAACACATTCAAGGCCCAACCTTCACTGCTCATCCAGTTAATGTAAGCAGATTTGAAGTAACCATCACTTTCTATAAAAAAATTCAGTTAACAGAACTTTATTCTTATCTACTTTAGAAACCTTGAATTTTTACTCACAGTGTTACTACAGAAGTAGCTACACTTCATCACAGAGCAACACCGGAAACAGATTACAGCACATTGGCTAAATTCAAGAAATCATTACCACTTACAGAGTCTTCCATAAAGGAATATAACTTACACAGAACCATAACAGGTGACAAAATGCACTAGTTTCCATACTCTTGGAAGTTACTTTTATTCCCAAAAAATGCATTTATGTGAAACTACATCTTCACCTACTAAAAATTCACCACAGCTAAACTGGGTCTATGCTTCTCACCCAACACACACACGGAACAACATGCACAATTTAGGTGCTCAACTACCAACTAACATTTTTGTTGGCAAATAACAATTCCACAACAGCTGGATCAAGACCCTGGGGCTACAAATGGGCTATTTCTGCTCTAACAGTAAGACTAACAGATGGCGAGTCAAGAAATGATAACATCCAATTTTAGTCTTGATTATGACTTAATGCTGATATCACTCAGCATTAAGTTATTATTTTTGCTTTGGTCTCCTGCCCTGAAAAAAGTGTTTTTCTAATCTATCTCACAAGTGAGCCAGGCAAGTTTTCCAGTTAATGTTTACACTGTGATTCAAATTGCTGAAAGCTGCCATGCTACAAAACAAAAATCCCAGAATATCGGAGACAAAGTGATCTGAAGGAACACTTAGAATACTTACTGTAGAGAGCCCAAATACCCTAATTTTCTTGTCTTTGCTATTATGGTCGATTTTCCCTCCTCCAAGGCACTTGCACTCATATCCCAGCTTTTCCATCTCAGGATTCACTTTTTCAAATATGTGATCTGCACAAGAAGAACGGTTAGAGCCATTAAAATAGGCACGGGGCATCAAATACTCTAGAACTCTTCTTTTTCAGCTATTTTCCACTCATTTTCCTCTGGTCCCCTTCTTCCACCTGCAAGAGAGGGAGGTTTCTCTTGACAGACATAGGAAAGCTGTAATTAAGGTTCTCTGTTTCAGTCTTTTTACTCAGATAATAACATCTTGTTCTCCTAAATGGGGTTTATCAGGTTTGCAAATGGCACCTTGACAGAGATATTGACCCCCACTTTTCACGTTCACAGGAGGCACCTATAAGGGGCAAAGAAGGGGCTTCTCCGCTACGCCCGCTGACACCAGCCACCGCAGGCCGGCGGCTGCCCCCCCGCCTCAGCTTCGCTTGGGATCCGGCGGCCATGTCCCGCACCTGAGGGACGCTGCCGGTGGGGAGGCCCCGCTACCGGTCGCTGCCCCCCCTCACCCCCCCACCGCCTGTCACCCACTGTGGAACTCGGCCGCCTTGGTGCCGCGGACGATGTCCCGCTGCTCCTCGCCGCCCGGGCGCTGCAGGCGCACCAGGATGTACTTGAACGTGCCCTCGGGGTCGATCTCCACCTCCCGCACGGCCGCCATGGCGGCGCCGCCAGCCTCTGAGGGGACGGCGCCGCGCGCGGGCGGAGCCGCCACCCCCAGCAGCGGGAGGAGCAGTCGCCGCCGCCCGGCCGTTGGTGGTGAGGCGGGAGGAGGCGGCGGGGGTGGATTCTCCTCACAGGCTGTGGGGGGACGGCTCGGTGAGAGCGTGGGGGACTCCTGCAGGTTGCCCGTTGGGGCCTTCGGCGTGTCCGTGCGCCCCTTCCCTGGCCGCCATGACGCCTCCCCCCCGGCTGCCAGAGCTGGGGCCTTGCGGCGGGCACCCGCCATCACCGATCTGTGGCAGGGCAAGGCGGTTATACCAGGGGAATGGGGGTCGCGGGGAGGCAGGTAGCTTGATTCCTCAGCATTCTGTAGGTTACATTTTACAGATGCTAAATAAGAAATATGGATTTGCCTCCTGTTTGCCTTATTTTATGGGTTCCACTTGGTGAGCTTGGCAAGCTCCACGCAGATTCATCACAAAGTCACAGATGTCTAGGATGAATGGGATACACCAGTTCACTGAAGACTGGATCTAGGATAATTACTGGAGGAAAAAGAGTTGCTTCTTTGCCATGTTGAAGTAAGAGCATGGACATGCTCACTCCAAGAAGAGGCAATAGTCACATTTTAAAGACCAGAAGCTTTTTTAAAAAAGGTTTTAGAATGTTTCCACAAGTGAGTTTCAACATAGCTGCATCTTCTAGGTGCTAGAGTGTAGGCTACTTTCAACTGACCTATTAACGCATACAAATACTAAAACATTCTTGACATTAATTTCTCCAACTCTAATGTAAAAGCTGCCTAAATACAGACCTTATTCTATTTAAGCTAAGGTTAAATGCATGAAAAACATTACAACAGAAGAAGAGTATATCATCTAAATACAGTAGAGATACTTAACAAGATCTATGTAATTTCTTTTATTAGAATTTGGTTTGTGACTTATTACTTCATTATTAAATTTGTTTACTAAGCTTCTTTATTAGCCATCCTATGTCTTACTAAAAAATCTAATATTTTATCATTTTAGATACTATTGTTTGTTACCTTTTTGAGCACAGAGGAGCACCATCACTGTGAGGAAAATGACCAGAGCCCCAGTAACATAAGCCAAATCCATGTTAGCTGTATCTTAGAAGATGAAGAGATGAGAAGGGCTTTAAGTAGAAACCGAGCCCACCATCTCAGCTGTTCTGGATTTGCCAAGGCAGGCAGGGAAAGTGATAAAATCTGTGTCTGGGTGCAGCACCCTTTTGAGTCATAAGGCTGAGAGGATTCTGTGGAGCTGAGGTGGTTGCTTTGTTTGGTTCAGTAGTAAAGACCCATAGGGTTATTGTAGTGTTAGTTCTTTAAGTTTCTTTCAAGCAATCTAGAAGGTCTGTTTTTGTTTTGGTAACTTTTGTGTATGCAGCTTATTCTTTGATTATTTTGTCTGCTACTTTAGCCCAGTGCTGATGCTCTTAGCTATGTTTTCGTGAAGCTTTAGTATTAAGAAGGCTTTATAGAGCTTGCTTGTTTATATGAACTTTGCCTTATTATTTTTAACTGGAATAGGATACTTCATTCCCTTAAGCATGCTTATGGCCATGGAAAACTTTATTGCCCCATTTCAATTATGATGCACGGAAGGAACTAGGGACAAACAATGGTAGCACTGATAAGCAAGAGCAAGGATGGCAGAGGAAATACTTATGGCATACCTCAGATAGAAGCTAAACTTTAGAGGAATTTATGCTCAACAAGGAGAGCAGGCATCTGGCTTGACCTGACATGAGTTTGAGCAAATAAGTTTGTAACTTAGTAATAGGCAAAGCAGAACTTTGTCCCATTCTGCTTAATGCTTTTGTCTTCCCAAGCACCCACCTTATCCAAAAGTATTTTCTTAGGCTATGTTGAGGTATATAGAAGCTTCGTGTTGGCTTCTAGGCTGAAGACAGAAATCCCCTGCTGTTGGCAGTAACTGTTAGTGTGTCACTTTGTGGGTCTCAGGGGTCCAAAGAGGATGGCATGGGGCAACAGGGGTTTCAAACCAGAGACAGCCTGCCTGCAATAAAACTGCACGGAGGGACTTTCCTTTTGTAATGGGATTACTCATATCTGACTGTAGCAGTGAGTTTGGCACTATTTTCTGAAAAATAAGTTTATTTATTTGGCAAAGTAACATCTTATCTCTTCACAGTAATATCCTAAAAAACATTGTTCTGAGGAAAAGTATTATAAATATCTCAAATTCGGTAACAATGAACCGATGTGATGGTAATTAAGACAGGACAGTAGATATTTTTCTAGAGTAGTTGTAAGCCAGACCATAGGGGTAAGTGTTGCGAGTATTTTTTCCTCTTCTATGTTACATATGGGGCTTGTTTGCAGTTACGGTTTGCAGGCTTTGGACTGGACCCAAATGACTACAAAGTTGCACTGCTGTTGTTTATGCCCTTCCTATCATCAGATTGTTTTAATCTGCATGGCCTTGTAAAAGTCACCTGTTCTTACATTAGATTGGGATGCGCCAATGTTGCAGTGTATGTTGCAGTGGATTAAACTGTTGGTGTATCAGCATTTGTTTGTTGATGTGACAGAATGTGTGGTTAGGCTGTTGTTAGGCTGAATCTGGGATACCTCAACCAAGTTACTGGTTGAGCTAGTGCATCTGAACTTGGTCAAACTTCTCCACATATTCCAGCAATTGGAGAGATTAAAAAGAAGCAACAAAAACATGTGACATGATGTGATAGCTGGGTGTAACTATTGTAGCTATCCCAGTTCATTTTCATAGAGGTATGAGATGTCTTGGTATCTGTCATACTTTTATCTTCTAAAAGTACTTTCTGAGTGTCTTGAGAGGGATAAAGCAGATAATAGCCTTGTGGTCTCTGTTGCATCCCTTCTGAGAGGGTCCTATGACTATGCTTTTCTTGTTTAATAACTCTTCAAAGTGTTAATAAGCATCAACTCAAATTGCGATCATGATAGAGAAATCAGTGTTACTATATTCCTCCAGGTTTGATGAAAATAGGTGGAGAACTGTGACTGTTCTTGCTGAGGGAATGGGTTCCTGTGGTATCAAGTGAAATATTCTCCCTGAGGAGACGGACTTGGGGGTGCTGGTGGACGAGAAGCTCAACATGAGCTGTCAGTGCACACTTGCAGCCCAGAAAGCCAACTGCGTCCTGAGCTGCGTCAAAAGAAGTATGGACAGCAGGTCGAGGGAGGTAATTCTGCCCCTCTGCTCTGGTGAGACTCCACGTGGAGTACTGCATCCAGCTCTGGAGTCCTCAGCACAAGAAGGACAGGGACCTGTTGGAACGGGTCCAGAGGAGGGCCATGAAAATGATCCAAGGGCTGGAGCCCCTCTGCTGTGAGGACAGGCTGAGAGAGTTGGGGGTGTTCAGCCTGGAGAAGAGAAGGCCCTGAGGAGACCTTACAGCAGCCTTCCAGTACCTAAAGGGGGCTACAGGAGAGATGGGGAGGGATTCTTTATCAGGGAGTGTAATGACAGGACATGTGGTAATGGCCTCAAACTGAAGGAGGGTAGATTTAGATTGGATATCAGGAAGAAATTCTTTCTGTGAGGGTGGTGAGGCACTGGAACAGGTTGCCCAGAGAAGCTGTGGCTGCCCCATCCCTGGAGGGGTTCAAGGCCAGGCTGGATGGGCCTTTGAGCAGCCTGGCCTGGTGGGAGGTGTCCCTGCCCAGGGCAGGGGGTTGGAACTGGGTGATCTTTAAGGTCCCTTCCAACCCGAACCATTCTGTGATTTTTGTGGTGGAAACTGCTGATAGAGGACAGATACATTCTTCTTGTCACACTTAACTGCATTTCTGCTGGGCTCTGTGTGGTGGCATGAAGGCTGTGATACATGTGTCTTACTATAGTAAATTTCTAGAAATATTTTTCTTCCTATGTGCCCCCACCCTCCAAGAAAAATTGCTCTGTTCAGGAAGTGAGTATGAATACTGAGCATTCTTTTTGAATCTTTTTCCCAGAGTTTCATATTTTTTTTACCTACTGGGGTGGATAAATGGTCTTCAAATAGTCTTGGAGGAGGTTTACACTTGTGAGTGCAGTGCCCTGAAAAGTTAGGTCTGGAGTGTTTACTAGATGTAAGCAGTAGTTTGACACATCAAAATACAGCTACTTTATCTTAAGCCTTTATATCCTCTAGCCTTATACCACTCAGTAGCTCGAACTACAATTCAGATTAGGGTTTTCTTCTGAAAAAATTGGAAACTGTGGCTTTATGTACATGGATTGTTACATGAATATGCTAGTTTTTCAACAAATACGGATTCTGAATATAGTTTAAGGAATCCAGTTATGTGCCAGTATCAAACCTAACAGCAGAAGAATGTGCTAAAGGCATGCCAAAAAAATTTAAAAATATTCAAATTGGTAGCTTAAATGTGTTATGAGCAAAGCACAGGTGGGTAATATAAATGCAGCTGCATTTTATTTCTATGTATTATCAGTCCAGCTAGAGCACGCATAGAATATCTGCGATAAAACCGATACAGTACTGTTGTTACATCAAGTGGTAGGTCTGCAGGAGTCCCTGAAGCATAGGAGGCATAGTGCAAGGCAGGTGTTGTCTTATTAAGGATTTCCAGAGCAGTTCTGCCTCGTTATCCATTTCTTATGTTTGACCTCTTTCCCTTCTTGCTGGGAGTATACTTGAGGCTATTGTAGGACTTACATCTGCAAATTGGATTCACAAAATCTTTGCCATAAAAGCAGAAAGGTTGAGTGTCTTACTAGCCTTCCCTTTAAATATCATTGAAAAAGCTGTGTATGTACAAAGCAGGGCAAATCACTGGAGGTTCTCAAGATGTGATTGGACAGGGTGCTAGATCTTCTCATTTAGGCTCCCTTTCCCATGAAAGGTTCGACCAGTGATCTTTTAAGGTATCTTCCAATGTGGGCTATGCTATGAAATTCAAGTGCTAAGGTTACTGAAAAAGCAGTGAAAAACAGTTTTGTTTGGTTTTTTAACTTTAGGTGTGTGTACTTATGAATGTGTAAATGTTTTCAGGCATGCAAAGATTAAATCTTCACAAAAGAGAACCCTTGCAGTTAGAAGGCTCGTAGCTTCTCCCCCCATTTCTCCAGATCACTTCTGTATAGTCAGTATTTTTCAACCAGACTTCAGTCACGAACCTACTTTTAAAATTCAGGCAAAGCACTACATACAGCATTTCAGCTCCTCTCCTGGGCTGAATGTGAGGAGTTCAGATGAGAGTAAATTACATTTTGACTCACGCTGAAATGACTCCTTTCCCTTGCATTATGTTCTGTGTTTTACAGCCTTCAGCTAAAGTCACTAAGTGGCACAGTCTAGTGTGCAGTAACTGATGGTTACAAAAGAAAACACACTGGCTTCCCTTTCTGAGTAGCTCGGTAACAGAAAGGATCCCTGAAAAAGCCATGGCTGAAAGCCGAAAGGGGCTAACCCTTGGGTATGATGTCTTATGAGATTTTCCAATCTTTAGTTAACAGCTAATTTGTCCTTGAGTGGAATTTTTGAGAACTTGTTATTGACTACTGACAACTGTCACGTGTTTTGTCAATTTGGATTGAAATGAGGGATGGGGAAGAGAAGGTGAGGTTGTACTGCAGCTGTATGTGGAGATATCAAAGCCAGTTGTAATTGAAAAAGTTCAGGTAGCAGAAGCCATCTGCCTGCAGAAACACAGTGTTCAGATCTGACTGGCTTACCATGCCAAAACCCAGGATCAATTTACTGTGCAGATCTCAAATCTGCTATTTCTAGCTGGCTTTCAGTGCCCAGACTATACTAGTTAACTTGCATGACAACTTAAAGGGAAAAAACTGGATTGCAGTTAAAGATCAAATGTAACATTTTGCTTGAGAATAGGCAAAAAAACCTGTGAGCCAGGAATATTTTAATGTTAAAACATCCCCATATTTATTTTGCTGTTTAGCCTCTGAACAGCAAGTTACTAGAAAAGGAATATTAATATTATGCAAGTGTGTTAAATATACATTGTGCTGCAGTGAAGCTCACCATGGGATTCTCTCAAGCCATTATGCCAATCCAGGTTACCAGAGTCAGGAAAAGGGAAGCAATCAGTTTGAATTCCAGCTTTATAATTTTTTCCTTTTATTGAGCTCTTTGACAGGAGGGCATAAGGTGTAAGGATATGTTTGGCCCATTGTATTACAGGAAAATATTAAGAGAAGGATTTTGAAGTAGGTAGTTTCCATCGCGTGTAACTCTCGCACAAGAGAGAAAATAAAATGAGGATTAACTTTCAGCTGTACTTGCAATTTTTTTATCCCAGTGTGAGAGTACGCCCTTGAGTTGAGCAGAAGAATGCCTAATACACTGACACAAATGAAATACACTGTTGTAAATTATGACTATCGTAGACATCAAAGATCTGCTGCTTGGCCTACACATTTTAATAGGCTTTGAATGAAGATTTTTTTTCTTCAACAACTGTTGGTTAGCGGCTCCTCAGATTAGCAATGAAGACAGAAAAAATGCAGGATAATAACATTATCTGTCTTCACATCTTTTGGATCTGTGTGTGTATAATCAGTTCAGAAGCCAGAGGCTTGGTTTGTGCACTGAGGGTTAAGAATCCAAGCCATCTTTCAGCATGCAGGAGTGTAAAGGACCTCTGCTGGGTCCTTTATACCTTGCTTTCATGAATAATGCTCTCATGATCCCTTTCAGAAATTGAACAAGATCTGCATGAAAAACAAGGTTTTTTGTTCTGCTGCTCATAGAAGGCTGTTTTATAACCTCATTGCTCTGCTGGCTAGAAACTCCCTCCTAATTTCCAATCTACCTTTACTCACAGATGGTTTGTATCCATTTGGGCTTTTGTACCAACTTTATCATTTTATGTACAGAAAACTTCTGATCACCTTCTTTACTTCTCTGATAAAAAGAGCCCATCACATCCTTTCTGAACCTTCCTACCTACTTCCTCTTCCCCAGGCTTAAACACAAATTTCTAATAGGCATCTGGGAAGGTATTTCTTTAGAGGGGACTTCATGTAATATTTCTTCTGTTTAGACAGTCTAGAGGTTCCTACTAGGAAGAAGTGTCATTCTCCTGGCTCTCTCTCTTAATGACCATAAATATCACCCGCCCGTCACAGGATTGATAGTCTAACCCACTTTGAAGTACTGAACACATGCTTCCCACCGTAGAATCCCCTCGGTCAGTGAAAGCAATCTGCTGGGTTTGTTTTTCAGGGCTCTGCTGTCCTTTGGTCGTCCTTCCCTGCCCTTAGCGTCCATGCCTTACAGCATATGTTGAGGGCATGACGAAAGCATTGTGTGCAGGTGATGATTCCAGAGTCCCAGCTGTTACTTTGTGGTCTGTAGAGATGAACGGTGTGAATGAGTTGTTTAATTGATCAGAGTTCATTTCTGTGGGATCTGTAACATCCTGACTATAAGGGCCTTCCAGCTGCAGCCGTTTTTCTTCAAGATGCATTTGCATTCATGGAGCAGAGATATGAGGAAACCGTACATCCCTCCTTAGTCACAGTGTTGGGAGTGCAGTTCCCTGGGTAAAAATCAGAATGAAGAAGAAGAGATGGATGGGAAAAGTAATTATATGAAGTCTTGCAGAATTCTGGATGTAAATTGAAGGAAAAAAGTAGATTCTTTCTATTTCTTGTAGTGACCTATTAATATTCTTGTCTGTGGACTGGTTTAGCTATAGCAATAATTCTGCTCTGAGAGAAGGGACATCACATGCAGAGCAAAAGAATGAAGAGCTGCTTTCCCAAATGCTGGCATTCAGTGAGTGCCACAGTCAAGGAGCAGTGTTTGGTATACATAGGAATGTATTCTTGTTACTGCATGTTACTAAATTACATACCCTAGTGAGGGAAATGCCTTTAAAAGGGCATCTACGCTGTTTATTTCAGGGGAAGAAAACTGAACCCTGGCTTAGAGGATAGAAACAAACCATTGAATTGGTGGTTTAACTCTTATTTTGTTTATGTAGTAGCTAATGGCATAACCTGAATAAGAGACGAAAAATTACAATACTGTCAATTTTGTTCTGAATTCTTTTCTCATTGCTTTAAGCATGTAAGCAAGTATATTTGCTCTCGTTGTTAACAGGGAATGGATCTCCTTTGACTTAACCTTTAGATAAAGCTTTGTCTGTCTTTGACTCTAGAGGGTATAGACCAACTGCACTCCTAATTTACTTCAGGTAGGCATAAATCTGGATCTTTCATTCTGTTTTGACAGTAGGGTAACCTCTGCTTTGTGTTTTATATATCCAGTCTAACATCATGGGGATTTTGTTGCTTAGAAGAAGTACAAGTGATCTGAACTGTTAACTGCTTGAAATAAGAATGATGCATGCAAGCCCAGTATTATTTTGTAGATGATAAATGACAATGCCTTCACTTCCCGCTGATCCAATACCTATTATGAAAGTAATCTTTGCTGATTATGACCCTGTGGTCTAAATAAACAGACTCTGCTACTGGTTGCAATCATGCGTGGCTACAGAAGATGAGTAAATGCCTACTGGTAAATGAGAGGGAAAACCCCAACTAATATGCACCGGAAAGGATAAAAATAGAATCACAGAATCAATCACTTAGGTTGGAAAAGACCCTTAAGATAATTGAGTCCAACCGTTACCCTCACACTACCAAGTCCACCACTAAACCATGTCCCTAAGTGCCACGTCTACATGTCTTTTAAATACCTCCAGGGGTGGTGACTCAACTGCTTCCCTGGGCAGCCTGTTCCCTGGAACCCAACCTTCCAGTGAAGAGTCGTCAATGGGGTGGAGGGCACATGCTTTGCATTTGAGAAAAATGACTTTGTGGATTGCTTTTTAGGCTCAAATATGAAAGCGCAGTGATTTCATGGTAGGTGACAGACTCACCCTTCCTGATGAGTCAAGAAATCTAGAAGTGGCAGAAGAGGAAAATCTTCACGGGAAAGTTAAAGTATTGTTCTCAGGCCCAGGAAACAAGGAAAGTCTTAATGATTTTGACACCAGTTAACTGGAACTTTAAAAGGCTTAGTGATGCTGATTTTTGTCTGGAAAATGGTAACATTGAGCCATATAACACCACTGCTTTCAATGTTAGTGATGAATGTCTTTGTGCTTGAAAAAACTGCTATATTTATCAATTGAAGTACCCTGCACTAATGATTTTATGTTAAACATGCCTGTACTAAAAAGTAATTACTTGTCCAGCTGATAGAAATGAACTTCTTTCTTGGAATAATTCATGGACTTTATGGTTGTGGCAAACTTGTGGTGGAGTGGCTAGAATGCTTCTGAAAGAGTACTTAATTCAAGCACTTTTGTTCTCTCATGGTCTACTGACTGAGAAAAGTGATGAGTAGCATGAATGATACGTGTTTGCCAGCTGTTTGTGGGTCAGGTTTTACTTCTCAGTGCTGTGCAGTTTTTCCTTGTACTTTGGTCTTCTGCTTTGAAGATTTCAGATACCAAGTGATAAGATCTCATTCTACAGAATGCTGGTAGCTTTGGTGATGGACCTTTCTGCTTCTTGGTTTTATAAATGTTATCAGACAGTGATGGCAGTATCTGAGGCTTGGCTTTAAATACAGAGGTCAGGATCACCAAAGCACCTTTTAGATACACGATCCAAAACTTCTAGAGCCTTCAAAAATGTGGTGCTCTAGTTTATGATCTGCTGCAGATAATTTTATCAACAAGCTTATTTACAGCTTGTTTCCCAGTAAAAAAATAAAGGACTAAAATAAAGTACTGGCCTTCTCTGAAGCTTGCTTAGCAGACATTTCCTAGAGCAGTACAGCTCCTGGGGTGTGCAGTTTGGGCTGAAAACTTACTGAGAAATGTGAGAAATTTCCATATTGAAATTATAAGGTGCTGTATTTAATGATTAAAAAATTGTTGTTGAACTTTGCTTTAGCTATGGATTCAAACACATTAAATACTGTGTCCATTGATGTATAAAAATTATTTACCTGAAACTGACTTAAGCACTGAATATAATAGACATGAAGCTTGGACTTCATAAACTAATGTGAGATGTATTAGTAAGAAAGTGAAGCTACTGCCCTTTTCATCCTTTTTGTAGTTTATCTCTCATAACGCTACAAATGGAGAATGGAAGGTGATGTCAGCACTCCATTGCTACTGTTAGTTCATGTGCTATCCAATAAGTCAAAACAGTATTTTCTGGGAACAGAGCTAGGCAAAAGCTAAGCAAAGAATGTGCGAAACAAAAAACATTTCTCATGATGACCACTTTCACAGAACCAACCACCTACTTAATCTCCTAATCCTGAAACTTCCTCTCACTCCTCTCATTTGCTAAAAGCTGTAACTGTTCTCTTCCTTGGAGCCGGCAACCCCATCAGTGGCACATCTGGGACATCTCACCTGCAGAGAGTAAGGGACTGTGGAACAGACCTGAACAGTAAAGTCAACAGTGCTGGGTCTATGCATGGGTTATGTAGTTCTTCTTTCCTACATGTGTGTGAAGGGTGGTGAGGCTTCAAGAGCTTCTCTGCCATAATTTCCAACAGTAGAATTAGAAATAATCAAGCTCTGCAATAGTAGAATTAGAAATAATCAAGTTCCATCTGCAGCTGCAGACAGCCAAGTATGCACAATGTTAAGACCAGCCCTGCTTTTATCTTGACTCAAGGTGCGAGTTGTTTCCTCTGGTCCTTTGTTCTGTTTCGTGTTTCAATGCGCTGAATCACACCTTGCCAGTGCAAGTGGTCCCTGGCCTCAGGTTAGATTCTTGAATGTGTATTTTTGCTTCTTTGGAGGAAATTGAGCAGTATGAGTCACATCAGCGAGTTCCCGAAATGACAAGTGGAGATAAGATTTTCTGGCTCCTGAGGTTTCACTCCAGACAGAGTGGAGACCAACTTAGGCAGCCTGAGAAATTCCGGCTTCTGTGTTGCCTACCTTATCCTTAATGAGACACAGAGGCCTAGGGATGAGTATGTTTATGGAAATTATCTTTTCTTCCCATCTAGACCTCGGGGAAAACTTGTGCCTTAGACCTTTTGTCTCTGAATTTCTAAAGAATTAGTGTTTGAAGCTCTTCTCTAAACAGGAAACACCTTCACTACTGGCACCAGAGCTCCTTTTCCCCTCAAGGCTGGCTAAAGCTTTTACTCTTCCTCTTCTACTGAGTGTTACTGTGGGTGAAGCTGGAGTTTTTTCCATGACTTCAAAATTTCAAGTAGTTCTGCAGCTCTTTGCCATGGGATAAGTGCCTGCTATACAAACTATTTTGACATAAATACTTATGAAGTGTTTTAATTTAGGAATGACAAATATAGGTCCTAGAAGAGAGATGGAACTGGATTATTCAGAGGTACTTAATTCTCTATTTTTGTCTGTTGACATAAATGCATCATTAAAATATTTAAAAAAGAAGACTTAGAAATATGTGAACAGAGGTAAAATCTTATAATATAGGTAAAGAACCATTCTTTAAAAAAGACAAGGAAAATTGATCTCTGTCTCTTTCTATGTGTCCATAGGTACACGTATATATTCTGCTTACCTGAGGTCTCGCCATATCCTGTATTTGTGTTATTTTTGTGATTTCATCAAGTCCAACAGAGAACTTCAGATAATCTAAAATCATTTCCTGCTGCATCCCATTTTCATAAGCTACTGATAAAGGTATTGACAAATGTTTCTCAAATCAAGACTTAAAAATCTCCAACTGAAGGCTGGACTCTACAAAACTCCTGTTCTCACATTTCATGGCCTCCTTATTTAGAAAAAATTCCTTTAAAACTTTTTTGCTACAAATCAATCCAACCACTACTTGTTATGCCCCAAGTGAACATAAGGAATTGTTTATCTACATGCCTCATAAGTACTCTAAAATACCTTTTAGGTTTTAGTAGATTGTATAGATTTCTTTCCTCTGTCATCCATTTCTACATAAAACAGTTAAATGCTTAGGGTGTTTGCACATAAACCATATTTTCTGAGCGTGTGTTACTTGAACTGTGATCTGTGGAGAGCAGATAGTTGGGAAGATTAGATCACTTAAAAGTCAGACAAGCATTCATGTATGTTTTCAGGGAAGCAAACAAAATGAGGGTGTTCATAAGAAAATTAGTCAATCTTAAAATCTTTTTGGTTTTGTTATAAAAATAGTGCAGGGTGTCAACAATTGTATAAGACGGTCCTAGTTTCTTTTCAAAAAGAATAAAACTTTGATCTCATTCTAAATAATGTATTGACTGTGGTGCTCAGGATTTGACTATATTTTGTCTGCCTGTAGCTTTCTGAAATTGTGGTACTTAAGATTAGGTGCAGTACACCAGAGGAGATTTGGCAATGGCAGATTGGATGGAATAATTGCAAATTTTGTCTCAAATAATTTTCATTTTCCTATTCCTACATAGAAATTTCCTATTTTTAAAAATGTCAACAAATCATTAACCCATGTTGAATTTGTGATCTGCTATAACTCCTAGTTCCTTTTCTACAATTCTCCTGCCTAGCCAGCAGTTTCCCAGTTTCTTTCTATGTTTTTTGGGGTTTCGGGGTTTTTTTGTTGTTTGTTTGCGTTGGGTTTTTTTTTTTAGATTAAGACTATTGTGTCTGTTTCTATTGATTTGTCCTCATTTCTTCTGGATCATGTCTCTAATTTATCTGAATCTTTGAGTCCTACATTTGTCCTTTGGAACTCTTGCGATTCATCAAAGCCTGGTGTCATCTGCAAATTTTCTAAGCATTTTAGATGATAATTTGCCACCCAATTTAAATTAGCTCAAGTTAGTTCAGGGTAAGCCCTTGCAGGGCTCATTTGTATAGTCCTCAGACTGAGAGTGATCTTTGAAAAACTGCCCTTTGAGTAGTGGTTACATCTCTTGCATCTTCATTTTATGGTGATTTTGGCTAAGTACTATTTCACTTGTTTGCTTATAAGAGTGTCTCATGGGACAGTATTAAAAGTCTTAATCATAGCAAACTATAGCACGCTATTGTTTCTTTGTTACTCAGCCTTGAAGTACAAACTAGATTCATCTACCAAGAAAAAAATCAGTCATATCAATGTCAGCCGTTCTTGACAGCATAGTAACCTTCTGCTGATTTTTCAATTGTTCTCTTTAAAAATTTTTCAGTATGGTTCTGGTATCTTTTGTAGGTGATTACATGGAAGGTCTGGCTTCTAATTACCTTGATCTTCCTTTCCTAGATACAGAGGGGCAATATTTGCTTTTCCTCAGCGCTCTGACACCTTTCCCCATACTCTCAAAGGTAATTACTGAGGGTTTGGATCCTTAAACAGTAACTTGATTGGCTGTAACTAACCTAAATAGTCTTCACTCCGCTCTTTCCATACTCTGACTTGTTTTCTTTTCCTAATGCATAACACTATTGCAGTGATTATTTGTTAACTCTTCTCCGTATGGAAAGAAATGGCATTTGACATGTTCTCTGTCAATTGCTGTCCTCCTTTAAATAGCAGACCTGACTGGTTTTTGTTTTTCTTACTCCTAATGTGTTTATATACCCTTTTCTTACCTTTTATGTCTCATAGTGTCCTACCAAGTAAACCTTCCAACTTAGTTGGAAACTTAGTTGCTGGTAGATAATACTTGGTAGGCTCCTCTGTTTGTAAGGGAACAGAGATGATCTGGAGTATTCCCATTCATTTGTTTTTTTTTTAAAAAAAAAAAAAAAGTCTTGTGGAAATAAAGGTGTGGAGTGTATAGGAATAAGAAGTGTTCAGCATTTCTAAAAATGTGATTTAATTTAGGTTTAGAATATCCCGTTTTTCTGGCAGAGAGGAATTGGGTTAATTTTAAGGAACTATATCTGTGTTTGTGTAGCACAAGAGGAGAGTGGACAGCTGCGTCCAGCTCAGCACAGCACAAGAAAACAGGCTCCTGTATTCTCAAATCAATTGGCAAACGAATTAAAAAAGGACAAACGTGAAATAACAATGAGAAGAGAATAAATCAGTAACATGGAAACCAGCTAAGAGGCCAGCTCGATGGTATTTCTCGCTTGAATATCTGCAGATCAACCTGAGTAACTGTATCAGAGGTATTTTTACTGAAATACCTATGTAACTTAGGATCCAGTATGAGCTTTAGCTCACAGGAATCCCAGTCTTCCTGAACAACAGGATTGAAGTTTTCAAGTGCCTTTGACTTTTAATAAAGAGATCTTAACCTCTCAGTTGGGTGCTTTTGAAAATGCTTTTCAGGCTTTCTTTTTTTCTGAAAAAATTGCATTTGTATGTATCTTCCATTACATTAAAAGAAAATAAAAATATATTCTGTGGATAGCAGAGTTCCCTGGGAAAAACCAGAGAGAGCCCCGTGTCAGTGATGCATAAGGGAATACTGCCAACAAAAAGAGAGAGTCTTTTTTTTAGGCTGGAGTTTTTACAGGCATATTGCTTTTAGGCTTTGGTGTTCTGTTTTTTTCTGTGTGTTTTTTTTATCTGCTGCAGACAAGAGGTCTCATACAGCCCCTGTGAAGGAAGACTATTGTGAACTGTGACGTGCTGTCTTCCTTCCTCCGGAGATTCCACTGGCAAAGTGATTCTGATAGTTTTCCCCACTCAACTTCGGAGCTTTGGCCATGATGAGGATGAACACTTACCAGTAGGAAGCTCATAAAATGACTTGGAAAAGTGAATCTCCAGGAAAAGGTGTAGGATTTTCTGCCTCCTGTCTCCAGGAAGGATATAAACTCTTCCTGTGTCTACAATTCTAACAGCTGAGCAAGGTTTTAGGAAAAAAAAAAAAGACTGCCCTATCAAAACTCATTATCACTAGTTTGTATTAGAAGAACATTTACAGGACCCCTGTGAATTTAGGCCGTGCTGCATGAAGTACTCTACAGGTGCATTGAAAATACCAGCCTCTGTTAGGAGGGTTTACAATCTGAAGAACACAGAGAAAATTTGGCAGACAGGAAATGTTTTCACCTCCAATTTACAGGTGAGCAGCTGAAGCTAACGAAATAGCAGTCCTGATCCAATGCTCCCTGTAAATCTCTGGACATCTGGTTGTTCTGAGCAAGGCTGGCCCAGGCCTGGGCTTGCAGAATGAGTCTGTGACATAGCCAAGAGTTAACCTCAACTTTCCAGAGTTTCTTGGTGGTTTGTGTGTGTTTCTAACTTTGCTGGTTCACACCTGCTAGAAAGTGTTCCTCTCCCTACAAATATTCAGTATGTTGATTTTAATCCTTGCTCCATTCAGTAACTGACTTGGCTATGCTTTCTAGGACTATTGCCATTTCTAGTAAACTCTCATATTTTGATAGTAACTGAGGCTGTTTTAGAATATGCTCTTTATCCTCTTGTCTGTGAGGGATTCCTTTGATGGGCAGATCTATTAAGGTATGGCTACTTGAAAATATTTTTTGTGGAAAAAATTGTTAATTGATACCAGCTAAGATCTTAGCTTTGAATCAAGGAGTTACCAATCTTTATTCTGTAAGAACAGGCTGAGGCTCCGACATAAGAACTCCAACATGCACTGTATAAACTATAACTATGCTCTACAGGTATGAATTGGGTGCTACCCTGTGTCCTCCTATCACTGACAACCCTTGTTGAGTCCTTTGAATGTTGAGCCTTGTTAAACCTCACCCATAATGGTGAGTCTTTGTCTGGGATACCAATTTGGCAACTGGGCTGTCTGGTGGAGTCTTCGTAGTAAGTGCCTGAGTGGACATGGAGCAAGGGATGGGGTGACATAGCTGATCAGGGCACATAGGAATAATACCACTTTGTCGACCAGGGTTGGGAGTGCTGGGGAATGTGGACTCTGTGACAAGCTTCTGGTGTTGTGCCTTTGCACAGGGTTGACAACCTGTAATGTGTCTATTACTTGTGATGCCCATTCCCTACTTATAGCCCTCAACAGTACTTGTGAGACCTCCTGTAACAGAGGTGAGAAGGATACTTAAATGAGAATATCCAAAACTACTGTTGCACATAGAGTGGTAAGTCACTCATCACTGAAGTGGCATACATGTGAGGGTGCACATGAGGATCAAGGAGTGGAGTGGTGCAGCCAGTATACTATTGTGCAGGGAGCCAGTGATCCTCACGGTTACTGCCTTCTCAAGTGTGCTCTGAGTAGCCTGTGACCGCTTATCAACCCACTATATCAAAGCATCCATGATTTCTCAAGCGTGTGTCTCCATACCATGGACGCCCTGTGACTGCTCTCTGCAGTAGTATAATTCATCAGCGTATACACAATAAGTGTGCATGATTTCAGTGTGAGACTAGTGTATTGTGTTGTCCACCTGAAATATTATATGCACCTGTTCAGGAATTGTAACTCTATTGAGGTAAGGAGCACGTTGTCCGAGGGACTTTTCAAAGTCCACATTTCAAGCTTGACTGCTACCAGTCACTGATGAATCTGTATTGTGAACAAGACTCTAGAAGAGTACCAGCAATCCTGGGGCTGGCAAACCTTACCACAAACAAGAACTCTGCACAGCATGCTGTGATCCACAAGGAAGGGCTTCTCCAATGCTGAGGTTTCTATCTTTTACTCAAATTTTGTTAACCAGATTTGAGTGTCGGTGCCTTTCTTACTGAGATCCCAAAAGAACCGGCACCTTCTTGGTGCAGAACATGATGCTAGGTGAAAACTTGGAATCTGCGTCTTCATGCAACTAATTCAAACTAACTCTTCATGTCCTGGAATTGTGTGTTTCTGTCAGTAAAACTACGTAATGCAGCACTTGGCAGTTTGTCAGCACCGTGTGTCTTTGTGAGAGGGTTGATTTGGCAAGGGGAAGCGTCAGGCTTAATGTGTGGGAGGGACAGATCCGGGATTTTCCAAGATATCTTTTTTCCACACGGAATTTCCCGTCGCGTGGAGGACAGGCCACTTGAGAGAATAAAAGGCCGTAGTAAAGGCAAGGGATTACACAGTCCAGACACTTGGAGCTGAACTTGAAGTCTGTATTCAGCCACTTAGCGACAGAAAGCAGTCACTGAGAAATATCGCAGAGGACTTTTGCCACCCGGCCACCACAAGTGCAACCTGTGAGTATAAACGGAGTGTGTTATTCTGTTTCATTGCTCAGCTAAAGGAAAACTGGACAGATGGAATTCTGTTTTCTTGTTCTTCAAATGCCGCTTACATTTAAAAGCTATCTTGATGTTAAGAACTGTTTTGAAATGAATAATTTCTTAAAAATGGCAAACTTATTTAAGTCTTTAGAATAATGGTTTAAAAGTATGTAAAGATTGCATTTACAGTATTTTATATTGAATTGTAAAAAGTCGGTACTTGTTCTTTACAAATGTGTTCCTTTGATCTTTCATAGCTGGCTGCTTAAAATATAAAGAGAAGAGAAAACTCCCAGAAACATGAATTGCTTGTGGTTTCTGTCTCTTCTTGCTAATGGTAAGTGTGTACGACTCTGTGTAGAAAACTAGTTGGATGGTAGTATTAGTGTGCCTGTTCTGTTTGAGCTCAGAATTAAACAGAATTTTTGAACCTGACCCAATTAGCTTGAGGCTAGGTTCACAGAGAAGAGCCTCTAGCTGCAACAGCATGTTTCCTTGCTTGCCTGTCAAATACATAATTGGCTCCTATAGCTTGCTACGAAGTCCGCAAAGCTTTGTGTGATCAGCCATAGCCTCTTTTGAAGCTTGCCAGTTAATTGTTTATAAAATAATTGCCACTACTTTTTATGCAGTTTCAGATATTGACAAGTTTGCAATATTTATAGAGCTTTATGTATCCTCTTCTAGAGAGAGAGGAGGGGAAAAAGACAGACACCAACTTTTTGACATCTTTTCATTCTAGGACTTACAATACTGCAGGGAGTAAATTGTTGGACATACCATTATTCAGACACAAACATGACCTACAGGGAAGCAGAGCTGTGGTGCAAAAAGAGGTATACTAACATGGTTGCCATTCAGAATAAGGAGGAAATCAACTATCTCAATAACTTCTTACCCTACAATCCGGGTTACTACTGGATTGGAATCAGAAAAGTTAATGACGTATGGACCTGGGTTGGAACTAACAAAGAACTGACAGAAGAGGCAGAAAACTGGGCTTCAGGTGAGCCAAATGGCAAAGGGAACAATGAGGACTGCGTTGAAATCTACATCAAAAGAGGGAAGGATGATGGCAAATGGAATGATGAGCAGTGTGAGAAAAAGAAGGTCGCCTTGTGCTACACAGGTATGGTATGATAAAGGCCATTCTAGTGTGCCCCTGGGGAGATGAGGCGGTGGGTGGGATGAGTTGTTTAACCTAGTCTTACATATTAACTACCTGACCCTGTAAGCACTTGTACACTTATCCTTACAGGGCTGGGGTTGTTCTTATTCTAAGAGCTGGATTGATCTCACTTAGCTTTTAGCTCCCAGAATATTATACATCTTTTATGAGCAAGTCACCAGATCTTTTCTATAATCAGTGGAGAGAAACAGGCTCTTCCAGTTGGTGACTTTCATCCCACTCTCAAGTGCGTGTCTCAGCTTGATAAGAATGGCCCTTTTGGAGGCATCTGTCTGCTGTCTATTGACCACTGGATTAGATTAAACACTTTGTGTAGAGGTGGCTAAGGCTATGTCAAAAAAAAAGGTCCAAGACAAGTATCAGCCAAACTAGAGCTGTGGTGAGTTAATGAAGAATGTACCTGTTGAGGATTTCTACCTACCCCATAGTATAGTGTTCCTTTTGCAATTTAAATATTGCTAATAGACGTCTATCTGAGAACAACTGGTCACGGACTTTCCCACCAGTAGAATCCTTTCACTATGAGCTGGTCTGTCAAAGGTGTTGATTTCTGAAATGCTTCTGTGAAACGACAGGGTAATCTTATGTACCAAACACCCTGCTTTTCTTTTGCTATACAAAGTGCTTGTTTAGTGCCAGAAAGATAAAGCACTTGCCAGGTTTCATTAGTGGGCATTGCTGATTCTTTTATAATTTGCTATATTTTTTTCTTCTTTTTTTTCCCCAGCTTCTTGCAACCCATCTCTCTGCAGTGGCCGTGGAGAATGCATAGAGACTATTAACAATCACACCTGCCATTGTAACCCTGGATTCTATGGACCTGAATGCGAGTTTGGTAAGACTACTCCATCCTGCTTTTCAGCCAGGGTGATGTTCATGCTAGCTAGTGTTCAATTTGTCTGGCTTGTCGATTTACCTGCTCAGCCAATGAAACTGTGTACCTTCTTCTGTTTCTTTGAAGTTGAGAGTTGTGATCCACTAAAGAAACCTGATCATGGGAGCCTTGAATGCAACCATCCATTGGAGAACTTTGGCTACAACTCATCCTGCACAGTTCAGTGTGAGGAAGGCTATGAACTGACCGCACTGGAATCTGTGTACTGTACCTCTTCTGGGGCCTGGTCTGCCCCCCTTGCAGCATGCAAAGGTGAGCTTCTCAAGCAGTGATGAACTTTCTACATAGCTCTTTAAACTTCAGTGTTGCTCTGTTAGTAGGTACAAATTGAAGTTCTGGCCCATTCGTTTGTAATTAGTTATGTGGTGAAGGTGCTATTTTATTGCAGCACACAGGTTCCTGAAGGGATGAAATAAGCAGGATGAATGTTCTGGCCCTGGTCTAGATTTCCTTGTATGGAAAGACTTTTCCACCTCTTAGTGAGGAACAGGGAATGGAGCTGATCTAGCTGTGAGGCTGCTCACAACAGGCCAGTTACTCCTGACTATAGGAATTATTTTTTGAGGTGTTCGGCTTAGAATAAGCTACTGTTTGAAGCAAATAAAAGCAAACAATCACCAAGCAGCAGTCAGAATGGGAAAATTTTGGATTGTAATTAGTTGCTGTCATGAGCTGCAGATGAATTTATAGCCTTGCCTTAAGAGTTAGTCTTCTGTTTTGAGATCTTTCCACTCCTGTCTGCTTTCTGAAATGGCAGCACAGTAGATCTCCGTTCTAAAGCTGCTTTCGTTTAGTGGGTATGTTGCTAAATTTCAGGAAAGAAAAAAAACTTTTTATGGTTTGTTCCAAGCTAATCTCTGTTCTGTCTCTTTTGCTTTTCAGCTGTGACCTGTCCTGCCTTAGAAATGCCTGCTCATGGTGCTGTGAACTGCTCCCATCCCTCTGTGGAGCTCACCTGGGGTACCACCTGCGAGTTCACCTGTGAGGAAGGATATGTCCTGACAGGACCAGCCACACTGCAGTGTGGGTCTTCTGGGGCCTGGGACAGGCAGCAGCCATCCTGCACAGGTACCTTTCCTGATCCCTGCTCCCCTGAGCACCTGGGGTTGTCAGCACTGGCATGTTGAATTCCTGAGACATCTGTGCTGATTGCTGTTGTGATCTGTGTGTTACAGCTGTGAGGTGTGAGGCTGTAACCTGGCCAGAAGAAGGCTTTGTGACCTGTGACCATGCTCCTTCAGATCTCACCTATCGCTCGCGTTGTGATTTCCGCTGCAGCGAGGGCTATGTTCTGGATGGTCCATCCAGCATTGAGTGCACGGCACAGGGACAGTGGTCGGAGCCAGTGCCAAAATGCAAAGGTAAGACTTACTGGGTTGGAAATAATCAATTAAAGCTTCAAGTAGTTCGAATAGTCTGAAAAAACTTCCTCATTCAAGTGTAGTCAAGGAGTAACAGTTATCCCCAGCGTGTTTATAAGACTTTTCATAAGCAGATCTCAACATGGGGATCATTTAGCCTGCTGTATTAAAGAGGAAACAGCAGTGCAGGGTGACAAGCAACACTCAGGAACTGTGTCCCCAACACATATGATAACAGACTTTTGAAGTTAAGTGTTCTGACAGGAAGTCTTTATTCTTTATACTCCAAATAGGAGCCAGTGTCTGTTTCTGCAGTCCACTTGTGGAGCATAATCTGGAGCCATTCTCAGGATAGTGTGCATGTTTAAGGGTTCTGGCTGCACTGTGCAACATGCCGAAATCCCTGTTTCCTGAGAAACTGCTAGGTCTGAAGGGAAGCACTATGGCTCTGTAGGGAACAGCTCCAGGCAGGGCATGTCCTCTTGTCAGCTCAAAGAAGAGTGTTCGTTTTAACCTACTCCAAGCTAATCTCTGTTCTGTCTCTTTTGCTTTTCAGCTGTGACCTGTCCTGCCTTAGAAATGCCTGCTCATGGTGCTGTGAACTGCTCCCATCCCTTTGTGGAGCTCACCTGGGGTACCACCTGCGAGTTCACCTGTGAGGAAGGATATGTCCTGACAGGACCAGCCACACTGCAGTGTGGGTCTTCTGGGGCCTGGGACAGGCAGCAGCCATCCTGCACAGGTACCTTTCCTGATCCCTGCTCCCCTGAGCACCTGGGGTTGTCAGCACTGGCATGTTGAATTCCTGAGACATCTGTGCTGATTGCTGTTGTGATCTGTGTGTTACAGCTGTGAGGTGTGAGGCTGTAACCTGGCCAGAAGAAGGCTTTGTGACCTGTGACCATGCTCCTTCAGATCTCACCTATCGCTCGCGTTGTGATTTCCGCTGCAGCGAGGGCTATGTTCTGGATGGTCCATCCAGCATTGAGTGCACGGCACAGGGACAGTGGTCGGAGCCAGTACCAAAATGCAAAGGTAAGACTTACTGGGTTGGAAAATACAGTTTTCTTGTCACTGGACAGCACACTGAAAGCCGTATTCTTACAGGGTTCTGGCTACAAACTAAACTCTGTGCTGCCTTGTGTTTTCAGCTGTGACTTGCTCTGCCTTAGGAATGCCTGCTCATGGCTCTGTGAACTGCTCCTATCCCTAAGTCAAATGAATTTGAAAATAGAGCGTACATCAGCTAGTGTGAAAAATAGGGCCAAAGACAGTAAAGCCCTTAGTGACTCTTAACCATTTCTTTCTATATTTCAGTTGTACAGTGTGAACCACTGAGCTCTCCTGAGAAAGGCTCTATGGATTGCTCACATGGTGCTGGGAACTTCACATACAACACAGCCTGCCACTTCAGCTGTTTAGAAGGATGGAAGCTCAATGGTTCTCATGTTCTGGAGTGTGGGCATTCAGGAAACTGGAGTGCTAGTCTGCCCACATGTGAAGGTATTTAACCTGTGACTAGCCACAGAGAGATGGCACTGGGTTTCTAGTCAAATGAGGTATGGAAGGGTGGAGGAAGTAACATCAACCAGTGAGCTAGAATTTCTAGGGAAGTTCATGAATTATTATAAAACCCAACAAAATCTTTCAGTATGTTTTTTTTTGAAAATAGACAGGGGAAAAATTCCTAAAAGGTTGTGATAAAAAATGTCAATTTATTCTCCAAAACCAAAAGCCATAACCTGATTTTGGGTTGGATAGTTTGGTTGTTAATTAAAATATTTCTCATGTTGAGCTTTTTCCATATGAATAAAGAAAAAAAAGCTTTTCTAGAGAAACAGAACCTTGTGGGGAAATCTGCATTCATAAGTCTGTTTCTCAGAGGAAAAGTTTATAGATTTCTTAATTTGGTGTGATAGTTTCTTGGGTGAACAACCTCAGTCAAAAGACCTGACAGAGCTTTTCTGTCAAAGGCTGTAATTTTACAGGACAGAAGTCTCAGCCTTGCCTTCCTATTCAAGGCAGTAAGAGCTCTGTCACTGTCCTCAGTGGGAACATACTTGGCCTCACTGAAATGCTTTTGCTTGAGGTCCTAAAAGCTCAACTCCGCTTAATTTTCTTGAACAGAATCTAGATCCTTGAGTAATTTCATTGATCTCAACAGGATTGCTCAAAGAGGAAGACAGCACAGTGAGAATTAAAATATGAACTGAAACATGAAAAATGAGGAGCATAAATTGTCATGTGAGGTAGAGGTTAGACAGCCCCTGGTATAGCTAGCTTGTTGCCTTGCCATTGCTTTGGCAATGGGTAGAATAATTTTTAGTATGCAGTGTTTTATCTTGTGTACAGGATGTGTCCTGTCTTGGCAAGAGAAAAGGGGGTTACAAGCTTCAATTCTGGTTCCTCTTGAAGAGCACAAGGGAAAGGAAGAAGTAGAGAGGGCTTCAGAGACCTCACCTGGCTTTTGATCTCACTGAAATTTTTTCTTCCTTTCAGCATCTGAACTAGTCAGTTATGTCTCTGTGGGCATAGCAGCCACAAGTGCTTCTCTGTTGTCCACGGCATCATTCCTCCTTTGGCTTGCAAGACGTCTCCGAAGAAAAGGTGAGCAATTGGACTGGGTCCACTGGTTTTATTCACCTTCCTGAAAAATTTTCAGTGGAGAAAAAAAACAACCCACCACCAAACCCCAATACCATGCTTCTTGAAAAAGTGAAAATTCCCATACTTAAACAAATTCCAAAATTCTTTTCAAGAAGCCGGCATACACGTTGTGTTTGGCTTTTGGATGAATATTTGAAGATCACAAATAGGAAACCCCAAATGTTTAGAAAACAAGAATTAGAAGAAAAAGAAGAGCATTCTATTTATCAGTAATTACTGCCAGGGAAAGTGAATTGGAATTTGAGATGGGGCTAATGATAACACAGTATTAACTATCTCTGAGAGTTGTTGCTGGATAATGGCTTTTTATCAGATATTCAGAAATGAGAGGGTTTTTAGTAGAAGAAAATGTTTGCATTGAGGGGCTTTCATCTTGAAATGCTAATACCCTTTCTTATTCTTTTTGCAGCAAAGAAATTTACTCCTTCTAGGTAAGTTGTGTCTCAAAAAGCAGTATGAAAAACACTGCAATCACTTTGCTAAAATCCATTTAATATAAACCATCTGTCATTAAAGTACTTTTCATTTCTGTTTTTTATAGTAGCTGCCAGAGCCTAACCACCGAAGGTAGCTTCCAAAGTGCTGGCCAGAATGTCTAACTCCAGGTGTTTCAGGTAAGCACATGAGATTGATTGTGTGATTAAAAGGAAGAGAATTTATGAGTGCAGCTATCAGAGCTGTTAATTGCTATACAATTGCTGAAATAGCAATATGTGCTTTGGGGTACTTAATATGCATCTTGGCATTGCATGAAAGTTCCTAACAAGACTGGTGGATTTATTGCGTTTGAAATGGTTATTCAGCTCCTTAAGGATGGTTGTGCTTAGCATTCTGTCCAGCTGCATATAGTATTAGGAACACTTTTCTGCATTTTTGCTACCTCCTGCATACAAATTCCTCTGAAATGAGAGCAAATACAAATCTATGCCAATTTTCCAATTTATAGAGGAATTTTGTTCTCTCTGCAGGAATTGAAGCCATCTTTACTTATGTCTCAGAGACTTCCCGGAGAATGAAACTGCATGCGAATCAGCAGCTGTCCAGATGTTTTTACCTCTTGCTGACAAGATGATTGACCTTGTGTATTGCTCAGAAATTTTGAACTCAAGCTGCCTGGTATTTCCATTGAAGACAAGCAGAGAGTAAAACTCTGGCCTTCTGGCAAAATGCTGTCTACATTCAGTCATGTAGTTATCATAACTGGGAGCTTGCCATCTCTTGTCCAGATGGTGAGCAAATAGTAAGCTGCTGCCTAAAGAGGAGGCTGGTTTCTCCTCCGGTCTACTCAAAGGTACCTAGGTGAGGTGAAGACATGCATTATTTCACATCACTTACTACACTGCTGGAGATGTCTTCTCTGGAGACATATGGGTTATACTTGCAGAAACAGAATAATTGGGATGAAAAATATTAATTGAATAGCCTTGAAACCATTGATCTGGTTTATTGTTGAAGTCAGTTCATTTTAAGAGGATGACCCGGTCAGTAAATATGCCTGTACTGTTATGGGCAACTATTTGGGTTTCTGCTGCATGTCCCAGAAAGCTTACGGACTTTAAACTCCTTTTTTTTTTTTTTTTTTTTCTCTAATAGCACTAGGAATCATAGTGCTTATACTAGGTACTCTGGTTTCTGAATGCAGCAAGTAGATCTGAAATGATCTCATCCCTGTGGGATTATGCACTGTAATACAGGTGTATACATAAATATTTAACTGTGCAATTTTTACTGTGGATATTTCTGTGCTGTTAACTGTAAACTATTGTAAAATACCTGTTCCTGAGTAGGTCTGTGGTCATTGATCTGATTCAGAGGTGTTTGTAAGGATTTCATGCCTGCATATTATTCACAGATACTATGAAAGCCTGAGATTTGTGTGTGTATTGCAAGTATGATTTATTAAGCTGTTAAAGCTTTGACTATAAATGAGAGTCTTAAGTTATGTTTAAGTTATAATCATAAATTAAGAATCTCTGACTTAGCATCTGATATGTATTGTCCTATTTGTAACAGTATTTAATAAAGTGTTTGAAATGTAATGCTCCGTTTTTGGAAACATACATCATTTAAACGATTTGGTTCAGCCCTGTCGATATGGTTTCAGTAGCAGAATGTGAGGGGTTGGGGGAAGACTGGCTAAATAGCAAGGCTGTCCTTCATTTAGCTTTCCATATTTTCATGGCAGTCAAGGAAAGAGTAGCCAGGAGATGGCAGTGGTTGCCTGGGAGCTAGAACAGCCAGAGCTGGATCCTAAGCCGGCATTCCCAGTCCTGAAAGGAAGGAGGAAGGCTCAGCGATGTGCCCCCTACAGCAGGTGCCTGGACCAGCAGTGAGCTTTTCAGAGGCATGCTCAGGAGGGAGAGAAGAGCAGAAAGAGAAGCAAGTAGGTGACCTTGGTGATAGTTAACAGCACAAACCCATAAGCCCACACAGGTCTTTTGCAGTCCGTTTTGTTGGGAAGTTAGAGTGTGGGAGACCATGGGCTAACAGATGAAAGCACAGCTCTGGGGATTAGTGGTGACTGTTGTCTAGGGACCTCTACTCCCACCCTACCTTGGGCTGTAGCCATGGGCTAGTGCTGGCTAGGTACCAATGGTGTCCAGACACTCCTGTTGGCCACCCTTCCCCAACACCTGACATATCCAAGGAAGCCACGCTGTAGCTCTCTGTAGCTGCTTCCAGGAGCCAGCCCTTGATGATAAACCATGAGATGCATTCGTGCTTTAGGCAATGCTCAAGAGAAGCCATTAGGCCTGTGAGCAAGGGAGTCAATTAAGACGTGCTGCGCCACAGTAGACAGGGCCCATTGCTGTTTATCCCAAACTGATTAACAAACTGAAAGCGGCTGTCAGTGCTTCCCCTGCCTTGACAAGGTGGGGCCCAACCCTGTGAGCAGATGTAGAGCAGTAATCCTTCAGGTTCCCTGAGGGGACGTAGAGATTAGCCCGAAATGCCCTGCTCTGAATCCCTGCAGGAGCTGTTTTGAGAGCTAAACCTCCACATGAGTCCCCCAGCCTGTCCTTGTTGCTGTCCTCTATGTGCTTGTCCCTGTAGCATCCTCTGGAGAGAGCTACTCAGGCCAGCGTGGCTCCCACCCTGCTGCAGTCAGGGTGGTCCAGCTTCTCTTTTCCTGAGCAGAGCTGGTGCTTCTAGCAGCTTTCCCTGGGATCTTACAGGGGCTTTATTGCCAGAAAAGGGAGTATAAAATTCTCCCCTCTCTTTCTCCAAGCGTTCATCCCTTGTGACTTCTAGAGGCAGAGGAGCTGAAACCCCATTTGGGTGGGATTAGTCCTCTATCTCTCCCATATGTAGAATCATAGAATAGAATCACAGAATGGTTAGGGTTGGAAGGGACCTTAAAGATCACATAGTTCCAACCCCCCTGCCCTGGGCAGGGACACCTCCCACCAGACCAGGCTGCTCCAAGCCCCATCCAGCCTGGCCTTGAACCCCTCCAGGGATGGGGCAGCCACAACCTCCCCTAGGCTGGACAAAGACCCCCTGAAGGGGAGGGATCTCCTCCCTTGTAGTGACTTACAGGTTACATTGATCCACATAATGTTAGTCCAGGGCACAGGCAAAACCCTAGCCTGTCCTTGTCCAGGTTGCTTGATTCTTGGTCCTTTCCTGGCACTGTTTTTTCCTGCTTCAGGATATGACTTGCCAGTTATGATGGCATGGTGTGTCCAGGCCTTTAGGATCTTCAGGAAGTAATTTTATTTGCAGTGGATGTGTCTCTGTCGCAGTGCCTGTGAACACAGCTCTTCTGTTGTTTGCTATCTGTATAGTTCCTGTGCTGGCAAGAATGGCCATGGGAATACTTGCTGCCAGGCAGTCATTTAATAACTCTGTTGTATTGCTCCTCTATATGGTACAGTGCTGTGCGACCGCTGAAGGGCCACAGGGTTTTTGCTGGAGGGACTTCCCTTATTTCCTGTTGTTCCATTTCCCTTAAATTCTTCAGCTCTCCCTGGGCCTGTGGCATTGTTCAGAATGGGATCTGTGTTTGCCTGGCATCTTATTTTGGAGCTTGTGCCGTGACCTATAGAAGCTGTGAAGGTGACATTAACTGGGAGGCACGCATGTCCTTTCACAGCTCTGCGTGTTTGCTGCTTGGCAAGGGGATGGTTTTTGTGGCATAACTTAGCACATTCCTGATGAACCGAGCTACCCGGGTGGCTTTAGCTTTTTTACATCTGCAGTCCGACAGAAGGGGACTTAGAAACAAAATTTCACTTAAAGTCTCAAACAGACTGGTAGTGTTTGATTTGGGGTGGGTGTTTCTGTGGCCCTTGGTGATATGGACAGTATAAGACCTGCCCAGGTTGGGTTTGTGCCTTCTGTTTTCAGAAGCAATTAGCCATCAAACAAGCAGTCATTTACCAGGGCCTGGCTGAAGTTGCCTTCCAGAGCTCCAGTTTTCAAGGGCTGGACTGGACCCAGCATTTGGCCAGCAGTTCTTCACTCACGAAGATAAGTCACTGCTACAGGCTCTGGAGACTGCGAATCTTTGCAGCTCCTTGCGTGCTTTGCTGAGGACTGGCAGCAGGGACTTTGAAGCAGTAGCTCCTGCAGGAGTCAGTGTCGTGATCAAATCACTAACCTGCTCAGCATCTGCTCTGGGAGCTGTCAGAGGGTTTTAGGGCCAGGAGGCCAGACTGCAACATATTCAAGCCTCTGTGAGTCTGGTTTCTGTCCTGAGTCTTGTTCCTGTTTGAATTCCTCTGGTTCTTGCAGGGGGCCAGCTCCCTCCTCCTGGCTTGAGCATGCTGCTAATGTGTGGTTGGTCGTGGGTATTTGGTGAGGGGAATTCAGCCTGTAGATCTAGAGGAGCAAGTGGCCGTGGTGAGCTCTTGGTCAGGGCCAGAAAGGTCCACAAGATCGCTATTCCCCAGGAGCCATAACTCATATCAAATGAGAAATACCGCATGGGCTTGCCCATGGACGGGCAGGACATCCTCCTGTTGGTAGTGGGCAGCAGAAGCTTGGTAGAGGGCAGAAAGGCAGGTATCAGAGCTCATCCTGTTAAAGCATTTACACAGTTGTACTGTGGAGCTCCCTAGTTTATGCCCTCTCTTATACACACCTTTAGGGAGAAATAAGCAAAATTGCAGGTTAGATTTGATCAGTGGAGCCAAAACCGGCTGGATGGTTATCATTACTCACCTGGCACTATTAAATCTCACCTAGAAGGGAGGTAGACTTGGCCAACACCGTTCAGCTGTGGCTCCAGTGGTGAGAAAGAAATCCCCAGCCCAAAAAGTGTATCCACAGCTGATGATGGCCAATGCTTTTTCCAGCTCAGGAAAGCTGCTGCCAAGAACAGGACAGTGTGCAAAAAGCACAAATACCTCCTCAGCAAGGCAGCAGATGCCCCCAGGCAGCTGCCAGCAGGTTTTTCTACCTGTCTCCCTACTTCAGGGAAGGACGTTCCCTGAAAAGTCTAACAGTTGCTTTGACTTTCAGCCTGGGCCAAGTGGGACCTTCATCAACTTCTCGCCTTGCCAGCTGCCATGAAAGCAGCGATGGCAGGTGTGAAATTGCAGGTGACTTGCTTGCTTCTAGCACTCCAGTGCTGTCATTTTGGGCTTTTGACAGCCTCTGAGTGGGCAGGAAGAGGGAATCCCACTGAATCCATGCCTTCTGGAGCAGGCCTTGGGTCATAAAGCGCTTGGGTGGAAGGAAAAGGGTTAAAGGGGAGAGAGGAAACACTTTGTTCAGGGCTTATTCCACAGGATGATTTCTGGGAAAGGAGGGGCTGCAATCAGGCAGGATGTATTCACTTCGGGATCTTGGGAAATCAAGCCCAGCCTGGCCCAAACCAAGAGGAAAATATAGCGCAGCCCACACCGCACGAAACAGCAACGTCCCCGCTTCACCTTATCTTGTGTCAGCACAAACAATCCAGATAGATAACACAAAAATCAGACATGGTGAAATGCTGGCGTCGCATGAACAACCAAGATATCCCATGGGGAAATGATACGGTTTGAGCAGAAAGACAGTGGGGGTGGTCCTAGAAAGCCCTTTCCTAAGATAGAGAGAAAGGTCCCTCTCCAGTCCTCACTGTATTTCCTCCTCCTCCCTTGTCCCAGTTGGTACCAGTGACCCCAGATTGGTCCCTGAGTGGAGAGCAGAGTATGCTGTCTGTGTCACAGGGCTGTTCCCAGACTGGAGTCTGATCTGGATGGCCCTCGAAGGCAGCAGAGGAAAGCTCTGCAGATGAGTTAGGAACTGCTGGGACAGTGTCAGAGAATGGAGAAGGTCTTTGCAACTTCACAGCAGATCACTTTTGACCAACACAACTCCCGCAAACAACCAGATGTAGCAGAGTTTCATCTACTCTGTCAAAGGCACTTGTGGAGAAACACACCTGTGTCAGTAAACGCTTGCAACTAGAGGCAGAGGATTTGGCTGAAGCACTTGATGGTGACAAAGTAGTCATCATGGAGCCATGCAGGAGGGAGCAGGGTGACAGCTCACATTCTCCACTGCTCTTGCTCCTTTCCTGGAAGGAAGAACAGCTCCATCTCTGTTTTTCAAGACCCTTCTTGCCTGCCACTTGTGCTCTTCTCCCTGGCTTTTTTGGTGGGTACATGGCTGGGAATAGAGGTGAGAGACCCTTGCCATGTGCCCTTGGAGTGAAGAGTGGCAGTTTGCATTGCATGGGCAATTGGTAAAGCCACAGTGAATTTTGCATGCACTACTCAGACATGCAGAGTTTGCTCAGGCTGGTGGTTTATTTGCACTGGGGCCAGGCCAGCCATTCACCTGAATGCATTTGTCACTCTGCTCTTTTGAACTGGGGCAGCTGGATATTACTGCTGAGGTCAGTACAGGTTGATCGGTTCATTTTCTTTTCCCTGTATTAGCTCTTTTCTTCAGAAATATTCAGTGTTCTGTTTAATTTGCCCTGCCTGAGTAGAAGGTTTCACGTCTGGTATAAAATCCCAGCTGACGTGCAAGGAGGAGAGCACTGAGGACATTAAAAAATCCATGCCTTTCCTAAGATTGAGTTTAAAATCCGGATTTTAAAAACAAACTGGACATAAAAAGTTTCTTGTAAAGTAACTGTAATTACTTACAAACAAGCATCTGGCTCATTGAAGTCATGTAAGCGCTGAAAAGAAGTCAGACATAGATCACTCTCTTCTCCAGGCTGCAATTCATTCCGTTTGGCTACATTAAATTCAGAAGTGGTTCCTTTAGGTGCTGACAAAAGTGTTTCAAATGCTGCCAGATGAAGCTAATAACACACACACACGCCCGCACGCACATGCACAATGAGTCCGTCAATGCTTTTGTTTTGTCACTTTTGCTTCCTGTTGCCTTGCACACACGCAGGGCAGATTTTGGTTCTCAGCCTATTAAATGGTGAATGACCCTTCGCGACATCCTTCCCTGTCTACTAAGCGGGAGCAAGTCTTTTGAGGACAGAAATCAGTAATGGAGACCCTGTGGACTTTTAAAGCACTTTATTCATGTTCCTGCATGAGCAGGGGAAGTGGAGAAGGTTGCAAACAGCAGACACTCTTTGCTTTCATGTCGACATTGGAGTGTAGCTCCAGAAAGTGATTCTGCCTCAGAGAAATGCACTGTGCGAGGACGAACCATCTGTCTTGGACTCCCCTGGACTTTGCAATGAGCAAAGGTAACTCTGAAAAGCAGGTTTCTCCCTGAGCTTGCAACTGAGGAAAGAACTTGTCAGAGGATCCTAGGAAACGTGATTTGACGAGCTTTGAGAAGTCGCCTACTCCAAACCCCTGTCCCAAGCTGTGAGTGATACTGCAGGTGGAAACTGGTGCTGCGCATCCTGTGCAAAAAGCAGGGGCTCTCTGAGAGGAACCTGGGTGGCCCCAGTGCAGTGACATCCCACATCTGCAGGGATGCTCCAAGCAACCCCAGGGATTTGGGTGCACAGGTCCCGGACAGTGCTGTTTCAGAAATCCCAGGCTGGGGCTATTAGCTCTTATAACTCTGAGGTTGTGGCCTGGAAAAATGAGCACTTGGTTTAATCTCCCAGCACTGCTGATGGATAAGTCTGGGAAATTCATGCCTCTACTTTGTGTCTAAAACAGAATCATAGAGTCATTTAGGTTGGAAAAGACCTTTAAGATCATCAAGTCCAACCATCAACCTAACACTAAACCATGTTCCTAAGCGCCACATCTACATGTCTTTTAAAGACCTCGAGGGATGGTGACAGAATGATACCGAGTTCCTTAGAGAAGAGCTTTGGGACCTTCCCAGGAAGAGCAGAGAACCTGTAAAAGGGGAATGACAAAATGTCCTGTTATTATTCTCCTGCCCTCTCTGTCTACTGCTGGGTATGAGGCCAAACAGGCTTTTGCTCTGATCTGGGACAGCCATCCTTCTGTTCCCATGGCTGGAGCGGGAAAACTAAGCCTTCAGGGTGTTTGGATGCTGTGGGAACAGGTGCAATAGGGGACCTAAAAAACAACAGATCAGAAAACATATGGGACCGCCCCAGCTCTTAATTAACCTAATTGCTGTAGCTTCCACGAAGGTCTGCATGTTTGCCTAGCGTGTAGTTTCCGGTGCAGGCAAGCACCAGTCCCTGTGATAGAGTGCAGACACGGTAATGCTATCAGCAGCCCCTTCCTTCCCAGAAGGGGCCCAGCAGGCCAGACCGCCTCCATAAAACCCAGCTGGTGGGCCCAGGGTGCAGGTCCTCGTGCTTAGATGTGGAGCCCACCCCCCCAAAGGGGTGCTGTAGGCTTCTCTGGAGAGAGAATGGGGGTGAGGAATGGTTTTTGAAAGCTAACAAGGGTTATTGCAGCCCAGCGGTTTGACTTGTCTGCCTGTCCTCCATCAGAAGATGTTACTTGCCGATTGCTGCTGCAGGGGCAATGAGTCATTCAGACTGTAGGTGGTCGGCTGGTAAGTGTATTGTTCCAGCTCACCTGCGTGTTTGATGGCACAGTAAAACCACTAGATATTTATAGAAAGAAATTGCGTCCTGACTGGTGAAAAGAGAACACTCTAAATGCTCTTTGGTTAGCTGTAGTCCTTTCTTTAGGACTTCAGACCAAGAGAAAGGGTAGTCAAGAATCTTTACTAACCTCTTTTTGTGCTCAGGCAACAGCAAGTTTTTTTCACTTCAGAGTCACTCTTCCTCACTGAAAGTATTTGGAGAAAAGAGTCACTCCCAGTTTAGTTAAACATTTGTCTTTTCATGGCACTGAATTGTAAATAAAGCTGTGGTCCTAAAAATACTATAGATACCTCAAAGTTTCCTGAGGTTCGAAGATGTCCTCTTAACAACAATCTTTGTGTTGTGCTGCAAGTTGAAATTTGAAATCAGTTGTCCAGATGTCTGGCATAGAGCAGCCCAGCCTGCTCTTTGTAAGGGAGCAGCTATTCCCGCATCCGTCTTTCACTCCGGCAGAGCCTGAATCCTCTCTGAAGCTCAGGGGCTGGAGACTTGAAGCACAGCAGAAGGAGCTGCCTTGAGAGGTGCAGAGATGCTAGCGAGCGAGGAGGGAGCGTGCTGTATCTGATGTGGGCACATCTTGTCTGACCAACCAAGCCAAATGTTTATCACCTTTGGATTCACCATGCTGCCCAAAAAGCAAAACAGACGTGTAGTAGTGTTGGCAATCTCTGTAGGAACCTCCTGTCTGCCAGATTCTCTTTCCCTGCCCTCCCAGCAGGTGCCAGCTGGGTTTTTGCTTTCTTTCATCCTATGATAGTGTTTCATCAAAGCAAGCACAGTCAGGGGATGCAAAGCCCAAAGGCTTACTAAAATTAGGCCTGATCTTTGGTCCTGTTTGTAAGTCGTTTCTAGGCATGGTGACGTCTGACATACAAACTGGCTAAAATCAGGGTTTGCAAGTCCTAAGTGCAGCTATGTTTGTATAGTTGTTTGCAAAGTCCTTTGGAGCAGCTGTGTGCCTGTTCGAACGAAACAGCAGCACCCAGGCTCGGATCAAAGAGCCCCGTCAAATAGATTTCACCATAGACAAGCAGCCTACGCTACCAAACTGGCTGACAAAGGAGGATCACGGCAGACGCGCTGCGGCTGTGATTTTGACACCATCAAACCATATTCCGTGCCCGTGACTCAGTATGGGAGTCACACAGGTTCACTGTGGAGATCTCTGGGTCTTCTGCAAAAACAACGAATGAACAAGGTGTTAAGTCCCAATTAAGTTAATAGGGCTTAAACAAATCTTTCTAGTTGAATGTAGTGGTTTGTGTTTTAGTGGATCTGAATCTTGCTACAGCTTCCCTTCCCCCTTCTTCCCATCAAAGCTACTTAAATAACAGTGGTTAATAAGGAGGGATGATGAAGAGCAGGTCAAACCCCAAAACGTGACCAGAATAGGTGTTTGGAATGGCTGTACAAAATACCTTCAAAGAGGTGATGAATAAGCAGCAAAAGCAAGGAAGGAGAGTGAAAAGCGTGGTTTGTGCCTGTTTTGTAAACTTAGCTCATGTGGGTTTTTGAATGACGAGGAAGTGTCGATGTCGGGTCTCTGGTTTGGCTGATTGCCTAACATGCCGTGGAAATCTGTGCTGGTCTCATACCTGGGCTAGAAGAGCATTTGTTCGGTGCTGGACCTGAAATAACAAATCATCCCAACTCCGGTCTGCTCTTTGGGCAACAGATTTGGTCTAGTTCAGGTCTTCATGAAGACCTGGATGGCCAGCAGCGCTCCGCCAGGCCTGTGCTCTACCTGCCTGCTGTGAGATGGGCTTCTAAATGGCATGAGCCAAGGTGAAGCTGATCTCATTTTGCAGCAGCCTGGGTGCACCATGATACACCTCTGGTACAGAGCTCTCTGTATTCCTTTTCCCTGCTACATGGTGTCCCCATATGCTGCAGACTGTGAGAAGGAAGGGGGTGTATGAGGTGCGTCATGCCCCAGAATGGGGATGGAGCTCTGCTCTAGGATATCCCTGTGGAAACCAAAAGGATGCAAGTTCAAAATAAATAAAAGGAGGTAATTCTTCACTCTTCATTCGCCTGTCCTGGAGGTTGCCCTCCCAGCAGCTCCCTCTCTGCCCCAGGGAGACACAGGGGCAATCCTGGGGACAGCTGTGTCTTGGGGTAAGGGGCAGTTTCTGAAATGGGCTGCTCCCAGAATCTTAGGAGCTTTATAGGCCAAACCCAACATCTTAAAACTTCACCTGAAAACAAATTGGCAATCAGGCCTAATGAACACACTCTCAGGAAGCTTTGCACGTTGCTTTTATTGTGACTCTGACTATAGAGGTCTACAGCCTCTCATTTGATAAACAGACAGCAGCATTTTTTTCCTCCTAACAAGGTTTCCTTAGAAATGGATCCACTGCTGAATCCTGAGCCTGCCTGGCATATTCCGGGGGACATCTGGTGTAAATTCTTCATTATTAGATTACATTAGTTGCAGCAATAATCATTCACATGGGATTATTACATCCAAGCTTGTCTCATTGCCTTTATCCTTTCACACATTGTCTTTTCTGGTTCCCCTTCAAAGGGCTGTTGTGAGTCTGTGTCGGAGCAAGAAATTAACTCGTTAGTAATTTATGCATCATTTCCTCCAGGCACATGTATTTAGGGCAAGATCAATAAAATATAATAAGGAAGCGGGTGTGTATTGTCACTGTGGGGCTGAAATAATTCCTTTGGTATCACTGTAAATCCTTCCCTCACATATGAAAACTTACAGTCCTGTCCATCATTAGCTTATTTTGCTGGGCTGTATCAACAGGACATTGATTCGGCTCCTTTGTGTGCTGGCAGAGTTCACGTCCTGCTACTTCTGCTCACAGCTGCGCAAAGTGCTCTGAGTGGAGGTTTAAGAGTTTGAAAGAGCAGCATTTCATAGCCTTTCTTCTGGCTCCGGTCGTGTAATTAAAGCCGTGCCACCTAACACCGCAGATTTGTTTCTGGAGTGGCTCCACGCTCTGGCATCTGCTGCGATATGTTAGGTCTGAGAAAGGGAAAGGGACAGCGAGAGCGATCCAAGCATCACAGCTCAAGGCACAGAAAGCTTGCTGTCTTTGGGAACTGGGGAGGCAAACCTGAGCGGATCTGAAAGGTCAGTGGCAGGTCCGAGAGGATCTGGAGTCCCTGACTAGTGGCGGGCAGCCCTTCCTGGATAAAAACAAAAAAAAAAAAAACCAAAAAAAAAAAGGAGGAGTTTGGATCCATCGTACCCACAGCAGTATAAGGATGTCAGAGGGGCAATGCTTGTGGGGAGAAGAGACAGCAGATGGAGCACACTGGCTTTCTATGGCTCCTAAAGAGGGTCAGAATTGATGCCACAGGGTGTCTTATATTTCCATGTCTATTTTCTCACCTCCAGCCTCCAATTCAGACTACCCTGCAGGGCTTCAGCTCCCTAAGAACTTGAATTTTTGGGGAATTTGTCGCAATTTCAGATTAAGCATTTCCCGAAAGTGCAAGCAAAGTCAAACCAGCAATTCAGCACCCTTGCTAGCTCTGCCTCCCTGGATTCCCTGTGGCTGTTTCTCCTGCGGGAGATGTCCCAGAGGTTGGCACTGATGGGGAAGGAGCTGTGTGGCCCATCTTGGCTTTAGCAACACTCTGTCCGCTGATCTGAGGGGATCACAGCAATGCGCAGGCTCCGATTTCTGAAAGTCTCTGGAAGGAGAAGTCTTGAGATCACTCTGTACTCTGGGACCTGTATGTTTTCTTGCTGTAAACGTGGAGAAATCTAGGAGAGGGAGGTGATTAAAACCCCCTGGCAGGTCTGACTCATGTCCCAGAGGAATATTCTTCGTGGGGTTGTGCTGGGCTGGGCAGCACACAGTGTACGGGATGAGGCAGCGAAGTCGGAGCAATCCTGCCCTCCCCAACCCCAGCGATGTTGACACAGCCTGAAGGGGAGCGCAGAGGAGATGAGATCCCGAGATTATCAATGCAGACTGAGGAGAGGAATGTTGTTTGCTTGTAGCTCCTCCACCAGGACTGGCAAAATCCAAATACGGGGGGAAGATGCAGGGGGACGCCCGCGCAAGGTTTGAGAGTGTAGCAGAGATAAGCAGGCTCAGAGACAAAGCCAGGGGCTTTAACTTCAGCGCAAGAAAAACTGGTCGCAGCACAGGCTGGTTGTCTTCTGAAAACATTCTGGAGACAAGGGTCTGTCCAGTTCACCTGCAAGCAACTAGTGACGCCGCCCAGGAATGTGTACAGGACATTGCTCCCTTGTCACCTGCCCCCACCGTCCTCAGACAGCTTTGGTGAGTCAATGGCCAGCTATGCCTGGTCCCCCCTGGAGTCCAGTGGCGATGTGGCTAGCACTACCACCTTCTCGATGGCAGTTTGCTATCAGATAGAGTGGGTAGACTTGCAGATGAGAGAAAAAAGACCAACTGGCAGAGAGAAGGAGGAAAGCAGAACTGAGACAGATGCTCAGACAGGATGGCAGTTGTTTGCTTGTTTTTATTCCTTCAGGAAATTGCCTCCAGGAGACATTTTCTCAGCAGAGCCACTTCAGACCAACTCCTTTGCATTGCAGGGCCTTTCCCAGGCAGCCTGTGCAGCCATCCCTCCCCCTGGCATTGCAACATCTCCTGCTTTCCAAAGAGACAGGAGCACAAAGAGCAAACACCGGAAACCCCAGTCCCGGTCAAGGTCTGGGAGGTAAATTTGTAACTTAGGACAGATCGCGAGGATGCTGCTTTGTAATATGTAAACACTCCTTTCTTTCTCCAACAGCCCAGCGCAGCTGAGAGAGCTGATCCCAAACCTCCATTCATGGTTGAGTCTACTGGAGAGACAGGACGCAGGTTGGAAATGCAGCCAGGCACGCAGGCTCCTTATTCCCTGGAGACATGCTCCTTCCCTCACTTCTGTAAGTCCTAGCCCTGACCCCACGTGAATTGGCTGTGCCTGAGCAGCAGCCTGGGCAGCTGTGCAGAGGGGTGGCGGGACACCACTGTGGCCACTGCCAAGAGCCGTGGGGTTTGCCCAGCCTCCTGGGCATGTTACTCCTATAGCAATAGGTGCCGACTGAACAGGGCCTTTGTGGGAATTTAATTCAGGCACAGGTTTTGGAAAGAAACCCTCGTAGCACTGTGCTGCACTCTCCATTGCGGGAGGGAAGGCTCAGTTTAGGCACTGGGAAAAGCTGTTTAATGAGTGGTGGAGAGGTGATGGGACAGATGGGCTGGGGAAGGAGGTGGCAGCTCTGTCCCTGAAGGTCTCTGGTCTGATTTGGGGCAGGAAGATGGGTGCAATGAACTTGCCATATCTCTTCCAGACCTGTTTTCTGTGAGTGTGTGCTTTCCTCCTGTAACAGGAGGAAAGAAAATTGTTCAGGGTGTGGAAGGGGATACTGTACTTACGGGTGAGGGCTGCAATGGCTTATATTAAAGGAGTTCTGGGGATCAGCTCATAAAGGTTAATAAAGGACAGGTAGAAGTTGCATGTGAAGCTAGTCAAGAATTTTCTATGGGAATAATACTTTTAACAAAGTGATGTTTCTCCAGAACTGAAGCTCTCACTGGATAAATATTGATTTTGTCAAATATATTATATATGTGTGTGTGTATGTACAGAGTGAAAGAGAGAGAATTCCACTGGGAAAATGCTGTAATGGTCTAACTAATTCAGATCCCTTTGAACCTGGTTTGTGTTTTGACCTGACCCAATGTGTTTCACTACCTCTGCTGCATATGAGCTCTTTGCAATATATGTATAACAATATTCTGACCAAAAGGAACATGTTTACTTGCTTTTATATATTTCCAAGTCACATAACATTTAAAACAGAAACTTCTCTTGCTGCTTTCTTAGTAAATATCTTCCATATCCATATAATTATCAAGTTTAATTAGCATCAGCAGATACGCTATTTGTCTGATTACTGTTTATCAGGTAAACCAGTGGCACAACGCTGGAATTGATCCGGTCAGATGCAAAGTAACCTTTACACCAGGGACCAAACCCTGGGAATCGAAACCCAGCTGTCTTGGGCAGATCAGAGGGCTGGGGGGGACTGCAGAGAGGGCAGGGACTGCTCCCAAAAGGCCAGGAGATGTTAACTGAGTGCAAACAGGCAGGCAGCACGCTGAGATGACAAGGTAGCAGGCAGTAGATAGGCATTTGCTGACTCTGGCTTGGGCTTGCAGTGAAGTTGCTTTCCCCTTTTCCCTGCCTCCCTTCCCTCGGCTGCACAGACCGTGGCTGTCCTTAGTGTGTGTTGGCAGCCTGGGGGGCACAGCGGGGCCTGTTATCACCTACCATTACTAATGTCTGCCCCAAAGACATACTTGCTGGTGTCCAGGACTCACTGAGCTGGTGACAAGGGGCTGGCAAATCCCTCCTGCGGTCTGGGCTCAGACTACCTGTGAGGCAAACAAAGAGCCTGTGGGTTAAATCTTTCCCCTGAGCCAGGCTATGGGGAAGGAGACTTTGGCAAAAGGCAGGACTGAGAACTAGGACTCTAAAGTGCTCCCAGGGTGAAGGAAGTTCGGGTCAAATTCCGTCAGTTTTGGAAGATTCCCTGGCTTTTTACTGGGGTGATTCACCTTATACATGAGAAACTGCCAGCAAATTCTTGGATGCTGACAGCTCCGTTTCCTACAGAAACCTGGACAAATAGGTGTGCATGTAAGTGAAGGACAGAGAGAAAATGATGTTCAAGTCTTAGAGATCTAAAAAGCTGATCTGTGTCATGACAGCCAGAAGGGCATCCATCCCACCAGCCTGCTCTCATCCCTTAGGATGAAAGAAGGCTACACAAGAGCTCTGCTTGGTGCCTCCACCCTGGTCACAGTTTCAGGCTTAGTCCCCAGACTCAGTTGTCTGGAAGTGATCCACATGGGATTTGTCACCAGCTGCAGCCAACAGAGCCCAGAGCTGAAGTCTGGCGTGTGCTGCCAAAACCAGCTTGCAGGTACCCACAGGTTAGCCCCTTCTGCTCTCCATCTGTCAATAAAGCGACCATCCTTCCCATCCTGACTTTTCCCAGCTGACCTTTTTAAGCACCGTTTCAGCTTCTGCCCGATCTTCCCTTTGACAGCTCCAAAGATTCATTCCGAACTTTGCAGAGGCAATTTTACAGGAGGGATCAGCAGCAACCTTTCATGAGTGCGGGGCTACCCTGCCTTTCTCTTCCTCCAAGACAAGCGCACACATGTCTGAAAACATTCACAGGGAACTGGGAAGACGCTGCCTTTACAATGGATGTGATGTTTCCCTTCAAACAGTGAGCTTGGAGCCAGCTTTTGCACGAGAAAGAAATTGCTGTATTGAAGCCAGGGAGCTGGGAAATCACAGGTGACTGAAACAACAGGAGGAAACTCTACTGCAACTTTCATGTAACTCCAGTGACCTTCTAGGGAGAAGACTTCTATTGCTGGACCTACTCCTTACAGCAAAGAGTAAAAAGAGAGTAAAAGCCCTTTAATCAGCTGATGAGAAGGAGGTTTCCTCTAGGCTAGACTTACAGTGTTGTAGCAGGCATTTTTGCAGAGATAGCAGTAGAAGAAAGGGTGGGTGTTCATTGCAGGTGTTTTGAGTCTCCCCTTGATCTACTTCAGCTGAAAACCCCAGGTGGGCATCCCAAGGCTTTTTTTTTTTCACCCAGAGGATGAGACTAGAGGGTGGTTTGGAGTCAGAGGTTTCTTGTTTTGCTGTGGTTCTGCTTGGTTTCTCTTCTTGCTCCTGTTGGCAGTAGCTTGCTGGGGTGATTCAGAAGTTGAGCTGAAAGCCTTCATCATGTGCCTTGTGTGATGCCTGGTTCTGCTTCAGTCTTCTTGTAAGTGCCTTGGTTGTGCTGAGCAATATCCTACTGCTGAGCAGCTGCTGCCGCCCTGGGGAGGGTTGCTGGGCTGCCCTTGGGAAAGGGAGAGGATGGGGCAGCAGGGTGTTATCTCAAGGCTTGTCTGTGTGTGTGACAATGAGGGTAGAGAGGAAATCTCTGGGAAACTTCAATAATGCAATAAATGAAAGCAAAACTCAATGTGGCAGGATAGGGAGGTGCAGAGTGGTGTAGTGGTGCATTGCTGTGCCCTGCAAGTAGCAATGTGCAAGGCCTTCTCCATCTGGGTTGATGTGAGCTGTCTGGAGTTGGTTTCTCTGTGCCCTCTCTTGTGGAGGAGCATCACATAGGCGTGAGTCTGAAAAAGCCACGTAGCGGTGTGGTGGCTCTGATGTGCCAGGATGCTAATGCCAGCTCTGTCCTTGATGTTAGTGGCTGCTGAGCACAGCTCTCGCCTCACATGGGCTCTGCTGCCCTGTGGGTTTTCTGCAACGCTCCTGTTTGCTTTCTTGTTACAGCTTTTTAACAGGAAGCTTTTGACGTGATTCTGGCAGAAATCGCTCTCGCCTTGGCCTGCCGCTTCTGAGCTTTCTCCAGAAATGCTGGATCCTGAATGAGCCATTTTGGGGCCAGGTTTTGGATGGCCTGTTACGTGTGAGGGGTGTCGGAGGTGGCAGCTGCGGTGTGGGGAGGCCAGGCTGTCTCCACGCCCAACTGGCAGAAGTCCTACACTGTCTGGAGTTTTACAAGGGCTTTATCTGTACTTTTTGGCATAGTAATAACCATATTACTGTGGTTACATATATCTGTCTGTTTCTAGAGTAAAGCCTCTGTTTTCAGTGCTTTGATTGGGGAAGAGAAGCATTGCATTGCAAATCTAGTCAGAGAAGCTGTGTTCAGAGACCGAGACTTGGGGGTGGATTCTCCCCTCGTTGGCACCAATCCTGCTGGGCTTGAGGGCACAAAGTCGAAGTGCACAAGGAATCTGGGTCTCCTTCTGAAAACAAACAAGATGTGAGTTTGCAGTCCCTTGGCACCCTGGGGAGTACGTGGTGCGTCTGCTGCAAACCCAGAGCAGATGCAATCGGCTGGGGAGTTTGGATATTTTGAGGTGCAGCCTCATTTCTTCCCCTGGGGTCTGTCTCCTGGGGAACCCTAGCTGAAAGGAAGGTATTAGAGCAAAGATGCCTCAGGCTGGGTGCTGGAGGCCATGCTTGCTGGTCCTTGGCATAGGAACCAGCAAGGTTACAGGAGGATACAGCAGTGTCTTGGGAGGAAGGCTGCCTGGCCCTGGGGGCAGCGAAGGGGTTAAAGCCCAGCCGTTCTGCCCAATCAGTCTGGCTTGCCTGTAATAACCAATTAACGGAGTGTAATTGTGCAAATCCATATGTGGCAGTAATTACCAGGGAGATTAATGGATTCCTTCCTTTCTGAGCGGACCCCACCGCAGCTTGCCAGCATCCCCCTGCCACCCAAAAGCACTCGGTGAAGGGGGGGGAGCAGGAGCCGCTCTTCCCTGGACGCTCTGTGAAGAATCCGAGCGGACTTGGAGGCCCTGTGGGGACTACCCAGTGCTTGTTTAAATAACCCTTTTCATCTCCCTGCGTTTCCTTATATACAGCTCACTGCTCCCTGGCTCAGACCCGGCCTTCCGAGGACAGTTCGTGCCCAGCCTGCTGGGGCCTGGGATACCGCGTCCCTGCCCTCCCCATTGTCCATTCATTCCCCGCTCCCCTTTTCCCTGTTTAGCCCTAATTGCTGCAGAATATCGTGTTTGTTTGCCCTCTTCTTTTGTAGCTTTGTTATTTTAGTTGCAATGGGTAATCCAGCAAACTGTTAAAGGCATACATGAGGCGAGGAGGAGACAGCAGGGCACTTGGGGCAGGTTTTCAAGCCAGGCAATGGGGTTGCGTTTGGGGGATGGTGACTTGCAGGCAGGCTGGGCCTGCCACATCCTTTGGGATGAGTTTTCTTAGGGATATCCTTCTTAGGGATAGCCACAGAAGCAAAGAGTGACCCTGGAGCAGGTGAATTACTCCCCCCTTCAAATGCTCTCGGTGGAGAAACAGGGCACTGAGCCCTGCTGAGGGAGAAGGGGGTGCATTTGGGGACCTGTCCCCTGGCAGGTCACCACCTGGGCAGCACAGGCTCTTCCACAGTTGCACCTTGGGCACGTGAGATGCAAAACTGCCTGTCCCACTTGGCACCCCTGGCCAGCCTTGCCTCCGCATCGCACATGTGGGTCTGAGCCCTGCTGACCCAAGGTGCGGAGGGAGCTCAGCCCTGTTTCTGTGCCGGGCGCTGATCCCTGCCCCTGACAGATAGCTCATGCAGAGAGTCAGCCTGTGGGATGGCTGATGTGCTGGGCAGGGAGCCATCCATCTCTGGCTGCATGCACAGGGCTTCAGGTGTCCCAGGGACAGCTGTTCCTGCTCAGCTGGGGATGGGGCAGGTGGCTGGGGAGCCAAGTGCCTTTTCCTTTTTTTTTTTTTTTTTTTTTCTCCTTCCTTTTTCACCCCTGCGTGTAGGCCGGGACTTGGACTTGGACTAGGCCAGAGCTACATGGTCTGGGTGAGAGCATCCTACGGGTGTAAAAAGCAGCAAGCTGGAGCCAGGCTGAAGGTCCATCTTGCAAATGGTGGGTGTTTACAGGGGAGGTAGGAGCAGAGTGTGCTTGAGGAGCAGGCATCTCCCTCTAGCCTCTGCCCTGAACTGTTCGGCATCTTCCATCAGTGATAACCATGTGGTACCAGGACTGGCAGCCCCCAAAATCTGTAGTGATGTCTGCACAGACATCCCTGGCTGGCCCTCACCTGGCTGTTCTCTGGCAGCCCTGGCCCTATTCACTGCCACATACAAGGTGGTGGATGGAAATGACCATTTTCTTGTTGCTGACTTGTAACAAAGTCCAGGAATGTGGCTGCTCCCAGGGCATGGCTGTGCAAGGTACTTGGCAGAGACATGAGCAAGGCTGCTCTCCAAGGAGGGTTACAGATAATGGGGGAGGTTTCGGAAGACTCTTGCCTGGAGGTGATGGGGATGTACAGAAAGGTGCATCTTCCTAGAGTACCAGGAGAGGTGGAGAGCCCTGACAGAGATGCTGCTTTTAGCTCTGCTTGCTTGGGGTCCTGGGAGCCAGCCTGCACCAATAGCTCGGTTTCCATCCAGAAAGAAGCACCAGGGCAGCTCTTGGGTATTGCAAACGGGATGGTTTTGTTTGTCAGAGAGCTGTGTCCGTTGGTGTCAGCTAAGGTGCTTGACTGTTTTAGCTCTTCTGTTTCACCTGACCAAAGGTTCATCAATACTCATCTTCCCTTGCTGCTGTGTCATTCTAGGCTAGAGGTTATGTGTGCCAAAGCACGGCATGTAAATGTGTCTCCTGGGCCTGCTGTGCTTGCGGGAGCTTGAAGAAGCCTTTGTCTTAGGAGAGCAGCCTTTCCGGAAAGTTTCCCACCTGGCACAGGTGCCCAGGGGAATACAGAGAAGTAGTTGGAGCACCAAGGGATGTGTCTTGCACAATTTCTGGGATGCTTGAAGAGTTGTGTCTTTGCTGTCCTGGATTTTAAGCTGCAGGATTTAGTGCATAGGTATGGTTTGAAAGCCTCATTAATGAAATGAGCCAGGGGGGACTTATTTGTGTGGGTATGGATTGGCTCTTAAATGTCCAAAGTTCCCTGTGGGAATAACCTTTGGCCTGTATTGGCTCCCAAACTGTGCTTGGGAACTATCTGATGGAAAGTAGCAGGGACTGTGTTTACAACCAGTGGGACAGACCCTGGGACCATGGCCGGGGGCTGCTGAATTTACTGGTATAGATTAGCCTTTGGGGCTGCGCTGCTGATCTGGAAAGCTTAAGACCTGAAAAGGGACTGGGCTCCAGATTTTGCAACTGGGATATGTCTGGCTATCAGAGGAGACAGCTTTGTGTTGGAGAAGCTGCTCTGGGATGTTCAGGGCTTGCTTTAATAAGCTGACTTAAGTCAGTGCACATCAGTGCAGTGCCAGGACTTGAGCACACGTTGCTGTGCCCACATCATCCCAGGTCCTTTCTCCGCTTCTGCTGTGCGGAGGCTGCTCCTTCTGCTCAGAGGCTCAAAGGACAGGGCCAAAACATGTGACTGTGGGCAGGTGTTCACTTCTTTCTCTCTGTTTCTGCTGGGAAGAGGTTGGGGGGCAGACAGAAGATATTTGACAGTGCCAGAAAATGTCATTCCCCATCCCTGCAAATTCTTCATGTGCTTGCTCCTTGTTGCTGTGCTGTCTTGGCTCTGTGTGGTGTGATCTGTGCTTGTCTTGATCCAGGGCTGTTCCTTTCTTTGGGGCACCGGGAATTTTGTCATGCTCCCATGGCTTTAAATACCAGTGGGTTTTCCATTTGGCACAGGGGAGCATGTGGCTTTCGAGAAGAGAGTACGTTTGAAAGGCAATGGAGGGCATTGATGAGGAAAGGGATGCTCACTGTGGCTGGTTCCTTACCTGCCCCTCAGCCGCACGGGGAGGTGAAGTGTTTTGAACAGTTTCTGCAGGGAAACGCTGAGAGGAACCGATCTCATGGGAGAATGTTTTGGCTGAGTTTCATGTTATGTTTGTCTCCCTTCGGCTGCCACTGGAAGGTGAATCCCAGGGGAAGGACAGCCACTAGAACAGATGAGAGATGTATGTATCTGTCCGGGCAAGGCAGAGATGGCTCGGTCCCCTGAATGTCAAACAGACCAGGCTGGCAGAGTCTTGAACTGATGTTGGTTGGATCTATAAAGAGATGATCACAAAATGAACCTGTTGGCTTTCTGTGATGTGGAAGTCTGCATGGCTTAGGGGAGAGACCCAGACTATCAAGAGTGGAGTTGTCTGAGCTACCAGTGGAGGCAGAGGTGAGGTCTTTGTGTACCAGTGAGGGCTAAGGTGAGGTCTTTGTATCACCCTTCTCCCGTCTCTTTTTTTGCTGCTGATTAATGAAGGGTATCTTTGGGCTTCCGCTCATCTGAAATGCATTTTGTGCCTCGTGCTTGGGCAGCAAGACTTGGTTGTGCTTCATTTCTTCCAATTGCCCTGCCTAGGCTGTGTCTCTGGATCTGGTGTTTGTGGAGAGGTTGCGTAGGCATGTCTCTGCAGCATAGCATCGATCAGGCTGTGTCTCTGGGCAAAAATGTGGTCCAGTTTATCCTTTTGGCAGGGAGGAGGGGATGTTGTGCTTTTTGTTTTCTGGTTTTTTTTTTTTTCCCCTCCTGAATCAGAGGCATTATAGGTGTGAGCTGGGGGCTTGCAGTGTCCAGGGTGGCTGTCCAGGATCAGACTATGTGGAGCAACGGAAACTTGTTCCAAGACTTGCTTGAAACTCAGTGGAGCTCGGGAGAGCCATGCCCAGGAAAATAATGTCATTGCAGAAACAGATGAGATCTTTGTGCATTAGAGGAGACAGCAAAGCATTGAGAAACCCACCCCTCCCTCATTCGTGCAGACACACTTTTACTTTAGTGGTATTTGATTTCCTTCCCTGCTCTCGGGGGACCCAAAGGACAGGCTGAAATCTGGTGGAAAAAGGTTAATTGAGCCAGTGACATCTGAAAATGTGAAGCAGGGGTGGGATCCAGGTGAGCTGCCTGGATCATGAGGTGCTGCAAGCATCCTACGAGAAGGGGCAGTGGCCCCACCATCCCACCATGGCTTATAGAAAATACCTTGTTGACTGGAGCAAGGACTAAACTGCACAGACAGCTGGCTGAGAAGTGCTGACTGAAGCTGTGCCTTGGTGATATGGTGGATGTGGCTTGTGGGCCCTTGGTCCAGATCAAAAGCTGTCTGGCCATGTGATGCAAAGTGCTAATCTGGTGTAAATGCCTTCTCATTCTTCAGGTCTTTTTAAGTGATAGTAATGGGCCAACTTGATAAGGCAGGCTTTATCCTGGATCAGATACCTTGGCTGACAGAGAGCAGATCGTATTGTAGACATAAAAGTGCAAGAGAGACAAGTGGGATTCAGACAAATCCGGAGCCCTTGCTATGGCATTAATGTGACCATGTGCAGTCAGATCCTTGCACCTGATCCAGGCAGTGCTCAGTGGAGAAACCCAGTGTGAGGAAGCTTGAAGCTGTGGCCTTGGTGGCTTGGAGAAAGCATGGGTTAGAAATGCAAAGGTATGTACATACAAATCTCTCCTCTCCCATGGCAGCATACGGAGGGGCCTGGGATGAGGTGCTTCATGATAGATATCAACCTTCTGGGCTTTTGGGGCCTGGCTGCTGTGGCTGGGACCTTGGGGACCGAGCCGTGGCTGGTGATGGCTACTGTGCCTTCATGAAGGGTGCTAGCCCCTGATGTGAAGCTGTTCCTCTTGGATGACTACAAGCCTTCCTCCCCTTAGAAAGTTGCTAGTCAGAGCAGAAATAACCCCTGTTACCTTGAACTCCAGGGTACCCACATTGTGCCTGTCTGGTATAAATAGACCATCTGAGGCCGCCAGATGTGATGGAGATTGACAGGTTGTCTCTGGAGTTTTGCACTTGCTGAAGCAGGAGGAAATGTAAAAGCATGAACGTGGGGATGCACAGAGTGAGAGCACCAAGCAAAGCCCCCAGCTGCACAGGAGGCTGCGGCATATGCCTTGGGGGATGCAGGTGGGACCCCTTTGTGGTCTTGCACCGGGAAGTGCTGTGACAAGACCTTCCCCACCCTGTGCTGAGCTTTGGCAGCCATCAACAAATGCAAGGTCCAGCAGACACCTTGTGTGGCTGGGCTGTCCCCCGTCAGCTTTGTGCCACCCAGCTCAAGCTCTTGACGAGGGGAACATAGTCTACTCACAAACATCCAGGTTTGCCAGCAAAAGAGAATGAAGAATGGAGCAGGATCCAGGAAGAAAAAAAAAAAAAAGCTTTTTGAAAGTTTTCTAGGAGTTCTGCAGAGATAGGTGGGGTGACCAAACTTCCCTTGGGAAGTTTGTTTCTGGGTAGTCAGAGAAGCCCTGAAATCTGTAGGTTTTTTATTACTGAGGGTGGCTTGGTTTTGTGTGTGTTTTTTTCTTTTTAGATTCCTTGTCCCTATAAGCAATAATGCAGGGTTAACCTGGTCAAGGAACCCACCTTCTGTTGAAATATTTCCTCTGAGAAATGGTGGTTGTGGGGAAAATGGCAAAATTGCAGGCAGTTGCACGGGCTGTGTCTTCTAAGGGGTTTCTCTGAGAACTTTTTTTCAGGTGATGAGGAAATCTCGGTCTTCAGGGTGTAATTTTCTTTGAAGGAAGGTAACCTAGCTGTTTTCAGGCATTTTCCAGAAATCACAGCTTCACATTGTGTATACAGCAGGGTTAAAGAGGGGCTTGCATTTAAATGACAACCTGTAGGTCCTCTGGCACTCTGGAAAGTTTGCTTACAGGGTGGTATTAAGGAGGTATCAAGTGAACCTTTTCTTCACCTGTCCTTTCAAAGCCCCTTGCTGAGCACCAAATGACACATCAAAGTGGAGTTTGTTAAGAGCTGAGTATTCATTTCCCGCCAAAACCTCCTCTGGACATGAGGGCCTTTTGGTCAGAGACCTGCCTTTGGATCTGAGTGACTTTAGCACTTGCCCATAGAAATCCTGGCTTCATTCGGTCCTCATCCAACCTGGAATCCTGGTGTTATAGTCCAGTTTGCTGCCTTGCACCACTGACAAGAAGTCAGGTGCTTACCTTGAAGTGCAGAGGGATGCGTGACTCTCCTGGTTGCGGTCTTGCGGTTCCTTTTTTGTCTCTTATGATCTGTATTCCAGCAAAGCTAAAAAGGTGGAGTGACTTGTCTGAAAGCAGGCAGGGAGCCACGAGCTCCCAAACCCTGAGTGAGCACTCTGTTGACCCAACCATTGCTCCTAGATACAACACATGCCCAAACCTCTATCTGGTGTAGCACAAATCTCCTGTATTATGGGCTTGCTTATTCCCCTGTGAATCCAACCCAAAGCAATGGATGCTTTTAATAAAAAAAACCCCACATTTTCCAGAGGGTCCAAATGGCTATTTTTTTGGATCCACCTTCCCAGGAATACTTTGCTGCTTTTCCATGACGCTACTGCCACTGACCTTTCCGCTCTGGCAAGGGGGAGTCGCTGGGAAGCACATAGGCAGCAATTCTTCGCTGTTACAAAGGCTGGGATTGTTGGCAGCTTGACGCCCCAGAAAGTGTCTAATTGACTTGACTCTCTCTAGCTGGGCTCCAAATGGATTTTCTGCCTCAGGATATCTAGGCATTATAGTGGACCTGTTGTTTTAGCTCCTCACATGATATTAAAAAGTGTATTGTTGGAGCATAAAGCGTGAGTCAGAACGGATGTGCGGAGGGAGCTGCCTGTTGCCCTGCGAATGAGTGCCAGCACAGAGGAACGGAGCGAGACGGGGTCACCTGCCATCCGCAGTTAGGGGCTGAGAAGTGTCTTAGAGCATCCCAGAGAATGAGCTTGCCTTGATGGTATAGATACTACTTCATATTCGGAGATGGACACGTGTAAACCTGCCCTTTGCATCTCAAATAAGGAGTATTAGCATTAAAATATCTCCTCTAGTAATTTTGCAATATTTGTCCATTCCAGTGCAGGCTTGGCTCCAGGTGCCCTCTGGGCTGGGAAGACGGCTTGCTTAGGTGTCTCTGTCACCCTGTCGTCTGGCACTGATGCCTGGGAGCGCCTCACCTGCATCTGTGTCAAAATGTGCTAGTGCTGCCACTGGTGCCTGCCTGGGGAGGTAATTCCCTGGGAGGGGTGGGCAGCTGGGCCCTGCAACCAGCAAAGCTGCTGGAGGCGCTTAGGCAGGCATAAGAGGATTCGGTGACACTGCTGATTAGTGTCCAGGGCCTCATTATGGTGCTGGTAATTGAAGGTCTCCCAAGGTTTAAGCAGACTGGGAATTAACTGCCCTCGGAGCCTGCTGTTGGCTGCACGGGACGGTGCTTTCTGCAAGGTAGGCAGTGCCCTCCCTGGAGCAGCCTGGCTCTGGGGGGATGGCCCGTGCCCTCCAGACCCTGGGGAAGGGGACCCATGGCGGGTGGCAACCGTGGGGCTCAGAGAGATGGGGAGGGCTTGGGGAGGAGGAGAGGGCAGGCTGTGTTACTGTAGGTGTGTTTGTGGTGCTGCTGTTTGAATACGCTGCTGCTGATAATTGCATTAGCCCAGTAGGGCTCTGGGGCTAATTTTATTAGCTTGGTGTCTGTGATTATTGCTTTACAAGGGACAGCAGTGAGAAAGGGCAAGGCTGGGTGGGGAGGGGGTAATGCAGTAGCGCCCTTCCTCTCCATCTCCAAGGAATCATAGGGGACACATTGCCTTTGGTGGCTTTTGCGTGTCCCAGGCCAATGCCAACTGGTACAGCAGATAGACGAGGTTGGTTCAGTCTGTTGATTAGCCTTGAGAAACCCAGTTTCAAGTCCCTGCTCTGCCACTGACTTCCTTTTTGGCCCTGAGCATGTCACCTGGTGTCCATGTGTCCTCCCTCAGAGGCAAGCAGGGAGGGGAATAGGCATTTAGGCTCCTGGGGCACTCAGCCTGGTAGCGCCTGCTGTACCTCACTAGCCATATGAAGGGAGTCCCAGCACCCTGTGGGCAGTGGTTTTCTCTGGGACTCTGTAGCCCCGAAGCAGTGTGTCAGGAGGGTATACATGCAGCTGTAGGGTTATGAGGGCTACAACCTTTTTATTTGCATAGACTGTTGCCACATGCACAACAATAGGATGCCTCTGCCTTTAAACAGAGAGAGGATGGGGGACTGATGGGATTTTGTCATGTTTGCGGTTTTCCTGGTTCAATCCAACGTGCAGGGAATAGGGACTGTACTTAATCTCTGGATTTCATGGTTCTGGGACAGGGTGGGGTAAGATTATTCTACTTTAGGCCTTTCCACGTTTAGGGTCTGGCTCCAGAGACCAGCATCTCAACAGCCTTGATGGAGTAGTGCTGGGAGGTCTTTGAGATACTGTTCCAACACACTGCTGAAATATTAGCTGCAGTATGTTGGCCTTGGAAAGCTAATGGGGAGGTGTGTGAACTGAGGACCCAAACGCAAGGTTAATATCTCAGTTGGCTTCAATCAGCACTGGTTTGTTGGGAGTCTCACTGTGACTAATGCCCCCCAGGGTGTGGCTGCTGGATGGCATTCAGCATCCCATGGCAATGGTTTCCTTCCTAAAATAACAGTGTCAATCATAATGTTTTCTCCTTTTACATAACAAGGAGGGGAAATAAAAAGCACTCAATAATTTGAAGCAGTGACTTGTGCAATTTCTAGTAAAAATTGAGGGGCTGCCTCTGTGTGGTCCTGTGGTACCTCTTCGGAGAGGCTGAGCTGGTTCCTGGAGTCTGTCACAGACTGATCTGGGTACAGGGGCTGGAGCCTCTCCCTACCCCAAAACCCACGGTGGTCCCCTAAATGAATTGCCTGATGCTTGCTTTGCCTGAGGAAAAGGCCTGGAGGGGTTTCCTTGGAGTCGCTTAGTGTGTGTGCATGTGTTCTGCAGCACTAAGCACTCACTAACCCAGATCTGCTAAAAATCAATAAAGTAATCCACTTACTGCTTGGGACTGCCAGCCTTTTTAAGGAGCTCAGAGCTGTTTTGTCTTCTTTCCTCTCCCCTTTCTTCTAAGCTGGAAGAAAGAAAAGAGGGATGGGGAAGGGGGTGCTGGCAGAGCTGGGCTAAAATAAGGCTCTTTCCTCTGGGCAGATCAATAAAAATAATTCCCCACTAAAACTTCATTAGGATGGAATTAAAGCTGCTGAGATCCCGTGTGGTCGGTAAGAATTAATGCTACTACTAAATCTCAGCACGGTTGGCGCTTAAAACACAAAGCCGCTTCATTGCTCACACCTCCCCGTCCCAGTGCTGCCGGGGCTGGACTGGTCGTGCCACTGGCTCTGCTCTCACTCTGCCCCATGACTGCTTGGTGTGGGCTTCATTGGGGGCTCAGCCCTCTCGTCCAGCCTGAGGACAAGGGACAAGCCAGGCTGAGATGGTGGCAAGGTGCAACTCAAGCAGGTGGAAGCAAAGCTGTTGTGCAAAGGTGGATTTGTGTCTTGAAACAGTGGCTCATTTCTGAGTGCTGGTGGGGACTGGGGGTAGATGGCCCTGGCGTGTCTCTGAGTGCTGGTGGGGACTGGGGGTAGATGGCCCTGGCGTGTCTCTGAGTGCTGGTGGGGACTGGGGGTAGATGGCCCTGGCGTGTCTCTGAGTGCTGGTGGGGACTGGGGGTAGGTGGCCCTGGCGTGTCTCTGAGTGCTGATGGGGACTGGGGGTAGGTGGCCCTGGCGTGCCTCTGCAGGGTGATGGACAGATGATGGGAAAGGTCTGGGTGGGTGCTGGACAGGCAGTCTTCCCGTCGTGCCAGAGCTTTCCCTGACGCTGAATTGGAGAAACATCCCTCAGGCAGGCTGTGCCTGAGGCTCTACACAGTCTCTCTGTTCTATGGAAGTCTTGGATCTTATTGAGGGTGTGTGTGTGAAAATCACTTCTTCTGGAAGCAGATTGTTTGTTGGGGTTTTTGATTGAAAAATGTTTCTTTTGGTCTTGTCATAGAGGAAAAAAAAAACTTACCCTGCTGAGAAATCCAATTTTCTATGTAGAGATTAGAACAAGCCACCTTGCAGCCAGCTCCTCCACAGCGTTCTGGGTCCCTGCTTGCAGGACCTTGGGGCATCGCTGCCCCATGCCTGGCTCTTGCCCTCCTGCCCCTAACAAGGATCCCCAGTGTGGCTGTTAAAGGACAGCATGGGAGGAAAAGCCAGCATTATCCTGAAACAGCAAACTGTTAGGGTTAGAAAGGGTTAGGGTTAGAAATCCCTGTGGTTGCCAGTGACCTGATGCCACTTGGATTAGGGCTGGGTGGAGAGGAGTTTGGAGGGACCTATAGGTGAATGTGGGGCAGCACCCACTGAAACAGGAGCTGTGCCTACAGCTCCTGCACATGGATGTAGCTGTGGATGCTTGGAGAATGGCTGGCCCTTGCTGAGGACATTTGCTGGGGATGTCCTCATCACATGTTGGGATGGTGGCAGGGGAGGATGCAAGCTCAGCTGAACAGGGAGAGGGACAGAACATAACTCCACACGGTGAGATGCTGCTGTGTTATTCTCTTGTGCTGGTTATCAAACCCTCTGGTCTCCCTTCCCCAGAGCTCAAAACTTGTGGGGTGTGTAAGCACGCTGCTTGGCTGCCTCTCTTCCTCTGAAGCAGTTCTGCAGTGCCGTTTATGTTTGTGCAATAAAGCAAATGAGATGTGAAAGTTGGCCAGATAGAAAATACGAGAGCGATCTCTTCTGTTTGTATTCCCCCTGCAAGACTGCAGCTACTTGTTTTTTGCCTCAGTAGAACCTACTCTGAATACTGATCTCTCTCTGTTTTTCCTTTTTTTTTTTTTTTTTTTTTTCCTTTTACCTGGGAGAAAAAACAGTGCGCATATACCTGGGCCACAGCTAATGGGCTATGCAGAACACTGATACTATTGCCTGCAAACCTCCTTGTTCCTGGCACCAGTCTGGTTATCCATTCATTCAGTACCTAAAGGGGGCCTATAGGAGAGATGGGGAGGGGCTCTTTATCAGGGAGTATAGCGGTAGGATGAGGGGGAATGGTTTTAAACTGGAGGAGGGTAGATTTAGATTGGATATCAGGAAGAAATTCTTTCCTGTGAGGGTGGTGAGACACTGGAACAGGCCGCCCAGAGAAGCTGTGGCTGCCCCATCCCTGGAGGGGTTCAAGGCCAGGCTGGATGGGGCTTTGAGCAGCCTGGTCTGGTGGGAGGTGTCCCTGCCCAGGGCAGGGGGTTGGAACTGGGTGATCCTTAAGGTCCCTTCCAACCCAAACCATTCTGTGATTCTGCTAAGTGGAGATGTGCTCCCAATTGTTCGGCTCCTGTACCTAGATAAACTCCAAGTCCTGGAGTCGCTCTGATGTACCTGCTGCCCATGAAGAGCTGTGTGTCCATGGCATGGTGTCCTCCTGATATTGCACGTTATCAGGTGCTTGCAAACAGATTCAGAGCAGAAATAGGAGGAAGCTAAATCACCTTTCAGAAATAACTTAAAAATCATTGAGGGGGGGAACAGTCCAAAAAACCCCCCTAACCTTCCCTTGCTTAAACTGTCCGGCTGGAGAGAAACGGGTATGTCAATGTCTGAGAGAGAAGCAAGAAACAGAGCTAACAAGGGTAACCTTTCCTTCTGCACACGCAGTACCTCGGGGCTGACAGCACCTCAGTCAGCATCTGCCTGAGCTGCGGCTGGATGCTGTGAGCAGCTCTGTGCTGGCATATTGCAATGCCTTCCCCTTGTAGCGTGCTTAGTGCCAAAGGGCAGCATGGGCCCTCGGGTGATCTGGAGGGGGCCAAGAGCCAGCAGGGCCCTTGAAGGATGCCAAACATCCTCATCTGCTGTTCTTCCCTCTTTGTTGTCTCGCTGCTTGCACGGCACGCTCCCCATCCTACATGCAGGGGTGGTTCGTGGCCTCTCTGGGAAGGCAGAGCCCCTTGCTAGCCCTGTGCCCCCTTTCTCTGCCATGTGGCTGGTGCCAAAGGCAACCTCCTCCTCCAACACAGCCCTGCATGTAAGTCAATGCAGACCTCAGTCTCTGCTCACTTTACAACCTCGGGCAAAATTCCTCCCTCCTCCATTCCTTCCAGGTGATTTCATCCCAGGTCACCCAGATCAGAAAGCAGAAACAGTGGGCTGTGCTATTGCCTGCATCCCTGCCTCTTCCCCAGAATTGCAGCAGTTGGGCGGGGGGCTTGCCGGGCAGGGAACTGGAACTGCTCCCTGTCCTGAGCACCAGTCACCGGAGGAGGCAGCGCTGGAGACTGCATGTGGCTTTGCCTCAGTCTGGCAACTGGCTGCTTGTTTCTGCTTATTTCTCCCTGTTTCCTGCAGTACTTTGTTGTCAGGGCGGCGGGCATTAAATTGGAGTTGTGGATGTGCATATGGGACTGTCTGTAAAGTGTACTGCCTTCTGCTGCCATGGCTGTGAACGCTGTACTGACTCTGTATGTGGCATGGATTGAGCCCCCTGGGCTCTGCTCTGTGTCCCTACCGCTTCTCATCCCATACAGCTTTAGCAACTGGCTAATGATGCTTTTTTGGGGTGGTTTTTGTGTTTTTTGGACCCCGTTGGATGGGGTTGGGGAGGGGAATTGAGCTACCAGCTCCACTAGCCCCAGGAAGGTCCTGATCCTCCTCAGCCCTGGCTGTGTTTCCTTGGGGTGACTGCAGTCTGTCACCGCAGGGGCCACGACTTGATGCCAGGAGCACAGCCGAGGCAAGGCTTAGTGTGGGGTGGGAGCATGGAGCTCCTTGCCCCAAAGTGCTGGGATGATTGCATGTCTGCTCCTGCCCAGTCTGTCAGCCAGCCCGTCCTCTGGGCGAGGGTTGGCCCTTCCTGTCTTTGGAAAACACCTCCACATGGCTGGGGCTAGTATAACTAATAAACTGTATTGAATCTTCACTGGTGGAAAGGCAAAGCACCCCCCTCCTTCTCCACGATGCTCCTCCCCTAAACAACCTAACCTCCCCCCCACTACACACCTCCTCCCAATTTCTGATCTATACCGGAGCCATCATGCATTGATCGGCGTCTTATCTGGGCGATTATGCTACCCGGAGGGTCTGCCGTGAATTCACAGGGAGCCGAGACAGCTGAGCGCAGGAGCCAGCCCTGAGCGGCGGCGAACAAGAGCATGTCTTATCCCGGCGAGCAGCTGCTGCCGGCGTGAAGGGAGGATGAGGCCACGGGAGGAGACATCTGCCCCGGCACCCTCCGAGAGCCCCTGCTCTTCCAGAGCCATGTCCCGACCCCGGTGGGCTGCGCCACGCTCCAGGCAGCTTTGAAGTTAGAGGAGGCAGTTGTATTTAGAAAGGCAAGAGATGAACTGAAGATTAAACATGTACGGGAATTATCCTCACTTCATTAAGTTTCCTGCAGGCTTTGGCAGTAAGTATTTTACTTGCGTTTGCAATCTGTGCCTTCTGGGTGAGGTGGAGGAACTGATCCCACAGTAGGAATATGGGGGGGGGAGGGGGGGGTAAAGGGAATTTAAAAACATGTTTAACCTAGCTTGTATGCGGCTGTAACCTACGATGCCTGTGTGCTATGATTGAGGCTGTCCTGTGATTATACGTGCTGTGAACTTCAGCGCAGCCAAACCAAGCTGCCTGAAATTATGCAGGCTTGAGTCAAACCACGACTTTTTGCTCTGAAGTTTAGTATATGGCATTTGACAGATGCATGTATGCGTTTGTGTGTGGTGGACTGAATCTGTTCATTCAAAGAATAGGATCAAACCAATTAAATATCTTTCCAATTGCCTCTTTATTAAGTTGTTGGAGGAAAAAAATTACTTTTAAAACACAGAACGTCCCCCAAGAAAATCTGAAGAGGGCTCTTTCCTTGCCTAGTGGCTGTCTCCTGCCCTTGTGACACAGATACCACCATAATCGCGTGAAGCTGTGTCAGATTAGCCAAATGAGGCAGCACAGCGAGACAACGGTCTGCGAAGGGCTGCGTCTGCATGGCTGCGAGCCGCAATACCCCCGCGCACACCAGCCGTGAGCCAGCCCCAGTGGCAGAAACCAGAACCGCTCCTGGGGGGGAAAAAGGGCTTTGCAATTACTGGGGCGCTCTCGTTATTTTTATCTGAAGTTGTTATTCTTGCCCTAGCATGGGGGATGTGTAAGGGGAATGGGCCGAGGAGGTGTAGGGGAGCGGGCAGGTCAGAGTGCTTGGCTGCAAGGGACTGGGAGCACCCACATGTTGGCTGCTGGCAAAATATTGATGCCGCTCCAGGGAAGTTACAGTGCGTTGTCACTTGTGGATGTGCAAAGTCTTAGTGCCCCTGGAAAACTACTCAGGTTGTTCCCAGCCCTTCAGGGTGGGTAAATGCCTCCAGGACCCTCTCTGGAGGCCCCCGGGCTGTATACATCAATCTGTTATTTCTCTGCTAGAGAAGAGGTTTGTGCAGACATTGGATTGCACATGGGATGTTCCCACTATATGTGTGTGTGTGTGTGTGTGTGTGTGTGTATATATATATATATATATTTTCCATTTTTTTATCCCCTCCCTCTTGCACCAGATGCTCACCTCTGGTAATTCTCCAGCTCCAGAAAAGTCATTGGTATTGCATCAAGTCATCCTCAAGTTTCATAAGTGCTTGACTTTCCAAAATACCTTTTTTTAGGCAGTCTCTGCAGAAAAGAGATGACTTGTTGGAAGAGTCTATTGCTCACTGGTGTTTTTAAGGAACCAGCCAAACTCTCTCCTATTGCTGCAATAAGAGTGAAACAATGGAAGTGTTATTTGTATTTAATTTGTTGAGTATTACAAATTTGCAAGGAAGTGAAAGAGAAGTGACATTCAAACTGATCTCCGTAGGAACCAGGCACAGATCCCTGTAGAGACAGAGTTCACAGCGCTCAGCAGAGCCTTTGGGAGATTTCTAGGAGAGGAAATTGGTAATACAAGCAGAGGTAATTCTGCTCCACCAATAAAGGCAAAGGCACTATTCTCCATCCCACCAACCGTTCAATACACTGTGACTTTAACTTTAATTTAGAAGTATATTTAACTGGTGTTTTAACGTGCTTCTAACTTGGTTTAGAAAAACAGAAGAGTTTTCTGCAGGTGGACTGCTGACAGAGATGCAAAAGCATTGGCCAAGTTATGTTTTGGCTGCTTTAAAACAGTCGCCGTGGCCTGTCCTATGCTCCCTGGACACTATAGAGCTGCAGGTCACGGCTCACATCTGCACTACCCTCAAAGCTGGAGGGCTTCCATGCTCCTAAGACAGCTTGAGGGGCCTGGGGGCTTGCAGGTGGTGTGGGGGCTGCCTCACCCTGGGTTGTTTGGCCTCCAGAGAGGGATTTCTGGCTGTTTGAGGTGGCAATTGGTGCTCTGGCCAGACAACTTTAGGGCCCGTGGGCTGTGCAAGAGGACACTTTGAGAGGGATGAAGCAGGGGGAATCACAGTGACCATCAGTGGTGGTGTGGTGTGTCAGATGCCCACTGCTTTGGGATCCTCACCACAAAGCCCATGCCAGCAACCTGCATCTCTGGCAGGTCCACAATATGTTCATTGTCTTTGCTGTTCCCTCTCCTTTAAAAATAGCTACGAAAATGTTCCTTGTCCAGTTTGCGCTGTCACCATGAAGGGAGACATCAGGATGGTGGAAAAGGGCAGCGTCCACACTAGACTGTCGGCTTGTTGCATTCATCGTTCTTGCACTGTGTTGCTGGAGGGCAGAGTTAAGGTGATGTGGCTGCTCCTGTTCAGCATGTCTAGCTCTTAGTGTGTTTAGATTTCCTTTTGCTCTGAAATTCTGGGCTTCATTTTGAGCATAACAGCAAAAAGCAAAAAAGCTTGCTGTCTTTTTTGCGTTCAAGTAACTGTTGCTTATGCTTTAACTTAATTTTATCTGTGTGCGGGTTAGAAATAAGGTACGCATTTTTGATGGTGTGTAACCGTCACTTTGGCCTTAAATGTCTGAATAACACCATCGAATTTGAGAATGTACATGCACAAATTGGTAATAAGCACATCATTTGCAATGGGGAAAGGACAGGCTCTAAAGTCTTGATGAGTTTGCAGAGTAGCAGGGAAAAAGTGTTCGGATGAGTCACCCTTACAAGTCTAAAGCAGGAGACGTACGCTAAGGCAGATGGATTTGCCTTCACAGCCTGGGCTATAGGAGCAACGAAAGGGTTTCAAAATGTGGCTTTATTCCCCAGAAGGATGCATTTCATCCGGAGCCCAACTCCCAGGACAAGGAAAGATGCTGTGCTGGCTGTCCTCTCTCTCTGAGCACTCTCTGGCACAGTTGGTTGGGGACAAGAACTAACTTGGCTCCTCCACAAAGTCTCTTTTATTAGTACTCATGTAACTTGGCCTGTGGCCACACCACCTCCGGCTGCAATCTTGTCAGCTCTCCCAAGCAAAGCAGGGTTAGGCCAGGTCGTTTGGGGGATAGGGAGAGGAAAACCCAGGTTGTGCCTGGAGTGGGGCTGCTGCCTGGCACCGTTTTCATCTGTGATGGTCCCAGGTTTTGTGACCTGCAGGATGCTTTTTCCCTGGGTGTCACTGCTTGAAGACGGAAGAGGGCTCTTTGACCCAGCAGAAATATGAGAAAATACAGTGACTGGGCAACTCCTGCAGCTAGGGAAATACATATATATATATATATATATATATGTATGTATATATATATATGTATGTATTTATATATTTTTTTTTAAAGCAGGAGACACTTGCCCTCAATTGCCTGAGGCAGCCATAGACCCTGCAGCTCGTTAGATCCTTTCTGATGGGGACCTGTAACCTCTCCAGGAGGTTAAAGACCACTGTAGGAGTCTGAACATGTTTTTTTTCCTTGATGGATGCTGTGCTGGAGATGCCGCTTGCCAGGTGGAAAATCTGGTCAGACAATCATGAAAAACTCTTCAGGCCTCAAATTTAGCAACTTTTATTTCTTTGGAGATGAGAAACTTTATCCGACTCTTGTGTATTACTGGGGTCACCAGGGGGATGTGATACATTGTTAGGGTGAGTAACTTTGCCTTGCAGTCCTTATTTTAATTAGTTGACAAGCAATTGCTAAAGGGGTTGTTGGTTGGCAAGACCACCACAGTCACAGAGTTACCCTGTTATGCACGGTTCCTGTCAAAGTCACGGCAAAGCCTGTGGTAGCTTCTGTGGATTGTGCTCCTTTCTTCTCTCCTCCTTAGCTTGGCTTCCTGGGGAGAAGAATATGTGGTTATGCTGCAGGTGTGTGTTTTCCAAATGTCCTTGGACGTATTAAGCTATTGACCCACTGTCCAATTTCAGTCAAATCAGACTAAGACCTCAAAATAGCATCTGATGCTGAGCCTGCACCAGGGCAGGTGAATGTCTCGTGTGCTCCCAGCCCACTGCTGCTTATGGGCCACGGTTTTGGGTGGCCCCTGTTTGCAAGGACAGCGCAGGAGCATTACCTGAGAGGAGAAGGAGAAGCTCTTCCCACCGCCTGGAGAGCTGAGGGAAACTTTCTCCTGCTTGTTGGTCTCCTGCCCTGTGCAGATCCCTGTTGCAAAAGCCCCTGTTCACATTTGTGCCAGCACACCTCCAAAAATTTTTGCTCCTCTGACGTTAGCTGTCAGGGGAAGGCTGCATTATTTATTGACTCAGAGTTGAGTGGAAAGATGGATGCACAAAGGTTACTGGACCTTAAAAGCAAGGCAAAAATAATAACCTTTCTGTAGGATATTAGCATGGCGATCTGTCCTGCCTGTGGAAATCTGCTTGGACAGTTAAAAATATCACCAGAAAGGGAATAGTTTTCCAGTTTAGCTTCTGTGTATTAAAAACTACTTCTGCAGTCATATCAGCAAAACTTTGATTCCTGTTAACATGGGTTTACCTGCTACGTAACTGCATCCAGTTTCAGGAGTGTTTCTCACAGGTATTTCCCCTTGAAGGTCATCCCCAAGGACGAGCTGCCTGCCAAGTTGTACTTCCCACGCATGCCCGTGCTCCTCGGCTGAAATCAGCCCTTCTCTGCGTGTCTCTTCCCACTTCTTGGTGCTCTCTGATCTGTGGAGGTTGAAGTATCTGCAAAGTTTTGCTAGCCGTGTGTCAGGCAGGGCGATTTGCCCCTTTAGTTGTTCATGCCGATGAAATGAACCCTTTCTGTCTATATCTGAGGCCTGAGAGGCACACGTGTGTTTTTCATTATTTGAAGAGTTTGTTCCAGCTTTTGATTCTCTCTGATATTAAAAAGAAAACCGTGAAGGTTGAAAGTACCTCTAGGCTTGCCAGGGATCTGCAGGTCTCCGGAGGCCGGATTGCTTTAGGCCTTTGTTGAAGAAGGATCCCGGTGTTTAACATTGATACCTTTCCTCTCAAGGCTTTGCTAGGTGTTAGAGCTTTAACCACAACAAACTTGTAACCCATGTTGGTTAAATAGACAGTGTATGTAGGACTTGGATGTTTCTGGTGTCTGTGCATTCTCATTCCACTTTCTGCTCAAACAGAATTGCTGAGGCTGGTGTTTCCTGCCATTATTTGGTTGAAAATCAAGACATCTTTATCGGTTGCAGGCTGGACACTTCTCTTCCCACTGCCTTGGCCGAGGCATTTTTGGCCCTGTGCTCCCTTGCAGCTTGTCTTTTCTTCCATACCTGGCTTTAGCTGTGAAGCGCTGACAGCACAGAGGTATCCAAGCTGGCTTTATTGAGCCAGTGTTGGTCCTGGACCAGTTTAGCTGTGTTAGCCCAGACCTGGCTGTTTAGCTTTCGGTATGGTGGACCTGGAGCTCTGTGCTCTGCAGGTACACCCGTTGGACACCTACGCATCTACTGGGAGGTAGATGGTGTTCATCTATTCCTGATTTTGTGAGGCTGTTCATGCAAGTTTCCCACCTCGGACTAGGATTTTTGCGAAGATGAAGGTGAAACACAGATGGAAGTGGAGTATCAAAGCTTTGTGTCCTTGCTCAGCTTCGGTGGCTGGGGGGTGAATGTTGTCTATGTCCTCAAGGGCACTGTTTTTAAAATGCAGAGAGCAGAGTGGTTCTTAGGGTCTTCCCTCATTATTTTTTCTGTTGTCAGCAGAGTTGTTTATGCTGACATTAGACGTGATCCTTATTCTGAATGCTAAAGCAACAGGATGGACGTTGTGTCTTTCTGCACACTTCCAACCCACCGCTGCTCTTTGCAGCAGGTGATGTGATGCGTTTGCAGAGGTAGTTTGAAACAGCAAAGCACATGGAAGCAAGTTTCTTTTTAAACTTTGCTTCCTACAAAGAAAAGGCTAATGTGTGTGCCTGTCTGTACAAGAGAGCTCATGGAGGGTTGATTGAGGCTCTGGGTTCTCTGGACACTGCATGTGTGCAGTGCAGACATCAGAGAATCCACATGAGGTGGTTCCCTCCTATCTTCTCTTCCCCTGCTTCTCCAGGAGAGAAATAAATACGGTATCAGGCTTCCCTGAACCTACCTGTCCAAGCATTAATGGCACGGGGGGAGATAGGGGAGAAAGACATGAACAGCCCCATTTGTGGGGCCTGGCCAGTCTGGGAGCTGCATTCGGCTCCCGTGGGCAGGGGCTGTGCCAGCCGCGGAGCCCTCGCCTCCCGACACAGGGCAGCCCTCCGCTCTGCAGGGCCCCCTCGCAGCCGGCTGAATCCCCGGCATCGCTTGTCACCTCGCATTACCTGACGGACAGACTCCAGGCCCGCTTTGGTCTGTGTAAATGTCACCTGTGCTGAGTGCCGCTGGAGAGGCGTGGGCGGCCGGCCATGGCTGGCACGCAGGGCTGAGTCCCGTCTCCCCAGTACCCCCCCTGCTCTGTCCCAGAGCTGCTTCCCCACCGCAGAGCAGCTCCTTGCTGGTCCGGCTCTGCTGCCATGCTGATGTTTCTGTTTGTCCCCCAAATGATGGGAGAAAAGCCATGCCATCCCTGCAAACCCAAAGCCTTTCTGGTTGCTTTGTGTTGGGAGACACATGACACTCTTTTCAACCAAAAAGAATCAGACTTGCAATATCTGCTGTTTGCACTGTCCGAGCCAGCTTGGCTCCTTTGGACTGAAACAACTTTGAGGGTACTCAGCTCAGGGAATAAGTAACCCCGTTGTCAAGGATGCCTTGGCATGGCCCTTCCTGCACACCTTCTGCCAGCTGTTCAAATTGTCCCTCGCACAAGCTGATAACCTGGTAGCACTCACATCTTATATCCCTCTTGGAGTGCTCCCGTCTGAAAATGAGAAGCTGAGGGGAGTATTTCCGCAGGTGTGGGGGTTACACTTCTGCTCCCTCAGGGACTGCCTTGGCAAACTTATCCAAGGAAAGGACTGGAAGTCAAAGTTTGGACCACCTTGCAGGAGTGGTTTGCTTTGATTTACTTTTTTTTTTTTTTCTTTTTCTCCTTTTTAAAGTAGGGTTTGTATTACAGTTTGTAACAAATGGATGAAGTTGTTCTTTGGTAAAAAGAAAGTTAAAATTGAATGGGTGTTTTTTGGTTTTTGGGTTTTTTGACCAATGGGTTTGTCCCAGACCTGGCAGGACAGCATGGCCAGGCACCTTGGGAACAAGCTTATTAACTCTGTTTTGTGTCATCAGGCTCTAGTAGAGCCTGGCTTTACACCCACATGCTCTCCTGTAGATTTTCTCATTTATCTGTCCATCTCTACCAGCAAACACTCCTTGATGCATTCATGCATCCTCTTTGGTGTCCTGTTGCTGGGTAAGAGAGGAGGCACAAGCCCTCCAGGCTTCATGGCTTCAGCCTTTGATCCCATCCTGGGGGCTAGGAGATTCCCCTGGCTGTAGCCCTTGAACACGAGCACACCATGGGGCTTGCCATGGCAAGTAGTCTCCTTGGATGAAAGCCTTGCTCTGGCTCCATGAAACTTGGAGCCTTGCTAGTGGAGAAACAGTGGTGACAGTGTTTCTGTAAGGTCTGGTGTAAATGCAGACAGTTAAATAACTCTCCTGGAAGTCTTTTCTTGTTGGTTTAAATCTTAGTCATGATACTTTCAAAAGATGCCCTTTTCTGTGTTAATGGAAAAGGATGAAGAATTATTCTTCTCCTTAGCTATGCTGATGTGATAGATTTCTGCCCAGTCTCCCCTTCAGTGGCTTATTTTCCAAGCTGAAGAATCCTCAAAGGCAATGTTGTTTATCTAGTTGTTTAAAGAGGCATAAAACCAATTTCTTTATAAGTTTGTGCTATAGATGCTGGAGAGAACTGCATGCTATGGTACCAGACTACTCTCAGGTGATGAAAAATGCATTTGCTTTTCTTTGAAGCCGATAATGGCATATGTCTGGATGCTCCTTTTAAGTCCCAGGAAACAGCCGAGGTGCCTCTGTGAGCTCAATGCATCGGTAAGGTGGGGGCCGGGCAAACAACACATCTTCTGCCCACTGCTAAAGGCTCTCCTGGCAGCTGTCTCTGGGGTGAACGGCTTTTGCTCTTGGAAGCCATTACAAGGTAGGGATTTTGCTGTCTACTAACTGAAAACAGGCTGCGTGCCTCCATGATGGTGTCAGGGGGACGTGGGTGACTCTCTCCGGCAGCAGGCGGGAGGCCTGGCTCTGCCTCCAGACCGCCTCGCTGCCTCCAAGGCTTCTACCGCTGTCATTGAGCCGGCTTCCTCTTGCTGTTCATCGCTTTCCCACTGGGAGAATTGATCCAAAAAGCCAAAGCAAGAATTGACAAAGACCTTTTCTCCCCCTCCCTCTGCAGAATTAAGTCTGAAGTGGGTTGATAACAGCAGATCGAGTCCTCCTTGACTCTGACAAATGTCTTTAATGTTATTCAGCAAGCTGACCTTTTCCCGTCTTTATTGTGCATCTTCCCTTTGAATCAGATTTGATTGTTACTTCAGGTAAAATAACAAACACTGTCACGTAAATAACTTTGCAATAATGTTAAAAGGAGGAAAAAAAAAAACAAACCTCCAAACAAACAAAACACCGAAGCGCTGCCTTACTTGCAAATGCAATGGGAACAAGAATCCTCCGTGCCAGCCATGGAAAACCAACTGTGTGACCTTCCCAGACAACATCTTTGTATTGCTACTCCAGGGAATGGTCTCCTGTGCTGAAAAGCCAACAGAGGAAACAATGGTTCATTGAAATGTTAGCAACAGCTAATGCTAACTGGGGTTGGTAAATTCTAAGGGAGGGAGAAAAGGTCATATAAATTCTTGAAATACAGTTAGATACGTAACCCATCAGGACTAGTGGGCATTTCATGTCCAGATTCCCTCTGAATATTTGAGACCGACGTTACAGAAGGCAGTATTTAGGCCTTGGGTGAGGTGTTCAGCCTCAGAGGCTGCCCTGAAGTGACAACGATCAAGGTTATATTGCTTTTCTATGCCACCTCTTCCCCAGCAGGGTTCAGGGCCAGAATGATCTCATGGGGCTACTGTGAGGCTCAGTTTGGCAATGTGCACTGGAGCCCTTTAGTGTGGAAGGAGGAAACCCCCTTTCCTTGTGGCTGTGAGATTGTCTGCCCGGGCATGTCTGCGTGGCCGCAGTTTCTGCTCGACCTCGTACTAAGCGAGGAAAAGTAGTGGACAAAATGTTTTGTGGCTGCCTTGTCCTGCCGTCTGTGTTGCTAGCACGTCGTGGGCGGTTTCTGTCCTGCGTTTCTCCAGCTCCTCCTGAACATGCTGGCATCAAGTTTTGAGAGCTGGAGGAACGTGTGAAATAGCATGGTGGGGAAGGTAAGGGAGCGGGAAAGGGAAGAGCTGAGCCATGGGAAGAGAAAGAGGAGCCTGCTGAGCACGATGCCTGAGCCATTGCAGGGAGCAAAAGTGCTTATAAGACATGGGGAGTATTTTAGGGTTTCCAGCCTGGTCGGTGGGGATTTTTTTGTTTCAGATGTGCGCTGTCTCTAGAGCCAGCTTGGCCAAAAGAAATGGGATCTCTGGGAACACTTCAAGAGACAAACCAGCCTGAGGCAGGCAGGCAGCGGTGTCTTCTTCCAAGTCAGCTGAGACACTGAAGCAGTGAAGGAAGATTTGATTATTAAGTGTTAGCTTCGTAATATGTTTTGTTGCTGTATGTAACTCTATTTCCCGTACCATAACTAATGTTTTGCTCTTTCCCTTTATAGCATAAGGCATGTTTGCTGGCTGGCTTTGAGCCTTGGCCAGCATCTAAGCTGACACAACCAACGCTGGGCAGCTGATTGTTGTACAGCCAACCTCGCTCATAGTGTATGTAATCTTTGTGCTTCTCCCTGTAGATTCCCCTGTTCATGCCAGCCCCACATCTGTGAGCCCATCGTCAAGCCTTTCCACGGGAAATTCAGTGGACGGGCACCACAACTACCTCGAGGCCCCTGCAAACGCCTCCCGGGCGCTGCCGTCCCCCATGAACGGGATCGGGTCTCCAGTGAACGCGCTGGGCTCGCCGTACAGAGTCATCGCGTCCTCCATCGGCTCACACCCTGTCGCTCTCTCCTCAGCCCCGGGCATGAATTTTGTGACACACACCAGTCCGCAGGTGGGTTAATGTGCACACTTGCTTTGCTACCACTCGCAGTGCTCGGAGACTGGGGTACAGCTCAAACACTTGAGGGAGTGGGTTGGCTGGTAGAATCTGGTGTGTTTTGGCCACTTAGGGAGATCATCTGTAAAGAACAATTTCCAGCATGTGAATCTTTCTTCATAAATCACCATGGCACAGGCACAGAGAAGACACCTGTATATATTTCAAAATCCCTTCACGGTAAGGGCAGAGAGCCAATTCCCAGGTCTGTTCTCCCCATGGGTGTGATCCAGTTCCCCTCCGCTGCGTCTATTGCAGTGTGTATAATTACTGTACATGGAAATAATCGGGATAGCCGAGGGCTGCAGCATGTGAAGCATTCCCCTTCCTCCTGTAAAAAGATACCTGCTTTGTTTCATTGTTTGGAAAGGAGACAGACTTTCTAGAGAGAGACAAATGTTACTGCTAAATGCCAGCCACGTACCGTGTTGCATACAAACTTCGCCTGAAGAAAAATGAAGCGCTCCTGTCCTTACTGCCTGAGCTCACTCAGGTGCTGAAGTTTCCCCTTCAGACAGGGCGGACACCCAGGGCTTGGGGTCGGTGCCTCCCCAGAGCCACGGATGGGCTGGGAGCCTCCTGGGGTGGCTCTGTAGGCTAGGGACAGGGACATGCTGCCCCAAGAGCCTGGCACCTCCTCCGGCATGGCTGGGACCAAGGTGGCAGTGTGGAATTTTGATTGTGTGGTGAAACACCCTGGGAGTACAGATTTAAGTGGAAATTCTGCCTTTTATTAACAAGACTTTGTGTTTTATTAGTGGGACCTGAAGGTAGGGAGTGCTCAAGAGCCTCATGGCTCCTGCTGAAGAAGCAGCAAGGAGATCGTCTCTGAGCCCCAGACCCTGCTGCCCAGTCTCCACGGTCTATCTGAAGCTCTTCCCAGTGCCTGCCACCAAGGCTGGGAGAGGATGGTGTAGGGAGGCCCCTGGAGAGGTCTTGAGGGATTTGTCAGGTTTGGCTTACCTTTGACCAGCAACCTCAACTCCTGCGTGGGTCTGGGCTGTCTGCTGTGGGTGTACTGGGCATCCTTCTTCCCCTGGCACCACCCAACTGTTCCCCATTGACCTGACGATATTTGTGCCTGTGGCATCCCAGGCAGGTCATTGGTGGTGGTGGAGCTGGTGGCGGCGTTGGCTGCATGGAAACCTTTGCTTTGGGGCTGGGAAGGCTCTGGGAAGTGGTTTCCCCAATCCAGGCACTGCGCCAAGTTCCAAGGAACTGGTTTAATTTGTGTTGCCTCTAATGCAAGGAGACAGCTGGGCCTTGGGGATTCGGCAGGGAGGCCGCTAATGGATTTGGGTTCAAGCAGTTGTCCCAGATATCATCCATGATTGCACTTAACCTGCGGGAGTCAAGCTCCGAAGACATTGATGGCTAAAACTGCCCCATTTCTCCCTCCACGTACACCCTCTCTCCCTGTCATTGTCTCAAAGTGCAGCCAGAGAGAAAAAGTGGTACCTGAGCTCTGAGTAACATTTTAAACCATAAAACGTTCCTCCTGGCTCAGCATCTTGCCAAGAAGAAGTTTCCAGGGTAAAAAAAGTGGCTGGACACTTGTGTGGAGGAAGGGGTTGATTTCTCTCTTCCTTGGACCAAGTTTGGATTTTGAAGCGTTAAGGATTTACGGCTGCCCAGTGCCCGGGCTGAGTCTCCACTGGGGAGAGCGAGCCTCTGGGTAATTTTTTCCTATCACTTTTATTTTCCAGTGCAGCAAAACAAGCTGGCTCCTAATGTGGTAATTTTGCTGGATAATTTGTATTTTCAATGTCATCAGCCTGTTGAAGCTTTCAGAATGAAGGGACAGGGCTGAGAGAAGATGAAAATAGGCTTCATCTTCTTGTTTTTCTAATGACGTGCAAAAATCCCAAAGGGATGAACCCCTCTTGTTCTTTGCTGAAATTCCCTGTGGAAATTATTATACTTTTTCATGGGAAATGGGCAGTTTCTTGGAGCAAACGGAGAACTTGCAACAACATACATGAAACAACAACGTGCATGAAGTCTAGTGGCTCAGATATTATGGAGACTGTAACGAAGGCTGTAGCTGGATTTTCACCCAAAGCCTTGTTTTCTATCCCTACTTCTGCCCTCTTGCTGGGAAGTCAAAATTTAGCTGATTAGCTGATAAATTGCAGCAGCTGTTAAAAACAAGCTCAGTGATGAAGAAACCCTCCCCAGCCCTCAAAGCATGGCAATGGGAAAGATGATTTGATGGTGGTTTTGGAGAGATGTTACTCTGCCTAGACAATTTTTGACAAGACGTGCTCAATGGCCCTTAATCCTCGCTGCCCTGCCAACAACAGCTCGAAAGGCAAATAGCAATAAAACGAAGCCCTGGGCAACATTAGGCTTGGGTCTCTAATCGATGTTGGTTTGTAACCTTTAACTGGCAGCAGCTGTGAGCAGCTCCTCTGGGGATCTCAGCTGGGGGCTCTGAGCCATTCGCCTGCATCTCACTGCAGCTGACTTTAGATGCTCAGCCTGCTCTCCCTTATTTTTTTTTTTTTTTTTTTTAATCTGGCAACACCGAATCTGCTCTGTTCTCCAGCCTGTGATAGTGTTTGGGAACCTGAGTTCCAGGGAGTGACCAAGATAGCCATGTTTTCATGCATTTATGCAGATTTGCATATCACAAGTCAGGGAAGCTAACCCACTTAGCACTTATTTAAAAAACAAAAACAAAAAACATCATTATAGCTTCTCTGTCCATGCAGCAGTGCAGGTTTAATTGCAACAAATCGCCTGGCTGCTTCCTTACTAAGCTGTTAGCGCTCGAGGCTGCAAGGAGCCGGCGATCAGCATCCTGTAATGAAGCGGGCAGGATCCCACCAGCGCTGTCGCTTGGAGGCTGTAACTGAGCAGCTGAGGGTTGCTGCCTGCCCTTTTCCAGCTCTGCTTAGTCCTGGCTTCGGTTACAGCATCAGGACAGGGTGAGAGGCAATATCTGCTACCAGGCATCTGCTTAAACCACTCCAGCTGGATTCACCAGAGGATGTCTGTCTGCCCATGGCAGCCCCATGGAGTGGCTGGGGATAAGCTTGTGGGATGAGCCCAGCAGGGGCAGCAAGGGAGGGGTCAGCTCATTTTGGGGTTGGTTTCATTGAGGTGTATGAGTCTCAACCCTCTAACCTATCTTGTGGCTTCTGCAGCTCAACATCCTGAACAATGTCAGCAGCTCAGAGGACGTCAAGCCTTTGCCAGGTCTCCCAGGGATCGGGAACATGAATTATCCATCTACAAGCCCAGGATCCTTAGCCAAACACATCTGTGCCATCTGTGGGGACAGGTCCTCGGGTAGGAGGTTTTCTTTCTTGGGGAAGGCTTTGTGCAATGAAAACTCCCCTGACGCTCTGAAGCAAAGCTCGCGCAGGAGTGAGCACTGCGGAGGCTCGCTGGGGCCATACTGGCACTGCAGGATTCATAGCTGGGTCTGGCTCACCCAAAGGCAGGCTGTCTGTTTTGCAGATTAGTTGCCCTGCGCCCAAAAGAGAGCAAACCTAAAAGCCATGCGCATCTCCCTTATGCATATAATCTCATTTTACATTTTGTCCCTGTTTATCAAAGGTAAATATATCAAAATCACTGTGTTCTTATTTACCTGTGCTTTGTGTTAGCTGGCCTTTGCCTGTGCCTAGGTTTTTCTCTCCTACCTCAGAGACCTGCAGCCTGGCCGTGCCTTGCACCCCCCCCTCCATATCAGTGCACCCCATTTGCTGCCTATTCTGCACTTGCACTGCAGCTAAGATGTGCCTCCATATCCTTCCCCTGGGATGCGGTCCCTCCTTATCACAGGAAAGCAGCGGCCTTATAGTTTGACCGCTGCTGGTCACTATTCCTGCTAAGAGCCACTAAAGCCAAGTCCGGCCTGCTAAGGTGATACCCTGCAGCCATTTTTTTCACGTTTGGGGTGGGTTTGAGCTTTTTCCACGCTGTAGGGAAGGGCAGATGCCTGCCTGCCCGCTGATGGCCTGCCCTTGCCTCCCCAGGGAAGCACTATGGGGTGTACAGCTGTGAGGGCTGCAAAGGCTTCTTTAAGAGGACAATCCGGAAGGACCTGATCTACACCTGCCGAGACAACAAGGACTGCCTCATAGACAAGCGCCAACGCAACCGCTGTCAGTACTGCCGCTATCAGAAGTGCCTCGCAATGGGGATGAAGAGGGAAGGTATGTGTGGGCTGGTGGAAGGAATGAGCTTTTAGAAATTTTCCTCGCATTCATTAGGGCGAATCTGTTTCTTGGTGGCCCTCCAAGGCTGGAGCGTCGTAAAAACCCACGCTGACAGCTTCAGGGCATTTTTGACCTCGTTTTGTAAAGGAAATGAGGCTGATGGGGAAGCTATTGCGCTGTAATCTTCTTCACATCCCACCTAAACGCACATACTGGTGACTCTTGAACCTATTAACCAATTTTGACCCAAGCTTGCCTTTAGTTAGTGGCCCTTAATGGCCTGGACCCCTTGTACCCCTGTAAACCTTTGCTGTGGGCAGCACCCAACAGTGAGGAGTCCTGCAGCCTGCTTGTCTCCTGTGTGAACAGCAACCTCCTTTTTTGTTTTCAACTTCCTGGCTTCATTTGTCACCTAATTCTTGCACTGAAAGATGAGGGTGGATGATTTCTTTCTATCTTTTATTCTGTAGTGCCCTGTCACTTCCACTCTTAACCTCCCCTTTGGAGATGAGCTGTGGTACAGCTCGCATCCTGTGGTGGCTTTGTGCTGCAGGAGAGAGCCGTATGGAAATGCTTCATGCAGCCTCTCCCATGTTCCACATATGGGAGTGGAGCAATCCCCAAAGGACCGTGTTTCTGGTACAAACCGCCAAGGTGTTGATCTGGTGCAAGGATCCAACCTGAGGCAATTGAACTTAAGGGATTTTTGCACTGACTTGGAGGAAGCCTCCAAAGAGCTGCTGAGTGTGACGCGTGTTTGTGGTGGGTCCTGCAGCCCTGCCTCTCCTCCCACACAGCTCCAGAGAGTGCAAAGATCTTTGTAAAAGCCACCACTGAGTGATTCTCTGCTGCAGGCAAAGACAAGCCCAGCGGCATGGGTGTTTATCTGTCTAACTCTGCCCCCTGCAGCTAACTGCTCCCTTGGTAGAGCAAGGACCGCTGAGCTGTATTGTCTCCCAAATTGTACTGACAGATGCGAGGTCAGGTAGTGACAAGTAGCACAGCTTTTAAACTGCTTATTTTTTCCCCAAGATAAAATAACTGTTCCGCCTGCAGGGTTGAATGCCAGCAGGCAGTGTAGCTGTCCCTTTTGGTGGCCACGCTGTCGCCCTGCGGAGCACGCCAGTTGCTCCCTGTGCAGGAGGTCAGACAGCGCAGGGCAGAGCCTGGGAAGGAAGCTATAACGCTGGGCACAGGCTGAGCCTCATCCCATTCCCTGTAGCATCATCAATGCTGTGTTTCCTCAACCATTTAGGACAGCAGGGGACCGTCAAATGCCAGGCTTGAATCAAAAACCTAATTCCAGGCACAGCTCTTCCTTCCAACTGGGTGCAAAGTGGTTCAGAGGACCAGGGTGTCAACACAACTTTCCCTTTACACAGCCTGAAAATTTAAACCCCAGGATCCTGGTGGATCCTACAGGGGTTTGGCTGCAATAATCGCAGGGGCTTTCTGGGAGCTACAGAAACTGGGGACAGATTTCAGCTTGAGCAAGGAATCCTGGATGAGTTTGGGGGCTGAGGGTTGGGACTGGTATTTCCTTTGCATGCTCACTCTTCCACTAAGATTTTGATGACTTTAGAAACACTTCCCTGGCTTCTTCCTGTCCACTACCCTAAAGATGACAAATGCTTCCCCCATCTGGCTGGCACATATGTGTGTCCCGTGTTGCCCTCCCTCACCAGCGCCAGCCTGGATGCCCCACTGAGCCATCTCCTTGGGTGCTGCCAGTTCCCCAGCAGCTGGGCCGTGCTGGGAAGCACATCTTCCCAGCTGGGAGAAATGCAGGGAAGCGCTGAGCATTGCAAAGCGGTCCTGAGTCTCGGTGCTGAGGAACCTCCTGTGGTTTGGCCCCTCCCTTGAAAGCACCCTAACATAAGGCAAGGTAAGGCAAGGGCTCATTTCCTGATGCCACGGCGAACAGCAGCGCTGTAAACACAAATGGGAAAGAAATCTCCTGGTGCAAGTATCTGACCTACAAGCTTGTCACACGCTTCTTCCAGCAGCACTTACCTAATTGAGAAAATAGGGATCAAGTTCTCCCACAGGCTTGTTGTGAGCTGCGGGCTTGCTGAGCTGGCCCCTTCCTTGGTGTCCCCTGGTGCTTATGCAGGTCCCCTCTCCTCTTAAAGGTGCCTTTATCCCTTGGCCTTGGTGGTTTTCCCTCTCCTCTGGATACTGACTGCCTGGTGCTTAGCTAACCCGTGGGGGAGCCATTAACCTGTTGGATAGTGAAGCTCTAACGTCTGTGGGGCAGGGGCCAACTTTGCAGCTACCTTCTCCCCCACTGAAGCTTTCATTTCAGGTGTATAAATGCCTACAGCTCAGGACAGGCCATTCTTTGAGACCAGGCCAGCTGCACACCTGTCCCTTAGGGGCTATGGGGCACTTCAGGCCCCTGCTTGCTGCTGTAGGCTGTATTTTAGCCTGGAGAAAAGGAGGCTGAGGGGAGACCTTATCGCTCTCTACAGCTCCCTGAAAGGAGGGTGTAGAGAGGTGGGGGGTCAGTCTCTTCTCCCAAGTAACAAGCACTAGGACAAGAGGAAATGGCCTGAAGCTGTACCAGAGGAAGTTTAGATTGGATATTAGGGAAAATTTCTACACTGAAAGGGTTATCAAGCGTTGGAACAGGCTGCCCAGGGAAGTGGTTGAGGCACCATCCCTGGAGGTATTTAAAAGCCGAGCAGACATAGTGCTTAGAGACATGGTTTAGTGATGGGTTTTGTCAGAGTTAGGCTGATGGTTGGACTCGATGATCTGAAAGGTCCCTTCCAACCTGGGCAATTCTATGATTCTATGCTCACGCAGGGGAGTGATGCCGGCAGGACTGTAGTTTTGGGACGTTTCTCTCCAGCAATGAGCTAAATGATATTGACACCTACTGGTCAGGTCTTTTGGCTTGCTTGTTTGGTTTTTTTAGCAGGATTTTCTTATTTCCCTTTGGAATTTCTCCAACAAAAGCGTGCACCCAGGACTTCTCTTGAGCACGAGGCTTGGCATACTGCGTACACGTGTCCTACATGGACCTGTCCTCCACGGACCTGTCCTCCACACACCCAGCAGCCCTGGGAGTTAATAACTGAGATCTGGAGAGAGTTTCAGTGATTCAGTCAGTAGATATTTTGGAAAATGTACAGAGTTGGTAAAAGAGGGGCATCTGAGGTGCTTGGAACTGCTTTCTAGTGGGGAGGGCAGGGAAGAGAGGTGGTGGGGGGAGAGGTGATACCAGGACTGGGCCAGGCTGGGTGAGTGATTGCTCAGGAATCCGGCAAGCAGCACGTGCGGATCTAGCTGGGGGTGAGGGACCATCTAGCCCTGCTGCTGGGTGCTCTGGCTGCCACGGGGCTGTTTGAAGCACGCTGTAAGTACAGCAAACCTCAGTGTCTGGGTGCTGGGTCCCTCCTGCTTCCTCCAGCATCTAGTGACAGCTGAGTCCAGGCTGCCACCTGGAGGTATCAATTCCTCTTGCCTCTATTCTGGAGCTTCATACCTTGGAAATAGCAACTTTATGTCAAATTTGGAGCCTACTGTTCTACAGCAACCCCAAAGTTATTGGGGGGTGGTGGGGGTAGCCATTTGAATGGATATACATCTGAAATAGCCATTTATTTTCCGTTCTCCCCCTCCTGAGGGGGTTTCTCATCCCTCCTCCCAGAGGCAATGGGACCCACTGTGAGCAAGTAGGTGGTGCTGTGGGTGTAAAGAGCTGCGTTTCTGTCCTGCAGCTGTGCAGGAGGAGAGGCAGAGGAGCAGGGAGCGGAGCGAGAATGAAGCTGAGTCCACAAGCAGTGGCAGTGAGGACATGCCCGTGGAGAGGATCCTGGAAGCTGAGCTGGCAGTCGAACCCAAGACGGAGGCATACAGCGACGTGAACACAGAGAGCTCAGTAAGGGGCACTAAAATCACTTGCAGCTTGAGATGAGGGCCTTCACGGTGCGATTTGAAAGGACAAATCCCATGTGAACGGCTGGCACGTTGCAAGGGGTTTTTGCTTTGTACCGCCTAAAAATCCCCTACAATTCTTCTTTTGAAGCTACTCTGAATGACAACTGGAAAACAGCCTATACGTTATTTTCCTAGCAATTTTTTTTCCGGTTCCCTTTGGTTTCAATGAGTAGATACGGCAATAGGTGGATGCCAGAGAGCCTGAACCCTGTGCTGGCTTCCACAGTTGCACAGCCCTGGGCACTGCTTGTCTGTCCCAGTGACCAAGACTGCAATGGAGTTGGACACAGCAGGTTTACTGCCATGGCTTTACTCTTTTGGATAAAACTGCTGTTCAGAGGCTGCTTGATGGCTTTTAGATGTGCCCCGGGAAGCAGGACTGCAGCCCGCCATGCAGGGCTTGCTTTGCAAAGAACAGCAAGCAAACAGAAAAGTCTAGCAACCAGCTGATTTGGCTGGTTGTAGAGGGGATAGTAGTAATTAATATCTTCTCTTTTCAACAGTGCACAGCTGTGATTATTGGCAATTTGATCATTTTGCTGGTGGCTCTGAGTATCGTTAACTTAATCTGATACTGTGTGCAGTGCAGACAGCGATTATCAAAGATTTTTACATTAACAAATTCTCCTCTTTTCCTCTGCTCTTTTCCTTTTGATATCACTCTTAATTAGACAAACGACCCGGTCACCAACATATGTCACGCGGCTGACAAGCAGCTCTTCACGCTCGTTGAGTGGGCCAAGCGAATCCCCCATTTCTCTGACCTGACTCTGGAGGACCAAGTCATTCTTCTCCGGGCAGGTAACGTCTCCTACCTGTGGCCTCTGGGGCTATTCCTGGTGTCCCTGTCCCTTCTCTGGGCTGCGTGCCGTGCCAGCCAGGCTGGATGGTGAATCCATCCCTGCTGTCACGGGGCGAGCGACCCATCCTGAGCCATGCCGAGCGGTTGGCAGAGGCTGTGGATGGGGCAGCAGAATCTGTGGTTTGTTCCCCTCTTCATACAGATGTGTAGGAGGACTGGGGGAGAGGGAATAAATGTGTCTTGTTAATGGAATTCTTATAACTACAGAACTTACTATGTGTGGGGCACGTTAGCATGCAATGTGCAAAATGATGTAAAGGAGTTGCTGATGCAAGAAATATGGTTTTTTTGATGAGGAAAAACTGGTGTCTTTCCCCCCTCCTCCTCCCCCTCCTTTTTTTTTTTTTTTTTTTTTGGCACTTTGGATATTTTTCTGCACGTTCCTTGCTGCTGGCAAGGGTGCAGTTGGTATCTGGGGTCCCATCTCTCCTGTGAGCTGAGTCTGAAGCCAGCATGGAGAAACCAGCTCTCCTGCTCCATGTGGAACTGATTTTATTTTATTTTTTGCTGAACTACCTCTTGTGTCTTGCACACCTCCTCTCGCAGGCTGGAATGAGCTGCTCATTGCCTCTTTCTCCCATCGCTCCGTGTCGGTGCAAGACGGCATCCTTCTGGCCACGGGCTTGCACGTGCACCGCAGCAGTGCTCATAGTGCTGGTGTGGGCTCCATCTTCGACAGGTACGTGGCCTGTTTCTCTCATCCTCTAGCAGTGGCAGCCAGGCTGGCTCTGTCTTTCCCCTCTGAATAGGAAACATGTCCTTAGTGAGAACTACAGCAAACTCATGGTGATTTGGGTTTAGCTTAGAATGAGGAGGGGACACTTGACTGGCTTAAAAACCAAGAATGGGATGAAAGCGCCTTGGAAATGGATTTGCAGAAGCAGATCCTTGGTTGGGTGTGCAGGGGGATGAATGCTTCTCTGCCTTCTCTCTAAGAGTTTGCCTTAACTGGATCTAGAGCTAATACTGATGAGCAAGAGCTTTAGCTGGCAAAGCCTTAAAACCTGGCTCGCTCATATAACGACTGCATGTGTACTGTCCGTGCCATGCCTGCTCCCTCCCTGGCAGGACATTGTGTGACCATTCTTACACAACTGGCACGTGTAAGGATGGTGCCCATATTTCACACAGCGAAATGTGGAGGAAAAACCCATGTGGTTTTCCTCAAGTTGAGTGCAAATTGTTCTCCATAGTCCAAACAGAGCACAGAGGGCATCCGCTGAGCAAAGTGAGAACGGGAGCGAATTTGATGCTCAGGTCCATGGATGCTGATGCACATGTAGAAGAGCAGTGTGTGGCGTGGCCGTCCCTCAAAGCTGCCTCTTCCTGCAGAGAGGAATTGGGGACATTCCCAGTGCCTGTCCCAGATGCTTTTCAGCCCCCAGCCTTGGTTGCCAATCCCTGTCTCTGATCATCTGCGTACCCATGTCCCCCACATGCAGGGTTCTGACAGAGCTGGTGTCCAAAATGAAAGACATGCAGATGGATAAGTCGGAGCTGGGGTGCCTGCGAGCCATTGTCCTGTTCAACCCAGGTAAGTCTGAGGCCTGGGGCAGTCCCAGGTGACACACACGCCCTCAGGGCCATGGCAGGTCACAGGCGGGAATGCTGTGGCAGTGAGCATCAGGACTGCAGACAGACTTGTCCCAGTCCCTGAGTGCATGGTTAAAGAGAACTTGAGTCCTCTCTCACCCATGCACGCGGGGGAAGGCTCTCCTCTGCAGTGATTTCTTCCCTACCTGTATTCTCTCCCTCGTCCAGATGCCAAGGGTTTGTCCAGCCCCTCAGAAGTGGAATCGCTGAGGGAGAAGGTCTATGCCACTCTGGAAGCCTACACGAAGCAGAAGTACCCTGAGCAGCCGGGGCGGTGAGTGTCCCCAAGCATGGCAGGCAGCACAATTCCCACCTTGGAAAGAGCAGACCAAGGCAGGGGTGTCTGGGCCACCTTGGGCTGGACCCCCAAGCAAAGAAAGAGCAGGACATCAGCCAAAATTGCCAGAAGCAGCCCAGCTCCTGCAGGCTGGCCCGTCCTCTCAGTGCCCTAATTCTGGGCCAGAGCCTTTAGGGTCCTCGCAAGATGCAGTTTTCTTGCTTTTCAATCCAATCCTACCCTCTGCTGGCCAAAGCTCTCGAAACATCGGCAGCCGGATCCCTCCTCATCACCGCCAGCCAAGTGATGCGCCCACAGCATCTTCTGCTATTTTTGGCTCTGGATGTGGCTGCGGAGCACTAGGAGTGGGGTGTTGGGGAGGGGGAGGCAGCCTGCCCTCTGTCCCCCCCTCGCAGCTGTGCTTCCAAACAGGAGGCAGCGGCTGGCAGAGGCACTTGCTGTGAGGGGTTGTGCACCCTCTCGGGGGGCCGGGGACTTTTGAAGGCTGCTTCAAGAAGGATTTCAATGGCACCATGGAGATGCAAGTCACTAGTTTAAGTCGTGGCTGGGGAGGCAATCTAGATATTTTATTTTTTTTTTTGTTCTTCTTCATGGAAGTTTTAAAAATGCTAAATTCTGTTTTGAAAAGATACATATTCCCCTCCACACATGAGGAGAAAAACACTTATTTCTCTGCTTTGAAAGCATAAGGGAATCTAAGCTAGAGGACTCTCTAAGGCATTTTTTGGGGAGCATTCAGGCTCTGCTCTCCTGTGGCCCTGGTGCTGGCTTGGAAACTCGTGGGAGAGGGTGGCTGCATGCCTCTGACTCTTCTCTCCTCCTTCCAGGTTTGCCAAACTCCTCCTGCGCCTGCCGGCGCTGCGGTCCATCGGGCTGAAATGCCTGGAGCACCTCTTCTTCTTCAAGCTGATTGGGGACACCCCCATCGACACCTTCCTCATGGAGATGCTGGAGACACCCCTGCAGGTCACTTGAGGGTCTGGTTCCACTATGCCCAGACCCTGGTCCCCCCTGCCCCTGCACAGCCTCCTGCCCTTCTGCTCTGGGTCTACAAGAGCTCAAGAAATGTCCTCCGCCCTCCGCTCCTCCTCGATGGGATTGTGTTTTTGTACAGCTGTAAATCACCCCCTCTAACCCTCCCTGGCCTGGCTGTAGGGGGTCACAGATCCTCCGACCGGTTAACCAGTCCCTTGCCCCCCTGTACAGATAATTGCTTTAAATTATTTTTTCACTCTCAATAAAAGCCAACGAAACAAATAAAATAATATATGAGAGAGGCACTGGTTGGAGCTGGCAGAACAGCATCCTCTTTTGTCACAGGTCTGGCTTGGGATGGGGCTGAGGGACCTTCCTGAGACTCTTGGGCAACCCAAATCAGGGCAGGAACATCACTCGGGATATCACTGCGGGTGCTGATGGGCACAGTCCTCTGCCTAAGAGAGAACAGGTATTGCTGCTCCTTGCTCCTGCTAAGGAAAGATCTGGAGAAACGTGTTGCTTTGAACCAGAACGTTTTGTTCTACCATCTTAAAAAGAAATTCTTGGAATTTTTGAAGTAATTGAAAAAGTATGTTAAAAAGTCACAGTTTTGTGTGGGTTTTTTTTTTTTTTTTCTTTTTTCCTGAGCTAGTCCAGCCACGGAAGGAAGGACCAAAATTTTAATCCAGGTGGTGTATTTTGGGGTGACCCAAACCTGTGTGCTCAGGGATAACTTTCATTTTTCTGAAGCTTCTGAGGCTTTTTTTTTTTTCCCCATATTATTTGCAATAGAAACAGGCTCTTTGGCCCCAAATTTATAATCTCATACCTCCATAAGTGAAACTTGCAGAGAGAGAAAGCACAAGACCCTCTAACAAAACCTGCCTCAAACGTCTTTCCTCTGCTCAAATGGCACTGCTGGAGCTTCCCATCGCAACCGAGCTAACCGGAGTCAAGCAAGTTAAAGACTCGAATTTGTTCAATACATGGAGTTTATCCTGGTGGGAAAACATCCTCCCAGGAACCCAGCGCAACTGGCTGTATTATTATTCATAAAACAGGTGTAGTGTTAAGTGATCTGCCCCTTCTGACCCTCTCAGCAGACAGTACGGTGAGATGCAGCCGTGCTTCGTCTGTCCGCGTGACAGATTGCAACGCTGCCGCTCGGGGAAGTTTGAGGGAAAGGAGTGGTGACAACAGGAAAGAAAGAAGGATAAAAATTAAGCATTTTGTTAAAACTGCCGCGTGGGGATATGATTCATTCTCCAGTATTTCACTGTGAAAAGGAGGAAAAGAGAATCAAAAAAGCAGGAGAAAGAAAGAAAAATCCAAAATTATGGGAACTGTAAGAGTCTTTTTTTTTTCCCCCAGTGTCATAAAAAACCCACAACACTCAGGGAGAATCTCAACAGAGGTGAAAAGCATTGACTAAGAGACTACTTTTAATTAAAAAGGTAATTTTTCCATTTAAAAGGGAAGTGTTTAAAGACCGAAGCTATTCAACCTGCTCGTTGTAAAACTTTTGCCAGAGTTTGAGATGCTGCATGCAGGCTGTGCTGGGGTGGTACCCGCCCCACGCTGCTGGTTCGACAGAGCGAGAGGTTCTCTCCGGCCTGGGCTGCTACAGGCCTCCCCTTCCAAGATCTGTGGGCTTCTAAGAGCTGGTATCCAGCTAGCTGGGTTGGGTTTCTTTTCTGGTTATGAAGCCCTGCGTTTCTCTTGACATCCCTGCTTTGAGGTTTGGTAGTTGGCATTAGCAGGCCTAGCAAGAGAAGGGCTGCAGAAGCTGATGCCACCTTCTGGAGACAGGCCACATGGTATTAATGCTTTTTCTTGAAATAGGTAGGGGAAAAGCTGAGGGTCCTCATGTCTGAGTGCTATTTTAGAGCCCTGCAGCACTCAGCGGTAACTCAGGGTGTGCTTTGGCTCTGGGGCGAGCTGCTGCAGCACCGTGGGCTGAGCCAGCTGAGGAGGACAGGATGCTTCCACACCAATAATCTCTTTCAGGAGCTCACAGACTCTCCTCAGCACACAGTCGTTGCAGCTGTGATCATGAGGGTTTACATGAGAGCTGCAAGGCTGGCATTTAATTTGGCCAAGACATCCAAAAGTGTTTGGGCCATGCTCAACCCTCTCCGATAGGGGTTTAATGTAGACAACGTGATGCCTCTTGGTGGGTTAATTTGAGTCCATGATGAGGGATTCGGAGTTCCTGGTACTCTGTGTCAGCAGAACAGCTCAACACATGGGTAACAAAAAAATAAACTGGGCAGCAGAGTGGGATCTAGCGCCTAGCTCCGATGGCCCTGCATGTGCCCACTGCAGTCAGTGCAAGCACAGCTTGCGAAGTCCCATGAGCAAATCCACCTCGACTGTCTTGATGCTGATGTCGGTCCGCTGCCTGCGAGCAAATCCAGACCATTGCCTGTGATGTGAACGGTCGCTTCTTGAAGTTGGAAGTGAAGGGATACGATAACCAAGACTGGGGCGGGAAGTCTCAAAGTGGCCATTTGTGGGACACCCCCGTGCTTAGTAGTCTACCTTGAGACCCTGGAAAGATGGTCTCTGGGTTCTGGTCCACAAGGTCTCCAGGTTGCAGAGCGAACAGGGCTTCTCCCCTTTCTCCACGTGACTAGTGTGGGTTTTTTGAAAATTTTTTGCGCTTGATCATCTGCTTAACGCCCACCCCACCGCGTGCTCCTTGACCCTGTGTCTGGTAGGACAGCAAGACCATAAGACAGGAGTGTGGCTTCTGTGAGTAAGAAACCACTTGCTTGTCTGAAAATGTCACTAGCATACGGCTATCCTATGCAGAGGAAAGAAGTCATTGAGCAACTGAGGTCTGACGCAGTCTCCTGAACCTGGTCCTAACCCTCTCATTCCTCATTCATGTGGGCCTCTATACAATGGTGTCCAAATGCTGCCCATGAGCAGTGCCTCCCCCAGCCTTGCAGAGCGTGGGGGCTACTCTCTAAAGACACCCAACGGAGCAAACCTCACAACAGTTAGTACTAACTCACCAGTGTGGATTTCCTTCAGGATGAATTGCTGTGGAAGAACATCAGCTTGACGTAGCTGGAACTTACCTAGTCTGCAGCCCTGCAAAAACCTAATTTTCATAAAACAGCAGAAATTGCCGTCATGGATAAGCCAAAGAAAACGTCTGTCCTTGCACATACACTCAGGCCCAACTTGTGTGGAGTTACAGCAGCACAAAGAATTCAAAAATAGCACTAAAGAACTCAAAAATCGAGAAATACCAAAGTTTAAGTCCCTTCCAATGTGGGCATTTTTCCTTGCAGACGTTTGCCGTGATGGTGCCTTCAAAATCCAGGCACATCATCCACTTTTTAGGCAGACAGCATAACAGGGTCAGCTACCTACCCTTCCTGCTGACACCTGGCTCCTCCTGGCTCCTCTGAATTTTGCTCTTGCATGTTTGATCCCAGTTGCTGGGTCTCGCCACCACTTTTTCTGAAGATCAAGTCGCTGGTTTCCCCATGAAAACCCTCATAGCCTCAGATTAAGCTCTGATGCTTTTTCCTTTGCTCTGGGAATAAATAAGCAAGCCAGGCTCTGGGAATGACTGGTGCAATGCAGCGTGTCGTATTCTCTTGCCCACCATGCATCACATCTCATGAACTTTCTGAGACAGCAGCAGGGCCCCCCCCCCCCGCCCCCCCTATGGACAAGCTTTGTTTTAGTGTACAGGCCAAACATTTAAAAACATTTAAAAACAAGCTCCGTTGCTTGGGCTAAGCTGGATTTGTTTCTCACCCAGAAATCAAGACGGCGCGTTTTCCTGCCTTGTCTTAGTTTGGTTTCTGTAGCGGCTGCTGCAGTTTCTACTGAAGCTCAGCAACGGCAGTACTGAAGTGGGAATTAAAAAAAAATAAATCCCAAGCCATAAAGGTTTGAGCTGGTTTGCATTCAGTTCAGCTCTGGGGTCCCTGTGGAATTTAGTGGTTCAAGGGCATGTCCTATAGACCCTGGGTGACATTCAGGCACTCTGAAGAAAGGCTACCACCGCTGGCCTTTCTTAAAGGACCTCTTGTCTGGGCTGGGCCCTGGACTGCCTTCACCATCACACCCGAGCTCCCTGGCGATCTCTCTGCTGCCTGGTTTCTCTGCTCATCCCCTCTCCGTCCCTCCCAGCTCTCTGCTGTCCCGTCAAAGGCCCAGGTGGGAAGCTGGGGAGGCTGTGCTGAGTTGGTACCTCCTGCAGCACCAGAGGGCACAGAGAGGAGGAGGAGGAGGAATTGCAGCGATCAGGAGGCACGTGGGGCTCCCAGAGCTGAGGGGGGGGGGTGGTGTCAGAGGGGGTGGCTGGGAAGCAGTGTGCGTACCCTCTTTCAGGCGATGATGGCTTTTAGTTCATGGTGAGGCGCATAGTGGTGGAAAGCGTGATACAAGACAGAGAAGCCCTGATGAATCCCCAGGTGTTTGTCAGCATTAGTGGACAAGGACCAACCTACACAAGGCCGGTGACTGCCACCCCATACTTCTCTCTCCCTATGCCCTCTGTGCAATTAGCTCTACCCAAGGCAGGCTTGGTTTGGAGGGTTTCAGTGGTAAAGGGAGAGGATTTTATCATTCCGGGGGTATTGGACAGTGCTGTGGCTGTGGGCTGATTTCTGGTGTGCCTCTACCCAGGGCCTGCCGGCCCAGCTGGGCGTGCAGCAGCTGATGCCTGTAAAGAGCTGTGAGGGGGACGGGAAGGAGAGGGTGGTGTGGAGGGATGTTTCTGAGCAGGGGGCAGTGCTTTGTCTTCTGGGTTGAGTTGGCTTCAGACATCCAAGGCACCCTGATGATGTTAGATAGTATCACGGTGCCTCCTGTCCTAAGGGAGGTGGATGAAGTGCGCGTAGGGAGCACAACCCACCATCATCATCATCTTTAGCCTCCCATGTGTCTGCTTCTGGGTCTAGCCCTCCCTGCTCCTGCACGGTTCTGCCTCGGCTTTGCTGGGCAGAGTTAAGGTGATGCTGGAGGAGGGATGTGGCTCCCTGCTGTCTGAGACCGCGTCTGTTGCTGCGACTGTAGTCACTCACCCTCGGAGCTGAGCGCTGTTGACCTCCTTCCAGCAGTGAATGGCAGGGACCTGCTGGTTCACCTGAGCCCCTCGGCACAAAACATGAGAACTGGGCAACCCCAGCGGGGAGGAGGCTGGGAGAGATGTGCAGCCCCTCTTCCAATGCTGTGGGCTTGTTAATCTGGTAGGCAACTTCTGCTTAATGCTGTTTTTCCCAGACCACCCTGTTTTTGTAATACCTGGCTGCCTGCAGACCCTAGAGCTAGAATGAGAAAGCCCAGCCCTGTTTCTCCTCTTGTTTAATTCTCTTCAGCTGCTGGTACATCTAATTCAGCCCTGGGTGAGCTAATCATGGAAACCCTGGCCCCCGGAGGCTGCAGTGAGCTGGCTGAAGTACTCCTCCCAATCTTTTGTAGGGCTGTTGCCCGAGGTGGAGGTGTGCTTTGGGAGCGAGGGGTTTTGGAGTGTATTTCTTGCATGTTTTACTGGTTCACCTTGTGGCCATCCTTTGCATGAGCGCGGGTGTGCTCTCCTGATCTGTGTGTGAGCTGGTGGATGTGTGTAAATCGCGGGCAGCAGCACCCTGCTGCAGACCCCTCGGTGTTATGCACTGGGCCCATCCCTCCAGCCTCATCCTTCTTAGACTGAGCTGTGAGTTTTTTGCACGAGAGCTGCGAGGTAAGGCAGTCGCCAGATCCCTCCTTGCCTGGAGAGGAGGAGGAGGAGGAGGAGGAGGGGGAGCACCCCAGGGTGACAATATTTAGGGGGGAATGGGTCCCTCCCAGCTGTTCCTGCATCTCTGATCAGACCAAATTAGGGGGGCAGTCTGAATGTATAAGCAAGGTGTCTTGTACAGGGCCGTAGTTTTTAGCAGTGCTGAAGGATGGCGTCCCCACCCCATGGGGCTGACCCCTGGCTGCGTAAGGAAAAATCTACTGCCCTGCAGGTGGGGTGGGATGGAATAGGATGGCTGTGCTGGTTTGCGCAGGGAGGAAGAGCAGCAGGCAGTGCCTGGAGCCCCTCGTCACGCTGCAGTCCTTGCCGGGCTGATGTCTTGGCAATGTGGCTCTGATAGATCTGGCTACCTCGAAACTTGGCTGGAGCTGCTCAGAGACCTTCAGGAGAGACAAAGACGGAGGTATCAGAGCCCAGTGCCTCCCTGCTGCAGCTGCAGCTCAGCCTTCCTGCATGTGAGGGATCAGAGCTCTTTCATGCTGACCTGTGCAATGGTACCAACGCGTTCGTGCCCAAGCTCCCAGTGTAGTTATACTGGGATACAGCGGTCTCAGGACCCCGTGTCCCTCTCCCATGGGATGTTGGCAGGGTGGTGATCCACTCGTGCTAACCTGTGGCCTCTCTCCTTCCTACGAGCTCCCAACAGACGTGACCTTGGTCCCTGCATCACCCACGTCATCTGGGCATGGGGAACACTTGGTGACGAGGATGCCCCACGGAGAGGCTAGGAGCACTCCTGCCTCCGGTGCCAAGGTCACTGGTGAACACAGGAGGTGAAGCCCCTAAGAAACCTCCCATCCTCCACCAGTCTGTAGCGGGTCCCTGGCAGCTCTGCAGCCATTTCTGCCCTGCCAGCTGGAGAGAGGGGACCCGGCTCTCCTCGGTGCCGGGGGAAGCCGTGGCCCCGCTGCCCAGGCTGCTCCGGCCGCAGCAGGTACGCGGCTCCGGACCTGCGGGGCCCGTGAAAATCCCCGAAAAATAGCGAACACCCCCTCCGGGCAAGAGGGAAGGGGAGAGCCGGGCGGGACGGGAAACGGCCGGTACAGCGGGAAGGCTGCAAGTTTCGGCTTTCCCGGCCGGGCGGGATCTTTCCTCCGCGGGTTTCCCCTCCCCGAAACCGATGCGGTTTGGCGGAGCCGGAGCGGCGCTTCCCCGGGGCCGCCTCCGCCTGCGGCTCCGCGGTACCGGCGCCGGTAGCGGACCGGGCCCTGCTCGGCGCCAGCCCTCACCGGCGACGAACCCTCCGGGGCAGCTACTCCGGCTTTGGGCTTTTTAATTTTTTTTTCTCCCCCTCCCTTCCCAGCACTTATTTTCCTGAAATACTCCGGAGCGGCGGGAGCCAGGCGCCCGGGGCGATGCGCAGCGCGGGGGAGCGCGTCCCCGCCGGGGTCCGCATCCTGCCTGGGGACGGACTTTCCCCAAAAACTCCCGGCCCGGGCTTCTCCTGGAAGTGGGAGCTAATTTCCAGCCGGTTTCACTACCGGGAGAACCGCGGTGGCGGGGCACCACCCTCCACCTTTTTTTTTTTTTTTCTTTTCGGCTTGCTTTCTAAAAAAAAAAAAAAAAAAAAAAAAAAAAAGAGGGAAAAAAAGGCAGGGAGCGAAGCGGAGCCGGGGCTGCCCCGGCGCCCCGCGGGGTGGCCCGGCCGTGCCCCCCGGAGCCGGGAAGGGCCGCCGGCCCCTCGAGGCGTGGCGGGGCCGGTGCCTGCAACCAGGCAGGAGAGCGGGGAGGAAACTTATTTCGAGTGGGGTGGAGAGGGGAGGGCAGGGGGTGGGGGTCGGGCAGGGAGGTATCAGCTCCAGGAAATGTGCCTTGGCAGCAGTCGGACGGGCGCTTCCCCGCAGGTTGGTGCGCTCCGCTCCGGAGCCGTCCAGGGCGCCGCGGTTCGCTCCCCACCCCGGGGGAGGACAGCTCGGGGAGGAGGGAGCCGCTGCAAGATCTCTCCGGAGCGGTGGCCTCGGACACCTTTCCCGCCGGTTCCCCGCTGGAAGGCACCGCCCGGGCCGCCCCAGGTAAGCGGCCGAGCCCCGCCGACGGCAGCCCCGCATCCTCCCGTCCCGCTGCCGCGGGGGGCCTCGGGGCAGCCGCCCCCCACGTCGGGGCCGCGGGGCTGGTGAGACCCTGCGAGCCCGCCCGGGGCAGCGGTAGCGAAACCCTGGGGGGGGGGGAGGGTTTCACCCGCACGGCGGCAGGGAGGAGGGAGGGAGAGGAGGGGATGGGGGCGCCCCGGGAGCGGGCGGGCAGCCGGGGCGGGGAAGCCCCGGCCGGGAGCGGCGGGGCCGGCGGCCGGGGCTGAGCGCGGCGTGTCCGGGCTGTGTTAGCAGGCGGGCGGCGCGGCCCCCTCGCCCGACCCGGTTCCCCACCATGCTGGACGGGCTGAAGATGGAGGAGAGTTTGCAGAGCGCCCTGGACCCCGCCGCCCCCTTCTCCTCCCTGATGGGTAAGTCGGGGCACCCCGCTCGACCTCCCGGGCGCCGGGGGTGGGCACGGCCGGGCGGACCCCGAGCGATGGGCACGGGGGAGGTCGGGGGACCGGGGGGACCCGGGGGCAGCTTCCCCCCGGCTCGTTGCTGCCCGCAGCCCTGCCCGCTGCCGCGCCGCTTCCTTCGCCCGGGGGTTGCCCCCGGCGCCCGCCTTCCCCGCTCCCGTTTCGTTCCGCGATTGTATTAAATTGCGTGTGCCCCCCCCCCCCCGCCCCGGTGCAACGAAGGCCTTTCCTTCGTATCGAACAATAAATAATTTATTTTCTTTTCTTTCTTCGTTTTAATACCGGTTTCAAACAATCGCCCGCTTCTCCGAGCTGCGGCTCCGCCGCCGCCTTTCCAAGAGGAACGAAACTGGGGGCGATGTCCCCCTCCCGGAGCTCCCCTAAGGCACGGGTCCCCCTCGGCTCCCGGAGCAGCGCCCCGCACACCCCCCGGCCCCCCTCTCCCCGACCCACCAGCCTGCGCGGGGGCAGCCAGAGCAGCGGGATCCTCCGTCCATCCCTCGCCCCGTCCGTCTCCCCGTCTCCCTCTCCCTCCACCCACCCCCGGCTCCTTCCCCGCAGGCAGAGCCGCGACCCCCAAGTCGGTGTGCGAAGGGTGCCAGCGGGTCATTTCGGACCGGTTCCTGCTGCGCCTGAACGACAGCCTGTGGCATGAGCAGTGCGTCCAGTGCGCATCCTGCAAGGAGCCCCTGCAGACCACCTGCTTCTACCGCGACAAGAAGCTCTACTGCAAGCTGGACTACGAGAAGTAAGTGCCCCCCGCTTCAGCCCGCTCTGCTCCCACCGCCCGCAAAGCCCCAGCGCCCTGCCGAAAGCGCGGGGGGCCGGAGGGTCCGGCATACCCCCCGTAGCTCCCCGCTTTCCCTGCTCCGCCTGTCCCGAGAGGCGTCAGCCTTAGGGTGCTGGGTGGCGAGTTGTGCTTCTCTCCTCCTCGCACCCCTGGTTTTCTCCTTTTTTCGAGGTGTTTCGTTGCGCTCGCTTTGTGCCTTGGGAATTTAGGAGCCTTTTGTCAGGAGCCTGTGAGACAGACGGGGCTGCGGAGGGATGGGGCAAAGCGTTTTCCCATCTCCTCTGTCTTTATTTTCCTACTGAGCGTCTGCAGGGGGAACGTTACGTCCTCCCTGACCTGGTCCTAGATGGGGATATTTTCCTAATATCCCCGCAGTCAAGGCAATGCTATTGCTCCCCCCGGTCAGGTGGGGAAACTGAGGCACTTGGCAGGGACCAGGGAAGGCCCCGCTGAATTCGGAGTGTTTGCTGTCACGGGCTGGAGGCTTTGCCCGCGCCTGGGGCTGTGATGGAGCAGGAAATTGGATGTAGGTGGTTAAAGCTTCCAGCCCCAACACTTCCCCTTTGGCAAGTGTGGGTCTGGGGGAGAAAAGATGATGAGAAAATTATTTTTCTTTTTTTTTTTTTTTTTTAAGGGAAAAACCTTTCCATTGGGAACGGGGAGAAGGCTGTTGAGCCTTTCATCTCCTGCAGCTGCTTTCGTTTTTTCCTGCTCATCCCGCTCTTGCCGTCACTGCCGGACCCTGTTCCCTGGCTGGGTTTCGGAGCCGTTAAATTTGTTTTGCCTCCGGCCTGGTTGTTTCTTGAGGGAGGGTGTAGATGGGGGGCTGTATCCCTCACTATGGCGATAGCATGGATGCTGGAGCCCCGTGATTTAATTCCCAGGTCGCTGTTTTTATGAGAAAACTGTCGCCGGCGATGCTCTCGTCCCTGGCCTTTGGCGGCTCGGCGAGCGTGCCGGGGGCTAGCCCTGCTCCGGGCCTTTTTAAAGTTTTTTTTGTTTGTTTGTTTGGTTGGGTTTTTTTCCCCTTTAAGTCCCGTATTGTGGGTCTGAGTTTAATCACTATGGATACAAGGCAAATTGAAAGCAGAATTTGTGCGCGTGACCTTGTTTTCAAATGTTTACGAAAGAGCGGAAGAATTAGCTGCTGCGAGAGTGGAAGGGAAGAGAGCTGCGTTATGGGCTATTATTTTTTAGGCAAAAATTTGTCGAGATTGGGCGCGCTGCTTGTTTGGCCATAGAAATTTCACTACTGGTTCCCATATATTTCCAACACAATTTAATTCGCATTTTCTGCTTTATCGGCGCCTTCGTTTGGAGCATTAAGGGGAAATTGGGGTGATTATTGCTGCGGAAATGCCTTTCCAGCTTGCGGCACGCGTGGATTTTACCCTCTGCGTGTTTGACTGCGGCTCCGGAGCGCTGGAAGCCGGCTCCAACCCCAAACCCTCCTCCTCCGTCTCTCGGCTGTGAAAGAAATCGGTGCCGCGGTTGGCTTCTTGCTGTGCCCATCTCGCTGTCGGGATGGACCAGGATGGTTGTCGGGTGGGGTGTGTGGAATTAATAAACTTATTCCACAAATATTTCCTAGGCTCCGGCGGTGACACCGTTTATCCTGGTTATTTCCCGGCTGCGTTTGGGTTGGTGACTTTTGCCCGAGCCGGGGAGCGGGCTCTGCGGCAGGCGGTTTCCCGGAGCTGGGATGGTTTTAGCCCTGAACCGCTGCCGGCCTCTTCCCCTCCTGCACGCCTCTGCCCCTTGCTCTCGTGTTGTTGCCCCCTTGAATTTTATTTTATTTTATTTATTTTGGTACGGGGCTGCAAGTCCATGTCCCCGCTCCCTCCCTGTCCCCAGTGGGGCTCTCTGCCGTGCCGGCAGCGCGACTCCTTACCGGGGGACAGCAAGGACGCAAGGCGGAGTCCCAAAGAGCTGTTTCCTTTGGCTCCGCAGAGCTTTACGTATGACTCTGTATTTAACAGAAAACCCTCTTTTTTCCCCCAAACTACCCATCTTGTCTTTGGGCTGAACTCTTTCCCTAGGCGCAGGAGCTCTGTGCCCACCTCCGCCACGGTGTCGATGCCGGGGCTTTCAGCGCGAAACACACCGCTCTTGTACCGAGCTAATTATTTCGAGCCGAGAGCTGGTTAATTATCGCGGGCGACTGACCCTCCTTTGCGCAGCGCGATGGTGTGAAGCAGCTGATCCTCCCCGTGGCACCGGGGGTCCCGCCAACAGAGCCGGGCTCCGGGGGCCTCTCCGTCGGCACGGCGGTGCTGGCCGGGTGGGAGGGATGGGGGGGTCCGCATCCGAAACGCTGCTGCTGGGGGTGTCGGGGAAGTGGTGGGGATCCTACCTGCTGGTTGCGGTGTTGGTGGTTTTGGTTGTTATTTTCTCTCTCTCTCTCTTTTTTTTATCTTTTTTTTTTCTTTTTTTTTTTTTTTTTAATGGAAAGAAGGGATTTCTCTTCCAGATGGTGCCTGTTGGGATGTTTTACCGGAGATGAGTAGGTGCGGTATTTTCGGACGCGTGTCTTCGCGCTCCGAGCTGTGTTTATAACAAGGCTGCAGAGGGTTAACGACAGAGCGTGAGACGGCAGAGTTGTGCCTTTAGTTATAAATACACCCGTGGAAAGTGTTACGTACGCTTTTAAGGGAGCATCTGACTTTGCCGGCTTCTAGAAATTGAGGAATCATTTATTAAAACAGATGTTTTACATTTCTTTGTCTTTCATAAAGAGGAAGACCTTGGGAGAGGACCTGGAGAGGGACGGATTAAAGACCGGGGACGTCGGGCCGGGTCGCGGCATCCCCTTGGGCTGCGGCTCGGGACCTGCGGATGGTCCGGACGATGATGCCGGCCGGGGGCCGCTCTTGGGCCGGTTTTCCCCCGTGCTGGCGGAGAGGGCTCCTGGGGAGGGACCGCTCGAGCCCGTGCCCCTGGGACGGCGTCTATTTGGGGCAGAGGACGTTCGTTACAGAACATCCTGAATCCCGCGGCAGCCCCCGGCGCTTGTCCAAACCTGATAAGTCTCAACTATGACAAGGTTCAGGCTTCGCCCTGGCCGGCTCCCCGACTGAAGGGACGTGCCCCGGCTGTGGGGCCCCCGCGGTTGATGACCAGGGGGAAGGGCTTTTGTGGTGGCAAATTTGGCGGAGGGTGTTGGGGGGGGAGTGATGTCAAACCTGGCCATAAATGGGGAGGGGTGGTGGGGAGCGATGGGAAGAGCGGGGCTTGCCAAGGGGGCTGCCCCGGGGGCTCAAAATCCACACGAGGATGGGGATGGCTGAGCCCCACTTGCCCAGAGGCGTTTTGCAGTGGGGCAAGTCGTAGGGGGGACCTGGAGCCGCGGGGACATCCCCATCCCAAAGCCCCACCGCGGGGACATCCCCATCCCAAAGCCCCCTGGCGGGCGATGCCGTGGGTGTGCGGGAACCCCGCCGGCTGGTTCTGGGGGCCCAGAGCGGTGTCAGCGGTACGGTCGTGACGGGGGGGGGCGCAGCTGGGGAGCGTGGCGACGGCGGGACGGCTTGGCACGTCCCCAGCCACGGCGCAGAGCCCCGGCCCCAGCCCCGGCTGGCAGGAGCAGATGGCCAGCACATCTCGGAGCAGGCCTGGCATGCGGGGGGCGCCGGCAGCGGAGGGGCGGCCGCAGCCCCCCAGCCACCGCCGGCGTGCCGGGCTCCCCAGCCGAGGGAGGCAGTTGTGTGATGCTCGCCCTGTCTTCGCACGGCTTGACGGCTCTGTGCCGTTGCCAGCTTCTGTGCCGTCGTTGCAAAGCTCCTCTGCTCCCGGAGTTCGTGGGGTTGCGTGGGTGCCTCCGCCGCCTCCTCCGTGAATTAAACGGAGGAGACTCGTCCAGCTGCGAAGGGAAAAAACTAATAAAAATCCTTCCAAGCTCTGAGCGCGCACAGAAGAAAGCGCGCTTGGAGAAACCCATGGGTGTTGGGTTTTAAAATCGCACCCAGCATCTTTGTGGGAGGGATGAGGCCGGATCCCCAGCAGCGTGGTCCCAGCGGACCGCGGCTGGCTCTGCCCAAGGGGAAGGTGGGATATGCCCGGCTTGGAGCAGCGTGGCCTCCTCTCGCCCGCTGGAGGCTCCTCTGGCAGCTGCCGTCGCCGTAGAGGAGAGACGGGCAGAGGTTTGAAGCGTGGTGGCTGTTTATCTTGCTTAAGGTGGGTAATGAACGTAATTGCGCAATTAGCTGCGAACCGCGGCGCTGCTTCCCCAGCCTGTGGAAGGGTTGCGAGGGGGATAATCCCAAACGGATTGAATGAATAAGGTGATGCTGATGCTGGATGCTTTAGGGCAGCCTGGTCGCACCAGCCCGAGACTTCCTATGGTCTGGGGAGTTTTTTGCTGGCAATACACAGTCCTTTGCCTTCTCTTGCCTGGAGAAATAGGACTTTCTGCTCCTCTTGTGGCTGATGGGAGAGAACGGTCCCTCCAGAGAGCCGTGGGTCAGCCTAGCTACGGTGCAACATGTCCTCTGGAGGTCCTTTTCCCTTCTTGTAGGGAATTCTATGGAGATGATGGTGCTAACTTGGGTTTCTCCAACTGACCAGGGACTTGGGGACGGTCAGGCTGGCCTGGATGGGGTAGCAGAGCACGCGGCAGCTGGCCCTTCTTGCTGGTCTCTCTTTTCCCCATCCCTCAACCTTTTCTTCTAGCACTTCCCATCCTTCCTGCCTCCTCTCCGTCCCCACCCAGCACCTCGTCCCCTGTAGCAAACCCCTCTCTGACTTCACCCTCTTGCCCACAGCTCCTAGAGGAAACATGCCGACTCCTTGCGGGCTGGGATGAGTGCGGCTCTGGGGCAGCTGGATCTGGTCTCATCCCCACCAGAGATGGGGATGGTGGGTACCGCTGGTCTGGCACCAGATGCTGGTCCTTTGCTTTTTGTTATTAAGTTGCCTTGTTGTGCCAGCAGCGGAGGTGGGGGGGGAAGGGGGGAAGCAGCGGGATGCAGCAATGAGAGGGGTGTTATGGAGGCCATCATGGCATCCGTGCTGGAAACTCCAGGCCAGCAAAATACGCCTTGCCCCCATCTCCACCACCCCCTGTCCTCCTGCTCGTGGGGCTGCCCCTTTCCAAAGGGAGCGGAGAAGAGATTTGGCGCCTTGCCCCTCTTCTCTCTGCCCTTAATTAGATTTGTGTCTTACAATTGGCGTTTCGTAGAAAGGCCTGGAAGGAAGCGACGTTTGGCAGCTTGGGAGAGAGGCAGCCGAACGTACTCATCATCTGTCCCTCTGTGGTGGGGATGGGGGTGGCTTTGGGGTCACCTGCTCATTGGCGGTGGGACCCTGGAGGCTGTGGGTCGGTGCCAGCACAGCCAGTACCTGAGCGTCCTTGGGACTCTCCATGGTTTCTGCCATCTTATTTTGGACCTACAATGATTTATTTTTTTTTTTTCTCCCCTTTTTCATTCTTTTTCTCCCGCTGTGGCACGGTGCCCCCTGATGAGCCCCTGACGGGGCGCTTGGAACTGGGGGAACCACTTCAGATCTTTGCAATCCCGATGAAGGCGCCGAAAAGCAATCATCCGGGGGAAGAAAGGGGGGTTTGTTTCGGTTTGATGGAGAATTTTGTCTCCACCAGCTGGAGAGACAGCTGGGGTCCTCTCCTGCCCCGGCTCGCCAGCCCTCGCCTCGCCGGTTCTTCAGAAGCTGGCGGCTTCTGCTCGCAGCCACCAGGCACAGGCAGGGATTTGCTGAGCCGTGGATTTTTAGAGAGCCCACAATTTGGTTTCTTGCTCAGTCCTTCCTCGGGAGAGCTTTCCGGCAGGGTCTGAACCCCGTGGTGCGGTCATCCCCGTCCAGTTTTGCAGCGGGTGGTGGTCTTGGGCGTTAGATGCGCCGAAGGCCGAGCAGCGTCGCGGGCAGGAGGCTGAGCCCTGCTGGCTGTCCCCATCCCCGCTGGCAGCCATGGGGTGGCCCCAACATACCCAAACCCGCAGCCGTTTCTGCCTCTGCTCCCGCACGCTCGCCCCAAGGTACGGCTGGGGGGACTCCGAAGCACCCTCTGCCTTGGAGGGGGGGGAAAAAAGGGACTTTGGGGGGGGGGGGGGGGGCAGTGAGGAGTGGTCTCCCCTTCTGCTTGCAAAGGTCCAAGTCCTGCTTCTGGCTGAGGAAGGGGGAAAAAAACCTAACGATTCAAATCAGGTTTGGGTCTGGATTCATGGTTCCCCAATTCTGGTGAACCCTGGGGTGTGCAGCCGAGGAGGGGTTCTCAATACGTCCCATGTCCCGGATATTTTTCTTCTCAAGATGCTCTTTGTCCCTTTGTGCTCCGTTTCATCTCTGGCTCGCGCCCTCTGCACGCGTGGGGTGGGCACAGGGGGTCTGGGCTGGAGGACTGTGCTTCTGCCTGCCGTTTAATAAAGCATCTCCTCTGTGACAGGAGTAAAGAACAGCTTTAAAGCAGGGAGAAAATAGTTGGATTTTATTAGGGTGAAATACTGGGGGTTGACCCAAAGTAGTATATATTTCCCCCCCCCCCCCCCCATAAATGTGTTTTCATGAGAAATTTGAATTTCTGTGTATTTGTAAGAGATTTCAGAAAGCGGGGTGGGGGGGGATGACAACGACGGGGGACGGGACTAATGGTGCTCCCTGATGTGGCAAACGCTGCACAGACGTGTGTGAAAGCCTACAGTCGCGGCACGCTAACTTTGTATTTTGTTCCTCGATACTTCTAACCTGAAAGGAGTCCTGCCTGGGCAGAAGGAAGCCGGCCGGTCCCCACGGATCTTCTCCTGGTGCTGTTGATCCTCAGGGGCAATGGACGCGCCCGGCTTGTCCCGCGCGTCTCTGTGAAACCCGCAGGCATCTCATTGCAGCTCGGTTTGGGTTTTGCTGTGTGGGGGTTTGGTTTGGTTTTTGTTTTGTTTTTTTTTTTTTTTTTTGTTTTGTTTTGTTTGGGTTTTTTTTGTTTGTTTGGGTTTTTTTGTTGGTTTTTTTTTTTGTTTGTTTGTTTTTTTAAGATCATCGAACCTTGGTTGCCCAGGAAAGGCGTTCTGTAATCCCTGGCTCCCCACCCCAAATATTTACGGACAGCCAGATCCCGAAGCTTTTGCGGAAGGCACGGGGCAGGCGGAGCGGTGCCGTGCCAGGGCTGTGCTGGCAGCAGGGGCACAGCGTCGGGCTGGTGGCACCGGTCTCTGGTTAGCTGGGGGGCTTTGTGTCTTCTTGCCTATCCGTTTTGCTGGGATCTCATTAACAAAAGACCCATTTCTTCAGCTTATCGTGGATCCTTCAGGTGCTCCGTGTTTTGTAGGCTGGCTAGCTGAAAAATGGTGTTTTCTCCCACAAAGGTTGGCTTTTTCGGGAGGGTGGCGTGTGCGTTTCTCAGTGCAGGGCTGAAATCACGTTGTGTTCAGTACAAACAATTTATTTGCTCATGTTGCACTGCGTTCAGTAGAGGTTTAGCGTTTCCACGATCCTGTGGCTGGATTCAGGTCGTCTGCGCTCGGTGCCTGGTTTGACAGGGATGGTCCAAGGTTGCACGCAGGGAAAAGAGCTGAGACTTGGCTCCTTCACCCATGAAACGGAGCTGGAAACCTGGTCTAGCGGGAGGTGTCCCTGCCCAGGGCAGGGGGGCTGGAACTAGATGATCTTTAAGGTCCCTTCCAACCCGAACCATTCTATGATTCTATAATAGAGCTAAAAAAGGCTTCATTCATCATCACAAGCGCTTTAAGCACCTTGCTGGGGGAGTTTGAAGGCTGGGCATGAATTTTCAGTCTCTCTCTCCAGATTTGCCTAATTTGTGTCATGTTTGCTTTAGTGCGTTCCACCTCGGGCTGCCTTTGACCAAAGGTTGTGTTGCAGAGATACCAGCTTCTGCCAGGCGTTGTTTAAGGAGAACAGCTCTCCTCTGTATCCCAGCACATCCCGGCAGGCCGCGATGCTTCCCCTTATCCGAGGAGTCGCTGGGGCTCCGTGGCCGCAGACGAAAGGTTTTCCCTGCGCCGAGGCATCCCGCTCTTCCTTGGGGCAAATGCCTCGAAGGGCAGAGCACGCCGGAGGAGGCTCCCTCGGCTGGTACTTGTGCTTTGCGAGCCCATCAGGGCTCAGCATTGATCCTTCCCAGCTGTCCCCCTGTCGCCATCCTCCGTATATTGTCTCTCGCTGCTCCCTACCCCTCTCCTTCCCTTGTAGCTTTCATTTCCTAAGGCTGCTCTTGGGGAGAGCTTTCTGTCCTTGACAGCGGAACAAATCCCTTTTCACGCGACCATCACTCCTCGGCCCATTGTCCTCCGCCCCCGCCGCCACCGTGCAAAATCTCCCCCCTGGTACGTCTGTTCCTCTGGAATGATAACCACCATCGCGGTGGGGCGGCGAGCCCCCGAAATCCCTCTGGGCAAGGTCCCCTGCCCTGCGAGGGAGCGAAGCGGGATCTTAAAAGCACAACAAGAGGCAAAGGGCAATTCCCGGAGAAAAGGTTTCTTCGGGACCGTTTGGATGTGTTTCATCTCTTTGGGGCGTGCATCCTCTCCTCTGGTTCTGTGCTGCAGAGCTCCTTGGATGAACCTGGGGTCTGTGTCTACCGAGGGCTCCTTCTTCCCCGCCTGGGGCCAGAGGAGCCACATTATAAGTTGATTTTCCTCTGCATAGCATCGCCCAAGGCGGCTAAGCAGGAAGAGGGAGGAGGGAATTTTCGCTATTGAAAGCTCAGGGAAGCATTTGGCAGGAAAAAAATTGGAATGGGGAGAGAAATGGGTTGAGGGACCTGAAGACAGTTCTCAGCTGCAGCAATTTTTTATTTGAAAGAGTCAGTATTGTCATCTCTTCCCTCCAACCCCTGCCATCGTAAGAACATAGGGATGCTTTGGTTGTCAAAATTTCTGGCATTTGCCAGCTCAGTTAAGTCTTTATTCCTGGAAAACAGCATCTCAGCTATGCAAAATGTTGCTAAGCTCTGCAGTAATGTGTCTAAACACGAGGAAGGAAAAGCAACATGGCAAATGTTTGTCATTGCCTCCACAGGGGTGATTTTGATGCTGTTGAATGAACAAATTCATAGAATCACAGAATGGTTCAGGTTGGAAGGGACCTTAAAGATCACCCAGTTCCAACCCCCTGCCCTGGGCAGGGACACCTCCCACCAGGCCAGGCTGCTCAAAGCCCCATCCAGCCTGGCCTTGAACCCCTCCAGGGATGGGGCAGCCACAGCTTCTCTGGGCAACCTGTTCCAGTGCCTCACCACCCTCACAGGAAAGAATTTCTTCCTGATATCCAATCTAAATCTCCCCTCCTTCAGTTTGAAACCGTTACCCCTCGTCCTATCACTCCACTCCCTGATCCAGAGTCCCTCCCCATCCTTCCTGTAGCCCCCTTTAGGTACTAGAAGGTGCTGTAAGGTCTTCTCAGAGCCTTCTCTTCTCCAGGCTAGTGACCCAAATTCACAGGTGCTGATATTGGAGCTGGATATTTGCCAAGGCACAACCCTAAAACTCTCGCCCAATGACTTCTGTGTGGGACTGCCCTGCAACACACTTCTGGGGCATCTTTCCTGTCGCTGATCTTAGAGGGGACCCTCCAGGCAGCAGGAGAGAAGGGAACGTCGGTGGTGCTGCGTGCGCATCAGGTGCGCAGGACCCCAGCCCTGTGCTGGGTGTTGGGGACAGGGCAGCAGTCTCCTCCCTGGTTGCAGACCACTTTCTGTAGGCTCCTGCAAGGGTTGAAGGGAGGAGACTCCTCTGGAGCACACGGTTCAGCCAACCCAAGGTCTGAATTGTGTGATGGAGAAGCTGAACTCCAGGTTCTTGGCCGCGGGGAGAGCTGAGAGCACCTTGCTCACCCGAACCGAGGCCGTGAACCCAACCATCCTCTTGACTTGGGCACCTGCGGTCTCCAGTGCGGTGGAATGGCTCAAGCTCATGTGTCTTGAGCCTCGCTCATGCCAAATGGGTGGCCAGCTGAGTTGGTGATGGAGAACAAAATATGAATTATGTATATCTCAGCATCTCCACTGCCGGGCAGGGCGCTGCAGTGGTATTGAGCAGATCTTTTTAAACGGCGATGAGGACGTGGGAGCTTGGTTAGGAAAGCCATTAAGTGTTTGAATCTTCTTGATGCCTGCCCAGTGCTCCTTCCTTCTGCATCCGTAATTATGAAAGGCTGAAAGAGCAACCTCAACGGACCGGCTTAAAAGTTTAATGAAGCTTAAAGTGTTATAGGTTGAGGTCTTGAGTCGGAGCTTGTTTCAGCTCTGGCCCTAGGAAGGAGGGTTAACCAGAAAGGAGGAGAGGCTTCCTGCATGCATTACCTCGAGGACATTAAAACTCATGTTGATGGGAGGTTGTGTTATGGAGATGGATTAGGAGAAAGTAATGGGAGAGGACATCCGAGATGGATGAAGGGCCCTGCATGGGGAAAGCAGGTTGGAGAGAGATGTGTATCCTTGGTGGGGAGAAAGTTGCCCATGGCAGGGACGAGATTTTCTGGCTCCTGCTGTGTGAGATGCGTGTGTGTGACGGACGCCCTCCGCTCTGCGGCTCCGAACCTGGGCAGTGCTGATGGATGGGTGCCAGGGAGCAGCGGGATCCAGGTGGCTCACCCGCCCCGTCTGGTGTCACATGCTTCTCGCCGCACCCGCTGGAGATGCTCCAGGCTGGGGAGGGTTGGTGGAGAAGCACCCGCCAGAGATGGTCCAGGCTGGGGAGGGTTGGTGGAGAAGCGCCCGCCAGAGATGGTCCAGGCTGGGGAGGGTTGGTGGAGAAGTACCTGCTGGAGATGCTCCAGGCTGGGGAGGGTTGGCGGAGAAGAGCCCGCTGGAGATGGTCCAGGCTGGGGAGGGTTGGTGGAGAAGTACCTGCCGGAGATGCTCCAGGCTGGGGAGGGTTGGCGGAGAAGCGCCTGCCGGAGATGCTCCACGCTGGGGAGGGTTGGTGGAGAAGTACCTGCCGGAGATGCTCCACGCTGGGGAGGGTTGGTGGAGAAGTACCTGCTGGAGATGCTCCAGGCTGGGGAGGGTTGGTGGAGAAGCGCCTGCCGGAGATGCTCCAGGCTGGGGAGGGTTGGTGGAGAAGCGCCTGCCGGAGATGCTCCAGGCTGGGGAGGGTTGGTGGAGCAGTACCTGCTGGAGATGCTCCAGGCTGGGGAGGGTTGGTGGCCTGCCCATGCTGGCAGCATCTGAATGGGTCCTAGCAAGAGCCAAAGTGTGGGTGCCCTTGGCGAGGTCTTTAGAGGAGTTTCCTCCACAGCACTAAACTCACCTTTGCACCTTTTTTGGGGGGACTGAGACATGGAGCCGAGACCCTGAGCAGTTCGGCAGTGTGGGACTGGGGGAGAAGTGCTCTCTCCCCAGGTGTGCTGCGTGGTGAATCTCCACAACATCCCATTTTTAGTTTCGTGGCAGGGGTTTGCAGTGGGAACTACCTCTGGCCGAGCACGCTGGGCTCCTGCCTGCTCCCAGCGCTTCATCTTTCTCCTCTTATCTCTTGGTGAAACTACAGCTCTTTATGGCTGAAGGTGGAAGAAATGTGGTCAATATGTTGATGCTGGGATACGTATGGGGACACAGCTGGGTTCGTGGGATCATTTCTTCATGGCCAACCCAGTTCAGAGGCACTGATGCCACCCATCCTTATCCAGGCAGGGTGACACGAAGCGATGAATCTGGCCGCTAAACCAGAGCGCCCAAATCCACTCTGCTCTGCTGGGACGACCCATCCCCATCCTCCAGAAAAAAAAAAAAAAAAAAAAAAAGTGTGATTTCCCTGCCAATAATGTCTTTATGCTATTTCCAACCGCATAACAAAAATCCCAGGAACTCTCTGATTCCTTGGCTTTTAAAAGTATGTATACCCCCAACCTCGAACTGATTTATTTCTCCCGTTTCAGGCACTTCTGTCTGCAAGCATCAGCCTTGGTCCTTCCCTCCCCGGCCCGATGCCTGCAGAGCACCGTTCTCACGCGGCGCAGCCCCCGGCCTCACCTCAGGGCGATGCTTTGCAGATCTCCTTGGGCGGCCCGGGAAGCTCATTTGGGCACATTGCGGGTGAAAGGTGCTAATGAAACAAACCCCAAATCTACATCTTCCCCTTTCGTGCCTTCGCCGCTGGAAAAGTGCAGCAAAAGTCAACCGGCACCGCGTCCTGCCGAAGCTGCACTTTTTTTTTTTTTCCTTTTTTTTTTTTTTTTTTTTTTTTCTCCATACGGATTAGTGGTTCAAGAGCGGGGATTTTCAAACTGACAAGCCCTTGGCAGAGAGATAATTATAGGCTTTTTTATGCTTTGTGTTTCCTAAGTAGTTCTAAATGGCTTTTTCCCTTGGGGCGTTTTTTTGGTTTTTTGCCTTTTTTTTTTTTTTTTAAAAAGTCCACAAAAAGGGGAGAAAAAAAAATTAAATGTGTATTTCCTCAGTGTCCTTGAAAACATGCAAGATGTTTGTGGACACCATTCAAGTTTCAGCTATGGGATTTTTGATTTTTTGATTTTTTTTTTTTTTTTTTTTTTTGCGTGTGTTTGTTTTGCTTTAATCACGTCCAATCAACCGAAGTTTCTTGGCCGGGGATGCTTCAGAAATGGATCTTAGGAAGGGGAGATGGAGGGAGATAGATGCGATCACTTCTCAGCCATCTCAGGAATGTGGGTTTTGCCTCTACAGTATATTCCCCTGGGGTTTTACCCCGCTCCTTGCTGGAAGAGAAAGATTTCTGGGGCTAGTGGAGCTGGTTTTCCCCGTCAATATCCATTATTTGCTTGCGCTGGGTTGCTGTGCGTCCTGCTGGGAAACCCTGCCCCTTTCCTCAGCATCCCGCTTGCCATTCCCGGGGGCTGCGGGGCTCACCCAGCTCCATCCTCCGCTGGGTCCTTTCCTCGCCTGCGCCTCCATCCCAACAGCTTTGGCCAGCCTTTTCAATTTTAAAAAAGGCAGCGTGATGTGAAAAAAAAAAAAAAAAAAAAAAAAAAAAAAAAAAAAAAAGAAGCCGCCTGGGGGTGGTTGGGGGGCAGCTCCGAGGTGCCTTTCATCCCCAGCAAAATGCACCCCCTACCTACAAGTTTCTGTGCAAGCCCTTAACGCGGTACCCTAATTTTCTGAGCACACCTGACATCTCCCGTCATGTCGCAGCGTGTTTTACCATGGCTCAGTCCCAGCCTGGAGCTTTTTGTTCCCTACTTTTTTTGCCCCCGCCATCCCCTCCCTGGGAAGAGCCCTCTGGAGGATGCTGTTCTAAAGCCCAGCTATCCCGTGCCTGTCCGGGGAAGGGGGTCTCCATCCATCCATCCATTCATCCATCCTGGATACTAAATGCTGTTTGCGATATAAGGGGGCCGGGGGGGGTGGGGGGGTGTGTGTGTGCTGGGGGAGGGTCCTGCTGGCATTTATACTCACTGCAATATAAAAGGGCAGCGCTGAGGCCTGGAGGGGCCACTTTATTGCATCCGCTGTCGGGGCAGCGCCGGGGTGCTCCCCCGGGATTACCGGTGCAATATTCCCGCTGTTGGAGAGGATGGGATGGGATGGGGGGAGGCGGGGGGCAGGCCGCTGTTAATAACGGCATTGCTCTACTTTGCCTTTATTAAGTGAGGGAAGCCTTTGCTCCTGGCGCCCCAGGCGTGTCTGCATCCAGGCTTCGGAGCAAGAGGGAAGGGGGTGGGAGGGGACGGGGAGATGGTGTTTGAAGTAATTAGAGCTGCTCAGTGGCGAGGGGGGGATTGCCAAGAGGGGTGGCAGTGGCGTCTCGATGGGGTACCCTGCCCCGACGTGCTGCAGAGCCCTCCTGCAGGCTCTGCCCAACCCACCCCGCTCCTCTCGGCCCTTCGTCTCCCCGGGGGCTGTGGCCATTAGCGAGCAGGGTGGTGAACGCCTTGCTTCCCCCATTCCCCCCTCTTTTGAAGACCCCTTTAGGTTAACTTGAGCTTGAGGGGAGACCACACCATAGTCCCAAAGCTTGCAAGGTCCCTTGTGTCCTGCAGACGTGGAGGGGGACCCTGCAGAGGGACACAGTGCCAGGAGGGGACCTGCCTGTCCCGTCATCATTTCTCAGGGGAAAGGGGTTTTTTTCTCGTTTTCCCCCGTCCAGACGCTGCGAATCCCACTAAAACTTTTGACTGGAGCAGGGATTACGTGCTCAGGTTTCAGCCCTTGTCTGCGAGCGGTGTAAACTTTCTGCCGGAGCTCAAGTGACATTTTGTGGGAGATAGGAGAGTATTAAGTGTTGGTCCTTGCTGATAAAAATAGCCACTGGCCCGACGATGTTTTCTGTCGTCTTGTCGCTGGTCTGACCCGGCTCCATCGCCTCCATGATGTGGTTTTTTCTTAGCATCAGGTGCTGGGGGCACCCGCAGCCTGACCCGGCGCGGTCCCCTCTGAGCATCCCCACCTGCGATGCTCCTCTTCTCCCATAAGCATCCCGGCTGGGACAGTGCTGGGCTCTCAGTGCGGACTGGAGGGCAAAGCGGACTGGGAGAAGCGGGTCCTGGGTTTATCTTCACAGGGACTGTGAGGAAACGCCGTCTCTCCCGCTTGCCGTGAGCCCACCCTAACCAAGCCCAGCATGCCCCCTTCCCTGCAATCAGAGCCTGCGGATCAAAGCAGGTACCCCAAATCACCCGTTATCACAAACCTCGCTGCTAAGATGGGAGCTCTCCCAATTACGGGAGTCCTCCTGCGTGCACACGTGTCCGCCTGTCTGTTTTTCCCGTTGCTGTGTTTCAGAGTTGATGTTTTCATCCCGAGGTTATAGCCAGAGCTGGCTCGGGGCCCCTCAGCAGCATCGGCAGAGCTGACTCTTGCCGCTCCAGAAACGCGGGGCTGGGGCCGGTCGAGAGGATAGGGAAGGAGAGGAGGAGGAGGGAGCGGCAGGATCTGGCTCGCTGCTGAGCTGGGACCAGATCCGCTGCTGGGAGAGGCCCTGTGCCTTTCCCGGGCTCTGCTTCAGAGCAGCATCCGCCCACTCCACCTCTGAAAATAGCCAGCGTGGCTCTGGAAGAGCTTGTGTACAGGCATTTTGATGGCAGCAGGGAAAATTTCTCCTGGCTTTGAGTCTTTCTTTCTCATGGCTGGGCTGGGAAGTCCCCAGACATTGGCCTCTGTGGACTGGGCATCCTTTGCGGATGCCTCCATTCCATCTGCTTGTTCTTATGATGTCCACCAGAGCATCATTCTCCCCAAAGATCTCTTCATGAACCTCCTACCCGCACAGTCAGGCTACCTTCAATGCAGCTTTTTAATTGCAGCCCTCAAATACCTTTCTCAAACAAGTGAAGGCTTTTGGGAACAGCACCTTTCCCAGATTCCCTTTACACTCTGCTTCAAGGCGCGCCTGCTGCTGGGGGGTTCATCATCTTGCATGGTGTCATCCATCGGCCGAAGCATCTCTCCCGTCAGAAATAAGGAACGAGGTCCTCGTGTGTCTGGAGCCGAACCGATGCGATGGCACTTGGCCACTTACAGTAGTGGGCGATTACTGAGCCCCTGCCAGGAATTCTTCCAGTGGGATCGGGAACGCTCTCGGGTGTTAAATTTGTCCTGCGGCGTGTAACCTCTAAGTAGAGCCCGCCGTGTTTTGTAACGGATCATATGATGCTGGCGATGGCAGCCGCCCGCCCTGCGTTTCAAGGTCAACGCGGAGCTCGGGGCCGGAGGGGCAGCTCCTGGCTGCAGCCTTGCCTGGCCACTGAGCCATCTCGCGGGGCTCTGCTCCCCCCGGGAGCCTCCGCGGGAGCTCCGGCTTGGAGATGGAGGCTGTTTTGCTCCCAGCCGGTGAGGCTGCAGCCCGCATCTTGGGATCTCCCCTTGCAGGGTGTGCTCCTGGGATCAGCGTGGCTCTGGGATGCAAACCCTCCCCACATCTGTCCTGCAACCCCGTGAGGGTTTCTCACGTGCTGTCTCCGCCTCTGGAAACTGCCATTCCTTAGCCAGAACCTGTGTATCAGGTGTGGCTCCATCCTCTGTGAGTTTTAGAGCATCATGCTAAGGACAGGAGCTTCCAGCATGCGCGTAGACAATATCCCCTTGCTCTCCGTGCCTTAAAATATCTCCCAGTAAGGACTTCATCATGCATCCCCGAGGAGAACTGCTGTGCAGGGATGGGTTTGCTGACAGGGGTGAGGAGCTCAGGGTTCTTGTCTCTATGGACAACCATCATAGCGATGCTGCCGCTTGCCCTTGCCTTCCTCACAGGAAAGCACGGCCATTCCCATGGGAAGAGCCTCCCGTGGTCTTTATCAACAAATAAATGTTTTAGGCCCATCGCTGTATCAAGCAATTAGACGGGACTTTTCGGACAGGTCGTTAAATAAGAATTAGCGGGGGTTTAAAATGTTAATAGGCAATCGGGCCTCGCCAGTTCTCTTGTTACGCAAACGTTTCATTTGTGATTTGGTCCCAGGCTGGGATGTGCTGAGAGATGCTCGGGCTGCGGCCTGCGCAGGGGGGTTAACGCGGCGCTCGCTCCTGCCAGAAAATAATAAAAGCCAGGGACTGTCTAGGGATCGAGCATGAAGGATTAGGAAGAGGATATGCACGGGCCTGTCTGCAGCTGGTTGAAGTCTAGCGCAGAGGGGTATGCCTGGAAATCATCGCTTTCTGATGGCTGCGAGGGGGCCAGTGTGGAAAGGGAACCGGTCTCCTAAAACCCGGGGAGCTCCGCAGCTGGCCGGTGTTTTTAGTGGGAGGCAGCGAGTGGATCCTCTCTCCCTGAGAGGTGCCTGTGCTGGTTGGGAAGGAGGAAGCACCGTGGGGTGGATGCTTCTGCCTCCGCTTTCCAGGTGCTGCAGTTGGTCAGCGCGAGCGGAGGTTGCTGGGCTCTAGGGACTGGGTTGTTTGGTGGGAATGGAGGATGCTGGGCTCTGGGGACCGGGTTTTCAGTGTGAGCGGAGGTTGCTGGGCTCTGGGGATCAGGTTGTTTGGTGTGAATGGAGGATGCTGGGCTCTGGGGACCAGGTTTTCAGCGCGAGTGGAGGTTGCTGGGCTCTAGGGATCAGGTTTTTTGGTGTGAATGGAGGATGCTGGGCTCTGGGGACCGGGTTTTCAGTGTGAGCAGAGGTTGCTGGGCTCTAGGGATCAGGTTTTTTGGTGTGAATGGAGGATGTTGGGCTCTGGGGACCGGGTTTTCAGCGTGAGCAGAGGACGCTGGGCTCTGGGGACCGGGTTTTCAGCGCGAGCGGAGGTTGCTGGGCTCTAGGGACTGGGTTGTTCGGTGTGAATGGAGGATGCTGGGCTCTGGGGACCGGGTTTTCAGTGTGAGCGGAGGTTGCTGGGCTCTAGGGATCAGGTTTTTTGGTGTGAATGGAGGATGCTGGGCTCTGGGGACCGGGTTTTCAGTGTGAGCAGAGGTTGCTGGGCTCTGGGGATCAGGTTTTTTGGTGTGAATGGAGGATGCTGGGCTCTGGGGACCGGGTTTTCAGTGTGAGCGGAGGTTGCTGGCTCTGGGGACTGGGGTTTCTGGTGTGAGCAGAGGATGCTGAGCTCCAGGGACTGGGGTTTTCCGGCTTTCTACGGGATGCCCCATCAAATCTCCAGATTCTGCTGAGAGTCTGGCTTCATCCACAGCATTATCTGTGGCTTTTTGGTTTTTAAAGCTAGAGGTCTGGCAGTCAGGGGATTCCATGAAGCAGGGAGCACTTCCAGCTTTCTAGCTATAGGGAAAGCTGGAAGATGCTCAGGTCTTGTGTTTGTTTGACTTCTTGATGTTGGCAGTGCTGTTTCCTGAAACGGTCACCTCGAGCTGGCTTGGGAAGCCGGAGTCATGGCTTTCCAGCTTAGCAAGTGCGTGAAGATTTCCTCGCATCGGTTAACTAGCATTAGCATTTACTTTGCGACCACCAGGCTCATGGAAGGTGTCTGCTGAGATGGAGGCATCCGAATTCCCTAAGGCGAGTTGGGTCTTTATGGCCCTCACCCAAGAGAAGCACATTGCTTTTGTGGCAACTATTAATTGCTTCCTGAATTTAAAAAGCATAAACAAACTCGCTTGCCAGGGAACGAGTTACCCAGCGCATAAATGCTTTGCCATTAATGCGGGGCTGACCCTGACGATGATGTGAGGACCAGAAGAGCTTTCAAAGAATTTACCAGAAACCATTTAAGGGGAGGCTGTGTGTTGTAAATCCTTAAGTAATGGGATGGAGGGAATTAGATTAGATAATAGTTTGCAGAAACTGGGCACGATTCCCCATTGAGGATCTTGAGATCATTAGAAACATAGCATGGTGAGGCGAGGCCCCCGCGCGTCCTTATCCCAGCGACCGGCGAGGGAGTTTACAACCTGGAAAATGAGATTATCGAAGGGTTTGTTTTACATGCTGCAATAACGAGCGACGTTAGGGAGCAAAACAGGGTCCCGTTACATCCAAAGGTGCGTTGTAAAGCTGCAGCGGTTCCTGGAGGAGCAGCCCAGGACGGGGTTGTCGGCGCTGGGTGGAAGGTACCCGTTGCATCCAGCACCCGTTGCAGTAGCTCCTGGGCGCCTTGCAGCTTTGGCGCGGGTGTCCTGGGCAGTCCTGTGCCTCCGCTGAGCTCACCCCAGCTCAGGGGGACGCTTCACAAATACAGGTTGGGCAGAGAATGGCTTGAGAGCAGCCCTGAGGAGAAGGACTTGGGGGTGCTGGTGGACGAGAAGCTCAACATGAGCCGTCAATGTGCGCTTGCAGCCCAGAAAGTCAACCGCATCCTGCGTCAAAAGAAGCGTGGCCAGCAGGTCGAGGGAGGTGATTCTGCCCCTCTGCTCCGCTCTGGTGAGACCCCACCTGGAGTACCGCGTCCAGCTCTGGAGCCCTCAGCACAAGAAGGACATGGACCTGTTGGAGCAGATCCAGCGGAGGGCCACGAAGATGCTCAGAGGGCTGGAGCCTCTCTGCTGTGAGGACAGGCTGAGAGAGTTGGGGGTGTTCAGCCTGGAGAAGAGAAGGCTCCAGGGAGACCTTAGAGCCCCTTCCAGTCCCTAAAGGGGGCTACAGGAAGGATGGGGAGGGGCTCTGGATCAGGGAGTGGAGCAATAGGACGAGGGGTAACGGTTTCAAACTGAAAGAGGAGAGATTTAGATTGGATATCAGGAAGAAATTCTTTCCTGTGAGGGTGGTGAGACACTGGAACAGGTTGCCCAGAGAAGCTGTGGCTGCCCCATCCCTGGAGACATTCAAGGCCAGGCTGGATGGGGCTTGGAGCAGCCTGGTCTGGTGGGAGGTGTCCCTGCCCAGGGCAGGGGGGTGGAACTGGGTGATCCTTAAGGTCCCTTCCAACCCGAACCATTCTGTGATTCAGGAGGACTTTTAGCCGCGATAGGAGGGGAGTTGGTGTCCTGTCGTGCTTTCACAATCTGCCCTCTCTCTCCGCTCCTGCCATGGGCTGTCCTAAAGCTGTTGGCAGGTTTCTCGGGGGCCCCAGCCCCTCCTTGCCGATTCCCCAGCCCGTGGATGGAGCTGCTGAGCTATTTCACAGGGAGATGCTGGCGCGTGGGGCTGTTTGCTGCCTCCCCACTCCAGCAGTGCCTTTCATTTGCTTGCTATCTCCGCTGGTTTGCTCTTCCTCGGGCTCCCCCGGCGCTGGAGGCATGGGGTTGGGCGACCTGTAGGGTGACAGATCTGCTTTTTACCATCTGGGCCACGTGTTGGGTTTTCCCCAGGTGTTTGGAGACGGTGCCTGCCACAAAAAGCTGGGGAACAGCTCGGCAAAGAGTGTTAAACCGCTCTCGTTTGAAAGGGCAGGCATGGTGGGGGAGAAAAAACAAACAAACAAAAAAAGTGTTTTGCCTGCGGCAGAAAAGTATTTCCCAAATCCAATATCTATGCAATGAGGGGTACCGCGGTGGGAATTGCGTATCCTTTCATGGGGCAGCGCTTGCAGGGAAAGCAGTCAGCGGTTGGGCTGCCTCCAGCCCTAATAATAGTCTCGCTGGCTGCCTGGGGCAAGACGCTGGTGCTTAAAAGATGAGATCTGGTGGCTGATATTCAGCTGCCCGTTGGTGTCGGCGTAGCAGGTCACTCCCAGCTCGTCCGTCTGTCATGGAACCACCTGGCACATGCATGGGTCGGTGGTGTCTTCAGGATGGCCGTGCTTGAACACCGGGGAAAGTGTAAGTCCGGATTAGCGTGTTGCAGCTCTGTGGGAAGAGACCCGGGAGTCCTGGTGGACAACAGGATGACCATGAGCCAGCGATGGGCCCTTGTGGCCAAGAAGGCCAAGGGCATCCTGGGGTGCATCAAGGAGAGTGTGGCCAGCAGGTGGAGGAGGTCATCCTCCCCCTCTGCTCTGCCCTGGGGAGGCCACATCTGGAGTGCTGTGTCCAGTGCTGGGCTCCCCGGTGCGAGAAGGACAGGGAACTGCTGGAGAGGGGACAGCAAAGGGCTACCGAGATGCTGAGGGGACTGGAACATCTCTCCTATGAAGAAAGGCTGAGGGATTTGGGTCTTTTCAGTCTGGAAAAGAGACAACTGAGGGGGGATCTTATCCATGCTTATAAATACTGAAAGGGTGGGTGTCAGGAGGATGGGGCCAGGCTCTTCTCAGTGGTGCCCAGCAACAGGACAAGGGGTAACGGGCACAAACTTGACCATGGGAAGTTCCATCTCAACACGAGGAGGAACTTCTTTGCTGTGAGGGTGGCAGAGCCCTGGCCCAGGCTGCCCAGAGAGGTGGTGGAGTCTCCGTCTCTGGAGACATTCCAGCCCCTGCCTGGAGGTGTTCCTGTGCCCCCTGCTCTGGGTGACCCTGCTCTGGCAGGGGGTGGGACGAGATGATCTCCAGAGGTCCCTTCCAACCCCGGCTGTTCTGTGGTTATGTGATTCTGTTGGGCTCTGTGTTTTTGCATCTCCAGGTTTCACTCTCTCCAGCAGAAGGACAGAGTTCAAAGAGGCTCTGGCCTTCCTGGAATAGGAAATGGCAGGATCCACCCCAGAGCCTTTTCTCCTCTTACCCAGAAGGGTCCCACCCCAGCTGAGAAGCCCTAAATCCAGCTGGGTGTGGAAATGGGAGCGGAAAGGTCCGTGCGAGGACCGTGCTTCATTCCTACCGCTCACTCCAGTGCTGGTCATTCCCCAGTAAGTGTGAGGTTGTGCTTGATCTGGGTCTGAGCTTGGTGTTTGTCTTTATTCTCCTTGAGAAAGGGAGGAACAGAAATTCAGGAGGCTCCGGCGAGATGGGCTTGGAGCAGGGCGGCTCTCGCTCCACAGAGCAGCCACCGGCGTCCAATTTTCTGTCTCGCTTTGTTTAATGGACCTTCGAACCCGTTGCAAAGCTGAGATTGCACAGGCGAACACCCCGTGGCCAGATTGCAGGGTCTTGCTTAACCCAGCGCTGCCGGGTTTCTCCCCGCAGTTTTCATGCAAGGTCTGTCTGGGCTTCACCTTTTCACCAGTGAGAAACTCCCCAGAGCGGCACGGCTGGCCCTGGGGGACTGGGAATATTCTTCTGGAGGTGAGTTTTACTCAGCCTTGTAGGTGATTCCTGGTGATGTGTAGGTAGAGGTGGGAAGTACCTTGTGATGGCCCCAAGGATGGGGAAGCTGCTTTGCCCTGTGCTCTAGAAGTGAGTCCCCTGCTTTCTCCCTCTTCAGGAGGTGGCTTGGAGGCACCTTTCCATGATGGTGACACGCAGGTCACTCTTTGTCTTATTGAATACCGCCCTGGGAGGTGTTCAGTGGGTTGGCAGGTGACATCGTTATGTTTCAGTGGTAACACACTGTGGAAGTAAACAGGGAGACTTGCTCAGTAGTTGGTTCCCTAACCAGGGACTCCATGTTGCTTTGGTTTGGACTCGCTTCATGCTCAGATGGTTTTCCTCCTGACGGGCTCCTTCCCCGTGGACTCGAGCAGGCGCAGGCTCTCGGGCAGGCTTTGGCTTTCTGCCTGCAAATACATGACCTCGTGGCCTGGGGTGAGACTGCTGCTGTGTTTTGGCTTTGTGCAAGTCCTTTCCCACCTCTGCATCCCGCAGAGGACTTCCAGGGACAGTGGAGGCACCTGAGGGAGTGGAGATACTGTAGAAATTGAGGCACGGTGGCCGGGTGTGCTGCGTCTGTCACCGTGTCCACCACCCCTGCCCAGTGGGTCACATCCTGCCCGGCTTTAGGGACCACCGTTCCCAGAGGCAGGGAGCACCCGGTGTGGATTGTTTTTCTGGGAAACAGGAGCAGAGAAATACAACATCCACGTTTGCAAGCCACCAGGGATGTCTCTGGAAGAGGAGGTGTGGAGGTGCTCGGGATGCAGCTTGTGGAGGGGCCGGGGCGAGTTTTGGAGGCTCGGAGTCCCCTACACACTGATGCTGCTGGGAAAGGCTGTTTTTGTCCGGCATTTTCCCCCTCTCCGGAGGTTGAAGGCTCCCCCCGCCTGCCCTAGCTGCGGGCAGGGCTGTGGAGGCAGGAGGCGGGCAGGGAAGGAGAGGAGGAGAGGATAACGCCCCGGCTGCGGGCCTTGGCCATTTCTGGATGAGTAGGTCATCTGGGTGTGGGAGGAGAACCGGTGTCCAAGCCAGCCCGGAGAGGCTGAGGTTGGGTGTATGTGCGATTTGGGGGAAAGTGAGAACGGATTTCTTAGACGAGAGGAATGCGAGTTTCCTCCTTCACATATGTCTCCTGTTCTTCCAGTTTGCAACAAAAGTCATCAAATAATTGCCCAAGACCTGGCAGCAAGGACAGCCCGAGAACAGCCCACAAATCATGGGAAAGCATCTCCCCTCCTCCCTGCCTGCCTCCGGATACTTGCGCATCAGGAACCGCTTTAATCCCCCTTTGGGTGATAAAACTCCTGCCCCTTCCTGATGCTGGGCAGCTGCAGAGCCCGGAGCCTCCGGAGCTCCTGCACGCTGTAGCACTGGTCCTGGCGGGTTAGAAATCCGGGTTTCCCTTGAATTGGTTGTCCTGGGAAGGGCTGGGGTGCTCAGACACCAGAGGGGGCAGCAGCCATTTGGAAGGAGACACCATGACGTGGCTGGCGTGACTTTCCTTGCCCCCAGGTGATGGGGACAAGTGGCAGTGACTCAGGTCCTGCTTGTTCCACCTGAGTTATCGGGCACTGGGAGAGGAGATAGCAACTCCCAGGGATGCCCAGACGGAGGGCACCAGGGTTTGGGGGTGTAGGGCTCCAGCTGAGAGGCTAAGGAGAAGTTATGTCTCAGGATGAAGAGTGCTTTTAACAAGCCCAGCCCTTTCCTTGCAATCCTGGAGGTGCAGGTCCATCAGGATACCCATAAGAAAGGTACTCAGGTTACCCCATTTTGGTCATTTGAGTTATTATAGGATTTTCTTACAAGAAAACTCTATCTGACTTATTATCAAGCGTAGACTAGCAGTGACAGCAGGGCGAGGACCGCTGAAGGTGTCCCACCGTCAGAGACCACCCCTCACCCCGTGTCCCGTAAGACAGCGCTGGTGCAGGTTTCACCAAGCGGTCCAGGGGCTGGTGTGGTGGAGGAGACATGGGTGGGCTTTGGCCTGACCAGAGGACGGGGGCACCCAGCACTTTGCGCTGGTCAATACGTGGCATGTAGCAAGTGAAGGCAGCAGCGTGAGGCTCTGTAGAGGAGGAATTACTTCCATGTACAGCTTGGGAATGGGGGGCTCCTCTAGTAGTGCGAACACGGATGGTAGCTGTGTCTGCCTTGTCCGGCTGGGGTGAAGGTGGCAGCCCTCTGCCACCCCTCCCCTTCCCGTATGTGGCCGATCCGCCTGGGAACCAGGCACACAGCCACCGCTTGGAGGGGAGATGTTCGTGTGATGGGGCTTCCTGAGCCCAGGCAGGGGGAAACGGCTCCAGGGGAAGTCGAGTTGCATTTAACAGTTCTGCCTGGGATATTATTTTTTCCTACGAGGCACTACCCCATCCCACCAGGATGCCCTGCGGATCGCCGGTGTGCGATGCTGGTCCTTCTTCAGTTCTTCCGATCAGAACTTTCAGGCTGAGCTGCTCATGGGCAAGACCCGTAACCAGGTCTGCAGGGGAGCCGGTGGGCTGGCTTCCTTTGCCTGCCGGACACCCCGCTCCCGGCACGAGCCGCTTCCCGCTTCCCAGCTCCCGCCTTCCTCTTCCCACCACAGCATCTGCTCCGGATGCGTTTCCCCTGGACTGCAGAAGCTGCGTTTTTCCTTTGTTAATTTTTTTTCGATCTCTCCAGGGTCCCCTTCAGCTTGTTTTGCTCCGTTCCATCCTCTCCAGTTTATTATCTCCTGCTAATGTTATTAACATGCTAATTAGTCCATAATTGCAATTGCCGATGAAGATGTCAAGTAGGGCGGATCCTAAACCCTGATCCGTCGTGTTACTCTTTTTCTCTGAATTCTGCCGATGACTCTGTACCTCTCCCGTCGTCTTGATTATTTTATCTTCGCAGAGGGATGCTCGCGTCTGCGTGAGCGTGATTGCTCCCCTTGTAAAGACTCGCGGAGACGCAGCGTTAAGGTGGTTTGTGAAACCCCCAGGGCCGGGTTGGCGATGGGTGTAGCTCTAGCAGGCATTTTCTGGCTGGTCCCAAGGTCTCATCCCAAAGGCAGGGTGCCTGCCTTGCTCTCCGTGCCAGGCCCCTCGGGAGGCAGAAGGAAAAGGACTTTGGAAAGTTAAAGAGCGGCATTTGCCATCCCTCCTATACACTCAACCCTCTGGCTGCTCGGGCGTTGTGCAAAGGTCTTCCATGACTATAAATAGGCAGAGAGGTGGGCAAAGAGATGGTGAGATGGGATGAGGACAGGCGGCGAGCCAGCGTTGGCCGGCATCTGGAGCTCTCATCGCCTTCGTGCGCAGAAGAGGTGCGGTTTGTTCTGGCCACGCTGCTCTCATCAGGCAAAGTTTGCCCCCGCAGAGCCTATTTTTGAACACAAATCCCTACACCGCCACCCCCCCACCCCCTTCCTGCCCCGGTTACCTTTTGGAGGTGCCGCAAAGAACCGGGACTGGCTTACGGCGAGGTGCCCCGGCGCTGCTGTGGGACGTCGAGCCACGTGCTTCGAATAGCTCTGTGCAGACGTGGCCTATGAGAGATGAAATGTGGCTCTTGACCGATTGCGAATAAATCAGGGTCAGGAGCTTGAACGCTGGCCAAGAAACCCAAAGGGATAAAATATAGCCTCTCTACAGACTGTTAGCAAACAGCACGTGGGCTGAGGTCTGCTAGATAAATTTATGCGCTGTGAATTGTTCACCCAGCTGTAGTGGAGGGATGGACGGACCCACAGAGAACTAATAACCATATGTGGTGGACATGCCTTCGGCGCTGACCTTTAGAGGGTTCAGCAAAGGCTGGGAGGTGGCACGGTGAGGTCTTCTTAGGGATGTCGCTAGGAGGGAATGGATGCGCGTGTTGCTTGACGCGTGGGAGCGGGGCTCAGGCTGCCTCTGCCCTGCGTGTCCAGGACACAGCCTGGCAAAATAAACTAATATTCCCGACCTTGGTTTTCCCGTCATGTCATTCGAAATGAATGGAGAATAGAGATTGGGCTCTTCCCCTTTGTGTTTTTGAGCTTGTGGGACTTGTCCCTGCTGCAGCCCAGGGAGACCAGTTTAAAACGGGAGGGGAAAATAGGGAAATAGTGAAAAGGTGGGGATGCTTCCCCAATCCCAGGCTGTGGGCGCAGGGCCTGCAGCACCCGCTGTCACCCGTTTCAGTTGAAACGCCGGGAGCTGGTGGTGCTGCCCCGGCCACGGGGGCTGCCTCCTCTCGCTCGCCCCAAATCCCTTGCCGCTGCAAAGAGAAACGTCGACTTTGCGATGGGATGAAATGTCCTGGCGGTGGAACCAGCTCCCGGCAGACCACCTTAATGAACCTTTGGGCTCCGTTCAACTGCTTTAATCCGGAGAGATGGGCCCGAGCCCAGAGCACAGAGCCAAACAGCTTCGTCCTCATCCAAGCCGTGAGCAGTTCGTGGCTGGTCCCTCCTTTCTCTAACCAGGCATCTGCTTCCCGCCCTCCGCCCCGGGACGCTGGATGTGTGCATGCTGTCATCGGATGGGACCAGCTTATATATTGACATCTTATACGTCAACGTCTCGTATATCGACATCTCCGTCCTGCCTTTAGCTCTGTTTGCAGGGGGGATGCGACGCCCCCGTGGGTACCAGCCCCCGTGCCCCGGGTCTGGCTATGGGAGGGCGACCGCTCTGTTTTCTTGTCTCGTTTTCCACCAGAGCCGCAGGGGGGGAACCTGAATTCCCCCGGCTGCGATTCAGGGAAAGGTGGGGGAAAAAAAAAAAAGAATCCCATAGTTTGGGGGAAAAGGCGTTTCTCCCGGATGCTGGGCCACTCCCGGGCTGCGCTGGGCAATCCACCTTCCCTGGGTGGGGGGGCTGTGGGCTGTCTGCTTTCTGGGATTTGCAGCATCGTTTTGAGGTTGAGAGCTGGATAAAGAGGCTTTTCCCAGGCTGGGCATCCCCGGCAGCCTGGGAGTCCTCTCTGGGATGGACCGGCCGCTAGCCATGCCCAGCATCTCTCCTGCACTATTGCAGCAGGGAAGTCCGGGTCCCGGTCCCAGCCGGCTGCGGATGGGGACCCCTGCCTCCGTGACTAATCCAGCAGCCCCCACCTTGCCGCCCCCCCGCCCCCCCTCCCCGCGCCTTTGCCTTGGGCTGTGACTTTTGACACGGGCAGGACACATTTAACAGTGTGCTCCGAATGCTTCGGCAGTGGCGATCCGGCGGGTTGCGAGCTGCGGGGCCGTGTCACAGCTCCTGCTGCAGTGACACCAGAGCTGGCATCGCCCTCCCAGCCATTGCCGGGGACCCGCGTCCCAGCAGCTGCCCACCAAGGGCTGGTGCAGCTCTCCACGCGCGGGGTGAGGGATCCCCACCACGACTCGCGCCGCCGTGCGATTCAGTGTTCTCATTCCTTCTTTTAAAAGTTACTCAGGCTGCATCGGAGCAAAGCACAGCAAGTTTTTAACGCTGACTGTTTTTTCCGCCGGGAAGTCTTTCCTTTCTCCCTGTGGCAGTGAGGATTTTGGACTAAACCTCCCAAGGAAACCACAAATAAAACCCAGCGCAATGAAATCAGTGTGAAAAAGTGTGACGTGGTGCTCAGGTTGGATGTGCCCCTTGCTTTTTTGGTGAGGCAGCTCAGGAAAGCCCAGCGCTGCACAGGCAAACCCGAAAGACGTTTTGGGGGGAAAGCTTCCTTTTTTTTTTTTTTCTTTTAAATTTAAAGGATATGATTTTGCAAGAAGAAATGAGCCTTCTGCCGGGGATGGGTGGCTTTGAGTGTTAATTAATCTAACCTACTATCCGGATACGTTTGTTATTGCTGTTGGCGGCATTTGTGGTCTCCCTTGATTGCAATCGTTAGGTTCCAGAGTGAACGAGAGGCACAGGGTAGTTTACACTTGTCTTAGGTGTGAGGGGACACCCTGACTTTAATTAAAGACCCTTCAAAGATGTTGCTGAATACCCCTGCTAGCCGGAAAGGTTAGCAGCACCATTTTTGCTGTTGTGTTCCAGAGGGCCCTGCTGGGGGTTTGCAGAGCCCTGCCCTGACGTTGCCGCTCCGTGGGCTCCCGTCCCACCTGCTCCGTCTACTAGCACACATTTTGGGGCCAGGAGAGCCTTCTCCCAGCTGAAGGCATTGAGCCATCTTCCGTGAGGGTTTCGCAGCTAATTGGTACAATCAATATTTGTTTTGCAAATGCAATCGGAGGGAAAGAGGGATTGAGCGCGCCAGAAATTCAATTGACCTGTAAAAACAGATACTGTGTAAAGGGAATCCTTTCCCTGCCAAGCAAATATTTAGAAAGGAGAAGCAATAAAATGAATAAGCAACAAAGTAATATCCTGCTTCGCCGGCCGCAGGAGGCTGCTGGGAAGGGCTGCTGCCCCCAACGCTGTGATAACCCCGAGCGGGAACCCGTTTCCTAGAGAAAGCGTGTTTGCTTTTACCATCTAATCCATCAAAAGCTCATCCCGGTGCCTCAGCAGCGCTGGGACCTGTCTCGGGTAGCCCGGCAAGCTGGGCATCGCCCCCGCATCCCTACAACGGTGACCGCGGCACGAGCCCGGCGGTGGCACAGGGGATGGGGGTTTTTTTCAGATCAAAAAAACTCCAGAAAAATGTTTTGGGTCGGGAGTGGTGAGATGGGGCCCAGCCAGGGCTTTTGCCAAGCGGGAGCAGAGTGCTGGGGTCCCTCTTTTCCAGGTTGCTCAGCATCCCTGGGCACAGCCCTTGGGTACCCAAGTGACTTGAAGCAGAGCTGGGGCTCATGTCTGAATTGAAAAACCTCTCTGGAAAACAAAGATTTTTCAGAGAAAAACCATATAATGTATGTACATACATGTGTGTGTATATATATGTACGTATAAAAAATAGAGCAAGTAGAAGGAAGGGAAATGATTTTATGGGAAAACTCCTAACCAGCTCCGGCGCTGAGCGTCTTTAGGCCCGTTTGGAGCCTTCTGAGCATCTTCCCCCCATGACGGATACTGATCCCTCTAATTGACGTCAGGATCTGAGACTACGTCTCGTTTACTGGCATCAATTAGAGCCTTTTTGCAGGGCGTCCATGGCTACCGAAGCCACCTCGAAATCAAAAAGAAATCCACACAAATCAAAAAGAGGTTTGGATTCGCGCTGGTGTAATACTGAATTTTCAAGAGAATGTTGGCTAAAAATGTAGGTTTCCCTCCCAGACTTCCCCAGACTGAAGAGGAAAGAGCTCTAGAGAAGCAGGTGAATTTTAAACACTTGATAATCAATTTTTTCCTGAGGTTTTATCCCTGGTTAAGAGACTGAGCTCCTCTAGGGTGCTCAGTACCTCCGGGGAGCTGATGCTCAGACCCACAAAAGGCAGAGCAGCTCTGCTTCCCCGCACATGAGATGACATCTGGGAGCAGGTCGCTGGCCGGGATCACGGGATCACTGCCCGTCTGGGCCGCCCATTGCTGGGCTGCCTCTGCCGACGTGTCCCCGGGCCACCGATGGCATGAGAAACCCCCCTGGCATGCCATCGCCTGCTGTCGCACCCTGGCTCGGGTGCCGTTGAGGTTGCAAAACGCACCCCAAGCATTTGTTTGTGGAGTGCTGTGTCCAGTGCTGGGCTCCCCGGTTCGAGAAGGACAGGGAACTGCTGGAGAGGGGACAGCAAAGGGCTACCGAGATGCTGAGAGGACTGGAACATCTCTCCTATGAGGAAAGGCTGAGGGATTTGGGTCTCTCCAGTCTGGAAAAAAGATGACCAAGGGGGGATCTTATCCATGCTTATAAATACTGAAAGGGGGGTGTCAGGAGGATGGGGCCAGGCTCTTCTCAGTGGTGCCCAGCGACAGGACAAGGGGTAACGGGCACAAACTTGACCATGGGAAGTTCCATCTCACCGTGAGGAGGAACTTCTTTGCTGTGAGGGTGGCAGAGCCCTGGCACAGGCTGCCCAGAGAGGTGGTGGAGTCTCTGTCTCTGGAGACATCCCAACCCCGCCTGGAGGCGTTCCTGTGCCACCTGCTCTGGGTGACCCTGCTCTGGCAGGGGGTGGGACGAGATGATCTCCAGAGGTCCCTTCTAACCCCCGCCATTCTGTGATTCTGTGGTTCTCCCAAAACCCCAGCCCGAGAGCACACGCTAGAAGAGAGCTGCAACATGAGCTCAGCGGAGGGGGGGGGGGGGGGGGTTGAAGATGGCTTAAATTTAATGTCTTTTTAGATGAATATTTCCATTCATTCCAGAGCATATTCCTCTGGCATTTCCAGCGCGCCTGTTTAGCTGAGTAGTTAACAAACTTCATCGAAACACATGTTATAGTGCTCTCTAGTGCACGGAGCTGTGAATGAAGGATGCCTCTTTTGAGATATCTCGATATGCAGCGCAGCTTTTGCTCCGGAGCAGCCTGTTAACCGCAACAGCTGCTTCCCATTGTGGAAACGCTATTGAAAAAAAAAAAAAACCAAACAAAAAAACCCCCCCCAAAAAAAAAACCAAACCAAAAAAAACCCCACAAAACCCCATCCCAACAACTTGACAACCCACGCAGATGATATTTATGCAGAACCCCGCGTGAGGGGGAGCTGGGGCACATGGAAATAAAAGATAAGGCGAGAAATAACCCCGCCGGGAGACCGATATCTCCCCGTCGGCAGCGCCCGGTTTGCTCCCGCGGATCTCTGTTTGCCGAGCTGGGCTGAAGCAGCTGGTCCCTGTGTCCGACTTAGTTTACTCTGTTTAGCTTTTGTACAGCCGAGCGATTTTTATAGCCGCCGGAGCGCCGGGAAGCTTGACAGGATATTGGTCGCCTCCTAATGAGAGTTTGCCGCGTTGGCACGTCGGCACGAACGCCCCGTGAATTTTAAATGCCCGGGAAACGGCGGCTCCCGCGGTCCCGGATGCTCAGGGAGCCCTTTGGGGGGGAAACTTGGGTTTTCTTTTTAATAAAGGAAAAGATGAGACTTGATAGTAGCCTAGGAGACTGGAGAGCAGCCGGGAGCCCCAGCGTTGGGGCTGGACCCAAGGTACATCCACCCGCACTGCCCTCGATGGTGATGCTCCGGGAAAGCCTCCCAAAAGCCAAGGGAGCCCGTGCCGCCCTGGGCAGTTGGGGATTTGGGTCATCCTGAGCGTGAGGTCGGACCCGTGGGACCAGGCTGGGGGTGGACTCGGTCCCTTGGATTTGCCTGATCCCTTTTTGAACTCGTTGGTATGAGGTGGATGTAAATTTATGGCATCGCTGGAGGTCCCCAGCCCTTCCTCTGCTGGGAGCGGGGCCGGCTTGGGCACTGGATCCGGTTGCTCAGGGATGAGGCGAGCCGAGTGCTGGCTGTCCCCACGGAAGGAGATTTCACAACTTCTCCACTTGATCTGAACGTTCTTTCTTTTCCTTCTTTCTTTTTTTTTTTTTTTTTTTTACCCCAACCCACCCCCCCAACCCTCCCCCCCACCCCCTTTTGAAATTCGGAATGGAAAATCGAAAAGTTTTAATTTGGAGGTTTGTTTCTATTTTCATTTTCCATCGCGGGAGGTTTACAAAAAATTTCAGAGGCAAACGTGATGACCTGCAAGAGGGGGTACCCTAAGCTGGAAGAGAATGAAAGCTGTTCCTTCCCCCAGGGTGGTACGGCACATCGAAAAACCAGCGGGGGTGTAAAATCCCCGAGGGGGTAGGAAAACCAGCCCGCAGGGGTTTTTTTAGCCAGGATTTCTGTTTCTCGAAAAGCCAAAAAAAAAAAAAAAAAAAAAAAAAAAATTAATTTCAAGATCATCGCAGTTTATCCACCAAATGAAAGTCACAAACAGCGTTTCCTTCTCTCCTAGTTATTCCTGCCCCCGCTTAAAAAGCTGGCCAAATCGGGGTGGTGGCGGCGGCGATGGCACATCCTCTCGCTCCTGGTGACTTTGCTTTTCCATCATTTGCCTCCCCATTAATCTCGGTACAAACAAAGGCTCTGAAGAGACAAGCTGAAAAGCTCCTGGGGGTACGTTTAAATCAGTCCTTTCTAATAATGTCTGTCGACCTCTCCGTGGAAGCACCGCTCCCCAAGGAAAGGACACGGAGCCGCGGCAGCGTGCTGAAATATGGTGGGGTGTAATTAATTCTGACCTCTGGCTCCCGCTCACTCACTCTCAATATTAAATTTGACTAGTGATATTGTGGTTTTTCAATTATCCTTGTTTTCTTGGGGGCATGGAGGGGGTGGGGGGGCCGCTGCTCGGAATTCGGCTTGGTGGGAGATGGATGCATTGGCTGGGATGCAGAACCGCCGTGCCGTGGGCTGGATGGGGTCGATCCTTGGGTTGTCTCCGTTGGGATGGTGTTTGGGCTCGGATGCAGTGTTGCGTGTGCCTCTGCCCACCACCCCCCACCACCCCCCCCAGTGTCCCTCCTGTGCCCAGAACCAGGTGCTCGACCGGTGCTGTGGTGGGACCAACTCCCTGCCCGATGCTACAGGCTCTTATGGCGGGGGGGGGGCATAAAAAGAAGCAACCTTTGGGGAAACAGGGAGGAAAATCAGCATTTTGGTCTTGTTCTTCTGGCCTTGCCCCAGGAGGTCGCTTTCTGGCCACTCCTGAAGTCAGCAGAGGATTTTTATGACATTCTTTGAGGGCCTGGAAGGGACCCAGAGCCATCAGCTCCTGTAGGACCTTCTCGGTGAAAGTCTTACTAGTACGTCCTTGATCAGAAATGGAGCAACTTAAAGCGGCCTGAGAAGCCGCGCACTTGCTTGACCTTTCATTGTGGTGCAGAGAAGGCTTGAGGGTTGCTGGCGTATTTTGGCAGCAGCTGTTTGCTTGGAAGGCTTCGTTTGTCTGTTTATTTAACCCTGTCATTCTAGCAGTGCCCCTGCGTGTCCCGGCGGCGTCCCTGGAGGGTCCGGGGGGTGTTAAGTGACCACTTTCGGTTAAACGGCCCAGCGCCAACCCCCTTCTCCTCTGCTGCCCCCCTTTCCCCTTTGCCGCCACCTCCCCAGCACTCCCTTGTCACCGCTGTCCTCTGCCATGGCACCAGGCACCTGGAGGGGACATGGGTGCTGCCAGCGAGCATCAGGGCAGGAGCTCATTTAGGGATGCTCCTGCAGGATGCCCATGCATGGAACCCCCCAGTTTAATCCCTCCAAAGCCTCTGCAGTCCTTGGACGGGGCTGTCCCCCTCCTCTGTGCCCCGGCTGTCCCCGACGGTGGCTCTGAAAGGCAAGCTGTGCTTGTTGCCATCCAGCGCTGTGACAGGCTCTCCGAGGCCGGGAGGCGCGCAGGGCCGGGATGCGCGGCAGAGCGGGACACTGGGTGGGATAGAACCACTGGGTTTGGACCTTGAGAGAGCTGGGTTGGGTGAGGAAAGGTGAAAAGCAGGACTCTGAGGCTTCACCTCCCTTCCTCGCTTTCCCCGGCCTCTCAGAGAACGCAGCCACCGGCCAACCGCTCAGGGCTGGATTTGCAAGAGGCCAAGGGTTCAATTTTTGGACTCCCCGTCCCCGGTTGCCGGCAGTGGCTTGGCTGGACCCCGGGGAGAGTTTGCACCCCGGGGCCATGGAGGCAAGTTTGCATGAACTCCTGTTTGCATGAAATAAGCCCATTTCAGCCCAGTTGCCATGTCCCCTTGAAGCATCGGAAGACGCATTCAGGCAGCAGGAATGAGAAGGGCTTGAGCCGGGGGTAGGGGGAGGGAGGAGAAGGGAAATTAAAAAAAAAAAAAAAAAAAAAAAAAAGGGAAAACGCCACTTGCTGCAAAGCGAGCGAATTCTCCAATAAACCCGAATCTGCTGAGAATACATTTTACAAACATGCAGCGAAGTTGGCCGCTTTTGTTTGGGCGTTTGTTAAGCATTAACTAAAGAATGCCATGGTCCAGCCTGCTCGGTGTGAAACCTAATTCTCCCCCTTTCTGGAGCCATGGCATGGAGTGCTCAATTTTTTTCTCTCTGTAGGACTGCAGCCTTCTGGTACTCCAGCCAAAAAACACTCATATTTTAGCAAGCTTAGCCCCGGCCCCGTTGCCAGGCAGTAAAGCGAACACTTGTCCGCTTCGGGGGGAGGGAGCCGGGAGCCGGGGAAGGGTCAGGAGAACAGCCCCGGGGAAAACATCCCGCCTCTGTCCCACCGGAGAGCTCCATGGGGGCTTGGGGTGCACGGAGAGGGAAGGCGAGGGTGGCCGTGGGTGCTTTCCTCCCACAGCCTGGGAGCCTGGAGACCCGGGGTGGCTTTGGAGGTCCCCAGGGATCGCTGGGGCCGGGTTGGCCTCCGAAACGCTCTCCTCATCCCCAGGATGTGCCAGCCTGCTCTCCGCAGCGCTGAGGTGGACGCAGCCCTTTCCTAGTCGCTCCCGTGGCCTCGGCACCCCTCCTGCTGGGGACGAGGGTCCGTGTGGTCCCCCCATCGCTGTGGCTGGGGGACGCCCTCGCAGGCACCACGCCGAGGGGTGCATCCATCCCCCTTCCTTCTCAGCCATGATCCATGCCCTCTGCCTCCTCCTTTTGCCCCACGAGGGCTGGAGGAGGGGACAGGGTGGCATAAGCCCAGCAAGACAGTGACCCGTTCCCAAGCCATGGGTGCAGGCTTGACAGCGACTGGCATTTTTCCACTGCCAGCCCGTCAACGACCTGGCGCTGCCGTCCCCCCTTCCGAGGAGTGACAGTGAGTGAGAAGATGACCTGGTGCCAAGACAACTCAATCCCGCGTCCTCAATCCCCGCGGCTCATGGCCGGCACCCGCCGCCAGCCTCCTCCTGCACCTCTCGCATCGTGCGTGGCCATCGGCTTGTCCCCACGCCAAGATCACGGCTCCAGGGGAGGATCGCGTCTTTGCCCTCCAGAGAGCCGTCGGCTGGGGCTGGCTGGGAGCGCGGCCGGGCTGGAGCTCCCCGCACCTCCGATGGGTTGGCTGGGGGTCTGCACAGTCTCCTGCTGGGGCCACGTTCGAGACGAGTTGGTCGGGTCTCTGCACTGAGGTGCTAGAAAACCCGGCGTCCCTGCGGATGCGTCTGCTGCAGGGAGGCGAGCAGGGCAGCTGCCTGCACCGCTGCGTAGGAACCGGTGCCAACGGTGCCAGCCCCAGCCCTCAGCCAGGAGCCCGGGGGTCACTCGGTCACTCGGGGGCTGCCCCTGCCCCTCTCACCGCATCCCTGGGCCAGGAAAGCATCCCTCCGCCATTGCCTTGCCCGCTGCGTGAACCAGGGCTCCGCGTGGCGTTTGAGATTTGTCCATCAGTATTTAATATCGGCATCCCTGACCCGCTGCCTCCCCCCCCCCCCTTGCCCCCGGCCTTCCCCATCCCGGGGAGGCTCCGAAGGGCTGCGTTTGTATGCGGCGCACGCAGACAGACAGCAGCCGGGAAGCGCCCGTCAATCACGGCCCCTTTCAGCCTGTCACCTCAAAATAAAGGGAGAAAGAGGGGGTGGTGGCTCCCATGGGAACCCGGGGCTGCCCGCGGTGTTCCCCCTCCATCGGTGCGGGAAGGGACGTTGGGATGCGCCGCCCCAGCGGTGGCTTCGGCCACGCGTCGGAATTTCTAGGTTTCAGTGACACTGAGCGGGTGGGAAACCCTGAAGTGGGGGTCTGGGGTGGCTTTTTTGAGGAAGAGGAATTGCCTGGAGAAGTGGGACTGTGTCCCTGGGGGGTAGGGGGGGGACGTCTGTAACGCTGGCTGGCTGGCTTGGGGGGGGGTCTTCCAGCAGAAACGTTGCCCTTTTGGAAACGGCAAAATATTTTGTTTCAAGATTTTCTTGAAACCCGCCGCCACCACCAGCATCTTTCTGTTTCAAAACTGCAGATTGTCGTTTCGAAAGGGACCTAAATTTAAAAAAAAAACCAAAAAAAAAACCAAAAAAGAAAACCCAAAAAAACCCGCTTTAATGCAGATTAATCAATACAGGAACATTTTAACGTTGTGGTAAAAATTGCTTGCATCGCCGTATTTTTGTTGCGGTTCTTCCTAAGCTGGGGGGGGCTTGGTTTTATTTACAAATAGTCACTGTCAGCGCTTCGCTGGGGCTTTTACTGAGCGGCTCGTGGCAGACTGGGTTTCCACCGAGCATCGTGGTGCCGAGCGGGTCACCCCCTCCGGTGCCCTCTGCCTGCCAGCTTCATCTGCGGTCAGACAAACCCAAAGGCTGCCGGCCAGGCCTTACATTGCTTTCGAACCCCAGGCTATGGAAGGAAAAATGGATATCAGGAAGAAATTCTTTCCTGTGAGGGCGGTGAGACACTGGAACAGGTTGCCCAGAGAAGCTGTGGCTGCCCCATCCCTGGAGGGGTTCAAGGCCAGGCTGGATGGGGCTTGGAGCAGCCTGGTCTGGTGGGAGGTGTCCCTGCCCAGGGCAGGGGGTTGGAACTGGGTGATCTTTAAGGTCCCTTCCAACCCGAACCATTCTCTGATTCTGTGAAAAAAAAAAAAAATAATCTGCTGAGAACCAAAGGCCGCAGCATCCCTAGGATGGCAGAGATGAAGGCGCTCCCCTTGCAATTTAAGTGTTGGTGATTTCTTCTTGGTTTCAAACCTGTTGAAGTCCCCGGGCAGAACCCATCCTTCTTCTCTTCTGCGCATCCTCCTGTAGGGAAATGTGATCTCCAAGTCCCCTTCGTACCCGCGGGGAGGCACAAAGAAGTAGCGAGGGGAGAAAAGATGGCGTTTGCGCTGCAGCCTGCTGCTTGCAGCAGGAGGGAGCTGGGCACAGAGCTGGAGATCCCAGGGGTGGAGGAAAACACCTCTGGATCCAGGCCGGTGTGTCTTGCTCGGGCACAAATGTTAAATTAATTCCTAGATCTGGTGCAGGAACAAAATTTTCTTTCAAGCCCATCACAGGCCGACCAGGGGTGTTATCCATGCAGGAGTTATCCATGCTGGAGTTATCCTATATGGGGCTACCCCTATGTGGGATTGTTCCTGGGTGGGATTGTCCATGTGTGGGGGTTATCCATGTGGGGGGTTATTTGTGGGGGGGGTTATCCATGCTGGGGGTTATCCATGCTGGGGGTTATACATGCCAGGGGTTATCCATGCCAGGGGTTGTTATCCGTGCATGCTCTTCCTCCCCGGTCCCTGTAGAGGAGCTGGTAGTGTCCAGGGCTGGTCCAGGGCCGTAGGGATCCTGGACACCAGCGATGCCCTTTGCTCTCTCCCCATTACTACCTGTGGCAGGCTGCTTTTTTTTTTGTGTCCGTGACATTTTATTGCCTAAGGTCTGGGTTCATTGTGGGTTTATAAGCAGCTCTTTATGGGTTCATACTGGGGCGGAGGTTTTATGGGGATTTCTCAGCGTCTCACGTTGCCCAGGGATGGGGGAGCCCTGCACTGGGCAGTGAAAGACGCCTGGTCTGTCGCGCATCCCTCAGCGGCAGCTGTTGGGGACCCGGCAGTTTGGAAACAAAGTCGTTTATTCAGCGACCTAAGCGCGGCTTTAAGTGTCTAATATTAGGCAGCCTAACGCGAATCTCACACCTTCCCGTTTTTGCAACACGCTTTGGGCTTGGAAACATCCATCGCTCGGTTGGTGCGGCCGTGCCTAATTGGCAAAGGTTTATGACTCTCTAATCAGTGCCCTGGAAATAGAGATTTTTGGCCACGTTCATTCGTAAAGATTAAATAGCGGTAACGTAATAGCTTATCAATATTTTATTACTGAGAGCAGTTTGTAATCCCAACAGGTAGGGCTTAAACTTCATTTAAACAGGATGAGAATGTGTTACCAGATGAATACAAATTGCCTCCGCTTTGACATAAAAGAGACATAATTAAAGACGAAACGACTACAGAAATATTAGCACAAGCCTGTGCTTCTCAGAGCTGGAACAAGAAAAAAAATGACCCTTCAGAAGGGATGCTTTCAGGGGAATATACATCCTTCTCCTCCCAGGGCAGTCACAGGGATGTTGGAAATACATATCTCTTAGAGACAGATGGTCGTATGTAAACCTGGGAAATTGAAGTTGAATGTGCAAAAATAAAAGCCACTAACGGCATTATCTGGAATTATAAACTCCCTAACTCCCACCTTTTATGTGATGATTTTCCCCCTTCTGTAGCGACACTAGTGTTTTATGAAAGCTGTATAACGCCCCTTTCTTGCTTCTTGCGGGATGCTACGATTTGCTGAGGCGCCCAGGATTTGCTTGGCACAGGGAGAGTGATGCACGTCACCGTGCTCGCCGCCACCGCTTTGGGAAAACTTGGGAAGGAGCGGGCATAGCCCACGTGCCAGTGTGAACCGTCCGTGGGAGGACCCCAAGGCGGGAGGGAGCCGACGCCAATAAAGTGAAGGACATTTTGGGGGCCCCATTCCCAACCCTTCGAGCCCTTGACACCCGGATTGGGGCTGGTGGGCACTGCTGGATGGTGGCCGTGTGCCCTGGCACCCTTGCCAGCTGCGTGCGCACATCTGGCGGGCAGCTGTTTGCCTCCGGAGTTCGCTGTGGGAGGGAGGTGATGCTCGGTGGCCGACCCTGCCCGTCGGCGCGGGAAGGCAGGCGTTATCCTCTTGCTCCTGCACCGGTGGGATGTTCTGCCTTGCCCGGGGCTCACCAGCTCCACGCGGGCAAGCGCCGGGCTCCCACGAGAGGGGCACAGATGCGACCAGCCGCTGCTGACTCTGCGGCGGAGCCTGCCTTTTCCCCCCCTCCGGCCACCTCCGGCGGTTCGCGCAGCCTACCCTCTTGTTTACGGGCTGTTGGGCGACTCAAGGGGTGAAATGAAAAGGTGAAGCGAAGCCCGGCAGGGGTTTCACGGGGGCAGAGGCTGCGCGTGGGCTGCGGCAGGACGCGCGCCCCTTTGCTGCTGGGGACCTTTTGGGCAGCAGCATCCCTGGCATCGCGGGCGCCTTCGCCTTGGGAGCTGCCTCCGAGGCACGAAGACACGCGTGTGCTTTGCTTTGCCCAAACCCTCCCGCCCCCCGTCTCCTTGTTTTATGGGCTATCAGGCTCGTCACAGAAGCTTTTTGAGGTTTTTTTCCCCATTTGCTGAGGGTTTTGCTGCAAGGGATTTGCGTACATCTGTTCCTCTCCTTGTTGGAACGGGGCTGACTCAGCACATTTCATTTCCTGCGTGATAGCCAGGAAAAAAAAAAAAAAAAATAAAAAAAAAGGAAGGTTTGAAAGCCTGCTGGTGGCTGCAGGGCTGCCCTTCCCCTCCCCAGCCCTGCAGCCCCCTGACCCCCCCCCGCAGGTCTCCCCCATGGGATGGGGACCACGGAGGTGGGAGCCATCTGGGGCCGGTGGAGGGCTGGATGCAGCGCCCCCCACACGGGTCCCCGGGACGTCCCCGCGCTGGGACACGGGCGATGCTCGGAGATAACCTCTGCAGGATGCCTGCTGACTTCTGACTTCTCTTTCTGGGCCAAAGTCATCAAGACAGGGGAATAATAATGTCCAGTTCCCACAGATATTTAGGACGGGGCTGGGTAAACAGTGATTTTTTTTTCCTTTATGGGACCCAAGCCAAAAACACACATATCTGGGGGTGGCAAAGAGGTTCTGCTTTGGTACCTTCAGACATCTCTACTGGGGGAAACATCCTGTTCACTTAAAACATCCAGCTGAGGGTTTAGCTCCAGGTGCCTCCAAATCCTCTCAAGCCAACACTGATGCTACCACCACTGCTCTGCTCGCCTCAGTTTCCCCAACTGTAGATCGTTGATCATGCTACTGAGCTTCTCGGTAAAGACGTTTAAAGTAGGAGAAAGAAAAGCTCTGTTTCAACCCAAAGTGTTATGGCTGTTGTTATTATTATTGGCTTTTAAATATCAAGCCAGTGTGCTGAAACCTGGGAACTGCACAATTAGGGATGCCTCAAACACTGTCACATCAATGTCAAGGAACAAGCTGAGCTTTCTCTTTTCCTTTTGACACATCAAGTCTTCAGTCTGTCACCGGCCTTAACCCAAAACTTGCTGCCATGGGGATTTTTATGATATATTAGACATTCCTGATGTGTTTGCAAGCAGGAACGGGGCTGTTCCAGTGACCGAAGCCAGAGGGACTGGGTGGTTGGTGGGTGACCGACAGCGCGGATGCTTTCTGCAGGTGCTTGTTGCGAGGCACGGATGAGCTTGTTGGCCCACTTGCCATCTTCAGCATCTCCTCACGTCTAGGCGTGAGCTGGAGGCGGGTGGACATGTAGGGTTGGCTTGATAAAACCCATGTAGATGTGCTGTGCCCCACGTCTTGTGGTGGTGGTGGTGGTGGCTGGACTGTTTGCTTTTCACCCGCAGCGTCCGGACGTTGGGTTTTTCATCCTTTGACTGCATTCATGGTAAGCACCTGGTAAGAGGTCAACCAAAAATGCTAAAGTTGACCCAAAGGCAGCATGCCCCATTGGCACAGGACAAGCTTGCAACACCTGCCATGTCACCGTGGGGTGCCAGCACTGACGTGCCCAGCCCCTCACCACACTCAAAGCACCCCCCGGGGTGACACAGTGGTCCTGTGCCGATGCCCGTCTCCCCACCACGGGTGTCCCGTCCCTTGTCCCCAACGCCGCGCCACCCGCTGGGTGCGGCCGCGGTGCCGCCGGGTGTCCCAGCGAGGTCTCGTCTTGCTCCCCCAGGCTCTTCGCGGTGAAGTGCGCCGGGTGCCTGGAGGCCATCGCGCCCAGCGAGCTGGTGATGCGCGCCCAGAAGAGCGTCTACCACCTGCGCTGCTTCTGCTGCTGCGTCTGCGAGCGGCGCCTGCAGAAGGGAGACGAGTTTGTGCTGAAGGAGGGGCAGCTCCTCTGTAAGGGCGACTACGAGAAGGAACGAGAGCTGCTGAGCTTGGTGAGCCCGGCTCTGTCGGATTCTGGTAAGGGGCCGCCCGCGCCCGGCGTCTCCCTGGCTGGTCCTGCCCTGAGGCCCCTGCGAGCACGGTGGGGTCTGGAGGAGAGGTTTGGGCTCGCTGCCCTCAACCTCTGCCCCGTGGACCGAAGGGAAAAGCTCTATGAGCACCGCTGCGTCCTCCATCCAGAGTCTCTCCCACCTCGGTGAGCGGGGAGCTCGGCAGCGGAGGGGCTGCAGGGCCGGAGGATGCTCTGGGGACCATCCCGTCTCATTAGGCTCGTTTCTGTAAGGGTTTGTGCTCCTGGACTGTGCAGGGCACCAGCACCCCATCCCCAGGAGTGCACAGCCTCCCTAGGTGCCAAAGGTGACATCTCCCACCTCCCCGCCTCAGGGAAATGAAGGGACTGCCCCAGTATAAATATACTGTAAAGGAGAATTTTATTCCTAAAAAAAATTCACGGTCCCAAGCATCCCACTGACTACCCTGGGCTAAACCTTCTGTGTCCCTCCCCTGTGCCTCGCTGTCTCCCCCAGGACTCTGGAAAGGCTGAGTGCAAGAAGTGAGTGGCCTCTGCTGTAGCCACCCTTTGGAATACCGAGGGGAAACTGAGGCACAGAGCTAAAACATGAGCTGGAGGCAGGGAGCCTGCAAAATCTTCTGTCCCCAGCAGCTTCCCAGGCGGTCGATGGCCAGAGCCAGACTTCAGACCAGGCGTGGGGACACCGCGGGGATACCACGGAGCCAAGAGGGGGTTCAGGAGAGGTGGCACCGCGGCTGGAAGTGGGCAGGGGGCTGGCATCCTGCTCCAGCCGGGGTGTCAGTGCCGGGTTGGGTGGCATCAGATCAGCATTAAAATGTTTATCTACAGTCGATGCAAATCAAATCGGAATGTTCCCCAGGCAGACAAATTTAGTAAGAAAACCCAGCCACGGGGGCCAGAGGGGTGGAAACGATCTGCTAGCAGAAATCCTTGCGATAACACCATCTGAATTTAAAAAAAAAAAATAAAAAATAAAAATCAGCATTATGAGCCGGTTTAGAAAGGGGGTGTTAAGGTGTGAAGCGGGGCCATGCTGCAGCGGGGGGAAGGTGTATGGAGGGACGGGGGTGGTTTTGGTGGGGATGGAGAAAAAAATTGTGCTCCTCAGCAGCGAGAACCCGTCTCTGCAATTCCCGCTTGCTCGAAAGTGACTATTCTCTCTCCCCAAGTAACAGTGATGATATTTAAAAAATAAAGAGCAAGGCCGTGGGAGGAGGTGGCTGAAGGGAGCCAGGGAGTGATGGTCCAACGCTGGCGGAGCTGGAGAGGCAGGAAAGCAGCAGGATCCGGCACGCTGGCGCTGGCTCTTGCCTTAGCCCTGGGAAAGTCCTTAATTGATTGAAGAATTATTATTCTTTCCTTATGGGATGTGCAAACTCTTTCAGTTAAAATAGGAACCAATGAGGAGATGTCATGCGGGAAAATTAAGTGAATTGGCCTCTGGTCCCACAATGTTTTGGGTTTATTCCTAGTGGGGGAAAAGGGCAGTTTGGGAAAGGTTGGGGAGCTTTTCCTCCCCAGCGACTCATCGTCCTGTGGTCCAACCCCGCTGCCACGGGCTCCGGCCAAACCGAGAGATTCGACTAGCAAAAACCTCGATGGGAAATGCTCATTTCAGTGGAAACTCCAGCTGAGACCCGAGGGATGCGAAGGGCCAGTGTGGGATCAAAAGGGCACGACAACCCCTAGGCTGGTCAGAAACCCAACCCGAAGCCCCCAGCACCCCCCGGCACCCCCTGCCTGAGGGGTCCCGGCCCTTCCCGTCTCCCCGCAGACCCCGTAAGCTCAGCCTGACCGCCGTCGCTGCCTGGTTTTGGTGGCCACCAACAGTTTGTCTTGGGATGGCGCATGGCTCTGGGGAGGGTGACGCAGCAGGTGACCAGCCCAGGTGCGCACCCCGTGCAGATGCTCAGCGTGGCATGGCCTTGCCCCCTCCTGCCACATCCCCCCTGGGGTCCCCACCGCCACACCGGGGGATGCAGAGGGATGTCCCCGCTCTGCCACCAGTCCCGGATGCCCTTCACCAGCAACGTGTGATGTGCATATCCAATCTCTCCCCAGACCCCTTTTTGCTGCTTTGAAGCCCCCTGCCCTCCCTCCCCCTGGGCCGCCGCGCACCAAAGGCCACTTTATGAGAAAGCGCAGATAAAAAGCGAGCCATATGTTGTCTGTAATCTCCCAAGCCCCCGCTTCAATTACTGCCTCCCCCGAGCCTCCGCCGCCCAGCCTAAGTAAACAAGCCCCTCTGAAAGAGGACCCCACTTTCCAATTAAAAGCGTCCTAACATTTCTCCTCTCCCTAAATCCTCCCCAGCGAGGAATGTCCTGGCCCCGGCGGCAGGATGCGGGCTCGGCGGGTCGGACTGAGGGCACGCCGCACAATATCCATCGCCCCAGCCCCTTCCCAGGTGACATCAGGGGCAGCTCCAGACACTCATTAATTTCTCCCCCCCCCACCCCCCTCCTTGGTGGGGAAAGGCTTGAAAGGGAGAGTTAATTAAAAGTAATACCCCGCCAAATCCGGCTTCGCTTTTCCTTCTTTCCCTTTGACTCTGGGAGGGATTTGGGGAGCAGGTGTTGGGGGGGAGGTCTTGGGAAGGCAGGGGGGAGCTGCTGGGAACATGGCTTTCCCCCTTGGCGTGGGTTTTGAGCATCATTTGCTTGATAGAGTCCATGATCCTCTGGCTCCCCCCTGCCGGGTTCTGCTCCTCCTGGACCCGGGGGGGGATTCGGGTGCTCACCTCGTGTTAAGGTGCAGAGGGGCTCAGGCACTGAAACGTCCCCATCGGTTGACATTCCTCCCCCCAGTATTCATAAAAAAATCTCGTCCATCACAATTAAACTCTCTCAGGAGAGCAGGCAGCTCAGCGAAGCAGAGACCCTGCTTGTGCTGGCACTGGGGGGGAGGCGGCGACAGCTGCTGCTCAGCCCCATTAGCCATCAGAGACTCCCCACCCTGGACGTCCCCAGCACTGGGGCTCTCAGACCTACGTCTCTGGCACTGGGACATGCAAGAAAACAGCAGTTTGTCTTTCCCGCTGCCATTGCTGCTGGTGGTGTGCCATGGATGTGCTGTGGGCGAGCGGCAGCAGCAAGGCGCTGGCTCCTGGGGGCCAGCACCCAGCTCCAGGCTGTTTTGGGGACCACCAGCGGGGACATCTCTCCGTGTCCCAGCCCTCCCAGCCCTCACCACAGGGAAGGTCTCTATAGTGGCTGGCGAGCCTAGGAGAGAGCCCAGCAGCATGGAAGGAAGAGGTAGCTGGTACCCAAGAGCATCCTTGCTCCTCTGCAGGAAACAATGCCTCCCCTCGCCCTGGTTTCCTGTCCTTCCCTATCTTCCAACTGGGCTGCTCTTGTGATCTTACCTGCTTTGTGTGATCCATGCTTAGCTCTTGCCTTGGGGTACGACCTGACCTGCTTTAGCCATGAATTACTCTGGGCCAGGCTCACACCCTGCCGCTGCATCCCCATCTCTTGGAGACGCGGCAGCCCCGGGATGGGACCTGGGCCAAGCAGAGCCTTGCAGTCTGCGTCTGCATCAAACCAGCACCTCAGCTCCGTTATCAATTCCCAAATGGATGGCGGAGGAGCTTTCTGGAAAAGGCTGTAAGTGATTTACGGCTTGTGAGAGGGAAGGACCTGTGCTGTCAAACCTGCATTTACAGCCCTCCCATGCAGGCAAGGTCATGGACACGGTGGCGGAGCGGTAAATGAGGAGGGCTGGGAAGAGGCAGGGCAGCGCTGCTGGCTTTCTCGGAGCAGGTCCTGCCCAAAGGTCCCATGGCCCCGAGTGGTGGAGAGCAGCAAGGAGATACACACCAATGCTTGGGAACACAGTGGAGCAGCACATTGCAGCAAGGACCCAAGGGGGTGAAGCTTGAAGCAACCTGGGCTTCTACCCAGGGAGACTTAAAACTCCTCAGAAGGGGGGAAATATAGGCGAAAATGCGCCCCTTATATTTGTGGTTGAAACTCTGTGCTCTAAATGGAGTGGACCTCCATGGTAGGGCAAATCCGAAGGGGTCCGTGAGGTCTTGGCTAATGTGTTGCCCTCTCTGAGCATCTCTGCTCGCCCTTCGCCTGACCTGCCCCAGCCTGACCTGTCTGGGCAGAGGGACCAAGTGCCTGGTCCCTGGCCGGGCTGGGGGACAGCCCCAGGAGCACAGCGGTCTTCAGCATCTTCTGTCCCCTCTTGTGGATGTGACCTGCCTGTCTCTGTCGAGATGTGTCCCCAGCTGTGGCCTGGCAGGAAATCCCTGTGGAGCAGGCAGGGATTTGGGTCTGACGGACGGAAAACCAGGTGTCCCAGGGTTTCGCGTTGCAGCTGCTCAGACAGTTGGGGAAAAGAAGAACCAAAAAGGACGTCTGCTGGCTGAGCCACCCCAAACTATGAGCCACAGCAGCTCTCTCCCTGTCTGAGCTGCCGTGGGTCAGCCAGCCCCAAACCACAGCTCCTCACGCACATTCACAAGAAGATTCCCAACAGCTTGTTTTACGTCTCCCAGGTTATTTTGGACATGCTGGAAGATGATGTGCTTGGCCCGTTGTCTGTAAAGGACCTGTTGGGTTTTTTCCCCCCTCCCTTAGGCAAAAGTGACGATGAGGACAGCAGCTGCAAACTGGGCCAAGCCTCGGGGAAGGGTGCAGAGGACGGGAAGGATCACAAGCGGCCGAAGAGACCCCGGACAATCCTAACCACGCAGCAGCGGAGGGCATTCAAAGCATCGTTTGAGGTCTCCTCCAAGCCGTGCAGGAAGGTATGGGGAGAAGGGTCCATGCTCAGCCGCCTCCAGCCCCCAGGGATGTCCTGGATGCTGGGCAAGTACTTGCCCCGGCTGCTCTGTATCCTCCTAAAGTACTCCCGAAAAACTGAGGGGGCTGAGACACTGCTGTCATTCCTCTCTCCAAGGTGCGGGAGACGCTGGCGGCTGAGACGGGGCTGAGCGTCCGTGTGGTGCAGGTCTGGTTCCAGAATCAGCGAGCAAAGGTGGGTGCGCGGGGGTAGCCCACCACCAGCGCCCGGTGCCGGGGCTCCCCTCCCTCCTCGCTCTGGCTGGGGGATGATTTCATCCCATTTTTTCCCCTTCTCCTTGCCCAGATGAAGAAGCTCGCCAGGAGGCAGCAGCAGCAGCAGCAGGATCAGCAAAACACACAGCGCCTGAGCTCAGGTACCCACCTCGCACCCAGGGTCTCCCCATTTCCCAGCCCTCTCCAGGCTTCCCAAGGGAGCTGCCCCCCCCTCCCCATAAAGGCAGTAGCCCGACTGTGCCGATGGCTTGCTCTTACCTTCCAGCCCAGACGAACAGTGGTGGCAGCACGGGGCTGGAGGGGATGCTGAACCCCTACACCGCTCTGCCCCCGCCTCAGCAGCTGCTGGGCATGGAGCAAAGCGTCTACGGCTCCGACCCCTTCCGACAAGGGCTCACCCCCCCGCAGATGCCTGGAGACCACATGCACCCCTACGGTAAGGCTCCGGGGTTTGCCTCTTGCCTTGGAGCACTGTGTCCAGTTCTGGGCTCCCTGGTTTGAGAAGGACAGGGAACTGCTGGAGAGGGGACAGCAAAGGGCTACCGAGATGCTGAGGGGACTGGAACACCTCTCCTATGAAGAAAGGCTGAGGGATTTGGGTCTCTTCAGTCTGGAAAAAAGACGACTGAGGGGGATCTTATCCATGCTTATAAATACTGAAAGGGGGGGTGTCAGGAGGATGGGGCCAGGCTCTTCTCAGTGGTGCCCAGCGACAGGACAAGGGGTAACGGGCACAAACTTGACCATGGGAAGTTCCATCTCACCGTGAGGAGGAACTTCTTTGCTGTGAGAGTGGCAGAGCCCTGGCACAGGCTGCCCAGAGAGGTGGTGGAGTCTCCGTCTCTGGAGACATTCCAACCCCGCCTGGAGGCGTTCCTGTGCCCCCTGCTCTGGGTGACCCTGCTCTGGCAGGGGGTGGGACGGGATGATCTCCAGAGGTCCCTTCCAACCCCTGCCAGTCTGTGATTCTGTGATTCTCTCCATCGAAGGGATGCTGGGCCATGGCGGGGGGGCTCTCTGGTGGGGGCATGAGTGAGGGATGGGGTGATTTCTGGGAAGACAGCAGCCCCCTCTTCCCTAAATCCTCACGCTGCAAAAGCTGGGGGTACCGGGCACTGCCAAGGTGCCAGATGAGAAAGCAGGCTCTGAAGCCTTTCTACTCCTTCCCTGCTTCCAAAGGTGCCGAGCCCCTCTTCCACGACTTGGATAGCGATGATACCTCACTGAGCAACCTGGGCGACTGCTTCCTCGCCACGGCGGACGCGGGGCCGCTCCAGGCACGAGTGGGGAACCCCATCGACCACCTCTACTCCATGCAGAACTCCTACTTCACCTCCTGAGCGTGGCCTGGTCCCCGGCACGGGGCAGCCGATGCCGCCACGCTGCTTCAGGAGGGGCTGCAGAGCCCCCGGGGTTGGGAGGGAGGGGGAAGCCACAAAATGCTGGGATGCTGTCAAACAATATGTTGTAGCTTGGGATTCCCAAGGAGCGAGTTAAGTTATGGGTTGCATAGTTTCATGTTTCTCTTAGGAGCCTAGGATTAGGGACAGGAGCGGTTTTTGCAGCTGGCTGGTGGGTTTTCAAATTTCAAAAGGGGAACCAAATTTCTCGTTTCGGCAGGGGGAGGGGGAAACCCTTCCCACGGGAGCATCCCGGTGCCGTATCCCCTCTGCACCACCTTCGGTCCAAGCAGCGGGAAGGGCAAACCGCTGATTTTCACGGGGGGAGCCCGCCGCATCAGCCGGGCTTTGAAATTTGAAAAGCTGACGACGCTTTTGGGGAAACACGGGGAAGATTTCCCTGCGGGGTTTTCCCTCTGTTCCCTCGACCGGCTTGAGCGCTGGCTGTTTAAACACGGGGCCTTTTAAGATAGATGTTCCCATGCGAATATAGAAAGCTAGAAACCCCTAACATCGTTCCCCGTCCCCGAGGAGGGGGCCGTGTGTGTGTGTATGTGTGTGCGTGTGGGCTCGCACGTGGGTGCGTGCGGAGCTGCGTGGCTGTGGGCGATGGGCCGCACAGCCGCGCCTGCCAGATTGTATCAACAAAGTTTATTTCTAAGTCTATCAGAAATTTACTGTACAGCAAAAGTAACTTTATTTTCAGCGTGAACCATATTTAAGGAAATACTCAATGCACTTAAGTTATAAGATGAAATAATTTACTTTTTATAAACGTTATGTTTAGGTTGCAAAAGCCCAGTGGCAGGGAAGGAACATCAGTTCACTTCAGGCAATAGGTTTGGGTTTTGGGGTTGGTTATTTTTGGTGCTCTCAGGTTGCCGCACTGGTTTTGAGGTGCAGTTGAAATCCAAAGCAGGGCTAGCTCCAGGGACCTGCCCCTCCGCTAGCAGCTCGATGGGGACAGCACGGTGGCCAGGTCCTGTCCCCACCGCTGGACATGTCCAGGAGGTCGGTGCAGGATGGACGACGCTGCTGGAGCAGGTGGACATCCTGGCCCATCAGGGCTCAGCCATGCTTCTCTGCATCGCCTCTCTCCTTCCCATGGCAGGACCCAGCCTGCCTCCGCCAGCAACCCCATCCCATACCCTTAAATATGGGTGCTAGACCAGTGCGAGCTGCTCTCCTGGCTCTGGAAAACACCGCAGCCCGTATCACTACCCCTCGGGCGAAGGAGGAAGGAGGGAGAGCCCTGCATTTCCCACCCCGTGCTTGGATTCATCCTTGCAGGAGCCATGGGAACCTGGGGAAAGTTCTCCCTAGGGTCGAGCCTTCAGCTGACCCTCACCTCATCCCCACCTCTCGTTTTCATGCGTCGTGTCCTTTTGTGCTGCTGTTCACAAACGATGTAAGCGACAACCCGTAAAGACATGCAAGTGGCTGTGAGGCTCAAAACGCTGGCTCTCCGCCACCGTACGATCTGACACTGAATGTAGCGGGGTCCGGAGATGGCTGACCCGGCGGGAGATGCTGACACACTGTCAGAAATCGCGTACCGAGATGAAATTAAAAAGAAAAAAAAAAAAAAAATCTCTGAAAAAAAAGAAAAAAAAAAGCCTGGTCTTTTCTTGTGTGGGGTGTCCCGTTGACTCGGAGAGGGAAGGGTTCGAATCATCTCCAAAGTCGGCAAGGTGTTGGGCAGAGTAGACCATGGGGGAAGCTTCTGCCCCTTAGGTTTTTGATATGAAATATTCTCTGGTCTGGGACTAAACTGGCCCTTGAAGGTCCTCTGTGGCCAACGGACAGAGATTGGTGGCTCTGTAAGGTGACACACTTACCTCTGCCTCCCACCCAAGGTGGCAGTGAGGGGCTTGCTGGGTGTCTCCACCAGGCACAGAAGGACTGTGTAGGATCAGCTCGGCTGAGAACAGCCAATTTGTAGCCATCTGTATGCAGCGGAGATGACTACCAACCAAAATGGCAAAAGAAAAAGGGGGGACAGACACTAGGCAACCTTCTTTACAACAAGGAGGGATCTTGTAGAAAGGATGGGGAAAAAGAGAAAAAGAAAAGTGTTTTGCACATTCACCAGCTCTCTGCATGGGCTCGTGTGTTTGTACTACCAGAAAACTCTGCTTCATGTTTACACCCGCCCACAGTGTTCCTATGTTCTTAGCATTGAAGGAGAGCTGGAGAAGCCAGAACATCCAGGTTACTGGCAAAACCTTTTCCCGAACGCATGAGCTCTTGGCTTAAAATGCCCTGCAGACCTCATTGGTACCTTCACATCCCTGGTTGCCATCTCAGCTCACTGAGCAGAGCATGGCTCGGAGGCATTTCTGCAGGCCAGGTTATCTCGTAAGTGCTCTCATCTGGACTATCACTTCACCATGGACCCCAGCCCTCCATGGCAGGGCCGTGGGCAACTCCACGCTAGGACTGCCTAAAAGATATGAGTGGGTATTTCCCAACAGGAGTCGCTCTCATCATAGTTCCCTGACATGGAGAGGTTCTAGGGGTATGTGCTGATGCCACCAAATGGGGGATGGGGATACACAACTCATTGTCTGGGATGTTCAAAATGAAGTGTTCTCCTTCCTGCCCTTCATCAGTCGCGGCTCTGCTTGCTCCTGTGCTATAAAGTGTTTTCCAAGTCCAACCTGCAGAAAAAAAATATTCTAAAGCGGTGTGACCGTGTGAAGAAAACTTGCGATTTTTATTTTGCAAGTTGCATTTCCCTAGGAACGGCCTGGGTTTCTTGGGGTGGTGGGGGGTTTTGCTCTATTTCAGGACAGAAGAGCATGGCAGCTGACCCTGTGAATGGCAACTGCTGCAAAACCCCGCAGCAGCCCCAGCCCAGCAGCATCCAGTTTGTTCCAGTCTCCCAGTCGTGTCTTGGAACGGGGTGCTGGGCATTGGGATTGTGTCCTTGGTTGTCCTGCAGCTGAGTGTTTCCCCTTGCTCCCCAAAAGGAAGATATATTTTTAGTGACTGCCCGGGCTCTATTTTCTCTCGACAATAACATTTTGATTACAAAACCTCTCTGAGCCTTTATCTGGCCTCCGTTGCCTCAAACATGAACTGTAAATGCACAGAAAGAAGGCTGGAGAGATGTCTAGCGGGTAGGAGAAGGCTTTCCATGCAGAATTAAATAAGCTATATTGAGCTGCAAGGTCTTCTCTTCCAGTAGAAGTATCTCATCTGTGCCTGCTTGCTCATTTGGGATGTAATTAGTGAGTCACCAGGTGAAGGTGTTGCAGGAGGGAGGGTAAAACCCTACACAAGCAGTGTTCACAGGTTGCCTGGGTTTGGGAGGAGGTGGGAAGACATGCCCTGGGAAGCTGCCTGGCCTCATTTGAGATGATCTTGTGAAGGACAGCAGGGTAGGTGCCTGTGTGCAAATTTTGCCGTGTTTCTAAAGCCCTTGCTCTCTCTGAGAGAGAATGATGTGTTGGGGGATTTCATTGTAGAGACTGTGGTATTTGCGTGTACTTCGCTCTTGCAAAGCGCAGGGCTGATACCTGTTATAAGCGTTGGTATTTTTTTTTTTTTTCAATGTTGGCTAAACATAATTTTTTTAGCTGGTTGTCTCCAAACCCACCTTTGGGGTGGATGACTTGAAAGGGCAAAATCCTCTCTTTTAGTTTGGGATTTTGGCACAGGAGGGCTCCACAGCAGCAGGGAAAAGGATTGGGTCTGTCCTGGCATGGACAGGCTGGGGAAATTACGGCTTGAGATTTCTCCGTCGCTGGGCTTGGTGGTCTTGGAGAAATGCTGGCTGGTGCCAGTGGAGCAGAGGGGATGTGGGGCGAGGCTGAGAGTCACTTGGGGGCTGGAGGTGGATCTCACCACGTGCTTTGCTCGTGGAAAGGGGGCAGATCTGGGGGAGGTGGAGTATATGTGGTGTGGAAGAGCTGCCGTGAGCCACGAAGCCAGCACGAGTCTGACGCGTAGCATCCAGCTGGAGGTAATGGCTGGGTTAACACCACCCAGGCTTGCAATAGAAAAATGGATGCTTTCAGTAGCTGTTATCAAAATGGCCTTAAAAAATTCCCCTCACTTGGATGCTTCTTAAAACATCACGTTTAAATTAAAAAAAAAAAAAAAAAAAAATTGTTTAAAGATAAAAAGCTTGTCTTCCCCACCCACAGCTATCTGCTATTTGAAAAATACTCACCTACACCAGGCTGGCTTTTCATCAGCCTAACTATCAATTTGTACTTACCAAATTACTTCCCCCAGAATAAAGCCCCCATAAAACCCGTGTCATACAGACTGGTTGCCTACTTTTAAAATCTTGCAAAAATGTAATGACGCGCTATAATAACAGTATCTCAAGCTATGCGTGTCTTTATGTGTATGAAATTATTATATATAGTATATAATTCTGGGGAAGGATCAGTATTGTGGAAGGGGGCAGATCTTTGTCTCGTAAAATCAGCAGACTTCATGGGCTTCAGCCTGTCCTCCTGCTGCAAGTTGGCCTGGGTGCTTGGCACAACCCCGAACGCCGGTCCAGCTTGCAGTTGTGCGATGCAGGAGCAGATGTGGATCCTCCTGTCGTCTGGATTTCATATTCTCTTGTGCCTTATCTCAGGGTGTGGATGGATCCTGCCAAAGTGAAAACTGGCTGGGCCTTATCTTCTGCAGGTGATGGAGTCCCTGCAGGGCCGATGACTTCTTGTCAGGTTGGCTGGATGTCCCTGGGTGGGTGGGTGGGTGGTGGGTTTATTCAGGACTGGCCCCCCTGGGATGTGCTTTGACATATTGTGGTCCATGTCTGAGCCCACTCTTGGCCTGGGGATCAACTCCCTAGGAGAAATGATATCTTCTTGTCAAAGCCAGGAAGAAAAGAACAAGGCCTGGTATGAAAACAGGCACTACCTTTCTCTCCAAGGCAAGGGCAATGCCAGGAAAAAGTTGGGGGCTGACCTTCGTGTCTCTAGTGACTCAAAACAAAGCCCCCTCTGTTCAGGCACTGCTCCGTGGCCAAGGAAAGATCAAGTCAGAGATTGCTTTTCAGTTGAGGACACTGATTAGATGATACTGATAGCTAGGAACGAGCTACCTCTGAGTGATATTATGTTAATTAACTTGCTCTTTGTGAATGGATGGTACAGGAGCTTGTGGCAGATGCAGACTGGAGTGAAACTCAAAATGGCACTGGCCAATAACGCCTGGGTTTGCACTGGAGGCTTAAATCTCGATGGTGTTTGTGGGAGACTTTGTAGTGCACGGACATAGGAGCTGGAGCAAGCAACCTTCCTGGAAGCATCTCAGCTTGGTAGCAGATGCTGTGTAGGAAAACCACCTCCAGTTGAGGAGTTGGGTCCTCGCCTTGCTCAAAAATGACCTGGCTGGACTGAAGTCAGTGGAGCTGTGCTGGCTCCTGCCAGCTGAGATGTGGGCCCTAAGAGACCCCAAGGCAGACAGCTTCCTAGCAAAGAGGAGCTTGGGACAGTGAGGAGGCCCACGTGCACAGTAACCTTATATACAAAAAGAGCCTGCAGGAGAGTTTCTTCTGTACCCACATCAGTGGGTCGTCTTTCTGCCCATCTGAGGTGGAGAGGGCACAAATCCCAGGGAAGCCACAGGCAGGGTCTTTCCCTGGAACTGGATGCGGGAGGTAGCAAATGCAGCTTTTCTGGTGGGAAAAGACCAAAGCTTTGGTTGCTTCTGTCACCTTTCCAGAGTGAAATCATTTGCCAGATGTCTGATATCTGCACTGATGCTCTTCTGAGCACAAAATGTCACCCATCATTAGAAAACGCTTGTCTGGTGACACATGATAGGGCTCAAACCACTGAGGATGAGCGTTTTGGCCTTATGGTAGGTCTGTGAGCAAGATCCCAGGTAACACCAGCTGTCCAAATCTGTGCCTTGCGTTTGCTAAGTCTTTTCTTCCACTGCTCATCATCTGCATGGAAAGTTCCTTTTAAAAAAAGCTTTATGAAATGGTAAAGACTTGCAATGGAAAGGCAAGAAAAGGGTTAGAACCTCTTCAGATGTAAAAAGGGGAATAATAGCTTCTTATCTTGTTGGAGATCAGACTAAATTCTTGTCTGTGTTCCTCTGAGTGGCAATGTGTTGGTCATGAAAAGGTTATCTTGTCAGCTGTAGACCTCCTAGACACTGATGTGGAGGCTGACATGTGCTTGCTGGTTGACGTGTGTAAGTTCACAGGCTGAGGACGAGCGTATCCAACTGCAAACCATGTCAAAACACTCCGAGTGATCAAATACCGACAGCACTTTCGGTGAAGAACAGCAGCTTCCCACCGCCTCCGGCCCTCTGAGCTGCTGCTTCAGAGAGGAGATCAGATTTCTCCTCTGATGACCCCGAGAACAGGGGGCTCATTCAGAGGGATGCTTGGTGGATTGAATCATGGTCCCAGGGCAGAGTTAAATCCGTGGCAGGAGGCAGGCAGATCCTGTGGCACAGAGATGGGGAGCTGGTGGTGAACCCCGGCAAGGAGTGCCCTTATCAACTTGGTGGCTTCAAGCGGGGTGAAGAGCTAATGACCCTTTTCTGACCAGTCTTATTTAGGACTCTTAGAGAGCCCAGACCAGGATTAGTGCTCTGGAGAGCTGAACTTTGGTGTTCTGAAACTGGCTGGCCCCCAGCAGCTCTGGCTCTCCTCTTACCTCTGTTCCTTGTGGTATGCATGCAATAATATCTGCTTTGGAGAGGAGAGGCTGTGACGGGAGGTATCCATGGAGCCTGGGGCTTCTCTGTGCTTTCCCAAGAGCAACTGCGAGGAAACAAGTCTGTGCTCAACACAAGCTCAAAATAATATGTGATCATGGAGGGCCCTGAGGCCGCACACAGAGAGCGAGGAGGAGATGGGAAACAGTGAGCAACCACACGTTTGCTGAAGGAGGCAGGGGCCGTATGGAAAATATAGCATGAGATCATGGAACGAGAGATGTAGCGCAACGCCTGTGCCTTGGATGGCTGATTATGTTGTCCTGACAACCTCGAGCTGGTGTCCCAGGGTTGGAGGGTTTGGCTCTGCAGCCGAGTGCATGTAGGTATTTGGGAAGTAACTGGAGAGCCCCTGAGGAGCTTGGGAAGAGGAGACTGGTGAAACTCTTCCAAAAGGATTAGCTGGAGCCTGCCAGAAGCTATAACTGACTGTTGGCTGCTCTATCTCCTCCTGGAGTAGGCGGAGGGGTGAGGAAGGAGCGGTGACATCCCAGCGCTGCCAGCAGAAGACCTGGGGGCCTGGGGCACATGAAGCCTCATCGCATGGGGCAAAGACTGCCTTTGCCAGGAGCTCTTCAACAAAGGCTGGGGTAGGAGAGCTGGAGACAGGGTGAGAAGCTCAGGCAGGACACAGTGGCAGAGCAGCTCATCTAAAAGAGAGGATGTTAGCTGCAGGTGGGACCAGGATGGTTGGGGAGGATGGGGCTGTGTCGCTTCCCTGTTAGGACAAAAGGAGACATAAAGAGACACTGAGACGCCTGAAAGCCTGTTTTGATCCTCAAAGTTAAGGTATGATAAATGGGGCCAGGCTTCTGCAGGGAAGGGAAACAGTGTGGCTGGTGTTTGACCAGTGGCTTTCCCTGTGTCAAGCTGGGTTACCTGGGAGTGTGAGATGGGGAGGGGATAGCTAGACCTGAGCCAACAATATGCGCTTGCAGCCCAGAAGGCCAATCGCATCCTGGGTTCCATCAAAGGAAACGTGGCCAGCAGATCCAGAGAGGCGATTCTCCCACTCTGTTCTGCTCTGGTGAGACCCCACCTGGAGTGCTGTGTCCAGCTCTGGAGCCCTCAGCACAAGAAGGACATGGACCTGTTGGAATGGGTCCAGCGGAGGGCCATGAAGACGATCCGAGGGCTGGAGCCCCTCTCCTATGAGGGCAGGCTGAGAGAGTTGGGGGTGTTCAGTCTGGAGAAGAGAAGGCTCCGGGGAGACCTTATAGCAGCCTTCCAGTCCCTAAAGGGGGCTACAGAGAAGCTGGGGAGGGCCTTTTGATCAGGGAGTGGAGCAATAGGACGAGGGGCAATGGTTTGAAACTAGAGCAGGGCAGGCTCAGATGAGACATTAGGAAGAAGTTCTTTACACTGAGGGTGGTGAGACACTGGCCCAGGTTGCCCAGAGAGGGGGTGGAGGCCCCATCCCTGGAGACATTCAAGGCCAGGCTGGATGAGGCTCTGAGCAACCTGATCTGGTTGAAGATGTCCCTGCTGACTGCAGGGGGGTTGGACTAGATGGCCTTTAGAGGTCCCTTCCAACCCAACACATCCTATGATTCTATGAATCCAGAGAAAAGCATCAGTGAGTCTTTGGCAAGGAGTTGCACCCATGAAGAAGCATGAAGGCAGATGCTACCCTCAAAAGTGTCCCGTTGCATTCTGCTGTGCCCCAGAAATGGTTGTACAAACTGAGCTGCTTTGCCTCTTCCCTGGGCTTTACAGTTCCCATCAATTAGAGGCTAATCACTTGCTTCAGAAAGCTTTTAAGTGCGGGCAAGCTTATTCAAGATGATGAAATTGCCTTCTAATTGATTATTCCTGCAGTTTAACAGCTGTCTCCCTGACTTGCTTATGTTTTCCTTTTCTGGAAATAAAAAAATCTGCTGTTGATGTGACCAGCTCACCTCCAGCCAGGAGCTCGTGAGGAGCTAACAAATGTTTGTGGCGGCATATTAGCCAGGGCCAGAGCTGGCGGGGAAGAGCTTCCCCACGAAATATGAATAAGCAGAGGAGATGCTACGCTTTCAAGCCCTCCCTGTGATGGCCTCAAAGCTGTGGTGTGCTGGTGGTGGCGGGGGGGGGAGGAAGAAGAGTCCTGTTTCATCCCACAGCCCTGGGCCACCCGAGCTTAGGTGCTGCCTGACCGCGTGCACCCGGCGGCCCCCCCCCCGCCCCAATAGCATCGGGGTGAAGACAGTAGGTGCTTTGTGGCTGGGGGGGGATCTGGTTACTTGGGAGCAACTCTGCTCCTGGGGAAGACGATGACAGGGGCTTGGGGGGGAAAAAAAAAAAACCCCAATAAATGACAATGCCAGTTTGTGAATTCCACTGGGATTTTTCAAGGTGCTTCCTAAGGAAAAAGTCAGTGGGCTCCCTCCATGAAAGGGCTTTATAGCGGATTACGTGGTCTTGCTGACATCCTTAATGCTGTGTTGAGTTTGCTCAGCCCCCCCACCCCGGGACACGTACTCCCTTTTTAGCTGTTATTACAGGTTCTGCTCTGCGTTTCCAAGAAGGTTGGTGGTGGCTCTTCTTTCTTTCCCAGCAAGTGTTTCTACCTTGCTTTTCTGCTCAGATAAGGCTTATGCCATTGCCTGGCCTGTCACCCCCTTGCCAAAATAATTTTGGGGGCTGTCGTCTAACTTCTGCCAACTTCGATAAGTTAAAAAAAAAAAAAAAAAGATAGGTTTCTGTGGGTCTTGCGTAAAGGGATGCTAAAGAGATCTAGAAATCTGTCCTCTCCATGGGGGAGACTTTGGTGTGAGCACGGCCCTTGCTGGAGTTCAGGAATCGCATTGGTGAGCACTGCTACCCGTGTCCCGCCTGCAGCTGAGGTGTGAGGCAGGGGTCACTGCTGCCCACCCAAGGGATGCACAAAGCCGTGGGACATCAGGCTTCCCAGTAGCTGGGCTGCTACCGAGTCCTTCTGGCCAAGAGTTTTCTCTGCCTGAGAAACCCCATGACTTCTGCTCAGCTGAGATGAGACCCATGAGAACCTTTGATGTACTGGAGTGGTGGAGGAGATGCGTTACTGCGACTGGCTCAGTCTTTCCTTCTGCTGAGACACCTGCCCAAAATGGGTCAGGGATACGCTGCTATTTATTGACCTCTGATGCAGGTGGCTGGAGTCTGGGCAGGGTCATAAGAGAAAGTCCTTCACTCTTCTTTCTAGCTAGAGGTCTTGCTCTCCACCCCTCTTCTGGCAGCAAGCTTTAATGAGTGTGAAGCCGAAAGAGTCCTTTGGAGGCTCTCGCTGAGAGTTTAACAGGGTGCAAGCTTCTGTCTGTGTAGATGTCTTGAATCTCCCTAACGATAACTGTGTTCCTGGTGGGGCTTTCTGCTGCACGGGATGCTTTGGTGAGGGAGCAGGACCCTTAGCTAAAAGGCGGAAGGCTCCTTGGAAATAGAGCTGTGAAATACAGGGATGGCGATAAAACTTTGCCATCTGCTCCAGAGCGAACCGACTGCGGGGAATACTCAGAGCGGTGCCAACACACGCAAACTTGCTCCTGCAATGTGTTTGCAGCCCCGCTGGTGCGGGAACCCACTGGATGCGGCATCTCAGCTGCTGGTCCCTAATAAAACCTACCGCGCACCTGGAAGCCTCACCTTTATGTTGCAGAGCGATGGGAAGCTGTCCTTCGGTGCCGGGCAGGTTGCGGTCCTATTAGTCTGAGCTCTGCTTTTTGGTGTGCTGCCTACTGGTGGGTAACTGGTGTGCCACGCTCATGCTGCTGGCTGTGCTGGGAGAGACCCTGCTGGCTGCTTTTCCCAGGAAGGGTGCACCTGGTTGTCCTGTCTGTTAACATCCCTGGATTGGAGGGCACAAAACGCCGCTCTCGACACGCCACCTGTGTGACGCAGCCCAGACTGAGGGCTCTGTGATAACCAGCCGATAAAACCATCCTCGCAACCGCAGCCATGCGCGGGCAAACTTCCCTGGCGGGGCGAATGGATTCAGTTTCAGCGCTAATGGGTTTCCCAGGGCTTGCAGATGTGAATTATTTGCATTCTTGACTCCAAGGTGAGTGCAGGTGCATCAGACGGTCCCCGTGAACACCCCTCCGGCGTGCTGTCCCCCCACCTCCCGCGCACAGAGCCGCTATTGTGCGTGGCTGCCTGCACACCAGCTGCCCGCGGGACAGGCCATCGGGTGCTCGGGGTGCTGCTCGGTGCTGATGTTCTTTCTAAAGGTGTCTCTCCTCTTTCTCCTCCAGGAGAGAAGCCGTTTTTGCAGAGTCAAACCCTGAGCTGGCCCTTGGGCTTTTGGTCAGAGGTCCGAGGAAAAGAGCCTTTGCTTTAAACCATCCTCCTCGCATTTGCTCTGCTTAAACTCCAGGACTATTTAACACGCTTCAGCTTCTTATAAAGTTTCTGTCAAGATGGATTAGCAGCACGCTGACAGATTGCTATTACAGCCCCGGTGAACTTTTAATACCTGACAGTAAGTTCTGCGAGAGTCCCTTAAATCCTCCTGCGGATGCTTGGGTTGGGGAGCAAAGGCTGCTGCTTACGCGGCTGGTATTCAGGGCACCCCCGCCTCTCCCCAAGCCATCAGCATGAAGAAATGACCTCTAGGGATTTCTGACGTTCTCTTCCCCAAGGCCTCAAAACAGCTTCCTCAGTGGGCATTGCATCCCCTCTCCCCGTGGGGTGAGGTGTTGCTGAGAAGGGGGCTTGGGGCTGCAGGTCCCCAATTTGGCTTTAGGCAGAGGAAGGGCAGCAGCACATCTCACCTCCTGCCTGTCCAGGGGAGGGTCCTTGGCTGTTGTGGCCAAGAAGGCCAAGGGCATCCTGGGGGGCATCAAGAAGAGTGTGGCCAGCAGGTGGAGGAGGTCATCCTCCCCCTCTACTCTGCCTTGGTGAGGTCACATCTGGAGTGTTGCGTCCAGCGCTGGGCTCCCTGGTTTGAGAAGGACAGGGAACTGCTGGAGAGGGGACAGCAAAGGGCTACCGAGATGCTGAGGGGACTGGAACACCTCTCTTATGAAGAAAGGCTGAGGGATTTGGGTCTATTCAGTCTGGAAAAAAAGACGACTGAGGGGGGATCTTATCCATGCTTATAAATACTGAAAGGGGGGGTGTCAGGAGGATGGGGCCAGGCTCTTCTCAGTGGTGCCCAGGGACAGGACAAGGGGTAATGGGCACAAACTTGACCATGGGAAGTTCCATCTCACCGTGAGGAGGAGCTTCTTTGCTGTGAGGGTGGCAGAGCCCTGGCACAGGCTGCCCAGAGAGATGGTGGAGTCTCCGTCTCTGGAGACATTCCAACCCCGCCTGGAGGCGTTCCTGTGCCCCCTGCTCTGGGTGACCCTGCTCTGGCAGGGGGTGGGACGAGATGATCTCCAGAGGTCCCTTCCAACCCCGACCATTCTGTGATTCTGGGTGTTGGGGGGTGAAGCCAAGGTGATTTCCCCCCCCTCCGCTCCGCCGCCTCAGGGGCTGCTGCCTGTGCAGTCTGATGGCTAGCATCAGAACATCACCCACGTGAGACAAGCTGTTAGCTGCCCTTCAGGCAGGCTTGGTTTGATCTACCAAAGTCATGGCCTGCAGTCCATGCACCCTGAGTAAGGGTGCAGTCTGGAATGGATGCGATTTTCTTCCTTATACTGAACTTTACATCTTTTTATTTGAATTTTGATGGACCTTTTCCTACCGCTGTCACTAAAACTGAAACAACATCAGTGTAGGGGTGTGCCGAGGAATGGCCACCAAATGTCCATGAGGTGAAGTGGTTGCCATGGTGGAGGCCCCATCCCTGGAGACATTCAAGGCCAGGCTGGATGAGGCTCTGAGCAACCTGATCTAGTTGAAGATGTTGCTGTTGACTGCAGGGGGGTTGGACTAGATGGCCTTTAAAGGTCCCTTCCAACCCAACACATTCTAAGATTCTATTCTATGTGAAGGGGGTGGTGCGTGGTAGAAGTCTGGGGCAAGTTGGGGATGGCTCCTGGTGGGTGCTGCTTCCTTATCCCCACGGTGAAATGGGAATTGTCCGGGGAGGAGCACAGCAAAGGCAGGGATGAGAAATGGGTTTCACGTGGCAAGAACAGCACACGGCAGTGGCAGACCGAAAAGGAAACTGGTGTCCTGGGTTTCTCTCCGCTGCGGCAGTGGGTGTGCTGATGTGGGTAACTGCATGGTGGTGCACCTTCAACAGCTTCTCTCCAGGATCCCTGGGCCCTTCTGGGTACCAGCATACCTCCCACTCCCCTCTCTTCTCGGAGATTTCTCTTCACCTTCTAAATCCGCAGCTTCTGGAGGCATGGTATGTCCAGGAAGATATTTGCTAGACTGGAGAGTTTCCAGTTGTGGAAAAAAGTTTGAAACTGCCTTTGCTGAACTCCCTAAACTCAGAAACCAAAAGTCACCTCATACTTAACTGAGGGCACATGAGTTTTTGCATGCTTAGGACAAAAACTGGAAATGGCTTTTGGCCAGGGTCTTTCTGACTCTATCTGAATACATTCTGCTCTTTTAGGTTTCACTTACTGGGATGCACGTCCTCCCAGTAGGCAACTTGCATCCAGAGTCTTATTAGCCTTTTGAAATGCCATTTTTCTCTTGTGCGGGGCTGGACAAGTTTGTGTAGCTTGGCAGAGATACAGTTGTTCAACAAGAGGCTGCAGCTGAGCAAGATGTCTTGTCTTGGCATGGCCAACGCATCATGGCTGGTATTTTGGCCTCTTGCCTGCAGGATGTGCCTCAAGGCACCCAGCAAGCGCTGTGGAGGTGGATGCTGTGTAGCCTGCTGCCATAAGTATGCCAAGGTGGTGTTTGATGTGGGCCAAGGCGGGGGTTTACAGTTGCCCTAGAAACTCTAGCCCAAACTGGACCTCTGCTTGGGGCAGGGGTCATGACACAGAGGTCCCTGTAGCAAATACATGGTGAATGCGGATACAAGGGGGAGCCCCTTGTCAATGGAGGGGGATTTGGGGTGCTGGAGAAGCCAGGATAGGCCCAGATTTGCTGCTACTTGTAGAGACCTTGAGCATGATAGGGAAGGAGAGTGAGAGACCTTGGTTTCCCAGTGGCTGTCCCAGCCCTGCCCTCCTTGAACTGGGTTAACTTGAGCAGCTGCTTTTTAAGCATCTTTGACTTTTATTTTTTTTTTTTTATTATTGCACAGCAAAATACAATTTGGAAAGCCGGGCTATTATCCCTCCCGTAGCAAAATCCAAACCCAGAAGAGAGAAAAGGGTTGAGGGGAGGGAGGGAGCATGAGAAGGTGGGGCGGGGTGGGGGGGGGGGGTGGGGGGGCTTTGAAGTGAGCTGCCCAAATGAAACGTGTGACATCAGAGAGATGGCAGATAGCTGGCAGAACAAGGCTGCCTTTGAGCCTGCCTCGGGCCTGGCCAGCGTGCACTTTACACCCCGCCTCCCGAAGTCGGAGATGAAAGATGCCCCAGGCAGCCTGCCTGACCCCATTGCCTCCGCTATCTCCACTTGATTGCACAGTGTTTTGCTCCAAACAATTCTTCACTGTCTGGGCTGCACAGGTGAATCTCCCGGCTTGGCTCGCGAGCGGGGATGCCGCGCATAGCAGGGCTGCTTTGTTGCGGTCGCTCACCTGCTCGCGGGGTGGTTTTCTTAGGACGGGCATTGTTTAACAGCAGGGTATGGAGGGAAGGGTGGAGAGGAAAGGATGGGGGCAGGACTGGGCAGCCTGGGGACAGGGAAAGTTCTGGGGGGATATGGAATCAGGGAGCATCCTCAGGGATGGATGCATGGGGGGGATACAAGGAGCATCCTTGGCTGGCAGATTGGTGAGCCTAGCAGCTTGTGCTGGATGCTCCAAGAAGGGATCCAGGTTGGATTTGAAAATAACCTGCTTCTCCGTTTGTTACTGGATTCAACCTGCTTGTGTGTCTAAAGCACTCTGGTCTCCCCACCTGGGGCCCTTGCTTTCAGAAAGGTGCGTTGGAGGAGTGGGTACGTGCCTACACCAAGAAGAAAATGTATCTTTGAGCAGCTGTTCTGTCCCAAGAGAGATACGATGGGTTTGTGTAGAAAATGAGATGTGGGAAAATGGCTGCAAATAAGGCACCCACTCAACAGGCTAAGAGGGCAATGGGGCTCTGAGAAACTAGATGGGGGATTTGGGAAATTAAATGCTGGTGGGCCACGTGTTTGGCATTGGGGCTGTCCCAACAAGTCTCCATGCTGGGCTCATGGAGAAGGAGGGTCGGAGAAATACAGGTCATGAAGACTGTGTGTATGGGGAGGGTGCATCAGGTGTCGGTGTTCCCCTCAGAAGGGCTGAGGCTGTTATTTCTCTGTCCTCAGTTTCTTTGAAGCTGGGATATGAACCATGAAACCAGTCTTCATCGGCTGCTTTAACAGCATTTTACATTCTCTATCCTCTCACTGAACATCATGGGACTGTGGAGTTCTCTGCATGGAGAAAAATGGGGCCAGATCCTAAACTGGAAGCCCCAAACCATAAGCTGGGACACAACAAATGTTTGCAGAAGCAGAGCTAGAACAGACTCCTCCTGACTTGGTTAATTTCTGAGCATCTTCCAGCGGTGTAAAGGCCGGGTGGGACCTGTCTCCCATGCATCCACTGATTGTTCGTGGCTGCTGTCATGGGACCTGTGTCCTTCCAGTTGGGTTGGGAAGGTAAGGGTAGACAGACATCTTGCTAGTGAGAGCTGATGGTGCAGTGTAAGGGCTATTACAGCAGGGCTGGCCACCACCATCCATGGTTAGGTCAGGATGGAAAAGGATTGAGTGCTACAGCCAGTCTCTAGAAGGTCAACAGCCTGTGAAACTCCAACTCTACACGTGCTCTGTAGACGAAACAGGCTCAAGTAAGTTTTGAATGTTCAAGTAGTACCACAGATGTGTCCACACGACCTTCTCAGTGGGTCCTCTCTGAGCAAATGCAGTCAGAGAAGCGGTTCTTAAATTCATGTGAGTGGGGCGGCCTTCAAAATCCTGAAGGGCATTTGAACAGTTGAGCTCCCATATGAAGATCTGAGCACCCTTTTGACCTTTACTGAAAAGATCAGAGCCAAGTTTTCCCTTGCATTCAGTGACTTGTAAAGACTGAATGCCCTAAAATCAATGTTACTAGTGGGAACATGAAAATTAATTGTGTCAATCTATCACTCATCTTGCCCTATTACATTCAGTGATTAGAACTTGGCCTCAAATACAGGAACAAAGTGTCTTCTGTGACGGGTAACGGCTGCCCAGGAGATGGCATTGCATGACTTAAAGTGGTCAAAAGCAGAGAACAAAAGTTTGGGTCCAGCACTGTGTTTGGTTTGGGTTGTTTTTTTTGGTTTGTTTTTGTGGTGTGTGTGTTTTTTTTTTTTTTTTTAGTCCACTGCAATGCTTTCCTAGCTTGAGTCTATTTAGGTCAGTATGACATCTTGGGAACAAAAGATGAAGGACATGTTTGCAGAAGTCTCAGCTGAAAAGGAAGAAAAGTCTTCAGGACACATTCCCTTACTGTCTGTGCTGGTGGGTAATGAGTAACTTGCAGAAATTTGCTTAGTAAGGACTTGTGAAATGGTAAAGTTAGAAAAAAGTAAAATAACAGGAAACTAGCAGTAGGGGGAAGTATATGGAGAAGGCAAGGTGCGCGTTCTGTTTGTGAACTGTCTTGGAGCAGTGCTAAGGAATAACGCACCAGGTTGATCGGTCGTCTTCAAGTAGACCCTGGAGCCAAGGAAGATGACCTGCAGGACTGTGTAGGCATCATGCAGTGATATCCCAAAAACTGTTTAGGGCTGGCCGGGCTATCTGAAGGTGTGAACACCACCAGTGCTGGGGGCATTTTTTTTGCATCTCCGGCTACCATATCACCCTGCCCTCCAGGCCTCAGCGACCAAATGGTGTTGATGGTCACCTCTTCATACACAGGCAGCTTGGAGGCTGGGTGAAATGGTCAGGTTGCAGTCACGGTTGTGAAACACAGCTGAGGTTCCTGATAGCTGGAGGGTAGATATAATTGAGCCAACTTCAGGTGAGCCTTGGCTGGGTAGCAATAAGCAGGTTACAGCTTGAGGCAGCAGGTCAGCTTGGAAATTTGCTGATACCCCTAACACAAGGCTCACTTATCTAGCGTTTCTCCATCACTAGTGCTGGTGGGAGAAGAAAAGCCTTCCTGCCCTATGGCAGCATCCCCGTGTGCTCCCTGCTGCCCTCCAGCACAGCCTGAGTCTGCAAAACAAAGCCAAATTTTAGGTGGGGAAGAAACCAGCTATTCAAGGCAGAGACAGACCTGTGGGATCTATGTTGGTTGGGGTAAACAGGCTGATCACCAGATTGAAAACCTCATGCAAACACCTGGATGGGGCCATCTAGGCCAGCCCCCAGGCTTGGTGACACAGTCATGCTGTATGTCAGTTTTCCAAGGGACACCTTGTCAGATCGAGTAGGACAAGATCTCAAGGTGCATAAATCTTGTAGGATCTGAGTGTGGTGGACACCTATATAGTTTTGTGGTTCCATATCTGAGTTTCCTTCGTCTGTAAAATGGGGAGAAGAGTGTTTTCCTCTGATGACTACTACTCCTTCGCTGTAAGGTGGCCCATCAAAGGGCAGAAACATTGTCCACTGCAGCTGAGCCTTTTGAAGTCTGTGACACCAACACCAAACATCTCTGGGCTTTCCTGCTTCGCCAACATTTGTGTTCACCAAAAACCTCTTCCAGGGGCTGTGCCCAGGCATGGATCTCACCACTTCTCTGTAGCTGGTGAGGAGGAGACAGAGGGCCCATGTTAGGAGCTCTGCCCATGTCACAGAAGAGTTAATTTTGGGGGTAGAAGTTTGGAAAAGGACCCCAATGGGGAAGAAGGGGAGAAATGATGGCTAGAGCAGGCAGCGGGGGTCTCCTAATCTGTGCCCCGATGCGAGGCAGGGCGGCTTCTGCGTTTGCCCAGCCTGTGCTGAGTATCTTCCAGTGACCAAGACTGCCATGTTCTCCTGGAGCTGCCGTTTGGGAGCGTCCCCAAGCCTTTTTCTGTGCTCCCTTCCTCCTTGTAGCAAGAAAAAGGAGGCAGGGAGCAAAACCAAGGAGAGATGATCTGCTTCCCTGACAAGGCAGGTGAACTGCAGAGCTGGGGGGTCCAGGAAGACGTTTCCACCTCTTCACTGGGGCCTGGCTCTGGGGATGAGCAGGGGTTTGTAGCACCGGTGAGGACCCTGGTGCTGAGCTGTCCCATGGCCCTGGGCTTTTCCAGCCTCTCTGTGCACCTTTGCAGTGAGGATGGGGCTGCAGCTGTCCCTTCCCGTGGGACCTCCGCCTTGGAGGTGGCTGTGGCAGCCTGGTACCCACGTGTCCCCTTCCTCGCTCTCCTTCATTAAGGCACCGATCTCTTCCCAATAACAAGGGGGCTTCTGTTCGACAAAACCTGCCAATTAGTCATTCTGGCTGGGTATAAACGTGGCACTTGAACAGCTGAGGGGACGGCGGGCAGTCCTGCCCCTTCTCGCGGCGTTGCCAAGCTTGCCATTAACACAATGTGACAACTAATCTCTCTATAGCATCTGACTGAGCAATTTTAATTAATAGCTCTGTACGCTTGCACACACCCCCCCTACCCCCTCCGCTTCGCGCAGGTACCGCATGCCTTTAAAGCTCCTTCCCTTGCATGGCAGCCCGAGTGGACAAAAGGAGTAAAAAAAAAAGCCCTGTTTTGCCCCCAATTAGTGTGGAAATGCTGCTCATTTAGGGCTCTGGTCCTTGGACTGAGTCAGGGCTCACTGCCCCCTCCATTCCCCCTCCCCTCCGTGGGGTTGAGGACCTCAATAAATGTGGTGGCTCTGGGGCAGAGGTGTTTTCTCGGCTCTGCTGGGGGTTGGGGCATCCCTGCAGTGGCCGGTGGGAGGCGAGGGGCCACCAGGGCTGAGTTGGCTTTGTGGGTTGGGCGTGAGGGAATTGGAGGGCACCAAAGGGGCATTTGTGCTGCTCCTCCAAAAATGGACACCTCGCTTTACCCAAGTATGTGTTAACATCAAGGGTGGGGAAAAAAAAAATCAATCCCATTTCTGTGGCCAGGTTCTCCCTGACGTGAATGGCCATGGCTCCCAGATGGCTGCTGTTGGGGCTGCCGTGTTTTTGGTGCGGAGGTGTCCCAGTTTGTTTTAGGACAGCTGGGAGGGCTCATCTGTGGTGAGCCTGGATGTTGGTTTAGGCAAACGTTAGGTTGAGGATGCCTATTTTGGGCTACCTGTCAGTGGATGGGCTACCATGGATGTGGTTGCAGCGTGAGCGGAGCCAGCCCTCCGCATGGCCAAAAGGGATGCGGGAGCCTAGGGAAGCTGTGCTGGGGCTGTGCAGGTCACTGCTGTGGGAGCAGCACACAAATCCTCCACGGAGAAGAAGGAATTGTCATGGTTAGGAAGAGCGCTGGATGTCTGTGGTAAGGACTGTGGCAGAAAAAGCTGGGTAGAGGAGAAGGCAAGACCTGCAGAGTGCAGGGGTGTGGAGGGGTGCTCCCCATCCTTCCATCAGCACCTTAATTCAGTATTTTGGTGTTGGGTAGCCAAGGCCAAAGACGGTATTGGTGTGGCTGGATATCCCGAGCATGATAAAATTGCTCAGGCTTTGGGCGCTTGGATAAGAGGAACGCATGGGAAGCATCTCTTCCCTTGGTGGCGTGGCTGCACAATCGCCCTCCTGCAGCTCCCTCCCACCCGGGCTCTGCTCAGTGCTCTTCCTTCAGTTCACTGGAGCAAGTCCTCAACGACAGTGAAGAAGCACCATGGGGTGCTTGGGCTTGGGCAGAACATCCATGCTTTCTGCAGGTTCTCATTCCCACGGGTCTGGGGATCTTGGCCACCTTGTCAGAATGGCTGCAGTGGGTCATACCATGGTATTGGGAGCCCAGTGCCTTGAATGGTGACCTGTCCTGTGAAGGGGGATCAGAAACCACCATAACTGGTCATACTTAAGCAATTTGATACTTAGACAATAAATGGGGGGACCCCTTGCCCTCAAGAGAGGGCTATACTATTCTAATACTGTTGGATAACACATCTCTGGCTTGGAATATTCATCCAGCCTGGAAGCATTGTTCATTATGGACAAATGCAGGAGCTTGTACTTTGTTCTGTTCTTGTGGAAAGCACAGGTTTGTGTCCCCATGAGACGTGTCTCTTGCCCTGGAAAGAGAGGAGGTGGGTGGGACACTGGGGTGGTGTGGAGGAACCCCTTTCCCGGAGATGGGATTTAGAAGGAAATGGCCAACTGGCCTCGTACCCCTTTCGCTCTGCACCGGCGTGTCCTTTCTGCCTTGGTCCTTGCTGGTGACTCCTGGCTTGGGCTCGCATTTCTTTGGTCCCTCTCCTGCCTTTGGGGCTGCTCAGGCTGTATCCCAGAGCTCTGGCTGCTGTTGCACGAGGATGTCTCTGCCTTACTCTGGCAGGGAAAGCACCCTACGTGTGGCAAGGGTTTGGACTGCCCAAGAGCACCCTCGGTCCCGACGGTGACTTGTTGCGCCCAGCACCCTGGGCACCCAAAACACAGCAGCAGGCTGTCTTGCAGTGGGATGTCCCCTCATCTTAGGGCATGGGCCTGGCTGCCTTATGCTGGGTGAAGCCACCCAGGCGCTTTGAGCATCTTGGCCCCGCAAGGACCACCGAGCACGGAGCCGTGAGAGCTTTCCCTGCTTCCAGCTTGCCCTCCCGGCAGAGAGATGGCACGCCGGGATGCAGCGGAGTCAACTTGGCCAGGCAGCTGGTGAGCGCAGCCACCCGCCTGCAACCTGGGGAACACGATGTGGACCAGCCGTGCCCCCAGCCAGCCCCGGGGAGAGCATCTCTGCCCTGCGGCGGAGGCCGAGGGGACGTGGCAGGGAGCGGTGCAGAAGCCGGTGCTCCCCGGCACCCCCCCACCCCCCTCCCCGGCATGGCGGCGGCAGGCGGATGCGGGACCTGCCCCATCTGCCTGCGCGGCAGCGCGGCGGGGAGCTAATGAGAAGCAAGGTGAGAGGCAGGAGACGGGCTGACAACTTACTGGCTCCACAAGCTGCTGGTGGCAAGCGGGCGGCAGAAGGACGGCATCTGCCCCCCCTCCCCATATCCCACCCCCCACCCCCCCTCCGGCATCTCCAGCCTCATAATGAGGTTATTACTGGCCCGCTGCTTGACGGCCAGCACCAGCATCTCTCACCTCTCCGTCCTCCTAATTCCCACTTGTGGCTACAGGAGCGGTGAGGAAGGGATCACCCTGCCCTCGTGCTTGGGTTTGGCCCAGGGCTTCGGTGGGAGGGAAAGCACGGTTTTGACCTTCCTTGCGGAGGAGACAGCGCTCCTGTGCTCGCCGCCTGTCCATCCCCGTTATTATCTCTTGAAGGTTTCTGGCCCGTTGCAGCCTGGTTTGACACGGGGAGAGGTCTCAGAGATAATTAAGTTCCTACAAGTTTTGTGAAAATGGGCAGGCGAAGGGGAGGGATGTGATGAGGGCTTCTGCGGTGGGGAGGGCTCCTGACGGGGAGGCTGAGCCAGGGAACGGCGGCTGCCTGGCTTGAGGAGCTTGTGGGAAGCCCTTCCTGAGACCTAACTCGGGAAATTGGGGAATAATGCTTAACCAAGGGTCTTCCCGCTTTCGGTCTGCTGAAGGAAGGATGGGATTTCACAGGGTATGCCCAGGAGTGGTTGAGATCCCAGTGCATCCCATGAAGGAACTCACATGGGGATAACGCTGATGGGTCAAGTCCTGCCTTCTCCTTAAAAATTTCTTAAGGATAAAAAGCCCGTTCTGCGTGCGTGCTAGTTACCAGTACAGCGCGGTATGTGCCAGCCGTGCCTCTCCCTCTGCCTGCGCAGTGCTGGCTACAAGGCTCCAAACACTTTCCATCGTCCCACCCCATCTAACAGCGGCTGCAAAGGGCTCTGCTGAGCCCATCGCCCTCAGCACACTATTAACGTTTGTATTAATCGCTAATGAGCATGAGAAACCAGTGCGTTTCCAAACTCCTCCGACATCCAGAGGCTTGCAGACCAGGGTGTGGAATGGCCGCTGCTTCCCTGGCTCTGCTCCCCTCCTGACTCAGCGTGAGGGACACGTAGGCGCCACCACTCACTGCCCCACGGCTGACCACGGGGACCCAATTCCAGGCACCCACGTAGTGCCATGGCAGGAGCTGCCTGCGGTCGGGGTGCCGGGCAGGGACTGGCCGGCTTCTTCCCCTCTCGGAGCAGCTGGCGCGGATGTCGGAGCCGATCACGTCGAGGAAGGAGGTGAGCGGGAAAGCGGTGACACCTCGCTTGTGGCACCCTGCTGTCGAGGGGCAGATGTGGAGGCCGACACATGTTTGCCGCCGCCATGCCGCTAATTAATCACCTCCGCCACGGGGCCGTGACAGCACCCAGCCCCGCGCGAGGGGTGCGGTGGCCCTGCCAGGGTGGCGATGGGCGTTTGTCCCTGTGCTGCCCCTTTGAGCCACATCATCCCATCCGTGGGATGGCGGGACGATGGGTCACCCCAGCAGTGAGCTTCAACGCCATCGGGTTTTGGCTTCGGCAAGAAAGAGGTTGGAAAATGCAGGGTGCTTTGTTGTCACCTCTTGCACAGACATCACTGCCTTGTATATCAATGGGATCCCTCTCCGGCACCATCCTGGCTTGGGCACTCTGAGACCCCGGCACCCCTGGGGACAAGGAGACGCAGTCCCTGTGCTTGCAGCTGGAACAGGCTCAGGCAGACGTGGAAGGGGATTCCCTTGCCCCTGGGAAGACCTGCAGCTTCTAAATAATAGAGAGAGCAGACCCTTTATGGCAGAAACTGTTGATAAAATTGGGACTTTGGGGATGTTTTCCCATTTGCTCTGGCATGTGTGGCAGTAGCCAGGTGTTGCTGCTCCAATTCGGCTCCCCAAAGAGGCACAGGAATAGCAAGCAACCACCCACACCGCTTTTTCCCAATTTCCCTGCTGGCCAGCTGAAAAAAAATCCCAAGCGGAGAATGCCACAATTTTGCTGAAACCGGATTTTTTTTTTTTTTTTTTTTTTTTTTTTCTTCTGGGAATGTCTCACTGAAATTCCTGACAATTTGGCCCCAGACAGGAGCATCTCACGGAATGGGGTGGGGTGGGGGGGTCGGCCACATCACAGCCTGTCCCCGGGCTCCCGAGGGGGACAGTGGCGGTGGCGGGTGTGGGGGGGGGCGGCTGTTTGTTCCAGCTTTCTGCCAAGTCAGGCTTTTGCAGCAATCTCCGGTGGCTTTGGGGACAGAGGATGAGGATGCAGCAGTCACCTTCAGGGATGCTCGGGGGCCAGGTCCCAACCCATCCCCAAAGCGTCGCGGTGCCCGGGTAGCCCCGGCATGTCTCCAGGGGACAGAGGGGACATGGGGATGGGGGACAGGGGATGGGGACCCCACAACCAACCTGGGACCTCTCTGGGACCTCTTTGGGGCCCCGGCTCCTCTCTGCGGGCAGAAGCCTCCACCTGGTGGCCGAGCCCCGAACGACAGACGGGCTGCGGGACAGGAGGAGGGACGGGGACAGGGACAGGGGACGTTTCCCCCGCTCTGGGGCTGCGGCAGGAGCCCCAACAACCCCCACCCCTTTATCTTCATCGCTGACCATATAATTACCTTTCCCCCACCGCAAATCCGTCGAGTCCTCCCCCACCACCACCCCCAACTGAGATGATTACTTTTATTTATTGCTCTTCACCTCTTCTGTGCGTGTATTATTTTGGCAGTCAAAAGTTTCAAAAGTTTTCCAGAAGGTTATAAAGTCTCTCTCTCTCTTTTTTTTTCTTTTTTTTTTTTTTTTTTTTTTTTTTTTTGGCCTCCAATTTTTGTTTCCGAAGCTGGGCTGAAGGCAACTGGGGAGGCAGTGGGGTGAAATTAGGCAGTGGTGTATCCCTACTTCTCCGCTTGCTCCCGGGTTGCGTGGTGCCTGGCTGAGGGACGAGGCGAGAAGGGGGAACTCCACCAGCCCGAAGCAACTTCTCCTTGTGCAGGGTCCCTGTCCCCTTAGGCTCTGCTGGCCCTTGCTGGGGCCATCAGGAACGGGGCCGTGCCTGGGAAGGATTTGCCCGGCAGGTTTGACAGCCACATCTCCTGCAATGTTTGCTTTCCCCCTCTCTAATCCCTTAAATGTCAACGCAAGCGGGATGCTAACCCTGTTAATGGCAGGGTTAGCCCAGGGTGAGGCAGGCCTACGTGCCTCAGTTTCCCTATTTCACATGACCTTGTTCTGCCTTTGCTTCTCCCCAAGCCTGGCCCCTCTTCCAATCCCTTTAATTAATACAGGGCTAGCTCTGCCTTACAGTGTCCAGCAGGTTTTTCACCTAAACCCCTCAGCTCGCTTAACTACTGAGCTCTAGATGTGGTTTTCTTGGGGCAGCTTTTATAGGGCATCCTATTCCTGACTTGGCCACCTGCGCTGTGTGGCTCTCTCGGGGCTGATTCGCGCTGGCCTTGGGCTCCTGCAGCCTCGGTGGCTCTCAGGAGGGGGGTCACGCCAAGCAGGAGGGTCTGTCCAGCCACGCTTGCAGGGGAAGGAGACCGTGGTGCTACCCACTTTCTAGCCTAATTCTCCCCTGCGACGGATTTTGTGCATGGGTTGCCTCCAGATTTGGCAAACCCGGTTACGTAGAGGACATGGCAGGCAGAGGAGCCTGTGCTAACCTCAGCAGTTGCCGCCTTCTTTCCCTCTTCTTTTAAGCTGGATACAGAAAATCGGGAGGGGCAATCCGGGTCTTCTGGTGCTCTCACGGAGGAGCAGCATCTCCTGGTTCTCACTTCCCCCATCTGTTATCGCTGGCGCAGGTACGGCGCGTCTGCCCGGGTGCTTCCGCGGCGTCATTTCATTTAAACAATTCCCAACCGCAGCTCATCACTTTGCCCGCTGGCGGCTGGAGATGGCTGCCCGAGACAGCCTTTGGCTGAGAAGCCCGTTGTTTTGCACAGATCAAGGACAAAGTTTGACAAAAATTAAAAAAAAAAAAAACAAAAAAAACCCCAAAAACCTAAAGAGACAAACGGCAGCGAAAAGCAGAGCTTGCTGACCGGGGCTGGGCCACTCTGCCACCCAGCAGGTAAAGTCATGGTGTCCTGGGGGGGGGTGTGTGGGGGGGTGGGTTGGGAATTAACCCTTCCACGGCCGGCGAGGACTATGGGGAGACATGGGGTGACTTACAACAAGCCAAGCACCACGTTGCGATGGGAAACTTCTTGCAAGCGTCCTTGTGGTCCATACCCTATCCCAGGGTGGAGGTCCCACCAGCCGTGTCCCCAGGGCTCCGTCCGGCAGCGCCTGCCCCTCACCTGGAGCCCTCCCCTCGCTGCATCTCCCCAGGCAGGCCCGCAAACCCAAGGCGTTTCCCTCCAACTTTTATATTTTCTCGCTTTTCAAAAATCGAAACCTTATTTCAGCATCGGGGCAGGATTTTATCCCCCCCCGGCCCCATTTCAGAAATTCCACAGGGAATTTCAAGAAAAATGGAAACATTTGCAATGTGCCCCAGGACAGAAAACTGGCTTGTGAGCAGCTTTCATCTGGTGCAGCCTTTGCTTCCTGCCCTTTGGGATAAAAGTCTCAGAAGATGTGACAAAGACTCATAAATTCTGCAGAACAATTTAGTACTTTCTGGAAAAAAATCTGGTTGTTCCCTAAAGTGGGACCGAGCGCTGGGTGTGACGTGGGGTAAAGAAAGTTTCTGCAAATGTCTGGCTCTTAATTAATATTAATACCTCTCCAGCTTTTTATCTCTGCTTTAAATAAAAGGAATCCAGCCATGGCAGAGTTCCCACCGCATTAAGAAACTCATGAAAGCGGAGTGATGGATGCTTTGGAAGATGGCTCTCATTAATGTCTAATCCTTCCCATCAGCCCCACTTGTCCCTGACACTTTGAGCTTGTTAACCATTTTTTGCAACTGTTTTCAGGGACTTCTGAAACTGGGCCGGGGGAGGGAGATGCCGTTTCTTCCTCCTCTTGCATTTGGGTGACGGTGCAAAGAAGGGCGTGCAAAAGTGGTTTCTGGTCTGGGTGGAACTAACTTCTGCTCTTTCTGTCTGCCTCCCCCAGGTTTATTGCAAGAGGTCACGCCCAGACAGACCCCAAGGCGCTGGAGGTAGTGAAAAATATTTCGGTTACTTTATGGGTGATAGTCGTAATTAGAAAGGCCTTGGGTACCTTAGAATAATTGTTGCTGGGTTCAGGAGTGCCGTGTTGGGCAGCCGAGGAGCGGGGCCCCTGCTCGGGCTGCGGTTGTCACCTCCCCTTGCTGCTTTGCCCTTGTTAAGGGCAGTCTATTTAGGGACCTTTAGGAAAGCGCCAGCTCCTGGATTCACGTGAACAAATAACTTTGCTTTCTTTTTTGAAATCAAGTCACTTCAGTCCCTGTGGCAGCAGAGACGCCTGTGGAAAACACAGTAGGTTCTGAGGCTGGAAGGGAGCAATAAGCTGGTTTGTTCTCCCATGGGGTTGCACCGGGAGAATCTCATGGAAGAACTTCCCCCCTGGCTGCTGGGAGCCATCCATGGGAACAGATACGCCACCAAAGCACTTTGCTGGCAGAGGGAAAGCTTGCTGTGCTCATCCCTGAGGTCTTCGTCAGCTCTTTGCGGCAAGCGCGTGCTTATCGCAATGCTGATAGTGAAGGTTCCTCCGCTGAACACCTTTTTTCCTAATTTATATCCAGGTTGCAACGCTCATTGAGACCATGTCTCAGCGGCTGGTGACGGCACAGCATGCTCGAGGACGAAGGTGCCCGTCCCTCTGCGCCCGGCCTCGCTGGGTGTCCTTACAGGGAGGTCACACAGCCCTGCCAGATCTCAAGGGATCAAGTTGCCCAAGCCACGTACTGGGAAAAGGAGGCTCTGAGCCTGCTTGTGGTCTTGCAAAAACCCCTGGTTGCTCTGCTGAGGAGAAGCCGGAGACGCTGGGGCTGTCAGGAGCAGCTCGCTGAGGTCTTAAACAACATGGAGCTTCTGCACTCAGCCCAACCACATGGGATAAGCAGGTCCTCTCTTCCAGAAAGGCCACCCAAAATTCAAAACAATTGTTAGACTCAGTCACGTACATCTATGTTTGGGCTGACAGTGATGGGTTGAGGAGTTCCTCGCGGCTAAATATTGCAGTAAGGCTTCCAAATTGGTGGTTATTGCAGCAAGGCTTCCAAATTGGTGGATGTGAAGCCTCTTGGAGCAAATCAAGCCCTTGATGTGGAAATGGTGCAGCTGAGGGCGAGGGCAGCCGAGGGCAGCAAAGGGCTGGAGCCCCTCTGCTGTGAGGACAGGCTGAGAGAGTTGGGGGTGTTCAGCCTGGAGAAGAGAAGGCTCTGGGGAGACCTTAGAGCCCCTTCCAGTCCCTGAAGGGGGCTACAGGAGAGATGGGGAGGGGCTGTTTGCAAGGGCATGTAGCGATGGGACGAGGGGCAATGGTTTAAACTAGAGCAGGGCAGGTTCAGATGAGACATTAGGAAGAAGTTCTTTACACTGAGGGTGGTGAGACACTGGCCCAGGTTGCCCAGAGAGGGGGTAGATGCCCCATCCCTGGAGACATTCAAGGCCAGGCTGGATGAGGCTCTGAGCAACCTGATCTGGTTGAAGATGTCCCTGCTGACTGCAGGGGGGTTGGACTAGATGGCCTTTAGTGGTCCCTTCCAACCCAACACAACCTATGGTTCTATGAGGGCGGCCGCTTCTGTCTGCTTTCCACTAGAGGTAGCTGGAGCCCCGCACAACCCGCCCGACAGCCCTGGGGTTTCCACATCCCCAGCCCTAAATCAGCACCGATATAAGTGATTAGCCTGCCATTAAAGGCATATATCCCACCGCAGGAGGCTGTTGGTCCGCAGCTCGCCCTTCCCTGCCTGCCTGCATCCCCTGCCTGCATCCCCTGCCTGCATCCCCCGCCTGCATCCCCCCCCGCGCCACGAGAGCTGCGGCGGCCAAGGCTGCATCAGCGCTTTCTTGGCCTAAACCCTGTAGTTTGGGGGGGGTGTTTTGAAAAGCCGAGGCAAAAAAAAAAATTCCCTCTGCTGCTGGAATTCATCACGCGGCTTCGCAGCCTTGGGGACAGATGTCTGCCACACTGGAGAAGAGAAGAGTAAACCGCTTTTAGCTATTTATTCTGCAGAGGAGGAATAGGATGGAAGTTTGGTGGTTTAGGGCAATTTTCTTTTTTTTCTCTTCTTCCCCCCCCCCCGCCCCCCTTTTGCCTTTCTCGCAGGTTTAGGATGTATATTGCCAGCTGACTCTATAGCTGCTCTTTAGGGAGGGAGGGAGGAATAACCCCCGGGGGTGGATGGGTGATGGGGCACTTGGGGGGCAGCCGGCTCCGTCCACAGGGACCACTCGGGCTGAAGGGCTCCCGGGGTGCCAGTGTGGTGGGGTTGTTGGTTTTTTTTTTTGGAGGAGAAGGAGTATTTCCTGTAGAACAGCTACTCCTGGGGAGTTGCAATAACCTTGCAAAGCGAGGAGGGAAAGAAGGTCAGGAGGAGCGGGGATTATCTGCCTTCCCTACTCCCAAAGGGATTTTAGCCCTGACTTTTAATAACAGCCAGGAAAGCGGCAGACTTCATGCTTACCCAGAGGAAAAGGCCCTAATAGCATAAAGGATCAACTGGAAAAAAAATAAAAACCAAACCCTTTTTTAATCTCGCTTCCCCATCCCCGTGGAGACCGCCTTGCCAGGGGCTGCAGTTCCCGACCCCGAGCCTGCGCTGGACCCTCTGCAGTGGGTCGGGGTCCCGGCTGGCACAGGGGATGCTCGTGCCACCGGTCTGGCCGTGATTTGCTGATGGTGGTGGTGTGACTTCCCCAGCCAAGGTCCACAGCTCTGTGCAACGCAAGGGGCTCACACATGGGACAGAAGGAGAGCCCTTGGGCCCCTCTCTGTGGCCATCACGTTGCCCAGTCCTGGTATGAGCTCAGTAGGTTTGTCTCAAAACAAGCGAGGTCTTGTGGAATTGGGGAAGAATCAATTGGGATTGCATGGCTGGGGCCATCTGCAGCTCTTCAAAGATCTCCCAAGCCTGCAGCATGCCACAGCAAGGAGGGCTCCTTCTCTCTTCCTGTTGCCACTTGAGATACAACTGCAGGTCCTGAGCTGCGTTGTCCTCTTTGATCAGGTCTTCTGGCCATCAGGTGTCAGTCTCATTTGGTCTGGTCAATGCCACCAGCCACCTTGGTGCTTCTTTAGGCCATCAGGTGGGAGGAGGCTAATGAATCGAGAGGAACGAGCTTTTCTGAACTCTGGCTGGCATCTTCTTGTGTTCTGGTCCGATCCCTAAACAAGTGCTGGAAGATGGTCTCAAAACCATCCTTGGCTTCTTCTCCGGAGGGTATGCTGAGGGTTAGCGGGGGGTGTTTGGGGGTGGTGGAGCACTCGCCCGGCCCGCGGGACGAGGACAGGCACACACCGCTGAGCTTTGACAGATGGAGACCGTTAATATTGAACATATAATTACGCTAGCCAAGGCCGAGAGTCCTTCTGCGGCGATGCGTATGGAGGGCATCAATATTAAGGCGAGTTACTAAATGTATCTCAAAGGTGAACTGAAAGGCATTTTGGAGGTCCAGGGCTGAGTTTTGGGACTCTGCTGTGCCGTGACCAGTGCCGAGAAGGTTCTGGTTGGCAGGGCAGCAGAGAAGAGAGATGCTTTCCCTGATCTTCTCGAGATGTCTCCTTGTTTCGCAGTTAAAAGAGGAGAAAGGCATGGCCGCTCCATGTTGCTGAGCTCAGCCTTTCTGAAATCAGGAAACCGGCTTAAAAATGCTTATTTTTACAGACTGCATGCTGTAAATGAATCAATCTAATTAAAATAAATCCTCCCAGGGTTGGGGCTTTTAGGGTGCTTGGCTTTTTTCTTCCACCAAACAGCTGGAAACTTAGTTGTGGTTGATTTCTAGTTCGAGTTGTTCTCGCCTCAACCCCTCGGTTCCTGGAGCTGGGGCTTTAGAAGGCACTTTGGGTGCCATGGGGTGAAGCCGGGCGTCCTGGAAATTGTGCTGGGAGCTCCCAGCTCCCCAGTGGGAACTTTTTTTTTATATTTCTGGAGGAAAAGGAATAATTTCTCTCTATCAAAAATGAATGAAAACTTGAAAAATCTCTTCCAGGTTTATTTATTGCCTCATCTATTAGAATAGCCGCGTATCTATTCAAGTGTGGGGGCTGCACTTTATCTTGCCTTTTCCATGAGTCATAGAATACAATTCTTTTTTTTTTCAGGGGAAAGACATTGCTGAGTTTCTCACAAGGGGAAAAATGAGCTGGAGGACACCGAGGGCACGACTTGCCATGGCAGCGGCCGGGCGGCCCAGCCTTCCTCCCACTTGCCGCCATCCCACGGCCCTGCAAACGCCTCGGCGGCCCATGCCAGCCTGACAGCCCATTTCCATCCCCACCGGTGAGCCAAATCTGAGGTTTTCCCCACTCTTTAACCGGGAGCCATCCCCTGCTGGTGCGTGCTGGTTGGGTAAAAGGAGGCAGAGATGCTCCGGGATGCCGGAGACACCAGCAGACCTGCCCGCACCAAACCTCTCTGGGGACTGATGGGCTGTTTCGGGCAGGTTGGGGCATTTGTGCCCGCGTTTCTGAGCTGGAGCAAAGCCAGGGGCTGGAGGAAAGCCAGGGTTCCGCCGATGGAGACTTTATTCCTCAAGAAACGGCAGGAGGGGAGGTGTAAGGGCAAAAGCCGTCACTTTATTAAGTATTTTTTGTAAGCACATCAGCCCAGGGCTGGCGAAGGGGTTCGACTTGGCGGATGGACGGCACTTTCTCCTGCCGTGGGTGTTTTCCCGTGGGAGCCCCACACGGGCCCCACCAGCCCTTGCTCCCCCCCCACCCCCCCTTCCTGCCCGTTCCCCGCCACGGCTCAGAAAAAGCTTTATTTATACTCATTTAGCTGCTTGCCTTTGCCCTAATTGAAATCATTAACCTTCTCGCTTAATGAAGAGGAGGACCAGGAGGAGGGCGGGGGGGGTGCCGGGGGCCGGCAGACCCCCTCCCGGGCTGCTCTGCTGACTCCCTCAACCGCCTGAAAAAAAAAAAAAAGTGATTTTTTTTTTTTTTTTTTTTTTTAAATTTGGCCAGCGGGAGCTAAAAAAAACCCAAAAAACAAAAAAACAAACAAACAAAAAAATCAAACAAAAAACAAACCCCGAACAACTGCGCCTCGGTTCGGGGGGCTGGCGGGGTACGGTTCCCTCTGCCCCCGGGGCCGCGGCGGGGCTGACGCCGGCATTTCATCTCGGCGGAGAAGTCATCGGCTCTGACCACGGGGAGGGCTTTGCCCGCCAGGTCCCACTTTGCTCCCCTATATTTAGCCCATTATGAATATGGAAGAGCGTTGAAAATGATTCGCCCAGACATCCCTCTGTCCAGCCGAATAACGTCAAAGGTGGGAGCGGGGACGGGAGCCGCTCGCCCTGACAGGGACCCCGGCCCCCGCCTGGCCTCGTGGGTCGCAGAGTGGGGTCCCTGCAGCCGCTTGTTGGGGGGGGGGAACCACACTTGTGGCTTTAGGGACCCCCACTGTGGGTGTTTGGGGGGTGAGATGCCAGCTAGGGGAGCGCTCCCCCCGCCGCAGCGTGCCGAGCAGGCGCCCGGGGTCTCAGCTGGCTTTGGAAGGGGACGCCGCGTGGTGCCCAGCTGCGCGTCGTGCTCTCCAAGGACACAGCGGCCCCGTCCCTCCCTCCCACCGCCCGACACCCCCCGGCCGGCCGGGCACGGCCCCGGCAAAGGGCCACGCAGCCTGGGATGCGCAGCCTGGGAACCGTTGGCGCTCGCTGCTTCCCATCGAGCTCCCTCCTCTCCCTCTCCGGCAGCCGGGAAGAGGGATGCCGTGGTCCTGGCTGGTTTTGCCGATGCTCCGGCATCCCCACTCCGCTGTGCTCAGGCTCTGGCATCAAACATGTGCTGAACGGCCCTGACGTGCAACACGACAGCACGTGGCTGCTCCTCCGCCAGGCTTTGCCCCCAGCACAAAACCCCTTTTCCCAAGGTGAACTGCTCTCCCTTCCCTTTTGGGAGCACCAAACCTACCCCAAAAGCATTTGGGCATCCTCCAGCCCCGCTCCGGGGTACAGACACCCCTCCTTGGGTGTCTGCCGCATTTCGCCCACTATTTTCCTCCCCTTTGCACGGAGCATCGCTCCATCCCGAAAGCTGGGCACCGATGGAGAGGGGATCCGATGCGAGGACCACCCCCCCACCCCCAACCCCCCCCCCAGCTGGGTTGGGTTGGTTTGGGGTTTGGAGTGCAGTTTGCACGAAAGATTACCCTCGCTTTTGGGCATAGCGGAAGAAAAGAGGGAAAACAGCTTTATTCAAGCTGTTAATGAAATGTCATTTGCAATTCACTTCCATGGCCGTCACGTGGCGGATCCGCAGCACCCCGGGCTTGCACCGCCTCACACGGGGGTGTGTGTGTGTATGTGTGGGTGTTACTTCGGAGGGGGGTTTTGGGAAGGGGGGAAAATTCGGAGGGGGTTTTGGGAAGGGGGAAAAAATGCACAGAAGCATTGAAACATGACTGCCCTGTCCCCAGAGCTCGGGGACGGTGTTTGCCATGGGTGTTATTGATGGGTAAGTTGGCTCAGCCTCCCCTCCTGGCTCAGGGGACAAGGTTGGGGGGGGGGATGGGGGGTGGTCAGCAGAGACCTGGCAGAGCAACACACCTTTTCTGTGGGGTCTGGCCCCAGAAATATCCCTGGGTTTTATTTTTCCTCTCCTCTCCTCACGTATCTATACCCCTCACGTTGCACGTGAGCAGCCGGCAGGGTCCCACTGCCTTCCCACCCCCCGCCAAGGCTTGGTGACAGCCCCCCTTTTCCATCCTCCCCCTCTTTGCCTGCCCCCTCTCTCCTCCTCTGCCCCCTCCCAATTTCTGAGTGATCCTCCGCAGCCGTGAGCCGCTTTAACTAATCTTTCTGTCAGTGGGGTACTTTATGGAAATTGAAAACTAATTAACATTCATCTCAGCAGCTAATCGCACAGAAAACCCCACCGCCTCGGCCTCTCTGGTCTTAAAATAACGACGGCATGTGAGCAGGAGCAGGGAAGATCTCCATCAAGCCCACCAGAATGGGATGATCCCTGAGACAGAGCCGGGATGCCCCCGAAACCCCATCCCTGGGGATGGGTCACCTTCTGCTGGAGCTCCTGACCCATCTTGCCCATCCTACAGCCCTTCCCTCTGGCTACCTCCGCCCAAGAGGTGGGGGAAAGACATTTTGGGGCAGTTTGGGGAGAGAGAGGGTGGTGTGGGGCTGGGAGGTGGGGGGGTGGAGATGTGCGGTAAAGATGCTCCCGCCCGCAGTGACTCATTCGGCTTTAATTGCTCCCTGAAGTTGCCGGCTGCTGGCGGCACCGCATCAGAGATGTCACGTTATAGTCATGCGTGAAGAGCTAATGGTCAAGGGTGACACCACCACCAAAACATCCTCGGGGAAGCTGTCAGCAGCGGGGCGGGGGGGGGGGGGGGGAACGGGCATCAAAGGGCAGGGAGAGGGGCTGTCCCGCTGCCAAGGGTCGGGGCCGCTGCTGGAGATGCAGGTGCCCAGCGTAGGGGTGGTGGTAGTGCCCGTGGGGCTTTGTGGCCAGAAAATCTTCCTGCCCCATCAGGGACGGTGTGGGCAGTGCCTGAGCTGAGAGCACTGGCCACTCTCAGGAGCCCTGGAAAAGCTTTCCTTTGGCTTTGAAGCTCCACGCTGGCATGGGTCGGGAGGGCTCATGCTGATGGTGTTGTTGGACCAATGATGTTAGTTGGTCTCCATTGTCCCCATGCCATAGGGAGGTGGCCCAGGTGTGGAAATCCAGGATGTTAAGGTGGGTCTCGGATGCTTCTGCAACAGCCACAGGGACACCACCTCCTCCCTTTGGGCCTCCTAAAGGGAGGCCTCCTCCAGGCCCTCCTGTGCCCTGGCTGGGATGCTGCTGTGCCTGGGCTGGTTGGCACCTACCAAGGGTTGAAGGGAAGATCTGGATGAGACTCCATCTCACCAGTGCAAGAGGTTAAGTGGCACGGCATGGTGGGGTTGATTTTTTGGCTTTGAAGCTCCACGCTGGCGTGGAGGTCTCATGCTGACGGTGCCGTTGGACCAACGTTAGTTGGTCCCCACTGTCCCCATGCCATAGGGAGGTGGCCCAGGTGCGGTAAACCAGGATGTTAAGGTGGGTCTCAGGTCCACAGCTCCCGCAACAGCCACAGCGACACCACCTTCTCCCTTTGGGCATCTGTATGCTCCTGTGCCCTGGCTGGGATGCTGCTGTGCCCTGGCTGGGTGGCACCTACCAAGGGTTGAAAGGAAGACCTAGATAAGGCTCCATCTCACCAATGCAAGAGGTTAAGTGGCACAGCATGGTGGGGTTGAGTTTTTAGATGCTGTGACCAGGATGGGCCCCAGCACACAGGTTTGCAGGCTGTGCCGCATTGAGAGTGGCGTGGTGCAAGGTGTCCTTTCCAGATGCCCTTGTCCCCAGGGGCCACAGGCTGCTCCTCCGCTCCGCAGCAGCGTCAGCACGGTCCCAGTTTGAATTTGGCTCGGTGCTTCCCATCATGCTGCTGTTGGGTGCAGCATCTCTCCCCCCCCCCCGCTGCTGCTCCGGCAGGACGGGGCAGCATCTCCCTGCCCTCCATCAGCAGGAATGGCTCGGAGAAAGCCAGGCGAGACGGCCACGCTGGTGGGGCACGGATGAGCCTGCCGGAGAAGCAGCCCTGGCCGCAGCCATCCCACTGAGAAGCGCGGCGAGGGAGGAAGAGTTATTGCTGCAGTCACACACCAGCTATTACCTCCCAAGAAAAGGCAGCGTCTGCACAGCCGGGAGAGAGCCTGGGGACAGGGACAGCCCTGGTGACCTTCAGAGGACGGGCAGCAGACAGGACGAAGCCCTGATTGCCCCAGACAGGTATGCCCGCGGGCAACCCTCCACCTGGCCTGGCGCAGCAGGGGCCTCCCGGGGTGCTCCCCACAAGCCTTCAGCCGCGATCAGCTTCAAAACCTCCCCGCCAGCCCCCGGCCCCGGTGGGTTTTGGGATTTTTGTTTTGTTTTGTTGTTTGTTTTTTTTTTTTTTTCCCCCTTCCAGCGCACGTCAAGCTTTCGGGTTCTGCAAGGAGGAAGAGGCGACGCTGTTGTCGGCGCTCAGCTGCTGCGAGGTGCCAGGACCCAATCTAACCTTGGAGTCTGGATACATCCCTGCAAAGTGTCATTTTCCAGCCCGTCCCTGGCAGCCAGGGCTTAGCAAAGAACCTGCTTATAATAATTTGGGATCAAGGGTAAGACGACAACACCAAAGACCTGGGGGGTGGTGGGGGGGGGGGTGAGCTGGGGCTTTCTCCCTGAGGCCAGGGGTTGGGGTCTGCCGGCTGTATCCCTGGACATGCCGGTGTGGTCTGGGCACTGCTGGACCCGAGGAGCTCTCATTGTGATGTCCTTGTGCTGCCTCTCGCCCCAGGAGCAAACGTATTCAAGGGCATCATCCCCGTGCCCTGGTGAGAAACCACCTGTAGATGAGCAGAATTTACCGCCCAGCTGGGTGTCTGGTCTCTGGCCCGAATTGGCCTGGAGGAGGTGTTGGGACGTGTGTGGGAGAGCGGGGGAAGCACCACCATCCCCGCGGAGAGCTGGAAAGGAGCGAGTGGCCAGGGCTGAATGAAGGGGAGGGCAGCGGGTTGTCGGCAAATGTCAAAAAAGCTAAAAACACGCTGGACTTCAGAGCCAATTAAGTTTGTGTGATGTGGGAGAAGTTCTGGTGAAAGGCATGGTAGCGGTTGAACTGCATATCCATTTATTTAAATGCAGTTTTCCAGGGGAGCGGAGTACTTGCATATCATTAACGGCAGCTATCTCTGACAAGGCTGTCTCCAAATATGCCGAAAAAAAGCTTAATTAACTTTGCTTTGCATTGAGCCAGGGAGGTTCCCCCAATGCCTTTTCCTCCGATCAGGAGCAAAACAGGCCTTGAGACATGCAGGTGGGTGGGTAGGGTGGCTCCATGCCGGGAAGTGCCACCAAACGGTGTGTGACCCTGGAGGGATCCATGCGGACGCGACGTCTGACACTGCTTAGCTGGTGGGGAAGGGCTTCAACAGCTCGTTGTGTGCCCGAGCGCCATCAGCGGAACATCGTGGCTATGCAGAGGGAGATGGCGGCTGCCTCCCCCGGACACGCGGGGCCATCGCATCTCAGTGCCCGGCAGCTGCAAACTCCTCGGCCACCACCACTGCCTGTAATTAGGGGGATGGAGGAACCAGCCCAAGATTTAAGTGGCTGTGGATTCTGTCTGTCCCTCCGTATTTCCTCTAGCGTGTGAGCCTTCCCAAGCCCACCGCCCTCCCGTCAGATCCCTCATCCGGTGGCCGCTTGCCCCCACGCTCCTCTGCACAGCGTTGTGGAGCACTGACGCCATCGTGACATGCACCGTGCAGGGGGGAGCCTGGCTTCTGAGGGGGTGACGCTGCCGGCGGCAAAGGCAGGGCAGCAGGTTGCCCCACGGCATGTCACCAGCGCCCCAGCACGGGTGGCACTGGCCATGGCGGCTGTTGGACCTGCTGCAGGACGACTCTGCGCCCCGCGGGGCTCTGCAGCGGTGGCACCTGGAATTGGCACTACCGTCCCCCCTCCCCGTTTTTCCAAGCATAATACCGCATTGCTTGCGCATCCCGTGTTTACAAATCCCAGGGGGCTGTAAATCCTGGGAGCCAGCACACTCCCAAGGCACTTCTACCTACATACCTATACGTGTACGTATGCAAATACATTCTATAGATGATTATATTTATGTCCTCTATTTCATACAGAGGTCACGGCCCTGTAGCTGCCAGCCCTTTTGCACAGCAGACTTTTCCACAAGCCCAGCCGTGCTGGAAGCGGAGACGGCTTATGGGAGAACCCCCCCTCCCTCGGCACAGGGCAGCTGGCATTGGTGGTGGCTGGGACACCCCGTCCCACCGCCAGCCCCGCGCTGGCTGGGCCCCAGGCAGCGCTCCCCCCCTTCCCTCGCAAACCTCTTAACCCCGGGTTAATTAATCGTCATCAAACAACCTTCACTCCTGCCATGCCCAGCTCCCTCCTGATGGTGTTGCTGCCTTTTGGGGGGCTGCCCAGGTTGGGAGGGGGGACAGACTGCTGCCAAAATGGAGCCCCTGGAGAGCAGCTCTTGATAGGAGAGGGGGGGTCTCAATAGGAGGGGGGGTCTCAATAGGAGAAGGGGTGTCTCAACAGGAGAGGGGATCTGGATAGGAGAGGAGGGGTCTCCATAGGAGAGGGGGTCTGGATCAGAGAGGGGTCTCAATAGGATTGGGGTCTTGATAGGATCAGGGTCTCGATAGGAGAGGAGGGTCTCAGTGGGGGGGGGTCTTGCTAGAGGAGGGGTCTTGATCGGAGAGGGGGGTCTCGATAGAAGAGGGGTCTTGATAGGAGGGGGGGGTCTTGATAGGATCAGGGTCTCGATAGAAGAGGGGTCTTGATAGGAGAGGGGGGGGTCTTGATAGGATCTGGGTCTTGATAGGATCAGGGTCTCGATAGGAGAGGAGGGTCTTGGTAGGATCAGGGTCTCGATAGGAGAGGAGGGTCTTGGTAGGAAAGGGGGGGGGGTCTTGATAGGAGAAGACGGTCCTGATAGGAAAGGGGGGGTCTCAATAGGAGAAAGGTGTCTTGATAGGAGAGGGGATCTGGATATGATTGGGGTCTTGATAGGCTCAAGGTCTTGATAGCAGAGGAGGGTCTCGGTAGGAAAGGGGGGGGTCTTGATAGGGTTGGGGTCTTGATAGGCGAGGGGGGTCTCAATAGGAGAGGGGGGTCCTGATAGGAGAGGGGTCTTGATAAGAGAGGAGAGTCTCGACAGGAGACGGGGGTCTCAGTAGGAGAGGGGGTTTGGATATGACTGGGGTCTTGATAGGATCGGGGTCTTGATAGAATCAAGGTCTTGATAGGATCGAGGTCTCGATAGCAGAGGAGGACCTCGGTAGGAAAGGGGGAGGTCTTGATAGGATTGGGGTCTTGATAGGAGAAGAGGATCTTGATAGGAGAGGGGGGTTTCAATAGGAGAGGGGTCTTGATAGAAGAGGGGGGGTCTCGATTGGATCTGTGTCTTGATAGGATTGAGGTCTTGATAAGAGAGGAGGGTCTTGATAGGAGAGGAGGGTCTCAGTAGGAGAGGGGCATCTCGGTAGGAAAGGGGGGGGTCTAGGTAGGATCAGGGTCTCGATAGGAAAGGGGTCTCGATAGGAGAGGGGGTCTCGCGAGCGTGGGCCTTTTTGTTCAGCTGGCCAAGGCGCTCCATGCAATGGCCGCACGTGGCCCAAAGGACAAGTTTTGAGGCAGCTCAATGTGATTTTTCCGCACTTAATGCCCCAATTGGCCTCTGGAAATACTGCAGACCGCAGGCACGGCTTTCAGGAGCTGGAATTCCTTGGATTTTTTAGTCCCTGATGGTGGCACGGTCTGGCTGGCGGGGGGGGAGGAGAAGCGCCGTGCTGCCCGCGCCAGGCTGTGCCTGAACAGATGCTCCTGCGCCGTAATAAAAGGTTAAATATTTTAATAAGCGTTAGCCACATGTGGAAGGTAAAACGAGCTGCTTGCTTTCGCTTTCTTCTTTTTTTTTTTTTTTTTTTTTGTATGCAAATGAACTGGAAGCTTATTAACAAGATGAGAGGCTGGAGCCTAATTAGCAGCAGGTGGAGGGAGCCGCGCTGGAGGTGAGTCAGCGAGCGGGAGAAGCGGCAAACGCCGCAGCGCTCCCCACCATCGCCGCCCGCCGCTTCCCAAATCCCACCCCCCAAAAAAAAAAACCACAGGAGAACTGGGCAAAACCCGGTCGGGGGAGACCAGGAGGTGTCACTTGGGTTCCTGCTCCGGACATGGCTGCGTGGGTCACCCCAAAGCCACCGTCCTCGGCTTCTTCTCCACCCCGGTTGCGTTGCAGCTTGGATTTTAGGGGTTGCGCCGGGGCAGGGTTTCCCAGCATCTATTGAATATTTGGGGGCGATGCCACCGAACCCCGTAGCGATGGACAAGAGGAGAAACGAGGTCTTTTGTGGTGCGGGCTCAAGCATGGCCGGTGCTGCTGGCTGGGGACTGGGCTGAGCTGGGCCCTGTGTCATTTGTTTTAGGGAATTTTTTTCCCTGTTTTTCCATTTTGAAGGATTGTTTTCCCCACAGAGGGCTGGGAAGAAAACAAAGGAAAATAAAAAAACAAACAAACCCAAAGCAGGGAAACTTTTTTTTTTTTCCCCTCCCATCCTTGCTTCCATCACCTTTTCCCTGCTCCGGAGGTTGTTCCGAGCAGAGGAAAGACAGAAGCTGTGGGACGGCAGGGGCTGCCGGTGGCCGGTGGCTGTGGGGACACGGGGACACGGGGACTCGCCTCTGAACCAGAAGCTGCCAATAAACCCCTTTTGTAATTTGCACCTTTGGAAGGCGACAGCAGCCGCGCGGCCCCGGCTTTCATTTGCATTTTTAATTAGCCGGGCTCTCCCAGCGCCTCTCAGCTGCCCGGCCCTGGGGGCCAGCCACGGCTGCGGGAAAAGGGGATCGATTTTAGGGGTGAATGAAGCATTTTGGTGGCCCGCAGGACGGGGGGGTCTGGCAAGGAAGTGATGGCATTCCTCTTTGATATGTATTTCTTCCCCTTGGTCTCGCTCCAGCCCTGCCTCCGTGCCATCGCCACCTGTGCCCATTCATCTGCCCCCTCCTCTGGGCTCCTTCCTCACCATCCTCCTCCTCTCCTGGCACCCAGCGCCCTGCGCCGCCCTCCCGGGCTCCCCCTTCCTGCACAGGCCCCACCATCAGCACCGGGAGCAGCCAGTGCCCAACTCCCCTGTAAAGCTACTAAAACGCTACCTCATTAGCAATAGTCATCTTTTCTTTTCCTCTTTTCTTTTCTTTTTTTTTTCTTTTCCTCTTTTCTTTTTTCTTTTCTTTTCTTTTCTTTTCTTTTCTTTTCTTTTCTTTTCTTTTCTTTTCTTTTCTTTTCTTTTCTTTTCTTTTCATTCTTTTCTTTTCTTTTCTTTTCTTTTCTTTTCTTTTCTTTTCTTTTCTTTTCTTTTCTTTTCTTTTCTTTTCTTTTCTTTTCTTTTCTTTTTTCTTTTCTTTTCTTTTCCTTTCTATCCTTCCTTTCCTTTCCTTTCCTTTCCTTTCCTTTCCTTTCCTTTCCTTTCCTTTCCTTTCCTTTCCTTTCCTTTCCTTTCCTTTCCTTTCCTTTCCTTCCCTTTCCTTTCCTTCCCTTTCCTTTCCTTCCCTTTCCTTTCCTTCCCTTTCCTTTCCTTCCCTTTCCTTCCCTTTCCTTCCCTTTCCTTCCCTTTCCTTCCCTTTCCTTTCCTTCCCTTTCCTTTCCTTCCCTTTCCTTCCCTTTCCTTCCCTTCCCTTCCCTTTTTCCTTCCCTTCCCTTTTTCCTTCCCTTCCCTTCCCTTCCCTTCCCTTCCCTTCCCTTCCCTTCCCTTCCCTTCCCTTCCCTTCCCTTCCCTTCCCTTCCCTTCCCTTTCCTTTCCTTTCCTTTCCTTTCCTTTCCTTTCCTTTCCTTTCCTTTCCTTTCCTTTCCTTTCCTTTCCTTTCCTTTCCTTTCCTTTCCTTTCCTTTCCTTTCCTTTCCTTCCCTTCCCTTCCCTTCCCTTCCCTTCCCTTCCCTTCCCTTCCCTTCCCTTTCTTCTCTTTTTTCTTTTCTTATGCTGTTTTTCTTTTCTTTTTTCTTTTCTTTTCTTTTCTTTTCTTTTCTTTTCTTTTCTTTTCTTTTCTTTTCTTTTCTTTTTCATTTTATTTTATTTTATTTTATTTTATTTTATTTTATTTTATTTTATTTTATTTTATTTTATTTTATTTTTATTTTATATTTTATTCTTTTTCTAGGCTCCTATACCCACCATGCCCACAGGATGCCATCCCCGCAGCGCTGCCGGAGGAGGGACCCGGGGACAGCCACCACACCCCTGCCCACCCGACGGATGGCGACCGGGGCGGGGGGGCCGCCTGCATCCAAGGCACAGTAAAATATTTTACTACAAAGCGGAATTACTCCAAAGACTGATGGGCTGACTTGCGAGACCCACTCGCGTTTATGGAGGTCGTAAGTTATGGAGTCCCGCTGAACTGCAGGGGAAAAAAAATACCACTCGCCTTTTATAGGCGAAACTTCCTGCCGTATATTAAACCCTCTGGCAAACAGACGGGGGCTTTACTGCAAACTATAACTTTAACGCCTCCCAGCCCCTCGGTTCGTTTGGAAGGATTATTAATAACTGGGGTGTGTGCGGTTTGTCCCTGCGGTGGCTGGTGGTGGCCCTTGGAGCTCCTGGTGGTGGCCCTTGGCTGGAGGTCTTGGTGTGGGGTTGGGTGGGAGCGGGCAGGGACCGGGGGGGACACACATGGGACAGGGAGATGCCGGCAGCTGCCTGGGGGGAGAAAAAGCTGCAAGAGGCAGGACATGTCCCAGAGATCTCGGGAGGGACCTGGCACGTCCCAGGGCAGCGGCACGTCACCAAGCCGCCGGGGTGATGCCTGCCAAAGGCCTTCTGCAGCTTCTGCCCTGGAAATACGCGGGGCCCAGTACCCGACATGTCTTTTTTTTTTTCTTTTTTTTTTTTTTTCCCCCCCCATTTCTTGGCCTAAAATACTATAACATGAAACGGAGAAAGTGCAGGAGCCTGCCCTCGGGGTTGGCTCTCACCCAGGGCTGAACTTTGTTGCCCAAATCTGGAGGGAATAGGGGAAAAAAAACCCCAAACCCAATCCCATTGATAAGTGAGGGGTGGGGGGGGGGGGCGGGTGGGAGAAGGATGGGCAGCACCAGCAGGAGGAGAAGGTGTGGAAGGAGATGAAAGCAAGGAAAACGGAATCCAGTTTGTGTCCTGTGGGTTTGGCTTCTCTTTTATCCAGGAGCAGCCAGCGAGGAGGGGTGGAAGGAAGGAGGGAAGGTGTTGCCCCCAGCCTGGCTCCTCCAGCTGCCCCAAAATGGCCACATGTGCCCTTTTCCCGCCTTCAAATCATCTCTTTTTTCCATGGCGGGGGTGGGAGGGGAAAGACTGGAGCTGGGGGAGGTGTGACACTCTCAAACCCAGCCTGGCAGCAAAAGGATGCGTGCCGGGACCCCCCCCCCATCACCGCACCACCTCCTCCCGCCATCACCTCCTGCCTTTTCACCCGCTTTTTTGGGGCGATTTTTCGCACGGGGGCCCGGTGAGACGTAGCATTTCTCTGTTTGGCGCCGGGACGAGCGTTTATTAGAATTAAAACAGCCGGGAGGAAGATGATATTTAAACTGGTATTAGGAGAGCGTCGTCGGAGGGAGATAATTCCTGGGGTGGTCTGGCAGCGCGGCAGCCGGGGGGGACTCCCCAGGTCTCCTGCCGGAGAGCGATACAGTTAATTTGCAGCCGGAGCTGGAGGCTGGCCCGCGTTGATACCGTCGTGTTATTTAGAAGAGAAAAGGTCAGGCTGGAGATTGAATAATCATTGACAAGAAATCCATGGCGGGGGGGTGGGTTGGAAGCGCGGGGTGGCAGCTCCAGCATCCTTGGGCCACCTCCCTGGGGCTCCTGTCCCTCCGCTTTGGTCCCCGCGGGGTTTTGGGGTGAGGGGGGGGTTTGTGGCAGGGATCCTGCCTCCCTTTCTCCACCTCGGGAGCCGGGGAATCACAGTCGCTCTCTCCAGCTCCCCCCCGCCCTTATTTCTTTTTAACCTCCATCCCTGGGGACGTGGCAGAGCTGTCCTGGTTTCCATCCCACGTACAGACTCTTTTCTTTTTAAATTGCAAATTTTGCTTAAAATTACGTTTTGCTCAGACACATTTTCCCAAATTTTTCTTCTTCTTTTTTTTTTTTTTTTTAAACTAAAAGCCACAGGAAAACACAAGAAACCACCAGCCTTCCCCCTGCTCCCCAGCCCAGCCCCGGGGTGCGATAAGGAAAATCCCCATTCTAGCTTTTTTTTTTTTTTTTTGGGAAGAAGTGCATGAAAAACTCCCCAAGAAAGGAGTGAACGAGCAACGAAAATGAAAGATTGAAAATGATGGGGTTTTTTTTTTTTTTTCCTTTACTTTCATGGATAAAGCCGCGTGTCCAGAAGCACTCGCCTCCCCCTGCCCAGGGAAACTGAGGCACAGGGGTGGGGGGGAGGCGCCGGGAGCAGCAGGGATGCTGCGTGTCCAGCATTATCCCGGAATCCCATCCCTCCGGCTCCAGGCTCACACCACCAGGAGCAGGAGCCAGCACCGGGCTCGGAGAAGCCTTTGCTCACCACCCCCCCGCCCCCCCCCCTCCCCAAACCCCTCCTGCAGCCCCCAGGGGGGAAGCCCCCAGGGCATCTCGCTTTCCTCTTTTTTTCCTCCCCCCCCAAAAAATACACCAGGTTTGGTTTCAAGGTTTTTTTTTTTTTTTTTGGTTTTTTTTTTTTTTGCAACAAAAGAAACTATTTATTTGGAATATGCATTACCAGTACAAATCAGGAAACTGTAAAACCTACACCTTGTTAGTATCGTCATAGAACATAAAAGTCTCAGTTGGGATCAGAAAGACAGAGGCCTTTTTTTTTTTTTTTTTTTTTTTTCTTTTTTCTTTACAGAAGCAGAAAAGCTTAAAGTTTCAAAACCAGGTCGGAACAGAGAGTCTTTTTTTTTTTTTTTTTTTTTTTTAAGGGTTTTTCTTTTTTTTTTTTTTTAATATTCGGAATCCATTAGGAAGAGGGGGAGAAAAAAAAAAAAAAAAAAGACGGGGAGGGGGGAAATATAGAAAAGAAAAAGCAACTCGGAGCAACTGGATCATCTTTACAAGGGACAGAAAGGGCTTTGCAAGACCAAAAAAAAAAAAAAGCAAACGGACAAAACCAACCCCCCCAGGCAACGTCTGATTTACATCGTCTTAATAATAATAATAATAATATTAATAATAATAATAAAGGTGTACGAAAACAAAAGGACTCCAGGAAACCTTGGGATTGAAAATAACACCCCAAACCGTTCAGTGATGTGAAAAGCTCGGGTTTTTTTTTTTCGGGAGGAGGGAGGCGAGCCGGGGAACTGCTTTAGGAGCGAACTACAGCGACGCCAACCAGCATCTCTTCCTTCAACCCCAACTCCGCAGCCACCGAGATTTCGGGCTGAATTTGGGGGCATTTTGGCCGTGTCCCAGCATGGCTGGTTGGGGGGGGGGGGTCTGCCACATCCCCATGCCTTGTCCCTCATCCTTCCCTGTGCAGCCGGGGCTCGGGGCCAGGCCGCACAACCCCATCCTCCAACAAGGTCCACGGTGGGAATGAGATTGGTGCCTTGCTCCGAACCCCTCGTTTTTGGGCCAAGAGCTGCTGTTGGGCTGATGGGTGCCTCCAAGTCAGGGTTCTTGCAGCAAACCCTCGGAGCGAGGGTGCCGCCGGGATTCGGGGCGGAGCGTCAGGGCGTTGAAGCCCACCGTCTACACGTTTTGGGGAGGATGGATGGCCTTTCATCATTTCCAGGCAGCTCAGCATCACATCGCCCCAGGCACCGAGACCCACAAGGGGATCAGCGCCTGACTCCCGCCTCGGCATCTCCTCCCCAAAACCCCTCGGGATCACATCTCTCTCCAGGGACGTAATGCCCGGGGTTAACCCCAGAGCAGCCACCCCAAGGATCTTCCGGGGTTGGGTGTCCAAGCGTGTGGGGATCCCATGGGAGAAGAGAAACACCATCACTTTCCACCCCCCCCCCCCCATCCCCCCCCTCCTCCCGAAACACCACCATCACTTTTCACATCACTCGGGGCACAGCTCAAAAGCGCGGGGGAAGCGGCAGGGCCGTCGTCTCGGCAAGGTCCAAATAAACTCAGCATCATCCTCAAAGCCCCCTCTCCCCTCCCAAATAATGCCAAAAAAAAAAAATATATATATAAAATAAAATAAAAGGCAACTTCTGGGTCTCAACGTTAAGAAACATAAAAGTGTTAGACTGTACCTATTAATGCTCGCTATTCCAACCGTTTTTTTTTTTTTCCTTTTTTTTTCCTTTTTAAAGTTTTACAAAATGAATTACCGTCACTTTTTTTTTAAACATGGTGTAAGAAGAAATGAGTGTGCACAACTCTACACTTTTCTAGCATTCTTGAACTAATTCACAAATGCGAGAAAATGGGGGTGGAGGGGGGGGTGGAGGGAGGGGGGGGGGTGGGAGGGGTAAAACCAAACCAACCAACCATGGGAAAACCAAACAAATTTAAAAAAAAAAAAAAAAAAAGAAAAGAAAAGATGAATGTAGGTAGTTTGATGTTATAAACTATACAGGAATGAAGCGCTTGTTGCCACAGAAAGAACAGGGACGGGACCTTCCCCCTGTTCAATTTTGCGTGCTAAGAGGGTCATTTTTTATTCTTTTATTATAAACACTATTAAATTCCGACTGCGTTTTTGGTTTTGTTTTTTTTTTTTTTTCTCCTTTATCTGAATATACAAGAACATTCATTATCAAATGTTCGTTATCATCAATACTACAAAGAACGAGACACAAATCGCAAGAAACAATGGAAAATGTTAATAAAGCTGAAAGAATCGTCGAGTTTTTTTTTGTGTGGTTTTTTTTGTTTTTATTTTTTTTTGAGTTTCTGCAGGTTTTTTTTTGTTTGTTTTTTTTTTTTGTTGTTTTTTTTTGTTTTGTTTTGTTTTTTTTTTTCTTTTTTTGGTATCGAAGTCAGGTTTTTCTGGGCAGAAAAAAAAAAAAAAAGAAAAAAAGAAGAAGAAAAAAATCCACAACACTCGGGGCTGGGGGGGGGGGGGGGAGGGAGGGGAAACAAAACCCAAAAATAAAAAAAAAAAAGCAAAGAAAAAGGCAAGCCGGTAGCTACGCCAACGCAAACCGGTGGGACCAACCGGGGAAACCCCGGAGGTGATTTGGGAAGTACCGTGGAGGAGGTGGGGTGCTGCGGGCAGGGGGTGCCGCGGGCAGGGGGTGCCGCGGGCGGGGGGTGCCACGGGCAGGGGGTGCAGGGCAGGGGAAGGCACCCCCGGCACCGGCCGTCTCCGGTGAGCGGGTGTTTTCGGTTCCTTCCAGGTTGGTTTCCAAGAGGTACAGAGGCATTCCCGCAGGCACGGCACACTACTGCCGCTCCGGAGAACGGCTCTGACCCAGTCCCGCATCCCTGAAACGCTTTGCTGGAACGGTTTCGTGTAAAATCAGCTGGAAACGGTTAAAAGGCTGCACTGGGGGAGGAGGCCGCGGAGCGGGGAGGAGGAGAGCAGGATGGCGCACAAGCCTGGGAAGATGGGCAGCATCTCCTAACCGTCCTCGCAGGAAATCAACCTTCTCCTTGCTCTTAACGTATTCCCAGCTGGGAATATGTTAATTCCCAGCCCTAGACCTCACGTGTCACATCACGCTCTGCAGCACGGTCCCCGTCCCCGGGCACGGATGCGAAAGGAAGAGCAGAATGTGTCCCACCGCTGGAGATGAAGAACTACACAAAGATTAGCTTGTGCCGTTTCTTGTCCGCCTTTCACGTCCTACTCTGAACCCACCAGCTCAGAAGGAGAAAATCCACCGAATCCGGACTTTTGGTATTTGGGGGAAGGTCACAAACTTCAGAGCGGGTGTTTTAGAGCCTTCTGGGCTTGTTCCCCTTGGAAAGCCAGGCTTCACCTCCACTTCAGGCGAGTCATACTGCTGGCCCCGCGCTGCAAGGTGACAGCACGTCAGAGCCACGGGCACCTCCTTTTTCCAGCAAAAGGGTGGAAATTTTTTGGGCAGAGCTTAAATTTTTAAACGGTTCCCGCTTCATGCTGCTCTGGGCCGGCAGTTCCCATCTCGAGATGGCCAGCATCAGCATGGGCAGGGTGGGCTCGGACGTGCAAGATGTGGCCGAGAGAGGCATTAGGGTCCATCACGAGGTGCCAGACACGCTGCACCCACGCCGGTCCCCACGACAGCCGGGGTCTTGCCACGGGCCGGCTCAGCCTCCTCGTGCCCGCTGGAAGAACCGGCGGCCGAAAGTACTTCCCTGGCACGAAGCTCAGCCCGTTGCCCGGGGCAAAGTGATGTCTCCGCACCCCGCTTTTCAATGGAAGCCACGTCTCCTCCCAGCGCCGGCTGCGTGAAGGGGTGTTTTAGCACGATGAAGCCTCGCATACCGCCCAACACCGCCCGTCCGAAAAGCGGACCAGAAAAGCTGGGCAGAAAACCCTGCAAGTGCTCCCACAGCTTGGGATGCCACTGCCCAGAGGAACTCCCGGGATAAAACCAGCAGCTTCAGCGGAAAGACGTCCCCAAGCAGGGCACCCACCCGTCCTACAGAGCTTCACCCTCAAGCAAAACTGTTGCGTTAACCGTTACCAAAAGCAGGCGCCGCGCTCACCCCACCACACCCAGCCTCCGGGATCCCGCTGCCCGTCCCTCACTGCCTGCCCGGCAGGGCTTTGGGAACGCAGCGGGTGCCACCCACCTCTGTGGGTCCTGTCTGCCCTGGGGAACCCCGTCTCTTCCTCTTCCGCAGCGCAGCACGCTCCCAAAAACGTGAGCCAAAACCCCAGGACAATCTCCGCGCCAGGAAAAACTCCACCACCGACCTCCCAAGGTGCTGGGAGAAAACTGCTGGGGTCCCATCAGTTATCAAGGCCTGATCCCGTACAACACCATGGAGGTGCTCAGCGCCTTCCTTATCGGCGATGGCCATTTCTCACCCGCCTCTGCCTCGCCTCCTTCCCTCCTCTCCTCCCCTCCAATGGCAGGCCGGGAGGACGGTGGGGTTTCACGGCTCACCCAGCTCACAGCATCCAGTGGGATGCGCAGCCCAGGAAGGCAGGGACCGGGAAGCGCCGGCGGTTTCCCCGGGGCCGGGAATGGGCCAGTACCTTTTGGAAGCGAAGGGGAGCGTGTCGGCTCCTTCTCCTACGTGCACGGGGGCTTGTGTCCACCCGCCCCATCACCGGCAGCGCCCGGGGCACAGCTCACGGAGACAGGGCTGGGAGGTGACGCGCTGGCTGTGGCCGGGGCCGGCGGAGACGAGGCGGCAGCGGGGCTGCGGTGGCGTTTCCCTAGGGAGAGGTAGCGTGAGAGACGGGGCGGGGGCGAGGAGGGGCTAACAAAGGAGCAAGAAGTGACTGAGGTACGTTTGTGGCTCCTCAGAAAGACACCCAGCACGAGGCCGTACGCTGCTGTGGGGTCGTTTTGTGTGGCGGCAGTTGATTTTTGCTTTTCCTCCATAAAAATCCTTCTACCTGTTGACGCATCCTTCGGTGGGAAGGGGTGAGGGGAAGGGAGTGAGTGGTGTTGTGGCGGTGGCAGGGAGGGGGCGAGCGGCTTCTACCCAGAAAAGAAAAGGGAACAGAGTATAAAGAAGTGTCCAGATTGGCTGAAAAAAGCATCCCGACGAAGAGAAGAGAAGAGGAGTCTTCTTGTGTGTGCTGATTGGGTTCACCTCCAGTCTGACTGCTGCGGTGTTAGGAGAGGCCCCCTCCCCTCCCGCCCCCGCCGGGGCCGGCTCAGCCAGGGATGCAATTTGCTGGGAGATCAGTTGGAGGTATCAGAGTGAACGCTGCCAGGGCCTTCTGTGGGGGAGGTCACCGACGACGGGGTAGTAGCGTCTTGCCAACCTCCATTAGCCTGTGGGAAGGGAGACAAGGAGATGTCAGTCACCCAACGGCACACATGGCTCTACCCGAGTCACCCATCCGCCTCGGAACCCTGCCCCCCCGGCTTCTCCCTCGGCAGGGGCCGACGTAGGAGGCAAAGATGTCCCCTCCAGCTCACCCATCCGACCACGGGGCTCCATCAGTGGGATGGGCGCCAGAAACAATTCTGTCGAAAGCAGGGATTTGGATAAATTGCAAGTGCTCATGTAAATCCTGTCCCTTAAAAAAATACGTATTGCTGCAGAAACCCTGAGCTCTGGTTGTTTGCGCGTTTTTTACCCCCAAACAGGACCCTTCTCTATATGGAAGGAGGAAACCAGCAAACATCTCACTCCAAAAAACCCCCATCCTGGGACGTTAGCTGGACCCAGGTGCCATGAACACGCAGAGCAAGCAATGGGTCCCAAGGGACTGCTGAGCCTTGCCATGTCCCCCCCGGCGCAGTTCCGCGTCCCCACTCGCTGCCGTTGCGGGCACCACTCCTGCTACACCATCCCTGTGCGGGGGGAAGCCATCAGCACCAAGCCTTGTCGCCGGGAAGATGCCTCGCCCAAACACCTCTTCCATGTTTGACCATGAAGGTCGCATTTGGGGATTTGGGCCACCTCTCTGCTCCCAACGCCAGAGCCTTCCCCTCCTCGCTTCGCAGTAAAACCACAAACAAATTTCTGCCACCCCGGGGCTGGTCCTCCGCACTCCCCATCACCCCGCTTCGAGGGATCCCAAGCCACAGCGCAACGGAGGTGCCACCACCATATGCCATCCAAGGGTTGGACAACTTGTTTCTTCTCCTAAAAAACAGACGCAGAGCCAAATTCTCCAACCTCTCGAGGGCAGAGCGACTGAAGGGCCCTGGCTGACGCAGGCAGGAGCCAGCAGCGCACAGAAGCTGCTCCTCCGTGGCTGCCATCCCCTTCGGAGAGGAGCAGATGTTGCACCCAACCTCCTCTCCTCGCTCTGACATTGATTCAGTGCTCAGCTAATTAATCCTTCCTAACTCCTGCCCGAGCTCGTGTCGGTAGCAGCCGCCGTCCCGCTTTAGACATGCCCAGGCTGCTTCTCCTCTCTGGCTGCCTGTCCCGCTGCCTCCAGAGCAGAGCATCCATCACCGGCCCCGACAGCTCCGGCTTGCCGCGACCCCATGGACCCCCGAAGTGGGATCAGGGTAGGAAAAGCCCTATTGCACCGAGCAGCCGCCCAGGACTTGCCAGGGGATTGTCCATGCTGCCCACCAGCTCCTACCTGCCTGAGAGGCAGCCGAGATGGGAGCGAAGAGCTGACTACGAGTGCGCCGTGGGGAGCCACGTTTTGAGGGATGGAAACGCCCTCGCAGTGGGACGGGCGCAAAGCAGGAACGACAGAGGCGCACACACGCACACAACAGGCCTGCGTGTTCTTCCATGCACGCCTGGGAGCGTGCAAACATGCCTCCTTGCAAAGGGAAGGCAGGAATCGCAACCTGAGCTTGCCAGCAGGCTACCAAACCCCACCCCGCTTCACCTTGGGTGCGAGCACGAAACCAGACCATGCACGAACACCAACAGCGCCGTCTGCCCCCCGCCTGCAGAGACCACCTCACCATGCCCACCGCCCCCCACCGGCTTCCATCCGTAGCCGGGCCCCGACCCACCATCCCTGCGCTCCCCGGGATGCAATATCCACCCTTACACGTCTTGGACCGCTGCAAGAGGCAGCAATTACTGTAGATTATCAGCCCGACAATGACAGGCCGCGTAAAGAGAGACACGGAGCCAACTCCACCGCCCTGAGACTGGCATATTCAAGTACACTTAGGACATTAATAGCAATTTACGTGCCATCAGTGAGAGAGAACCACAATAGCTGTGCTGGCAGCCTCTTATTACCAAGCCTGTTATTTGTTGGAGTTACAAGCTATAATCACAACAGAAACTTTCAAAACCCTTATCTTCCGTGACGCACCAAATCTATTTCAGAGCCGTAATTGCTATGTCACCAGAGAGTTTGCTGCTTAATGCACTCAGATGCCATTTAGTGTTTGCAGGGTCATTACGGCTAGCAGGAGGGGGGGGAGAGCGGAGGGGGCCGCGCGGAGCAGGGCTCCGTCCCTATTGTGCTCAACTATTTTTAGCGAGGCTCTTGCGTGCCAGCCATGACTGGAAGGAGCCAGAGGGAGAGCATCTCGCAGGCAGCAACTCTGCCCCCCCCAAAATGCTGGGCAGCCCCGTGGTACTCTGGGCTGGGAATCAACCTTCACGCGTTGCAGGAGTTTGGGCTGCCGATGACGACCTGAGTGGCATCCAGTGGGAATGCTGGGGAGAGGGTGACCTGGACTGGGGCACGCTCCACAGACCCCACATCCTGCTCCCCCAGCCTGGCAAGGCCCCAAGTTATGGGTCAAGCGATGGTAAGGAGGCCCCGAGGTTGACCATGACTTCAGTATCTTGATGCCATCCTTTGGTATGGACAAGCCCTCCATGAGGAGGCCGGATCCTTCCCCAGGCAGAGGGTACACAGGCATCATCCACACTCATCCCTCCTTTCCTGGAGTTCACCCTGTTGCTGCACAGACCAAGCCACGTGCAGGACGCATCCGATTCCACCCAGCCAGCCCTGCCTCCTTCTGAAGCAAGGAGATCCCTTGGGATCTGACTGTAGCAAATCCCTTGAGATCTCCCTCAAAGACAAAGGAGTCTTCTGAGGAGGCTGCTGCTCCTCACAGACCCTCTGAGGAGCCCCTGCACGCAGCTGTGACTTCTTCAGGAAGGGCAGAAGCCAAAGACAGAGGACATCTGGGACATCTCTGACATCTCCAGGACAGCTCTTCATATGTCACCTTTTGGTGCCAGAGCACAGGCAAGGCCTTGGTGGCTGTCCAAGTGGTGGAGCCCTGGTGATGGATTGCTGAAGCAACCGGTTTTGGTGCCCGTTTCCACAGGTCTCAGCATTTCTGGTTGGCTCTCTGCCTGGGCCTCCTACGTGGGGCTGCGAGACGACTTTCTGCCAATCTTTAAAGGAGCCTTCTGCTTTGCACGGGGGCCGTCTCAACCTTCTGTGACCAAATCCCTGTCCCACCATCGGCAGGGCAGGGTGTTGGGTCAGCCTCCGAACACCCCAGATGCTGGCAAGTCTGACAGATGAGGAGTAGCCTCAAAGAGGTTTCAAACCTCTGAATTCCCTATCAGGGTCTTCTTATGATATGCACTTAAGCTCTTATTACACACCAGAGAATCCAGCCTTGTCTGGCCATTACCTTCCACGGGTCATGGTGGCAGTCTCAGGACACATCAAGGCATCTCCGACGGATGTGGCTCGGGCACTGAAGCCCTGCCAGACCAGCTTCCGTATCCCAGCTTGCGATCATGACGGCGAACCGTAGCTTGCTGAGGAGCAGAGCAAGAACTTTCTTTTCAAGACCCAAATTCTTAGAGAAAAGGGTCTCGGCACGAGAGAGGAGGTCTCACCTCCTACAGGTACCAGTGCCTGGTGGTCCTTGCTGACAAGATTGGATGCAAAACTCAACAGCACAACCTGCCACTGACCACGGCCACCACGGCGACACATGCCGCTCTCTCAATACACACAGCTCTGCACAACGGCGCTTTGAAATCAAAAACCTTGCACTCTGATGAACTTTAAAAATAGCCCCTCGTTTTAGACTTTTAAATGATCTATAAATTAAATTAAATTAAGTCCCAAAATAGATTTCTGAAAGAGTTTTTCTTTAAGATGACCGTAGCTCATTCATTAATTAGCAGGCGGGGGACCTAAGCCACTTGGTGGATTTAGGGTCACGGGGCAGTGGCAGAAAGGGTGACGGCTTGGGCCAGGACCCCCCAGAGGATAACGACAATAAAGATCCAGCTTCTACTGTAACCCACCAGAACCCGGACATCTAAATGCTTTGAATCCCCAGCCTCAGGGACCCCCAGCTGGGTATAGACATGGACGCCCACAAACACGCACTGTCCAGAGGGACCAGACACCTCTCACTTAATGGGGCAAAACCCCCAACCTCAAAGCTTGCAAAAAAAGGCTGGATCAGGCCCCAAACATCCCCTCCTTTCAGGTCGAGGGGGGGGAGCCTTCTTCCTCTCAGTGCTACCCAAGGCAGGGTATCCTCAAGACGGCTCCTGCCTCTACCAGCCCTCCATCACCAAGAGCATCCCTGTCCCTTGCCGGGACCGCCATTCCCACCTGCAGAAGAGAAGGCGGCTCTTCTCGCTCTGCCTCAGCCATCACTGCGGGTCACGGAGATCGCGATGGCTGGGACATCGCCCATTATCCTGCTAACGATGCAGAACCGACTCCAGCCCTTTTCGCCCCGCGGAGCGGTCTGTCAGCCGTCGAGCAGCAGAGCCGCGGAGGGAACTGGGCTTTGGGTAGAGATTCCTGTCCTCAGCTGTCATGACTTACACGCATTTAAAAATTCATCCTCCATCAAGGAAGGCAAACCCCGAGCATTGTCTCCCCTGCCAACGTTTGCAGCGGTGGAGCTGGGCAACCTGCCGCTGACTTCCCAGCCCTGACGGGCTCCGGGGATGACTTAACCTCAGCCCCACGCAGACATCTTTTGTGACAGGGCTCTTGACTAGGTTTCGGCTCATCTCCTTCCAGCAGCTCACGGGGATCCTCGGGTGATGTGGGGACGGCAGCTTTCTGTGTCACTAGCAGCTCTCCTCCACATGCTGCTGCCCTTCCTCGGCGTTAAAGGGTTCAGGGGAGAGGCAGGGAAGCCCTGCCTGCTGCGAGACAGCCACCCTGCCTGCCCTGAGCAGCTCCTCAGGATCTTCCCCAGGACCCAACACTTCCCAGAGGGCAGCCACACTTCAGGGGTGGACAAACTGGGGTTCACCAAGGGACCTAGCTGCATGGGAAGACATTAAGGGACAATAAAAGCTACGGGGAGGAGCAGGCTGCCTGGGATATGGGGGTAGCAAAACATTTGGCGACAGAGAGACAATCCAGAAGATGCTTCCTGAACTATCTGCTCAGCTCCGGACTCCCTGTCTCGCTCCCCATGCCCACCACAGCTTTATGGGGAAACAAGGCATCACCCCCAAACCCAGGTGGTCCCTTTGCCCACTCGCCACCTTGCCCCTCTTGGAACAACATCCAATTTGGGCTCCTGTCCTGCCTGAAAATGAGCCTGAGGAACCATTAGCTGCCCCCATCCCAGGTGGTCCCTCTTTGGGAAGCGCAGGGGACACCGCTGAGTCCCTGCAGCTCTCAGCTCACCACTTCCCAGTGCCGCTTGTGGTCATAGTGGTTCCCCCAGTACCACAGCCAGAAATACCAGCCCAGCCCCCCTCGTCCTATTCGGCTTTTGCATTTCCACCACCTCTTTCTTCTCCTCTCCCCCATCGCTCCCTCCCCCCCAAATTTTGGCTTAACCCAGCCCACTGTTATTTTCCAAGCCAACTGCAACCGTAATCAGCTCAGCCGCTTTCCTTGGGGGTATTTTAATTTATACAAAAGTATCATCTCTTATCATGATCAGCCTGCGATTCATTTACTCTCCAAGTATTAAAAAGCCAGAAAGGGAATAAATTCAGCGCACGGAGAAATTAATGCGGAACGATAGGCTCTTTCATGTGGCATTTCCAAGCGCCGTTTTTGCAACGGGCTTATGTAATGAGACATAATTATCTGCACATGTTCAATTACATTACTTCACAAATCCTCCCTGCCTCCTGACGTCAAGCCGCCCGCTAAGCCCCGGCGCCCGCAGGAGAGGGGACCGCAGACCCCTGTCCTGCTGCACCCCTCTCCCTGCGCCGGTGGTGGCCGCTCACACGCCGACGGCCACCATACGCTCACACGCAAGGTGACAAACGGCACAAGCTTTGGCTGGGAGGGTGATGGGACTGGACTGTGCACCTCGACGAGGTGATGGGCCGTGGGACCACCATCCCACCTGCATGACCATCACCTTCCTGCCCAGCTCGAGACCACCCCGCCTCAACCTTCGGCCTCCTCACCAGGGACCGTGGCAGCCAGCCACATCCAGGGCCAGCCACCCCCTCCTCCATGCCACCCCGGCCACCCCCGCCACCACCCACTCGGCGCTCGCTCACAGCCTCCTTTTCCAGGCTGCCCCCTTCTCCCAGCTTGCTGTCACCGCCGCTGAGATGGCGGACGATTGATCTGAGAAATGAAGTTGGATTGCTGTCCCGAATCTACACTGGGTTCTCCTTGTGTGTGTCTGATCGATTTCCCCCTGTGCGACACAGCTTGTCGCTACGAATTTTCATGCTAGTCAGAACCCGCCAGCGCACCCAAGAACAAGGAGAAGATGCTCCAGAGACCGCCCTCCCCCTCGCATCCTCCCCCAGCCCGCTTGGGCGAGGTTTTCTTGGGTTGACGTTGGTTGGCTTTGTTTATTTTTTTTTTCTCCTTATATTTGCAACCGTTATTGCCGCCAACCCCATCGCCGCCGCGCTTTCGGATGCCGGCCAAGGATGGGCTATTTTTAGATGGTCGCCATTGGCCTCCGCATGGAGCCACCTCTGGACCAGGGCGTTCGCAGTGACATTCCCCACTGTGGTTACGCGAGGTGTCACCTGTTTAGCAGCTCCTTTCAGCCGAGCGCGTGTGGCCGCAGGTGCCAGGCAAACGCTGATCGGCTCTGACAGTCCTAGACGCCAGCTGCCTGCACAAAGCCTGCCCGGTCGCCACTTTTTTTGTGGGCAAAGCTCTGCCGTTGGCGTGACCGATACAGAAGCAATAAACTAGGTGACCGTAAAAGCAAAGACAAGTCCTACTAAGTGGCATTCTGAGCCCTATGGCTTTGAAATAATTGGTAGTGAGAGAACAAAAATGAAAAAAAAAAAAAAATAAAACAAGAACCCGAGCCTATTTTGTTTTCCTTACACTGATGCCCTGCGGACTATACATCTGACTTGCTGCGAGTCCGTCACTGTATCCTCCTGTCTGGCTGATAACATGGCGAAGGGTATCCACCTAAACAGACCAACGACAACAAAGACACAAATTAGAGTGAATGAAAGGTTAGTGGGCAAAGCCGCTTCGGTTCATCTTTGGCAAGATAAAAACAAACAAACAAACAGCAACAACAACAATAATAATAATAATAATAATAAAAATAAAGGTATATATTTAAAGAGGAGTAAAAAGAGAACCACAGTTGGCCTTGCAGTGAGAGCTGAGCCAGAGGAGTGCTCCTGCCTCCCTCACCACCCCCCGCCTGCCCCAGCAGCCCCATCATGCTCTCCTTGGTCCCAAGTCTTTCCACAAAAAGAGTGGAGAGGGAGAACAGCACGGCAAGCATGGGGTGGGAACTCCTGGAGCACATCACTGCAGCCGGCTCCACCACCGTGCTTGAAGAGCCACACTCCTACCCCTAGCCCCTTCCACTCTTCAGCCCAAAGCACTGGGAAGCTCACGGCAGTGGAAGAAGATCCTCGGAGTCGGCTGAGCGCCTTCATTTCGGAGGGCCCGGAAAGGGAATATACCTACCATGGCAAAGGCACCGGCAGCTCTCCTCCGGGGGCCCCGTTCCTCTCCCTCCACTCCCCCAGCCCAGCCCCAGCAGCAGTAGGAGCGATGAGCACATCTCGTCGCCCCCGGACGGCACGCTCGCTCCGCGTCCAGCACTGCCAGGGGAGCGACCTCGGCTCTAGAGAGCTCTCCTTGCCCGATGCAGAAGTGTCAGAGTGGCTGTCGCTTCTCAACACGCTCTAGAGCCTTAGACACCAGAGAGTGGACTCATGGCACATCTGGACATCGGACGGGAGGTGGGAGATCTGAGTGAGTTCCTGGCTATTTTAAATTCTTTCTTTTTGCTCAAAGCACAGGGTGAAGCTTCGGTAACGCTGCTCAAAGCTCCCTTGCTCTGTCTTGCTGGTGTGTACGTGGGCGGTGTGAGTGCCTGTGCTTTGGCGAGGTGGGGAGATGATGAGGGGTGGCTTTTAATTGAAAAACTTTTTAAAAAATCTAGCTGTTTATTTGAGCATTTCTCGCTTTTCAGTAGACACCTGCTTTGGCATCAAAGAAGTAAGTGGAAGCCTTGTAAAATGAGACACCAGTCCAAACATCTGGCCCCTTCCCTTGGAAGAATAAAGCAAGCAGAACCTAAACCTCAGCTGCTTTCGTTTGAGTTCATGCCTGTTCTCCTAAACCTCTTCTCCTCCTAGTACGACTATCAAGCCAGAGCCAAATGCATTCACAAAGTGTGGGCAAGTCTCCTCAAGACCATGGTTGTTGGTTTGGTTGGGTGTTTGGTTTTGGTTTCTTTTGGATTTTTTTTTTTTTTTTTTTTTTTTTTTTTTTTTTGGCGGTTGTTGCTGTTGCTTTTTTTTGGTTTTGGTTGGTTGGTTTTTTTCGGTTTGGTTTGCCTTTTTTTAATGCTGGTTGGTTCGTTTGTGCTGGTTGAGATTTGCTCTTTTCGGACGGGAGGGAGAAGTGCCAATACAATCAAAGGCTCCTCCAACACTAATGCATTCACTGGCAGTACATCGGATGGGTCCCTACCTGTGACTGCACGTTGGCTCCAACCTGGGCCCCTTGGTAAGAATCCCCATTGAGAGACTGCACGCTCATGAACAAATCTCCAGAGTTTGACATGTTAAAAGAACTGGAAGAACCTGGAAAGGAAAGAGTGAGGCACCTGAATCACAGAAAGGAAAAAGATCCACCCCATGACTCTCAGCCAAGAGGAAGGAACAACATGCAAAGCAACCACAAAAACAAAACACACAGTCAGGTTAGTAGTATGAAGAACAGAGCAAGCAAAAAAAAAAAAAAGGATGCACTCTTGAGGTTATTCAAAGCCACATGTTGTTACAGCTCAATGCCAAGAACATTCTTCAACAGCTCCTCAGCTGGAGGAAGGATTCTTCATGCTCTGGACTGACCGAGAAAAACAAAACCCAGCCTGGAGGACTCAGACAGCTCTTTCCCTTCATTTCAGGGCATCAAAATCCTTCAGGCAGCTTTGAAAATCTTGGCTGTCGGAGGTGTCCACCCGGCAGACTGCACTGGAGAACAGAATCACCCAAACAAGCCTCGCTATTGAAAGCGGAAGCCTTGGCCCACACCACTGCTGATTCCGAGAAGCTCAGATCAAGGTGGGTACGTCTGCACCGGGCTGCTCCCTGCAGGGTGAGCACGTCCAGACACCATCCAGCTCCACGGTCAGAGCTCCTGCTGAGCCACGGGGAGCTCTGCAAGGGAGCAGTGCCTGGGGTTTGCCTTCAGGACATCAGGAACCCATCACTGGTGGGAACTGCAGCGCACCAGGAACGAAGGCTCGCAAAAACGTGAAGGCGCCTGAGCTGGACTCCCAGTACGCATCATGTCGGCAAAGGTCTTTCATCGTGATGGGCCATGAGAGAACGCAAGGGTGCCACAGCCCTCCTGGCCCAGCTGCCCCAGGAGAACGAGCTCTGTAAGCCAATTCCCCACCGCATGCACCAGTCGCCAACGTTACGCTAAAAAATGATAACGGTGAAGACAACTGGGTGGGATCAGGAAAAAATAAAAACCACAAATGAAGAGAAAAAAAAAAAAACCAACCCCGCCTTGGCAGAAACAAGGCTTTCTGCTTCCAGCTTCAAGACATCTGAGCACCTCCTCAACTACTGAATGGGAGAAACAAACCCATCATGTAACTGGAAGGCGGGGGAGGAGGGAAGGGGGTTAAAAATAAATAAAAAGGTTTTATGGGATTATTTCAGAACTTATCGTGCAGATCAGCGCGTTAAGTGTGAGACAGCTCAACGTGCAAGGTTTGGTTATACACATGACGTTAGCCTTGGAAAGGAGAGACTTGAGGGGCCCAGGTCAGCTATGCTTTCAGCTCCAACCCCAAATCCACTGTCATCATCTCCACTGCCACTTCCAACTTGGAAGACTGGTAACCACAGTCCTGGTGGAGTTGCCCAACTATGGCTCATGCGTACGCTCTGAGAAACGCCTGGCAATCTCCCTCTTTTTGCTGGAGAGGGAAGAAACACTCTGGACAGACCCCATCTCTGCCCTAGAGGTGGACCGAGAAGGATCCTCTGAAGGAAGCCACCTCCAAGAAAGATCAAGGAGCAGGTGGGAGGTCTACGCTGGAGACTTCACGTTCGCTAAACTCTCTGCAGCTCTCTGCAACTGGCTCTTTTGTCAGGTGCTGGCAATTCTCAGAAGTGAAGGAAAGCAGAAACATCACTCCTAGGAACAACGCCCAAGACAGTCAAGGGACTCATCTTGAGCGCAGTCAGTCTTGGATCAGCACCCTCCCACCGGTGCCTGAAAAGAGCAGAGCCAGGAATAGCTCATTGTCTGTGCTCACTGTCATCCCTGCCCAACCTTGGAACAGGGAGAGCAATCCCACAGCGCTGCGTAAAATAACCCGGACTCGTCAGGAGGCAGCTGTAACCACCACCTCCTCTGTTCAGCTGGCAAAGGGCTCCTGTCACTTCCCGACCTCTCAGGTTACTTGCCGTTTTAAAGGCAAAAAAACGTAAGGAAACGAGCTGGCAGATGGAGGACAGCCCACCCTGACACCGCTCAACTTTAAGGGTGAAGACGGGCTTTTCTCACACGCACCGAGAGGTGCTTCCTACTGGGTTTTCTGAGTGATCGCCGCGACCACGGACAGAAAAGCACAGGGCACGTGGCTTCGCACTCCCGCGGTGGCTGAGAACCAACGGGCTTTGCAGCTGCGGCTCGTAAGAATCGCAGAACATTCTCCCGTCCTTTTAAGGGGAGCAGAAACCTTTCAAGATCACAAAAATAAACAGTGGCAGAGCTGAGAAGAGGACACGGGAATCCCTGAGCACCTGACAGGGCACCGCTATCGCTCGGCCCCCAGCCCAGCAACGCTTCATCCCACCTTCCCCTACCAAAAGAAAACTCGTAACAATAATAACAAATAAAAATGTCATAAACTTAACTGGCATTTTATTGAAACTTAACAAACCTGGGCCTAAAACTCAGACTGGGAGGGAGGAAATAAAAATAAACAAACAGCCACAAACTCCGGTTCTGAAGAGCGCCGGTGTCTCAGAAATCATGAGGAGCGGTGGAGATGTCACTTACAAGATATACACTGCTATTGGCACAGGGTATTTTTACAATATATGTGCATATCTAAACGGTAAATATGTCTTGCCGCTGATGTGGATACAAAGATAAATATGCGCATATCAATGGCCCCCGCATGTATGGATGCATTCGTATCAGAGCCGTAATTGCAGAGAGCCCTTTCCGCTGCCGCTCTGCTGCCTCAGCACTCCGCTGCCTACGTGCTAGCCATGTATGAACATTTCAGTGGCCCAAAGTCTCAGAGAAACGGCAAAGAGGGGCTGATGCACTGGGGTGGGGGGCAGGAATGTGAAGAGCCCTGAAAGTTAAGACTCTGGTATCCTCCACGGAGACAAGATCTGTGAATACAAGTCAAATCCTTCCACTAGAGGAGGCTCCATCATAAATCTCATCTGTCCTCTGAAAGGCTTCACTGTGAACATGCCAAAGGTTTTCAGTGGTCATAATTTGATCTGGGGCTCCTCAAGAACTGAGAGGTAACAACCACTTTTGAGCTTGTGAACCCAGGAGGAAAGGGCTCTTGGCATGAAGCCCCTTGATGCTATTGTGTGTAGACAAAAGAAAACCAAACAAACAAACCACAAAAAAACAGAAAACCCAACACTTTTCATGAGTTGTAGCAGTGTGGAAGAGGGGTCCATCTTCAGCATCCAAACATCTTATCAAATCCAAGACCTATCATCACCACTATTGCTTAATGTTGAGCTTCTCTCAGGGCATCATCAGCTTCGGAAAGAGTGGTGGAAATGTTCAAACAAGCTACGGCGCTCAGATCCTGCCGCTAGGTGAAAGCCTACATCAAAACAATGCCCACAAAGAGATCTCTTCCACCTCTAAGATTTCTGATGAGCAAAATCTACCGCAAGTTTGCCTCCAATTCAAAAATCTTCACAAGCTCGACTGCTGGTATTTCTTGCACCTCTTCTCCGGCTCTTCAGAGAGCTTCTTCTCCAGCTTCTCTAATGTCTTTTCTAATGTTTTGACAGTCTCCGCCTCCACCTCAAATTTTCCAGGACCTCTAACGAGTCCTTTTCTCTAAAGTATCTGACAATTCAAACAGGGTAATGGTGTTCATTGGAGTTGAAATCTAGCCATCCTCATCTGCTGCCTCTCACCACCTACCACCAATGAGACAGAGATCCAGCATACTCAACCGCTGAAGCTGACTTTGGTCATGTATACAAGACTCCTAATTGAAGCCAACGGCAATGACATATATCCATTGAAAACACAGAATTTACCCGCCCTGTAGCTTTCCCTCCTATTTCTACCACGGCCAAAGATGAGGGAAGCAACTTGATGGACCACGTAGCTCCTCAGCTGGACAAAGCCACCGAGCTTGATAGGTGTAAAAGCCTGGGATGACCCAGCAAGACCTTTGCTCTTTTCCACTTGCCAACCAACACTCAAGACAGTGAGACCATGATCAGAACAGCCTCTCTGCTGAAGCAGGATCCTCTCCAGCGCTGTACGCTGGACTAGTGATTGCCACAAATGGAGGAAGGCAAAGGAGAGAAGATACAACAGTCAGGCCCGTACCTGATGAAGTACATTTCCAGACAGCACGATCCCCTCCATCAGCACCTCAGCAAATAGATTTTTACAGAACAAAAGGGTGAGCAGGGAAAAAACACAGTTCAGGTCAATTTTGGCTGCTCCGCGTGGAAGATTTCACTGGATGTCATCACCTGTGCGTGGCCCTTGAGGACCCTGGTTGGCAAAAGGGTCTGTCCACATAAAATAGCTTTCATTTGCCATGTGGTTTTTGTGCTGAGATTGTCCATGCAATCAAAGTGAGGATGGGGAGTTGTTAGCCCAAATGAGCCAGACATCTCTGCTTATTCGAACATCTGGCTGATATAAGCCCAACTGCGCGTATTCAGGATGAAAAGGTGTTTGACATTCAGGCCTGGGTGACTGAGGATGGGGGACCCTGCTTTGAACGTGCCAGATGGCTAGACAGATGCAGTCCCTGCCCTTGTCAATGTGTGGCCAATCTCTTTGACTGACTGTAGCCATTCACCGATCTCCGGTAACATGGGCAACAGATGGGCCTGCGTAGCCACAGCAGAAATGAATTTAGCTCCTGTCCCAGGTCCCATCGCATCCAGTTCCACCTTCTCTTCCAACATCATTGCCCTCCAGGGACTACATTGCCGGTCGCTTCTTTCTCATGACCTGTCCTCTGCCTACTCTTTTTCCTTCCACATGCCCTACCATCAATTTAAACCAGAAGCTCCTAAAAATTCCCTGCAAATCCAGCTTTTGTTCAGGTTCCTTCCTCACCAAAGTCTCAGCCAATGATCTGAAAACAGAAAAAAGCCCATGGTATAAAAGGAGAGGCATCACCCATCTTAGTCCTTCATCTCTTCATCCACTTTGATGCTCCTCTCAAGGCAATTCAGCACATTTGGGTGACTCACGGCCCTTGACACCATGCTCCAAATCTTTCACAGGCAGGTTATTTCAGACCTAGTGTGTACAGGTGTGCTTCCTGCAGGACAACTTGAAGCAGGGGAAGTCACACAACTTCGGATGTCCTCAGGACGTGCCCTTGCCCCACCATGTGACAATGCAGAGATGTTTGACTGAGCTGTTACATCCACAGGGCTCAGCCGGGGAGATCTCAACCTGGGATGCCACTGTTGGAGATAAAATCCCGAGGCCCTTCCAGTTGTCTTCTCAGGGGAGGACTACAAGGACATCCAAACCCGCTATTTCTGCAAGCTGACCCAGAGACTACTGGGGTGCCGGCGATGGGGCTTCCCTGCTGCTCTGCCACCGCTGCAGCGTACAGGGAGGGTGGTGGGATCTGGGCCAGGTTAGAAACACTTTGCTTCTAGCAGAAGGATCTCAATGGCCCACGAGCTACCCTCACACTGACACGCTGCTTTAGATCCACCGCCACACGAGGCACGTGAAAAGAGGTCGATGTTTCTGGAGTGCAGACAAGTGAGTCAGAAAGAGGACCCAGGAGCTCAAGTCCTACACGTTAATAACAAGACTGTTTGTCCTTCCTTGAAAGCGTAGTGTTATCCAGGGATTATCTTAGCTGTTTACCGCAGGGTACCAGCCCATTTATCTTTAAAACAGCCGTGTTGCTGCCTGTGGGGAAGGCAAAGAAGCAGCCTTGCGCTGGAGCACTATTTAACTGGGCAGGCACTGGGGAAATGCCTATTTTGCTACCGCGCGGGTCAGATCCAAACCCGTTTAAGCAATTTGGGGCTATTTCCTTGCTATTCCAGATCTTTGGATCTTGACTGCAGTTCAAGAAAGAGGAAAAGAAGGAAAGCTGTGTCTCTTCAGTCCAAGCTGATGAGGACTGCAGGACAGCATTGCAGGCAGTCAGTATCTCCCTCAACACAGGCGATCCTGCTCTCTATTGTCCAACCTTTTTTACATGGGGGTTTTAATGGCAACAGGCTCCACCTGACCAGGTATTTTGAGTGAGCTGTTTGCGAAGGATGACACTTTTAAAAATGCAGCTAAATCTTCAGCAGTTAAAACAACGGAAGGAAAAGAGGGGGGTAAAAAAAAAAAAAAAAACCACCAGCAAAAAGAAAGGAATCCAACAAAATTCCTGCAAACCGTCTATCCCTGCGGAACTCCGCCACATCCACCTGAGCCCTGAGCACCTCAGCCGAGCCGGAGCAGGCGGCACAGCTCGGTCGCAGGCAGCCCTGGGAGAGGAGGAGGTGGGAGAGATGCCTCCCAGCATAATTTTGACCTGCAACCAAAAGCTGCAACATCTAGGCGGCTCTGGGGGGCAGGCCCCTAGCAAGTATCATGCCCTCTGATAATTAAGGGGTTGCGTGTAGGGACTTCTCTCCACTGCCCAACTGAATAAGCCTTCTGCGTCTCTGCAAGCCATCCACATGAGTCCCTGCAAGGTGTGGATGAGCTCCCCAGCACAGAGCGATCAACCACTGCTCACCATGTCAGCTCGCGGGTTAATGGACTGCCTTTGCCTTCCCGCTGTGGGGCTGGTTTGGGAGCCAGGGACCCACGCCACTGGTTTCTCCCCTTGTTTGACCCCTGGCTCTCCACTTTCCACTCAAATCCTCCAGATCTGGGGGTACTTCTGGGGTGCGATTCCTCCGATAACCTGTCACAGGCAGGGTTGCGCTCGCTATGGAAGCGTGTCCTGATAGCAACCGGCATTTGAATGGCGTGCCACTGGTGGTCTGCTTCACCTCCAGCTTCTCCTGCTGCCCACCACCCTCTTTGCTTCCCCACTGTTTCCTTCCTCTTAGTAGCCTACCTGATAACAGCAAGCACCGTGCCCCAGTGAGAGGGTACCATGAGCCCCCAGTGAGAGGGTACACCGAGCTCAAAGGCACAAGAGTGACACATTCCCACTCTCCCTCCCACCCCTAAAAAGAAAACAGGCACACAGATATTTTCACGGGTAACGAAGCACGTGGCACCTACAAAGTTCACTTTTCCCCCCTCTTTTTAAACAAATCCCAGTTTTCCATTGCTCCTGGGAGCAGAGCACAGCCAGCTGACGGCAGCCTGGGATCATTTTTGGGTGGGTTGTCCTCCTGGCAGGCACCACGCATGAACTAATAAGCATCATTCTCTAGCAGAGGAGTTGAAATCTGGGCAAAGCGCTCTGTGCCTTTGACCCTCAAAACAAACAAATGGAAACCACAGCAAATGGGAGGGAAAAGGGGAAAGGGAAGGGAACGACCCATGGATTTCCCTGGATCGCGCCGACACAAAGGGAAAATAAAATTCACACAGGGCACACTCTTGCAGGTGATCCAGACACCGTCACGTAAGCAATCAAAGGTAACCACAACAGAAAGAAAATCAAAGGATAAAAATCTACTCAAAACAACCCGCAAAATGGCATGAGTTCAGGCATCCCAGAAATCCTGGGGTTTATCCATTAGGACCACTCATGCTTTCAGCCCCAGTGAAACACAACCATAATGCAAGGATTTTTTGTTTTCAATTATGGGTTTTTTTTTTTTTTTTCCTCCCCCTGAAGCGCAAGCAATCCCAGCAATCTTTTTTTTTCAGATAATTTTTCTGGTTTTGTGTTTACCATCCATGCATATAACACCCAACGCGGCACCGTCAGTCACAAGGTCTGATCACATCGCTTTTCCAACGAAAAAGAGAACAGGGAAGGGGAAGAGAAAAAAAAAAAAAAGAGAAAAGAAGAGAGAAAAGAGGGGGGGAAAAAAAAACGGTAAAGAAAATAAAGTACCCCAACAAAACAACCCCCAAAACCAAACCCATCTCTTTTTTCTTTATAAAGAGCACAAAAGTGAGACAACCGAAATCAGAAAAAAAAAAAACCCTGAAATCATCAAAAGGAGAAAACAAGAGAGAGATTAGAGGGAGGGGAGGAAACGAATGAAAAAACGAACACTAATGACCCAAAATAAAAAAAAAACCAAAAAACTAACCAGCTGAATTGGGAGTTGAGGGTGAGTTAGCCTGGCTTCCATGGGCTGACACATTGGTAGCCGTGACAGCCGTTTTGGCAGCATAAATATTGGCTTCCTCTTGAAATTTACCTATGTTCTTCTTGTACCGGATTCTCTTATTTCCAAACCAGTTTGATACCTAGAGTGAGTTTAAGAGAAGACAAAGACGTTAACGTTTCAGCTCTGGCAAGCGCGGCTGGGTGAGGAAGGTGGATTAGTTGAGGTGAAGCAGAGCATTTTCTCCCCCCCCTCCCCCCCCCCCATCCTCCTGGCTGTGGAAGGCAGCACCTTCTACCCGCGGGTGCCACACCAAGCCCAGGGAAGGTGGTGGGACCCCCCCCTTGGGAGGGTCGGGTTTGTGTGGATGCATCTGGTTCCTCTACGGTTGGGACGTTCACTAAGGGAACTGCTAGACCCACCCCACAAAAATATCAGATGGGTTTGAAAAAAACCTGAGAAAGTCAAACGACTCCTGAAATCGCGCAATCTGAAAATGCCTATGTGTCATTTTGGAACTTCTTATTTGCCTCCTCCTTGGTGTCGCTTTGACAGGGACAGATGCCCTGATTCCCAGATGCCCCTTCTCCTCCCTTCGGAGAAGCCAGTGTGGTTTTCAGGGAAAAAACCCAACCAATTTACTCGGGCCTGGCTGACAAACAAAATTGCCTTGCTGTCACTGAAGCTCTGCTTTTGATCCACCTGCGTGAAATCAGTGCAAAAGGCCAGAAGCGGACGCTCTGCACCCATCTGAACTCGGCTCTGTATGGTTTAACATGAGCCACTACACAGCCCGGGAGCTGCAGGGGAAGGCCGGAGAGGCAGCACGGGGCTCATCGTAAGATGTAACTTTGGTCCCGGGGAACAAGCGTATCCTTCGGAAAAGGGGGTTTCCATTGTGTTTGCCAAGAGACCACTATGGGTCTGTTGCGTCCAAGCATCTACAAGTGTGTTGAATGAGGCTAGTGGATTTATTTTAAAAAAATAAAACAAAAATAAAAAAAAAAAAAATTAAAGAAGCAGGCTGAACTTCTTCAGAAACCACATGGGTGGCTGAAAACCATGGGCCAGATCTCAAAGCAGAATGACGCGGTGCAGCTCTGCTCGTGCCGGTCCCGGTGAAAGCTGTTTCCATGTGCCTGCAGCAGCGCAACGCGTGAACCTCAGAAAGCCCCAAGGAGAGATCCCAGAAGGTGATCCTCGCAAACCGCCAGGGTGATACGCCGGGATCGGCAGTACGAATGGAATGCTTGAAAGAAACGTTGCTTGGACAACCTGCCAGGTGTCTGGATAAACACCCCAAAGTTTGCCTATCAGAGGTTCAGCATGGCGGTAGGAAACTCTGAGGTCTGTGCCATCAGGCTGTGATATCCAGCCAGAGCTGCTTCTCCGGGGAAAATGTCAGGGTACCCCCATGAACCCAGCGTTCACAAAATCCCGCTCAGTGCCCTGCTGACGATAAAACTCCTTCACTTGCGGGCACTCCGTCGCAGCGAACAATTTCAGAGAAGACGTAGGAAACATTCAGCCTGGAATTTGGGAAGCAGCTCTCAGCTTCTTCTTTGACAACACTGAACGCCGAGAATCCGGGGAATGTCTTCCTACGTGCAGGTCTATTGGCAGAAGACGACTTCCAGCAGCTACTGACCTTGTTTGAGAAAGCTCATCAGGATGAAGAGGATGGGCAAACGCCAGCGGATGCTGCAACTCTCCCCGAAGAGCTTCAACGCTCCCAGGATTGCTTGGAGCTGCAATCTGGAGCTAGCAGATCAGTCTGTCTGGTGGGATTCCAAGGACGTTCCCCCTCTGCCTGCTGGTGAGCACGTACGTCAGTGCTCCCTCTTCCAAATGGACTGTCCAAGCACCAAGACACAGAAGACAACACTGGATTTTCATCCTGGGAAGCTCACGATTTTCTCCTCATCTTAAGAGAATTGTTTTGGCTTGGGTGTTGGTAACTGAAAGCCCTATGCTTTGACTCCTATGACGCTTCCTATCTGCAGCGCTCCTAGAGCATTCAGCAACTTCTACACAGAAGGGGCTTCACCCACCAATCTACTTGCTATTGAACTGCAGGTGTCCAATCCTGCGCTGCTGCAGAGCAGGAAACCGAAAATGTAACCTGCTGAGACTCCCGGGAGGCAAAAGGTAGTAACTCAGATCAGCGCCCAACCCACATCTGGGAGCGAACATTTCGACGACGCCAGGAGCTCTATTCCACTTCTCGGTCCGGCTTTCTCATTAATGACAACGTGCCCCTTCGCGATCTTCTCACTTGGCCATCTCTCTACGGCAGCTCTTCTGGCTTCAAACGCTGGAGCCGGTGGGTCAGTGCCACAGGGAAGGAAATCGGGATAAACAGCCACCACAATCGATCCTCAGCTTAAAAGTTGTGAAGCAAAGAACCTGCCTACCCTGGTCGGCCTTTTGAGTTCAGGTGAACTCTGCCCATGACTTGCACAGATTCACGCTGTCCCATGTTCCCACTTGGCCTCACCAAAACCAGAGACTTGGATGTGTGTTTATTTCCACCTTCTTTGGACAAAGAAGGAAGGGAGATCCTGGAATGAGGCACAAAGCCGCCTGGATACAGCACAGTCAAAAAAATATCCTAAGTGCCGCATTTCTCCTGGGCATTTTCTCTTTGTGAGGGAAAAGCCCTAAGTGCGAAGAGATGAATTAGAAGTGAGAGGGGAAGCATCAGGACAGCCGTAGTTTTACTTGAGCCAATATGTGCTGTCTCTTGTAGGTAACTCCGGGCAGAACCAATGTTTGGGTCTTCTGACCCAGGGGACGCAATCGGAGTCACTCAGCAGGCATTCAACACGGGGACGACACCTACCCTTGGCTGCTGTTGCTCCTGCTGAAGGCAGACATGCTCTCACAAGGACACCAGATGCTACCGCTGTCTTCAGTTTACTCAAGCGACGAACAGGCGCGTGCCTGGGGCCGGGAAGCGGCCCAAGATGGGGAACGCAATGGGAGCCTGGAGGGAGCGCTAAGCTCACACAAGGACAAGACTACCCGAGGCCATACAGACTGGCTTTCAATCACCCAGCTTGCTCCAGAAAGAAAGGAAATAAAGCAGGCCAGGCCTGAGCAATGTACGGTTGAACACTTCAAGGACTGACTGCGCTTCTCACAAGTCCCAGCAGCTCCCAGGTCATACAGAGTCCAGGAACTAGGTGGCTGCCTGGAATGTATGGAAATAATTAAATTTGGCTTTATTGACCACCTTTCTTTGAGGGATAAGCAAGTCAGGTAGATGTCGTGTTCCGCAGCACAAGAGTAATGACAGAGGGAAACGACCCTGAGAAAGCCCACTCTCCTTGAGCACAAACTATCACCACCAGCCTGTCTGACCCAAACCCTTCCCACCAGGACCTTGTCCTTTCTACCTTATCAAGCAAAATCTGCACAACTCTTCCTACTGCGTTCGAATCCCTTGGCTTGAAGAATGGACCTTCAGCTCAAACGAGCTCTTCTTGTAAACCAGCTCAGCACTAATTCCTTGAAGAGAAGGCTTTGCCTCTGTAGGTCACGTCGCATCACTTCTGTGCTGTTAACGCCTCGGCTGCACACAGAGCCATCGCTCCACGAAGTCTTCATCCCTTCTAAATCCTCTCCCAAACTCTCCTTTTCCATCCACAGCTTCAATCTGCACGTCTGCCATCTGCTCTCCCATCCACTTACACTAACTTGCGCTAAACTCATTTAGCGATTAAACGCTCAACGCTGGGACACGGCTGACTTGACTGGGGCCCGGAGTGCCCTTCACCACGCGAAGGCAGCCGCCCTTTGCTGTTATTTCTGAGCTCTCTCACCTGTGAGACTGTGATGCCGCATTTCTTGGCTAGCTCTTCTTTGGCTTCCTCACTGGGGTAAGGGTTGCTGAGATGGGAATAGAAATACTCATTCAGGATTTCCGTAGCCTGCTTGTTGAAGTTTCGTCTCTTCCGCCTTCGCGTGAAGAAAGAAGGGGAAATAGAAGGAAAAGGAAGGGGAATCAGTGCCAGGCAGGGAATGCAATTTTAGATAATCCGACTTCCCCCACTTCCCTCCCGCCTCCCCCTGCTCCTCGGAGCGTGGAGTGCAATAGACTCATGGCCAGGAAGCTTCGTATCTGCACCTTGCTGGCGACTCCTCTCTCAGCACCTGGTGACTGCTCTCTCAGCACCTCCCAAAGCAAGTAAGTCTCCGTCTCAAAATTATCACTGTATCCTCCAGCTCACAGAAGAATCTTAAAACTGGAATCCAGCTCCTCCACCTGGCTGCACTGGCCGAAGACATCGCTGCTACTCTGCAAAGCTCCGTGCTGAGAAAGCAGCGCTCCATATAGGCTTGGGGAAGGCTGTTCCATTTACAGCTGGGCGTTATCTGACATCTCCTTCTTCCCTAGTACCCCAAGTGTAGCTGCCTCTCCTCCCCACCCAAAGCTCCAGCCCAAGCCACAGCCCGCACGTAACCAGCTCGGGGAGTGAAAGAATTTTACAGCAAATCGAAAATCTGTGACAATGGGAACAGAAGGAAAAGAATAGGAACTTAGCGGGGACAGGATGGGCTGGAGGATTAACTTTCATCCCTAACTGATGTGCACATTTTCACCACAGAGGTTTGTTGGAATATGCCACAGAATTTCCTTCTGCCACAGCAAAACCAGGACGTGCAATTCTCAAGGTACAGCTGGGAGCCTCCCTGAGACAGAGGCACGATGTCTTCAACTCCTGTCCCCTCCCCTGCTGAGCTACAGACAACTAAAGGATAAGGAAGGTAAATAGCTTCTGCAGCTCAAGACCAAAAGACACAGGCCTTCAGACGGACCTGAATTCACTCCAGAACCTCAGAACACCCGTCCCAGGCCCGAACAATACTGTGCGGTGGGTGGGGAGAAAGGTTTGGTGGGGTGAACTCACCGTGCATCCAGAAATCGGGAGCGCAAGATCATGACGGCTTCACACGTGCTTTGCTTCAACTGCATCTGGATGGAGCTGAACTTGCGGTGGATGATGCTCACCATCCGCTCTATCTCCTTTGGTGAGATAGGTCGGGTCCGGCTCTGCTCACGCAGCAGGTTCATCACATGGGTGGTGAATTCGTTGCACGCCTGGGATGGCAAGAAAAGCAAAAGAAACCCCAGGATCGGAAGGTCATTCGACGGCGTCAAGGACAGTACGAAGGTAACACTGGTACGGAAGGAGATCCAAGTGGAGGCCTCAATGGCTGGGGCTTTTTAGGGCAGACCGAGAGCAAGAGTGCGCTGGATTTCAAGGTAGAGATAAATTTCTCTCACCTGCCAAGCAGAAGGCATGAGAGACTCCCAACAAACATGTTGAGAAAGGCAGGAGCCAATTCCTTTGCTCTCAGGGATCATGGATGGAGCTGGGGCAGGTGAAGCCCTAGGACTCATGAAAAGCATTGAAGAAGTCCCAGCCACTGTTCTTCTGGATGGGACTGGAGGAGCTATAGATGTATCTGTGGAGGACCATGAACCTTTTGACCCGCTGTCCCTCCTCCCGCTGCCCCAACTAGACCCCAGCACCATGTGTCCTGCAGAGCTCCTTGTGCTCCACAGGAGCAGCTCCCAGAGAGACACGGCCCTGCTCTGCACTCTTAGCACATCAGGTAAGAAATAAATAACAATAACACTTAAAGCTTGAGTGAGGCAGGAATCCTGACAAGTAAGGGCAAGCAGGTAATGATCTCAATTAGTTTGCTGCTGGCACAGCACCGTCTGGCTGCTCCTGCTGTCCCCATGCTGTGAGGACAGGGCAGCGGGAGGAGTCGGGGGGACAAGTGAGGGATTTTGAGGCTGGATGAAGGCCACTTCGTTGCCCTCTCCTCCATCCTCACAAGCACCTCGCAGACAGGACAGGATCCTCCCATTCCCAGAACCAAGCCCTGAAAACCAGGTTGACACTCGGACACTGGCGGCTCGAGAAGCCTTCGGTGCTCCTGGGACACGGGCAAGTGCCCTGGGGACAGCGTCCCCAGTTCCCACCCCATGGTGGGGAAAAAGGGGCTAACAAGGGAAAGAAACACTGATTTTGCGGACTGGGGACGTGGGCTTGACTTAATATATCCCACCCCACAGCTGAGACCTAACAAGGAGACATCCCAGAGGCCAGCAGAGCCCCTCCAACTGCCCACCACCAGCTCCAGCTGACAGCTCCCATCTCCCGGGGTGAGCACCGGCTACGAGAGCTCTCAGCCGGGTGTCTCTTTGCTCCCAGACGCCCAAGCACTTTCAGCTCGTCTCCTCTTGGCGTGAAATAAAGAGCATTAAAGGCAAAACTGCGAGCGAGCGCCATGCTGTCACAGCAGCAGCCAGACGCTGTGAGAAGCCAGGCGCTGAGGTCCCCCGGCCACCAAAAATGGGACTGGAGAGAGGGGGATGGAGGCTGAGAAACCCTGAACCCTAGTTTTGCAGGACTGTGGGCAACGATACCAGAGATGGGGACTGGCACAGCCATTTGCAAAGCAACTTGGTGGCAAAACCAACCCTGTCAGTGCATTGCGAGAAGGAAAGATGTGGCCCGTCTCACCCCACGGGGCTGGGGTAAAGGCTGCTCTCACTTGGGTGTCCCTTTGGGGAGCAAAAATGATGCAGAAGCAAAATCAGAAAAGCAAACAAATAAAATTCCTGCCCAAGGGGAGGAAGGAGCAAAAGGTCCTTCCCTGAAGCCTGTCCCTGGCTGTGCCAAGGGTCTCTCCTTGGGCTTGGCTGGCAGAGGACATGGGGTCTTCTCTCCCTGTCTTCAGCCTGGGGGCTGAAAGATGAGCCCTGACGTGGTTTCCACTCCTACCCATGTGAGATGGCTGAGGACAGCCACCAAAGGTCATCCTTCCAACCTGCCCCCTGCCTGCTCCCTGGGCCCTGCACCCCCTCCTCCTCTAATGCTCTGCCAAAACGTCTTTCATGGCATGACCACGCTCAGCTTCTCCAACACCAGAGCCCTGCTTGGCCACCCTGACTCCAACTCCAACCCAGTGGCACCCATCTAAGGTAGCTCCACACCAGCCCTGGGTGTAGGTCTGAAGATGCCGACCAGCAGTCTCAGCTTGGCCAACATGGCACTGGAAGGGGCGAGACATCCCCCAGCCCCACCACACAACCAGTTAGCCGGGTAAAATGGGAGCCAGGCTGGCTTGTCCATAGAGACCCTGGCACCGGTGGCCGCTCACAGCCCCACGGCATCGGCAGAGACGGCGTTAAACCAGAGACCTGAAACCCCGCCTGGGCCTGGCCGTGGGGGATGCCTTCTTGCTCGCACTCCGTAAACCACAACCTCGGGGTAGAAACCACGTTCATGGCAAGGGCAAGCCACGGGGCGGCAAAGAGAGGTCTGCAAAACATCTGGAAGCGCTTGAAAGAAACCAGTTTTGAGCGTTGGCCCCCGAAGCTTTTCATGCAATTGTCAGTGTTACCAATAGCTGCATTCATGACCCAAATAGCTTTTCTTTTCTTTCTTTTTTTTTTTTTTTTTAAGAATCATTTTCCTCAAGAAAAAAAGCCACTTTGTTTTTTGGGTTTTTTTTTTTTTTCCCCTCTGGAAAAAGAACTTTCCAAGCAGAAAAAATATTCGAGGAGGATTTTGATTCAAGCCTTGCTTGGAAACCTGCCTGCACTGAGGCCAGCACCTCGAAGAGGACTCCACCTTCCTAGGGCCAATTTTTGGGAAGACATTCGGAGAGAAGTGAAAAGCGAAAATCGACAGGGCAACGCACGCTGAGCCTATTCTCACACCACATCCCAGTACAAAAACCCAATCCTCCCAATCCTAAAAAAGCATGTTTTCACTCCAAGTACCAAGCAACAGTTTGCGTTTGCCCGCACGCTCCTAACAATAGATGTCAGTAGCGATCCAGGCTGCGCACATCCATGCTGCAGTGCCGGAACCGGACGGCGGCTCTCCCGGACGCTCCAGCTCTCCTGGATGCTCTGGCTCCTGCTCCCACCATCCCACGACCACCACCCCTGGGCAGCCCTTCCCTTCCGCCACGAAGGAGCCTGTTACCTGCTCGTACTTCTCCAGCTCCGTGTGGTAGATCTGCCGGATCTGGGAGAGTTTGGCTCTGTAGTCGGAGTGCTCCACCGAGTTGTCGGAGCCGGCTCCTCCCGATGCGGCGGCGGCGGCGGCAGCGGCGGCTGAACCCCCTCCTTTTTCGGGGCCCGCTACCCCCTCGGCCAGGAGCATGTTGTCTAACCGCATCAGCTGGGGGTCCGTGGGCTCCTCTTCCTGCGCCCCCCGGATGCTCAGCACTGCAGGAGACACAAAGGAGGAGAGGAAAGCCTGAGTCGTGCCGGGAGATTAACTCGGGGAAGGGGATGCTCATCCAAAAGGGGATGCTCATCCCAAGTTGGACCGGTGGGGCTAAGTCCCCATCAACGGGGCTGTTCTTCCTTTCCCAAGGGTACCCCAACAGGCTGCCTGCATCCTGGTGCTCCAAGTGCTCGTCTCCAAACGCAGCTCCTCGGCTCTCCAGCTCCCCGCTCCCCTCCCTGCCTCTTCCCCTCCTTCCCGCCGGGAAGAAGCAGGGCAGAACCGTCGGAGAGCTCACCGCAGAGGTAACCCACAAACCCACGCTTTGCATTCAAATATGCAGCAAAACTGCTAGCACCGCCAACCAAAAATCCCAACAAATTTACCCATTCTTGCTGCCAGAAGTGACAGGGACTGCATCCCGACTGCACGGGATGGGAAGTCGGGAGCCTCTAGCCCAGACCTCAGTTCACCCAGGGGTCCTTCTCGTGTCACCTAACGTACCATTTACGGCCTGATCCCGCACCGTTCGCATCAGCCATCAACCCCAGATGGCAGAGGAAGAAGTACAGAGCCCAGAGCTGGCTGTGCCTCAGTTTCCCCATCTTTAAATACAGACGCAGAGGGCTTGCAAGGCCGTGCTTTAGCCACCCAGTGGAAAAACAAGCAAAAAAAAAAAAAAAAAAGGACTAAATGCATTTTATTCTTTGGAAAATGCCAGGTTTTTTTAACAATCCAGTCGTTCCAGTGAAGTCTAAAACCACGCTAAGAAAAGGGGTGACAATAAATCAGTCCTCCCAGAGTGACTTGCCGAGGAGAGAATTTTCCTCCCCTCTTTGTACTCCCTGCCTCAATTATTGCTTGGAGTAAAAGTCCTTCTCCTGCGAAGGTTTTTCCTGGAAAAACCACATGGGAGCATCCCGATCACGCCGGGCTGGTTTGGGAAAGGGGCACATCCCAGGTCTGAAGGATGGAGGTGCCCCACGTCTCCCTCCGTGTCCCCCCCCCCCCGCCCCGGTCTGCATTTGAACACAGAAGCGAACCCGAGCTTTCCACATGCACACAGACGGGTGCGCACGGCTGCCAAATAAAGAAGATAAATCAAATAAATCCTCGATGAGCGAACACAAAAAGGCATTTCCTAAGAGAAACAAGCATTTCCCCATCTCATCCGGCACAGGAACGCAAAGCACTTTGCAAACACCCCCCCCCCCCCCCCCCCCCCCCCCAGCACACACTTGGAGACAGGTAATGCTGCGTGGATTTTAATAAAGCCGTGCCCGCTTACACCCGAGATGAATTTGACCCCCCCCCGCCCCCCGAAATCCAGAGAGCAAACAAGAGCAAGTGATTTTCTCCATCATTTAATTAAAAAAAAAAAAAAAAAAAGGTCTAAAATTACTTGGCCATAAGAAGTAAAACCAGAACAGCTAAAAAAACCCACTGTGTTATTCCTCTGAACTAAGTTAGAGAAGGATTTTGGCTATTTTCAGTACAATAGTGTAGTAAAAGACCTTGTTGAGAGGTTCGGCTAACACTAAAAAGAGATTTTTTTTTTTTTTTTTTTTAATGCCTCAAACTCTACTGAAACCGTTCTCTTCAGGACTCTCAACATTTAATCGCTGTTTTTGTCATCAAAACATTCGCTGTCAACAAAGGTGGGAAGGTCAGGGGGAGAGGAAAGAAAAGACAGCAAAAAAGCCCGGCAACAGTCAATTTGCCAATAAAATGAGCTAATAATAAAGAATCCCACGCTAGGGAGGATCGTTTCCATAGGGAGGGATGGGGGCGCGCTGCCAAATTTGCAGCCGGGTGCCAGTTGCTGAGCCCCGAGGAGACAAGTCCGGCATCGCCCTCGGCCGCGGGAGGCTTCCCACGGCACACGCTTCCCCGGCGAATAAACCCGAGGGGAGAGGTCGGACTCCATCAAGAAAACGGTCTGGGGTCTGCAATCCATAAAGTGAAACGAGAGGTAAATGTAGCCAAAATCCTTCAAAAGAGAAGAGGGAAGTGACAAGCTGCGGGCAAGGGACAAAGTTGCTACGAAAAAAAAAAAAAGAGAGAGAGAATAAATTCCTATTCTTCCAGGAAAAAAATAAATCGCTAAATCAAAGCGCATCAAAAGCCCAAACGCAAATGGAAGGCAACGCAGGTTAAAAAAATAAAATAAAATTAAAAACCCTCAGATAAACAAATCAAAAGCAGAGTTGCCAAAACAGGTGCATCCGGATTTCAAAAGGGAAATATTTTTAGATTAAAAATCTCAGGAATCATTGACCTGACAGGTAGGCACGAGTGATTAATTAGCTGATGTTTAGAAAGCTGCTTCCCGACGAAAAGCGCTGTATAACCCCTGAGCTTTATTACCCCGCAACACGCAGGGACCAGCACCCGCTGGGTGTGTGCATCCCGAGCATCCGACGGATGGACGCGCGTCCCCGCAGCCGAGACCCGCACCCAGCTGGGGACCGCCGGGAGGGGGCCTGGGTTCGGCTGCCCGCTCCCAGTCAGGCTAGGGAATAAATAAATGGAAAGGACAACGTGTCTAAGCAGAACTGATGCTGCCTATTTATCCCTGGAAGGCTGCGCTCAGCTGAGAAGAAGACAAAATGATTATTTAAAAGCTCTTTTTTTTATCTTCCTCGGTGCTGTCCCCGGCTCCAACGTGCCTCCCGCCAGGATGCCCGGGATGCTGGGCTCCTTGGCAGCTCCGACCCCCCAAAATGCCCCCCGTGAGGGGATGCAGCCCCCGACCTGCGGTGCCTGGGCTGCCGATGGAGGCTGCAGGCTTTCCTACCAAATTAAAATAAAATAAATTAAGCAGAACGATCCTCAGCGGTCCAGGTTTGAGGGGCTGCGGGCACACTCCCCCCCGCCCCGGCCCGGGCATCCCCAGGACCTGCCATTTGCTGCTCCTAATTAAAAAGAGGATTAATAAAAAATAAAAAAAAAAAAAAAAAGGAAGAACAAAAAGAGAGATAGCGACTGGCAGCCGGGCGGAGGAAGATTCATGCAAGACTTTCTGTCCTTGGCCGCTTTCCTGCTGGCTCGTCAGCCCCCGGAGCCGTGGCAAATGCCGCTAGAGGGTGCTCGGCCCTTGCTGAGGTCCCCCACTGCCTCAAAATGCATTTTTGTATATAAATATATATTCACACACACGCAAAGATATACATACGGATTTATTTTAAAAGCAAAGCCAAACCACGCGCCTTGTCCCCGCTGCGAAATGCTCCCTGGGTGACCGTGGAGGGGAACTGAGGAGCGTGGCTGCCGAACGGCTCGCGGCCGTGGCAGGGTCACTGTCACCGACGCCAGCAGCGGGAGCAGCTGGGGACCGCCCAGCCACCAGCCCGCGGTCCGGTCACAAGACGCCACACCAGGGTCACGGAGACCCGTTTCAGCAGCTGGGAAATGGCTCCCAGCTCACACGCTCGCTCCTTTTTCCTCCCGAGAGAGGTATCACAGCCACGCTCTGCAGAGGACATCGTCCAAGTCCTGGGCTGGCCCGGTGGCGGGACTGGCCTCAGAGAATCAGGCGTGGAGACGAAGCTGAAAATAGCTCCCCAGCTCCTTGCCTGCCCTGCGATACAGGGAGGCGGGATGGAAACCGCATCAGGCCCCCAAAGCTTTCAGATGGTCCAAGATGATTCCCACCATCCTGGGCATCTCTGATGAACTCCTGACCAGCAGCCAGCCCCATGCTCACGCGAGACGGGCAGCCAGCACCCCACTTGTGTCTCTGTCCCCACACCACGGTACCTGCGCCTGGTGTCCCCGTGGGCTGGGGCAGCCACGCAGCCTGACGTACAGCCAAGGTGGGGGGCATGGCCAGGAGAAACAGCCCACGGCATACGCCAGACGTGGTGCTGGCATACGCCTTCGAAACGGACTGTACCCTGGGGATGGACTGAGGCTGTGAAGACACCTAAGAAATCCACAAAGGTGGGTACCAGGCTCCTCCTGGTCCTCCACGCTACCATCCTCTCCAAAGGAGCACTTTCCCAAAGAGACCTGAGGAGCCAGTTCAGCGCAGGAGCCAAGCACACAGCCACCTCTCTCCTCCACCAAGGCCACCCCAAACCAGTTCAGTTTAACAACTCTTTGCTCTCCACCCCTTCCAAACCCTCCAGATCAGAGGTGCACAGGCAACATGGGTGGAACACCACCATGAAGGCAACCAGACATGATGGGGGTGATGGCAGCAGCTTAGCAGGAGACTGCGGCTCAGCAGTGACAGTGGAAAAGGATGCTCAAACCTCCAAGCTCTACCTGTCTTCTAGAAAGGGCAGTGCCCACAAGCTGAAGAGGTGCAGGAAGCAGAGGCCTGTCCCAACCAGACTCCAGCACGGGATATATCCATGCACAAGGCTGCCGTGGTACAGCACTCCTCACCATTTCTCATCCTCGTGTCCCCGCCTTGGATGCTGCTGCATGTGTGCGTGCTCATCGTCAGTTAGACACGGCCAGGACTTCTGGGGTGAAAGCCGAAGACCAAGCAGAAGACACTGGGGGACACTATGGCCAAGCAGAAGACACCAGAGGAAGCTAAAGCAAGGTGGAGCAGTTGGGAACAGCCTCTCTAGGGATGCAACGGGGACGTCTTGGAGGAAGAAGACACACTAAACGACACAAAGCCAACTCAGGTTGCAATGATGAACGAAGAGGTCCCCAGTGCTGGCACAGCTGCTCATTAGGGCTTTGCTGCAGAGGACCAGCCTTCCTTGACTCCCTGGTCTGACCTCAGTGGTCAAAACCTACGAAACCCTACGAAATTTGCTGTGACCGCCTGGTTAAGATCTCCTCCAACTAGATGATCTCCAGAAGTCCCTTCCAACCCCTACCATTCTGTGATTCTGTGAACTACATGAGCTGGCCGTTCCTCTACAGCTCTGTTTGCTGACACCACCAGCCAAGGGCTGGTCCCAGCAGCTGGACGTTCAAACAAACCCAGCTTAAAAGAAACCTGCTGCGTGGTTTTCGTGAGTACGAGTGGGGCTGCTTCTGGATGGGTTTTCTCGTGGTTGTTTCTGCCCATTCCCAACTTGCTGAATTGCCTTTCCAGGGGGACATTTTAAAGGAGAAGGAGATTTCAAGTAAATGATTGCAACTTATCGAAAATAATGTGCTACTTAGCATTGGAGACAAGCATCCTGGCAGGCAGAAATGGGAAGCAGTGCCGGAGCAGATGGGAGTAATTAGGTTGTGATTTTCAGAAGGGTTTTCTTTCCTGCCTCCACTGTGCCTAAGATGTACGGGGGGTGGGGGGGGGAACAACCTATCCAACAACAGAGTTTCAAGGGAGGCAGATGATTCCTCTACCGGGCTGCGAGCTGGTCTTTGGTGTGACTTTCCCGTGGGGAAACCAGACATGCCCAGAGTGGAAATGCTGCTGGTGGAGCGCCGCTGGCTGCTCTCGCTGCTCTCACCCAGTCACAAGTGGGGCGAAATGCCTCCTTCCCCACCAAGGCACTCATCTGCCACCTCCCTCCACGCACTGGATGTATAAAGCCTCGCCCGAATCCTGTCCTGGAGCGGTGGGTGCCCCTGCGGGGTGATTTGGGCAATGAAGGCACAGCAGCTCCTCCGCGGGACCCCCAAAACTCCTGCACAGACCCCCGCAGCGCACAGCCAGGCTTTGAAACACGCACCGAACATCAGCCGCCTTCCTACCTTTTGCAATTTAACCACTATGCGCAATATTTGCTCGGGCTCATGGAGACCGAGCTTCCAGAGTCACACGAGTCCACCGGTTTTCTTTAAACATATGTTTTTACACCTCCAGGTCTAAAACAACAGCCATCAAACAGAGGGACAGACGCGATGCCAGCAAATGCCCCTGCTAGCAAAACCGGTAGCTAATCACGCTATTTTTAAGCCAATCTCTATATTCCCCGGAGCCTGAGTCTACATTTGTGAAGGCTGAAGATCAACAGCACTGAACCTGGTACAAAAATGTTCCCATCTGCCTCATATTTGAGGACAGTTACGCGTTAAGTGGCTTGCGGCTGTCTGTCTGCATCCTCCTCGTACTCATACGTGGAGTCACAACCAACTCAGGGGAGCCGGCGCTTGCTTCCTCAGCTGATCCATGACGGCACGGGCTTCAGCTGCTCTTCCCAAGCTATCTTTGTGCAGAAAAGCCCCCAGATCCCGTGCACCTACCTAAACTCCTGGGTTTTTTTTTCCTCTTTGCAAGTATATTTGCAGCCTACTTTCTTCTGCAACAGCAAACCCCAGACACAAAGGGAAATCCGGTGTTTTGGATCTTCTCTTTCAACACGAAGTCACCTTCAAGACCAGAAGGTGTCCAGAAGGAATGTTCAGCAGGAATACGTAAACTCTCAAGAGCTTTGTGGAGGATGCTAAAGCACCTCTGGCTGGGTCTTCACACTGCCCATTCAAGGGTCCACGCGAACGACAGCAACGTAAACGTCTTCTCGGCAAAGCCTACGGTGTCCGCGTTAAATGGGGACCAACAATCTCAGTAACCAAGGTGGAGCACCTCAACGTTAAGTCATCACAGACCTCGGTTGGATATATTCACCATGTTTACATAAAGCCACTGAGAAAATCAACATCAAAACACAAATATCTCTTTCCAAGATAAACGTAAGCTGGAATTTCCAAATACACCGGCACACACCCTTCCAGGAAGTGGGAATTAAGAGAAGTTGGTTTTTGTTTTGTTTTGTTTTGTTTTTTTTTTTCTCTTGCAATTGACAGAAAAGTTCCCCTCCTCATTCCAACCTTTCCAAAACTTACAACTGGATGAACAGATTTTGCTCAGATTTTCCAAAACAGGCTGCCGTGAGATGAGACATGGAAAATTCCAGCTGGCAAAATGGCTTCTTGTGCATCTTCTTATTTATTTATTTCCCAGGAAAAGGAGGAACACTGTGAAACCGATGGGCCATTTCTGTCGGGAATTTTCACAGTCTAAAGCCATAAAAGAAACCAAAAATCCCAGCAACAAATAAAGAGAGAAGCTTGTACCTGGACCCTGGACCACCCTGGACCCCCGCAAATGCACCTCCTCTCCCAAGACAGGAGTCTCCACCGGGGCGCTGTTTGGAAACAAAGCACTTAAAACAATTTTGTGAGAGATGCTTTGAAAGGTGGAAAAGTGTTCCTTCAGTCCATAAAGCACACAAAATCGTGATAAAATATGTACTCCCGCAGAGAGTTCAGAGCAATGGTTCATCCAGCCCCAAAGGCCAACTCCAGCTGCAGCCAACAAGCCCTACTGGAGACCCAACCAAGGCCATGACCAACAGCAGAAGCATCAGATGTTCAGGATGGTGGCACTTCCCCCAGCACCCTCCCCCCCCACCCCCCCACTGATTTTGGGAACTTGCATCGCAACCCAAATTCAGATCGATCCAAAAATGCTTCCTGAATCAAAAACGCCACCTTCTCCTCCCGTCTCGTGTTATAGTTTCCCCCTCCCTCTTTCTATAAATCAAAATTTGGGTCAATTTAAAAACAACCAAGCTGCTTTAAAAAATACTAATTTCCCATCTTTCTGGGGCAGAAGAGTCCAAATTATTTGCTGAATCCAACCCGAATTTAAAAAAAAAAAAAAAAAAAAAGGTCTGAATTACCCTCAAATCGTAATTTCGGGGCGTGGGGAACGGAAGAGGGGAATTTATCACATGCCAAAAAGTTTCTCAGCTCCCAGCAGCGGCTCTCCATCACTTCAGGAGATGCAGCTTGCATGTGCCACGGAAGCTGCAGAAGAGAGACACGTATTTCGTAGCGCTGGCAAAGAGTCCGCACCGCTTTTCTCCTAACCCCATCCCAAATGCCAAATGGGTTGCCATAGTGAGCGAGGATCTGGCAGCAAAATGCTCGAAAGGTCTGGAAAATTACCGCTAACGCATTTTGGGGAAAAGAATTTCCCCTCCCCAAACTGGGAAAAGATCTAAAATAGCCCTTTCCACAAAAACAGGGCACAATGTTGCGGTGATTACCGAGAACCAGATTCCTCAGGAAATGTGACTCCCTGGGAAGCTGAATGAACACAGATGAACTCGTCTTTCCAGTCCTTCCCCATGTCCTGCTCCCGACGACCAGTTTAGCTCATGGCTAGTAACCGAGCCAGGTATGGAAACTTCTGACCCCATCCCCACGTGTCCAGTTATTGCTATTTTGTGGTCGAACGAAGCATTGCGGATCAAATTTAAGTATTTTCTAGTCTTCCCTTTACAGTCCTGACGCAACAAACCGTTGTCTGCTCGTGGGTGCTTCGCCGCAGGTTGGTGGCTTCACCAGCTTCTCCTCGGCTTCAGCAGCAAAACTCCCAGCTGTACTTTTCACGTGTGAAACGTGGGGGCAGGCAGCACGCAGAAGCCGGAGGCGACTGAACCTCTTGCACCAGGAGCAGATCCCTGAACATGGGCGGGCGGTTCCGTGGCAGAAAGCAGGCTGGAAGTGCTTGCAAACATTAAAAAACCAACCGAAGCCAAACCACGCCACCGGTGGACAAACCACCTCCTCCCCTCGCAGTTACAGCAGCTTCAAGTCCCCCTTTGCCACGTCCCACGGAGCAGCAAAACCTCACAACCTAATTAAGCAAATCCGCTTCCCCCCAGTAACGCTCTGCAAACAACCCATCACCCCACAGCCAAACTCTGGGCGCAAGAGGGGTCAACTCCATCCTTACTGGCACTCTTCCCTTGGAAGAGCACGGATAAATTTTGGCCGGACGCGGGCGGGTTCTGCTGAGCAACCCCCTCATCCCCGGGCGGGGGTCACGGTCTGGCCGCGAAGCAGGCTGAGGTTGGGGAGCGCTGGTGAAGCGGGCTGGAGCGATCCCACGCTCGGTTTATCTCACGAAGCAGTTTTCCCCCTTCTTAAGCAGGGCAGGATTAGCAGGCTCCAGTTACAGCTGTGAAGCGTAATCCATCCCTTATCTGCATCGGCAAACCCAGCACGTCTCCAATTCTCCTGCCGCACCGTCAGCGCGGTAAGCAAGAGGTTCTCTGCGGCCACCCGGCCTTCTCCATCCCACCTTCCTCCATCCCACCCCGGCCACCGCCGAGGGTGGGGGGACGGGGACCTGGACCGACCTGCGGGTGCTCGGAGCAGCAGCCGCAAGGAGATAAAGGAAAGCAGGGCGCGATTCAGCGCTGCTCTGCTGCTGGGCCAGATTTGAGCAGAAGAGGTAAACCAGCTAATTGACCACGGGCTGGCCCGGCTCAGGGAAGCAGCATCTGCCGCAGAGAAAAGCCGGTGGCCGGGATGGGTAAATTGGCACTACAGGCAGCGGAGGGGAGGAGAATAACACAAACCCCACGCATCTGCCTCCTTCCCACACCTCTTGGTGTCTCGGATTTTTTCCAACCCCAGATTGCAATACGGGGCAAAAGAATCAGATTTTGCTATTGCGCTGAGAAGAACAGGCGGTTAAACAGAAGGCTCTGCCTTGGTCCTTCCAACGGCAGCACCTGCTGCGCCGGGACCTCACCTTCTCCTGCTGGGGTCTGGGTGATGGACCAGACTCCCCTCTGCAGCACCAAGCGAGTAAATTGTCACTGAAGGACGGAGCAAGCCATTGTCCCCACCCCAGGAGATGGCTTGGACCTGGTGTTAGTCCCACCTGGAGACATTGGAGAGGACGAGAAGCTCCCTAAGCCCTGCAGGAACAAATCTGCAAACAAAAGATGGGATTGCTCCCAGAACAGGTCCAGCCATAAACCCCCTCCCCTCCGAACGCCAGTTGGGCTGGAATCTGCCTCCTGCTCCGGCGAGGTGCTTTGCATATGAATTCTCCTTGCTGAAAAGAAATGGGTCCTTTTGAATGAGCTGAATCTGCTAATGAGAAGCCTGGGCCTCCAGAGCCCCTCTGAGGACAAGGGTCCCCTTTTCCACCGCCCCAGGCCAAGCCCTGAAACTGGAGAACAAACAAAGAGAGGTTTTCCGCGCCCCCCCCCCCAAGAAGGAAGCTGCCTTTCCAGCCTGCTCCCCCTCTCCGAAAGGTCATCTCCCCCCGGCCACGCAGCGCCGGCGAATGGTCGCTCCACGCACAAAGTGGCGGGGGCAAGAAAGTCCTAGGTGGAAAGACTGGCGAGAGCCCAAGCTGAAAAGCTGCATTTCAGATTCCCTTCTCCTGCCGGCCTTTAAAAAAAGGTGACCCAGGAGACTCCATCCAAGGAAAGCTGGCTCGGGGCTCGTTAGATGGCGACGTCCCACTCAAGGCTTCGGTTCGCTCCGTGATTTGAAGGTGCCCGCTGACCATCACGTGGCTGAGAACGCTGCCGCTCTGTCGCCACGTGGATGGCCTTGCCGTGGGTTAGATTCGGGATTCTGTGCAATGCAGGAGAGATTTTCCAGGTGTCGGGGCCAAGCCGTCGCAGGAAAATACGCCATTCTTTCCCTCCTTTTCTCTCTCACGAAGCAGGCGGTGCAGAACCACAACAGACAGCTTCACCAAAAGCTGGGGACGGACACGTAACAGCCTCCCACTGCAGAGCGCCCTGGGACCGTGTCCTCTCCCTCCTCTGCCCGGGGACCTGCCACCTCCTGCTTACTGGCAGGGTTTCTGCCTGGAACCACGTTCCCATGCCCGGCAGTGACCTTCTGATACAACCCAAGGGCTGAGCACGGCCCTTGTCACTCCTCCTGCTTCCTTGAAGGCAGCCTCATCCCGTGGTGCTTGGAGGTGGCTGCAGGAACAGTATATCCTTTTTTTGGTGAATACAGGCAGGAGGGAAGGAAAAGAGAAGGAAAAGCAACTGTTAAGCGAGAACTCTCCACCCAGGGTGAAACCTCAGGGGTGGGTTTTGCAGTAGGAAAACTACTGCCCTGGTGAAGGGGAAACTGCAGCTACTGCCAATCACAAGCAGATCAGAAGTGCCTTCCATCAGCGACTGTCTTCTCTGAGGGTCAGGCATGGCCCAGGGTCTCTGCCGCATGGAGGATGGACACTGCTCTTCCCCGAGAGACAGGGGGTCTTCCATTCCAGATGCATTAGAAACCATCCCTCCCCATGTCCGCCTCTCCCCGAGCCGTGGCACCAGGTGATTCAAAGCCTTCCCCATGAAAAATCTGAACTGAAGTTATATGCGTATGAGGACAGGCCAAATCCAAAGCACAAGAAGGAACCGTAACCAAGTTATCGGAAGTCCCACCCCAACTCCTGTAGTGGAGCCACCATTTAGATGCAACACATCAGCCACTGGGCAACTGCAGGCACCTAGTTTTGGTGGTGGCCTGTATTGGGACAATATCAGGCCACTTCACAGAGTTACAGATGTCCTATAGGACCAGAGTCAGCGTCCCTTGGACCCATATGCACATAAGTGCCATGTGTTTCTGAAGTACCACAGCTCTCCAGGACTAAACGTTCCTCTGACTCCTCCCAGACTTCCCTTACACACATGTGCAAGGTCTTTCTCCCCATGCTATACATAGTTCACACCAAAATCTGACTGTTCCTCTTCCATTTGCTTGGTTTCCAAGCTCATCCCACCCACAGCACCACAGAGAGGTCAAGTTTGCCCAAGCCTAGATGGTCCATCAAGCTCCCATGGCTAAGACATGCTATCTTGAACCCAGCTTTGCTGGGATTCGATGATCTCCGGCAAATAAACGAGCACACTTTTTGCACGACGCTCAGTCCCTCACGCCACCGTGCCGACCCGCTGAGCCCGGCCTCGAACCCCGTCCTTGAGCGCACCAGACAAAGCCTGACTCTTTGAAAGGCAACAGCCGGTTGGCAGCGTTTTAAGGCCAGAAAACAGCTCTGAACGTTCAGTTCCTTCTTTAAATAGAGGCCCCTTCTGTAAACGATCTGTTTGGACAGGAGGGAGAGTGCTGCAAGAGTCCAAGCGCTTGTGAAATAGGATCGGCTGCCTTCGCTCCCGCTCCATTCAAAACATGTGGGGGGAAGAAAGAAACCCAAAACTGGCAAGGCAAGAGGGAAGCAGAGAGCCCCTACACGTCTGCGCTGCTGGAAGGGTGCGAGACATCAGAGAAAAACGGGGGAAAATAATTAAAAAGGATCAATTAGTGGCATTCCTGTTTCGAGGCGCCTGCGTGTGTTTAATTATATTCCATGCAAGAGGTTGTTGACACAGATTTCCGTGCTGCAGGGCGGTGGTGTAACGGGATCCGGCTCTGCCTTCTACCCCAGACAACCCCAATCCCGCTCCGGGCTTTTACCACCAAGTCCCCCCCTAACCCTAATGGTTTGACACGCAGCCCCACAGCACGCTGGCCAGACAGACGGACGGACGCAGAGTTTCCCCCCCCACCCCCAGCTCCTGCGAGAGAGGCCCCTGCCATAAACAGAGAGGAGATTAAAAAGGGAGAAAAAAGAAAAAAAAAAAAAAAAAAATCTTCGCCCAACTCCGGCTGCGTCCCAGATCAAAGATCATCTCCATCGAGGCCATCTGGTCCTTGTAAATGTAAAACCAAATTGAAAGCCCTGCCCTCACCTCCTCCGACTCCCTCGGCAATATTGCTTTTACCGGCCGGGGACGGGGAAGGGGCTCGCAAAAAGCATCTGTGTGTAATATAGAGCCCCCCGTGCAGCTGGGCTATAGGTCTGCGACCCCCCTTTTTGTTAATCATGAAGCAGAGGTAGATGTTTTCTCTGGATCTCCAGGGGCCCCATTATTCCCAGGGCCTTTGGGAAGAGCCCACGGCAGCAGCTCGGGGATGGAGGAGGGCTGCTCTGCATCCCCATCGCTTCTTTCCAGCTGGGAACCTGGTTGTTGTCCCCATCCTGGTTTAGAAAGGGATACACCGAGAAGGGGATGTGTCCCCACCATCCCAGCAGTGTCCCCACCGGGACAAAAGCCACGCAGCACCCTTCTTCCCCAGCCCACGCAGGTTTCTCCTACCACCGCTCCCTGCCTGGGATGCAAAAGGGGATGCAGAGGCCGGCAAATGAATGGAGAGAAAAGAGGAGGACTCAACTGAGCGCTTCCAAAAAAGGGGATACAACGCCTCTGAGCCAAAAATGACTTGTGAAAAACTTTGCCACTGCCAACCCAAATACTCCCGGCTCGACTTGAAAGGCGAGCGGGATCCGCTACGGAGAGGAGAAAGCTACACGGGAGACGTCGCAGGCAAAGAGGAGGCAGCTTGAGGAATTCCTACCTATCAAGCTTTATTGTGTTATTCCAACTAAGCAGAGACAAAAAGACAAATCTCAGCTCCCTACTTTCATTTATAATTGAACCCAGTCCAGAAGGATGGAGCAAGTACCATCTGTAATGCAGAGTGCATTAGCAGCCGGCAGAATGAAATATTCAAATTACTGTAGGCTACCTCGCATTTTAATGACAGGGTTACAAAAACCTGACTTGTAAGTGGAGATTGGACTGGAAGAACAGAAAGTTTGTTTTTCCGGTGCATGAATTAACCTAACAAAATGTTACTTTCGGAAAAAAAAAAAAAAAACAAACAAACACAAAACCAAAAACAAAACTAAAACATTCGCATGGGTAATTCTGCAGCATATCCCAACAGGCTCACGAGAAAAAAAAATAAATATTATTCCATTTAGCTACCCTAATTGATATATTGTCCGGGGAGATGAAAAAACTCGCAGAAAAAAGGGAAAAGATTTTTCTTTTTGGCTGAAGATAGCAAATAAATAGAGGCAGGCGCGCACAAATCTTACCAACACATACAGGTCCCGTAGGCAGGGATGCACGGCGGCACGTATGCGCATCCATGGGGTGCGTCAGTGCAACGCTCGCCCGAACTGCAGCCTTTCGATGCCGGGCACAATCTGAATATGCAAATCACCCCTTGATTTTCGTGCTGGTGCCTGCGCCGGGATCCATTCGTTTTGATATCGTTAATCAGGGCTGCCGAAAAAGCCTGACACAGTAAGTGGCTGTAGCCCCTAGCAGTAGTCAAGATGGAGTGACAGGCTCCATTTAAGATGTCACAGCATATAATAAAGTGTAAAACTATACTTAAAATAAACGAGATAGAAACAATAAACTTGACTCCGGGTTTGAACTTTCTGGGAGAGCGGCAGAAGGATGCAAGCACGTGTGTGTGCAAGCGGGCACGGGGCTGGGGTGGCTGGAGAGGACGGTCCACCCACCCACCACCCTGCCAGGCAGGTGAGAGCGAGGAGAGCCCACTTCCCACCTCCTCCGAAGGAGCTGAGCTCCTCAGCAACCCTATGATAACAACCGTTCCGCACGTGGGACATCTCTGGAAGTGACGTGGCGGAGGAAGGCAAGGAGCCGTAACTGGGATCTGCCGAGGACCGAGGGGGATGGCCAGGCCACGACGGGAGTTGTGATTCAGGCGAGGAGCCCACCCAGGGGGCTGAGCTTTGCTTCCAGCGGCTCAGCAAAGATGAAGAAGGGATTTACCCACTGCAGGCATCACCTCCGGGTGCCTGGATGGAGGTGGGGACAACTCGGTCCCAACCACCCTTCCCTCCCAGGCACCCAGGGAATCCCTATCCCTCCATCCCCAGGCAGGAGCACCGGGATGGGAGCGGAGAGGCAGTGATGTCCTCAGCATCTCCAGCCTGGGCTCAGCCACACGCCCTGCGACCAGGAGCCGCAGCAGATGCTGCAGCCCTTCCTTGGCAGGACCAGGCACATGGCGGGGGGGTGAGGGCGGGGGGTGGGTAGGGGAATACTCCACAGGTCCAAAAGCCCCGTTTTGCTCCCCAAACCACCTTCCTGCACCCCAAAACCTCCCGCGCGCCCAATGGCAGCTCTCTGCGCTGAGACAAACCAGTCGCTCTCCCTCCTGCTAAGCAGTTAAATTAGAGAGTATTCAATTAATAACAGCTGAATATTCTGTCACATTTAGGAAGATGTATGGTAAGACAAGCGAGTTGTGATGTCTGTGACAGAAATGATAAAAGTTCTCCCGACACAGCCTGGCAGATACTTGGCTGGAGGAACCGCTTGCTCTCATGGACTCCAGCGTCAGCGCAGACACCAGGCCCAGCGCTGCCTTCAAAGGAGAGACGCTCCAAATTGCACAGGAAAACCTTTGCCAAAATCGTTTGCAGGCAGCTCCCTCCCGCCCTCCTTCTGGGATCCATCTGAGACGCAGGGACGAGACCCTAGAGAAGGCCTTGGCCAAGAGAGGACTGAGACGGCGCCCGCCAGCCACCGCGTGGCGAGCATCACCCAGCAGAAGCTCAAGCCCTCCCATGTCACCTAAAGGCCATCCCATGACCCTCTTCCCAGCCCCTGGCTGCCTCAGTTTTACCCATCTGCGAAAGGGACAGCGATCGCATCCCAAGCAACGCAGCGCAGGGGGGACCGGGGCAGCGCTGGCATGGCGCCACCACCCTGGGGGGCAAGCGCCTGCCCTCCTGTAAGACCTTCTCCATCTAATTTAAAGATGCGGCGTGGCCAGGGGGGGACACGGAGGAGCCGTGCTCCGGGGGCCGCCTCCTCTTCTTCGGGGTGGGGGGGGTGGGGGTTGTTTTTCACTGGTGTTGTTTGCGAACAGAGTTTTTGTTGCTAAGAAACTACCTTCATATTGCTCAGAGAGCAAAGACAAAGCAACCGTCAAAATAACACCGTATTTTGACAGTAGCCAGATCGTAACCAGAACTGATCCATTTTCCCCGCTCTCCCGTACGCTCATTAATGTGGTCTAAATACCACGGGCCCGTATAGAACCCACACCCTGTATGTGCACACGCGCGGCACACGCAGGCACTGGGGACCCGTGCCGCGCTCGCGGGGGGCTCCGTCACATCCCTTCATCCCCCGAGCGAAAGCTGAAGGAATCAGAGCTGGGAAGAGGAGGGGGCTCCCTGGGGAGGCCCCACGGCTCCCTTCCAGGCAGGAAGACGGCACAAGGTCTTTAAGCAAAGAGACACATGAGAAATAACAGGGAGCAGGTAAGACTTCTGCCCGTGTCCACAGCAGCTAGCCCTGCGTGACAGCCCTGGTTTGGGCAGAAATCTAATCATGTGTTGGTTTAGGGTTTGTCGGGTGGGTTGGGGTTGTTTGTTGTGGGGTTTTTATTCCATTCTGAGGGGAGAAGAAGTGGGGGGAAAAATAAACCCCATTCGCTGCTCAGTTTCCAAAGTGCTCTGTGACTCTTGCTGCTTTTAGGGTGGGGAGATCCTGCCACACAGGGAAGACCAGAGCACCCCCTCACCATCACCCCGACACAGGTATGTTCCCAAGCCAAGTCCCCAGGATCCTGAAAACCAGTTTGCCAACGCATCCACCTCCTGGGGCAGGAGGACATCTCCACCTTTCCTGACAGAGCATCTCTGCAAACGTCCCATGTGCCCGGAGAGCAGGGGGTAACGGCAGGGGGAGAAAAGACACCCGGGCTGTGCCTGCTAACAACTGGGAATGAAAACTGCTTCACTGGAAAGCCTCAGCGTCGTGGGAAGCGCCCGGAGCAGAAGTAGGATGCTGCAGTCAGGTGCCAGTGAGGCAACTGGAGCAGCAGGTAACCCCCGCGCAGGCAGGGATGTGGGGAACCCCTGCGCAGGCAGGGATGTGGGGAACCCCCGCGCAGGCGAGGGCACGAGTGACCACCACGCAGGCAGGGATGTGGGGAACCCCCACGCAGGCAGGGATGTGGGGAACCCCCGCGCAGGCAGGGATGAGGGTAACCCCCACGCAGGCAGGGATGTGGGTAACCACCATGTAGGCGGGGGCACGAGTGACCACCACGCAGGCAGGGACGTGGGGAACCCCCACGCAGGCAAGGGCACGAGTGACCGCCACGCAGGCAGGGATGCGGGTAACCCCTGTGCAGGCAGGGATGTGGGGAACCCCCGCGCAGGCAGGGATGTGGGGAACTACCGCGTATGCGAGGGCACGAGTGACCCCCACGCAGGCAGGGATGTGGGGAACCCCTGTGCAGGCAGGGATGTGGGGAACCCCCGCGTAGGCGAGGGCACGAGTGACCGCCACGCAGGCAGGGATGCAGACCATGGCAGCTTGCACCCACCCTCCTGCAAAAGCCCCCCCACAGCCTGCCACCCCGCCACTGCCGATCTACGGGCAAAGGCGGGTAAAAGGCAAGGCTGAAACTCCAACCTGCCGTGCCGAGGCAACCCAAAGGGTGCCGCGCTTTTCGCAAACCCCTGGTGCAGGAAAGGATGCCCTGAGTCACAGCACAACAGCGGCGGCTCTCGCCACCCCCCGCGGGACAGCAAACAGACCTGTTGTCCTTGACCATGACCCAGCCGTGGCAATCACCGGCTCGAGAGCCGACGGAGAGCACGGATTCACCGCTGGCGAGGGATTACACTACTCTGCTTTACGCTCCTCGGCGTGCACTTGTGCAGACAGCGATGCTTGCGCGTAGGGACCATCGGGGCTGGGGAGAGCAGCGCCCTGCCCTGGATGCTTTTTAGGGGGAATAAGGAAAAAACTGAAGCTGCAGGAAGCGATCGCGCAACATTTGGGTTGGTTGCCTCTTCCCCTGGGCCAGCTGAAGCGCGGCTCTGGCTGATCCCTTGCTCAAGCACAAGAGGCTTCTGCACGTACCCGAAACCCCAGCCCAGCGCCGAATGGCCCGTCTCCCGTAGAGCAGCAGCTTGCCATGTGTGCTTTCCCTGCCAAAACCCTCAGCTCCACCCTACAGTAGGAGAAAAAGGGAAGGGCGAGAAGAGCTCTTGTCAAAACCCACCAAACCCCGAACAACATTTCTCTGCAAAAGAACAAAGCCCTTGGAAATCTTTTCTCCGCTTGGGTCCCCTGACCCACATGAAAGCAGCATTTTTCTGGGCTAATTACGCAGGCTGCTCTGAGCCTCCTGGCAGAATACGAGCTGCAAAGGCAGACATCAAAGGGTTCCCAACTTTAAAATAAATAGAGAGCAGAGACAGCGCGGACCACGGGAGACCTCTCCCCCATCGCTTTCGCCGGCCGCCTGGGTTGAACGTTGGGAGTGACTGGGTCCACCAGACCCCTGGGCAAGGAAAGGCAGGGGAAGAGGTGGGGGCAGCTAGGTTTTATTTGCATGGCATGTTCCCAGAAGGCACAGGCGAGTCGGGGGGGGGCAGTTTGCCCTTGCAGGACCAGCCATGGTTGCAGCAAAGCCTTCCGAGGCCTCCACCGAAGGAAGGACCAACTGTGGGGCTTGTCTGCTAGCAAGGGTGGGCAAGCCGTGAGGCGCTGGGTGGAACGGCCAAGACTGAGTTGTGGGAGAGGATGGGACAGGAGTCACTGCCACGCACCAGGCAATGGTGGTCGCCATCACAGCTGGTCTCAGCACCAGCCCCGGGTGCTGCGTGCATCCATTTCCCCAGAGATGAATGCACCCATTGCACCTGGAGCTCCTGAGGTGGGATTTTCCAAACAGGTCCTTCACCCTAAAGAGCAATCTTCTACAGGAAGCCTTGGTCCTGCTTGGGCTGAGTCACAAACTGTGCCTGCAGCTCCTGACGGACCAGAAGCCTGAGTTCTGCTGCTTCCCATTCGTTTGGGAGAGAAAATGCCTTCACTATCCACCCTAGAAAAAGGGCACTAGCCAGAAACCAGCTTCGCCTTCCACCAGCACCCCATGGCCGTCTGTCCCCGCTCCTGGCCTAGAAAGCAGCAGGCTCTCCTGGCTTTCAGCAGGACACCCTGACATGCTGGGCATGATTTGCATCGGAGATGACCGGGGAAGATGCCATCTCCTCTGGCCCCCACCTTCCACCCTTCCCCTTCGGGATAAATCCTTATAGGGCCTTGGAGCACAGCTGGTACGTGCTCCGCAGAGCAACCCGCCCTCGCTCCCCACTGATGAGCACACAGAGGTGCCTCCAAAACAGCAAGGCATGACCAGAAATCCTACGGGTCTTCAGGCTCTGGTCCTTCCGTGGGCAGCAATTACCCAGGAGTGCTGCCACGAGACATTTCTGCAGAGCCTTGGAAAAGGACGGGGGCACGGAAATCCACATGCGACGCTCCGACGTTCAGGAAGATCAGCGCACGCGGAAGTGTCACGCGAGGAATGGCAACTGCGCTCCTGCACCCAGCCTGCTCCAGCCCGTGGTCTCCCCGCTTCTCCCCCCGCCTTGGCTCCAGGGGCGCGGGGGGCAAGGAGGAGGCTGGACTGCACGCCGCTTCCTCACGGAGAGGAGAAGGAAGATGAATGGAAGGATGAAGCTGGGACGGCCGAGCGTGGGATGCGAGGGGAAGGTGTCAATTAAAGCAATGAGGCCCTCCGCATCCCCGCACCTGACAGCCGGGCTGAGCGGAGCTGACAGCCGGAGTGCCGGCTGGCTTCCCTGTCTCACTCGCCGGAGCGCGCCCCCTCCGCCCCCCCAGCTCCAAACCAGCAAGGCCAGGGCATGCAGACACCGTCAGCGTCGTGGTATCCCTTCCCCCGCCCCCAGAGGTCCTAATAATGGGAATTATCATGATTTGGGACTTAGAGCAGGTCACGGCCAGCCCGGAGGCGGACGGCAGCGAAGCGGTTGGGGCTGGGGTTGGGGCAGAGAGAGGTGCCGGATTGCGCTGAAATAACTAATGAGCACTGCAAGGTCTCAGCCCCTATGCGGGATGGCATCAGCTGGGTGCCGGGATGTGGGGAAGGTGACAATCCAGCAGACACTGGCTGGCAACTCACCCCCTGAAGCCTCCCCAGCTGGCCAGCCTGCATCTCCGCTCCCCCCTTGCCTCCCCCTGGGAATCGCATCCCGGGAGCCCTTGCTTCACCCCCTGCCTGCCCTCCCCGCAGGCTCAATCCGATTACTGCTGATACACATCTCCTCCTGGGCTCCAAAACACGCTCTTCCTAGCTGAAGGATTCGCAGGGACACGGAAAACTTGTCCTGATTGCGGCGTTAACGGTCGTGTGGCCCATGTCATCACCGAAACGGCCTTAGGGGGAGAGTTGATGGGTCTCTGAAGTCATCAGGACTACCCCACCTCATCTTGCTCCCCTTATTAAAACCATTCATCCTGGGAGCTAAATGAATATGTTTCATCTTCAAATGCTGAGACACAACAGCAAGCAGGCAGAGATCTAATAGAACAATACCCATCTAATCATGCCGATTTTTCTCTCCCCATCCTGCCTTCATATTACACACGCAGCCAGGAGACAGAGCCGGGGCCGCAGGCAACGGGTGAGGACGGGGCACGGCACGCTCTCGGCTTTGCCACCATCGCTGCACCTCATCCCCCCTCCACGCCAGGGTCTTCCTCGCCCTGCTGCCCTGGAAAAAGCCCCAGGACTTTTAAAACTAATAAGCCCGACAGATAACTGAGCCCAACAAGTCCAAGGGAGCCAGGGAGACCCCTGCTTCCCACGGGAATACTGCACGCTGTAGTGCCCATGAATCATTTTGGTGCTCCTTCCCACACCCACCACAGGTTTTCCTGGCTCCTGTTCCCTTAGATACAGGGTTGATTTTTCCCCTTGTTTGCTAAAGCGCCTTTACGCACGCATGACATCGGGGGAAGCGTCACAATTTTATGTCTCTTGCATGTTACGGGTCTCCAGAAAGGTCCCTGTGTGGGGACAGGGCGGTGGAGGATGTGGTGGGTGGGAGCGCCGGGAAGGGCTGGGGATGGGAAAGGTGGTTAATCCGTTGCATCTTTCAAGAGCCTGCCGAAGACGCTGCCGGCCTCCCCTTCCTAACCAGGGTTTGCACAGCAAATCCCCGCTCTATCTAATTATTAACGATAATAACGGCGGCTGGCTCGCTGGATGCCATCTGGAGCCCTGCCACGCGTGCCCGCCGGCCCCGGGAGGGCCAGGGAAGGGGTGACCCTGCGGGGCAAGGGCCGGGACCGGGGGCCGGTCAGGCGGTGGGTACCAGCTCGGGATGGCCCCGAGGACCCACTGGGCCCACCCAAGCCGCCGTGCTTGTGTTCGCTGCTGTGGCAGGCTTCATAAGGCTCCGCTCTTTGACTGGCGTTGAGTTTATGTGAAAGTAATTAACAGTAATTAATCCTTAATTACAGTAATTAGCCAAGTCGCAGTAAATTAAACCACATCTGGAGCAGATGAGGGCTTCCGAACGGGAGGCTAGTGCAGGCGACAATCGGAGAGATGCTGAATTCATCTGACAGCATCTGATTAAGGCTACCTGTTGCAAGCGGCTCATTTGCATCGTGTTTTTGTTTGCGTTTGGCAGTAACCCTTTCAGCCGGGCTCTCACCCCCCACCTCCGCTCCCCCTGCCCTCCTCCACCTCCCCGTCTGCCCCCGTGGAGCTGCGTGGACCTGCGAGGAGGAGGGAGCAGCTCCAACCCAAGAGCCAAGGGTCTCCCTGCTGTCCTCCCCCATCGGCCCAGGCTACTCCAGGGTGGTGGGGATGAGCCAGCACAGGGCCACGGAGCCGCTGGGCTCCCTCGCACCCTCCGGGGAGCAGAAGCTGCTCAGGGGGTGGTATATAAACCACCCACCCCGCAGGCAGGCAGCAGGCAGGGGATGACGGAGGATGGAGGCAGAGCGATGGAGGCAGCCAGCTTCGCTCCTCAGCTTCCCCGCGTCCTGCATGGTAACAGTTACGATAATAATAATAATAATAATAATAAAAGATCTGGACTCCAAAGGGGAGCATTAGCAAAAAAAGGGCAGGTTATTATTAACGCCACCAGCATTTACCCAGCGCCATGCAACCTCGGAGGCCTTTGCTGCCATTTAGGCACGCTCACAGGGAGGGGGACATCCTTCCCTTCCCTTTCTTCCTACAATGGAGAAACCACAAGACGGAGAGGTGAAACAGGGTGTGAGAGGCTTGTCATGTTCGAACACCGAAAGAAAAGAGCTCAGGGAGCAAATTGCGCCATCCTGACTGTTTTGTGCCTTCATCCCACGCAGCCAGGACGCGTGGTTGGCTCTGAGCTGTTAGAAAAATACCGGGGACAATTCACAAAAATGTCTTACATTCTGCTGGTCCTCAAACTGCGCCACTCACCAGCACCCCAAACCCTGGGACAAGGATTTCTATCAAGGCAAGGAGATGCCAACGGTATTTCAAGCATGATGGTCCAAAAAGCAATTGCCCGATTTCATTAAGGAGCGCAAAAGCTTCAGGGCTTAATTGCACCCAATTAATGAGCACGAAGGTCCTGTGTATCTTGCCTTTTCATCGTACAGTGCGGGTGGGATGGGTGGTGTACCTAGGCTCCCGAAGCCTAGGCAGGGAGTGTTAAAAAACCCCTTCGATACTGAAAGATCGTCTCGCCTCTGAACTAAAACCGTTCAGGATTGCTAAAGCCAACAGCTGGAAGAGGCCCTGGAAACCATCAGAAGAGCCTCGTTTTATGAAACACAGAAAAGAGCTGCGTTTGCCCCTGACTGCAAAATAAAAGCAACCCTTCGAATTTCCTGTGCACGCAAGAGCCTCACAGAAAAAAAATAAAGTGGTTTCCCCACCTCTGCTTTGACTCCGCATCAGGCAGGGTTCCTCCCCGTACCGCTGCAACCCAGCCGAGCGCTGAAAACAGCCACCGACCAGCCGGCGTCCAACGCCCATCCGTCCCAGAAACGCACTTTGCCGTCTGTGTCTCGGTTGGAGCAAGGGGAATTCACAGCTTTCCTCCCCTCCCAAGGAGAGACGTGGCGTGCCTCAGCGCCCAGGGCCACCAGCCACCAAATGGAGGAGGAAAAATGAAGTAGAGTGAAGTGATGCTCCGTCAAATCCCACCTTGCCGGACCAGGCAGGTCTCTGATCACGGATGCTACCTCGAGATGGCTGCGCCTGGGGCAAGAACGACGTGTGTCCACCCCGGGGGAAAGGATTTTGCAGTCAACTCAAAAGAGTGGGGAGGATTCCTGATTCACACCCCCAAAATGAACTCACACTGTCTTTCCAGTGCAATTTTGCTTTCAATCAATGGTTTTCTAAATAGATATTCCACCAGCTTTGTACTCGAGATCCTTCACAGCTATGGCATTCACAGCAAATCACATTATCTTGCTGCAGCCAGATTTTTGGCTAAAAGAAATAATTCAATTCATATGAATAAAAGATTCCCTTACAAATGTCTTCAAGAAATACACCCTCCCCCAAATCCACAATGCCAACATTTCGCCTTGCATAAAAATAACGTAAGTCGGGAAGCTGTAACCAAGTGGGCAAAGCCTGCTCCAGCCAGGCAAAAAAGCGCAGGACATCGCCCCGCTACGGAAGCAGCAACGACCTCAGATGGTTTAATGGTGGAGGCAGGAGAGCCTGGTTGAGCCTGCATTTCCTCCACAGGTATTGGCCAACAGCTATCTGTACGGACCATAGCTGCTAAAGATGTGGCCTTCAAAGCTGCAAAATATGTAACGTCTCAACTTGGGTAAATAGTCAAGTTTTCAGTGCATGGGCAACTCAACACTCTTGGGAAGACAGTCATTTTAGACCCAAGCCGATGCTTCATTTCAGCTTGTGCATGTCTTTGTATCCAAATTTCCTCCAATCTCACTTGGCTATGAAGCTTCACCTCTGCAAACACAAGGAAGCCTGTTCCCCATGCATTGAATGGCTCAAGAGAAACGGCTCCCAAGACAACTCCCAGCTGTCCCACCCTGGATCAGGATGTGATTAGACTCCTCTCCCCAGCACACAGCGCCAGTAAAGTGGTGCAACCTCCTCTGCTCACCTGCCCATTGCTCCTCTCAACGCTGGTGAAGACTTGCAGGAATATGAGAATTGGGTCAGTGCTTCCTGCAAGATGGACCAGCAATGTTGCCATCGGGTCCAACTAGACCCAAAGCTAAAAGCTCCCTCAGCCTCCAGTGTTGCTCAGCCCGGCTGCCCTACCTGCTCGCAAATGGTACATCTCAAACTTTCAAACCTATGTATGTCCTTCATGGTGGCTCCAACCTGCCTAAGTAGCAACATGAGTCCCTTTGGCTTTTACTTATGTGACTGGAAACACATGTCCCTGCTCTTTGCGCTACAGATTAGTGGGTAACGACCAAAGGAAACATGCCTCCCATGTCGGTGGGGCAACTATTAACTCCACCAAGTTGACCCTCTCCACCTTTTCAAGCCCGTAAAGCCCCTCGGGACCTGTCACTGCAGAAGTCCTTCAAAGAGCAGCCCAGTGGTTGCTCCATTTCCAGTAGTTTCGCACCAGGTCAAATGAGAAAACAAATACAGACACAGAAGAACTAATGAGGCCGTGACGGGGGGAGGTACATGTCGCTTCTCCTCTCCAGGGGAAGGGAGACGTGGCCATACCCAGCAACTTGTCCAGGCGGGCTTCCCCAAGGCATCAAATATCATCGTTTTGGGACCAAACGCCAAGTGTGGAAGTTTTAACCTGCCAACCGCATGTGTGCATTGGGAAGCTCCCAAATAAAACCAATTAAAACTAAGCCTCTATGCCTTACAGTCGAGGAAGGCAACACGTCCCAAGGACCTGGGGCTGGGGAGGCGGGAGGCAGCAGATCTGCCCAGCCCTGCCGGGGCGCCGGTGCAGACACCCCCCTCATTGCAGACGGACACGCACACGCACGTTTTACGGACATGTGTGCGCTCCTTTCAAGGCTGAAGACTCGGGTCCCTCCTCATCTGCACAGTTCGAATTAATTATACACTTTAATTTCATGAATTATTAATTTGATTCTGACTCGGCAGCTTACGATTATCCAGCGCTACAGACTATGCAATTCCAGCTTCATTAAAACATCACCAGCTGCCTGAGAGACAGACATTAAATAGCAGAGAGTAATAATAAAATTAAGCTCCCTGTGCATAGCAACAGAGTCTTCCCCGGCCGCACGCGGCGAGGGCCCAACTGGTAAATAGGTTCCTTCCAGGAGCTTTATTCCCTTCCCGAGGCTGGTCCCACCCCACTCCCTCGCCGGGAGGATGCTGCTCCCGGGATGCGTGGCAGTGGAAGAGCGGGGGTCTGCAAGAGCATCCTGGGGACGGCGAGGGGGGGGCAAGGCCAGGCGCTGAGGGCGAGCGGCATCCCCCTCCCAACGCCCTCCTTGGCGCCCGCAGCAAGGACAGGGAAGGCTCCGGGGCTAACATCGCCTCCAAATAAATAAAGCCGGAGCGCTGCCTCCCAGCGTCTCCCTGGCAAAACAATTTATAGAGGGAAAATGTCGGAATTTAGACATTCCATTTAGCTGCTTCAGAAATCTAAGGACCCCAAACCTTGTGGGATTTGAGAAATCGATGGAATTAATTAAGGGAGATGTCCAGCGGTCTCCGCTAAGTAATCAGCAGGTACAGTAGACCTGAAATTCTATAAAGAAAAATGGGAAGGGATGACATTGAAGGAGGCAGTGGGGATTAAAAAATGAGCATCCGAGTGGTAAAGGCGCACACCCATTGATCGCTGCATTACGGATTAAGGCTTCAACGAGCAGCCAGAAGATTCTGTAGCAGAAAATGGTTACAGAGGATGAGCATGAGCAGAGCGGATATATATAACCTCTGACAGCCAGGAACAACTGAGACGGAGGACAGCTCTGCCGCGAACCCCAGAGCAAGAAAGTTTTGGGGAGGGGGAGGAAGGGGAAGCCGGGGAGGCGGGGGGGGAAGCTTGGAGGGAGCCATTTTAAGCAAGGGAGACCTGCCCAGCAGGAGGGAGCGGTGTCCCCTGCCCGCCTCGGGGAGACGGGGGGCACCCAGAGTGGGTGCCAGATGGGGGGACATCGGGGTGGGCAGCGAGGTGGGGAGGGGGCACTCGCATGCTGGCACAGGAGGCTGCTCCATCAGCACGTAGTTAATGCCTGGCTCTAAGGCACAGCCCGAGCTGAGACCAGACCTGCCTGCGCTGCCTGCCCGCCCGTCACAGGGCCCTCCGGACCACCGCGAGAGCCCACCCTCTGGACCACAGGGCTCTCTGCCCTGCCGTGGGCTCCCAAGGAGACCACCGCCCTTCATCCTACGCCCCTTCGCGGTCCTGTGCTTTGGTTTCCCAACCATGCCACCTCCCATGGGATGACTGCATCCGAGCCCGGGAAGGCACCGTCACCACTGGGAGCACGTCCGTGTGACAGCTGCTTCCCGAGGTCACCCTGCCCACGGTGTAGCCCCAGGATGAGCAGCTAAGTGCCCCCAAAAGCCAGGCTGGACCCTCCTCGCAAGGGCAGCTGCAGGCAGCAGCAGGCAAGGCTGCCTTTAGGGGCAGGTCACCAATGGGCACCATCCACCCTCGGGAAGAAAACCAGTAGAGCCTTCAGACACTCTGGGTACGCATGGGAGGGGGTTAAAGCAAGATCACCCAGGAGGTGCAACTGTGACCTCTCCCCCACCCACACTTGTGCCACCATTTGGGACCAACCACAGACCAGACGTGCTTCTCCAGGGGTGCCAAGCATCGCCCAAGACCACGGTACCCGCTGATGCTGCACGGCAGCTGGTTCAGCCGAGACTTCAGCAACGTGGTGAACTCGATTTTCCGTGCTTAAAACGGATCCTCGCTGGGAACATTACAGCTGCATCCAATGCCTTGTGCAAACAGAGGAGGAAACCCTCGGGAAGCGGCACCCCACCCAGCCATCCTGCCTTCCCGGCCGCTGCGGAGGGAGGAGACGAAGGCAGCAAAACTGAATTGGGATTGTTGGAACATTTCAATGAGAAATTTCAAAAACAAAACCAAACGCCCTGGAGCCACACGCGGTGGCAGCTCCGTTTCCGTGGAGGTCGCGGGGCCAGGGCCAGCCCCCCGTCACCCTCCCGCCTGCTCCTCATACATATGCATCGGTGCGAGGCAGCGAGAGCTAAATGTCAGCGGTGCCAGCACGCGCGCGCAGCCGGAGGGGACCCTCGCTTCGCAGGACAAAGGCAGGCACTTTGGGGTACGGGAGGCGCGGACCGGCTGGGTGCAGGGGGGGAGAAGGGCTCACCCCACATATGGACATGGCCGTGGGCACCCAGCTGCTTCAGGAGGTGGTTGGAAGCTGGCAAAGCTGGTGAGGCCGAAGCACGCTTCCAGAGAAGGGCTGTCCACAGCCCCATGGGTGCCTGGATGGGTCTGGCAGCCCCTGTGCCCCCACCCCGGCACTGATGCTCCCACCACCACCACTCCCCCACACACAGGAGTATCTCCATCCTTCATCTCTTACATATCTTTCAAAAATCTGGCAGGGACCAAAAAAGCATGCCTGAAGGTCATGGGCACTTTGAGCCAAACCCAGGGAGAGCATCCTGGTTGGGGAAGGGTTTGCAAAAACACCTTCCCTCCCCAGTGTGAGCTGGGCCACCTTTCCAGTCCTGCAGGAAACACACAGCCATGCTTGGATGGGCAGCCTCCATGGAGCATCTGCATCCCTCCTCTTGTGCAGCTCTGGGAGACAGAGCAGGATAGCAAGTGGACCTCGTCCCCTTCATCACTGAGTAGGACAGCATCACCTTCTCCAATGCTGCTGAGGGACACAGAAACGCTGGTCTCTACGCCAGACAAGCCACAAGGACCAAGGGACAGGATGGGCACTTGCCTGTTGAAGCTGAAGTGAGATGTTCCTGCATGTAGAAGACTGAACACCACGTCCCCAGACCCAGCAAGACAAGACACCAGCATAAAGAGGCCATGACCTCATGAGAAAGATGGGTCTAACAGACGCAGTAGCATAAACGCAGCTCATCCTTTCTCCCCAGAAAGGCTTCTTCTGTGTCCAGGCTGGACTTTGAAGGCTCTCTGCCCTCGCATCTCTGCACATCCTTGGATTAAGCCCTTCCAGCTCCAGCCTCACGTCCCCACAAGCCAACCCCAACCTGCCCCAGGCAGGGGCCGCTAATCCCACAGCCCAAGTCAACAGCAACGCCTTGAAATCACACTCGGGAGGCCTTACGGGTGCCCAGCGACACGCCAGGCGGTGTGTGTTTTACACTCCACGTGTCGAAAAGCCCTGAGCAAAGGCTGTAGCAGATGCAGAGCGTTCAGCGGATTCCTTCCCCTGGCTGCATTAGAGCGGGAGGCAGGGAGCAGCCCCGGCCCTCTGCCCCCCGCCTCCCCGGCCCCCAGCAGGCATTTGGCATCCAGTGCCACGAGCTCCCGGGGCAGGCACGCTCGTCGCCACAAACATCCTCCCTCAAAGCAGGACGCCTTCTCCCATGGGGCAAGCATTAGTGGGACAACTGGAAACGTTCAACTTGATTATAATGCTTTAAGAAAAGGTCACGGTGAAATTTCAGCGCTTTACCTTGAGCTCTGTTTTGTTCTCCGCGGGATGAGATGGGAAGAGTCAGCTTGCCCTGGCTCGTGGCATCCGCGTAGCTCTGATTGCATTTCACGGGCCGGCAGCAGGCTATTGAGCCGCAGCAAACCCCCCCCAGCCCTGGGGACTGAGATAAGTCACCACGGACGCGCTTGTGAGGGCACACACTGGACCACCGCACCATAGCTAGACCACCACACGCTAGGTGGACCACCACACCACAGCCGGACCACGCTTTCACTCCAAAAGTTGTCCAACCCTTAGCTGATTTTGCACAGTGCTTGCACTTCTGCTGTCAGAACAGGCCAAATACACCCAAAAAGCACGGAAAAGCAGCCAGCAGTTCCTAGATAGCATCTCCCTTGGAGTCGGGAAGGCTTTCCAGCACGCCATTTGGCTTCATCTTTTCGGGCCTCAAAGGGAGCCATGGCCAAAAAGCACAATGAGGCAGCGGCACTGCGGGACTCCAGCATCACTCGAGCATCACCCGGAGCACGGGTGACCCACAGCCACGGTGCCAGCCCCACCAGCACTTTCCCCATGCTCCTAGAGAGGGAAGGTGAAGCAAGGGCTGCCAGTACTGAAGGGCTGTCACAATTTTGGTCAACACTATGAGAAGGACCAGGTCTCAGCCTGCGCAGAGCAGCATGAACGTCAGGAGCATCCTGGCTCCCCATCCCCTGTCCTTGCATCCCAGCACGATGGCTTTGGGACTCCGCAAGAAGGCACTTGACTCTCCAAGCTGAGGCGCACAAGGACAACCTACTGAAAGGCCCACAACTGGTGCAGAAGGCGGCCAGCGCTCCCCAAAACCCACGGGTACAGGAGAGGAGCAGTCTAGCAGCCCTCCTCTTCTGCACATCGGAGTGGGAGCAGCTCCGACACGCAGAAAAGGGTTTGTTATCAGATGGGCGAGAGGAAAACCAAGGTCAGTTTTGTTTGTGGCCAACTGAAGGATGCTCTGCCCCCAGCAATGCTCCTGCTGCAATAATTAAATCTGTCGTCTGACAATTTGCTGCCAGGGGAGTTCTCAAAAGGTCTCCAAGCAGAGCCAGGAGATGAGTGCTGAGTGGAAATTAAGCCCTCTGCACCCACCGGGGTCCGGGCTGCCAGGTCCAGGCCCAGGTGGGTGAAGGGAGGAGGAAAAGCCACCAGGAGCTGCCTTCAGCTGGGACAACTCCCAGGAAAGGGCAGAGAGCAGAAGGTTTTTGAGGGAGATTTTAAAACAGCCAGTTCCAGCAAACCAGATGGAAAGACTGAGGTGTCGAGTGCTCTCACAGCACGTAGGTGGCCGGGAAGGGTTCGGCATCCTTCCCTGGAGGCGGCTGCGCGATCCAGCCTGCAAAGGGGAAATGGTTCGAGATGCTACCGCAGTGCAAATGATTCTTTCCTGACGCCTGCTGATGCAGCCAGAGCACAGGGCCGGCGTGACACTCCTCCACGAGCTAGGATGCAGCTGGAGGGTCCCCTTGGCAGCATCCTTCCTCCGAAAGCCAACCTCAGCAAAGGAGCCGCTCGCTTCAAAGCCGGGGAGGACAGAACCAACACCTTGGCTTGTCGGTGGGGCCGTGGTAGACCCAGGAGGCAGGCAGACCCTCGTCTCCGCAGCACTTGCTCTCACTTTTCCGGAGCATGCAGACGCACCTGCCCGCGGAGCCGGGATGCTGTATTCCCACCACTCCGGCAGTGCTGCTCGCAACAACTCCCAGCTGCTGCCAAAAGGTATTTTTAGCTGCATTATTTATTTGAACACCTGCCTGAGACTTCAAGGCAGAGTACGGAGCCTGAGCAGCGGAGGGAGGGAGGGAGGGAGGAGTGGCACTGGGAGATCTGGACCATTTCCACTGGAAGATTCGAGAGCGGAGACACGGGCACAGTGGAGCAAGGCTCAGGCTACGCCGAGGGAAAGGATGGCGTGGCCGGGATCATGCACCTGCACCATGAACAGCACCAGTTTAACCCAGCTGCTGGGAACAGCCAAGTACCAGTGCAGACTGGGAAGATGCTCTAGACACCCTCATTGATGCTGCCTTCAGGGAATTTGGGCTCGTTAGGTACCCAACCGCACAGTTATTTTAGGATGCTCTGGCCCAAGATGGTGTCTGCAGCAGGACCGCCCAGGCCTCACTGCTGTAGGTCATCTTTTCTGCCTAATCCGATTTTGGGGAGAAAACTCAGCAGAACTGCCTTCTTTCAAAACGCTTTTCCTCCGCACAAAACCGATTCCACCCCCAAAACGTCCCGTTGCTGTTTCAGAGAGCCAGCCGCAGAGAAAAGAGGACGAAGCGAGCAGACAGCGAGGGAAGGAGGGATGCTGCGAGGGGGGACAGACAGACTTCGGTCTTGTTCCCAAAGACGGAGATGCCCGCACGTACCCCAGGGGATTGGGGGGCCACAGGGTAACAGAGGGACCAGGCAGTGGGCACACGGAAAAACGATACAACCCCCCCCTCCCCCCCCCCCCGCGTTATTTCTGCACACCTTTTTTGCCACCCCATTTACTGCTGCAAACAAAAGCCGCCACCTCCCTCCCCTTCTGCTGAAATAATCCTCCCTTCTCTCTGAAATCAGCCAGGAAAAGGAGAGAAAAAAAAAAAAAAAAAAAAAAGAAAAAAAAAAAAGAAAAAAAAGAAAAGAAAAGAGCATCTAAAAATAAAGGCCAGGCCAGAGTATGTGCCTCTTGGTTGGGCTCCTGTGCTCACAGATCTGCTTATTTTGGCCTATCTCTCCCCAGCGATAAGGCAGCTAACAGCCCGTTATCAGCCAGTCGGCGAAAATGTGCTCCAGCCTGATTAGGGCTCAGTCTTTGCCAAGGTTATAAACAGCCGTTATCGTTCTCCCAAACAGAATAATCCGGACAGTATCAGCTCAGAAACATATGGGCCACACAGCGAAGATAGCCGCTGACGGACACTTCATTTTAATTGTAACGAGTGGTTAGCAGCAGCCTCCAGACAACAGACACAACTGCCCAATTGGCAGTGGGTTCGCATCCTCCTCCTGCATCCCTCCTCCCTCCTGCTCGCTGCCGCTTTTCTCCTCTCCCCGGCTGCCCTCCTCCCCTCGGCTTTGCAGACCCCGGGGTGAGCATCCCTGCCACGCTGGGAGCGCCCTGCTCAGTCCCGGCGGGGCTTGGGAAGCGGGGGGGGGTAGCAGGCAGGCAGCCGCCCTCCTTATCTCCGCAGGTGAAAAACGGGCGCTCGACAGCGGTGGCACGAGCGTGGCCGTGTCACACCTGACGTGCCCACGGCCAAACCGGCGTGAGCGGGCAGCCAAGAGGGTGCACGAGGCCGCTGCGATGGTGGGAAGGCACCTGCGCCCGCCTCTCCACGGGGGAACGTAGGCAGAGCGATGGGTGCCCAGCGGAGAGAGCAGCACCCACGGGCCTGGGTCCCCCCCCGGCACACAACATCTCGGCGGCTCCTCGCTGCCTGCCCGTGTGTGCCAGCTCGGCAGCAGGCAGGGCACAGGAGGAGAGGCAGCAAACCCTCATTTCACATTCTCCCGGTGTCCCTTCTGTGTCATACTTCTTTTTTTTTTTTTTTTTTTCCCTCCCCTTTCCCCCCTCCCTCTTCCCAAAAGGGGTGGTTTAGCTCAGAGAGTCTTAAACACATTTGCATTCCCAAGACAAGCTTAGGCATAAATTCATCTCAGTGCAGGGGTCTTTTCATCCCCCCCCACCCCCATCCTCCTCCTTTTCCTCCTTTCTCCTTTTCTCTCCAAACCCAAAATGAATTCAGCGAGAACCCTTGCAATTCCAGCACCGTCGCGCTGCGCAACGCGGGATTACAAGGGATCCGAGGGCTTTCCTTTTCTTCCGACTCACGGCGTGCGGTGCTGCTGCTTGGTTTTGTTATTAACAATATGTACAGATAAGGCTCTTATAGCCCCATTAGCTGCACTAACCCTCTTCCTACTTTCTTCTTCAGCCAGCCCCGGCTCCCAGAAATCGCACCTGAGCTCCATCCCCCCTGCAGGGAAAAAGCAGCGAAAAAGGGGAACCTCCCCCCCCAAAAAAACGACGGCGAAATGTTAATACGGGGAGGCAAGCTAAAAACCTTAGGAAGACCCAAGACTGAGCTTCAAGTCACGGACGCTTTCTCAGATAATCTGTATTCCTATCTCGGTGCCAGCGGAGCTGTGATCAGAATATCCAAGGTCTCATAAAAGATTCAGGGCTTATTGACTTCCTCGCCTGCGCTGCCGGTTCGCGGTGCTCCTGCCTGCTCCTGCTCAGCCTCCAAAGGACCCGCTGCCCCTTGCAAGTCGCCATCGCGGATGCCAAAAAGTTGAGGACATCTATTTCTGCGGCTGTGCTGGACCAGCAGAGCGGAGGAAGGCTCTCCTCCCGAGCTGGGGGATGTATTCCCGGCCCCCAGCCCCACTGAGAGGTTTTTCAGCAGACCCTTTGCCCCAGTGGACATCCCCATTCCCAGAACAAACCCCTCTTAAATGTCCCCATGGCCACCGCAGCAGCACCGGCCACCATGGCAGGATCGTTGCGATCCACGCGCAGCAGGCAGAAAAGCGTATTTTCATTCGAGTCACACGTTTAGGTGAAATCATCCCCAAGCTGGAAAAAGAAAACTTACAGCAGAGATCCCTCAAGAGCAGGTTCCGCCCCCCCCCCGGATCGTACATGGGATGAGCTCTCTAAGGGCTGGCTCCGGCAGCACTGCAGCCCAGTTTTGCTGCATAAGCAGCCCCGAGCAAACGTGCCGACCAGAGAATACAGTCCCTGCAAATTTATGATCGGTGTTACTCGGTCACAGCCCTAAGGAGAAGGCAGGGGATGGGGGCAGCCCTTTGGAAAACACCATCCCGCCATCACTCACGTACTGGCTTTAGGCAACAAAACATCAAGTGAATGGTGAACGTGGTACAAATTGTGTAGTTTACATACTGGAGATCTTCATACATGAGTTACGCAGAGATGCCCGTGAACACCACATACAACCCAGGCACGATACAACCATCACATCCACCCAGGCACCCTATTAATTGTACTTCCGCACCGCCTGAAAGCCTTACGTGCGCACCAAGACTCCGCAGCAGAAAGGCACCGCACAATATAGGAAATAAATCCATATAAAAATCAAATACTGCACCGGAACACACACACACACACACATATATCTATATCTATATCTAGAGATCTAGATCTAGATCTAGATATTTGCCAAAACACACACACGCGCTTGCTTGTTCACGTTATCGTGTGTGCATCCACCTTCATACAGCACCTGCGTACACACCCCCACAAGGCACACCCAGACACACACATATATATACACACACGGACCTGCACATAGATATAGGCTATTTATACATACACAAACTATACAAACGCTCCACACACGCTGCTCGGTGACAGCTCCGATTTTCAGTAATATCATAATATTATTTTTTAGATCAGTTAAGGTATAAAATGTGCGCTCTCTCAGTCTTTAATATTAATAAGTCTTGTAACTAGCAGTTTCTCGTAGCTCCGAATTCTTGAGCACAACTAGAAAGGGCACTTATCCTGAAAAATCTAATAAATTTACAGTTTTATATACTTCCTTCAATTGTAAAAGTCTTGTTCAATAAACTTTAAAATGCCACTATAGAGCAATAACACAGACAGTATAAACCCAGCCCTGGGAAAGCTGTGCAACCAGAAATTGTTCCCCTTTCTGCTACAGCAATAAAGTTTTATATGTTTGAACTGACTGTAAAAAGGTTTGAATGTTGGCAACTGGGGAATAATCTGTCTTCTTTATAGTTATTATCATATTTCCCACAAGACCCTTTGGTCTGTGTCAATCCTTCTCGTATATGACACCTTTGTACTGTCAGCGAAAGCAAGAATACTTAACTTTTTGCGTGCGTGCGCGCGGCTGTGACTGGAGGTTCTTCGTCCTGCTTTTCTTCAGATTACAGCACCCGGGAATAAATTACCCGTGACATGCTGCAATGGAAGCCTTTTACCAAATCAAGCTGATTTGGAGCGCAAAGCTCAAAAGGAAAAAAAAAAAAAAAAAAAAAAAAAAGATTTGTGGACCGTTCCTCAAGGTGCCAGGGGTAAGAGCAGCTGCCACCGAACAGGGATGCTGCCATCCCTGCGGATCTCCAGGACTCTGGGGCTGCACCCCCAAAGGGCAGGCAGCGTCCCCCCATCGGTGGCATCTCCCTGTTGCTCGTTCATAAAAAAAGATGTTGGTTCAATAGCGGCTCCTCCTGCCTCTCCACCACAGTCTGAAGGCAAGGGCAGGTCCAGCACCAGCATCCCTGGATTCAGCAGCTGGAGCCAGAGCATCCAGACACTTCCTGGACAGAAACATTTTGGGGATTCTCGCCGAATCCCGCAGAAGTCTACCCGGACTCCAAAGAAGCATCAGACAAATACAAGGACATTCCCCAAACTCATCCATTTCACAAATGGATGATGCTTTAATCAGTTGCAAATTTTAACTAGCTGGGAGCTCGCAAACCAAGACGAGGATGAGTTTTGTCACGAGACCTACAGCAAGCCTGGACCCTGGCATCGTTCATGCAGGGCTGATCTCCGGAGGAGCTGCCGTGGTGGTGGCCAAGGGGTGCAAGGATGCAGGGGAACCCAGTCCTCAGCCTTCAGCAACCCAGCACCACACAATCCCGGACCACGGGCCATCTTTCAGGTGGCAAAGATGAGGCTCAATCAGAGATTGAGATGTCAGAAGCAGCGATGTTAAAGCACGTTTGGAAAATGAAAAATGAGGAGTCACCAGGACCAGATAATACCTGCCTAAGAGTTCTGCAGGGACTCAGAAATAAAATGATTGCATATTTTCATTAGCAGCTCAATCTCTCATTACACTAGAGAACACAAAGTGTCATACCCTATTTTTAAAAAATGGAGTGAGATGAGCCACAGATTCACCGACTTGCAAGTCTCACTTCAGCACCGGCTAAGATGATAAATAGATAGGATAAAGCCTTGAGATGGACACGATACCACCAAGATTAACTAGCAGTGCCCGCAAGGAAGAAGAAAACATACCTCACTCATCTATTGCTGTGCACCCAGCAACAGAAGGCACGAAGCACAGTTGGCGTTGTTTGCAGGCCCCCAAAGTTTCATCAGTTGCCAAACTTAACTCTTCTCCCAGCAAAAGGACGGGCTAAAGGTTGGCTAAGAGGTGGAAGAGAGCAGAAGTAAATGGCTTTTTCAACAAGGCCATGGGTGTAGAAGGTTTGCCCACTGCTGCTTAGGAAGTTCACTGCCAGAAGAGCATGAGCAGCAGTAGGTTCGAGGAGAACATGAGCAACCGGGGTTAGCAAGGACCGGAGAAGGCTGAGATACTCCTCCAAGGATGTGTGAACGAAGCTCCACGAGCTGGAGATAAGACGGTGGGTAAAAGTCAGCGAGGGTAAAATGCACAAGGAAGTAATTTAATTACTCACACACACTGACTACGACAAACTTTGCGCAGTCAGGCCGGACACCTAGCGAAGCGTGAAGGGAAGGGGCGGTGAGAGCTGCCAGGGCTGTGCGACACCCTGCGTCCAGGCTGCCCCCCCGCCCCCGGCCCTGAGACTCCTCACCCCCCGCGAGCCCATCATCCTTGTAAGAAAGACGGAGAGAGACTTTTTACCAGGGCCCGTAGTGCTACGACAAGGGGGAATAGCTTTAAACTAAAAGAGGGTAGATCTAGATTAGGACGCGATGTTTTATGATGACGGCAGTGAGACAGGGGAAAAGGTTGCCCGGCGAAGTTCAAAGTGTTCAAGGTCAGGTTCGACGGGGCTTTGAGCAGTCTGATCTCGTGAAAGGTGCCTCTGCCCATGGCAGGGGGGTGGATTAGATGATCTCTGAAGGTCCCTTCTCCAACCCAGGTGGATTAGATGACCTCTGAAGGTCCCTTCTCCAACCCAAACCACTCTGTGATTCTGTGGTCCTGCAGGCAGGAGGTAACGCTGCCCATGGGGTCTCCTCACGGGCGAGCTACGGAGAGACTCTGTAAGGAGGAGGGATGGAAATGAGCACCAAACGCTCATTAGCCTTCAAAATACAATTTGACAGTGAAGTGGATGACAGGAAAAGCCATCAATGTGAACCAGAAGAAGAGGTCAGAGACGCACACAGGCTGCCCTCCCCAGGCATAACCACAGAGCTGGAAGGGCACCAACCGCCATAGCTTCTCCCCACCCTTCTGTCCCTCCATACGTGAGAAATGATGTCTGAAACACAAACCGAGCACTAAAACCGTGGGGTTTCGGTTACGGACCTCAGCTTAGCACTTTGTGCAACCAACCATGAATGAAAGCAAAGACCCTCAGCTTCCCAGCACCTCTGCCACTTACGCAAGGTCAGGTTGAAGGCCACCTCTTCTCCTGCCCTGCTCCGGGCCTGTGCTCCTCACCTTGCTGGCTGTCATGGCTTCAGTTGGGACAGAGTTAACGTTCTTACTAGCAGCTGGTAGAGCGCTGTGTTTTTTGGGTTTGGGATGAGAACTGCTTTTGATAGCACACTGGTGTTTTTAGTTGTTGCTAGGCAGTCGAGGCCTTTTCCGCTCCTCGCACCGCCCCGCCAGCGAGCAGGCCGGGGGTGCACAAAAAATTGGGAGGGGACACAGCCGGGAGAGCTGACCCCAACTGACCAAAGGGCTGTTCCATGCCCTGTGACGCCACACTCAGTATATAAACTTGGGGGAAGAAGGACGAAGGGGGGAATATTTGGAGTCTTCCCAAGTAAACGTTAGATGTGATGGAGCCCGGCTTTCCTGGAGATGGCTGAACACCCGCCTGCCGATGGGAAGTGCTGAATGAATTCCTTGTTTTGCTTTGCTTGCGTGCGCGGTGCAGTTTTTGCTCTACCTACTAAACTGCCTTTATCTCAACCCACGAGTTTTTTTTCTCACTTTTACTCTTCCGATTCTCTCCCCCATCGCCAAGTGATGCGAGGGAGTGAGCGAGCGGCTGCGTGGTTCTAGCTGCCGGCCGGGGTTAAACCACGGCACCAGCTGAGCCCCCAAGACCTCCGCACCCACCCTCAGCAGGACCCCAAACCCGCAGCCACACCAAGCGAGCCATCGGGCTGCTGCTTGCCAACAGCTGCATCCCTTTGCACAAGTCCCTTTGCTAACAAGCGATGAATAAATCTCTTGGTGCTCACCATGAAGATGCTCCATCCCGGGCTCGTGCCAAGCCCGGCAATGCTGCTGTGAGGGGGCTGGGGAGGGGGGGTGGGCGGCGGGTCTTCAGGGACCCGGGCAGCGCTCCCCTCACTCCATGGGGACAACCTGGCTCTTCCCACCGCACCTCAGCATCCCAGCCCCGAACCTGCCAGATCTCAGGGCCACGGGCGAGCGGGACACGCATCCCCCATTCCGCCCCATCCCGCCGGCGGAGTGGCAAGGGTTAAGTCCAGCCGGGAAGGCGCATCTCTGTTGCAAGAGTCCATTACCTCCCGCCACATTACCTCATTCATTTCTTATATGCGGATGGTTTATTCTCCCATGAGCACCCTCGCCAGCAGACATGGCTAGTGTAAAGTCCCCTCCCTCCCCTGTATTTCTCTATCCATCACATTTAACACTCTGACAGTAACAGTCTATAATGTTTCTATTCTACAAAACCGCTCTGTCAACTCCGGGCTTCCAGAGCAGCAACTGAGGAAAATAAATAACATCAACGCCAGGCCCGACAGTATCACAGCTTGCTTTCTGCTGGGGGTTTATTTTATTTTTTTTTATTTTTTTTGGAGGAAGGGAAAGGAAGGGAAAAAAAGGAGAGGGAGAGAGAACGGGGAAAAAAAGTGCAGGCGTGTTAAACACGCAGAGAGAAACGGGTGGGAGTTTCCTTCCCATCCAAACGAAGGGCTGGGAGACCCTCGGAGATGGGCATGGCGCTTCCGATGCTGAGGAAGGGGGAGCCCGCGGCCCCCACCCTGCCGCCCCTCTTACCCTGCGCCCATATTCCCCGGGGACACGGTGACTTTGCAGAGGCTATTTAGGGGAGCGGAGGGCAGGCAGGGAGGGGGAGAGGGGCTGCAGCTCTCGGAGATGGAGGATTCAACCTGCCGTCACCCACCGCAACCCCCGCAGACCCCGCGCCAGCAGCAGGCGAAACCCCATCTGCTCCACACCAGCCCCTGGTCAGAAATCACTAATCCACTTAAATAATCCACTCCAGCTCGTGGCTTGGTGGTGGCCTCACGGTGTTTTCCGTCTCCTTTCACTCCTGTGAAATTCCCCGGAGCCGAAATCGGGCACAGTGGGGAGAGCTCTGGGGTTTGCCTGCTCCTTTCTGCAGCTGCATGGGCCACCCCAGCACCCAGCAGCGGGGAGGGCGAAGGGGAACCGCACCCAAATATAATAATAGTAATAGTAATAGTAATAGTAGTAATAATAATAATAATAATAATAATAATAATAATAAGAATAAGAAGAAGAAGATGAAGACGAAGACGACGAAGACGACGAAGAAGAAAATAAAATAATAAAAATGAATAACAATAATATTTATGTTAATAATTATTATTATTTTAAATACTTTAAGAAATTGTCTGGCACTTTAAAAAATGCAAATAAAAGCAGAATGACTCCGCTTTTCCTCGATAGGACTACGTTGGTGTTTATTTCAAGCCCCCATCAGCAAGCTCGCCTGCCTCCTGCATGAGCCGCGCAGGCTTGACAAACAGGGACCTGCTCAGGTGGTGTTTTTCATTGGTGGGGAAAAAAAAATAAATTAATAAATATATGCAACAAGAACTTTTCCAATCAATCGGAGAGAGACACAGGCCTTGACAGCCCTGCAGACGTGGGGGTTGCGCTCACCAGGCAGCTTACGGAAAGCGGCAGGGATGTACCCGCCCGTGGCAGAGAGACGAGGGCCGGAGGGGATGCTCAGAGGGGAGAGAGGTTTGGAGGACTCAGAAAACGCGGGGAGCACATAACCGCCCTCGCAGCCCCCCCAGTTATTCGCTTCCCCAGTCCCTTTGTGTCAAGCGGCTCTGAAATCCAGCTGACGCCCTCCAGCTTGACACCAGACAGGGCCACCGCCAGCCCCAGATGGGGACGTGCACGGGGCTACACCGCCCCGCATCTCGCATGGGTGCTTGGAACGACTCCTTCAAGTAAAAAAAAAAAAAGGAAAAAGAAAAAAAAAGAAAAGAATGGGGGGAAAAAAAAAAAAAGAGTGAGCAGAAAACGGTTCCCTCCTTTGTTTACATACCTGCCAAGGGCTGACGCTGGCTGCTGTCAGTCATTTGTATGAGCTGACGGTTTTCTAGCCGAAAGCAACACAAGCGATAGCAAGGCAAGCAATAAAGGGACGGATCCTGCTCTTGAGAGCCCCACGCCACCCCCCCCAGCTCACCCTGCGAACTCCGCTCTGGGAAGAAAATGCACCAAGCAACCAGAAAGGCTCTGGGTTTGGAAAACAAACTGCGTGCTCCGACTCTGGGCAAGGGAGAGCATCACCACTGCAGGAGGGACCCCTGAGGAACACCAACACCGAGCATCCGAGATTCGGAGAACTCAGCGGGAGGTGGACAAGGTTTGCATCTGAGCATCCGAGATTCGGAGAACTCAGCGGGAGGTGGACAAGGTTTGCATCTGAGCATCCAAAATTTGGAGAACTCAGCGGGAGGTGGACAAGGTTTGCATCTGAGCATCCGAAATTTGGAGAACTCAGCCAGAGGTGGACAAGATTTGCATCTGAGCATCCGAAATTTGGAGAACTCAGCGGGAGGTGGACAAGGTTTGCATTTGAGCATCCAAAATTTGGAGAACTCAGCGGGAGGTGGACAAGGTTTGCATCTGAGCATCCAAGATTTGGAGAACTCAGCGGGAGGTGGACAAGGTTTGCATCTGAGCATCCGAAATTTGGAGAACTCAGCGGGAGGTGGACAAGGTTTGCATCTGAGCATCCGAAATTTGGAGAACTCAGCCAGAGGTGGACAAGGTTTGCATCTGAGCATCCGAAATTTGGAGAACTCAGCCAGAGGTGGACAAGGTTTGCATCTGAGCATCCGAAATCTGGAGAACTCAGCGGGAGGTGGACAAGGTTTGCATCTGAGCATCCGAGATTTGGAGAACTCAGCGGGAGGTGGACAAGGTTTGCATCTGAGCATCCGAAATTTGGAGAACTCAGCGGGAGGTGGACAAGGTTTGCATCTGAGCATCTGAAATTTGGAGAACTCAGCCAGAGGTGGACAAGGTTTGCATCTGAGCATCCAAGATTTGGAGAACTCAGCGGGAGGTGGACAAGGTTTGCATCTGAGCATCCGAAATTTGGAGAACTCAGCGGGAGGTGGACAAGGTTTGCATCTGAGCATCCGAAATTTGGAGAACTCAGCCAGAGGTGGACAAGGTTTGCATCTGAGCATCCGAAATCTGGAGAACTCAGCGGGAGGTGGACAAGGTTTGCATCTGAGCATCCAAGATTTGGAGAACTCAGCGGGAGGTGGACAAGGTTTGCATCTGAGCATCCGAGATTTGGAGAACTCAGCGGGAGGTGGACAAGGTTTGCATCTGAGCATCCGAAATTTGGAGAACTCAGCGGGAGGTGGACAAGGTTTGCGCCTGAGCATCCTCTTGGGACTCTTCCAGAGCTGGGTGGCTCACGTGGCACCCACTGCGGTTCAGGTTTGCTGGCCGGTCCCTGCCTTGCCCTCTGTGCCGGGAGCTGGCCTTTGCTACGAAGCCCCTTGGAGCCGCTCAGAAAACCCCGAGCCAGGAAGAAAGCTGATGGGATTTGAACTACCAGCTGGAACGGGCTAAAGGATTAGGACTCCAGAAGCAATGATCTTTGCCACAGGCTCCCAGTCCTCCGCCGGGAAGGGCCTTTATTCTGCTGCGAAAAGAAACTTCCCACTTGCAAAAGCAAGAATAAAGCTTCCCGCAGAGGTCTGACAGCATAATATGCAGGCAGGCCCACGTGTACGCACACACACCTATACAGACAGGCTCGCGAGGGGAACGCGCGAGAGAAATACAAAGAATTACGGAGCAATGAAAGGCGCAAACCAAACCCCAAGCTTCGACACAAAAAAACACACAAATGCATTTTTTTTTTTTTTCGTGTCAAGCTGTATTATTTTCCATTCATAAATATCCCCCTCAATAGCTATATACGTACCCAGATAAAATTTGTATTTAGCTAAGCCCTGTCACCGGGAAGCACATTATTTGCTCTTTGATCGCTGTCGTTAGTCGATTTATTAAAAAAACCCTCCCTTTGCTCAACATGAGAGGAGGAACCGGGCGCTGGGACCGATCACAGCGCAACCGGAGAGCAGCCCCTGGAGAGAAACGTTTGCAAACAATTCACAGGCTGAGATTTGTTTCTGGAACCCGATCATGTTTATATAATTAATCCATTTCCTATTTACTCTTTTGCATCAGGATTTGCTGACAAACAGTTCACAAAGCCATAAAGTAAAAAGCGGTGGGTTTGGGAGCAGGGGGAAGGGCTCACAACTTGTTTTATTTACTCCCTAAACTCTGGGGAGCTGCAATTCCCTGTGGTTAGACACAGAAAAGTCTGGCTGTTGTAGGGAATAGTCAAACCTTCCAGGTTCGCTGCTGCCAAAACCCAAGGCTGGAAACTCGCTCCCAAGACCAGCAGCATCTTCTGCTTGTGCCTGCAGCAGAGTCCTCCGACGGCCAGAAACGACGGCAGCAGCGGTGCGTGGGGGCAGGGAAATCCATCCTTTCTAGCTTCAAGAAACGTGAGATTTGGACAGGGTTGTTTTTTTTTTTTTTTGCAGGGCAGAAGGGAACCGAGGAAGCAGAAAATCCTCCAGTTTCAGCAGTTCCCCCCTGCACCCCAGGCTCAGAGCCCCCGGCTCCCCGGGGAGCAGCCGGCGTGCGCACCAGAGGGCAGCAGTGCCAAAGCCACCCACCGCCAACCTGCAACCCCCAACCACCCGGCAGAAGCCAAAATGCCCAGTTCCAGCCCACTTCTCACCAGGCAGGAGAAAGAGGAGGCAGGAAAACAAAATCACCGGCCATTTGATCCCTTTCCTTTACTGAAAGCTTAGTGCCGCTTACCAGAGTCGGGAGTAACCATGTACCAAACCAAACTGAAGCCTTTTTTGCTGCTGCTCTAAGGACATCCTCAAACACGGAGAGCTGCACGCAGGGCGGATGGCTGCTTGCAAGGGGCTGTGTTGCCACAGCACTACCCAGCAAAGCCCACCTGGCTGGGTCTCAGCGAATGGTCCCCGATTTCGGGCATTTCTGGGCTCTGAAAAACCCAGGCGCTACTGCCGAGGCACAGTAAAGAGGGTGCGATGGAAAGCCATGGGGGAGGCCCGGCGAGCATCGCGGCGAGCATCCTTGCACTGCTGTGAGCATCCCTCCCCGCAGCCCGCCTTGCAAGAGGCCACGGGGCCGGCTCAGCTGCGGGCATGTGCGACGGGACGGCACCCACGGGCCACAGCCTCATCCTGCACGCTGCCTTCTTGCCCTGCTCCTGCCTAAAAGCCCACCTCTGGAGCCGATAACAGCTAATGAAACCCGCGGCCCGCCGATAACAGGAGATCAAGCAAAGCAGCGGCGGTGGCGGCAGCAGCCAGGCTGCCGAGCGGGCTGGGATGCATGTAATCAGAAGGGTTATCTAATGCTAGTTTCATTCTAATTGAGTCACTACCATATGTCACCCTGCAATAACAACGCAAGCAGCATGCAACTGAATACATATTTAATTCACATAATGGGTACAACAGTAGAAGTAATCAAGGCAGTTTGCCATAAGCCATAAAGAAGTGTAGCGTGTTCCTATCGAGGAGCAGCCTGCGCTCGGGGAGAAGGGGATGGCAGGGGCACCGCGCGGCCGCCAAAGCTGCAAAGGAGGGGGGGGACCCCCCCCCCCCCCCCAAAACGCATCCCGGCATGGATTGAAGGCAAAGCGGCCATTCGACACGAATGGAAATCTATGGCGGAATATCGTCGACGGATCGTTAGCCCCTTCAATATAATTAACAGTAATGGATTTATTGGTGGAAACGTAATGATTTGAATGTTAAATACCGGCCTGGAATTGTGGCGCCCAGTCCAGCCGAGGGGTGGTCACTTTGTTTCCAGTTTCAAAAAGGACCAAAAAATGGGAAAAATCAGCCCAAGCCAGGAAAAGGTGCAACCCCAGAGGCAGGGCAAGGCGGCGGGCGGTGGCCGTCCCTGCTCCTGGCTCACCCTCCGCTTCCCGTGGCACCTGACGGCCCCGCTTGCCGCCTTCATTTCCTCCCGCAACGAGAAGATTAATACGATTGAGGACCACTCATCAATATCTTTGGACAGATCAACCGGAGTTTTCATTAAAGCCATATTAATGCTTTTGGATACACAGCTGTGGACAGGTTAGGCTTCAAAAATAAAGCCCAGGCAGGAAAGGAAAGAGGAGAGGAGCAGTGTCCGCTCCCAGCCGGGAATTAACGGAGAGCCGGCCTGTTCCCTCGTTAGCGTCCTCTCCCACCAACATGTTTTGATGTATATTTCATGAGGATAAACAAACATTCATTTCACTTTGGGAAGGTGCTTGCTGTAATGTATTGGCAGCCTCACCAGCAATGAGGGGACATTAATTTCAATTCTGGTGTTTAAACACTTTGTTGAGCCCCAATCATTCATCCCTGGCTCAGCACAGCCCGGCCTTGGGGAAACACTGGACAAGCAGAGCCCCAGCCTCACCCTCCTGCAGAGCCTGCTGGAGTTTATTTGTTATTTAAATGACTTGAGAAGGACAAGATGGTAGGAAAGAGGTGGCTCTACCTGGCTGCTTGCCTTGGGGTGCAGCCTTCAGCCAACCCATGTATCACCAGAGAAAGGCTCCCAGCCTACACCAGGAAATACCATCCCTGGAGGACAGGCTCCCATGAGTATCCGCAGCTAGGATGAACCACGGGACGTGCCAGGGACGGAAGGAGAACGTCTGTGCTGGAAGACTCCTGGATCTTCCAGGACTCCTCAGCCCTCTCTTGCTTGTGCCTTCCACCTCTGTATCCCCGTTAGATGAGAGTAACAGCACCGCTTTTTCCTGGGGGGGGGCGGGTGCAGAGCAGTCTCTTCAAGACGGAAGATTCTAATTCCAGTACCAAAAACCAGACCTCAATTACTAAACAGCCTGCCCAGTCCATACGACTTGCCTTGCAGGGACAGGAGACCAGGCGCGTGGGTGAGGACCCATCGCACATACCTCCTTCCAAACCAAACATGGTTGTGGGGTAACACCTGCAGCCAGCCCTCTGCTTCAACTGTTTGGGTAGATTTGCTCATCAGTAGCCTGCGCCCCTCAACGGGGTTTCGGAGACGCGCAGGCTATACGTGAGAAAACGCCCACGGCGTTCCCCAAGGGAAACGCAGGTACGGATGCAGGCGGTTGCGTCTTCTCTCCATCCCTGGCCCTTAGCTCCTCGCATGCTCCGCTGAATAAATGGAGCTGTCAGAAATTACGCAGCGGAGGGAGCAAAGGGAGCAGAGTGGGGACATCTCGGAGTGGGAAAATGGGAAGCAAATATGGCCTGGAAAAGGACATGGGATCCTGCTGCACAGCAGAGAGCAGGACAGGCTGAAGAAAGAGTGGTTGGAAAGGCAACACCGCTTTGATTACTCTCACGTGTCTGTAAGAGGTGACGCTGCTTGCAGAAAGGCTTTTTACAAATAATCTGCGGGTTAAGACGCACGGAAACGGCAAAATAGGAAAATGATGCCTTATGAAATAGCGACGTGCTGTTTACGTGAATGCCAAGGGTTTTGCTTATCCCAACCCTCCCTGAACACACTCGCCACCACCCAAAAGGAAGAGGGGAGTTCTGGCATAGCTCCCCTCCTTCCAAAAAAGAGGTCCCATCAAAAGCCTAACGAATATTCACCTGAAGAGCCAAGGCAGGCGAGGGCAGGGAGGGAGACACCACGCGCTGGGACAGCCAGGGCTGCCCCCTTGTTTTCCCTCCCGCTTTTATTCTCCTGCTTCTTTTTCTGATCACCAAATACGCAAGATACCCTACACGCAAGGTAGGCTTAAAAGAGGTTACGGTATCTGACAACACATCAACAGCTCTCTGGTAACGCCGTGGAGACACTGTGGTTGCTTTATATTATAAAGCACGCACAAAAAGACGTAGACACGCACATGCGCTCCTATTTAGCTCCACATAAACGCAGGCAATGCCATAAAAACATTTCTCCTTTCACTTTATTTTGTGTGATCTGCTTTGCGGGGATGTTGTAGAGGCAGCAGCACTGTCTCCCTTCTCATCTAGGCATCTCCTTGTTTTTAAGGGTAAAAAGCTGCTTTAAGAAGAAAACACATCAATGCCTAGAAGGGAGCTTACGACAGGAGAGCTGCGCAAGGACAGAAAGCGTCTTGCACCCAAACACCTTCTGGGATACAATCCCAATAAAAGGGGATTTCATCAACATCCGTTGCTTCAGGAGACAAGACTGTCCCTTGGTACTCGATGATTGATCCAGCCCCATCAGAAGTCTCTTCCTTACCCTTCATCAGAAGCTGATGAGGGTCTACAGCCCTCCCAAAAATCCCCCCTACATCTCTCCCTTGACTTCGCCGAAGTGAGACTTTTCCAGTCGCGTTGCAATGGACACCACTGACCTGATGGCAGCCCCCTTGAAGATGCAGTCAGACTTTGTGCTGTCGGTTGGATGAGAAATATGTTTCTTTGTGGCAGGGTTAAAAAAATGCCAAATTTCTAATTTCATCTCCCTGCAAGGAGCACGTACCATCAGGCGTGGTCTCTACCCCAAAGAGTTCCTCCTCTAACCAAACTGGACAGAGGAGGGCAAAGGAGTGAAGGACCAGGTCAGACCTCTGTGATCCCAACTGTCCCACCACAGCTCACCCATTGACGTCTAGCAAAGCCACCCCACCTCCTGAAGCTTTCCCACCCTGCTGGGGCCATTGGAAAAGAAAGATCCATGGTCTGAAGTCACATGGAAAATTGCAGAGCGTTCCCTCCTCCCCCCCCCTTCAATAATCCTGTTAAACTCAACCCTGGCTGGATTAATCTCTTTCCCCAGACAAATAGGCGATTATTCAGGCATCACATTGGGATTTTTAGGGTTTGTCTGCATTTCTACTGATCTTCTCTTGGCTTCTTTTGTAAATGGCTTTTAGCGCTCCCCCGACAGCACGCATGACTCAATTCAGTCTCTCTATTAACAGTTCGGATACAAATACCTGCTCCCCAGGGCTACCCGCAACAAATATCGGCAGAGCTTCCCTACTTCGCCACCAGCTTGGTGGCCAGAAAAACCTACAGCTACAGGTGTTTGTCCCTGAAGTCAGCTCCTCTCTAAAGCTTGCTGAGACACGCTCTGCAAATACTCAGCCCGCGCAGCCTAAGGCCAGAGCATCCAGAAATCGACCTCGTAACCAAGCCTGGCAAATCCAACGCATGCCTCGGGCAGCCTTGGATAAGGAAGATCCAACCAAAGTCAACTAAGTCAACTGAGCGTAAACACGTAACCCGACTAGGAAACACTTGGGTAGGATCATCAGGTGGCTGCTGTACCTCCCGCTTTGGAGAATAAATGGAGATCCATTGGGAAAATCAAGAAGGAAAGCCAAAGTGACCCTAAAGACAGTGCTCAAGTTTCTTGCCTGGATAACAGGAGACACCACCTGCGACACCAGGGAACTGGCCCTGGGTGCCACATGATCACGTTTCCAGCAAGGCCAGTCTCCATTTTTTCAATAATCAAAGAAAGGATTTGGGATCAGGACACATGGTCCCTACCTTGCACAAAGAAAGGTAACCATAGGGCTTCTTTACTCCCTGGAGCACCTCTACAACCCAGCCTCTATCTACCAGGCCAACAGCTCTGATGATTCCCATCATTCCGCATTTGTATTCCTACACACGCGATTACGAGCGTGCGTATACAGATATATGCATACACATACATTTTTGTCAACGGCACGGAACTAGGCGGCACTGAAATGCCTTTTTGTTCTTAAAAAAAAAAAAAAAAAAAAATCTGCTTTTAAGGTTGTTCACTCCCAACCCCAAATAACGCCATCACATAAAAGCCAACAAGCCCTTTTGCACTGCCCAGATGTTTTCCCCGCATGTCCTCAGCTATATTTCTATACTTCAATGACTACAATAAGTTGAAATTAATTTATACTCTGGCTAGCCCTGCCAAGGCGAGCTGGCCAGGAGGAACCAGCTGGACCGTGGAGCTACAGGACTGTTTACCAAGCCCCAGCCTGCTCTGCCTGTCCAAGCCCAGCAAAGGAGCACATTCTCCTCTGGATGCCAGCACGACCCTTCAGCTGCTAGCAAAGAGAAAGGGAAGAAACCAGAAGATATCTCTGCTCTGCAGCTAGAAGGACAGGGTGAGAGAGTTGGGGTTGTTCAGTCTGGAGAAAAGAAGGCTCCGGGGAGACCTTAGAGTGGCCTACCGGTATCTTAAGGGGGCCTACAAGAAAGCTGGTGAGGGACTTTTTAGGATGTCAGGTAATGGTAGCACAAGAGGGAATGGATTAAAACTAGAGATGGGTCGATTCAGACTGGACGTTAGGAAGAAGTTCTTCACCATGAGGGTGGTGAGACACTGGAACAGGTTGCCCAGAGAAGCTGTGGCTGCCCCATCCCTGGAGGGGTTCAAGGCCAGGCTGGATGGGGCTTGGAGCAGCCTGGTCTGGTGGGAGGTGTCCCTGCCCAGGGTAGGGGGGTGGAACTGGGTGATCTTTAAGGTCCCTTCCAACCCGAACCGTTCTGTGATTCTACTTGCCAAATTCCACTTCAGTGCAATACTCACATTTTTGGTCATTTTTTTTCCTTCAAAGCTCCAGGAGTCTTGAGAGAGAAGAGACTTGCCACATTTGGTATCAGAAAAGAAAGCACAACACAAAGTAACACTGATCCTCAGGGAAGACCAAGTCTCACCAGTGAGGTTTCTCCCATCGCTTACGACATCCTTAAAAAAACATAAATCAGTATTTCCAGCTTCTCTGTGGGGCCTGGTTGGTGGCACTCGGGACGCACCGCATGCTTCTTGACGCTGCTAAGGACAGACGATGCTCTGCCAATTCCTGCCCACATCACGTCAGCCCGGATCAGGGACCGGGGACGGCAGCGGAGGACTGGTGAGCTCAACACCGAGCTGGAGGGACAGTGATCCCCAGGAGAGACCCGGAGCACTGGAGGAAATGGATGCTCCGCAACTCTGAAGAAATCCCTTCCCCATTCCCTTTGCAGCAAAGGACAGCCGGAGGCGCCAAAGAGACCAAAAAGCCACAAAATCCATGCACCCCCAGCCTCTCTCCCCTAATCAGGATGGAGATAACCCAGGCAAAATTCCCACTAACCAGCTAATGCGTATTGCAGTGTTTCCCAGCCAGAGCTCCTCGTGGCTAAATAACAGTCTTTATCCCCCAATTTCCCTTCATCATTTGTCATCTTCTTTCAAATCAACTCAGTATTTCCTGAATCCTCAAGTACTAACAGGCTCGGGAAAAAAAAAAACCAAACCAAAACAACAAAAAAAACCCGCAAGGAGGAAAGTGCTTATGACTCACTAGAAAACTGGTTAATGTTTCCCACCCCTCTCTCTTCTCTCAAACTTCCCCCTTTCCACCCTGGGCCTCCAAACACTTCCCGGACAGCCACGGATCGGCTCCGACACGCTGGCCTGGGGGAGGAAACCCAGCAAGCGAGAAGGCAGATGGATCACAGTGCTGGGAAGAAAGAAGCACAGAGCACCGGCACCTCCGGCAGATGCGTTTCCTGTTCCCCCATCCCATCCCAGATCAGCCCAGCATCCCCGAGACAAACCCAGTCCTCCACCAAGCAGTGCCGGGACCTTTCCCCAAGGACAAGGGGAGGGAAGCAGCTAGGAATCATGATGTTGGGAGCATCCTCTGTGCAGGACATGCAGAACGTGTGCCCCCCTCTGCCAGCAGCCCCCTTTAAGGTGACGTGAACGAGAAGGGACATGAGTTTCTGCAGCAAAAATGGGTCTGCGAGGGTGCAAAAGAGAGGGAGAGGGGCTGCGCTGACGGCTTGGAAGGTGTATATGGAAACAGAGACAAGAAAACAGAGCACAGCGGTGTTTCATGCTTGGGGGGGGGGGTGTCTTTCCCCTCCACATGCACCCACGGGCATGGTGGCAGATGGGATGGCATCGGTGACCGGGGCATGGCCCCATCCGGGGCTGAAGGTAACTCCACCTGCATCACCACGCGACACGGCACCTCCATCGCAGATGGAGACCTCCAGCTCCCGCAGAAGGCAACCGGAGCCAAGCCACTGCCCAGACGCAGCCATACTGCTCACCTCCCGCGCGGGGCCCATCCTGCACTCTCCAAAGCCAAACAGAAAAAAAATGGATAGTTTTTTTACCCCCCTCCCCCCCCCAGTCCAGTATTTCCCACCCCCTCCCGGGTTTCCCATCCCTCTGTTTGGTTTCTAATGCACTGCCACATCCCCAGATAAATTGTGTAAGGGCAATTCAGGGGCAACCAAAAAAGCACAGCAGAGCAGCCGCGGAGTAGGGAAACAAGAAAAAAACCCCGGAAAATAACATAAAAAATTAGGAGAAAGGGGTTTTAAAGAGAGACAGGACTAAGGAGAAAGCAACAGCAGCACAAGAAAAGGGGAAGGGGAGGGGGGGAATTCCTCTGGAAATCATTAATACTCCAGGAACCTTCAGGACTAAACCTGAATACAGACACTTAAGCTCTCAGCTCTGCCATTAACGCTAGGGCCTAAATTATTGATCTTTTGCCTTTATCAGCATAACAGTCACGTCCCGGTATCAAGATCTAACTACACTGCGGTCCCTGTGCTGCAGCCACTGAAATAATTAGGAGAAATTCTCATTAAAGGAGAGTGAAAGGTTCAGAGATGGAGACAGAGAAAAGGGTCTGGGAGGGTGTTTAATGTCTTCCACGGGGTCGAGAGAGCGCTCTGATCAAATCCCCGCGCGGGGCCGGGGGGTGACAGCTTATCAAAAGGAGAAGTCCAAAGCCCAGGCTGGGCTGCGCCGTATCGGCGCCCGCCCGCAGCCACCGCCACGCACCGGCGAGAGGGGGGAAATAAAGGAAGGTAGAGGGCAAAATGCATGAAAAATAAATAAAAAGGAAAAAAAAAAATGAAAATTAATAATGGAAGGGCTGCTGTCGGCTTGCTCGGAGTCTAAAAAAAATTCAGGGTGGGGAAAGAGAAGGGGCGCGGGGAGGGGAGGTGGGTACGAGAGAGAGCCGGAGGTGGAAGGAGCCCAGCCTGCTCCCCAAGGCACACGGCCACGGCTCTCGCTATCGATTTCACTGCGGACTGCGCCGCTCGGGACGCCGAAAGGAAACCGCAAAGCAAAAAGGGAGAGCGGCAAAACCGAAGCGAAACCACGCGCGCGGCCAAAAGGATGGAGGGAAGAAGTCAGGAGGATGGGGGTGTGGGGGGGGGGGGAGAAGCCCAGTCTGGTGGCAGCACTGGAGTCAGCCCAAAATGCTACGGAAAAAAAAATTTACTAAAAAGGGAAAAATACACCCCCCACCAGCCTGAGAACCCAGGAAACGTTTCACAGAGCCCAGGGAAAAAAAAAACGCAAATCTCAGTCTGGTGGGGAGCAGAAAGAAGTCGATGGAGATTTCGGTGCGGTTGGGGAGGGGGTGATGGAAAGATAAGGCGAGTGATGGACGGGGAGGGAGAAGGACAAGGATGAATGTAAAAAGCCTGTCCCCTCCCCCCTGCACACACAAAGTTTGCCTATATTTAATGTCAACGCACTGTAATTTAAAAGAAAAATTCCATTTCACTCGGCTAATCAGAATGGTTAGAGAGACCATTACCACAAACACTGGGAACATCTGAAATTGATTATTTTTTACTTCGTGCAGTTAATGAAATCCTCTGGCGACCGCAGGCGAGCGCGGCAGAGGGGTCCCTGCCCGGTGCCGGGGATGGGGAGGGGGATGCCGCGCCGCCGACCTTTCTGCCCCGGGCTGCGGGGGAGAGGCGCGGGGCTGGCGGAGCTGGGCTGGGCTCTCTGCCCACCATTTTGTGAAGGCTGGAGATATTTAGCATGGGCGGCACATCCCGTAAGGAGCATCACATCATTAAATGTCTTGGGCTGGTGCGGCGGGGAAGAGAAATGCAGGATGTCACTGCCTGATAGGGAGAAGACTCGGAGGTTATTTATTAGCGGACACTTACCACAAACTGCATTTTCTCCATTTGCATTCGATATGCTGCAGCTGGCTTAGCGCCGGGAAAAGGTGGGTGGGATGGAGGGAGCAGCACCCTCACCCTTCCCCTGCTCTCCCCCCTTGCCCCCCAGCCACCTCAACCCCTCAAGAGCCTCCCTGCTCCTTGCCAGTCCCACCGCAGCCAGTTGTCTATCTGCTTGGCATGACCCAGTCACGCCAACCTTCCCAAAGAAGCCGTGAGGCTCCCCGTTGACGCTCTCCATCACCACAGTTCAAGCAACCAAGCCATGGGGTCCAGCCATCAAGCCCTGGGGTTCTGCTGAGGTCCCCAGAGCTCTACAGTGGCCCTTCGGCCACCGATGCAGGACACATCCCTTCTGCAAGACCATCCGGAGCAACGCACCAAGGAGCCCGCAGGACACTTGGACCCTCAGCCTGTCACAAGGGTTCCAAGTCCCTGCCGGGAGCACCAGGAGGGCATCCCAGTGCATCCCTGCCTCAGATGCAGGCATACGTGGGGGGCCACTCTCCCCTCCATCCCGTGGCCGCAGCCTCTCCCCCACCTCCGAAAAGTGGCCGAGTGTAATTACGCAGAAAGCTCCTCTGGAGCTATATCAATAAGACAGACGTCTGTTGTATCATTCTCTCTCAGTAAGGCATTTCTTCTCCCCAATTGCTCATATAGAATCATAGCCTAATAGCATGCTATTAACATAATTGCCAACACAACTAGTGTTCCGTGTCTCACAGCCATTTGCTTATTTTGCCATAAAGAATATCAAAAAACAGCCCGAAAACCCGCAGCCGGGCTGCGCGGCCAAGGGAACCGGCCGCTCGGCTCCGCCGGTGGTTTCGGGACCTGGCCGGGAGAGGAGCGGCACCGGCAGCCGGCCCCAGCTGCGGACCACGGTACCGGCAGCGCGCTCCGACCAGGCTCCCAAGCAGACGTGTGCGAAGATCTAAACGGATTCTGCCAGGCGAAATGAAATTCCCATTATTTTTAATTAATCCTTAATTAAAATATATTACTCCGCAGATTCCGCAAATCTCTCTTAATATGCAAATGCGGCCCATTCAAGGATATTTACATATCATTAATTAAAACGGCACATTCTTTCAGTCTAACAAGCTGGGAGCCGTGGCTGTTGCCACACTGGCAAGCCAGCCCTGCCCAGCACTGCCAAATTCATCCGCAAGAAAGATGTTAAGTGTCACGGCAGGGGTGGGAGAGCAGGGGACAGGGCTGGGGAAAGGAGAGGGCTCTCAAAGTTCTCACCCATCACCAAACGAGGAGATGAGTTTGGGAGAGCCCGACCTGGGGCAGAAGAGCACCCTGGAGCCTGTCTGGAGCGGCCGATGGGGATGCACAGCGGCACAGCAGCATCCAGGGAGAAAGGAGGCGTTTCAGCAGAACGAGGGGCAGAGTCCAGGCTCTGATGGCAGGGTCAGTGCTCACCTACACATGATGTTTGAGGTCACCTGTTTTCTCCACGGTCTCCATTGCCGGGGACACCGCTCTGTCCCACCAAGATCTGTCACCAGGGAGTACTCCCACTCTCCCTCTCTCTCTCAATCTTGGACTACGGTGATCTCTCCGCTTCAAGACTACGAGACACACCACCTGCAACAGTTGAGTTCCCAGCACCAAATCCACTCTGGACCGCTTCACATCGAGCAAGACAAACCACCCCATCAGAAGGGTCAGACCCTACGAGACAGGCCAGTGGCACAGCCCTTCAACGGGCTGGAAGCACAGAGGTGACGATGAGCTGGCTTGAGGGAAGAAAACTTGCTATTCCCCCGGTAATTTCCTCCTCCATGGCTCTCCAATACGAGTCTGCGCCTCCTTCCCCAAGTCACGAGGGACAGGCTCTTTGGGCAGCATCACGAACACAGACACCAGTGCCCAGTGGCAAGCTCTGCATGGGCAACTGCCACCCCAACCACACGTCCAGGGGAGCTGTGGACCCTGAGATGCAGGTGAATCAAACCAGAGCGCAAGACAGCCAAGAGCTGCTCCAGCGCTGGGCCCCAGCTGCAGAGAAACTTATGTTTTGGTACTCTGGAGAGGCTTATGAGGTAATTTGAGTCCGGGTGCCAGTCAGGCACAAATCCATCACCCCAAGGAGCCATTAGTTTTGCGCACACAATGACAACTCCCCATTACGGCCAACTGACCCACATCTTAAGTCTCCCAAGGGCTGGAGTCAACAGGAACATCAAACACCCAAAACTCAGCTAGCAGCTCCTTCCCAGGAGAGGAAGGTCACCACCAACCAAAGAGCATCTACATGTTCATGGCTCCAGAGGTGCCTGAAAGCAAAGGCTGGCCAGGCCTCCCCAGCGACACACCAGGACACAGCCTTATTTCCCATCACAACCTGGATATACTGCTGCTATAAACCTGGAGGTTTTCAGCCTGCAGGACTGATTTCCATGAGAGTGACAGCCCTACTCTCATTGTCTCAGTACTGTCACTACCTTCTCCTAGACAGAGCAGACAGCAGAAACTCAACCAGCAGCTCCTCACGTGGGACTGACAGATATTCTCAACAACAATTAATAAGCCTCCGTCCTTTCTCCAGCGCTTTTCATCAGAGGACTTCAAAGTGCCGGAATGAACTTTGTCTCCACCGCATTCCAGAGCAGGAGCAAACGCGCAGCAACCTCTCTGCCCAGACGGGGAAGCGGAGCCACGGTGCAGGGAGACTTGTCCCCTGCCACCCAAGAAGCTTTACACACAGAGCAAAACAAAAGCCACTCGGATGGGTGAGGGAACTTGTGCTGAGCATCGCCCGGGTCTATTGCTGCTCACTGCCAGGGTCTGGGAGGGACATCAGCATAGGACTTGCCCCTTTTTGCTCCTTCACCTGGCGGCTGCCACCAGGTTTTGGCAACAAGGGCAACCTGGCTGAGTGCACCTTTAGCCTGGCCTGGCATAGCCACCCCAAAACCCCCAGACATACCCGCGTAACACAGGTACTTGCCACGCAACATCTTCTTGCTTTCCCAATAAAGGAGGCTGTTCAGCTCACACGAGCCTTCGACCTCCCAGGTCTTCAGAGGAGGAGGCAGTCGCACTACTCCCAGCCAACTGAGAGGACACGATATGAACTGCTCAAATTAAGATGCCTTGGCTGCATTTCAGTGCCTCCCGTGGTTGGGAAAAGCAGCAATATCTCCACGTACCAGGTTGATACTCACATGGAGTCCATTTTAGGCCACACTTAGCCCTTTTTGCTGCCCAGGGAGTCGTTCGTTCTTCTAGCGGACTGAGCCTTTAACCAGAGAGGCGTATCAGAGGGGATGCTTGCTTTTCTTTTCTCTTGCCTTTTTTCAGGATGGTGCAGGGAAAACATTTCTGCTTTATCACAGACTGCCCCTTCAGCAAGTTTTCACATCACTTAACTCCTCTTCAGATCTGCAGTGCCACACCAGCCCAGGGAGCTCACCAAGGACCATGGCAGCTGGCAAGGCAGGTGCTGCCGGAGAGGCTCGTCCTGCTTCCACAGCATTTTTGGTCCCAAGTCCTTCTCAAGAAGCAAGCGTGGTCAGGCAAGGGGGGCGTCTGGGCTGGGCTTGTAACCACCATTCAATCCCTGTGCCAACCTGCCGAGAAAGTGGCCAACGCACCAGGAACCGCAGACAAACCCCACCAGGACTGCCTTCCTCACCTGCAGGCAGGCAGGCAGTTTTGGAGACCCTTCCACTGACCCCCAGCACCACACCATGGCCTCGAGAGCCGCCCAGGCATTTACCCGCTTTCCAGAAAAGCCTCAAAGCTCCCCAAAATCCTCCCAGCCTGGAGCACTGGGACACTGCATGGACAACGCACCACGAGGCGCCAAATGGTTGACGAATTATGCCAATTAATACTCCCCCGGCATCTCTTGCAGCGGAGAGGTGTTTGGACCTTGGTGGTCTTGGCCCGGGGCCAGCCGAGGTGATTAAATCGCGCCTCCCTCCGCTCTCCCTTTGCAGTTCCAATTGCACGTGAAATTGCTCCTCACCTCCTGGCGCACCCAGCTGCGTCCCGGACGCCCGCACAGGGTTAAAAGCTACCGCCACAAGCCACAGCTCTAGGCTACTGGTCCACAGCCTGAGCTGGTCCACTCAAATGGCCCTGTGTCCTTTGCTTGCTCCTCCAGCAAGCTGTGAGGAGGAGGGGACAGCCGCATCTGGCTTCTCCCTCCTCTGCATCTTCCTTTCACCCAAAATTTGCTGGCGTGGGCAGTGGGACAGGTCTGGGGTCCCTGCTCCGCTCCCCAGGCTGGGGGACCAAGACCCAGGTTCCCCAGGCAGGCAGCGACGCTGCTCCATCCCATGCAGAGGGACAGGCACCTGTCCCCGCTTCGTACCACGCGTTCCCCTCCCAGCAAACAAGACGAAGCAAAAACAAACGCTACAGACCATTATGGCTTCATGCCCAGCGAGGGCTGCAGGACAGGAGGTCACCAGAGGGACCCCAGAGCCACTTTGTTACCCAGGCTGGTGCTCTCCAGGCCAAATGCTCCCAGCAGCACCCACCAGTGGCCCTGAGACATCAAACCTGGGATGCAAAAGGGCCCCAGCTTCCCAATATCCTAGAAAAGCTGATACCCGTCCCCCTTGGCTCCTGCTCTGCTTCTCTGTCCTTGGCAGATACCGGGCACCTCTTGGGGGCTCGGCACAGCCCCCGGTCACCCCAACTCGGGGGGACGGGGGAAGTCACTGGTGGAGGGGCTTGTCCCTCGCTCCCTTCCCACCACCGACACACGCTCCACCATGGCACTAGTCCCACATTAATATGCTCACCACAGCTGAAGCAGCCGACGTAATGAAAAAGCCCAACCACAAGGAGATAATTGTATTACAAAACTATTTTACATCAATGAGAGCCAAGATGAATGGGGTAGGGTGGGTGCTGGGGACAAGCTGCTGTCACTCCAAGTGTCCTGCCACTGTCTGGCCACCTCCAAGGGCTGGACTCCCTGGCTCCAGAGGGCAGGGGATCCCCAAGCCTCCTGTGCCAGGGCTGGGCAAAGCAAGGGTGAGAAATACCAAAGAAAAGCAAAATATGGCCCAGAAGAGCATGGCCTCAGAGTCGGCGGGGGACTGTCAGCATGGCTTTTGGTGCCCCAGCTCTCAGGACAGGCAGCAGCTCACTCTAAATTCACCAGCTCCCAGAGATGGGAGATGGCAGCTTTCGTTGCAAAACTCATCCCGGCTTGAAGGCACAAGCTGGGAGATGGAGAAAGAGCCACCTCGTTTTTAGAACAACACTGTCACACCCACCGCTGTCTGCCACGTGGCCACACAGCGTGGACAAGACCAAGGAAGGGCAAAGGGTGCCAAGATCCACTCCGCAGTGAGGACATAAAAGAGGACATCCCTCCTCCCACCCCAGCAGAAGAGGACCCAGGACCACAGACAAAGTCGTCACCTCCAGTGTGACAACACGTCCAGCCTCAAAGAGAAACCCTAGTTGCAAAGGAAACAGCTTAAAAGGAAAAACAGCTGGAAAAAGGGGAAATCCTAGAACCAAAGGAACCCTTACAACACATGTCCTCCCCCTGCCTCCTCCTTTTGCGCCTTGTTCTCTCTCTCCTTTCCCCGGCCGGGTTTAATTTGACACCTTGAGCTTTGGTAACGAGGTGGGGAGAGAAGAGCCACAGCGGAATTCATTAGGCTGAGCACTGCAGGGCCCGCTCTCGGCGCGCTAATGACATCGGAGGATAGGGAAACGAGACAGCCGCCACGCTGGATGAAATAAACATGAGCACTGTCAGCCCTGACAGCAAAAGGGACAAAATAAGGCAGGTAGAGACCTTTCCCCAGTCTCGCAATGCAAAGCGACAGCTTCCAAAGCTCCCTGCCCATGGATCCTCTCTGCCCTCTGCCTGGGAAAGGAGAGGGTGGCTGAGAAGAAGATGGAAAAGAAAAGTGGTGATTAAACCACCCTTCCCATGATTAAACCACCCTTCCCACGACTAAACCACCCTTCCCACGACTAAACCACCCTTCCCCGGACACTTGCGCTCCTTTGGTCCCCTTGCACAGCAGGAGGAACTCGTGGCACCTCCTTCCAGCCGTCCGGCATGATCCCAATGCTCCCAGAGTGGGGGTTTTGGGGATACTATCTTTGCCTGGGATACACCTCTCCCTCCCCCAAACAGCACAGGGAAGGGGGGAGCAGGGTGAGACAAGCATTGCACAAATCCCCCAGGCTCATCACACCAGTGAACAAGCCAGAAAGGACCAAGCTGCGGTGTGCCACGGGGTTGACGTGCAGCACAGGGCCATGTGTGCAGGCACAGACGGTGCTCCTGGCATGCCGTGGAGCTATACAAACTATACATCATGGTGCTATACATCACAGCTCTGGCACAACTTCTGCCAGCACTCACCACTGTTGATTCTGGAAATAACCCAGGCAGCCAGCAGCGCCTTACTTTGCTCACCTGCAAACCTCCATCCCCAGACCACGAGTGCCCAGGTCCCACTGAGACAGCAACATTTAAAAGGTGATACGCAAGCTGCAAAGGGCAGGAAAACCGCAGGCTCCAGGAGAAAACTATATCTGTCTACATCAGCTCACCAGTTTTGATGCTGGTCTGCAGGGACACGATGCCAGGACGGTCCCAGCCTGCTTCCCTTGGAGGATCTGGGCCTGCAGGAACATCAGGTGATGCTGAGGTACTCCACTGTGTCTAAAATGCAAGATGATGGTTGCAAGGAGCCGGAGCCTGGCTGTCCAGCTACTCCAGCTCAGCCTCTGGCATGGCACAGCCTCTCCTCCATCTCCCAACACCACTTCCAGCACCTCCTCACCCAGCTCCTACATCCCTCTCCTGAAGGTACTCTTCAGAAGGACGAGGCTCTTTGTTATCACAGAGCTCCGCCAAGCCGCACGGGTGACGGAAGGTCAGAGAAGCAGGCACTACTCTCTTGCAGCGCGTCAGAAGAGCCACATGGGCTTTTGAGAAACCAGATCTCAGGGAAGCCGGGGCCACTGAACTGACCTGCTTAGCATTAGTCCTGCCTGATGTCGGGCTGAGCTCAGGGCCCAGCATGGCTCCCCTTCTTGCCTCGCTCTGTCCACTCCACCACTTCTCCAATTCATCAGCCAGTGCAACAGCCAGGTCAGACTTTTCCTTCAACGCCCCTGATGCTTTGCAAGGCGAAATAATTCTCAACCCAAGAGCGACCGGCATCACAAACAGACTTTTCCTTTCCTCCAAAACATTGACCTGCCCCATCTCTGGCAGGGGGTTGGACTACACGATCGCCAGAGGTCCCTTCCAACCCCTACCATTCTGTGATTCTGTGATCCCTCTGCTACGTGAGGGACCTTCCCACGCGCACCAACACACAGCACAAGAGCTCATCTGCTTGATGCCAGGCAGATCACTTGGGTTGACAGACGCTCTCTTCCCATCAGGAATTTGAATTTTCTGCTTGGGTTTGGGGGCAAGTTTTTCTGGCTGGCCAAGGTTTCCAGAAGGCTCTTTTACAGCGTCTTCACTTCAGTGCTTTTAGTGCTCCCAGTTGTTGGCTCTGCTCCCAGGACACAGCAGCATGCAGGAGGGAAGGGCACACAAGGGAAAAAAGGCAAACTTCTGGAGCACAAGAGCCCTGAGCACCACTCCTGTGTCAGCCCCTGGCCTGTACCCAATGAACGTGTCACACGTACACACCTGCCTCAGTTTCCCCACCTATTAAAATAGCCGAATCCTCATCTCCCTTCTCTCCTCCTATTCTGAGCAAAGGATGGCACTCGCTGACAGATGCGCTGCTAGATTTGCTGCCTCTTCACCACCCAGCAAAGAACCCCACACATTGATGGGAATGTGGGACCTATCATATGGTTTAAATGACCCAGGGCTGTTTCCCAAAGTCCACTCAAAGGCCAGGAACACTTCCAGGCTCAGCCATTCACCCTCCACTCCATCCTCTCCTTTTATTCCCTCCCCCGCTCCCTCAAGCATCCCTTGAAAGCGAATGGCAATTGAGTTTGTAAGTCCCTATTCATCAAGGAAATTAATTCCTTATGCATAATTCATTTCTTTTGTCAACTTCCCCCCCCCCCCCTCCAAATGCTCCCAAATGCATCAGGAGTGGAAGCAGCAATGGGAGAATGGGAACACAAGAGGCTGAGGTGGGGAAGAAAAAAGCTTTGCTACAAGCTGACCAGCCCATGCCCGGCACCAGCCCATCACTCCAACCCCTGGCTCACAAGGTGTCCCCTGAGATGAGGAGGGAGGTCACCACAAAGTCTGAGCTACCAAAAAGCAACGACTTTGCTGGTGGGACGGAGAAGACCTATGGCCTGCAAGTTTGTGCTATGTCTACGTTGTTGCCTATGCTTGGAGGTAGTCGAGCTGAGGATGGTCTTGCTGTAATTGAGCAGCCTCTCAAATGACAACTGAGATCCCAAAGAGTGGTCCAAGGCTGGCATGGAGCAGGGGCACCAGGGTGCCCAGAAGACCACAGATGGAGGTAGCTCTGAAATCACAGCACTCTGGTCCCTGAGTGTGGAAGCCTCCCATGAGGCTTTCTGTCCTCACAGCAGGTTATGCCAGTCTTGTTCTGGGCTGGGTGGACATGTCCTTCAACAGTTGTCCTCTCCGGGTCCAGAGCGAGCTATCCAGCCTTCACCATACCTCTTGCCTGTAAGGAGGTAACCACCCGTCTGGGTTATTTATGGAGGAGAGCTCTGGAGCCATGTCAGAACCCTGCTGACTGCAGAAGCTTTGCAGATCCATTTACCTTATTGCAAGCACGAGTCTGGAAGGAGGCCTGGAGGTAACGCTCACACCTTGTCAGCTCTTGGAAGGACAACCCAGGAAGATAAACCCGGTTGCAAGGGGAAGAGTGGGCTGGAGACGAGCCGTGGCTGCACTCGGAGAGGACTCCGAACCCCCAGATCCTCCCAGTGTTCGGATGGGCCCATGCCACCAGCAATGCCCAGTCTCTTATTTCCCTGCAGCTCTCACGGCACGGCAGGAACGGGGAGACTCTCCCTGCCAGCTCTACATTGCTCCTTCTCAAAGCGAGGAAATCCTGGCTCACCCCAGCATCTGCACAGCCCAGCTCAAACACCGGGACACCACTGCTGAAACTCGGACTAGAAGCTCTGGGGCCACATGCAATGCCGTTGCCCCAGCAGAACGCTGCTGGTCCCAGCGGGATCGGGTACAGCAGCAGGTTGGGTAACAGGGCTTGGTTTACCACTGACCTATCGACATTTACACTTGCAGGCAGCTGGTAAACCGCCTACAGATACCTGACCAAAAAAAGACTGTGGCACTTGGCCCATGCTGCTAATCCCCAAACTTGAGGAGAAGTTCACACGCAGCGCTCACACCCACGTACCACCACTTCCCACCCTGCAAGCTGGGAAACCCCATATAAATAAAGCTTAATTGCTGCTACTCCGACACAGCGCACGCAGGCAAAGCGCCTGGTAGCCAAACAAACAGCAAAGCCCAGGGATTTCCCGACTCCTCCGCAGGCCAGACCCTCCAGCCGATGTTCAACCAAAGTCAACACGACCATCGCCTTACCTGCAAACCCAGCATCTTTCACGACCGAATTTCTCCCTCTGCTAGAGAGAGGAAGGCATTCGTATGGCAAAGTTGAATTCGTTTAGGGCTTCTGCGCTTGCGACTCTCAGTGGCGCTAAAGAAAACGGGAAAATTAAGTGATGTGCTGAGATGCCGCTACCACCTCCGACTCTCCGCAGAGGGGACACAGCCCTGGCTACATCCCACCCCAGCCCACAGAGCAAAAGGCAGCGGTTCGTGCTGTTCCCTGTACTAAATTTGGACAGTAACTAACGCCACCTTGTCATGGGGGTACAGAGAGCGTTTGTAACGCCCCATTTAACTGCACTGTACTCCTATCCACAGGCTTCATCAGCATATTTCAGCAGCGCCTTGATGGATGAAGATAGATGGGAGAACATCATCCTTGGTGAAATCACTGTTTTATCAAGGTTAAACCATCCTCACGCTGCACCACCTCCCTTTGTTGCTTCGTTTCCAATCACAAAATTAGCGGCAGATGTAACGCACGTTCGCACGGACCCCACTCCTCCCTCCCCAGCTCAGCTCTCCCTTCTGCAGGGTGGGGAGGGAGGGGAAGCATAGGGAGACCTCTCCCATCTCCATGCCTAAGTCCCTCCATCTCTGTGGGTTCTGGGCACCCAATGAAACCCCAAATCCACACGGATGTCATTAAGTTGTCTCTGTGGCATGAAGGGCCGGTGAAAGCACAGCTACATCATCCATCAGGGCTCGCCAACAGCTCCTGCTAAAGCCAGAGGACCACCAGCCCTTCTCCTTTCACCTTGGCACATCACATCCGCTGGCACTCTTCTGTGGGCTGAGAGCTAAAGCCATGGTGAGCAGAGGACAAGGAAGGAAAGCAGGAGGCAGGGAGGCTTTTGGTGGAGCCAGATGGCCTCACGGTGAAGGTACCAAGGGGAACGAGATGCAGAAGGGCAGCAGCACAATAAATGACCTTTCTCCATTGTGAGCCTGGTTGGATGAGGGTGGGAAAGCCTGGGCAATTCGAGGAAAAGGGCACCAGAGCCAGGGAGGGAGGGGAAAGGCTTTTATCTCCAGGTCAGAAGTTCAACCCCAGCCCAGGTCAGCAGCGGCAGAAAGCTGTTGCCTTCTGACACCTCTCCAGCAGCCAGCTGGGCAGGTTGATGGATATCCCCGCGGCTCCCAGCCCCAGCGCTCCCCATGTCCCCACCTGGCAGGCCGGGCACATCTCCTTCCAGCTCCTCCCAAGAGCCATCCCCTCTAGACTCAGGGGACATGGCCCACAGCAGCTGTGCTGGGCCACCGGGCAGAGCCAGGTCCTCCTGCAAACCCCAGGCACACTTAGGAGCTCTATCAAACCCCTTCCATGGAGCCACTCTGACGAGGAAGGCTTGTCCCCCTGCCCTGTTTTACCAGAAAGGAGAAATACATGGCCTTGAGCACCACCCCTGGTGAATCACCTTGAGTCACCCCATTTTTCCAAGATCAGACATCATACGCTTCCCATGGAAAAGACCTTGTGCAGGGTCAACAAAGCCCCCAACGTGTCTTAGGCAAAATCATCAGACGAGAAGCCCTTGTGACTTGGGAGTGCTCTTCCCGTTGGAAAGCCTAGATCGCAGGCTCCCAAGTCACTTCGACCCAGATTTCAGAGATGTTTCAAGGCTTTCACCCCCTGCCCAGAGGCGAGGCCCCAGGAGAGGACAGCACCTGTTATCCCTGTGGCCTCCAGCCAAGCACTCACTGCAGGAACACGATCCCGGTGGCTTGGGAATATATAAGGACAGACGACCAAGGTGGGCAGCATGCAGCTTTGAAACGGCCTGCAGGACCCCTCGCTCCTAAATACCTTTTAAAAAAATCTGTATCCCCTTTATAGCACTCTTTTGTCTCCACAGGGCACTATTAAGTTACAAGAATATCTCTGGGCTGGGGGCCAGCTGCCATGTTGTGTGGTCCCCATTAAACACAGACGGGTCGGACTGCCTCCTGCGGGGAGACCTGCTCCAGCCGTGGCTCTGCATCCCCGTTCTAAAAAAGTCAGCCTTGGCAACTAGGCTTTCTACCTAGCCCATCGCTCGCTGCCTACATGTTGCATAGGCCCCCCCCTCGGCACCTTTCAACCAAGGCTCAACAGCGTTTTGCACCGAAAAAAGAAAAGGGTTAAGATGGCATGCAAGATCATCGGCTTTACAGTTGGGGAAACTGAGGCACGGGCAACCCTGAGGGGCCAGCGCAGGCTCATAAAATGCAGCACTGGCCAGCCCGATTCCTGTGTAGCCGCCCCTCTCCCCTCTGCCCTGGCTCCTCCCGCACATCCTTTGGACCAGCTCCAGACACAGCTAGCCCAGCGGGTCAGGTCCATGGGGGCTGCCAGCCCTCCCCTCCTCCTCCTCCTCCTCCTCCTCCAGCGGGATCTCTCCTTTGCTCTTTCACTAGCAGGGAAAAGCATCCCTGATATGCAGCTGAGCAGCCAACTGACCCTGGCAGGCTGCGACCCAGGAGAAGGTCACTTATCGAGTCCTGCTGCGAGATCTGCTGCCTCCAAATTCACCCCGGCTGCCGGGGGGGAGCTGACGCCCTTGGGGGGCTGCGGGTAGGTGAGCGCACACAGACACCCACGGACTTTCCAAGCGAGGCGGCTGGTTTCACATCCCAGCTCCTTCAGGGCCGCTTCCCCACGCAGCAGGAGCAGGGCAAGCCTTGCCCCGGCTCCCCCCGTGTCCTGCCCGCTCCCCCCATCCCCTTCTTGGGGCAGGCAGCTCTCCAGTTTGCCGATACCATCACAACAAGCCCCGTGGAGCAGGAGCTCGGACGAGATGCTCGCAGGGACGTTTCCTCCGAGCTCAGTGTGCAGCGGTTGGCTCAAGCTGCAAAGCACCGCAGTTTATAGCCCTTATAAAAACATTTATATAGAAACTGCCTGTTCCTATGCATATAAGGCCAATGCCTTCAGACTTGGGTAGGCACCAACACCATATTCAGGCGCGGGGAATAACCCGGCTTCCCAGTGAGCCGAGCACATCCAAAGCTGGACAGAACCCAGCCAGCATCTCCGAAAACCTCTTCAAGAGCTATATATGGATTTTGGAGCCCAGTCCCGGTTTGCACTGGGAGAAGAGGCCAGGAGGGTTGTGTTGACCAGCACTCGAGACACAGCTACAGAAACACGTTACCAAAAGCCAAAGAAAGGGTTTACAGCGATAAAAAGAAAAGCAAAAGGTGGAGGTTTCCTTCACTTCACCCCATCCCTAGTGCAGAGAGGTAAATGAGAGCACAGATTAAACCGATGCAGCTTATGCTAGATCCTCAAACAAAACAAAAGCAACACTTTCTGCAGTATAAATATGTCATTAAAAAGCACAGCTCTCGGTAACAGTACTGCAGCAGCAGACGTTCACAGCAGCCCAGATCTCGCTTAACGTGAGACATCCAGGTTGGAAAACGCTCAGCACCTGAACCTTTCAGTTTTGCAAGGATCCCAATCCACGCCCGGTAGACAGGACCAGCTCCCTTTCACCCATTTCATACTAGTTGCCTCCGAATCTCCTTGGGTATCCCACCAGGGGGAGCGGAACACCTTCTCTCAGTTGCTACTTCATATGCTACCTCCAAGGAGATGCCTTCTTCCTCAGTTTCCCCAGGACCCAAACAAAGCACTCCCTCCCATGGCCATCCCGGCCCGGCACACAGCTATCCCTATGGCAAACTTGCCCCCGCCTCCCAGTAGCAACCAGTTTGTTCCAGACCCATGCAGCTTTCATTAAGATCTCACAGACTATACTCGCCCCAAACTTCTCCACCAGCCCTGACCTGGGCTGTCCTCTGCCACAGAGGTGGCAGCACGTCAACCAGGGTGCAGTTGGTCATCTGTCAAAAGCAAGGACGCTCTGCAAAGCTTTGCTCTCTCAGGGGCCCATCCACTTCCAAGACTCAGGGACATTTGAACTTCGGTTCCTGGAGACAATTAGGAGAAATAAATCTGGTTGCTTTAGCCCCAGCACTGCAAGGGGAACGATTTTCCCTAGTGCTAATGGAGGTGCTTTTCCTTACATATATATCAGCTGAGATGATGTCCAGGCGGAACATTAAATTAGCCAGCCTCTATTAATGACCGCACTTCTATAGCTCTTCCCATCTTCCAAGCGCTTTACAAACAGCATTAATTCCTGCGCATGTTATCTCCTTTCCAAAAACCTCCCTGAAGAGCTGGCAATGCCCCACAGCCTGGAGCGGCCTTGGAGTGAGTGGTCCCCACCCAGCCTCATGGTCGCCCGCGAGCATCCAGGCTCAAGACCATTGTTTGGAGCTGGAGCGGGAGCCCGGCTAATTTACGAGGCATCAAAAGGGCCAGGACTCCCCAGCGAGGTCTGTCCCCGGCCCCCGTCTCCCACAGGCTGGGACTTACTGTTGTCCTCCCACCCCCGAGGGCTGCTGGCACTCCAACTTCACCACCCCTGCCTCGCCTCTCTCCCCGGCCGGAGAATTTCTCCCACCATTAAAATTAACAAGGTGGGTTGGCAGAGACGAGCTCTCTACAAAAGCCCCTCCTTGTTCCTGGAGTTTGGGGTTGTTTTTAAATTGAGTCGCAGTCCTGTAAATGCAAAGTTATACCAAGCATCATTTACTTTACTGCTGAGGGATGAGGGGCAGGGAGGGAAGCAGGGCGCTCCCCTCCCGGCACGCCGTAAAGCGCCCGGCGCGCACAGGCACGCAGACGCTGCCTGCAGTTCTCCTCTGCTCCGGTCCGGCAGTGCTCCCCGTGCCAAGAGCTACAGCCTGGAAAATGCCACTCGTGCTAAAGTGCCCGCATTAATCAAATCTTCATTCACACCAGCAAAGAGAGAGAGAGAGAGAGGGAAAGGGAGAGAGAGATCCCACCGGCTCCCCGAGCCCAGCCTGCGGTCCACCCAGGCTGGGAAGAAGCGTGCTCCGGTACTTTGCCAGCCGGCAGCCTCCACAGGATGCGCCAGGGCAGCAGAAAAGGGCAGTGAAAGCCTCCGTGTCACAGCTTTCACAGACCTAAGCGTTCCCAGGAAGAAAGGAGAAATTACAACTTTCCAAACTAGATTTAGCAACGTGGGTGAAAAGGGCAGAAGAGGGCCACGGGATTCCTAGCAAAATCACCAAGCTGTGCTTTGACCTGAGACACCGACAACACCTTCCTAACTGGATACCATCACTGGGACCACCAATCCATCATCCACAGCGTGCTACGGAGACAAACTTAGCGATAGCGATGGGACCCCCAGGGGCAAGGAACCCATGAAAGCGATCACTTGACTTGGGGCTACCCCCGACACCATCCAAATATAGGGCAACCTTGGCTACTTAGCCACGGTGGGCTGGAGCAGAACGGACGCTAACCACATTAGTACCAACCTCGCCCTGGGAGACCCAACGCTAGGCTGGCCCCTGACACCCCAAGTCAGCAGGGTGGAATGGGCGGGCAGACACATACGGACTGACTTGGAAAACAACACTGCAACAGGAGCATCCTTGGAGGTTATTCTTCTAACCTGTTCTTGGACGTTCATCACAAAGGTGAGTCTACCACCTCCCCAGGTGGACTTACACTTGCACACGCAACCTGAAGAAGAGCTTGCTTGAATGTCACGTTAGCTACTACTTCTTACCTGGCTTTTGGTCTTATATTTACTCCTTCGGTCCGTGAAGCAAGAGGATGTTTGCTGTCCTCTCTGGGCTAAAGAGAGCAAGAACCACCTTGATTTTAGACTGTCCCAGAGCCTGACTCCCACGTGCTCCCACCTAGCAGAGTGTAAGACAAAGTCTTGTCCAGGCTTACACAGTTACCTGTGGCACCGGAAAAAAGTCAAATATAGATCACCCAAACCCCAGGTGAGTGCTCTGCCAGGGGAAAAAGCACTGAACACCATGTGCAAAAATGGGAAGGTGGAAGAGGGATTCCCTTCCCTCCCATTTTAAAAACCCAAGGTTGGCAGGACAGGAACAGCTCTTCAAACTGCACCGAGCTGGGCACAGCAGCATCATGACCTTCACTGGTTTTCCGCTCATCGGAGAGGAAATGAACACAACGTGCTCCAGTTTCTTCCACTCCTCTGCCTTTTTCTGTTCCCCGCAGACCCTCTGGACAAGCAGACATGCTCAAAGGGAAAGTCAGCTGGAGTGCAGCCCTACCAAGATCTTAAGCCAGACCTTAGATTAGACCTGTCCCTTCCCTTCTCTGAAGGTATGGCAGGAAACGGCACCCTGGCCATGAGAAATGACCTGTGAATCTTAGGAAAACCCTGCCGCCCTGCGCATGCCAGACGCTCACGGCTTTAGCATCCCTGCACAAGAAATGGGAAGACGCACCACCTTCCCACCATAAACAGCTGGTTTCAGCCCTTCTCCCCTCCACACTGTTATGGGCTGTAGGGCACAGGGCAGCACCACAAGGCAGGGCAAGGTCTCCTGCAGGCTTTGGTTACCGAGCAGTCTGGAGTCCAAGCCGCAACAACAGCGGCAGGTGGTGCTCAACAGCCCATCCCCTCCAAAGCCATTGCCTCCCAGCTCCATGGCAAGCCAGCCGAGACGGCCACAAACATTCCCAAGCAAGGCGCACCACGACACCTCCGCTCAGCACTCCGAGGTGAGAGGAGGGAGAAGGAGAGTCTATCCAAAGCCACTTTTCAACCAGCCTTAATAAGTTAATGCAGGAATCTTCCCAAAGAGTCTGGCTATAGGAGACGCTGGTCTCCACTGAATCAAGATCTGTTATGTTGTAATATAATAGATGTAAATTAAAACAGAAAATCTATCATGCCTCTAATGTAGCCTGATAGCTGAGCGTGTGGATCCGTACAAGCAGAAGCACAGAGAGGAAGGGTGATATATGGCGAAGCTGGATGGAGGGTGAAAAGCGTGGCGAGACGAGCCGGAGAATGGTGCAGCCCGCTCTACGCTCCTCAGACCCAAGGGCAAGAGAGGAATAAATGTTGATTAGTGTTGATTTTGTCCGACGAACGCTTGTCGAGTGACAGTTGGACTAAGCTGCTCTGAAAGAGAAGCATTAATCTTGGTCTGGTTTAAGTAGAGTATATTAATTTGTGTCATTTTTACTAAGTCGCACTGAGAAAGGCTTCTTACTGCTTTGCATCTGACTGCTTTGGTGGTTTAGCCTACTTTTTTTTTTTTTTTTTTCCTCCCTTTTTCCCTCCTTCCCCCTTTTAAACAGATACGGCGGCAGCAGCAACATATTCAAATAGCTCAGCAGGAGAGCGGGGGACCAAACGCTTCGCTCCTGGATTAAGAAAATAAACTCCCAGGGTGTTGGCATAGCAACAGCATTTCAGATGAACTGCTATATATTCCGTGATTAATAAATTAACATTTTTTTCATATGGTTGTTCCTCCTTTTCTTTCCCTCCTTCCGACGGCAGGAAGGAGAGGGGAGGGGGTGAGCAGTGCACAGGGGAGGCCGGCGCCAATGTCCCCGAGAGCCGAGGACGGGGCTTTGCCCAAGCAGGGTGGCGGGGTCTCCTTCCCTCTCCGTGTGCCCAGCCGCAGCACAGAGCTTTCTGCACCCTAGAGAGCCGCAGGAATACGATGGGGACGCGACGTCCCATGTGTTGGGGCCAAGGAGAAATGGGTCTCGTGTGGATGGGGATGACGATGCGACGCAGCCCAGGGGGCAGGCGCAGGGGTCGGGGTGCCGGCAGCCCCGCCACAGGCAGGGCTGGAGGTGCTGCTGGTGCTGGGATGAGGCCGGTTTCAACTCCCCGTTTCAGGGCTGAATAGCCCCGGCCGGCCAAGGAGCGTGCACACTCTCACCGTGGAGGAATGAAGCAGTGGCAGGCGTTGCCCGCGCTGCCGGTCCTGGTTCCGTTACGGTCCATTCCTGCTCTCGGTGGGACCTGAGGGCTTCATGAGCTATGCCCCTCGCTGGCAGATGGGTCCTTTTGCAGCCGCTTTCTCCTCTCCGCTGCCTGCCTTCTTTTTTCCTTTTACTTACTTTTATGGAAAAGGGACTAGAGGGAGAAGCTAGAGAAAACACCATGAATTAAGAGCAAAAGACTGCAAAGTTCCCCAGAGCAAACTGCATGCACAGAGTTAATTTTCCATGGCTGGAGCAGGTAACGAGAGCTCCCGCAAGCCTTTCTGAACATAACCGGGCGATCCCATTCTCTAGGAACAAGAAACCAGAGCCTCCCCGAGGAGCACCGGTGAGTGACTGACCCAAATTCAAACACTTTCTTCCTCCTGCCAGGGCTGGCAAAGTGACCGGTACTGAACCGTATCCGCCTTCAGGCCCTTGCTGCGCTGCACCGCTAAGAGAACACGGGATGGAGAAAACCAACAATTCAGGATTCATTATAGTCTCCCCCAAAATAAAAAGGAGTGGGGATAAGCTGAGCTGGGAGAGCTTTGCCAGGAGGGCAGGCTCCCGGCGGGGTAAAGGCTGGTGGGGCGAGCCGTGCCGTGTTTTCAAACACTCACACCAGGTGTGTGTGGTGGTTTAGCCCCAGCCGGCAACAAAGAACCACACGGTCTTTCGCTCACTCCCCGGCTCCGCGGCGGGATGGGGGGAGAATTAGGAAGAAAAAGGCAAAACTCGTGGGTTGAGATAAAGGCAGTTTAACAGAACAGCAAAGGAAAGGGGAAAACAATGACAGTAATACCAAAAAGGGAATATACAAAACACAATTAATGTACAACCGCTCACCGATGGGAACCTGGAAAAGCCCCAGACCGCTCCGGAGCGGTGATTCCTGCCCGCCCCACCCCAGCTCTGTGTCATGATATCAAATGGTATAGAATGACCCTTTGGCTACTTTGGGTCAGCAGTCAGGGCTGTGTCCCGTGCCAGCTCCTTGTGAGCATTAATCCTGTCCCTGCCGGAATCAGGACACCAGGCGCTCTGCACGCCATGGGATCACCATGCTGAGAAGGCTCAAGCTTGGTCTCTATGTGACTCCCACTGAATTCAAGAGGTTTTGGTGTGGGTTTTTTGTTTGTTTGTTTTTTTAAATCATAGCATAACACCTCTTGCATCTGCAAATATGCCCTGAACACCCCCATCACCCATGCTGCTTGCTCTTTGGCACTATAGTAATCGTCCCCCGGCTCCACCACCCTTTGCTTCAGGCACCAACCAAAGTTGAAACATTTCCTCTTCTTACCAAAATCTGAATTTGTCTAAGTTTCGTTAAAGCGTGAAATCATTTTGATGAGGCTCAAGTTACAGCCACCTCAAGCCGCACGTGCACGCAGGCACGCTGTAGGCACGCACTCGGCACACCTCTGTGTGAGAATAAAGATCCTGAAGAAGAGCCAACATTTTTAAAAGCATTTCAACTGTTCGAGACCCACGTCTGCTTTTCAAACCTGGCTAGGAATGAGGCTTCTCGTCTTATCCCAAGAGCAAGACTCGGGCAATCCAGGAATGTTACCAAAGGGGTTTAAACGCAAGCCAGACCGGCAGTTCTGTGCTCGCTGCCCTGCGCGCAGCTGCAGGCATGAAAAACAAAAGCTCCTCCACCACCAGTAGGAATGCCCTGCTTTAAGCCCGCTGCTGATCCCTCCCAATATCTTCTGAGGTCTCAACAACCCCCCCCCACCACCTCTTTCACAGCATCACCCCTCCGACCGTGCAAAGCCCCAGCAAAAGCTGTGCCATCGTGCCAGGTCCCTCCACGCTCTCTATACCACGGTAGCGTACAGCAGGGTCTCCATCCATGCCTCCACGGCACCCTGTCACCCACGGAGACCTTCCTCTGCTGCTGGCAATCCTAAAGAAATGGAAACCTTTAAAAACTGGAGCCATCGGGGAGAGGGAGGCAGAGCAGGGCCCCACAGCACTTTCCTCTGCTCATTATTGCTGCTGCTGGGGACGGCGGGCGAGCAGCACCGCGCCGTGTCCTCCCCTTAACGTTATCTTACACTCTGAAGCACAAAGGACTACTTAGAAAACCCTCGCTGGTGTCATGCTGTTTCTCAATGACTTTTCTTATGGATCCTGGAGGACAAGCCATATCAAAGCGTCTCCACAGCTGCATACAGAGAGCTGAGGTAACCTAAGCCTTTTATTTAAGCAACTGCCAGCCTCTAGCCCAGCACTGGTAGTTTTTAGGAGGAAGATGGAAGCGAGCAAGAGCCCGTGGTGACAGCGGATGTTTAGCACCAAACTTCAGGGGTGTCTTTGGATATTGGCACATTCTTCATCTAGTCCTGTTTGAAAACACATCCCGACTTGCAACACGTTTATTAAACGCACCAACAATCAGTCTACAAGTAAGGACCGAGTCACAAATCAAAAATGTGCAGAGCCTGGGATTTATCTACACCCCTGAAGGTGGGAACGTTCCTCATCCCTCCCAAACACCATCCATGAGAGCCCACATGGAGTCACTGCAGCATCAACGCTACCCAGTCCTTCACTAACGCCTTCCATTTAACCCACGAGCTTTTAGAATAAATCAATCCATCAAAACCCTGCGTCCCGGCGTCAGCCCCTTCGCTCACGAGGAGAGGGCGAGACCTCGGCAGGCAAAGCGCACACACATGTCACGGCTCGTTTTCCCAGGCCTGAATTGAGGGAGCCAGGGTCAGCATGGGAAGAGGTGCAGCCCCCGCTTTCCAAGGTGTATGGCCCAGGAGAGAGAAAACGGGGCACTGCTTGGCCATAAAGGCCCGGAGCCACAACTTAGGTGTTTTTCCAGCGGTCTAAAATGGTACAGAAAAGATCCTGTTGGCCCTACCTTGTCATCCGAATGCTGCCACGTGCAGAGGTTGTGTCTCTCCAGCAAAGAGCCTTGTCCACTTCAGGTGCTATGTCACACTGGTCCTTTAAAGGATTAGTCCTTAAATGGATCTGCTGGACCAGACGGTTCTCAGCATCCCCATCAGGTGCAGCATCAAGTACGAGACCCTCTCTTAAAAATTTAAGTGGTCAACCAGCCAAGAATGGGAGGGGGAAACCCTCAAAGAAATTAAAAAGAAAACAAAAACAAAAACAAAAAAAAAAGAAGAAAACAAACCAACAGAACAGCCTCCTGGAATTTGTCCACGATGATCTGCACAAGGTTATTCTGCTTCCCTCAATTTCCCCAGTTTAAAATGAACCCTTCAAACAATCGGGAGCTAAAATAGAAGAGGAGGTACGTAAAATAGTGCCAACCACACAGCGTGCTGCAACATCCCTCCAGCCCCTTATACAGCTTTTGCCCCCTGCAGTATAATCCCCAGGAATGCTATTTAGACCCTGTTTCTGGCCTCACTTTCCAATTCATCCCTCGTCCATCCTGAATTACAGCACCCAGTTCCTAGTCCGGGGACAGCTCTGTGTTATCCATTTGGTAGTTCCTCACCATCTGCCACCCACACCCCTCACCAGTTCATCCAGGGAGAAGCAATGTGGCAATGCTTCCTCCCTGAACTTGGCAAGAGAGACCCAAGTCTTTTGGAAAAAAATTCTTTAATCGCCCCCAAAATCAAGGGGAAAGCCTGAATTCAAACTCAGACCCCAAACCCTCAGATTTGGGATCAAGAATCCCAAATAGAGGGCCAACCGACTCATCATGAATTCCATGCCGCTCAAAAATCCCAATCCAGAAGCTCGGCCCTGGACCACGTCCACCCCGCATACCCAGTTTAGGGGTGTCTCCCATTTGCTGGGCTCACCATCAAGCTACCCTCATTGTGCTTGCGCGGCTCCGTTAACCTGCGCTCAGAGAGACCTGCTCTCCGTAATTTGCAGCCAAGACCACAAGAGAGAAGCCTGGAAGAAGTCTTCTGCTGCGATTCCTCTTTCGCATTTACAAAAGATCCCCTGAAACTCCGGTGCTGTGCAAAGGAGCGGTACAAATAGCTGAAACTACATTCATCTAACGAGCTTCCACTCAGCATCCTGGAGCCGCTCGTTCATTTATTTTCTTAAGTTTCTCTCGATCCAGGTGTTTCCTACCACGTGCTAGCACCTAGCGTCCCCTCGGAAAGTGGCTGCTGGTGGGTCGCCTGGTCTGGCACGGAAATTAATGAGGCTCCACCACGAAGGGACAATTTCTCTCCGTAACTCCTTAGCTCCGATCCCATACATCTGGAGTTCCTGAAACTCCCTGTATTTCACCAGTATCGTTGCATTAATAAGATGTCTGGAGACACATGCCATACCCAGTTAGGAAAAGGAACTAAGATCTCTCCTGCTCTATCAAGTGTGGCCTCTGCAGCCCAGAAAGCCCACTGCTACCCTTTTTGCCAAACCACACTGCAAATAACACATCTAATTTGCTCTCCGCTGCGCTCCTTAGGTCTTTTGCAACATTACTGATTTCCAAGAGCTTTCCTCCCACTGAATCTTTCCGGTTTGGATCGTGACGGTAGTATTTTGCAATTCCTTCCTCGCACATTCATGAAGCGTTGCTGTTTGCCACTAAAAAGCCGCTTGCTGGGCTCTACCCCAAAGGCAGCTGCGTTTCAATGGTCGGGAAGCTAATAATATACATTACCACACGGGTAGGCAGGGAGAGACGTGCACTGATGTTTACATCTTCCCTACGCAACCAAAGCGCAAGGCGGACAGGTTTTTTCGGAGCAGAATTTGGAGACTAGAGGGAAGCGCGTGAGACGATCACGCCACGGGAGCGAGCGGCAGCGCGCCACCGGCACCCTGGCTCCCGATCGATAGGCCATCTGTAATAGAAGATCAATCGCTTCCATTTTGCAAGGTGTTAAGTGTGACGGGAATTGAATTAAGGCCGAGACCATAAGAGCAGCTATAAGTTATGCCTTTCTCCTTCCCCCCTTTTTTTCCCTTTTAAGAAACAAACCCATAAAGCGGTACTTTTTTTTTTTTTTCCTTTCCTCTTCCCTGCCCCCTCCCTTTCCCCTTTAAGATTTTCAATTAGGTGAGTGGAAGGACGAATGGTGCAGATACATTTTGTTCAAGTTCTAAGTGCTTTTGAAACCCCCTGTCAAAGCATTTAGTAACGCAAGATTTAAGATGCCCAATTAATTTTTCCCCAACAAGGAGCCAAAAGTAGATGCAGGAGGAGGTTAAAAGCTAAGTGTTTAATTAATATTAAATTTATATGATTCTTTATCACTGAAAGCATTGTAAAATTGAAAAAGCAGTTAATTTTATGATCACTGTGTATTCCTCTGCTTTGATCTTTGATCCGTGGAATGAAATCGCGGAGTGTAAAGATTCTCCTGCTTTATGATACCTGTCTCGCGGCAGGGATGCTGGGTGAGGTGAGCTCATCCGAGCCCCAGCACAAACCGGGCAGGGTGGTAGCCGGGCACGAAGCCCACACGCTGCCCGGGGCTTGGGGGTGCACAGTTCGCAATCGCCCCCCCAACTCCCTCCCCCAAGGGGAACTTTGTGCCATTTGGCCGAGGACGGCATGAAACTCTTCTGTACGCCACCGCTGCCTCGTCGCCGATTCCTGGCCTCCCCCGTGCCTATCTGCCAGCGAGACAAAGAGCTATTATGCAGAACGGATTGCACTGGAAAGAAAAAAAAACAGGGGGGAATAATTTCTGCAGGGTTTGGTTTGTTTTTTTTTTAATGTGTTTTGTTTTTTTTTTTAATATATTTTTAAATCCCACTGGGAGCCTCATTATAATTTAGTTATTAGCGGGGGGGGGGGGGGGGGGGGGGGGAACCAAATAAGTAAAAGAAATTTAACGTCTTAAAAAAAAAAAAAAACCCAAACAAAAAAACATTTAAAGGGAGGAGAAAAATCAACAGGATGAAACTTCTCCAAGCTTCAAAGCAGTCGCAAATTCCCGATTCAAACATTTCAGGCAGACCCACTGGCAGTGAGGTGCCTTGGGGTCAGCTCCCCATCACAGATCCATGGCTGCTCCCGGTCGGAACAGGCAGGGTCCCCCTGACCACAGATGCCCACGCAGCCCAGACGGACACCCGGGATGGGAGCACGTCTCCACACCAAGCAGGACCATCTGATCCCACTTCCCTCACCCAGCCCTCCACTTAGAAACCCTCGGAAAGGCCACGTACATCTTCCCCTGTCCCTTCAATTCAGTGCCTCCTTCCCTCAGAGAGGGTTCATGCGTATATTCATATGATAAAAAAGTGAGAGTTTAAATGGGAATTTAATCTTATTAAAGTCTTGATTTTAGGGCAGGTACATAAGTCATGCGTATGAAGAGGCACAAAGTAATGAAACGGTGCAGCTCTCGGGATACAGCTGGGAAAACTGGGAAGTCATTAAGGATGGACAAAAATTAGGCTTGATATCAAGAAATAAGATCTAATAATTGGCACTGCTTCATAAGCAATGGGAATTAATACTGTTAACCCTTTGCCCCCACTCTTCAACTTATTTTCAGTTGCTGTCAGAGAAGGACAGTCACCTCATCCCCACGTGAGAGGTTCCAACACAGCAGCAACACAAGTTGCCCCAGGTCATGCAGCAGCGATGGGAGTAGAGCCTGAAAGAAAACCCAGGTTTCTTCTCTCCCATGGGATGCCAGAAGAAGGCTCCTCTTCTAATAAGCAGAAGAGATGCCAGACACACAAAGAACCAGTCTATAACCTCAGGCGGTCTGAAACGGGATGGATAACAACCACCCTGCTGCTGTTAGCAGGTTATCTTTGCTCCTATCCATGACACGGGAAGCACAAGATGCAGATTTGTGTTTTTCACATCCTCACTGGATGGCCATGGAGTCCAATCATCAGAGATGCCGGGAACCAAATCACACCCTCCAGCTGGCACGTCTTCAAGCCCATGTCCAGCCTGTTTTTTTAAGGCTCAAACTACCCTTGGCCCAGCTAATACAGGAGGTCAGATTTCCAAACACTCAGCCCTGGCCTCGAACCAGGCAACCAGCTCTCAAGCCTTGTACAAAGCACGTCAACCAAAAAAGCCTGAGCAGTATCTGCAATTGTCCATGGGGGAGGTATCTACAGCCAGACTGCTCTCTCCACTGTCCAGAGAAGAAAAACAGGTACCAAGGAGCCCACCTCCTGCTAGTCTTCACATCTAAGGTGGTGCTTTCAGGATCTGCTTGACAGAAGTCCTGGATGAGGACTTCTCCCGTGGATGAGAAGTCATGCATGCTCAAGCACGGCTGCGGATCTATCTTGGGAAGAGCTGCCACTAAGCGAGATGTTCAGGGGACACAGACAGCTCAAAAGAGACCTGGTGCTGCTCTGACAACTCCTCTGCCTCCTCCCAAGCGGTGGAGAACAGCAGGTCCACCACAGCTCTGGCCGTACGCAGCACAGCCTCCTTGCGCAGACGGACCGACCGTATTTTATACATATGCGCGCAGATATCGACAGATGGAGAGAGAAAATTACTGTGCCCATAAAGTGAAGCTTTGGTCACGTCAGTTCAAGCAGCAGAATAGAAAATTTAGAGCCAAAAAACCAGCTTGTGTCAGTCAGGCTGACGAGCGCAGGCGCCAAAAAACACACCCTTTAGCATGGGGAGGCGAGACGCAAGCACACACATGCACGCAGAGACCCCGCTTCTCTTCATCTATTCTCAGCAACTGTTTGTCTGAGGCCACATGCAACTGGATTTGTCAAGCCCCCTTTTAACAACTTCTTGTCACAGTCCATTACCAAATTGCATATAGTTATATATTCCACTAATTAGGCTTCTAAAATATCATTAACATGTCTCTTGATCATTAGCATAACGTATGAGGCGTCCTCGTTAGGCACGACTCGAGTTTGTTAACGCGGTAATGAAAGGCACGGGGCTGGTACTGCAGGAGCCGTGCAGAGATAGGAGGCTGGGAACATCAAAAGCAGCAGTGCCAGGCTTGAAAAAAATAACAACAAGATCAGCAAGAGGCAGGGGCAGAAGCCAATCGCTGGGAAACCAGGGTGATGTGGAAGGTGGAACAAGCATCCGCAGGCAGGCAGATACTTCACATACACCGCGCGTCTCCCCCGGACTAAAATAACATTCCCATGATCTGGGTAGAGCACAGGTCAGAGATGAGTCAGGATCACAGACCTGAACGTATCGTCATCGGAGTCTGGATAAAATGGCAGTGATGGCCAGGGTCCACATGAGACTTCAGCCCCGAGCCCCACGGCACAGATCTGTGTCCCCATTTGAACCCTTCCTGTCTGGTTGACGCCAAGACACCCCTCACACCTACCTGGGCCAGCCCTGCTCCACACAAGGACACCCTGCACCCAAAGCCCAGTGCAACACACACACATGTTCCTCCCTCCTCCGAAACCAACGTCGAGCGCTCCCTCAAGATAAAACTGGCCCGATGCAATGCCAGGCACCACCCTCACCCAGCCAGCTACGCAACATTGAGCAACCACCCCAGTTAAACCGACGATGAAAAACCACCACCCACCAGGCATTACCCAGCAGGAGATCAAGGGTGTTAAGAGACAGCAGCCTGGGACGGTGCAACGACTTGGGACCTCGATCAGGAATGTAAGAGAAAGGTCTGAAAGGTCTCCGGTACCCAAATGCAACCCCCAGACAGCATTACTTGCGTATGTGCTTCAATGCATCCAGGGCTGGGATGGGGGGGTGAAGGATGTGAATTAATAGTCAAAGGTTTGACCAGGACAGATGCTTCCCTGCCCAAGCCAGCTCATGTATCAGTGGTTACCACCGTTGCTATAAATAAGCGGGGACTTTTTTTTTTTTTTTTTTTCCCTTTGAGCGAATAACTCAATAAGTCACCGCATGAAAGATATTGTAAATAGCTCCAGCAGAGTGCAAGTCAGGGCTGCTTCCAATTAGCTTTCACTTACGCTCCCCCTGCCTGCGCCAAGTTTGCCGAGTTTGTTCCCAACACGCCGCTCGCTGTCTGGGGAGAGGTGGGGAGCGAACCCCGCTGCAATCCAGGCCACCGCTCCTCCACGTTAGAAATGATCTTTTCGTTAAGGCTGCGAGGACGTCAAAGCCAGTGAAAACAACCCACGTACGCAGTTATCTTTGTCCAGATGTTAATGCAAAGGCGGGGAGGGGGGAGGAAACAACCCAGAGCTTTTCTTCAGCTGCTGAAAGCGAACACCACCACCACCGCAGCATAAAACAAGCTCGGCGAAGGCAGCCCAGGGGCTTTATACACACACATCTAAAGAGACGCCCCTAAGAAACGGGTACGACGTATCCTCGTGGGTGACACCACCGCCAAAACAACCGGGGGGAAGATGGATGATTTTTTGCGACTCTTCATCAAAAAATTCCTCTTCCATGAGATAAAGGCGGCGTTAAGACTCTTTCCCAGTTTTTTACTCATTCATACACACAACCTTTGTGTCCCGCACATGCCTGTGCCTTCGCACAGCAGCTGGTCCCGATACCAGAGGAGCATCACGGCCAGGAAACTATCAGCAGGAAGATAAAATACAGGGTAGAAGAGTGTGGGATCGGTTGGTAGCCTACAGGAACAAGAATCCTGGGGAAGGGGCTTAATTCCCCACCACCCCTACCTGGGAAAGGCTCTGGGAAAGTCACGGGGTGCCCGCGCCTCACCTTTTGCCAGCAGGATGGTGATACAGGTGCCAAACCTGAGCCAGGAGACGAAGGGGGAGCAGGGAACCAAGACCTGCTTATCGCACCATCGGTTTAGCCAAACCTCCCTTCTTAAGTCACCACGCAACCAGGTCCCACCCTCACCCAAGCATTTGGCAAGGAGGTCAGCAACACCCCAGAGCAGGACCAGGAGGTCTCCCTAACCAAGCAGATGTATTCGTTCAGAGCCGAGCAGCCTCCCTTCCCTGCCACCCCAACCATAACACTGCACTGAAATATGGACACTGGAAAGCGTCCACTGTTTTGGGGAGAGGGGTTACGGCAGCCAGCGCAGCACACATCGCTTTTGTTTGCTTCCTGCCTTTCAAGCCAAAAGCAACAATCGCAAAAAAGAAAAGCCACTAACACTTGATAAAGCTTTTCAATTTGAAAGGGGTCAGGAAAAAGTTCCAGGAAAGGGAAGAGAAACAACCTTCTTTAAACCCTTTAATGTGGTGAGAATCAGCTCTCGCAGCCTACAGGTTTATATTTTTCCCCTGTAGTTTTTCAACCATCTTTACCCACCCCTCGTCACGCTCCTTCTTCTTCCCACTCCCTCCTGTACTCCCAAATGGTGGCAGCGCTCTATTAAAACGGCCAGAGAGGAACCTCTCCCCTCCCCGTGCAGGAGGGCGCTGGGTTGACCTCTCCACATCTGGACATGGCTGCAACCTCCGGCTTTCCACAGCAAATGCCGGCAGCACAGTGACCTTCCTGGAAACACGGTCCCCCTGACCTCCCTTCTCCGACCCACCCATCTCCTGTCCCTCCGCTCAACTCCACCACCCTCCACGCTGTCCATGCTGGGGACTCGGCAGTATCTCATGAGGGGTGCAGCTCCTCCAAACAGAGCCTTGACAGCTCTCATGGGACCAAATCCAGGGCACATTTGCTTGGGAAATTGAAGGGGGGTCAGAAAGAAGAGGAGGAGAACCTAGACTGCAAACCAAACAGACTTAACTAACTAAAGCAAACAGCCTCAACAGCAACAAATCTGTTCAAATCCTAGACCCACGTCCTCAAATCCACTTTTGATCACCTGGAGAGTGCTTGCCACTGCAGAATGCCTTTGCCCAGCACATCTATTGTGCAACCAGCCAGGAGGGATTACAGACCCATCAACATCTCTACCGGTGCAGTGGAAAAGCCTTGGTGGATCTTCTTCCTTCTTGTGCTACCATAAGTCCACCAGAGTCAAGAGGCTGAGTGAAACACTGTCTTCCACAGCCATACCAACATGCCTCAGCCTTCCCCAGCCAGTCCAGCACAAGGTGGTCCATTCTCTGGCTTTTCCAAGCCACACACAGGCCAAACCAGATGGCCACTGATACCACATCATGTCCCTTCCCCGTGCAGGTCCAGCACTCTACACGTTCCAGCTTTCCCGCAGCTCACACAGACACATTTCTTCATGGGAGCTGCCTCTCCCAAAATACCAACAATTTTAACACACTGATGCATTGCTGGAAGACCACAGTGATGCTCCTGTGGAATGGGAGACCCCATCCCAACAGGGCCTACAACCAACCACCCCATCCACTTGGGATGGTTTTTCCAAACATCCTCCCACCCAGACTGCAGCCACCCAAGGCAACCAACCCGGACCTCCTCACGCCTTGGACCGTTTCGCCTGGAAAAAGCATGACAGAAAGCAGATACCAATGGTTAAGCTGCAAACTGTGACTCAGGGCAGTCACAACACCAACAAACAGAAGGGCTCACGCCAGTGGCATCACTTGCTCCCAGCCAGAGCTTTTCTTTATAGGACATAAAAAGGTTTCCCATGCGCATCACCATCACCAAATCCGACTTTGCAGCTCCCCCAGCAGCAAGCCTACTGATTTTTTGCCCTCTTTGCTGGGCGAGCACGGAGACCCCCATCCTCACCCCCTGGCCACGCTGGGGGGCATCTCGTCGATAAAGCCTCACGCGTGCAGTGAGATGTGAGCCTCCCTGCTGCCCGCAATCAACTTCATTTGTTTATTTTTATTCAAGCAAAACTTCAGCCTGGCTGGGCTGGGGGGGAGGCTGAGAGGGGGACAAACCCCTGGAAAGCCAGGCTGCGCGTTGGTCTCCAAATGGACTGAAACTGGGGATGGGAGGAGGGGCCGGCTCTCCTTTCCAAAGAGCTTTCAATAGGAAACAGATGTTGAGGGCCCGAGCACTGAAAGCAGGGTCTGCAGCGGGCTTCCCTGGCTCAACGCTCCCAACAGAATCCGTTTTAATTAAAATATTTCAGTTCAAGCACGAGGCGAGGGGTAGGGGGAGCGGGCAAGGGTCTGGGGGTGATGCGCTCATTACCTCTGCGCGGGCAGCGGGGTTTGTGGCAGGGCTGGAAAGGGTGCGGGGGCGCGTAGGGTAGGGTCGGAGACCCCATCCTGTACCCCCAGCCCAGGCTCCCTCCCTCCAGCAGGGCTCGACATAAATTCTGCTGACTTCGAGTGAAAAATTGCCTCGTTTCGGTACCGAAAAAATAACATTACATCATGTAGGCTGTGTCAGGTTCTATCAATGCCCCCTTCCCACCCACCCCCAAAAGCGAGGGGGATGTAACCCAACACTATGAAAACACCAGCCCGGAGAAGAAAAGGGGCCTTTGTCGTGGACCGTCAGCTCCCTGCTCCTGCCTGAGGTGAAGAAAGATCTCTGAAAACGTTAGGGTGGGAGGTACAGACTCCAGACACATCCCCCCCCACAGCCCCTTTGCTTCCCCATCCCCACCTTCTAAACCCCTGCTTCTCCCTTACTTGAAAACTTCTGCTATTCCTAGGATCCAGAGCTCCCTTCTCCCCCAGATCCCTTGGGAAAAGGCAGCCCCATGGCAAAAAACTGGGTGCCAGGAAGCCTGAAAGCTCAGCCATAGGATCACTAAAGCCCGACTTTCAGCCTGGATGAGTCAGTAACGTCCTCCAGGTGAGGATCCATCCTGGATTTCTTCCCAAGGACACCCGACTCTCTTGCAGGAGGGGATGTGGAGCACAGGGTGCGTGGACACCCACACCCAGCTCCAGGAAGGAGAAAAAGGGGAAGGCCAGGACCCGAACAGCAAGGAGGGGAGGTGGCAGGGGCTCTGCCAAGCCATGGCCACCCAAGGGAGCCCACACGCCCCACCAGAGCAGAGGCAGAGCGTCTGCCCACCCCATGGGGACAGGCATGAGCCGATGATGAGAGGGAAGGAAACCAGGGCCCGCAGGATCTGAGAACCGGCATCAACAATGCACCACGTTACAGTCCTCCAGGCCATGGGTTCAGCAGGGCCAGGTACAGGCTGCAGGGCTCTCCCGCGGCTGCTCAGGGAATGCTGTGCCGGGCAGTTGGGAGGCAGGCTGTGCCACTTGCCCATCAGCCAGGGAACAGGCCCTAACTCGCTTTCTTTACCGGGAGAGAAGAGCTACGTGAGCCTGAGGCCCCACAGGCTCCCAGGTTGAGTGTGTGCAAGTGGGAATGAAGGGGGTGCAAAGGCAGCAAACCCCCCCCCCCCGCCCCAGACCACTCAGGGTGGAGGGTTGCTTTCCGCATCCCTGCTGGGATCGTGCTTTGCTCCGCCACAAGATGGGGGAACAGGGGCATGCGCCCCAGCAAAGCTCGCCTTGCTGAAATCACGCTCGTGAGCGAGCCCACGGCCGAGGGAAAAGTAGCTGCCGCGGGCAGCACAGCACCAGGCCATGCGCGGGTCGAGAGGAGAGGGAGGAGAACACCCAGCTTGCCCCAGGGCCCTCGGCTCTCAAATGTATTTTCTCATTAACGTGTAATACGGTTTTATTGTCTCAAACAATGTCTGTTTTCGATCAGTTCCTTTATCCCAGACACTGCCGCGCGGAGAGACCAAGGAGGCCAGATGGTTCGTGTTGCAGGAGTCTTCCCGCTCTTCCCCACCCGCCCCCTAATTCCTTACAAATTCCTGGAATGCCTGCGCCCCTGAAAACCAGCCCCGGGCAGGGCAGAGGCAGGCATCGGCTTCCAGAAGAGGGGCTGGGGACCCTCCCCAGCCTCCCCTCCTCGCCACCAGCAGCTTGCACAGGGCAGGTCGCCGGTGGCAAGCGGCTGTTGTCTCCTCCACAGGGTCACCAGCGAGCAGTTCGCAACCAAAGCCGGAGATCCACAGGCCCCCCTCTTCCTCCACCCATGGCAGGGGGTTTCCTTTGCTGAAGGAGGGATGCACAGACCCCAAAATCCCCCCATCCCAGCCCCAAAGGCACGGCCAGCACCAGGGCTGCAGGCAGCGGGGAGAACGTCTGCCCATAATCCCCACCACGCGCCCACGGCCACCAGGCCCCCACCGCACTGCTCCCAGCTCCAGCTTTCACCCACGCCTCTCAGCGTTAATCCCCGTGCCGGCAGCTGGACGCAGAGGTTCGCTGAGCTCTTCCCAAAATCCAGGGGCCGATCCAAGCCTCGGCCGAATCAAAGGCAAGGCTCCCGCTGACTTCAAGCGGCCTGCCTCCCCCCCACCGCCAGGCTACCCAGACAGGCAGCTTGGCTGGTGGTTCCAGCCCACCCTGAAAGATGTCTCAGAGGTCCGGCAAGGCTCACGCCCCTCCTGCCATCCTCCCAGCACCCTTGCGAGCACCTTCCTTGCAAAAGGAGGGAGCCCACCGGCTCTGGGAAGGAGCACAACCCAACAGCAGGGGGGGAAAATAAGGGATGCCGAAAGCAATTGTTCAGCCTGGAAGAAGGCCAGGAGACTAGTGTTCACACCCTTAAACTCGGGAAAAACGCCACGAGAGCACAGATAATCCCATCTGGGGGGGGAAAAAAAAAAAAAAAAAAAAAAAAAAAAAGATGGCACCTTCTCCAGGGCCCTCAAGCACTGCATGGCACAGCCACATTGTGGGTCATCCCAAACCAGCCACTGGCTACAGGGCCCCACAGTCTCTCCGATCCTGCAGACCTTGTCCTGTCTCCCAGGAGCTCCGTACAAGCCGCGTTTTCCCCCCCCATTCCCGCTCTGCAGCAGTCACTGCCCAGGCAAAGTCTCCACTGAGGAAGGGCCGGAGGGGATGCCCACCCGGCAGCAACCTGGGGCCAGGAGCCACTCGCCAGGGTTTGGCTGATAAAAGCGTCACATGGGCTCCTCAAAGACCTGCCGAGCAGACGGGTATCTGCTCCCAATTCGACTGAATTTCCATGAGGATGACACAAGACAGCCCCACTGCCAAGTTTCCACAGCTCTTCCAAAGAGGAGGGATGCCAGAGCCTGAGAGGCACCTCCAAAATCTCACTCACACATGCAGCAAGGAGAACACCTCCTTTTTTTTTTTCCTCCATCGCTTTTTTTTTTTTCCCCCCTGAGCCGCTCGGCTCGTTTTAGCAAGCAAACCTGCCTCCACCCGGAGAAACACCAGAGCTCACAGTCCTGACAAGTTCTGAGCGGTGAGGGTGGGGGGGGAAAGAAAAAAAGTAAGGGGGTGGAAGGTTTATAGCGGGAAGATTTATACCTGTAGGATCATGCTGTCTCTTCCAACACCCTTCCTACACCTTGCCCACAAGTACTGCGATGGAAGAAGCTGTTCTTGCCCTGTCGTGGTCAGATGCTCAAGAGGGAAAGCAGCTGAAGGGGTCTGACATGTTTGGTTTCCACTCAAGCAGCCCAGATGCAGAAGAAAAGCTGTTACAGGCCAGAACCGAGAGGTCTGGGGAGTCTTCAGACCCTGGGCCTGAAATAGCCGGGAAAGGGGATAAGTACCTGATGTGCTTGGCACAGTGGAACAAGGGGGCTGGAAATAAGTGCTGGCGGGGGGCGTGCAAGCATTTTTGGTGATTTTGCACTCCGTCGCAGAGAAAATATCACCTGCCACCTTTTGGCATTCCCAGCGCTCCACTTTGGCTCCATCCAGCAAGAAAAAAAACACAGCAGGAAAGAGCAAGCGAGCTGAAACCTGATCCCCTGAAAGGCCGCACTCGGTGTCTGGCTTTTCTTACCGGCTCGGCCGACCTGTACGTGCCAGCCTGGGAAGGCGTAATGGTTCCACCGACAGAACTTCATTAACTTTTTATACACTTGGCCGCTAATTTATAATCATTAGCGGACAAACAGCCAACAATTACACAAGCAGCACGTTAAGAAGAGAGGGAGAGAGCTTGAAGGAGCAGCGATGGAAACGTGCTCGTGGTCAGGAGGGAGCGGGGACGGCGTGTCCCCTGTCCCAGGGCTGGCATGTGACAGGGGCGACCTCTCCGAAGATTTACTGGCACGCCATTTCGTCAGCTGTAATTAAGGCACTGGGCAGCAGAAAGGCAAAAGGCGCAGGTGAGTGTGGGGAGGGGAGACATCTCACAAGCCCTCTTGTTTCCAACACAAAAACCAGAAAGAAACGGGAAGAGGAGGAGCGTGCATATTCCACGTTTCCAACTCCTGGGGCAGGCACGGCCCCTGTTTGGAGAAGAATGGGAAACTGTACACACAAACACCACAAAATCCATCCCGATTTAATGAAACCTTCAAACGTAGGTCACGTAACCCCAGAGCCTTTCCACGCACGAGCTCTCCTTCTGCTGCAGGCAGGAGAGGTAGGAGATGGTGTTGGAATGCACAGTCCTGGCACCCTGGATGAGAAATGCCTGTCAATACCCAAATCCTGAGGATGCAGCCACCTTGAGGATGGAGATGTGAAAGTGGCGAAAGGTTTCGAACACCTCTGAGATCAGCGGTCTCTGTTTCCCAGAAAAAAACCTCAAAACTAATTCCACCAGCGCTCCTCTCCCGCTCAATATCCCACCCAGTCCCTGCCAGTAAAGGTGTGTGACCACCCAGCCAGACCCTCGCTGCACAACGCGAGGCCGCAGGCAGAGGACAACAGGCAACAACCCTTCTCAGCAACAACCTGAGCTGTTTTAATCGATCGAAGAGCCATAAGATCTGCAGATATAGACGTCCCTGCCACGCAGGCAGGCCAGCAAGGAAGCGGAGCGACCTGCCCAGCGTCACTCAACAACGCGTTGTGCCCAGAAACTAAACCTACACCTCTTCTGGCTCCCGCGCAAGGGCTGAGCCTGCTCTCCCGCCCCGCACCAGCCAGTCTTTTTCCGAGACGTAAGCTTCCTGCCAAACAGGTCTAATGAACACCGCCACGCGCTTCGGGCATCTCCGAGCAGCCAGCGCAGCTCAGCAAAGCACCCACTGCCTCCCCTCGTGAGAGAGGAAATCTCCTTCCCAAAAATCCGCACAGGGAAAAAGAGCAGCACCCGTCGAGAAAGGCAAATGAAGCGGGTGGCTGGCCAGGACTCACCCAGCTCCCCTCCGGAGCAGGAGGGGGAGGTTGCAGCGAGCAGCGCAGCCCGCTCGCGGGACCCGCCATGCCTTACAAGCCACGGCTTGCCAAGCACGCAGAGGGCAGGTAGGCAGAGCCCGGCGCTCCGGGCGCACAATCCCGGGCGTGCTCGCAGCTGGAAAAAGCCCTCGCAAACCCTCCAGCTCCACCCGCTCCCCGCGGCAGAGGCGTGCGGAAAGGCTCACAAGCCACTTTTGCTCACAGCGGGGCCTTTCCCCTTCCACCCTGAGTTTTGCAAACAGCAAAGCGCAGGTGTGATGCGTGCAAGGCTCTTCATCACATCAAGTTCAGGCCAGAAGGATGAAACGCCTCTGAGTTTATTGGGGACTCAACCCAAATTTCTTGTGTGACAAGCTCCATTTCCTCTGCAGCTTCTTAAAAACCATCCAGCATCCACACAGGAAAAAAAACAAAACTTCTCCACCTAGAAGTGCAGCTCTCAAGGCAACTCATGGGATCACACGGTAAAGGTAAGTTAGATATACATTCAGACCACTCGTGCTGGCTGGGATAGCCCTGCAACTCCACCCGCCTGCAAGATCACGGTGCCCACCTCCACGGAGACGAGCTTTTAAGAGAACCTCTACCTGATCTGCTAAAAACATGGAGCACGTCGTTTAGATTGTTTTCCTGCGGCTGTTCAATACGCGTAATGGCACAAAACCCTCCGTCCATGCATCCAAGAAAACCTGGGGGGGGGGGGAACCTACACATGATACACCATCCCGCATCTTAAATGGGGTAATGCTGTGATTGTGCAACCACAGATCAAATGGCGGGATACGCAGGGGGAGAAGTGGAAGCTGTTCCTGCAAACTTCCCTTTGGCGTTCCTGCCTTTGAGTAACTTCCAAACAGAATTGCCCAAATATACCTGTTCTTTCAGGATTTTTATATATTTTTTTTTTTTTAAACAGCACCACTTGAGAACTGGATTTTTCATTAAGACATTTGCAACATAAAACTGATGTCAAATTTCAGAGAAACACTTTTAATAAAAAAGGCAAAGGCTTAATTTCAAAAATGTAAATATGAGACGTTTCCATCTTTTTTACGCTTCCCAAAAGCAAAGCAAGAGAGTCCTCTTTACTGAAACATCTTGGGAAATCGAGCTGCACAAATTTGTACAACATTTCTGTCAACCCAAATACACATTATTATTTCTTTTCCTCCTCGAGACCTTTTAATTTAGAGGTGGGGGGGAAAGAGACCGTATCTTGCCTACAGATGTGAAGAAGATGCCAATCCCTCTTCAAGCCCACGAGCAACAACCAGTCCGTACCCCACCTCGCAGGGATGCAGTGTGGCATCCGCAATGGGCGAGAGGGAAGAGGGAGCATCTCCCACCGGACCCAGGTCACCATCCGGTCCGGGGGCTCTGCAGCAGCGGCACAGGCAGGACGCAGGCACCAAACCTTGTGCAGGAATTGAGTATTGCCCTCGTGAGCCCTCTGCCCCCCCAGCCGCTGCCTTGCCCGCACCACCCAGGTCCCAGAAAAGCAGATGGAGGGCAGGAAGGCTTCATGATGGGGTGGCACTGAGCTGGTAGGAAGTGCCAACAATCCAGGGAATTACCACACAGGAAAAAGCAGCCAGGCTCCAAAGGGGAGAAGGAAAGAGTTACTACAACCACCTACTAAGTCCAGGTAGGCTCACAAGCAAGAGACCGCAATGTTTTTGGGGAGAAATGCAGAGGTATCTGGGCTCATCCAGCCCTAGGGACGCCTGCACAGGTTGTGGGGTGAGCACAGGGACCGCCAGTGCTCCTGGCGCAGGACCCTCACCACCCCAAGCACGGAGGGGACACGGTGAGCTGTGCGAAGGGAGTGCAGCAGCATCCTTTGCGTCGCTAAAGCATCAGCAGCATCGCGTTGCGTCTGGGGGGCTCTCCTGGAGGGGCCTTCGCACAGAGCCAGAGCTGCTCCCCCCCCGGCACATTTGGGAACGCTCCTCTTTGGGTTTCGGTGCTCCATTATCCAAAGACCCCAGCAAACGAGGCAAGACCAGCAGCAGCATGACTTGACTCAATGCCCCCCTGCAAAGGGGCCAGTCCCATCCACCTCTGGTTTCCCAGCAAGCCGCAGGAAAGGGATGGCGGGGGGGGGGGGGGGGGAGCTGGCAGAGAGCACCCCCCTGTCACAGCCAGCCCCACACAAACCTCATCCAAAGCCTTCCCCAGGGAGCAGGGGCTGCACAGCCAGCACCCCTGTGCGCAAACCCCCTCCCCACTGCCCCCTTCCCCTCTCCCTCCCCCTAAACTCGCTCTCGGGCCCCATCCTCCCAAACAATCTCGCCGCGGGCTGCTTTTGTAAGCCTACAGCCCCAAAAGAAAAATGATGGGTTTGAACTCTTAACCCCGCCCCAGAAAAAGGCTGGAATTAAAAGGGGTTTATGACTAAGTATGCAGATGGGAATACTGTAATAACAACAGGCGAAATGTTTGCCCAGCAATTCTGGGCTGGTTTCGGAGGGAGGGAGGGAGAGCGGGAGGGAGGGAGGGAGGGAGAGCGGGGACAGGGCGGCTTCTGGCCGGAGGATGACGGCACGGAGAAGGAATTCGGCGGCTGGGAAGGAAGGGAGGTTGCTGATAAATGCTGGGGCAGAGGCAGGGAGGGGGGCCGGGACCCGAATGCCGCATCGCTGGCACTTCAGGGAGGCTGGCTGCGGCGCTGCGGGTTTCTGGATGGCTGACAAAGGCACTGCCATGGAGGAGGCAAGCAGGGGTAGGGGGAGATGGCAGGAGAGCTCGGCTCTGGGTCCAGCTCAGCACGGATCACGCGTCTTGTGGGACACTGCTGTGCTCAATGAGGCTGGGACGTGCAATAGGGCATGTATCAAGGCAAATGGCAAAGCTCCCCCGCACCCCAAATGCCTTCTGATGGTGGGGATGTACACACAGACTCCTGCCAAGGAGGGACCCCACAACCACAAACAAGTGGCTGACTTTTACCAGCCCTGGGACTTCAGCTCTGCTGTAAAATGTCAGTGCCTAAGTCACCTGGGAGGGCATTTTCAGGACATCAGCTTCCCCTTTTAGCAACAGGCTGCACCCAGACCTCAGCCGCCGTCCCAGAGGCATGCACCCTGCTGCCCACTTAACCCTCCTGCAAGCGGGGAGAGCACTGCTTCTCCACCACCCAGCCCCGCACAAGGCTGCTCCCACTCCCTCGGCACCCAGGACTCCCCTCTCCCCCGGGGACCAGCCAGATGAGGCACCTCAACAGCTCCCCATCACACAACAAGGAGCCACCCCAATGCCGCTCGGCAGAGCCCCAAAACACCCCCCTGCCACAATACCAAACTGGGCTGTCCCCAGGCACCCAGTCCATAGGAGAGGTTTGTTCCATAGCCCACCGGGGATGCAAGTCCCTGATCATATCAAACCAGGACCTTCCTGTTCTCTTAAGATCTCCACAAGGTACCTGCAAACTTAATACAAGACGCAAACCACTCACACACATCATCACACATGGCTTGGCAGCCACAGGCCAGAGAGCCAAGTCATCACGACCCGCGGGAGAGAAATTCACATGTGGCACACGGAAACAAGCCACAAAAACACAGACCTCCCCGAGCCCCCAGAGGAGCCACAATACCAAACCGTTTCTGAGCCATGCTCCTACCGCAAGCACAGGGACCTTCCCCCCACGTTCACTGGGCACAGCCCGGCCTGACGCAGCCCTTTGCCAAACCGAGCACCTCACAGGGCTCCGAGGTTTGGATGGGAACACGCCCCAGCCGCTTCCCTGCAGGGGTGAGGAAGTAAAGCCATGGGCAAAAAAATTCACGGCACGACTGGCAAGCCAGGAACTCCAGGAGACATCCCACTTTGCAACGCGGGGGCTTTCCAAGCGTGTCTCACACCCGCCTTTGCTCAACAGGGACCTCAGGGTGTGCAGCATCCATGCATGGAGTTTTGACTATGGTCACCTCCTGCTGACCCACTGCATTTACCAGAGATAGGGAGCGCTGGAAGGAGCCTGTGGATAGTAAAAAGTCTCTCTCATTGCCACAATCCTCCTCCAGGTCTGACCTGCTGCATTTATGAACAGAAACGCAGCAGCCCTACAGCAACCAGGCAAGAGGACCCCAAAAACTACCTCCTACAGCACCCAGTACTGCTGCTACCAGCAACACAGCACAGGAGACAGGGGAAAAACAAAGCCACCAAGCTGCTCCTCTTAAGCAAGGAGATCTCTATTTTGCCTCCGAGACCAAATGTCTCTGTAAAGACCACCTGCGGGGTCAGGAAGGACGGTCACAAGCAAAGGGAGCGTGCATTGCAAAGGGTGACAGGGGAGACGCAGGCTCCGGTCCCTTCCAGCACCGCACGCTGCAGCGGCCTGCGGCGGACACACGCTGCACAAATGCACAGCTCCCTTCACGGCCGCTGCTCCGCGATGGCACGGCGGTGAGAGCTGACACGCCAGGAAGAACTCGGATCAGGTAATGGAGGGTGTAGGAGACTCGTGAGATGATTCCTGTGAGTCAGACGAGCTGGCCAGGGCCCAGATCAGCAAGCTCTGCAAAATCAGCACACAAAAGAGGGCAAAACCTGGACCTCCCCCAGCCCCTTCCTGCCGCCTCCGAGACGGCCCTACAAGCGGCCCTGGCATCGGGCTTGATGAGAGTGGCCAGAGCCACGTGGAACCCTACAGCCAGGGCTGGGGACGGGGACTCAGCCTGCCATGCCTTGGGGCGAGCTGGTCGCTCCCTGCTCAGTACTGGGACTCGCTGAGCAATTTGGTTTCTCCTCTGCCAACAGAGAAGATAACATTGCTTTTGCTCATTTAAGCCATGCGCAGTCTCTCTCCACGCGCAAACCAAACACAAGAGATCCTCCTCTCACCCACAGCTTCCAGGGCGCTTCCCAAGATTTAAGGGCCAAATGTTAACGCTCCTTTTGCAAGTCCTTTTCGGAGAGCAGTGTTTCTCCTCCCCGCCTAATCACATACCCATGCCTCAACAGCCAGGCACAGAGCTGCTCTACAGAAGGGATATTCACATCTCCCTGCCAACAGGGTGGCCCTGAGCAGGGGAAGCCCCCAACCCTGCCTCGCACCACATCCCTGGAGCTTGCTCCAGAGGCTTTAACAGATAGCACATTACGGGAGGCTGCAGCCACCGGCCTGCATCAGGAGGATCCCCTTCGGAGACCAAGGGGAAGGCTTTCCAGAGACAGACGCGAGGCATTTGGTCACAAAAAGATCCAGAAGAAGAAACGAAGCAGAGCCCTGGCGCAGCACGTCTCTGCAGGATCACAGCACCTCTTGAGGAGCAGCCCCGAGCGAAGGGTCACCATAGATTTTGTGGGAACTTTCTCTCCCTGGAGGCTTGAGAGCCTTTCCTTCTAACCCCTGCCAAACTCGGTGCTACAGCCAACCCAGCTTTCATAAAAGCCCCCACAAAATCCCTGCCATGAGGTGCTGCCATCCTTTCCTCATCTGGGACTTCCAGACGTTCCAGTTGTCATTATTTTTCATTAAAAAAGGGGAAAGAAGGTGAATGGCTGGGAGGACATCTGGAAGAGGGATAAATACCCATCAGGAGTCATCCCAATTCTGACAGCTGAATGAGTTAGACAAGTGCTAACAAACAAACAGGCTAAATTGCTCCTTTCTCTTCCTGACAGGCTGAACCAAGTCTCCTGAGCATCTATGAACGCCAGCTCGGGAAACTGTCCCTTCCCAGCTTTTGGTTGGAGCGAGAAGCCCAACCCGAGCGGCTGCCCAGCCAAACCAGCCTGCACATGCTGCCCACAGGCACAGGGAGGCCCCCGACATTAAACCCCACTCCCCCCGCACCCCCACGGGGGTACCAGCCACCACCCAGAGGGGAGCCCTGAAGCCGGGCGACGTGGAAGACCAAGCCACCTTTCTTGATGAGACAGAAGACCAAGTCAGGGCAATGCAGCCCTTTATAAACGGATGGGGACCGGGTCCGTGCACCCCCTCTTCCCTACGGCAAAGGCTCCTGTTGCAGCAGAGAGGCGATGCAGGCAGACCAGCAGCCTCCATCCCTCTCATCCCTGCCGGCCCATAGCCCCTTCCTTCCCCTGCTCCCGACGGCAGGCACACCCAGTGCTAAACACTGAGCCTAACTCCATCCGGTCCTTCTTCCCTACGTCTATTGTCGCTAAAAATTTATCCGGTTTCTGCCAAAAAAAAAAAAAAAAAAAAAAAATGCTGTACCTCCCCTTTGTCCTTCAAAGTTAAAGCAGCTCTGCTCTTTACCCAGGGAGGGGGAGAAGAGTTTAAACATGATTCCCCCATCTACCCAGCACTGCTCCACTCCTCCTCCTCCTCCTCCAAGGACTTTCACACAGCCCTGTCCCGTCAGCATGTCTGTGGCATTTGATTCCTGTCTGTCACTAAGTGATGAGGACAAAGGGTGAGGAGTCAGGAAAAGGTCTGAGCTACTTTGTTCATCGGCTGGATACGAACTTTGGATGAACTCCGTGGGGAAAGAGAAAAGGCGCATGGAGCGGGACGCACCGTGCATAGCGCTCTCTCTCCTTCTCGCCTCCAAAAAAAAAAAAAAAAAAAAAAAAAAACACCAAGAAAAAAAAGGGAGGCTTGAACAAGGGGAAGGGGTGGGAGGGAAATGGAGAGGAGAGGAGAGCATTCCCCATCCCCATGGCGGCAGGCAGTCCTGAGAGCTCCCTGCTCCGAGGAGACAGAAGGATATTCAAACCGCCTTCCCAGGAGGCATGTTCAATAAAGCAGGATGCCAACGCAGCCTTTTCTCAAACAAATCTGTTAGCAGCGGGCCAGGGGCCAGCCACAAGGGCTTGCTTTTTAAAGCAACCAAATGGGAATTTCCTAATAAAATAAAATTTTAAAAAAAGCCCCGCCGTGGCATGGTTAAAGGGAAGCTTGCTGGCAGCAATGAGAATTATCCTACACACAGACCTCTCTGGAAGCATGGGAAGATGAAATACAGTGCAGGATGGGGCGCTTTGGGATGCATCTAGGGCCAGGGAGCTGTAGCACCCATGTGCTCCCCGGCACCCACCGGCACAAGCGGGGGAGATGACCGCCCACAGTGCGGTTACATACCGGGGTGAAGGTTTACAACCATGATTTTCTGCTGTGCTGAACAAGGGAAGAGGCTCACCCTGTGCTGCAACGGAGGCAATTTCCCTTGCGCCGACCTCAGGGACCTGGAAAAGCCACCACACGGCACCGCTCACGCTCATCTCCTTTGCTTCGCTCTGCTTTTCAGAGCAAAGCCAAACCAGTTTGCAACTGGAAAGCCCTGTGGTAGTCTTGCAGACACTAATTGAACCAGCCCCTCCTGGGCAGCAAATCCACCACAAACTTTCTCTCGAATGGCTCTTGCCAAGCAGCTAAGATGCCCGCACTGGGATGGGACACAGCCTCCATTGAGGATTATCGGCAAAGCTTACACACAAGATGTGCCAAGCCACACAGGAAAATGATTACAATTGTACACGCAATTCTGTAGTTTTCAAAGAGACCCATTGAGCGCTGGAGGTGAAGGATGCCCCAGACAAGCCATCCCATCACCCTGCACCAGCCTCACCCACTGAACATGAGACGGGACCCACAGTCCCACAAGCTGGCTGGGAACACGGTAAAAGTCTCCTTTTTTTAAGTCTCCGTCTGAGGGACAAGCAGTTGGAAATCCAAGGGTCATACTGGAGGCTGTTCACCACCAGCAAAGTGGGTGAACTTACTCTCCAGGATGGGAATCCTACATTAAAAAAAAAAAAATTAAGTGGGTTACAAAACCCAGGAGAACACCTGAAAGCAATCCACTAGACCACGCCAGAGGTTATCCAGGACCCCTTGTCTCTCTACTAGGCACCACCAAACAGAAACACAACCCTGTATGAGAAAGCTGTGCCTGGGACACAACAGCCCTACACGCTGCAGCAGCCCAGCCACAGAAGGCACTGGTGAGATATCTCCAACTGAGCAAAGAGCACCAGGCAGGGCACACGCTCTCCTTCAGGGTGGGAGAAACTTTCTCTCTTGCGTGGCGCCCAGCACAGGAGGACTGAGAGCTGCAGAGATGGTCACAGGAACCAGTAATCCCAGCTCCAGTCTGCCCTCTCTGCTTGGGAAGATGATTACTCACCACCAGGATTCTTGGAACTGGAAGCGATCAGAAGCTCGACTTCATTGACCCACAGCTACCTATGGCCCCAGCCCTCCCAAAATCCACCTGCTACGCACCAAAACAATGACCAGGGGAAAAAAAAAAGCAGGAGGAACGGGAAGGAAGCACAGTTCTGCAGGGAAACAACCCGTCCATGACAGCTGGCAAGGTAGGGTCCTCCCCTGCAGCCACCAGCCACCACCACGTCCCAGAGGAGCACACATCAGGATATAACTCAAGCATCTCGGAGGCATTGCCCAAGACCTCTGATGGAGAAACTCCAGCTTCCTCCAAGTACAGCCAGTCCCTGGGGACTGCCTCGAAAGTACACAGCAGAGCGTGCCAGGACAAATCGACTCCGCAGAGAAAACCTCAGCCCATTTGGAGAGGTTTGTTCCACCACTCATTCCAGAAAGTCCAAAAAGTTCCTCTGGTGGTGGGGGGAACCCACCCCCAGCAGCCCAGCCAAGGCAGTCCGGCTCGAAGCGACAAGCTCCCGACAGGGAGAACCAGACAGAAGGAGAAGCGAAAAAAATGGACAAGATGTCGGCTGGATCGGCTAGTTATCCCATTTGCAAAAGGTGGGAGCTGAGGGAGGAAATGCTGGTGCTGCTTGACAAGTAAGTGGAACAGAGGGAAAGAGAGGGGGCTGGGGGAAGAGAAGGTAAAAGAAAACAAATCTGCTTTATTGTTGCCTGAAACCCAAGGAGACTGATTAAAGCAAACAGCCCCCCTGCCCCTTCCAAAGGGTTGTCTCGTCTGCTTCCTAAATCTGATTCCCATTTGTCTCTATATGGTTCTCATTTGTTCTTCATTTAGGTCTCCTCCACGCTCCTCACTGAGCCTAAGAGAGCCCTCCGGAGAGCTGCAGGGACGGGCTTCCCCCAGGACCCAGCGAGGGCAACCGTTGACCAGGGTCAGACCCAGCACCAGTGCCTGCACAGAGGCAGGAGATGCGGCAAGAGAAAGGCAGCAGGCTGCTGACTACAGGCAATGGGCAAGAGGCCAAGGAGATCCTTGGAAAGAGCTGCCCAAGGGAGGACAGCATCACTACCCAAGGGTGCTGATGGGAGCCTGGCCACCTCTGGCGTAGTAGACGCAGCATACCCAAAGGGTGAAGCAAGAGGAAAAAAAAAAAAAAAAAAAAAAAAAAAGGAAAAAAAAAAAAGCAAAAGGGACCAGGAAAAGGGGATACAGCATGAGCAGAGACCCACCGCACCAGCGGTTTCCCTTTTCAACAGCAGACGGCCTTCTGATTAAACAGGAGCTTAAAAATTACTGTAATGGAGCTCCTTTCAAACACAAACCACAGGGACCTCTCCTAATTGCGCAGTTCCTTTCTCAAGCACAGCCTACGTATGATGATGAAGCAGGTCCATCCACCACCCTTGCCCGTAGCTGCGTGCCTCGGCACGCAGGACCAGCACACTCCACCAGCCATGCCCGCAGCTCCCGACGGGGTGTTGGGGCTGGAAGCACCATGCTGTCACAGCCCTCCCGGCACTCACCTTCTGCCCTGGCCCCCGGCTTTTAGCTCCCCGAGCACCCAGCCAGCTGGGCACGCTGCCTTTGCCGAAGGACGTTTCCAAGGCCTAACCAAACATGGCAGAAAAAGGGAAACAAAAATCTCTCCTTCCACCCACGTGGACTTTGCCACCTGCCTCAGGAGCATGGAAGAACTGGGAACCTCCCCTACCACCACCCTTTGCTGTGTCTTATCTCCTTCCATGTTGCTTGTGGGTTTTTCCACAGCAAACAATCCCCATTTGCCCTTGGGATAGTCTCCCTAAACCTCCATCCATGCCGTCGTGCAGCTGCTGCACGTGTTGTCCTGCCCCGAAGGGTCAGCACCCCACGGCTCTCCAGACCTGGATGCAGCAGAGCCTTTTCTAAGGAGAAATCCCACCTCAGGCTGCACGCCTCCCCAGGCATGCACTGCAAACCTAGCCGAATGGAAATTTAGCACCCTTTGCCACAATAAAACCCAACCAAGCACCCGCTGCCCACACCTGGCTGCCCAACCAACCCATCCACCACAAGACGAAACCCAGCAAGGCCTGAGCTCTCCACAGCCAGAGCCAACCCTGCACCCACCCAACATCAGAGCAGGGTCCAGATGGTTGCACAGGTTCCATCATGCTACAAAACATCATTTTTCCCCTCCTGCTTGCTGCCTAGGTAGAGGACACAGTACCCACCAGCTGCTCTCTCTGCTCCCTCCTGCCCGTAAGGAAAGCAGAGACCCCTGACCTTCTCCGCTGCATCCCCCAGCCCCTCCGCAGCTTAAGCAGCCCAGGTGCGCAAATGTTACCCATCGCCCTCGCCAGCCGGAAAGTAAATTCCACGGAACAGGGGAAATGCCAGCCACAGTCAGACCCCGGGATGTGCAAATAGCAGCTGGGGACCTTCGGGAGAGGAACAGCCCAGGCCCAGGAGCTCCTACCGATAATCCTTCTTGGGATGCCCCCTTCCAGAAGCTCCTGTATCAGAGCAAGGATGCTAATTTGACTATTTGAGAGGGGGGGGGGGGGCGGGGGGGGAAATAAATTAACTGTTTGCTATTGCGTTAAATGACCTTTTCAGCCGCTTGGGGACAGAATTGCACCAGGGCTTTGCAGCGAGCTACAGCGGGCGCTGCTCGCTCCCTGCTCCCATGCTCGATGCTTTGTGCCTCCGGGTGCATTTAAGGGGTCTGCGCCCCCCTAGCCACCTCTGCCCACCCAGTGACGGAGCTGAGAAACAGCCTCTTCAGAAAGATCTGCACGAAGTAAGGAGGAAGAAGCGGTCTGCTAAGAGCTTGCTGAGCAAAGCGCTTCAGACGGCCTCATTTCACATCACCAAAAGCGTAAATCAGGGAATTGCTCCTCGGGTTTTTCTCCATTAGCAAAGTATATTGCATCTCCCCTTCCCACCGCCGATACCGATCGACACTCCACATCTGCTGACCAGATCTAACAGCCAGGATTTTCCGGGGAAATAATACATTTGCCGAAAACACCATTCCTGCCACCTGCTCCCCCCAGAAACGCAACCGCTCCGGGAGCTGGGTCGCGGCAGGCTCCTCGCTCGCAGCAGGCACAACGCGGCAGTCAGAAGCTCCACAAATTCAGATCAGAAATAAATAGGCGACCCCTTGGCAAAGCAAGGGTCACAAGCCCTTCAAAACGCCACCTCCGCCAGGGTGGCGGAGCCTGTCCCACTGCTTGCAACTTTCCTGCACAACACCAAACGCCCTTCTGGAAAGCATAAGCTTCATGCAAAACACACCGGGGAGGCTGCGTCCTGTGCTATGAAATCAGGATCGATGGCCGAGGCTCCTTCCAACTCGTTTCTTCTACCCTGTGAACTGTGCCTTTGTCTAGAGACTTGCAATAATGTTATTGCAATAATCATATTTGTAATAATAATATTGCATATAAACATCCCCCTCCCGAACGAAAAAAAAGACCAAGTTAAAACACTTGCAACCTTTTAAAATTACAGACTCTGAGTTAAAAAGCCAAATTCAAAGCTTAAAGCTAGAGACCGATCCACCCAGAGGCTCCACGTATTGTATCATTCTTAATGTTTCACCAGAAAATCACTGCACGGGGCAGGGGGGGGGGGAAAGGATGTGTGTAAACAAGCAAAGGGACACCCACCAGCAGCTTGGGTTTTGAAACGTTAATGTTGAAATTAGAAAGGCACATTTCAGAGAGTTAGGGGCAGATTCGCTTTCATTTTGGCTCCAGCCTTGTAAATATCAAATGTCAAAGGAAACAGTCGCACTGAATTGAAAGAGAAAAATCCCCGTGCTGCGGGGACATGTCCAGGATCGGGACCGCTGGAGTTGGGAAAGGAGCAGCAGCCAGCAACAAACACTTTGCAACTGGAAGGGTATTTTTGCCGGTTAACCTGCCACTGCTAATTCTGCTAATCGACATCACTCTGGAATTTGAAAATGTTATCCAACCAGGAGAGAAACTTGATTTTCCTCTTCTGATAACGAGGACAGGCAGGCCAGCCAGGCTGGGCCGAACGTGGCGTTACAAAATGCTGCCTGTAAAACCAAAAATGGGACGTGGAAATGATGAACTGAGTTTCTGAGCTGGCACTCGGGCGAGAAACAAAAATCCAGCCGCCAGCATTTAGACAGGCTGATCCCACTTGCAAAGGCAGCTCCACTCGTTTTTCACCAAGGCTGAAGTAAAATGGCAAAGTTATCATTTTAGATTAGCACTGCTCCTCGCGGCACTGGCTGTTCTGAGGGATTTTAATTTATCAGTATATTTACCAAAAAAAAAAAAAAAACCCAAACCCCACAACTAGGGGGGTGGTGGGGGAACAGCCCGTCACCTTAGGCCAAGCGAAAAAGCTATTTTGGGTAAGGCTTCTCCTATAAATAAAAGGCCGGGTAGGGAGAGGACAGTGACAACGTGCTGCTCGCTCAAGGTGTCAGCGGGGATTTCTGTTATCCACGTTGGCGACCTCCCCAAAACGCCGAGAAGCGGCGAGAGCGCACCGTTCCTCGGCAGGACACGGCAGACCGGCGAGGCGGCTTCTCCTGGCAGCCGTCCCCTCCATCGGGCTGACGGTTCTCCCGCCGCCTTGCCTTCACCGCCAGGAAAAGGAGCCGGTAAAGGTGGCTTTCTGTTCCAGCTTAAAAAAAAAAATAAAATATATATATATATATATATATATATATACACACACACACACACAGAGGGGCATGGCTCATGAACACAAGGCCAATTTATTTAATTCTTCAGCGGGTTTTTTTTTTTTTTTTCAGGTTTTTTGGTTGTTATTTTTTCTTTCTTTTTTTTTTTTTTTTTTTTTTTAAATCAACACAGTTGCAAACCAATTAATTCCGGCCCAACCAATCCCCCAGCACCGGGAGAAAGCATCACCCGAGTCCCTCCCCGGCCCCGTCGCCAGCCTGACAACACCATGCTTTAATGTATTCAGCCCACAGCCTCCTCAGGCCACGGCTTTCTGTAATTTATCCCTATGCCGCCCACCACCTTGTATTATTTAAGTCGCCGGGGGACGCAACGCCTCCGAGACAGGTCTTCAGCAGAAGCCGCCGACCGCCCGGTCTGCAAAAACCATCATTTTGGGTTTCAAAGGGGGTTCCCAGCAGATGCTCCCAAAGGCGACACGGCGAGAGGAGGGATTTCATGGAAAAATCCCTGATTGTCGACGCCTCTGGAGCACGCTGGGGAGGTGACGGTTTGCAAAGCACCGTGCAGCACCTACAAACGTCCAGCGTACCCAAAAAGCCGGGGCGTTCGCACAACCCAGGCTCTGGCGGGGGGTACAGCCTTGGCACCCCGGTGCCGCTGGCAGCACTGGGGTGCCACGTGTGAGCCCAGGCCGGCAGTTCAGGAGCCAGACACCGTTCACAAACAGCTTCTCCCACCGCAGGGAAGGCTCGCTAGTCTGACCGGACCGGGATCGTCTCTGGGTGGATGTTTGGGGAAAGCAAAGGACGCAGATTGAGGTTGGTTTATTAGATTATGGACAGCCCCATGCAAATAGGGCCATATTGATCCGGTCTGCAAACACCTGGCTGGGAATACAAGCAGCCCCTGAGTATACAGAAGCTGCTGGAGATTATTAACCAGATCCATTGCTGTAAATCACATTACCTCCTTCCAAACCCCAACCCAGCACCAAGTCCCCCCCGTGCTGTACAGCGCACACCCTTGCAGCGCAAGGGAGCGGCAATTCTCCCTGCCTGGCACCCAAAAGCCCAAAGATTCAGCCCAAAAGCATGGAGCCCAGTAGGGTCTTCCTGCTCTGGGGTCCGTGGAGTCAGGATTGCACAGCCCACCTTCCCCACAGCAACTCCCAAAACAAAGTAAAGCACGGGTTTACCAGGAGGGTGAAACTCGGGTTTACCAGGAGGGTGAAACTCACTGTATAGGAACACTGCCACAGGAATGCAAGGCAGGAATTTTACAAAAAAAATAAATAAATTTAAAAAAAAAATCAAAAAGATGGAAAAAAGAAAATATCAGCTTTTCGGATGCAAACTCCTCCCCCCCCCCAGCTCTCACTGGGTACCTGGTATTTTGCACCAGCTGCAAACCACCCCTCTAGTGCACAGAGCAACCAGGACAGCCCCTCCTGCCTCCCAAAGCACCCCAACTCCAAGCGCAGGAAGGAAAAAAAGGAAAAAAAAAAAATAGTAATAAAATGCTTCACAGCAGATTTCCGACACATCACAAAACCCTTTGCAGAGCTTCATCAGCAGAGAAGGCAGCAGCTCCCGGGTTAAAGGAGGAACTGGGGAACGAGGTGCTGAACCAAAGGCAGAGGAGGAATCCCATATTCCTCTCTTCTCCCCGCCAAAATCCCCAGCTCCGATTCAGCACAAGCACCACCAGCAGCGTAACCTAGTGGATCTCACCGCAAACGAAACCGCTTACGTTTAAACCACCACCCTACTCCCCTCAAGAATTGCTGCATGCAGTAATTTCCTTGTGACCGGGGGGGGGGGGAAGCGCCATGATGAAACTGTCTCAAGAGTTTCTCTGCGTTTTGTTTACAAGCCACTGCCCTCAAACCCAGGGCCGGCACGCAGCGCGCGAGCCCGCTAACAGGAATAAATCTAACATTTGAGATCGTTTAGAAAAGCTCTGCTCGCAGGCAGTCAGCGCTCCAAGGGGGAAATCCCTTTGCAGGTCTCAAATAAGGGAACTTGAACCATTTTTCCCTGGAGAAATTTAGACCTGAAAGATCTTCCGAGTTTCTCGTTTGGAGCTACGAGGCCCGATAACAAGATCTCTTTCCCTGGACTCAGCCACAACACCTTGACTGCTCCCAAAACCATTCGGAGGTGAGGGGAGATGGAGCAGAGAGAGACTTGGTGGCAGCGGGGAAGTCACCTAACACGTTCACCTAAGAGGATGCGCTACTTATCTGTTATTTATACACACACCAGGCTAATATAGCTAATATTTTTCCAGCACACATTAATTGAGCACAAAGACTCCTTCTGTGCAGCATCACAGCACCTTCCCAGCGCCCTCCTTCTCCGGACACACGCAGCCGACGGCCATCACTATCCAAAACCTGCTACCAGGGGAGGCTGGTACAAGCAAAGGCTGGGAGACTTTGGAAACATGGGATGTGGGGCAGGAGGGCGAGCACATCCATCCCCCAGGAGCAAAGAGATGGGGCAGGGAGCAATGGGAACCAGCAGACCCTCCAAGAGCATCTTCCTGCTCCGCTGCAATCGCAGCAAAGTTTACCCGACAGCGAGCACCCACAAAAAACGAGCCTCGAAACAAAACCAAACAGGTTTGCTCCTGTACTCCCCAAATTGTAGGGAGTCCCTCAGGAACAGTAATGTCGTGCTGGAGCCAGGCCTGGTTTCTCCGCTTTGCCGGGAGGGCCGAGGGGGAGGAGGTGGGAGGAAGAGCCCGTGCTTCCCACCTCCTCCCCTGGAGGTTTGCAGGAGGCCAATTTTGATTAAACTAATTAAGCCTGCTCCGTTCGAAGAGCCCCAGCCACATGCTACCAGGGGAAAGGAATAAAATATACAATTGAAAAGGAAAAAGAGAAATCTCCCTGCGAGCACGCTCCTCCAAAGCTATCCATCCCGGCACATCCCAGATGGACAACTCTGCGCTGGAAGAGGAAAGCCCAGAGAAAGGACTCGCTGCACTGTCACAGCTCCAGCCCTGAAGACGCTGTGCTCTGGAGAAGGCTGCTGCTCCTTCCAGCCACTGGGACACATCCCCCTTGCCGTTAGGGTGAACTGGTTTCCATCCTCTCCCACCAAGTCCCAGGAGGCAGCCGCTCCTCTCGCAGTAATACAGCCCTCCACCAAGCCAACGTCTCCCAGACCCTCTCCCCCACCCCCAAACCATCCCTATCTTCCAGCCCCTTGCACGTTGTTCCCTTCCCTCCTTTCCCTTGAAGGCATCAGGTTTCTGGAAGCAATTTAATTGAGCTGCAGAGGCTTCCTTGGGCAATGCCGGGGCTGGCTGGAGGCCCTGCTCTCCCAAAACGTTTCGCTTCCCCCCGGGGCAGTCACATCAGGGAGCTGGCAGACCCTGCCTGGCTACGAGAGAGAAGCACCGCTTTTGCCTTCAAAGCCTTTCAACTGGAGGGGAAAAAAAAAATATATATATATAATAATAAATATCAAAGCAAAGGCTTCCTCCCCTTTGAAGGGCAGGAGGGAGAACAGCCGGACGAGGGCTGGATTTGCGGAGAGCAGAGCGGGGACCCCGATCCTGCGGGGCTGGAGGCCAAGCACTTCCATTATGAGCTTTTGCAGAAGCAGAATGAAGCCTTAGGTGCAAGAATTGCATTGAAATTCAAATCGGGGGGTTTAACTCTCCCCTGCGCCTGGGGAAACCTTGGTGGAAAGGCAGGGTAAGGAGGAGGGCAGGGTCCGAAACCACAGCAAAGGGCTCCTGCCCCATCCTGCCCCATAAAAAACTTCATCCGAGGGGCTTTGGGCTTGCCAGCGTACCCCACTGCCAGCTCTGCCCCGCACCCCAAAAACATCGGCACTGCACGCACCGCCACTGCCCCTCTTCTCCCCTTGCTGCTCCGTGGGGCTTTAGTTTGGGGGGGGGGGGGGGGGAGAAGGAAGGGAGGACGAAAGAAAGAAACCCCATATCGTAATTGCTATATTAAAGAGAAATAGCAGGCAAGAATAATAAGAGAGGTGTCAGAAGTGAAATACAGTAACAGACATTAAAAAAAAAAAAAAAAGACTACAGTTCTGCGATGGGGGTGTTAATTGAACACAGAGCTGGCGAGAACAAAGGGGTGTTAAGGAAGAAAAGAAGGGGGGAAAAATCCTACCTCCTCCAAAGATCTGATTTGAGTTAAGTTTGATGAAGATAATGCACAGGGAAAGGTAGCTAAGAGGCACCTTATATAGCTATTATGTTCTAAAATTAAAAAAAAAAAAAACCCACAAACCCATTATTCAACAACAATTGCACAGCTAATCAGTGCTGTCTATAAATATTCCACTTCGTAAATTCCCCCCGTTGGTGGTATGTACATTTTTCTTTTAAACCTGAATTCCTTCAATACGGAAGGGTGAGGGGGGGGGGGGTGGTAAGTAAATAAAAATCGGGGGATTTCAAATACAAAGTCAGGGTCTTTTTTAAGAAGTAGAATTTGCACGATGTCCTCACCTCCCCCAAAAGAGCGAAGAAAGTGAAACGATGGGAAAAGCTCTTAAGGAGGAGGAATCAGATTAAACGGTCATATATCCTGCGCTCAGCCTCTCCCCACCGGTCCCCGCCGAACGAGATGGGAGTTGGGAAAGGCTCGCAGCCGAAATAGATGCTGCTGCATTTTGACAGCAGATATTTTCCAGTTTGCCATCCAAGGACCCCACGTCTGCGTACGCCTTGCCTGATTCTTCTGCTTAGCTATTCTGCTCATGCAGAGAACAGCTTAAAAGAAAAAAAAAACCACACACACACACACACACACACACACGCAACATACCAAGAGAGAGGGGGGGGAAAAAAAAAAATGAGGGAAAAAAAAAGGCCACGAAGACAGAGCCCCTACCCCTGCCTTCAAACTTTTTTATAAATCAGCAATGCGATTTCCGATTTCAATCCCCATTGACGGAGGAATCAATTGTATTTAGGACAACAATGCCTCCCATTTCCATAATTATTATTCCAAAAAGCCAGCCAGCCATTTGAAGGCAGTCCTGCCCCTTCCCTCGCAACAAAGCGGCCAACAGCAAGTGAAAACACACCAAATGAACACCGACAACTTATATGTATATTTAAGCGGCAATTTTTCCCCCCCCCCCCCTACGTGCTCCCACTCGGCTCAAACCTCTCTTTTGTTACTTTTAAACAGAAATCATCCCAAAAGCGACAATCTCCACGTTGCAGACTAAAGACAACCCACCAAGCCTGTTTTATTGTTATCTTTTTGTAAAAGTGTTTATAAATGCTTTAAAAATAACTGGAGAGCCCAAGCGCCAAAGGGAACTCTTTGGCCAATACAGACGACCTCTTTTTCTAAGAACTTTATGGACACTTTGGGTTTGCTCAAGACAACGTTAACACCATGAAATATTAGCCATAATGTTGCGAGAGACGGTGGTAAAGTCTCCGTAAGGCTCTGGAGTCACTTAAATCAGGCAGCGGGGTAACTGAACGCACATTTCTGCACATCATAACGCCGGGGGGAAGATGTACGCACGCACTTTCACACACCCACCAGTGACCACAAACAATCACCAGGATTTTCAAAACGCCACACATGCAAAAATCTGGGAAGCAAAATGGAAAGTGGGGAAGAGAGAAGTTGGCTAAACTTTCGGGCTGCCGCCCGCAAGGAAGGAGTCCGCAAACAGAAGCGGGCGGTACCCTCAGCCCCAGAAAACACAGGGCTAACTTCCTCCAAACGTTGGGCCCGCAAAGCGAGAATTAAAAAAAAAAAAATAAAAAAATAAAAAAATAAAACAAAACCAATAAAACAAAACCATCTGGCCGTTTGCTTCCTTACAAAGTGTGACTTTTGGGGACGCAGATGGGGAAGAGGGGAGGAGGTCTTTGAATTTGCGAAGTAAAATAAATTCACCGTAAACCGATCCGAGGGTAGATAAACAACGCTCCAAAAGCCACCTCGGTTCGACCTCTTCAGAGAGCTCTGTGCAGCAGCCCTGTAGCCAAGTAACCCAGGCACAACAGCAACACGTAAAATTTAAAAAAAAAAAAAAATAAATGTAAGAACAGCCCCAGTTTGCACCTGAATATCCTTTATTTCCAGTAGCAAGCTTCGCCCTATACCATCTCGCTCGATTTTACTTCGCAGAGAGGAATTATCACCCCCAGGCTCCATGGATACGTACAGCTCCCCATCCCTCCCCAGCTCGCCGGGACCCCACGGCATCCCTGAGGTCACCTGGATTTCCCACCAGGTTTGGTCCTAGCAGATTCCCCATCCCCGAACTTTGTGACTGCACCAACAGCAAAGCCGAGCTGGGATTCATCAGTTACCCTGCCAAAAAGTACCTCTGCACAGACAACGTACGCAGCATCAAATACATGCGGAGAAAAGGCAAACATTTTCTTTGGCTCACACAAAAAAAAAAAAAAGAAGGAGGGAGGAGGGAAAGGAACTTGGTGGCTCCTTTTTCTGAGGTGGCACCCAGGGAAAGACTATAAAATCACCCATAAAAATTTATCTCTAGGCAGACTCCCTCACGTTACATCGTATGAACTCATACAGAGGTTCCCATACCGAACCCGCTGCTTGATATTATGGAAACTCCGTAAGGAAGGACTCCCCAGGAAGGTCAGACCCGGCCCACGAAGCCGTGAGGACTCCAGAGAGCCGAATGCCATCGGTAGGTGCTTTGTCTGGGCTACACGCTGCACAAACAACGTTTAACAAAGGGCCCCCTTAGTCATTTTATATATATTGCAAGAGTCAAGTAATTGTATTTCCAATCAGTTGCTCACGCTAGGAGGCTTTATATATATATATTTAAGAAAGAAAGAAAAAAAAATAAAAAGAGACCCAGCTTCAGGTTTCTGAAAGCTGTTCCCCTTTTATGTGTAACTATCAATGTATATCAACTGGGTGTGCAATCATATTTATTGTCACTTTCATTCATGTCATGCCCTTGCTTATATGGTTTAGATATGAATTATTGACTGTTACAGTCCTTGTTGTAAAAGGGGAGGGGGGGGGAGAAGTCAAGTACTTTGCAGCGTGCTAAAACAAGGCAGCTAGATCGGCACGGAAAAGCCCGCCGATACACTCTGGTCGGCTCAGAAAGCCAACAGCAGAGACGAACGCCCTCCCCCGCCGAATTTCCATCATTCCCCCCCCCCCCTTTTTTTTTTTTAATGAAAAAAAAAAAAAAAAAAGGGGGGGGGGAAAGAGAGATTCCAACAAATAAATAAATAAATAAGTGGTGCATGTTGCTAAATGTCCTTCCCCGAGCATCTGTTGTTTAAGATCACCCTTGATTGATGACTGCTATTTTTTAATTGTTGCTTTTAAAATTTAAATGCCCCCCTGGGATGTGTTATAAGTGTGTTAGTACATGGTAGGAGGTCTGGAAAGTGGGAAACGGCAGAACCAACGCTCTCATGCCATTAGCTTCTTTAGAAGCCTGAGAACACCCCATGCCATAAAACAACAGTACCCTAAAGTAACTAACAATCTAATATATTGCTTTCACTAAAGGCAACTGACAACTCGCTCTTACATGAGCTAGCCTGGATGATTGGCAGACAAGAGCATTTTAACCCTTTCTTTTGGAAAAAAAAAAAAAAAAGTAAGAAACCTTTACATTTACCTGACTAGTAATATTAGTAAAACTGCGCAATTTCATTTTGTTGGGTTTTCCCCCCCCTACTCTGCACTTAGATTTTAATTTTTTTTTTTTTAATAAACAGTGCCATGTCTTAAAGAAGAAACTGCAGCAAGAGAGAAATTGCAAGGGTTTTGATTCTCTTCTTCTCCCCAGAAAACGCAATAAATAAAAAGAGCCTATACAATGGAAATTAAGCCACGCTATTTTCCCTTCCAGACACAAACCGCATCATGCAAGTCCGCTGCCAGAAGCGTTAAATACCAGCTAGTTGTTTCTCCCCACTTAAATACTGCTACATGGAGGTTGCGGTGGGGGGGGGGGGGGGGGGGGGAGAGGCAAGGCACAAACTTAATGGAATAAAACCCTCAAAGAGTAAAAAGAAAAACAACACAGAACCAACAGCATTGATTTCCTACCTGTTTTTTCTTTGATTTCACACAAGACATTAAAAAGGGCTGGCTTCATCCTGTGGCAGTTTAAAGCGTGTTTCCTGGAGAGAGAAGAAAGAGGGGAGGGTGAGGTTAGGATGTCACCACAAGGGAACAACTTCCCAAATTCACGCCGGCTGGCGTGGGGGGGATGCATTTCAGCCCCCCTCGGCCCCGCCGCCATCCCTGCCTAGGACTTGAACGCCGGTGCTACAAGCAGCCACCTACCCAAGGCAAAGGAGATGAATTACGCCAATTTAGGAATGGCTGGAAAATCGCCTTTGCCACCGAGCGGCTCACACCGCCGGTGCAAGCCAGGCGAGGCAGTGAGCCGAAGCCAGCAGCTTTCGGGAGCCAAGCTCCGTTCAACTATCTTATTCAATACAGAGAGAGCACCGGGCTCTCTCCGTCGCCCACCTCCGATATTAAACACAGCCATGTGCTTTATTAGGCTTGCCCTGCAAGGCAGGGGGGAAATACACACACACACACCCCCGACCTTGCCCCAGCGCTGGAAACATCCTCTGCTTAGAGCTGTCAATTCGGGGGATTTCAGCGCCCAACTTGGAGCACAGAGACACGCACGCACGTACGGAGAGAGAAACCCATTCCTCTGCCTCTGTGCTCCTTACGCCCAGCTTAGCTGCAGGTGTTAAAATTTAATTCTTTACAACTGGGACAGTAAACACATTTAAAAAAAAAAAACCACAGCCGGCTGCTTCTGGGAAGGGGAAGGCATGCTGTTCAGCGCCTTTCTTTTCGGCTGCTGTTATTTCAGAGCTGACCATTCTCCTGTGGGTTTTGAGGAGAGAGTTGGGGGCGGCGGGGGGGTGGGGGTGTGTGTGTTAAATCGGCTGGTTTTCAAACCCACCATGTGCCCGTTGAGGCAAGAGAACAGCATGATTTTATTTTTCCCCCCCCCTCTTAAGCCATACGATCGTTTAGCCAAGGGTTTAGTTGTATGAAGGGCTGTTGCTATCAGGCTCCGGTTACGGGATTTCTGTTTACCAACCGAAATTACACGCGAAAGACGATGTGAACATCTGGCAAACATTCACACTACTTACCCCACCACCCACAACATGTTAAAAAGATTTATATATCTGATGAAGTCTCTCAAAGGTGTATACCCTTGCAGAACCACAGCGTCCCCTTATCAGCACACCCAGATGGGTGCAGACATTTGGGTATACGCAAATCACGTACATATGCTGTAGGGGCCCTCTTACAAATAATACTGGCACTTCGCATCTTCCCAAAACTTCATTAAAAAAAGAAAAAGGGGGGGGCAGGGGGGAGGAAGAAGAAAAGAGGCAGAAAAACAACCGTGCAATAGTAGGATGGACGGAGGAAATGCAAAGCCAAATGTCACTGGTAAAATACAGCATGTTTGGCAGCTCAGCATTAAAAATAATAACGAAAAAAAAAAAAAAAGTATTGCGAGGAAGCAGTTGAAATAGTCCAGCAAGGCAAACCCATAAAGCCTCCTCCTAGCTCTGTTCTGCTTTGGTTTTATTGATTTGATTAACTATACTAAATTATCCAGGCAGGAACATACACAATTCCTGCAACTTTCCGAAGGAAGATCCCCTCACTGCCCCGGGTCTGACCGGGAAGAAAGTGCATGATTTCCTCCTCCTCCTCCTAACAGCTACCCTGCCCCTGCAAGAACATAAGAAAATTAGTAAGATCAGCCCAGCAACAAGACTTTTCGGTAAGCGGGAGCTTTATACAAGCTGGGGAGGATGTAAGCAGAGGTTTGGGGGGGGGTGGGGGGGGTGTAGTTTTATCCTTCTGGAAGTTCTTACTAAGCGAGTTTCGGGGCTCTGTGGTGCGTTTTTTCCAGGAACAATGTATTCTAGCAATCTGCTCCAGCTCGGGGCATGAATGCCAGGGGGGAGGACACCACGCAGAGCAGCTCCGCAGCCCAGAAGAAATTTCAACTGTACCCGGGACAATCCAGGGCAACTTTTTTTTTTTTTTTTCTTCCTTAATTCCTTCAACTGTGCTTTCATTTAGGGGATTATTTCCACACACACACACACCCCCCCCCCTTAACTTTTGCTAGCGCCTTTGAAGGTGCGGATGAGGTTTGCGCTCCTTGAAGCCGGGGGCAATTCGGTTAATGGCTTTTACAGCCTTTTTTTTTTTTTTTTCCCTCCTTTTTAAATACCTCTGCAATTAAGAATAATGTTTTTTAAAAAGCAAGCTTGTATGTGCACCCTCCAAGCGCAAAAAAAGACGGCTTAAAGATAACACTACTACAGGGCCCTATATAAAAAAAAAAAAAGAACATTATTAACGCCCCTAAAAAAAAAAAAATAATAAAATATGGAGCAGCACTTTGTGCTTCTTTCGGAGGAGCAGAAGCAGAGCCCCCAGCACGCCCAGCCCGCTCCAACAACCACCTCCCTGCGGAATTAACCCCCCCCAAAAAAAAAAAAAAAAAAAGCTGGGAAAAGCCAGGCCGCCTGCCCGGCCGAGCCCGAGTTTGGGACCCCCGCTGGGAAAAGGGGCCGAAGCGGGGAGGGGGGGCGGGGGCTGAGGACGCTGCGACCCCCCCCAGAAACCGCCACGAAGTTGGGAAAGGGGGGGTGGAAGGAAGAGAATTAAGCCGTCCCGTCCCCCACCCCCCCCCCCCTTTTTTTTCCCCACCTCCCAAATTTCTCGGGAGCAGGGGCCCCCGCGGCCGAGCGCGCTCCCCCCCGCCGGACAACAAAGGCCGGGTCGGAGGAAACTTCCCCGGCACCTGCCCACCCCCCCCCCGCCCCAGCTCCCCTTCCCTCCCCGCCGGCCGCCGCTCTCACCTGGCCTGCGCTTCGTCCAAACTCTGGTCCGTGATGGTCATGATCTGCTGTAAGATGTCTCCGATGTCCTGCTTCCTGCCTGCCTCCCCCTCCGCCCCGCCTGGTCCATCCTGCATGTGCTGGGACAGGCCCGGGTGCCCCGGCATCCCCACCCCGCTGTGCGTGTGCATCAGCCGCGGCTGGTCATCCATCGCCGGCCCCCGGCCCCCGCTCCGCCGCCGCCGCCTCCTCCTGCCCTGGCTGCCGGGAGCGGCGCGGCTGGGCTGGCCGCCTGGCTCCTCGCTTTCTTTTCTTGCTCGCTTTCTTCTTCTTCTTTCCTCCTCCTCCTCCACCCCCCCCTTCTCCTTCTCCTCCTCCTCCTCCCCAGCCTCTTCCTCTTCGCTTTTTATTTATCCTTCACGCTGGCGCCCGGCTCCGCGGCGGGGAGGAAGAGGAGGAGGGGAAAAAAAATGGGAAGAAAAAAAAAAAAAAATGAGAGAGAGAGAGAGAAAAGAAAGGGGGGAAAAAAAATCCCTTTGGCTGCTGGAGGAGGAGGAGGAGGAGGAGGAGGGAGGGAGGGAGGGAGGGAAGGAGGAGGGAGGAGGGAGGGGGGGGGTTCCGGGGAAGGGAGGGGAAACGGCGGCGACTCCAAAAGCAGGGCAGCTCAGCCCCGCGCCCGGGGAGGCGGCGGGCGGGCCGGCGGGGGCCGGGGCCGGCGGGGGCAGGGGCTGCGCCCGGGGAGAAGGCGGCGGCGGCGGCAGCAGCAGCAGCAACGGCTGCGGCGGGGCGGAGCGGCGCGGGGCGGCCGCCCGCGATGGCAGCGCCGGAGCTGCCGGGGCCGGAGAGCGGCGGAGCCCCCCGCGCACCGGGGGAGGGCTCCAAACTTTCCCCCCCACCCTCGGGCCGGGCCCGGGGCTGGCTGGCGGCCCGCTCCGCTCCGCGGCCGAGCAGCGCCCCCCCCCCCCCCCCCCCCGCCGCCCGCCCTCCGCCGGGCCTGCGCGCACCGCTCCCGGCCCTCGCCGCCTGCTTTTGTTCGGCTCCGGACTCCTCAAACTGGCACGGAGGAGCCCGGGGGGGGGCGGGGGGAGGAAGGGGCAGCGGCGCCTCCCCGCCCCCCCGGCTCCATTGGCGGCGGCGGCGGGAAGGCCGGCCCCCGCGGGCCGCCCCGCCTCCTCCGCGGCCGCCCGTCAATCTCCGGGTTCAGAGGTGGGCCGGGGGCCGCGCCCCGCCCGCGCCTTAAAGCGGCCTCGGCCGCCGGGCGGAGGGGGAATGGGGGCGGCGGGGGGTGGCGGAGGCGGAGGCGGAGGGCTCGGCTTAGGCTTAGGGGGGCTCTCAGCGGCCGCCATGCGCCGCTCTGCCTGTCTCCCCTTCAGACCTAGCTCGGGGCCCGGCCCGCCTTCCACCTCCCCGCAGAGCTGTGCCCCTCAGCCTCCCCGCCGCCCCTCAGGCTGCCTTCAGCACCCCCCATCGCACCCTCAGGCTCGTCTTATTTCCCCCCCGCTGCTCCTCACGCTCCCTTCAGCCTTCCTGCCCGCCCCTCAGCCCCGCTGCCTTTCCTCAGCCAGCCTTCCCGCCTCCCCCCAGCCTCCCCGTGGCCCCACGGCCACCTTTCCCCGCTCCCCACAGCCCCTCGGGCAGCCGGCTCTCGCTCCCCACGCTCTCCCCCTGTATCAGCTCCACACCCCGGGTGGGAGCAGGGTCCCCCCTCTGCTAAAGCCCCAGGGGATCCAACCCTCCTCTCTTAAGCCAGCAGCAGCTCCTCATGGTGGTGTTTCTTCCCTTGCCTGACCCACGCTGTCCTGCAAGAGGGGCCTTCCCAAGCACATCACCCAGGCCCATCGTGCCACATCCCATGCCTGATGGACCCAAACCGGGTAGGGGAAGCTTGCAGAGGTCCCAAAGCCACCGAGACTGCCATTCAGACCTATGTGTGTCACAGCATTCCAGAGGGGAAGTACTTCCCCAGCGCCTTTTCACAGTCTCCAGGATCTGAGAGTGTCCTGTGTCCAAAAAGACCTCTACAGGCATTGGCTAGTAAGCAGGGATAATCCTGGGACCGGGCTTGCCTGCAGATTTGTGTTTAAAAAAGAATAAATAGAAGGTGGTTACGGTGATAGAAGAATTTCTTGCATGGGAGATGATTTCATCAGGTTGTCCCTTGATCAGATCTGAGGGTCGCCAGCTCCGGGCCCCTCGTAACCCAAGGGAGGATGGGCCCAGCCCTGGTCCCCGACCTCAGCATAAGTTGGGGAAAGAGCCATCAGGTTGATTGCAAAGAGAAAAAAAAAAAATAATAAGCAAGCCAATTGTTTTGCTTCCACTCTTCCTTTTTAATGAAACGCTTTCCTGTGTTTTAAGCAAAACATGACTTTTCATTTTGAAATTTCCTTTCGAACCATTAAAATGTTTTAAAGTGGTTGAAGGCGAAGTGAGATGTTTTGATTTTTCTCGCTATGAAATGTTTCACTCAACACATCCTTTGTGTTTCTTGATTTGCCAAAACTTTTCAAAGGTTTCTGCTTTCTCACCCAAGATGTATTTATATATTTTTTTACTTTTTTGAAAAACCAAGGGAAAAAAAAAAGAGAGGGGGGAAAAATATCCTTTATCTCTGCGGCTCCACAGGAAGCGGAACTTTATCCAAGAAACAAGGAGCCAAGGAACTCCTCTCCAAAGGTCCAAACTTTCAGACACTTAGTCATCCCCTTCGCTCGCTTGCTCACGCACCAAGTCTAGACATACGCTGTCTCAAACACCGGCAGGGACTCCCCCACCCCAGAGGTCAGTCCGGGGTCTTTTGGGTTTGATTGTGAGCGGCTCCGAGGAGAGGCAGAGCTGGAAAGGGGACAGACATCGGGGACCATGGGACGTGGTGGCCTGCTGACCCCCGCAGACTCTTGTATTGCAGATCCTTCCCTGAGTCACAACACGATGCCTCAGCAGCGGCAGATGGGAAAGAAGGGCAGCCAGAAGACCCTTGGGGGAGCCGGCATGGGTAGGGTATGTGGCACACATGGGGGTGAGGCAAGTTGTCCATGGGGTCAGCGAGCCCCAGGCAGCCCCACGGCATCTCAGCCCAGAAGGCCAATTATATCCTGGGTGGCACCAGAAGAACCGTGGCCATCAGATTGAGATGCGATCCTCCCCCTCTACTCTGCTCTTGTGAGACCCCACCTGGAGTACCGCATCCAGCTCTGGAGCCCTCAGCACAAGGGGGACATGGACCTGTTGGAGCGGGTTCAGAGGAGGACCACAAGGATGATCTGAGGGCTGGAGCACCTCTGCTGCGAGGACAGGCTGAGAGAGTTGGGGGTGTTCAGCCTGGAGAAGAGAAGGCTCCGGGGAGACCTTAGAGCCCCTTCCAGTCCCTAAAGGGGGCTACAGGAGAGATGGGGAGGGGCTGTTTGCAAGGGCATGTAGCGATGGGACGAGGAGCAATGGTTTGAAACTAGAGCAGGGCAGGCTCAGATGAGACATTAGGAAGAAGTTCTTTACACTGAGGATGGTGAGACACTGGCCCAGGTTGCCCAGAGAGGGGGTGGAGGCCCCATCCCTGGAGACATTCAAGGCCGGGCTTGATGAGGCTCTGAGCAACCTGATCTAGTTGAAGATGTCCCTGCTGACTGCAGGGGGGATGAACTGGATGACCTTTAGCGGTCCCTTCCAACCCAACACATTCTATCATTCTGTGATCTCACAGGGAAAGGGGCAGAGTGACCTGAGCCGCTCCAAGGGAAGCATCCCTGCACAGGGCCTTGGAGGAGCCGTTGGGCCAATGCAGAAATGGCCCGGACTCTGCCTCTGCCATCTGCTGGAGTCCGTAAAATCCTTCCTGTCAGAGATAACTAATCCTGGGGCCTTTACAACACCTCTCCCGAAAAGCACATTTCATTCCTCCGTCTCCTCCTGCCTTCCAAGTGCATGAGATTGCAATAGGTATTACCGAAAATATTCCCCATGGGAGCCGACACTGGACTCCCTTAAAACCCAAACACCATCACCCCTCCTTCCCCAAGACACAAGCAAGCGCTGTGCTCTATTATCTCTACACCCACTAAATCTTTCTGAAATAAAGAATAAACATTTCCACCACACATAGCGTAAGTGTATGTGCCAAGCTGCCTCGCTTCCTCTCCTCTGTGGTTGTTATAAAGTGGTTTTGTTTCAATGGTGAAGCAGATGGACAGATTCCAAGTCTGGCGTCCCCCCTCCCTCCGCGTACGCCTAATGCTATCTTTGGTTTATCGCAGATTCCTGAAGAAAATGTTTTATGGGAGCCTCTTGTTTAAAATCTTGGCTCCCTCGCAGCGCAATTCCTATTATTTATTAAATGAAAATCAAGCTGCTGTTAGTGCAGCATTAGTGGCAAAGTGGAGCCCCTGAAAGCGAAGGCCAAACACACTCATTTCTCTGAGCACGGGGGAAGCATCTCCCCACCGTCTTCGCTCAACGCTCATGCTGCAATGGGATGGAAAGCGGTCTCCTGGCCTGTGACTCCTTAGACATTTTTTTAGGGAATGGAGAGCCAGGGAGTCTTTCGCTTTGCTGTCCAAAATCTGACATCTCAGTCAGACAGTGTAAAAGACTGTCCATAACACCGTTGGACGGGCTTTACCCGAGGCACTTATGTGCAAATGCCCTTCTCCGTTCACCAGGACCAAATTCATTTTCCTTCCTCTTCTGCAATTTTCCTCTAACCTATTCCATGGAAAAACCAAAGCCCTTCCTATTTCCCAGCCAGCCGCAGTCCCCGTAACGCAGTGAGCTCCACACGGATGGTCTGTCTTGGGTTGAAGTGCGGCAGAGTTTACATTCCTAACCGGTTTTCAGAGGAGATTCTTACATTTTCCCAGAAAATGTTGTGTTGTTGCTTTGGACTGATTGTTTATTTGTCAATTTAGTCATTAACCTTCTTCCTCACTCCTCCGGCTTTTTGATAAGACAGGAAATGTCAAAGGGAAGGGAAATAGGCTCAGAATGATTTCCCCTGGCGAAGGATCCCAGTCCCCAGAAGCGAAGGGAGTTTTCTCATCAATTTTAGCAAAGACACGGCTTCACTCACGGTGCCAGGTTAAATCAGCGTTCAAGTTCCAAACCTCTGTTCAAGCTCCAAACCGCTGATCCCAGTTAAAGGAGGTAGGAAGAACTGGCCAGGCGGTGGGAGAGCCAGAAACGGGTTCCCACTCCCCCCATTCCCAGCCTGACACTCAGTCCCCTGCATCCCACCGACTTTACCATGGTAACGGCGTGTTCTATCAAGGAACGGCACGTCTTGATTAATGCACTGCTTATTAATATTTCCTATTCACAAACTTACCACAAACAACCTGAACACAGGTAAAAAGCAACAACCGCGGGCGAGGGGATCAACTTCTGTTCACAAATGAACGCGTCGCGTCTAAAACTTGTCGTTTGTTGCTTCTTCAAATGCAAGCAACAACATTCTTACCGTCAGAAGTTTACCAAAAAGGAAAACGGCTTTTCCCAATAGCTGACATAAACGTGTAAGTGCTACCGAACGTATTTACATGTTTGAAATAGATGGTATAATTACAATGAGTTATAGTCAATATTCAGTCTTTCCCCGGTTTAAGTGCTACCTTCTGATACAGCGCAACACATCCTTTAATTGTAATCACGTGCTTTTTCTTAGAGACTGTTGCAATTTTTTTCCCCACAAAACCGGCTGTAATTGAAAAGAAAACGGCATTGTTTAAAACAAATTCTCTGCCTTTCTGGAAATAAACAGGTGACTTCTCTTACAGAGTGTTCTATTTCTGGGACTTCTACATCGCAGCAAGTCATCTGCAAAATCATTTTGGACATTTTTTTTTCCAGACCCCAAACTTGAATTTCAGCAAGGAAATGCAGTTTTTGAAGACTGAAAAAAAAGAAAAAGAAAAAAAAAAATCCAACAAGGATTTTGAAAACAAGTCAGGTAAGAGCTATCAGAGGAAATATCAACAAAAGAAGCCATAGAGTCTGCCAATAAAAGCGGATCCATTCCGGACTCAACATAAAAGGTCTTTTTCCCCTCTTTCAGCCAATGCTGATGTTCCTCAAAGGATACGAAATAGCCGTTAAATTCACTTTTATCTAGTGTGTCTCACATTCTGCACAGTGCTTTTAAAAAGAGAAAGCCACATTAGAGGGACAAACACATGACTGTATTCCACAGCTTCTCCATGAGATCTCACAAGTTGGGCCTCCAAATGAGACCTCCTCTTCACCACCAGCAGCACGGGCTCACGGTGTACCGGGAAGGTATATCCCTAGCCTTCTTTTACGGATGGGGAAATGGAGGGACAAGTAGAAGGGCCTTACATCTGTGAACCACTAGCAAGAGCCAAGGGTATCACCCAAAGGTGATCCTTTAATATCTACCTTGGTCTACCTGTGAAAGAAATCCCTGCTGCCTCATGTGAACTATAGGGATCTAGAATGACTTTGTGTCTCAGACGCAGACTCCTGGTTTTGGGATGTTTTCCACCATGTCATCTACCTTCAAGTGGTCTTTACGGAGTTCATCGGCAGGCAGAAGTTGGTTTTCCTCGCTTGAGTTTTCCACAGATTTCCAAGGCTGAGAAAGGCTGCGAAGGAAGAGGTCCAGCTACAGGTTTCCGATTTCAGCTTCATAAAAGAGGAGTTTAAGGCAATCCCCGAAGACAACTCTCACCAGCCCTAAGTCAAGGGATAGAGCAAAGCCCCTCTGCAGCAGTAAAGTTGGTGGGAGGTGTCCCCCCACGTAAAGGTCTACCAAGAAGCCCCTTGCTGCTCTCTGAGCTCGAGCCCTACCATCCCACGTACCTCTCAGGCTGGCCATCACCACAAAGCACTGAGCAAAGAGGTCACAGTGAGAGACTCAGGTCTCTATGGTGGTAAGCAAGCCAACAGCTCCAATTTGCTGACTCGCTTCTCGATAAAATCCCCACCTTGGCTCGTTCACAGATTCCTCCAGTCCCTCTCACGGGGGTTTTGACCCAGTGTTCCTACAGGCTTTCCTATTATCAGCTGTCCTATCCTTTCTACATGACTGCTGAAGTTGGACCTTAGCCTTTCATTTCATTTTCATTTGGCTTCTTCCCCAACTTCCCATATTTGAGCACTTTTGCTTATTATCAGTCTGGTTCCTCCTGTACTTTGCTCAGCTTCATTCTACTAATTGGTTCGAGCGTGGGCCCAGCATTCTCTAAAAGAAAGTGACTTCCCCTCGCACGCAGTCGCTGCCGCGCATTCCACACCCTCCCCAGACTCCCAGAGCAGGAGCAACACTTCCTCTGCTAAAGGTGCTGGTGCCCTTGACTGAGTGGGTCTGAGACAGCGATCGATATAATCGCTGATATATGATTGTGTCCCATATTGGTTCTTCACAGCCCAGGAAACACGTCCCCTGGCAGCCCTGAAGGTTGTAGGACAGATAGGCTTCACAACCGGACATCCATTTTCACTAATGCTCTTACCAACAGCTTTCCCGGTAATATCCCTATATTGCACACCACCTTGGGAAGCACCAAATTTCAAGTAGCCAGCAGCCTAAAACTAGGATGTTCGCTTTAATTCCTATGGATTGATATTATTTGGATTCTCATACGATCAGCCGAACCAAAGATGCTTGCGCCGCCCTTGTCGACGACCTTGTCTTTCCAGAATCACTGCTTCCCTGTGGCTCCCAGGTCATAAAGAGGTGTCAAAACCACTTGCCTCTCACTTGTGAGTGAGGAGGTGGTGCTGCAGAGAGTACAACCACAAATCACAGCAGCAGCTCTCCTGCTCCTGGACCCAACCCAAGCTCACCAAGGACTTTACTTTCACTGGTCGACTGGGCAGAAAACCCGCAAAGCTTAATTTCTTAACCACGCTTTCCCAGGAGGAAAAAAATCTCACCTAGAATTGCTGTCAAGTCACATATCGTATCTCACCCCAAAAAGATTTAGGCAGGTTAAGCCTGGAAGAAAGAGAAACTATCAAAGGCTTCTTGTTTGATAAGGGCACATCTATACTCCAGCGGCACCTGGTCACCGTGGGACGTGTGGAGCTGGAAGCTGGGCTGGGGGAGCAGGTTGCCCACCCTAGGCACTGTCCTCCGGAGGGGAAGCTAGAAAGGAGAGGTTGTCACCAGCTCTGAATGAGAGCAAAGCCTGCAGAGCAAAAACCGTTCGCATCTTGCAGTGAGCTCAAAGCCACCTGGCACTCACATGCCGTGGGTGGCCCACCGACCCCATCAGCTCAGCACCCGCTAGGGAGGGAAAGCCACAGCCCTGAGAATGGAAAATCAAATTCACTGGGATCGTGGCTCTGGAAGGAGATCCTGTTGAGCCAAAGGAGGTGGATGTCTTAGACACCGCTCTGGAACCGCAGCATCCCACACCGGTCTAATTAGCAGCAGCTTCAACCTCCCCACCCTCCCTTTAATGAGTGCAAAAGTCAAGGTGTCCAAGGGATCTTTGGGAGAGGGACAGAAGATATTTGTCAGAGGGCTGGGAAAAGGATGAGGGCGCCATGGTTATGGCAATGGGGAAGACAAAAGGATATGTAACGCTCAAAAAGCTACTAACGACTCTGACGTGCTGATTTTCCCCCCGTCCTATACTGGCGAAGATCCCCAAAGGATGTAAATGAATAACCCTTGTTTGAAGCAGTACCAATTTACTCACAGCAAAGACCTGGCTTTCAAATTTTAGGTGCCCAAGTGGGTGTTGCACGGGAGCCTGAATTTCAAGGCCCAGGCTGGGAAGACCCCACCCAGCTCACATTGTCCCGGCCTCAAAGAAAAGAGCAGAAACTCCTCCTCTGTTCCAGGCTGCTCAGCCCCTTCCTCCAGCTAATTGTTCTTTCCCCAGTTGGATAGTCTATTTCTGGAGCAATACAAGAATTAGGACAGAGAGAAAGACACTGGCAGAGCCCAAGGAGGAGCAGGGAGGAGAAGGGTCATCCCAGGTTCCCTCTGTCCCCATGGAACAGGCAGTGTCAGGCTCCCGGCAGCCGGATGGGGATGGTGTGGGAGGAGGGAAATGGGACCAGCGTCCTGGGAGATACAGACTGCCTTGGACAGAGGGGGGAAAGGGAGGAGAGGAAAGGGAAGACACAACCTTTTGGTTTTGCAGGGAAGGGAACGTGGGTGTTTTATAAGCATCAACCCCTCCTCGACTGAAATGCATGAGCTGTGACCAGCCCAGGGGTGGGCAGCAGGTGCAAAAGCAGCAAAGGAACATGTGCTCACACAAAGATGCCCTGTACTTTCTCCTCGGAGAACTGCCCCAGGCATGCAGGCCAGCGTTTGGCATGTTAAACCACCCTAGGCCAGGCTTCACACTGCCTCTACTGCAAAGCTCTCAGCAGCCAAGAAGTCTGCTGACTCCCAGTTAACCCCATCTCCCAGCCCTGCTCCATCTCCCCTCCCAGCCTGCTCAACGCTGTGAGCTGGGAACGTAGATCATGCCACCAAGACATCCAGCCCTTTCTATTTCAGCTACTTCCTCGCATTCAGCTGAGACAGAGTCTGGCTGAGAAGGGTCAGACTCACCACATGAACCCCAAGGCTCAAGGTAAACCAGGGAGAGCAGTTTCCAGAGCTGGAAAGTGGAGAAACAACAGGCACATCTCCTGAACCCCAGTAGCTTGCTGGTCTTCTGACCTGAAATCAAGGCTCAGTGAGGGACTGGTCAGAGGTCATATAAGTGGTTATTTGCATTTGACCTAAGGGGGTGGCTTGGAAGCTTTAGGCAGCCACTCTTCCAGATAACAAGAAAGAGGACTCCTTGCGTGTGCACTCTGGACACATCTGGCCAGCTGTTGCTCCTGGGCACTGCCATGTGGTTGAAGTCAAAGGCATGAGTCCTGAGGAAAGGCAAAGGCAGAGCTCTATGAGAAATAGCAACATCCATTCCTCCCATCGTAGCACCTCCAACCTTGCTGGTAAAAGAAAGGTGGAAGCTTAGCCAGGTCTGGAGCACAGGGCACACCGCTGCACGTAGGACCATGCTCTACTGCTTGACCAGAGAAGTGTCATTTACGAAAGCTCGTTCAACCTATTTTCGTAGCCTTTATAATGCAGCATTCTCCAAGCCAGTGCTTGGTGGATGGACTGCACGTGGACCAGCAGCTGCAGGTAGAGCTTGCAGTGCTGCCGTCAGTCCTGGAGTAACACAGCTCCTGGGAGACTCCACCATCACAGCCTGCTCTGGAAGAAGACAGCCTCTGCCAGATCTTGACCGCGGGCAGGACAGGGACCTTCACTGCACAATGCACTGTTCGTCTATGAAGGGATGGTCACAAGCAACAGCAGAAGACACCTTCACTAGGATCAGTTTGGTTTACAGCGGTGAGGACACGCCTGCATTTTCATGTCAGGTTATCAAAGCGAGTAATTGCAACGTTGGAGCAAGCTGGAGCAAGCCCCCCTGTGTAGACCTGGTTAGGCTGACTCCGTTCAGTCACAGGTCTTCCTCTACACCAGAAACCCAAGTGATACCAGTGACATGAGACTGGCCTTGCATTAAATTTACTCTGTGGAGCTGGGATCAGACTCTAACCCTAGCTTTTACAACGGTTTTTTATCATCTCCCCTCACCACCACTTAGCTCCAACCCCAAGCACTGGAATAACCAAATACCATCAATTAAATTGCCTCAGAGGAAACAAAATGTGCATTTTTACAGTCCCAAGCTGGAGCCCTGTTCTCATGCTTCATGATGAAAGGGGTCCTTTAGGCTGCACAAATCACTTGCGTTAAAAGGCAAATATTATTATTTCCTGCTTTTTTCTTTGGAACCCAGTGCAGATGAGAGAGAATTCATAATGTGGAACCAGAGGTGCCCCTTAAAACAAGAAATCAATGTATCTAGTCATAGAATCACAGAACGGTTCGGGTTGGAAGGGACCTTAAAGATCACCCAGTTCCAACCCCCTGCCCTGGGCAGGGACACCTCCCACCAGACCAGGCTGCTCAAAGCCCCATCCAGCCTGGTCCTCAGCCTACGTAGGGCTGGATGTGTCCTTCAGAAGGGTAGAAGATTGGTCTTGATTTGGTGCTGGAACGGCAGCAAGAAAAATCTATGGCGGGACACAAGAATCCCTTCATGATGGACTAGAGACAAAAAAAAACCCCCAAATATCAAATTTCTGAATCTTCTCATTAGGCAAGTGCTTCTGGAGCGAGCATCTCTTCCCGCTTGCTCCAGTGCTTTTCCCCTGGCTAAAGAGGAGTGAGCTACAGTGTTTGTTGCACACACAAATCCCACACGTGCTCTCTCCGTCCCGTTCGAGGCACGGCTGTATCATGTGCAAAGTGAAATCACCTGAAGAGTGTCGCTTTAAAAGCCGCGGAAGCGCAGAGAGCAGCACCAGCAGCAGTCAATAGCAATTTCCACCTCCAGGTCGATACCATCTGATGGCTGTGTAGCTGTAAAGATTGTTTCACACACATATCAGGAGGTGGGCAGGGGCAGGAAAAGTGGAATTGGTTTTAATGATTGCAGGATTCAAAGTACTCCTGTCTCCCTTTCCCACTTCTTTCACAAGAAATACATGCGCAAAGAGTCAGAAATCAAATTTCCAGCCCCGTCAGTTCCTATCACACCAGCTCCCCGGCTTGGACTCCTTCCCAGTTTGCCAGGGAAGCTTCTCCTAATCCACTGAGAAGTGCATTACCGGGAGATGGAGTTGCAGCCTGTGTCCAAACTTCCCCGCGGTTTCAGGTCATTAGCTGCACCGGTTTGGACGCAGAGCTACAGCAGAAGCGCAGCGCTCAGGTTCAAACCCAAAGGGCTTCCAGATGAGGGTAATTTGCATTATTTTACCTCCCCGGGCAAGATCGGCGTCTCATTTTGCTAGATGCTGGATGGCCAAGGAATAGCAGGCGAGCACAAACAGACAAACACAAAAAAGAAGGAGGGTACCCATTTTGCAGAGAAAATGTGTGAATGGCTATAGCCTACAATAAATAATAGCACATTGTGTTTCTGTTGCCTCACAAAGTGCTTTTCAGCCAGTGACTCCAGAGGCAACAAATGAACAAACATGTCTTGGTCAGCATTAAGAGCGTTGCTGTGGGATGAAGGCCAGGCCAGGGCTGGTCCCGCACAGCCCCAGCTCTGCTCTTCGGCTCTTGTAAACGTGCTAAAATACCAGTCGCTGCTTCTGTTTCCCTTACATTGTCTGTCTGCCTGCCTCCTGCCTGAGGCAGGGACTCTTTCTTACAGGGTTTCACTAGCTGGAACTCTCATTTCTGCTAGGAAAACCTCTCAATTGTTTCTGCCGTAACTGAAAGCCAAGACTGTGTCTGCTTTTCAGAAAATAAATAACGTTACTTTGAGTCTTTGTCTTCTGATTCATTAATTCACTGACATCTAAACACAAAGTTCTCCCCCACCATCACACAAACAGGCAAGAGAATTTTCCAAGGAGCTGAGCCCCCACCAGTGTCTCTCCTGACCTTTAGTGCCTGGGTACCAGGGTGGGAGCAGAGCTGGGCATCTTCAAGCATCTCTCTCTGAAAACTGGGACAAAACAGTCTCTCCAAGGCTCATAACGTTGTGCCAGATGGACGCAGCCTACCTCCCCTGCTCTGCGAATCTTTTCATAAAACACAAGTCACCGCTGTCTTTCGTGCCCATCATAGAATATTTTATTCACACCCTCAATTAGGCCTCATGTGATAACAGAGAAGCAAACACAATAGCCATCAGCACGTGCTACCAAAGGGTCTCTCTTTCACCTTGGAGGATGCCACGTGAAGCTGTGTGTGTGTGACACATGTACACGCACACCCTTCCCTCTTTTTCCTCCTAGCCCCTAAGACATTGATTCCTATTGGCCGCAGCTTTTTATTTTATTAATAAATACACGAGCATTTCAGGGCCTGACCACCAGCTCGATGCTTTTACGGAAGCGATAACACATAGGCACAATATCCACAGCGCTTAGAAGCACGTTCCCAAACTCCCAGCCTCCAGAGTCCTATGAGAAGCAGAAGTGGCAGGTAACAGCACCCAAGCCTTGAAGCCTGGAAAAGTTGAATGAGGTGGAACTTCACTGCGAGGGCTGGAGAAACTTAAGAGGGGTAGCCTGCAATTAGTAGTGCTTGCTGAAGTTTTAAATCAACAGAAAACCAGCTGGGGTTCAGCCACCAAAGCTACTATTGCTCTGGATCCAGCTTCACAAATAGGTTTATTCCTGGGAAGAAATACAGAGAGAGGAACGAAGAAAGGGGAAACACATAATTTCGGCATTTGTAAACAAGGCATCTTGGTGTTTCAGTTTGAAATGCTCCTGGTTTATACTCGCCCCTTTCAGAGGGCCTGCCAGCTTTCCCCGGGTGTGCTGCCACCACCATCCCGAACCCCTACAGCCCTGCAGAGGTGGCCACCGCAGCGTTCCATCTAGCAACATGGCCAGGAGACACAGGGAGGGTGACAAACATGGTGGAAAACAAACAAAGCCCAAGCCGTGGGCACTGTTAGCCCAGCGGAAGGAGGTTGACACACACAGCAGACCCCTGAGCCTTGAAGGAAACCAGAAAATAAACTCCATCCTCTCTCCACGTGCGTGACACTGATGGTGAAGCCACTTGTGCCCTTCAGCCTGGCCAGCAATGCAGAAGAACCTGCAGATGATGAAGACTTGAAATTCAGAGCTGTTGAGGCCAGACGGGCCACCCTCACCAACTAAACCTAGTCTGGTACTGTGCAAGGAGAAGAGCTGCAGGAATTTCAGGTCGATGTCTACCCTGCCTGCAGGAACCACAGGCGCATGCAAGGAGAAACCCCCCCTGAGCCCCATGGTGGCTCCCCGACGAGTTTGCAGCTTTGCTAATTGGTCACCAAGCCAGCACCCACCACCCCTCCCACTCACAATAAACCCAAATATTCGCAAAACTCAGTGTGCGTTAAAAACAATATAGGAAAAATCCCCAAATGATGATGATTTTCGTTGTCTTTCGGGTCACGTTTTCAGGTCTCTGCAAAAATGAAGTGGGAGGTCCTCGTAACGGCACGAGGGAAGAATGGGACTTGAAATAAAATCCCAGGCAGTGGGAGATGCTCAAGGCAGTGGCGAGCACAGCTTCTGCTTTGCCTGTGCTCAACCCTGCAAAAGACTGAAAGGGCTCTGTCTGCTCAGCAGTCAAAGAAAATCTTCGTCGTGACTTGATCCCAGATACCCACGGAGTGAAAAGAGCTGAGATTGGCATGTTCGTTAGGCTCCCAGGTAAAAGGCACAGTAAGCAGCAAAACCCAAAATAAATAGCGAGAGTTGACAACACCGAGTGAGCGAACCTTGAATGGGAAATAAAAGACAATTTTGAACAGTGAGGGTAGTTAATCACCAGGTCCGGTTACCAAGGGAAATGGCAAATTCATCATCAGTCAGAGGTCGTGCATGGAGACTGGATGTCTTCCAAAAAGCGACACTCTGGTTCAAGATCAAGTTCTTGGGTTCAAGAGCATCTCTCAGAGGAGAATAACGCCCTCCGTCACCGCCTCTGCCGGTGATGCTGGCCTGATGCAGGCAAGCGGGTGAGGGTCGCAGTGCTGCGAGAGCCCCCACCTCTCCCCCCGAGTCGCACCGAGACTGGCTTGTGGGGCCCAGCCAAGTGCCGAAACCCTGCGCTGGCCATGGCCCTTCTCCAGACACCCTGCCTGAGCCAGGCTCCGAGTCCTCGCCTCCGTCACGCTCAACGCCAGCATGGTGCTCCTGGCCACCATGGCAAGCTGTGCCGCCGCGCTCCCTGCACCGAAGCACGGACTGCCCAGCGCAGCCAGGGAAGCAGAATAATGATCTCTCTCTTTTTTTTTTTTTTTTTTTTTTCCCCTTTACTCCTTTTAGTCTCTGCATCTGCTCCTTCCTCCCTCCCTTTAGCTGCCATGCAAAACCAAGCCCAAAATACACGCTCTGGCTTCTGTTTATCCTTTCAGGCAGTTTCCCTGATGCCCAAGACGCTGATTTGAACTGACCTCTCTCTCAACACCACCTTATCACCAACTCAGCTCCCCGTCCCTCCTTGGAAGCAGAAACAAAAATCCAAGGGCAAAGCAAAGCGGCCTCGGCATCCCTCATGTACTCCAGCATCTTCCATCTCCCAACCATCACGTGGGAGAAAAGCAAAATGCGTCGGAGTCTGACTTCCAGCTTTGATTGCGGACACGGAGAGCAAAACGCCAGCTAATCCCTGCAGGAAAGTGACTCCCCAGATGCCAAAGGGCAGAGCTGTGCTCTCTACCCTCCTTCTGCACCAGTCGATGTGGCCAATTTAAAGAGGTTTCAGAAGGAAGCAGGTGCCTGCAGCTCACGCTGCTTCCCTGCCCCTTGGAAATCCAGTCTCTTGAGTGAATGGCTTGTTTGGAGAGAGCCCTCCATTTGTTTGTCTGGGCTCTAGTGATAATAGCTCTAATTTATCTCTGAGCTGGGCAGGCATGTCTAATGTGTTTGAGTATTTAGAAGCATTACGGAGGTTTCATTTGGTCAATTGTTTCTTGAAATCCTTTCCCACACACAGAACAGCCGTGCAAAGGTGGAACGGCTCCACCGCGGGCAACCCTGGGAGCCACAGCGTGTGCTGGCAGCCTGGGAAGGGCACACATGCCGGGGCCGCTGGATTCTCATTTAATGCCCCGTCTTGGAAATTAAAGACCAAGCAGCCACCCTGTGAAAGGGACAATGACAAGACAGTCTGGAACACGCCACCACGCCTCCTCCTGCTTAGACCTTCCAACCCCATTTGCTTTATCATCTATCTTCTCCGTGTAGACACTCTCCATCTCAGCTCAGACTTGATTAGGCAGGGTTAGCTTGGCACCTGCACTGGGAAATACAGCGCAGTTGGCCAACACGTTGTGTCTAAATCTTAAATTAACCCTCCCTGCACATCGAGATCCATTCCAGCTCTAACCAGACACTGGCTGAAGACCCTTTAAGCTGTGTCGCAGCAGAATCACAGAATGGTTCGGGTTGGAAGGGACCTTAAAGATCAGCCAGTTCCAACCCCCTGCCCTGGGCAGGGACACCTCCCACCAGACCAGGCTGCTCCAAGCCCCATCCAGCCTGGCCTTGAACACTTCCAGGGATGGGGCAGCCACAGCTTCTCTGGGCAACCTGGGCCAGTGTCTCACCGCCCTCACAGGAAAGAATTTCTTCCTAATATCCAATCTAAATCTCCCCTCCTTCAGTTTGAAACCTCTACCCCTCGTCATTACGCTCCCTGATCCAGAGTCCCTCCTCATCCTTCCTGTAGGTATTTTAGATACCAGAAGGCTGCTGTAAGGTCTCCCCGGTGGAGCCTTCTCTTCTCCAGGCTGAACAGCCCCAAGCAGAAGGGGTTAACCTGAGTCAGAGCTGGGGAATGGTGGGGACCAGGTCAAAGGTAGAATGTGCGATCCAACCACAGAGTTCCTTACAGCTCAAGCCTACACGGCTCCACACGCTACCACCCATCACCTGCGCTGTGCTCGCAGGCCCGCCCGTGCTTCGGCCCGTGACAAATGCAAGGTCACGTGCTTCGGCTTAAATCACTTTCGTGGAGGTTTCAGCAATTCTCTTCATGCCGTTTCAGCTAATTTTAGCTGCGAGCCGAGAGGCCGTTACCGAGGTTCAGCTGACTGGTGGCGATTTATCAGGTCACCCTGTTGGGGTAGGGAGCCTGAGCCCACTCAGCTCTGCCCTCCCCGCTCTCCCTTTTCCCAACGCAGGAGCATCGAGAACCAGACCTCTTGTCCAGCACCTGTAGCCCCCGGAGCAATTTTAACGGAGCGTTAGCGTGAGCAAGTCCACGTTGCTCCCCCTGCAACGTCCTCCACGCCACCCCGCGCACCGAGATGCAAGCGGTGCCGGGGTGAAGCACGTCGGGCATCGCCACCACCGCACAGCCGGGAGGAAAGGACGCTGCAGCTCCCCGGCTGCCACCACGGGGCTAATTCACGGGGGCCGAATGTAATTTCTCACCCTGGCACAGGGCCAGGACAACAAGGTTAACACCCCTCGCTCTCCAAAGAGAGCTCCAGGGGAGCGTCAGAGGGATGCTGCCGAGTCGTTTTGGGCGCCTCCACTTCAGGTGTTGCAAACAGCAAGGTTTAGCAAGGGCCAGCCAGGAGGAAAAGGGTCGTCGTGGAATTTTTTGAAAAGCAAAATAAAAGAAGAGGTTTGCTTTCTGCTTGGCTGTTCGGCTTTATTAACTTAAACTTGACTATGCTGCACCAGGGACCCAAAGTACAACAGCCCTGTGGGAAAGCGAGGGCTTGCCCACGCGTCCTTCGTTTGCTTTGGAAAGTTCCGAGCCTCTCTTGGCTTTGCTAAAGAAATCTTGCAAGGCCTTGAAAAAAAACAAAAAAAACCAAAAAAACCATCACTTCGTCTCTGGCCCTGAGCTCCCCGGTCCCTCCGACGGCCTTGGCAGTGTCTGAGCCATCGTCTCCCGGAGCAGGGGCTGGCGCAGACATCGCGTCTGTGCCGCGCTGGCCGCAGCGAGTGCTCGGCTCGACAGACTCCTACGGTGCTGGCAAAAGTTTCTCATGGCTCTAAATTTTGTTGTTTTTTTTTTTTTTTCTTTTTACGTGGTTTTAAAATGGACTGAAATAGCCCTTGTCAAAGATAAAAAGCCACCAAATTTAGCCTTCCTTCCCTCTTCCCGCCCCGCCACCTCCCGTTTCCTGGAGTACTCTACTGGTTGGGAGGTTTTTCCCCAGGGGTTTTGGCTGTTATTTATAAAGCTTTGATGCAAACTGCAAAAGAAAGGGAAAGGAAAAAAAAAAAAAAAAAATCAAGTTCCAGGTGACCTCTCTCCTTCTGCAGCAGCTCTGCTCCCTGCAGCGACGAGGCATCGCGGCAGCCACGGCTTCAGGGACCACATCCAGCATCCTTTGGGGTCAATGCAAACCTGCCCTCTGCCTGCCCGGGAGTTTCTCTCCAACCCCCTCCGGCCCCGAGGGATGCGGCGATGAGGGATACAGCTCCTTTCATTTAGAGTTTACTGGTTCAGAAAAAAAAAAAAAAAAAAAAAAAAATATATATATATATATGTCACAAACCCCCACCTCTTAGCAGCGCCGCGTTACTGGCAGGTGTCCCTGGAGCTTACTGGTCTGAAGGACTTCCCAAAAAAATGTTCGCCCGGGACCTTGGAGGAGCTGGGCTCCTGTCCCCCCTCCTGGTTTTAGGGCAAAGCAAAGAAAAAAAGTGTCACGACTACGTCTCTCCTGACTGCCCCACTGCCGGGATGAGAGCAAGGCTAGTCCCACAGTGCCCAGAGCTGATACGGGCATCTTGTGTCTGCCGATGAACCAAAAAACCCCCATAAGTGAAAACCTCTCTGGCCTTCACCTTAGTCCATAAATCCATACAGGAGAGGGCAGGGCAGAATGCCAGTCCCTTTAGCCTCTGGGGGTCACCTTTCCTGCAGGAGAGTAAGGACAAGCGCAGCGAGAACAGCAGCCGCGTGGCAGAAATCCCCTTTGCGGGGCGGCGATGGCGGTACCCTCTGCTCAGCATGACACGGGGCCCAGCATGATGCCCGGCGTGGGGACATCATCCCGTGCTCCCTGTTCCTGCAGCTGCTGGGGGGAGGAACGCTGTAGCGATGCGTATGCATATATTTAGCTTTATACACACGTGTGTATGTACCATGGCACGCGTACGATGCGTATTGAGATAAATAATATTTGGAGAACAAGCATTTCATTTTAAAAGTCACCGCGTGACAACAAGTTAATTATCTATCATATCATCTCTCAAACCCAAACATTTTGAAAGCTAGGAAATAACTAATTAAGATCATCATAAATCTTACTCTGTCTCACAAGCCCATTTTCCTAAGAAATAGGAAGAAATACACATTTCCTCACAATGCAGCATCCATAACTCTGACCTGTAAGATATCAATGACTAGTTCACGCGGTTTCTCTACCTGAACACTTTTTTTGCAAAGGTTACCATAAGGTAGCACAGGATAATGATTTGGTAACGCTTTCCTGGCAATAAATCTGCAGACAGAGATAGTTAGGAGAAAAAAAAAAAAAAAAAAAAAAGAAAAAAAAAAGAAAAAAGACAACACTGGGATCCTCTCACCTAACACAAGCCACGTTGACTTCCTCAGATCCATTTTGCTTTGAACCAGGACAAATCTCATAAAGGAATATAACTAACTGCTCCCAGTTAAAGTTTTGCTCCCTCTTCCTCCTCCAGACAACGGCTCCCAACAGGTCCCTTACATTCAAGCCTCTACCCACTCCCGGGGCCTTCCTTCTGAAGCCCGTTCAGTCACAGCTTGGTCAAATTGGCCATTTCTAGAAGACATTTGGCCATTTCTAGGAGACAACTTCAGATTGATCCTGGATAGATAAATCAAATCCACCGGAGAAGATGCATAAAGCTAGGGCAGGACCACACTATTACCATGCCCAACACAACTGAAGAGCTCAAGAACTTGAACATGGAGGAAATTTCAATTTTTTTTTTTTTTTCTTTAATTAGAGCGTGAGACACAGGTGGGACAACCGTTCAAGCAAGGCTTTGCGCCTGGAACCATGTTTAATAGGAAAAGGGTGTTCACACTTAGCATCAGGACTACAAAGGAATAAAGATGAGGTGGGGGAGAGATCAGGAAAGGAAGACACATCTGGAAATCAAAAAATACAGGAACGAAATGAAACCTGGCAGGACTCAGGCCTCGAAGGGGAGAGAGAAACACTGCAAAAAGGGCTTTCATCATAAAAGGAGAGCAAGTGACAAAGCACAGCTGCTCCGCACTCATGGTGGAGTTCTGCATTAGGGTCGTTTGGACATGGCTCCAAGGATAAATCAGTGCTCAGTGCCTCGTGAGCGCAAAGGCAAGGAAAAGCACATGTAGAAATGGCAACAATCCTCACCCGTGTGATGGTCCAGAGCAGAGGGAGGCAGATAGTCCTCATGGGCCATCACTGAGAGAGACAGCATCCAGGAGCCACCCTCCGTGAGTGCAAGGCAGGAGAGGTATCTGCTCAGCTCCGCAAAGCCAGCGGGCTGATCTCAAGCATCTGCGAGGCATCATTTGGGACTCAGAGCTTGCTACGTGGAAAGTGAGCCAAAACACAACATGGCTTTTGCAAATTTGGGTCTTCGTGGGCAAATCCCCAAACCAGCTTTCTAGACGAATCAGGAGGTTCGGCTGGGGAAGACTTCACGGAATGGCGCCCCATGGGACACATCCCGTTGGGGTGGGAGGATGGGCATCATGGGACCAGGAAGCAGAGAAGGGCAGAGTAGGGTTAAGCTGAAGGTCTGCAGAAGTGCCCTACAAGACCATGGGCTTCCTTTGGGTGTAAAGAGCTGCCTCCAGCCCAGCAGCTGCCAAACACCGATCCACCTCCACATCCATGAGCCAGGGCCACGGTAGGAGCAGAAATCCCTGGCTTCGGGGCAGAGTGGGCTTTGCTACAGTCTGGGGTGGGAATTCAAACAGATCTAAACGTAGTGCTACGTGCAAGGAGGCTCTTACACTGCCCTGATTTTGTGAAGGACATTTGCAAGTGAATTTAAGCTAAAGGAAAAAAAGGCCCTGTTTATACTGGAATTAAAATGTCTAGACGGAGCCTTCCTGGTGTAACTGGACCTGCATATACTGATCGCGATACACCTGATAAAACTTCCCATGTAGACAGGGACTAAGAAATACTTTGGCAGAAATTCCAGCAGGAGCCATTTTAAAAGTCTTTAATCTCCAGAATTACTTACGCTATGTAATGAAGTCTGCATTATGGCTGTTCATTACATGGACCCTAAACACTGGAGAGCAAGAAGATTTTCTTTGGCATTACGACAGGAATCCACGGCATAGAGAAGGCTGGCCCTCAGCGTGAGGTCAGATCTCCCTCTAGCTGCTGGTCCTGGGGACTCAGCAGCCTTTGACCACCCAACGCCTGCACAAGCTCCTCTTCTGACCTTTCCTACATGCCGGCGCTTCCAGTGCTGCAGGTCTCGAGGTCGCTTCTTGCTGGCTGCAGTGCTCCTCCCAAGGAGCACAAAATAGCTCAGCTTTTGCCGAGGACATACTCCAAAAGGGAGGTAGAGAGGCCAACAGTAAAACCCACAACGGTTTCTTCGAAACAAGCCATCATAGATAAGCCAACAAGGTGTGCAGAGAGCCCAGACCCTCTGCAGAGGAGACATCCCACCGCCAAGATACTCATGGTTTATGTCTCCTCTTAGCCCAGCTAAATCCATAAAAGACCTCCAAGTCAATTTTCTCCCTCTGGCATACAGTAGGATCCAAGCAGTGCTCAGCACCACACCGGTCTTCCTAGGGATATGTTCCCCAGATCAGCGGCCCCAGGTCTCCAACCTGCTATTACGATGTTGCTACATCACTCACCTCTTCAGGGCTACCACCAAAGCTTGCTAGCAAAATGTCACCATCATCAGCAAAATGTCACCATCATCAGCAAAATGTCCCGGCAAGAGCAGACCCAGAGGAGGAGCTCATTCCTGGGTCCTTGGAGTTGCGTTGCTTCAAGATCAGTGGGTCTTCCTAGGAGGCAATGAGTAGGTAGGAGGGTCAGAGGGAGAAGGGAACTGGCACAGTGTCCATGTGGAGCTCCTGGGGGAATGAAGTTCTTGGGAGGAGACGGCTCCTTCCAGAGCCACCCAAAAGGGAGACCAAGAGCTTCAGCCACTCCATAGTGTCTCACAGGGCAGCAAAGGAAGCTGCTTTTTGGGGATGATGCCAAGCCTTTTTACTTTTTGAAGAACTGGACGGGGGTCTTGATTTAGGGGGCTGGAGTCTGGTGACTGAAAGATATTTTTTGTCACGTGGGTCAGAGTTGGCCTGGCTGGTCTCACTGGCGTTTCCAAGTCAGCTTCTTCGTTATACGTTCACATTGAAAAGGGAAAACTTGTACTACAACTAGCCTGATGGTGCCTTTAGCCAGCCATTGCTTAGCAACGTTGGAGGGGCGGGGGGGGGTGTGAAGGAGAGATTTCTCCGCCTGCCACAAAGCTGGTGGGAATGATGACTCCTGCCAGCAGGTGCCAACCAGAAATCCAAATGATCCCCAACAACAACCCCCCCCACGCTTTCCTTAACCGTGACTTATTTTCTTCAGGTGCATCTGGACATGTAAGTACTCTAGAAGTGCGAACAGGCTTTGAGGAGCACGAGACAGAGACCAGCAGGAAAAAAGTCGACATTTCAATGACTAGGAAGGGTCCAGCTAAAACACTCCCTACTCACAAACCTCTAAAAAAACGTTCCTTGGGCACAGCAGGAACCTTATCAGCTCCCCACAGCACAAACACGGTTTCCAGCTCCGATCACTTTTCTAAGCCCAACCCACAAGAGAACTAAAATGGGACTTCATCACGCAGCTGAGCACAGCCCTGGGGCTCCTTCTCACTGCTCTGGTCGGGGGGGTTATGTGTGCGGGGGCTGGCCTTCGTGCTCTTCCCACACTAACTGTAGCAAAGGGGCACCATGGGGCAAACATGACTTCAAGCCACCTTCCTTGATAGGGAAAGTCTCAGACCTCTGTTAAAAGAAGCGTGGCCAGCAGGTCAAGGGAGGTGATTCTCCCCATCTACTCCGCTCTGGTGAGACCCCACCTGGAGTACCGCGTCCAGCTCTGGAGCCCTCAGCAGAAGAAGGACATGGACCTGTTGGAGTGGGTTCAGAGGAGGCCACGAAGATGCTCAGAGGGCTGGAGCCCCTCTGCTGTGAGGACAGGCTGAGGGAGTTGGGGCTGTTCAGCCTGGAGAAGAGAAGGCTCCAGGGGGACCTCAGAGCCCCTTCCAGTCCCTAAAGGGGGCTACAGGAGAGATGGGGAGGGGCTGTTTGCAAAGGGCATGTAGCGATGGGACGAGGGGCAATGGTTTAAACTAGAGCAGGGCAGGTTTAGATGAGCCATTAGGAAGAAGTTCTTTACACTGAGGGTGGTGAGACACTGGCCCAGGTTGCCCAGAGAGGGGGTGGAGGCCCCATCCCTGGAGACATTCAAGGCCAGGCTGGATGAGGCTCTGAGCAACCTGATCTAGTTGAAGATGTCCCTGCTGACTGCAGGGGGGTTGGACTAGATGGCCTTTAGCGGTCCCTTCCAACCCAACACATTCTATCATTCTGTGATTCTAAATTCACCTTGCTTCTCCCAGGATCCAAAAGCAAAGAGTGTCTGTGCGGCAAGGCAACGGCCACAGCTCTGCTCTTCCGCCTAAACAAAAGCTGGCCCTCCAGAGCCCCTCTGCAAGATCTGTAGAGATCTGAGAGAGCCTTCTCACGTCACCTGAAGGTCCCTTTACATCGCCAGTGCAATACAGAGGGGCTCCAGCCTGAAGCCAACCGCAGAGGACATCTGCGACAGACCCTGGCAGGACCAGTGTGTCTGAACAGCCACGTGCACACACACGCTGTCCACCTTGCAAAGTTTCCCCTGGATTTTTGTTACCATGTCATCTATTAATTACCTAATTACATCTTCTAATTATGGGATTCCTCCAGTATTTATACTCATTACATAAATGGCGGCAATTACACTAATTAGGTTAATGATACAGGATAACAGTCTACAAATTGCTTTAAAGGGACACTCTCAAGGCACATAGGCCAAGGATGCTCCCTGGCAGGTCAGCTGGTGGGTGGCATGTAGACGTGCTCCCTCACCCCACGGAGCTGCTGCTGCTGCTGCTGCCACCTCCTCGCGCGGCCTCTACCTGAGCGCTGGGGCCACCGCTACGGGTGGCCCAACAAACAGAGAGCGGCTGTAACGAGAGCTACCGGGCAGATAAGTAAGCAAAATGCTCTATTGCGTGGCTGCTAAATCGCTTCCGCTGAAAACCCTGGTCCGCTATTTAAGCGTGAACCTCTCCAAGCTGGAAAGCTGGAGGAAAGGTTGCAAACGTTTCTTCTCTGGCTGTATGGAGACCTGGGAGGAGGATGGCAGAGTACCTGCATCCTTGCAGGCTCCCCAGCACCACTCCCAAACGCACCCCAAGTCCTTGAATCCCGCTCAGCTGGATGCGACACGGTCTCTTCCCTATAGGCATTTCCAAAATTTTTGCAGCAAGGAGATCCAGCTCCTCTGCTCCAGCCAGATTCCCCGGAGCTCCGGCGGCACTCTGCAAAGCCAAGCGTGTCCTCAGGGTGAAAGGCAAGCCACGGGAGGCTGGAAGGGATCTATTTTGCTGAGCGCCCCACTTACCCAGATTTGCTGGAGACTGAGCGGCGCGGGACAAGGTGCTCGCCCCAATAACTCACCCAAAAGGATCCTAAAGCAGCGCCAAGCTCCATTACTCTCTGGAGCGGCCTCGAGCGCAGGGAGAAAACTTCCTCGCTTGGATTCGAACGCAGGCACTTCTCCGGTGGAACACGGGAGCCCTTTGCAGCACTTTGGAGCGTGATGAATGGCCCTTTGTCCTGCAGCCACTACAGAAAGAGAATGTAATTACCCAAACTGGAATTCGGCCAGGATGCAATTTTACGCTGAATGAATTTTTTCCCCCTTCCTTAAAGTGTTTGCAAATCCCCCTTTAAAGATAAAATCCCGGAATAAAATCCAGCGCTCGCTTCAAAATTGGCCCAATTCCATTATAAGTCAACTGAACAACTCCATTTTGCACCTTTAAGGCCACGGAGCGCTCGATGTTGCGCAAGAGATTTCATTATTGGCAAGGTTGAGGAATGCTGATTTCTGCTACTGAACTGCTGTCTTAGCCCTAAACTATATCCCTGTGTCAGCTGCCCAAAGACATGTGTAACCAGGTCCATTTTCTGAAAGATATACAGCTGCGTCCGGCTTTATAGCCCGTTCCAGCAGGACATGGCTGGCACTTCCAGTGGAGCAGGCTGACCGGTCTCCACTCGAACAGGCAGGGTCTATGGCTCCAGCGGGAGTCTTGCAGGAGCATATATCGATTGTAAATAATGTCTCAATATCCTATAGTAGGTCATAAATCAAAAAGGGGTTGAAATATCTTTTCTCCAAGGGACTCTTTTTTTTTTTTTTTAAAAAAAAAGGAGTCTATTTCTTGTTTAGCAGTTTTCTTTTTAGAGTTACTGCATCGACCTTTTACCCCAACTGCCAGGTTTGAATCGTGGCCGGCGATCCTTGCTTGACCTTCCCTGGGGACACGCAGGAGCTCCGCCATGAAGCCAGGGCCTGGGTGTCCCATGGGAGAACAGTCACATCCCACACTCGGGCCAAAGCCCTCACCCCAGGTGGTGCCCCTTGCCTTGCGTGTGCCTTGCTGAGCAAGCCAAGGCCCACCGCAGCCACATCTCCTCTGGTCACAGACTATGGCTTGGGGAAGAGCCTCGGATGTAACAGCATTAGAGACACTCACCGTGGAGATGGGCTTCTCGTAGGGGGTGCAGGAAGCAGAGGTCCTCCCCGCTGGGTACGTAGCAACACCGTCTTCAACTTCTCTGCAGCTTATTTGACTTGATGCCGACCCAGAAAATAAAAAACAAGCTTTGAGCCAATGATGACATCAGCCTTTCTCCTGTCCCACAGGCCACGGGAGATCCCTCCAAAAGCCTAACCATCAACCCAAATCTCTCCCTTCCCTCTTCGGAAAAAAAACCCACGTGCCTCCAAGCTACAGGTGTTGGCACGGCAGTGCAGCAAAAGGAATGGTCTCAGGGCTTTGTCCTGCCGGACGTGCCACACTGCCACTGCCCCAGGGCTTGTCCCCACATGTGGTTACCCACATGAGATGTGGGACAGGTGCAGCCTCCAACCCACCGCGCACAGCCCTGCGCCAGCCACCTCCTCAGCGGTCATGACTTGCAGACCCATTTGACATGGTTCAGGGCAGAGACCCCTTTTCCGTCACATCTCTCTAAGTCTCTGTGACAGGGGCCCTTTGTCTTGCAAAGTACCACTTTTCTCAAATCGCTGCATTATTCTGGAAAGTAAAAAAAGAAAAAGCCTACTTTGGGCCATTTTTAGGGGTATTGAGCACGGGGAACTGAATACCTGTCAGGAGGACAGAAAAAAACCAATACCTTGCTGTCTAGAAAGTCACCTAAAATGATCCGGGCTGAGCTTCCCAGTTGCATGGTGCCGTGTGGCACTTGTGGACACCTCCAGTCCCTCTCCCAGCATCTCCGGCGTGCCACCAGCATCCTGCACGGACGGGGTGGACACAGCACCCTGATGGCCACAGGCAGCAGGACACGGTCCTACTGCTCCCCCTCCAGCACTGCCTTGGTAGGACCTGGGCAACATTGATTTTGTCAAGTCCAAGAAGTATTCGAGCTTGACTGGCAATAAAATCAAACCCAGGGAATAGGTGCGATGGGATCTCCTGGGACTGAAACGAGAGCTTTGATGTTTAAAGAAGCCAAGAGGGAATAAAAGGGAGGGAAGGGTGGGAGGGGAACAGCATTTACCTGCACAAAAGCAAGAACGTTGACAATAACCTGGCTCAGCTCTGGCTCGCACGGGAGACTTTGGAGAAGGGGGTGGGAGGCAAGGTGGGAAATTACCAGGAGCTTAAGAAAATATATATGTAAAAATTAAAAAAATAAAATAAAACTGTATCAGCATTGACTAATAATTTCCGGGCTCTGCGCAGATGTCATTAATGACCCTTTTTATTCATGCAGGAGTTCCCAAAGAGGAGCATAATGTTCCATTAGTAATAATTGAGAAAGTCTCCTGTCGGGATTATGTCAAAACCTAGAGATGCTGCTGCTGCCAAAACATTTTGGTGACAAACGTGTGAAGCGTTTGACAGAAGGTGCCACAGCAGGTTGAGGCGGCTTCAGGAGGGGAATCCTAGGAGGAGAGAAGAGGTGGGAGACAGCAGCAGGGCGAGAGCTGAGCACCAATTTACTCGGGAAACACAGCTCAAGGGATGAGCCCACCTACCACGACAGCTTCGGGGTCACCGTGGCACCTCAGAGATGCTGCTGGGGACTGCTGAGGATTTCGGCTGACCCATCTTCTCCCCGACTCCCGAGACTTTGCGACACATCTGCAATATGTCCTCTGGCGCGGCTCAGCGCGGCTGGCTCCTTTCGCCCAGGGACGCCTGTGTCCTCAGCCGCCGGGGAAAGGCCGGGGTGTTGCGACACCCTGAGCGTCGCTTGCTGCTGCCCCAGTGAGGGCTGGGGACCGCTGCAGTCACCAGCACAAAGGGCAAAGCCGCTGTGAGCAATTAACCCAACACACCCCACTTCAACAGGATGGAGAAAATATCTGGCGACACAAGTATTTCAACCTACAGCAAGGCTGGACAATACCTCTTTGAACTACGAAACACCAGTGAAATTTAGACAGATGGGAAAATAAATTCCTTCTCCCAAATCTTTCCCATTTACAATCGGGATGTCTCTTTTTTTGCCCGGCAGACGCAGATCGCAGCTGGTGCCCGAGTACTGGCATTGCACTGCTGCCGCGCAGACGCCGCTAGAAAACACAGGAAGAGCAAGCGGCTTTCCAGGACCAGTCCTTCTCCCAGAAAGGGTTAGTTAACGCCTTGCAAGAGCCAAAATAACAAGTTCCCTCCTCTGTCCTCATCCCTCTCCCTTGCCAAGCCCCTCCTGGGACTGGAACCCCCCCGGCATTACCTACCCTTCATGCTGCTCTTCCAAACCAGCGCCCACCTACCGCAGCCCACGGCGCAGGCAGCCGTGCCGTCAACCGGCACTGCCACCATAAGCTGCCCGGGGCCGGGCGTTGTGGTATGCAGAGATCCGTGTTGCACTGCTGGGCTTGGCACAGCTCGGCCCCACGACATCCTTGGGCTCGACAGACATGAGTTAGGGGGCTTGCGGGGCGGGCCAAGCTCAGAAGAGCATCAGCGAGACACGGGAAGGGGTCTCCAGGCATCAGTGGGAAATGGGGGATAAGCCAGGCGGACGGGCAACGCAGGGAGAGCTGGGGAAGCTGCCCTGGCTCCCCATCCCCAGCAAGGGAGGCTTCGTCCCCCGTGAGCACAGCTCCTCCTGCAACGTAGCATGGGGAAGCACCCATGGGTCAAGCACCGTGAGCCACATGTCCCCAATTTGCTGGACAAAACCAGGCGGGTCACTTCGCCAAGGCGGCACCCGCTGCCAGAGGGGTGAAAAAAGGCATTTAAATGCAAGCAGCGTCTTGATGCAGCTGGGGAAGCCCAAGCCAGAGCACCTCAAAGTCAGCATTATACAGAGCCACAGATAGGAAAAAAAAAAAAAAAGTTTGTCACCACCGTATTATTTGCCCTTTTAGAGCAGGGAGGTGTTTGGAGCCAAGGCATTGGTTCAGGCAGCATGTAAAGGCATGAAATTTGGATTTGGATCCAGGGCTGGAGTCTCAAAGCCATCCCAGTTTGCGAGGGTTGGTTCAGGCTCGTTTCTAGTCCCCAGACCACAGCAGAAGGGCCTCCCTTCCCCGGGGCAGGAGCAGAGCAGCTGGTACTCTTCAGCCCAGTTAACAGACGAGGTCTGGCCACCGCAGCCGAGGGCTGCTCCACATTTGTTTTCTAGCGGTTTGTTCATTGAGAGGCTGCCAACGCGTCAGCAGGGAGAAACGCACGCTGGCCTGATCCTCCCCACCCCTTGCACCAGAGCGGATCCGCCGCGAGCTGGAGCGAAGACCCTGCCGAAGGAGAGCAGGTGCTCGGCTCTCTGCCGTCACCGCCTCGTCAGAGGACGGAGCCAGGGTACCTCCCAAACGGCTCCGATGAGGGCAAACCCCCTTAGAAACAAGCCCGTGGGCCCCGAACGCCGCTTCGCACGCCCACCCCAGGGAGTCCTGCCCGCAGGTCCGGTGTCGCCGGATGAGCGGTGTCGTCTCCCCCAACGCCTGCGGGAAAGCTGCGACTGCTGTCCCCACCGCGGTGGCCTCCCGGCGTCGGAGGCAGAAGCGCCATTGAAGAGAGCGTGAAGGCTGATTGCTGTAATTGAGCCTACCAGGGGAATTCCGGTCTGTGGGAACGCACGGCACATCCCAGCCTGCAGGAACGGGGGCGGAGAATAATCCCAGCCGTTCCTTTCGAGGACTAATGATGATGGGTTTTTGCTAGGACTCAAGCTGGCGGGGATGAGAGCTCCCACGGAGCGCAGAGTCAGCCAAACGAAGCGCCGGTTCTCCCTTGGAGAAATCCAGTCTCGAAGAGTTGGTCGCAGGACGCTGCCAGCCTGGGTGCGGGCTGCGCAGAGGCGGCGGCAGGCTGGATGCGTCCTCGCTGGATGCCTGCCGAGGATTCGGCTAACGCTGGTCTTACAGCTCCGTGCTATTTAGGTGGCAAGAGCCCGAGCAGCGATGGCAAGGTGATGCAGGGGACGGGGACAAGGTGATGCTCAGGTATCTCTCTTCTCATCGGCCAGGGCCACGTGGCAGGTCTTGCGTGGAATTAGCAGCCAAAGAGGAAAAATACATAGCCCTGCCTGCGCGGCGCACGCCTCTGTGCACGCGTACGTGTGCAAGCACGTGGATGTTCAGAGGCACAGAAAATCTGCACCACAGTCAATGCCCTTTTTCCCCCATTTTGCCCCTTTTTTGGCCTTACGAAATGGACGTGGGTAAGCTTACGCCAACACGTGGTCAAGTATCTGCTAATCATTCACTAACCGTTTCCAACCGGCTGGATGTAAAGGATTTAAATCCCGACTAAGCGTGAGATGCAGGTCTCATCTCAGAGGTCTGCAAGGGGAACGCGGCGGCCGCGTCGCCTTCTTGCCTACCTCGCAAAATTGTTACTAAAAGATTTAGCCTGACCGTAAATAAGTTTGCACCAAACTGATTCTTCACAGCCCCATCCGGAGAGAAGAAACACAAGGAACACATTGCTGGTACTTGTGGTTAATTGCTGCCTTTTCTTTTGGGTCTACTTGGTTTGAAATATTAAATGCAGAAGAAACCATCTATTTTTCCTCCATAGCCTGTCAGTAGAGGAAGTGAAATACGGTTTTCCCCCCCCCCCCTTTTTTTTTTTCTTTTTTTATAAACAAGGAGTATAAACTGTTTTATAGTAACTAGATAAAATTACACAGTATTTTAGTCAGTGGGGAAAAATATGGATCTCCGCGTGGCGGTATTTCTCCTATCTTTCTGGCTGACTGTACGTTAACGTGACGGCTCTGCATAACTCAGCTTTGCAGAGTTGTCACCGACACCTTGGAGCTCAGGCACCGTCCGGCCTGTCCCACCGGGGCTGTCCTCAGAGCGGATGACACGCATTTTAAGGACTTCTGGGTTTTGATGTCCCCCCTCCCCTAACTCCCCGATGACCTGGGGAAAATTTGGAGTAGCCGTTACAGATTTAAGCCCGTATTTCACCCTCCAGCCGTTCGGCTGCTGTGGCCCACAATCAGCCTTTACCCCGCGAAGTGGCTCTGGTCCATCGAGCACGGATTCAAGCCCACGCTACCACACGGCGACTCAGAGGAAACACCTCTTGGAGAAGGGAAACAGCAGCGGATCAGGAAAACGCACCAACTTTTCTCTTTGGCACCAACAGACCTAGAAACTGATACCTCCTTTGCTCCAAAGGACCAAACCTTTGGATGCTGGAGCATCCCTTTGCGCTGTGTTTGCACAACGCCTTGCGCCCCACGCCGATACCATCTCCAGTGCCACCAGAGCATCCTGCTGCTTCAGATAAAGAAGAAAGAAATCCATACCTCCTTTGCTCCAAAGGACCAAACCTTCTGCCACCAACACCAGCTTTTTTTGCTTCAGCTTGCCGAGCCTCAGCTCCAAAGCGCCCCAACAGCCCTCCTGCCCTCTGCAAACTCCAGATCTTCCACAAAAGCAGGGAATTTTGAAGGCAGGATTTCGCGGCTGCAACATTTCTCCCTTCGACCCTGAACGTGCTCTAAGGCCGCGCCAATATTTCAGAACCAAAATACCTCTGTGGCACTTGATACCCATTCTGATGGCGACTCTCAGATTTCGGCTTTTCATCGCAATGCTAAGTAGAAGCGTTTTCCAGACCTTTACGTGGGATTAAAATTCAACATTTTCCATCACCGCCCAGCGAACAGCTGCCCTGACGAGAGTTCGCTCCGACACCTGGGGTGGGAAATTCAGTGTATTCTGTAGGGGTCTGTTAAATTTTGACTGAACTGCCAAAGCGAGCGTGTCTGTAGGAGAGCACACACCTGAGAGCTGGGTTGCTGTCACCCCACATTGCTCTACCTGCTGTCCCGAGCAACGCCAGCAGTGCGTGGCCGTCACCCTCACCCCAGGACATCAGCGTCCGATTTGATCCAACCAAACCGAGCCTCTGGAGCCACCACAAATTTTGCCAGAGCCGCCCGTAGCCAGCGAGGGAGAAGACCCCCCCCGGCATCCTTGCCTCTGGGCTCCATCCTGCTGCCGCGGCTGCTTTGGTGGGAGCTCCGGTGAAGGCAGAGACGCCGGTTCTCCATCGCGGCTGCGGTGGGAAGGCAGACTGAGCCCGCCGTCGGTATCTCCAGCCCTTCAGCCCACGCGCGACCGCAAACCCGCCGGGCAGCCCAAATCGCGTGCAAATGGCTTCAGTTTTCCAGAGCTTGCAGAAATTCAGAAGCCCTTTCCCTAACGAAATGAGCTGGTTTGCAGCTTTTAGCTGTAAAACGCAAGGTGAAAATTCTCGTCTGGAGCTGAGCACGTCCGTCCCTTGTGCGCTGTGTTTGCACAACGCCTCACGCCCCACGCCGATACCATCTCCAGTGCCACCAGAGCATCCTGCTGCTTCAGATAAAGAAGAACGAGTTTTGTGATTATTTTTTAATCCCTATTTTTCCCGGGGAGAGGAGAAAAAAAAAAAAAAAAAGAGAGAAAAAAAAAAGAAAAGAGGGGATTTAATCTCAAAGTTTCAAAGCTTGGAAGTTCCAGCTGCTCCGGCAGCGTTAATTCCCGCTGTGTGGGGCCGACCCATGGGATTCTGGCGTAGGACGTGGCTGCGGCACGGAGCTGGAGCAACGCTACCGCAGCATCGCCCGTAGAGGGAGCTTCCTTGGGGAGCCAGGCACGATTGACATCTTTTCATCAAAAGTGCCCAGCTTTTTTTTCCTAAAAAAAAAAAAAACAAACAAACCCAACATTCCCCCCCCCCCCGGACGATATAAAGTATTGATTTTAAAGTTCTTGTGGTTTTTGGTTGGTTGGTTGGGTTTTTTCCGCCTCCTGCCCCCCCCCCTCACAGCAAAACAGGCAGCTCCGGGTTAAACCTATTGGAAATGGATGTTTTGCAAGAAGCGGGGGGGGGGAAGGAACGGGGAGGGAAATGCTCTGCCCAGCGCTGGATGTCCGCAGTCGGTTTTTAGTTGGGTTGAATCAAGCAAATTGCAAGTGGTCACTTTTCCATCCAATTTTGTTACAAGGAAGGGGGGGAGGGGGGAAGCTAACATTTTAGTGAAAATGAGATTCTGCAGGCTGCCAGTGCCCAAGTGTTAGACAGCTTTTTCGACCTACTGGATACCACTCTGGGTTTGAAATGTGAAGCCCGACGGCTGTTTTTCTACACATTTTTGGTTTAATCTCCTTGCAAACAGCCTCAGAGGCTCCGGTTACTTCCCTGTGAGATCCCCCCTACCCTTTGGGCACAGCCACAGGATTCCCACAGCTCCCCGAGCCGGTGGAGGAACGTCCTTTTAATTCACTCTGTGGACGGCCCAATTAGCATCCCAGTAAATTATTACCTCAGGGAAAACTCCGGTCTCAGGACTCAGCGGCCAGCTGCGAAGGCAGCCGGCACTCGCCCCGCTTCCCCGAGCGGCTCGGGGACAGCCGAAAAGATGGAGGGCGTTTTCTCCAGGAGGTCGGGCAACACAATTAGACGGGGAGAATTGTAGATTATCTCGGGTTTATAGTTCCCTGATGGAAGGGAGGGGGAGAAGCACAGAAAAAAAAAAAAAAAAAAAAAAAAACCAAACCTAACTACGATCAAATAATTTGTTGTGCTGTTCAAACTTCTGGACGAGGCGAGAGATAAGACACAGCTCCACCCCCCACCTGCATTTGATCTATCGGGCTTTGAAATTAGATATTCTCCCCGCAACAGGCGTAACTGTGTCCTGGTGAAAACGGCTTCTCCAGGCTCTCCCGTGGGCAGGGTTTGGGGCTCCCTCCACATCAAGAATGAAAAGTCCCCGAAGCAGCTGAGACTCCTCTGGTTCAGGTGCACCACAAGCAAGGGATGGTCCTTACACCAGGTCCTTTCCTACCTGCAGGGCAGAGGCAAAAGTCCTTGTCTGCTTGGGCAAGGGGACCGAAAAACACCAGGGGATGAGGCCAAGGCTGTGCAGGAGATCTGTGTCCCAGCAGGGACACAGCCTAGATGCTGGCATGGTCCACCATGAAGCTGTCCTTGCACCTCGGTGACCTGTTGCCACCTTCTTCTTCTTCTGGTCTCTTTCCTTGTGCTCTCCCTCCAAAATGCCTTTGCAATTCATGTGAATGAGGCACAAGCAAATAAAACCACATTGAGCCCACAACGCAAACAAAAACTGTGACCCTGGTCCATCCAGTGTGGAAAAACAGGAGGTGTGGGGGCAGGTAAACTGGCCATTTACTGGAAGAACCTGAAAAAAACCCCTCCATTTGCATGAACAGACTTGGCACAGGTATCCTCATGCACCTCCGTGTGCTTTGGCTTCAAAAGGGCCGGGCGGATTTTCTCTACTTGATTTCAGCATCCCAAAGTTACACCTCCCAAGGTTTGCCAGCCTCGATATTGCAACAAATAGCTGTTTTCATGAAATTATTTCCCAACCTGTTTTCAGCTGAGACAGCACCAGCACCTAGTCAGGGACCATTTGGTTTCATGAAATCTCTACAATCTTCAGAGGATGGTGTAGCAGTTATGAAGTGCAGGGGTTTTTTTTAATACCTTGGCAACTTGGGACACATCTCCTAGGCTCTTGAAGTTCTCAGTGCTGGCTGTCAATTCTTCTGCAATGGGACATTCACTCCTTTTGCCAGCTTTGGATTTATACTACAGTATCTCCATCAATTTTGATGGACCTACTCTTGACAAGGTCACAACGGGAAAGGGGAGAACTCCGTTCCTTAACCGTGTACCATTTTCGCTTGTGTAACCATCAGGTCTCCCCCCGCCCTGAGCTTTTGCAGCCTTAAGATAAGGCACAACCTGCTGTTCTCCTGTATGACCTTGCAGTGAGTCTTCACAGCTCAAGAGTACAAAAAAAATTAAGAACATTTCCTTGTATGAGTTGCAAATGTTTCACTTCTTGACTGAGCTGTAGCCCCCGGTCCTTCCCAAAGGTGGAGAGAGCAGGTGGGATACCTGAGCCATCCTCCTTGTCCTGTTTGCTAACGGACCATGTCCATTCTCACTTGCTCTTCTCTCCATACAGCATCATTTTCCTCTCTCAGCCACCTTTTAAATCTTTATTTTAGTCTGTTATCTATAGAAACAGGTTTATTTTTTTTTTTATTTAAGACTATTATTCTGCTTACCTAGCTGGAAGCAGCACCTATCTGTCTGCACTTGCCAGACCAAACCACCCCCTAAGCTGATTTCTAAAAGCCCCAAACACCGCTTGCTCCAGTCATGCCTTTTTTCCCCACGCCCCGTCTCCAATACGTTGGAGTTACTTTGCATGCCAGCCCTCTTCTGCAACACACTGTCCCTCTCACCGAGGCTGGTGTCATCTGGAAACAACCGTAGCCCCATTCCACCATCCTGGGTCACTAATGAAAACACGGAGCATCACCAGATGCTGGTCAGCCTGTGCACATAGAACAATAGAACATGTTGGGTTGGAAGGGACCGCTAAAGGCCATCTAGTCCCACCCCCCTGCAGTGAGCAGGGACATCTTCAACTAGATCAGGTTGCTCAGAGCCTCATCCAGCCTGGCCTTGAATGTCTCCAGGGATGGGGCCTCCACCCCCTCTCTGGGCAACCTGGGCCAGTGTCTCACCACCCTCAGTGTAAAGAACTTCTTCCTAATGGCTCATCTGAACCTGCCCTGCTCTAGTTTAAACCATTGCCCCTCGTCCCATCGCTACATGCCCTTGCAAACAGCCCCTCCCCATCTCTCCTGTAGCCCCCTTTAGGGACTGGAAGGGGCTCTAAGGTCTCCCTGGAGCCTTCTCTTCTCCAGGCTGAACACCCCCAGCTCTCTCAGCCTGTCCTCGCAGCAGAGGGGCTCCAGCCCTCGGATCATCTTCGTGGCCCTCCGCTGGACCCGCTCCAACAGGTCCATGTCCTTCAAGTGCTGAGGGCTCCAGAGCTGGACACAGCACTCCAGGTGGGGTCTCACCAGAGTAGAACAGAGCAGGAGAATCCCCTCTCTGGATTTGCTGGCCACGCTTCTTTTGATGCAGCCCAGGATGCGATGGACCTTCTGGGCTGCAAGCACACATTGCTGGCTCATGTCCAGCTTTTCACCCACCAGGACCCCCAAGTCCTTTTCCACAGGGCTGCTCTCTATCACATCATCCCCCAGCCCGTATTGATAACGAGGGTTGTCCCGACAGAACTGTAGGACCTTGCACTTGGCCTTGTTGAACTGCGTAAGGTTTGCTCGGGCTCACCTCTCCAGCTCGTTCAGGTCCCTCTGGACGAGCTAGAGACGCTAGCATGCTTACTTCTTATTTCTGTGCAACAGTAAACCTCTGGTAGGTGCCCTCCGAGTTTGAATTTCTGTCCACTTCTGCAACCTCTAGCATTTCCTCTAGATGATTCTCCCCGACTCGTGCGACCACCCCCTCAACCACACCTGGTAAACTCAAGATACTCGGCTTCTGCTGTTTGCCTTCCCTCCACAGGGCCAACTACTCGGAAACGCAAGGAGATCCTACCGGGCTGATACGATTTCCTTTGAAGCCACCTGTATTCCCTGTTCTCACTCCCTTGTTTTATCCTAGGTTTTCACGAGCTTGACTACAGGTCTCAGTGCTTTTCTGGGAACTGCGGTTATTCTGAAAGCCATGTAATCGCCCCATTCCCCCATTCTCTCCATTTTTCCCTTTTCCAGTACTGAGCTAGGATCACAGCCGACCTTCTTAGGGGAAAACAAATGCGATGCTACTTCTTTGGCATCATCTGCTGAGTGCTTTCCCTCTCCCCGAGTACCAAACCAACACCTCTGTGGTTCTCCTGCAACTGCTGATGTACTGCTAGAGCAATCTCTCGTTACACTTGACGTCCCCTGCTAATTGCATCTCACCATGCGCCTTGGCTTATCTGATCTTGTCTCGGCGTGTGCGTGCTGCGCTTCTGTACTTGATCTTCATGGCCTGACCTACTTTTCGTTTCCCCCAGGTTTCTTTCTCAGATCTGAGCTCTTTCCCTGTGCCTCCTTTCTCCTGCAACACCATGGTCTGAACCGGGCCCACAAGAAGTTGGGACTGTCTCTCATTAACAGCTTCCCTGCCCAAGAAGAGCTTCCCAGGGGAGGCCTTACCTGTGCATGATCAGCCGGTGCTGGAGCCCCCTGATGTGTCCAGTGCTCTCCTCCCTCCTGCTCCTCAGCACCAGCTCAGTCATTTCCCAGCAACTCCAACGGGTCACCTTCCACATCCCTGGCCAGCTTTGCCTGCAGGAGTTACCGTCAGAAACAGGCTCTTTCCTGGCTGTTCTCCCACGCTTGGAGATGGAGATGGAGATGGTCACCCACACACCTCCGAGCCTCACTGCGTCCCCTGCATCTTCTTTCCCCAGGAAGGGATATCCCCCATTAACTAAATGATGCTGCCAGCGGCTCAGAAAAGCCTCCTTTACCTAGTGTGCTGGAGACCCGCCCCTGGGGTAATTCTCCTGGTGTTTTCCCTTTTAACCACCAGCTGGAGACCTCCAGCAAGTCTAATCCCCCCACCCCACCCCCCACCCCATTTTCTAGCCTCCACACAACCATGTGCACCCTTGACATGCAAAACATGCCTTCTCCCCGATGCCCCTGCCTGCCTTCCCTGCTCCAGCCGCCTCCCTTTAAACGTTGCAATTCCAGAATACAACTTCTCTCACTAATTGAACCTTGTTGCTTTGTTGCAAGCCGAAGCCCCCAGCTGCCCCCCCCCCAAGCTCTTCTCCCATTCATCTTGCATTCAGCGGTCGGGCGCAACAGCCCCCTCTGCTCTTTCTTGGCCCTCCTTTGATCTCGCCTTGAATAGAAGAGGTCAAGCTACAACGACCACAATTTCTTTCTTCCGTCCTTAAAGCCCGTGACTCGAGGGCTGGCGGACGGCGTTTCCAGCGGCGGGTCGGGGCCCCCGCACCCCCCGTGGGCTGCCTCTGCGGGGGAGCACCCATCCCCGGCCGCCTTTCCCTCCACCTCAGCAGCCCAATTCAAAGCCCACTGAAGGCAAGGGAAAGGCTTCCATTAGCCTCAGCCGGCGTCGGGTCGGGGTCACGAATGGCGGTAGCCGGTGTTTTTTACACCAATGCTGCCAGATCAAGACGGTAAGTTGTCCTCAGCAGCCAGGTGACTGCCAGGGCCTCTGATAGTGCGGCTCTGAGCTGTACGTCCTGGTGCAGAAAGCGACAGACCTGGGAGCTTGATTCTGCTCTGCATTTCACAGAATCACAGACTGGCCGGGGTTGGAAGGCACCTCTGGAGATCATCTCGTCCAAGCCCCTGCCAGAGCAGGGTCACCCAGAGCAGGGGGCACAGGAACGCCTCCAGGCAGGGTTGGAATGTCTCCAGAGACGGAGACTCCACCACCTCCTCTTTGCACCGCAAGAGAAACCCTCGCTAACACCACCAGCACCTGCAAGGGCGACCTCTAAGCCAAGAAGCAAGGAAGAGAGAAGGGACAATTAACCCTGGTTTAAATCCACTCAGCCGCTCGTACCAAAAAGATTTACCTTCCCGAGACAGGATCCTGATAGCGCTCGGAGCTGAATCCCCAGCCTGAAGTGTATGAGCTTTAATTACTGCAGCTTTGTTAAATCAGCCCAGTTAAGCCCCTGTGTAATTGCTTTCTTCTGGGCCCAGCAGTGGTTTATTTGAGGACAGCTCAGGCTGATCCTCGGCCGACGGGAAGCTGCTCCTGTGCTGTTTGCATCACCTCGTTTAAATCAGTTTAAACCCACACCTTTTGAGAAAGCGCCTTCAAAGAGGCGAGGCCTCAGCCTTCCCTCTGGTTTGTGCTGAGAAGGAAATAAAATGCTTATTTTTTGCTTTAAATAAATGAAGCCCAATTGCACCCACAGCTGTCGGTGTGCTTTAGGCAACATGTGGTACCATCAGTCTCAGGGAGGATGCGTAAGGCACCCCAAAAAAGAGAAATGCCGCCTGGTGATGGGGCCAAGGCTCCTGCCTGGAGAAGGCCATGTACCGCAGAGCCCACAGGAGTCACATCCCAAATCCCCTTGTGCTTCCCACCGCTTTCTCCCGGCTGGGGGAGAATCCCAGGACATGCGGTGCCCGGGCGATCCTCCGCTCCATCCCTGCAGCCGCGCTGGTTGCTACGGTTACGGGCAAATCGGTGCTTTTTGCAGGGTGGGGAAGGGGGTTGGCGGACACGACCCGGGTGACGGGGGGGTCCGTAAATGAAATGGCTTTCGTGGGAGGGAGGACCCTCGCCCCATCCTCGGCAGCCCCGCGCCACGGAGCCGACCCACGCCGGCTGCGGGCGCCGCGCGCATTTGCATGGAGCTGACAAGATGACAAGGTGCAAATACGCCAGGCTGCTGGGGAGTAATTTTTACGGCAGCTCTGCCTTGTGCACGTTTTTATTGCAAAGAGGGTAATCGGGCCTCTTCATTATTGAAAACATATTTACTACCCCTCGGCCGCTCTCTCCCATTTTTGCCAGCCCCTTCCTTCCCCCCTTAACTACCCTGTCCTCCACGAGATATGATCTCATAAATTTACAGTGTACTTGCTGTCTGCAAAGTGGATGTTCAGTTTCATTTTTATTGGACTTTACGATACAGGCGGATTGCATTTTATTTGTTGTGCCGCTACCAGAAGGCCTGAAACTGCCGGAAAGTGCTGGCTGCAACAGGGATTTGGCCTGAAGAAAGGGCTGCGGGATGGGGCTCCGCAGACCCCGGGAGAGCTGCCGGCGTGGGACACGCTGGCTGCAAGCAGGAGAAGATAGTGCTTTGGAGGAAGGCTGCCGTCCTCCTCCTCTGCTGGAGGAGATGCTGCTCCCTCCGCCCCCCGTGGTCTTGCTGGCTCCTCCTGAGACGGATTGGGATCGATGCAGGAGCCGTGCCTCCCTCCTCGGCAGCCAGCGTGATTGACAAGGGATGCACAGCAGGAACACGGCCGCGGTTTCTCATTGCTCACCACGCTTTTTGTGGTCGGTAGGCTTCCCAAAAATGCCTTTCCCAGGCTAGACAGGCTTGTCCGAACCCGCCTGTCCAGCACTGCCCTTAGCGTGACACTAACGTACCTCAACAGAATTGCCAGAAGCCACAGCAAAAGGAACGGCAGCAACGCGCCTGACACCAAAGGAGGTCGGCATCTGTGAAAACACCTATCGCAGTCGGTGCGTTGCTCCAGATTTGCCTTCCTATAACAGCCAGCAGAGCATAACCCTGTCCCCTTAATTCCAAACCCCTCAGACGGCTCCGACTTATTTCCCGGCACAGGGGCAAAAATCCCCCCGGCGCCTGGAGGGATGCCCAAGAGGCAGGAGCAACGGGAAGCCCGCGCCTCTGCTCCCACGGGCATCGGCTCCGGACTGACCGCCAAGCCAGCCACCGCTGTCACGGCTGCTGTAATCAATCGCTAGTTCGTTATTAAAAAGCCGTCTCGCTGGTGCACGAGGCATCGGTTAGCGCGCAGCGAGCCGTGTGCGCGCCCCCTCGGCATCGGGTTGGGGTGGCACCACATCTCGCCGCCGAGCCGCTTCCTCCTCCAGGGGAAAAAAGGGCTTTTGCAGCCCTTTCGGCAACTGCCCGGCGGCGTGAGGAGCCCAACACGCTTTGTATCCACCTCGACTCGGTGCGACGCCGTTTAAATAATCAACCTGGGTCTTTTCAATCCACAAAAAAGAAAAAAAAAAAAAAAAGAGAAGAATTTTACTTTTTTTTTTTTTCTTTTCCAAGGTAACGGGGAGAGGCCAAGCAAAGCACCGCAAAGCAACATAAATGATTTAGCACCCAACGATTTTGCCAGGGAAACGCTAAAGACGGAGTCTAATCCTTTCATCTAACCCTGGTCCTTCTAAAAGCTTTAAGCTAGGAGTTGACTCAGCATGTCAGTGCCAAAAAGATCCATTGACCTCGAGTTCAGTGCTGAGAAATTGAGAAATGTTCTTTTTAATGTCTATTCAATAAATACAGCATCACCCTCTCCGTGGGCTGAGCAATCCACTTCAAATCCATTACGGCACGTTCTCACAGACTGACAAGTTGTCCTGAGACAATAGTGGCTGCCAGATGAGGTTAACCCTTGCCGAGGGGGTGTAAATCTTTGTAGCCACAAGTCTTTTGCTCTCAGAAGTCCTTGAGAAGAGGGGAGGGGGATATCTGAATTGATGACGAGCAGCTGCTGCGTGCGCTCCTTGCTGGACCAAGGTGATCTGTGTCGGTAAAAAATATGCCCAGTCAACACAGCCGGGCTTCTGGCCATCTTGATGGCAAGGAGGGGAGTGCTGCTGGCCTTCAATGGTGGTGGCTCCAGGCAGTCGTGCTCCCAGCTTCTGCCGGCCAACACAGCCCGTTGGATTGGCAGCAGGAGGGATGCTGCTGACCCAAGGTTTTGTTGGGAAGCACCACTCTATGGCACTACCATCCCTCGGGCAGGTCTAGCAACAGCCAAAAGTGACCCCTGGAGCTCGTGGTACTGGGGAAATTTGGAGCTGGAGCCAGTTTGGAGACCTCCGGCGCAGGCACAGTGAGTGCGAGCTCCGCGCTCACCTCCCTTGGGCGTACTGCGATGACCTCCCAGGCTGTGTGGCCATGTTTTTGGCAGCACCAAACTGGCTGGATTAAACACATGGCCAAGGAGGACAATGCTGCAGCTCAGAAAGCAACTCAGCCCGCTTAAGTCCAACCACTCCTGGCAGTGGGCCACGGCCTCCACTCCCCCCAAAAATAATGCATCTTAACACAGCTTCTTTGCCAGGGACAGCCCGGGGACAGCAGAGGCACAGACCCCCTGCATAGGACATTGTACCTGCATGGAGGCCAGCATGGAGAAGCTTTCCAGGCTAGGCTTTCTGTCCAAGAGCATGTCCATGCAAGGAGTGACAGCAGTATGACACCACTTTACTGTAACTCTATCCAAGGCTAGCAAAGGCGGGGACGTACTTTTCACTAGCTCTGTGCTCCCAAGTGCCTCAGCTGGTGGGTGCCCCATGGCCACCTTACAACATTGGTTGGCCTGGTCATCTCTCATTCACCCGTGGTTGGTGGAGTCTGACCCAACCAGAGGCCCCTCAGCCTGTCCTAAGGTCAGAGTCCCAGATCACTGGGCTAAGCAGACTTAAAGGAGTGCTGGTCCCCCTCCGCAGAGGGTAGAAAGCACCTACTTGGCCAGTTTCGTGCATCAGAGCTCAAACATGAGGAGAGAGGAGTCCCTGCATGGCCCCAGGGCACCCTGCCGCCAGCCAGACCTTCTTTCTGATGGAAAAGTCCTGGACTGCTGCAGCTTCCAGCGCTAAGTCATTAATGAAAATTATCACCTTAGTAATGGTAATAATACAATAATTCCAAAAGGTAGAGCTACGGGTGCACAGTCAATCTGCAAGAAATTGGATCAGAGGCAGCAGGGGAACCCTATGTCTTCGGTTTTACGTTCAGTTCCAGGTAATTTTACAGTGCTCCCTTCCTCCCCCTCCTCCTTCTCCTCCTCCTCCTCCCAGGTTCCAAGCTGCTGAGCTTTGGCTCAGCGACACACACCCAGGCTGGGGGCTGTGGCGGTTTTGGGGGGGACGACGGGGTGCTGCGGCAGCCACCCAGCCTTTCCAGGCTCCTCCGACAACGCCGGGGTGGAGGAGGTCGCATGAGCTGGTACTTGAGGCTCTCCGCTGACTCAAGGAAGCCATCCTGCGTCGTGTTTATCTGGGTCACATTTACAAATTCTCTTTTCGGTTTTGGAGGCTGGAAGTTTCTATTTTTTTCCCTCCTCTCTCCCCTTGTCTGTATGTGCCGGCTGAAGGCAGCCTTGCGGAGATCTGCAGGCACAGAGGGCTCGGCCGCAGGGCCGCACTGGCAATTACTGTTTGCCTGTTAACTAGATCATGAAGACTAGCAAATGTTTACCTTTGGTTAGACCGCAGATCTTCAAGATGGCATTCCTTACTCGCAGAGTCTTTAAAGATACAGAATTCTGCTGGAAATCAGCAAAAAGCTTTTGCTTATGGAAATAAAGCTTGTATGTAACTCATACGGCTGCTGAGAAAAACATGGGAAGGCCAAATGACTGCACCCAACGGTTAAAGTCTGTGAAGGCACAAAACGACCCCTGGATTTTTCTCCAACGTTCTTGTTGAGTTGAACCGAATTAAATTGAAAATCTCGTGATTTCTATGGGAGGAGGAGGCACACCGGAGGCTTTTGCACAGGTGGGGCTGGTAACACTGGGAGCATCTTCCCAGCACGCCAGTCCTCACTGAGGGACTTTTGGACAGTTGGACACTTGGACCATGCTAGTAAATACTTCGATACTAGAAAATAAAATGTCCTCAGCACTCTTCTCCAGCACTGCTTGCTTTACTTCCATAGGCATATCTCTAAATACTTCCAAAGAGCCAGACCAAAGCTCCTCGGTGCAGGAGGGCAGAGTACGCAGTGCTTGCACGCTGCCCCACCAGTGTCGCTCCTGTCCATGTCACCTCCAAGACCTGCTCCAGAAAGCACACGCGTGTCCCACTCTCAACCCTATACGCTGGTTGGATGCTCTGGCCCTGACATTTTTTGCCCCCCCCACCCCAGGCGCTCTGTGGGGAGACCTACCCAAAAAAAGCACAGCCGCTGCGTAGAGGAGACGCAGCTGCTTTGAGATAGGCAGAGGGATTCCTGAATGTACCTGAAAGGTGCCTGAGGGCAAGGACCACCATCATTAGAGATACTGCTAGGTGAAAGACCAACACCAAGCAATGATATTTCAGTCCCCGCCACACCAGCCAAATAGGCCACATGGGAGAGATGCTAATGCAAGAATTCCCCTCCTAACGTTCTAAAATCCCCAGGTACATAACGATACGCCATACGTAATACATAATCAACATACATACATACATAATCAACAAGGAAAGTCCTCTAGACTTCATGAGAGCTTGGGTCTTGCCTTCAAACCCCGTGCCAGCACATCCCTGAAGCCCAGCAGCAACCTGCGCTGCCCACGAGAAGCTGTGGGCAAGGCCAGGACCAGTCCAGATCCAGGTCTGCTGCTTAGGGCTTAAACAGATGCCCCCCGTGCACGGTATGTACCGACCTATAACATCTGCGTATGCTGGAAGACTTGCTTTGACCATACTCACAACCTTGCACCATGATGGAGGACATGCTAATTAACATGCTATGCCCATAGCTGTGTTCGAGCAGCCTCGCCAGAGGACATCTCATGGAGAGACTCCTTGCAAGGGAGGAGGTCTTCAGCTCACTCTGGGCTGAATTTCACTGAGGGCGGCGGAACTGAAAAATCAGGTATTCGGGCAACGATTTCCAAGGGCGAGGTTTGCACGCAGGTCTGTCGCGGGAGTTGGCCAAGCCGAAAGAAAACGGGCAGGCAGGTTGTGAACATCATCACCTAAACAACATCACGCAGGAGGAGGCGTGAGGAAGGCAGGGGGACGCTACTCTGCTGCTGTACTGGACGCAGCCTATTCGTTTGAAGACAGGTTGCAACGCCAGCTTGTCACCCTCTCGTCAGTGCTCCCTGCTTGGGTCGCCAGCACCGGCCATGAGTTTGGTTCTCCCTAAAACCATGACCCATTGGGCCACCCTTTGCTGAGGAGAGATGCCCTCCCTTTCACATGGGGACAGGAGACGATGCCAAGAGGGTGGAAGAGCTGGTGATGGACCATCTCCATGATGCTACCAAGGTGTAGAAAAGTGTCGGAGTGGGAGACGGACCCGGAGTAACGACGGAGTCTCAATGTGAGTATGATCGTTCTCCCTTTATTCAAGTTTTCACAGCATATTTATAGACAGGCAATAAAAGCACGGGCCAGGACAGCAGCGCCCCACGCAGCCCCACTCTGCTGCCACCCTGACCCGTGCACACCAGGGCAGCCGCCCGGCCACGGGGCTCCTTTTTTGTCACCCAGACTTTAGGACTCTCCTCCAAGACATCTGCTGACACTGCTAATTATGGTGGCTTGGTGCGCTGCAAGAATTTCCTGATTGCTTTTTTGGGGAGGGACAGGAGCTTTCCTTCTCCCTTTGTCTCCTCGGTGAAGGATGTGCTCTCGGGCTGAAGTCCTGACAATCCAAGCTGCTGAAATGAATCCTCTTCAGTCTATTTACTTGATATTTACCAAAGTCTGCGATCAACAAGAAAACACATCTCAGCAGCTCACTTGGCAAGAGAACGAATTGAGGCAGCACTGCAGCTGTCATATTTATTTCAGTGGCAAAGCAGGTCAGGAAAATTGATAAAATTAATCATACAAACTAGCAAACACCGGGAGTGAAGGAGAGAGAGAACGAAGGGGAGAGAATGAGAGTGAAGGAGTGTTTGCAGCACCAAGCTGCACCTGCTTTTATTTCTTTTAATGGATTTTTTTTTTTTTTTTATGCAATGTCACAGATAAAATTGGTGCAAGGTACATTATTTTATAAGTAGGTTTGGGGAGGGGTGTTGAGATTACTCCAAGCAGATGCCTATTATGCCAGGGCTGAGCCCTAGCCACAGGGTTTGCAAGGAAATAGGAATTCAAGGACAGAAGTGATTTTTCAGACAGTCCCCATAGACCAGGTGGGAAGGTCATTGAAAGCAATATCTAGAGGTGCTCTGACTGGGCTGGGGTTTGGGCCAGGGCTCCAGGTGGCTCCTCAAGGTGCTCCCAAGGTTGTCCTCAGGGCCGTGCCCCTATTGCCTCTGCCAGCTGGGCGCAGACGTGCCCAGGGCTCGTGATGGCTGCATGCACCGAAGTGCAGAAACACCTCCCTGGCCACGGCTTTACTTGCCCCTGCAAGACAGCAGCTCTGGGGACGTCTCACCAAATGCATCCCCCGGGTTTCTGGACCACAAGGTCCAGAAGAACCTCGAGAAGCATGGACGAGGCACAGCTCTGAGGAGCCCCCGTGCTCCCTGGACACCAAGGTCTCAGCTTCTGTGGCCACCCATGCTGGACTGATACACCTGCGTAATGAGGATTAACACCAACTTTGATCTCAGAGATTTTATGGGTCCATCTGCAGAAGGAAGCTTGCAGAAGCTAGTATCCCTTTGCCATGGGCCCCTCTTTGAGCCGAGACCTGCCAGGTTTCAAGCTAGGGGTAGGCAAGCCGAAAAGAGCCAGCCGACTCTGGGAAAACCTTCGGTGAAGGTTTCAAGCACCGAGGTTAAAGCATCAACACACCACACCACCCCCCATGCCTTTTTTTCTTTTCTTTAAGAGGTTTTAGACCAAGATTTAAATTGTAAAAACTGCCATTTCAGAAGGAAAAGTGGAAGAGCGCGTTTCAAGGATGTTACCAAATGGCATTTTGGCATTTCTACTCTTTAGTTTTCTGTCATAAAAATAGCATTCACAAAACTCAACCCAAATTCAAAAATAACACTGGTCCCTCTGAAACATTTTCTTCTCTCTCTTTTCCCTTCTTTTTCCTCCTTTCTCACAGACTAAAGATTCACTGAAAAATGTCTCTGCTCTTATTTTGAGTCCTTTTCCTCTGGCTTTCCACCCTCCTCTTCCACACCTCTCCAGGCCCTCGCTGCACGTCCCTGTTCCTAACGTGAATTACTGTTCTCATTGCTCCAAGCACATTAAAAGTGAAGCTAATTAACCAGCAGAACAATTTGCCTAACGACGTGGTAGATTCTCCATCACTTGCAGCCTTCAAGTCAAGCCTGAACGTCTCTCTGACAGAGCTTTAAGCAGGGTAGGGGAATTCAGGGGCGAGGGTCTCAGGTCCACACAGGGCTGCAGGACACACAAGGTCACCTTAGAGACTTTGGGACCCTAAAACAGGGGGTCCCACCTGCCCCTGGGGAGGAAGGCGTCCATCAGCTCCAACGTGCTCATCCACAGCCTCTGTCCTCGCCAGGGATGGGGCTGCTCAGGGCGGCGATGGTGACGGTGGTCTTTGCCGAGCCATGGCTGAAGGAGGATGGTGGAAGAGACCCCGAGGAGGCAAACCCAGGGGGATGGTGACAAACCAGCGAGAGGCCACCGGAAACACCGAGGTGGCCATGAAAACCATGAGTTAACGAGCATTTTAGGAAAGAAATCCCTCTATAAGATCTTGCTGACAAGCGCTATTAAATATTCATTCTATAGACTGCGGAGACATCATTAGACACATACGTTCAGGCTTTCCATACTCCCAGCTCTGGCATTTGTTTTATGCCACGCTGATGAGCTGCGGGGACCTCGGGGATGCTGGCGCCAGCCCCCCTTAGCAGAGCCGGGCTTCCAAGGGGGCAAGCAGGGCTTGCAAGGAAAAACACGGCCTCGCAGCCCCGATGCCACCTGTACGACGCGCAGGGAGGCAGCTCGTGGGTTTGGGAGATGCTGATGCTTAAGGCAGGTTATCTTCCCCATGGAAGAGCAGCAGCAGAGGCTGGGGAGACGGCTGCGCCCCGGGAAGTCACGCTGACCACCAGGAGCCATGCTGCCACCGCAGACATGCCCCTGGATGTCTCACATGGATGCGAGGGTGCAGGAAGGAGGGCTGCCTTGCCTTCACCCCCTACCCACACCCCGGCGCGGGCAGCACTCCCTACGCCGCAAACCCCGAGTGAGCCCTCTCCAGCCAAACACCCCCCCCAGGGACCAGAGAGGGGTCCTACGGGCACCTCAGGAGATGCCACAGCCCTCCCGCTGGCCACCTTGGGAGCCTCACCGGTCTGATGCCACCTGCCACAGGTCTCCTTCCCAGCTCAGAGCTGCCTCTCCCTTCTCACCATGGAAAAACTCATGTGCCCACCCGGGCCGAAGCTGGCTCTGCCCATGGGAGATGGGGCTTGCACACATGCATGTAAGTATATATATATATTTATATATGTATTTTTGCATACGTTTGTGGTGATGGTACCATTTATTTTTTTTTTAAACAATCCGTCCATAAATGTCACCGAAAATCCCGGTCTCCTTTTATTAAGCCTGAAAAATGCGTATAAATGTAAATAACAAATGACTGATACAGGGAGAGGAACCAGAGCGTCTGCTGGCGTCACCCTCCCTCCCTCTCTCCCTCCCTCGCGCTCTTTCCTCCTCGTGTAATTTGCATTAATAAAGAGGCTGTTCCTTGTCGGAATGTGTTTCATCCGGTTTAAAATCCCAGGGCGATCCACCAGGAACAGCTCTGGGAGAATCCGACTGTCAGAGCCGACAAGACAAATGAATCCCGGTGTCAGGAGCGTGTGGTTCAACGATGACAGATTGAGAAGAACTGTCCCCCTCTCGACAGGCGGGCTTCATTTTCAAATTAATAAATCTGAATAAAATATTTTCCCTTTCATTACGAGCCGAGCCCGGATGACAGTTCCCGTGACAGGAGGGAGTCGCAGCATTGATGAGGAGACTTTGCATGAATTCCACCTGGGCTTCTTCGGCTTTATTTTTACCTGCAATTTCATCCCTGTTTACTTCTCTCCCCTTCCCTCCTCCCCTTGCCCTCTCTCTCGCGCTCCCCCCTCCCTTCCTCCTCCTCCTCCTCTTCCTTCACCCGCTCTCAGCCCCTCTCCCCTTCCTCCTCCACTCCTCCCTTCCCCACCGTCCCCCGGTGATTTGGATGCCGAGCCCTGGACGTCACTCCTGCAACACACGCACCGCCTGTCTCGCACCTCGGATGCGTTACAGGTATGAGATGCACCGAGGTCTCGCGCCCTCGCTGCGTGCACCCTGCTTGAATTCCACGCACGCGCAGGTGCCTCCACCCCACTTGAAACCCCCCCCGGGGTTTTGATTCTCTTTAGAATCATCGAATGTGTTGGGTTGGAAGGGACCACTAAAGGCCATCTAGTCCAACCCCCCTGCAGTCAGCAGGGACATCTTCAACTAGATCAGGTTGCTCAGAGCCTCATCCAGCCTGGCCTTGAATGTCTCCAGGGATGGGACCGCCACCCCCTCTCTGGGCAACCTGGGCCAGTGTCTCACCACCCTCAGTGTAAAGAACTTCTTCCTAATGGCTCATCTGAGCCTGCCCCGCTCTAGTTTAAACCATTGCCCCTCGTCCCATCGCTACATGCCCTTGCAAACAGCCCCTCCCCATCCTTCCTGTAGTCCCCTTTAGGGACTGGAAGGGGCTCTAAGGTCTCCCCGGAGCCTTCTCTTCTCCAGGCTGAACACCCCCAACTCTCTCAGCCTGTCCTCATAGGAGAGGTGCTCCAGCCCTTGGATCATCTTCATGGCTCTACGTAGAGGTGGAGCTTGGCTTAGGGACCAGCCACTGGCAGCTGCCCCCCGAGGGGGCCGGAGGCAGGGCCCCATTGCAGCCCGGTCCCGGGCAGATGGGTCACCAAGGGCTGTGCACATCCAGCAGCACCGTCAGCCCCAACTGTATGTAAAACATACAGCTCCTGCCCTGTCTCACTGACAGTCCCACCACCTTGCTCCCAAGGTGGAAGATGTGGGTTAATTCTCCTGGCCTGCTGCCTCCGGTATGTTCGTAAGGCTCCCGGAGCATCTTCCTTTGAGACAGCTGCACACCAACCACCAACACCAAAATCAACACATTTTCCCCCCCTCGATGCTAGCATCCATCCCCAGGGACGTGCAGTCTGCAGCAGCACTGCGAGGTCCCTCTGATCTGCCCTCAGCAGTGGGCCCCCCCCAATCTGCTGCGACTGCCACGATACCCAAACCAGTCCTTGCTCCAGAACGTGCCTTTGCACGCTGGAGGCAGGCAAAAAGGCAAACAGTCACGCCGCAGCCTAGCGCTCGTGACACTCAAGTCTCCGTTCTGCCTCCAGATCCCACTGTGACCCATAAACATGGCTGGAGAGCCCATAAACATCTTTACTGCCGCGTTGCCTCCAAGGCGGCAATGTGGCCCAGTTCCCAAGGACGCCACTGAGATTATTCAATGATGCTCCCCGTGCAACCTCAGCACAGCAAGTGCTAGCCTGGGATGAGGGCTGGAGAGCCTCTTTCCAATCCCAAAGGATGTCCTGGTTTAGGTAAACCTTCCAGCCCTCCCTCCTGCACAAGAGCTGGTCTTTAGTTTGGACGGTCCTCCGGATCACCCCAACCAAGATGTGGCACCCATGGAAGACCACACAAACCCAACTCAAAAATTTGGACTGAGCTGGCGGTGTCACGGAGAGAGCTGAAACAGGAAAGACCACAGTAGGAAACGGAGCGTCTGAGCTGGCTTGGGAATTGCAGCGACTCCAGGGCATGTTACGGAGAAAGCCGGCAGAAGTGGAGGCGCTGGCTGATTCTTCGCGAGCCCAATATCCCCCTCTGAAGAAATTAGAAACATTCCAACAGCTATAGCTGTGCCTGACAGTAAATTTGATTAACTTGCCCGTGGAGTTAATGATATAGAGGGCCGTGTGGATTTTGTTGTAAAGAACACAGAAAAGACAGATGAGAAAATGAGAAAACAAGAAAGTAAATTTAAGCAGCTGGAAGCTTTAACAACTGGCATGATAAATCCAATAAAGAACTGCTCGATAAAACCCAACCACTGGAAAGCCAAACATGGGTTTGGGGAGGGAGTGGATGTGCTTCGGATTCACAACCGGAGCGGGAGCGTGATTTACACACGGTGAGAGGGCTGCCGGGAGCGAGCGGGCTGCTGCCCTCCTCGGCTGCTTGCTCCCGGAGCACGTGGCAGCGATGCTCCTGCTACGGCCATCCTACACCGGCAAGGCAAAGCCAGGGTCCTGCAGCCCAGGCTCGCTCCACAGCCCTTTTCCTCTCTTGTTCCAGTTTCCTTTGCAGGACCAGGATGAATTTGCCGAGGCTGACGAGAGCCTGGGTGGGGATTCACACCTACCAAGCCAAACCGCGCCGACTCTGGAAGGCAGCACAGCATCACAAACACGCTTGCCAACCAAATGCAGAGCAGGTATTGCCAAGAAGCCCGAAGTAAAACCCAACATTTGGGCATCCATATTCTTAAGTTCTATCTTCTTTAGAATTTAATTCTGCTGAACCCTGCTGGAAGTCACAGCCAAGAGGAAAACCTCTAAGAAAATGACTGATGAGAACATATCTTTACTTATCCCAGTGGCAAGAGCTGTGGAGCAGCATCCCCTAGCACCCTATTATCCAATACAGGGGCAGACTTGGAGTATCACTGTATCACATAAGACCCTGCAGGATCCTTGCTGTCTGCACACAGAAGCAAATTTGGTGTCCCCACACTGACCTCATTGATGTTCCCCATCCAGTTGGGCTGCGCCACCTAATTCCAGCGGCGAGCCACCACTGCTGGGGGAAGGCAGAGACACCCCGCACGCGGATCCAAGAATTGGGAGCGCGGGGGAATGAGGACCAGGGCCACCCATGCGGTGCCAGATGCAGCTGGCAACATTCCAGCCGCTGTGTTAGCTCTGGCACGGCTTCCCCAGGGCTCTGCATTGCGGGAGGGGGTGTTAGCTGGGCACAGCCTGACTGCAGGGAGCTGGCCTTGAGCCCAAAACAACCAGCCCTGCTGGGACCAGCCCGGCAGCATTTAGGCTGAGTCCATGCAGGACCATCCAAGTACCTTGACCTGGCATTTCCCACCATCCACATCCTCCACACCTTCATTTTTCCAGCCCTCTGTGGCCCTGGGCAGCAGAGAACCTCTCTGTTCCCAACCAGGACGTTCATGCTGGCCCATTGACCCAGACCGGAATTTGGTACTTGGATTTTGCAGACCACTATCTATGTTGCTGCACCACCTACATCCAACATTGATGGGTCACGGTCAATCAGAAGAGATTTTCTACAAGCACCAATGGAGAACAGCAGCTACAGATGTTCTCCATGCATTCCCTAATGGGGCAGAGAACCCAGCTCCCCACAGCCTTAGTTTGCTTCCGTAACCCTAGTTCCCAGGAATATCTCCCAGGTCTCACTTCAAATTTGGAATTGGACTCCCAAGAGGGCAAAGGCACCATCATGAGATGGAAACCTGCTGTAGCCACAGGCTTTCAGGGCTCGCTCAAGCAACGTTGGGTGACCAAGAAGAGCAAAGCAGCCCTTCGGAGCCATCTCCCTCATCTCCTGCCGCTTTCCTGTAGCTCAGCCGCCTGCAAGACCAAGTGGCTGGAAATGTGCAGAGTGCTCTGAATTGAGCTGTAAAGAATGAAGGTGAAGTTTTAAGCCGCTAGATTCATGGCTGGGATTTTTATACACACATAAAATATGAATCTCAGTTGTATACAAAGCTGAGCCCATCGTGCCAAAAGGATCCCAGTCAAGCAGGCCTGTAAAATGAAATCCTCTCGGACTAATTTAAGGAGACCTGAGCAATATAAATTCTGGCCTGCTCAAATGCAGGAAATAAAAAAAAAATCTGACTTGAATACAGCCTTCTCTCTCAATGCACTTGGCAGCCCCAGCGTGTGAGCAACGGGAACAAAAAAACAGAGCAAGAAATTAGCTCTGGGGTTGCGAGAAACACTGTTCCAGCTCCCCGTTTATACCAGTCTTGTGGGCCCAATGAAACCCTCTTCAGCGAAAATTTAATGCAGAGATAAACTTTGCAATAAATAAGGGGCGCTTGTATTTGCTGACTCCTGATGACTTCCCTGACCTGCACAGTCACTTCCACCGAGCTGTTATGCACGGCGAAAACGCTCATAAAGACGATTCTTATAAAAGAAAATATTAACTTATCTGCCAGCTAGCAAATCTTGACTTGCCCACCTGTATCTCCTCGGGGCTCCTCTGGTTTTAGCGGAGCGAGAGTCTCCTTCGACAAGCCGCCTCCCTGGAGGCTGGAGAAGGACTTGCTTGCCCTGCTCCTGCTGGTGAGTGGGGCTGGAGAAGCTTGCTCTGGGCCATGGTCACCCCAGTTCAGGTGCATCGGACGGTTTATGGTGAGCCCTGGGGAGCCCACGGGTCGGCCAGGCGGGATGAGGAGTGACTGAAATAAAGCATCCATGTCCCCTTTTCTTTTCTCAGGCAGGGCACTGGGGCAAGGGGAGCTGAAGTGACCTTGCTCAAGGTCAGAGAAGAAGCCTGAAGTCTGGGAAACGCATCCAGATCTCCCTGCAAGGGCCAGAGATAACATCATCCTTCCCAGCAAAATAAGGAGCCAGATACAAACATCTAATTACAGGATTAGAAATGCCTTAGCTGAAAACGCTGTCTCCTTTTTCTAGGGAATGGGGCTGGCTGTTTGTTTCGGAGGGCAGGGAGGAGGAGCAGCAGCATTTAGATTTACCTCGGATTATCTGCCAGCTCGCTGAGACCAGGGCGCAGTTGTTCGGGCATGTGCCACCAGCCTCGTGGCACGGTGCGTGGCAACTCCCTCCCAAGCAAAGTGGCCTGGGCACAGCTTGAGTGAGGCGGTTACGGCTGTGCTGCAGTTGATGATGGCCCCTGGAGTTCACACATCCCATGGTCTCCTCGCCCCAGCACTGTCACCACTTCTCCTGCTACAGGAGCCCTTACCTCCCTCCCATCCACAGGGTCCTCCTCTCTGGGCCAACCCCACCTCCCCATGCCATGGAGGCATGAGGTGACCGGGAACGTCAGCGAGCCTTTCTGTAGTTGATCAAAGGCACAAGACATCCAGCAAAGCTAGACAATAATTCAGGGGGATGTCCTCCGGTGGCAGGATGATACTGTCGCAATTTTTCTGGGGCTAGTTTTCCAAGCTTTCTCCATTAAAAGAAAAGAAACTGAACCCACAAGAAAGCACAAAACCAAACCCAAGCACTAGAGCCAGGAAAACCCTCCCTAATGAACACGTCAGCTTCAGCTCCAAAGCTGAAGGCGACTTCCAGCCCAGACCATCTTTGCTCCTCGGGGCCTTGGAGAAAGATCTCCTCTTGGGCAGCCAAGTAGCAATTGGGTCACGGTGCAGGATTATCTGCTAGTAACAAGCCGCAAATGTGCTCTGGGACCAGTGATTCATTAATGCACTTCATGGTGACATATGAACCAGAACCCGAGGGAGCCTTTATTTCTGCCCTCTCTATCCATTCAGTTGAAAGACAGGGAAAAAGGTTCCAGCACTGCACTGATTTCTAACGCTGATCAAATTAGCGCTACCCTACAACCAAGGCAACTAATCAAGGACATCGGGGAGAAGGTGTGGTTTGAAGTGCAGTGAAACCCTGGGTCTCTGAGTAATGTTGCGAGACAAATCCTCGCTGTTGACAGGGAGGAGAGAGGACGGAAGAGGCAGGGAGGGAGGCTTTGCAAGAAGACCACGCTGCAGGGAACCTGTTGGGGACCCTCATGGCCCACGGCTACAGGGTGCCAGCACCTCCTTCCATCCCCGCGCAGGTCTCTTCCATCCTCCCCCCAGGCCCCAAGGTAGCGGTCCTGGGAGCAGGGATGCTCTTCTGGAGAAGCGCAGTCCCCCCAGGGCCACATTGCCCACCCTCCCCATGTACCACCACCCCGCCGATTTATCCTAAAAATTGAAATGGAGGAGAAAAAACTATCCCGACAGCAGGAAAACTAACACCCCCTGCCTGCGTTCGGCTGCCCAGGCTGAGTGCACCAAAGGCACACGGACCGTACCAAGATGTTTTGCTTTTAATGCCAGCTGCCAAAAATCTCCAAGGTGGCCCACGCACACCCTGTCACACCAAACCTTGGGGGATTTTCAGGAAAAGGCTCTTCCCTGAGGCCAGGAGCTCTCTGAAATCCACTGGTAACGTGCATCCGAGGCTCGGCAAGTAACCTAAAAGCCAGTGCCTCCACAGCAGGGCCGGAGGGCAGCCCTGGCTCCCAGCTCTGCCAAGAAAACCCAGAGCTATTCCAGCCATACGCCAGCATGGGAAGCAGCAGGGTTTACGCCAAGCGCTGCCCATCAAGCAGACGAAAGGAGCAGCCCCGATATCCAGGGAAAACAGGGCCGATGCTGTGCAAGTACAGTCTTCACCGATTTAACGCTCCTGTAGGAGCTTTAAATGTTTTATTTCCTGACTTTTATGCAATCTGATTCTTAACCATAATGCTTCATTGACTTTTTTTATCTCTTTTTTTTTTTTTTTTTTTCTTTTCTCCCTCCACACTGCCTATATCTTCAGGTTACTAGAGCACCGCACCGGGGTGGATTCACATCTGGTGAGACCCAACGCCGCCTCGCCAACGTCCACGGGGCCTACCGACCCGGACCACGGTTCAGAGATATCCCAGGGGTTTTGGCAGCAGCGGGGCTCTCCCACAGCGCCTGGCCCTGCCCTTTCTGACATGGGACCCGCAAGGCGTCAAAGCTACCGGCATCTTCCCATCCCCTCCTGGTCCAGAAGATGCTGCTCTCCCACGGTGTCACCCCGCGTGAGGCTGCAGCAGGAGATGGGGTATCCACCCCGTGGACGTGATCCTGTGCCCCGGTTGAGCCTCGCAGGTGACCACAAGCCCGAGGAGGATGGCAGCAGGTCCGCAGGGCTGAACCAGGCTGCTCCTCCACCCCAACTGACCGCAGCGGGACGCACACCCTATCAATACAGTGAAAAGGTTAATGGGATTGCCGCCTTCCAACTCTGCCACAGTAAATGCGGGATTTATAGCGACGCTAAAATACTGACCTCTATCTGTTTTATGCTGATCATTAACTAAGATTATCTCACACCAGAGATTTGCTATACCAAAGAGCACTGACATCACTAACTGCTATTAAGTGTATTATACTTAAACTCTATAAAGGGGAGCAAAAAAAAAAAAACCATTGTCAGCAGCATAGGGAAAAGGCGCATTACCAGGCACGCTCAGATTATATATATATATAAAAAAAAAAAAAGAAAAAGGAGTTGCCTGCAGCTTTCTCTGTGTGTCTGGCATTTTGCGATCGCAATATTGAGAAAAATCCTTGAAAATGTTTTCAGACTCAGAAACCCTCTGCGCACACAGACACCCAGATGAACGCCCTGTAGCTAACAGACGACAGTGGGGATGGTTCACGTCGCATGAGGTCCCCAGGAGCCTCATCACGATAGATGCTGGATGTATGGGGCATCCAGAATGGTGTCTTGCTCTGGGAGAGGTGGGTGAAGGCACCTCGTGTCCCCGGATGGCTGGGGCTGTCTCCTCCACGGCCTGTCATCCACGCCGGCTCCGCTCGCCGCCCTCCTCGGCTCCCCCAGCTGCATGGCTGTTTCTGGGCAGTGGCATATTTGTTGACTTGCTCTTTTGGTGACATCTTCTTTTAATAAGGAAATCTGTCTCTTAGCAGCTTCTTGCCTAAGGCTGTGCTTAGTTAAAGTGTAAAATGTCAGACTTTAGCAAGGACGACAATAACCCTGCTGGGCAAAGGAGAGCCAACCACTATATTATTAGCTACTCGAGGGAGAGGGGAGGAATATTGACCCGTTCCATGGAGGAAAAACACTAAAATCCCCCACTCTACCCACCCACTCCCCCCCCCCGACATGGAGACCAGCCTCAAATCCGCTTCCACGTGATCCTTCCAGCAGCCAAAGCTCATAACTGAAGCTGAACGGCAAACAGCACGCCCTTCCTATTTGATCAAATACGTGTACATATGCAACTATAATAGGTCAAAGCGTCCTGGCCATGCCCTTTCATCTCCCAAAATTCCCCAGAGGCAGATCAGGATGCAGGCACTATGGTGGGATAACACCTGATGGAGAAAAGTTGTGATGTCGCCAGGAAGCTTAAGGGAGGGAGTTGAGCGAAGCCCACTGGGTTCCCCCTGACAGCCAGGGCCCTCCGCAGGGGAAGGAAACGCCAGTGGGCACCGTGGCAGGCGATAACCCAGGGCAGCTGCAAAGAGGGAGGTCCGCCCAAGGCTTGCAGAAGAAGACATCTGCAGAGCACAGGAAGGCTTGGTCAGGCTTCTGGGTCTTTGGGCAACACTTCTGTGCTGCTGAAGGACTCCTCTGTACTGCATTTACCGTCACACACACACACTGTAATATATATAGGTGCAACCTTTTCATCTAGAGCACACCTGATCGGTACCAACATAATTTTCCGACTCGCTCTTCCTTGAGCTGCAGCAGAGCAGAGCCATAAATTCACATCCCCAAACTTCAGAAGGGAGAAGATTTTTAAGATCCGAGACTGGACAATGTTCACCCTTAGACCCTACTCTTCCTCCGGTGGGCTGCACTGAGACCCTGACATGCAAGTAATGGCAGGCTTTGAGAAACAGCGTCCACATCTGGATCAAAAGCTGGATCCCAGCTATGTAAGAGCAGATCTGCCACTGGCTTTGTGCAGGAAAGGTGACCTTCAGATGCACAGAGGTACTAGAAGGAAATGGGTGAAGTTTTCACTACTCCAGTATATCCCAGCGGGTGCCAGCTCTTGCACCCCTTCCTGTGATGACCTCTTGCAAAGCTCTCCCCATCAGGTGCCACCAGAACCAAGTCAGGTCAGAAACATCACCCTGACCAGTGACAGGATCACCCTTGCTCCTTGAAGCCTCCAATTCCTGGTCCACAACAGGGTCACCACTGGGGTGCCCCCTCCATCCCTCAGATCCATAGGAAGGTACCGCCAGTGCCGGGGCTGGCAGGGAGCCCCAGCACAGCCCTGCTCTGTCCTTTTTACTTGTATTCTTTTGCAAAACGGTGGTTTAGGGAACAAAAAAACATGCAGCACACCACAGCGTCATAGAATCATAGAATCATAGAACCATAGGGTTGGAAGGGACCTCTGGAGATCATCTAGTCCAACCCCCCTGCCTGAGCAGGGTCACCTAGAGCAGGTTACACAGGAACACGTCCAGGCAGGTTTTGAATGTCTCCAGAGATGGAGACTCCACCACCTCTCTGGGCAGCCTGTGCCAGGGCTCTGCCACCCTCAGGGTAAAGAAGTTCCTCCTCATGTTTAGGTGGAACTTCTTATGCTCAAGTTTGTGCCCATTGCCTCTTGTCCTGTCCCCGGGCACTACTGAAAAGAGCCTGGTCCCATCCTCCTGACACCCACCCTTTAAGTATTTATAAGTGTTGATAAGATCCCCCCTCAGCCGTCTTTTTTCCAGACTGAAGAGACCCAAATCCCTCAGCCTTTCCTCATAAGAGAGGTGTTCCAGTCCCCTAATCATCTTGGTAGCCCTCTGCTGCACCCTTTCCAGCAGTCATCACCTACCCAGGCAAACATGGCACCACAAGGTTATATTTCTGGCTGGGACTGAAGACTGACCACAAGCCAGCAGGAGCCTGAGACTCATATCCCAGGTATGGCCAGAAATTCAAGTAGCCCCTGCTCTGCCCTGCAGCAGGGCCACGGGAGCCGACGGCGCAGGCTGGATGAGACAAGGCATTTCCAGCAAATCCCATTCTTTGGAGACATCTCATCAGTCTCCGGGAGAGGAAGCAATCTATTCCCTCCTCCTCCTCCTCCTCGTCTCAGGACGGAGGCGACCCAGGGGGCTGCCTACGTGGTTCTCCGGCAGAGCCACCGCTTGTGGCTCTCACCTCCACTTCCTAAAAACAACCCCCTCACAACCCATCTCCCCCTACATTGCATAACAGTCCCAACAAATAAAGAAATATATATATATGTGTGTGTGCGTGTGTGTGGTGCACATGCGGGTGTGTTGTGTTTTCCCAGCTAACACATGTCAGGATCTGTTTAAGCCTCGCTTTATGCTCAAATGTCACCCTGCCAGAATTCATTACGTCCCATTTATTAATTAAAATATATTTATACGGAGCAGGCTTTATGAGACAGAGATAAAAATAACGTTTTGAGAGCTGTCCCCTGGACGGAGCGGGTGCTCTCTGATGGCAGCAGCAAGGACAGTAGCCACAGCCTTCCCTGTCAAGTGCTGACTCGCAGGGAATTGATGATATGGAAATTCAGTAATTAAGGCTGGGGGGGGGGGGGAAATAAATATATTAGCAGCAGGCTCCGGAGCTGGTGCTGGCCATGCGGCAGCTCCACAGCCCCATCCCCTTCTTGCCGTTGGGCGGTGGGATGATGGCAGCTCCTCCTCACGCAGAGGACCCCAGTGTGGAGAGCAAAGGGGCAGGCAGCCGCTTGCTCTGGCGCCTGTGCCACCCATCCCTGCACCCTGGGGTCTTGCAAAGCCAAGGGGGCGTGCAAGCTTCAGCGGTCCCTTCCTCCTGGTCCACCGGGTACCCACGCTGGAGCCCTGCAGCTCTGCTCTCCCTCCCTGCTCGCGACAGCAGGGCCCCAGGGCTGGAGAGGAGCATTTGCAGGGACACAGGGCACGGACACAGCGTGGCAGCAAGGGCTCACTTGGCCGTGCTTTGTATGGGGGAAAAGCTGGTCTTTCCTAGCCAGGCATGGCCCGACTGGCGTTGGCACATGCGGGATTTCCCCTTTGCTCTCCCACCTCCCCAGGAGGTGCCACAATCTCCTCAGGACCCAGATCGGACGGCGCCAGGATGGACCCTGCTGGGAAGAGAGCGCAAAAGAGCGCTGGGAAGAGAGGGGAGGAGAGGGAGGAAGAGGGAATGCAAGGCTGGGGAGGTGATAGCTGAAGGGAACGAGCCCAACCAAGCCCCTTGCCCAGGGCTGGGCAAAAGGGGGGCCGGCGAGCTGCAGCTCGGTGACCCTGCCCTCCCCACCACAGCAGCAGCCACTTTGCCACACGCGTGCTGGCTCTCTTATCCTTTTGACAGAACAACAGTGACATTTCCACTTAAAACTCTCCATGACCTTTCCCTGTGAGCCTCTTCTGCTTCACTTGTTCTGGCATCTCCTGCCCGCCGCCCCCGGGAGCACCTTGCTCTCACCCTGGGGAGAAGGGGAGGCTTGGGCTCCATCCACCACAGCCACCCCCAGATTTTTGGGGTCCACCTTTACCTGTTGGTTGCCAGCAGTCTGGGGAGGATGACCTGACCTCCCCAGTGCAACACTGGGAGTCTGTGGCCGGATCTGCCCATCCACCAGCCTCAGCTGCCACCTCTCTCGCCTTGTTTTTTCAGCAAGGAATGAGAATAATCACCTCCCTCCATAAGCCTTGAGATGGTAACAGAATACATCATGTCCTGCAGGTCAAGCAGCACTCCTCTGGCTGTGCTCAACCCTGCTCCTGCACTGGGCATCACCCTCAGTGGAGCTGTCGGCTTCGTGGAGGTATGGGAGGAAAGAAGATCTTCAGGTACCCATCACCTTAGGGAGAAGGTGGGTGCTGGATCCAGGGGCCGAAGGGAAGAGATGGGAACAGGGGAGAGCTTGTCCTCAGCACCACCGTCTCATGTTCCCCAAAGATCACCTTGATTTAGCCAGAGAGCAAAACAGAGTATCAAAAGACCAAGTGGTGTTGCCAGGAACTGAACCATCTCCCACACCACCCAGGACAGGCAGAAGAGCCTTTGGGAAGCACCAGCCTCTCCCCCATTGACTGAGAAGTGACAGTCCTCCATTGGCAGGTGCAGACCCCACCTGCGGCTCAGTTGTCTGTCCTGGGAGACACGGGACAAGTTGCAGGAGCTGCAATCCAGACCTCCCAAACCCTCCATGAACAGGGGACACCTTCCTTTCCATCCTCACCCCATGCAGCTACTGCACTGCTATTTCTTGGAAGGACCAGGTCGCCTCCTCTGGATGGCAGCCAGCACAGCTCTGCTGACCTTGGAGGAACTCTGCCAGCTTACCCTGGCTGAGGACATAACCATCTATTATTTAGATAAGGAAATACACCTGCAGGTGTAAATGGAAGTAAATCCACCCTACTTTTTTTATGTAGGCAAATATATCTCAGCAGATCCTTACTGGATACTGGCCAGAGGTGGTAGCAGCAAGGAGGGAGAGTCCTGAGCCTCCGGCTCTCTTGTCCTCCCCTTACAGGGGGGGAAAAAGCAATGCCAGGGCAAGAAACTCTCACCCACGGCAGCAGCACAGGCTCGTGACTGCATGGACATCAGCTGAGGACTGCGCCTCCAGCCTCAGCTGCCACCCCTCTGTCCCACCCCGTGGGCTCAGCGGCTCTGCTGGGGGATTTTGGCAAGTGGTGCAGCCCTGAGCCCGCCTGTGCCAACACCTCGGGGTGCGCAGGAACCGACCTGCGAGGCTCCCTCTTGCCTCTGAGCATCCCCCATTGTTCGACGGAGTACCACACCCTGGGCGCAGCCCAAATTCAACGCCGCCCCGCTCCCAGCCCACGTGCAACCCTTGCTTGTACCCAGCGCAACCTGCCAAATCTCAACCAAACAGCCCTTTTTTCGCTCCACAGGGATGGCCGTGGACCATTCGTCATCCCTCGGGCTGGCAAGGAAACCACACGCACGAGGGAAGAGCTTCCCTGACTCAAATGATTCTCATTTTTTGAAGGGCAAATTTCCTTAGTCTGCCCACTCAGTCTTGACAAGGACAGCAGGAGACCCACCACATGAATACTAATGGCACCGGCAGCAGGGACACGTGGGGATGGGAGCGCCGGGGCTGGGCACCACCAGTGGAGTAGCGAGGAGATGAGGAGTGAGAGGTGGCGGAGATGCCACGGTAGGGGGTGGTGGGGTGTCCCAGGACACCACGACCCCCAGAGCAACACGCATGGGATGCCCAGACCCAGAGGGGAAGGGATGAAGGCAGACATTCACCAGCAGCCGACAGGTCATCGAGATGCATTAGATGGGCTGGATCAGGCCACCGCGGGGGCATCACCGGAGCAGAGGGTGCAAAAGGGTTGCACTCCCCCCAACATCATATTTGGCCTTGACCCCTTCTACTCCCCCCACCCACCCCCTCCAAGCTGCTGCGACGTCCCTTGTGCTGAATTCTTATTCAACTTCAAACTGACAAACTGTTTTTAATCTTTTCCTTCCATCCAGCTTGGAGATTGGGAAGCAAAAATCAATACGGGCTGGCAGGTGATCAAGTTGCTTGACAGTGGCGCTGAGGAGAGAAACAGAGAAAGAGGGAGCGGGAGCAGAGGGGGGACGGGGACAGGCAGGAGGAGGACGGGGGTGACCAAGCAGCCTGTATTACAGGCCCCAGCTGGGAGGGTCCCACTTGTCCCCATCACCAGTGGAGCTGCTTGATAAAATAGCTGGCAACGAGGGTGTTGGGTGCCCACATGCAGCCGGTGGGGTGGAAGGAGAGGGCACTGCCATCACACCTTGCTCCCAACTCCTCCGTGCTGCCTGGTGCCCCACGCACCATTGGGGCTTGGTGCAATGCCTGCCCACCCCAGGAGGCTCCTGGCCAAAATCCCTGCCAAGGACCCTCCTTCCGCCTCCCCCCACCAGATCTGCTGCAGCCTGGTGGCAAGCGGCAGCTCAGGGAGCCTCTTGGCACCTTTAAATGTGGAGCTTGAAGCCCTGCCTCCAAGGTGCCTCCAGCATCAGGAGAGCAGCACTTGTTTCCCAAGCCCACTTTTAGCAGGGGGTTGTTTAGGCCGGGAGGGGAGCAATCACAACAGAAAAAAAGCAATTTTCTCAAAAAATTCGGCCACTGGCTCTCCTGTAGCCTCTGCTCCTGCCATGTCCCAACCTGGTCCCCACCACCCTCCTCCCTACAGTGCCCAGGGGACACCCCAGAGCCGAGAAGGGTGATGGAGGCCAGAGCTCCTGAGAAAGAAACTGCTCCTGGGCTGCTCAAAGGATTCAGAGGGGTGCAGCACCTCCAGAGGCACCCAGAAGCCCCCCCAAGGAGGTGGGTGGCAGCACCAGAAGGTCAAGGACAAAACCCCATGGAGCCACCCAGAAGCAGCAAAGGCTCTCCAGCCCTGGGGGATGAGCAGGACCGGAGCTGGCCTCTTCCATCCGCACACCTCCGCCTCGACTGCCTCCCGGCATTTCCATAAGCCAGGGGCTCGCTCCCAGAGCCGCCAGAGCCCCCGAGAGCAGAGCTGACATTTGAAAACGATCAGTTTAGGAACTTCCCCCCGCCGCTTTCCTTCGCATCCCCCTTCCTATTGTTACTGTTCCTCCGAGCTTTCATCGTCTAACTCGGTAAATCTCCGGGAAATACGGCTGTGTTGCTGTTGTCACTTCTGATCAGAGGGATGCCAGCGGGGTGGGGGAAGTGGGGGGGAAGAGGAGGGGGAAGGGAGAAGGGAAAAAAAAAAGGAAAAAAAGATTGCCTGGGGCCCCACACAGAGCCGGCATGCAAATGAGTGCCAGCTCCATAAAAATAGCCCCAGCAGTCACATTTTATTACAACCAAATTATTGGACCTGGGTTACTGGGAACTGGCACTGGGGAAGGCGCGAGAGGGAAGGGAAAAGGAGGGGAAAAGGGTCTGGCATCATTTATTCTAAATATTTGACCTTTGAGCGTGCCAAGGGGGATGTCCCCCTTCTGATACCCGCGTGTGCCTGTAACTGCCAGGATGCGGGATGCGCTGCAGGCTCCCTCGTCTCCAACACACTCTCCTCCCACCCCATGCAGCACCAGTAAAACACATCCAGGGGCTTCCAGCCCTGCTGGATTTTCCACCCTGGTGCCGTTTTGCGACAGGAGCGCTCGGTGCAGGTGTTGGCCCCGTCCCCAGGGGTGCCCACACCGGGGAGCCCACTGCCCAGCTCCCACCATGGGCTGGGAAATGAGGGTGTCGCCGGGCACTGACTCTGCGCCCCCCCCCCAGTTTCCGCAGCACCTCTCAGCTGCTGCCATGGGGAGGCGGAGGGTACTGCATGTGACAGAGGCTTTAGAGGTGGTGGCCACGTGAGTTTGGAGGTGGTGACAAGGGTATGGCCAGGGGACATTGCAGACCCTGGCCCAGGAAGGTGCTGGAGCAGGTGCTGCTCCCACCCGCACCCCGGGGGCAGCAGCAGTGGGAGATCCCCATTACTGCCCCCCCTGGGGGTCTGGTCACCTCCTGCGAGCCCCCCTCGCCCTGCAAGCACCTGCTTAGTCAGCATTTCCCAAGCAGGGACACAGCACACAGGGACTTGCTTTGTCACCATCACAGCCACCCTCCCCAGCACGAAACAGCGGCGGCGAGATGTGACAAGCCAGGCCCAGTTTTCCCTCCGCGGGAGCTCATGGAAGAGCTGAGGAGAAGAGAAGATGCCGGGGACAAGCTATGGACTTTGGAAAGAGCCCTCCGCACCTACACGCGCTCCAGTCCCAGATGCTTTCAAACCAGAGCAACCCAAAACATTCCTCGTTGCTTTCCAGACCTGCCCAACGGTGGTATTTCTGGTTGCATTTCTTGCAAGAACAGTCCAGACCCCCAGAGCCGAGGCCGGGCTGGGAGAGGCAATGCCCTCCTCAGGACAGACAAATCCCTGCAGCGTTCTCTTGAGCCCGGCGGCGGCACAGCGAAGCTTGGCAGGGACACAGCACTCGTTAAACGCGGTGGCTCCAGAGAAAACTGGGTCAAGATTTTCTAAAGACAGAAGCTCGATGCTCGCCTCCCTGTCGCAGCAAGCAGCATCCCGGCGGAGCAGGAGGTGAGTAGGGACAGTGGGACCCTGCCCACGGAGAAGCTGGACACGACGGGGCAGTCAGAGAGGGGATTTGATATCCTCCTCCTCCTCTCCGCAGCCAGAGGTGCTCCAAGGATGGCGGGTGCTTCCAGGAGCACTGCCTGCCCAGCGATTCCCACCAACGTGCACGCCTCTGAAAAAGTGGCCTGGGTCACCATTCGAGCATCACCTGGAAGATTTGCTCTGTTCCAAGCACCTTATGGGACCCAGACAGGTTCTGCATCACCGCGCACCGTCCCGGGCAGAAGGACAATAGCGTAAACAAGTGCTGAGGTGCCTACCATGACAAGTCCTCCTCAGAGGACTAGTTTAGATATGCTGAATTACGGACCCCTGAACAAGGCACCTCATACAGCCCTGCTCGGCCCCTAAATCACCCCCTGCCCCAGGGCTGCAGGGCAATTTGGGCAGCTCCTGCCTTTGCAGCTCCCCTGAGCACCTTCTTCGCTGGGCAAGTGGGAGCAACATGGGTTTGACACAGCCCGTCAACAGACAGCAACTCCTTACATCCCCCAGCACGGACCACAAGCCGCTCACAGCAGGATCCGGCCCCCTCACCCCAGGAGAGCCGCAGGAGTGATGAACACATTCCCTCCTGCGCAGTTCTGTGGTCCAGCACACCCTACAACCACTTTTGCCCGCCCTCACCCCCCCCCCCTTTTTTTTTTTTTGTAAATTAAAACGCACATTAGGAAACTCAGACCCTGTGCTCAGGGCTAATCTCTGCCCTCCCACTCTGGGTGGTGACACCCGCCCCATTCCTTCAGGATCACGGCAGCCAGCAGCCACATGTGATGGCACAGGGCAGGACTACGGGGTATCGAAAACGAATCTGCCATCCTGGGAACACTTCAGCGGTTTCTTTCTCTTCTCTCTCATTTTCCTCTCTCCCCAGCCCCCCCCCCCCCCTCCCAGTTTTGCAGACATCCCAAGACAACTTTAGATTTTCACAAGAAAGAAATCGCCATCAGCAAATTCCTGTCCAGGATGCCAAGATCTTCATTCCTGAGTGCACGTGTTTGGGGGGAAAACTCTATTTTAGAAAAGTTCCTTTGCTGCAAAGCTCAAAGACCTTCAAGAGGAATTAGAGAGAGGAGAGCAGAGCTCCACCCCGGGCCTTACTGTTGAAAAGCTGGTTTTGGAGCTAATTCGGGAAAGGCCTGACTCACTCTTCTGAAATGCCCAGGACTCATCTTCCTGCTGATGCTGCAGGAGCAGAAGAGATGCCAGCCAGCTCCTGTTATCACCTCTGTGGGACTGGCTTGCGATTAAAGGCATCCGAGTTGCAAAGCACGGAGGGAACAACATATGGACAGGGGCAAGGGACTGCTTTTCCAGCCTCTCTTTTTCAGACCGTAACTGCATTTGCAAGAGGATCCCAGAGCCGCAGTGCAGTTCTTATTCAGTGCTATTAAACTTCATTAACTGATATATCGTTTCGTGTTGACTCAACGACTCTTAAACCCTCTTCCAAGGGACTTCCTCGAACACGCTGTAAATTGCCAGTAACTGCCTTCCACTGGGAGCAAACTGCTCCAGCCCCGGCGCGGTCCCGGTTCCCCCACCCCGGGATGGAGCAGCACGGCAGGCGATGATGCTCCCCACGCTCTGGAGCCCAACAGCTCCTCTATTTATCCTCCTGCAAACCAGGGAAGGTGACTGGATGGGCAGGGACTGCAAAAAAAGCTGCTTCTCCTGACTTTGCTACAAACGCGGAAGAAACCTCCCCGGCAAGTTCTAGATCCTCAGCAGAGGAAAAAAAAAACTCAAAAAAAAAAAAATTCCTCTCCCGGTGATCAAAGCGCTGCTTTGCCACAGAATTGACAGCTCTGCTTCCAGCTGAACGCTTTCAAGGTTCACATTGTCTTATGTAAACTATAATCCAAAACGATCTCAAATACAAAAAAAAAAAAAAAAGCCCTCAAAATTCAAGCTTTTGGACCTAAACCCAAATGGGTCATTTTGGCAGTGTACGATTCTGATTTTTAGCGTTTCTTCCACCGCCCCCCAACCCCAAATTCCAATATTAGCGAGACCGACCTCCTTTCGCAGAGCTCTTTGACTTTGATGCCGTGGCATACACAGATGGAATATATTTCTGCGTATTCCAAGACACTCTGGGATAGCGTCGCTCATGTAATTATTCAGATAAGCTAGCCTGAAAGCGAGAGCGTGCGCTGCTCGTTTGCCAAGTTCGAGCAACTTCGCTTTCAAAGCATCGGTAGGCGTTTCCCCCCGTCGCAGGTGGCAGCTGCCAGGCTGCGGTCCCCGAGCTGTCCCCGCCGGGCAGCGGGAGCCACAGGGGAAGGGAGAAAGGGGGGGGGGGGGGCGGGGGGCAGCTCAGAACCCAGGGTTTGGTCAGCCCTAGAGATTTGGGGAGGAACAGCACGTGCATGGGAGGGATGCTGAGGCCGAGATACAGCGCTGGCGAAGAGGGCTGGATGCCTCCATGGCCAAGCTTGCCTTGAACGTGGCGGCAAGACGGAGCCACGGGTTTGACACGAGTGGGTGAGGCAGGTGAGAGGATAATCTCTGCTATGGGATTCTCCTCCATAATTGCAAACCCAGCCATCGACACAGCCCGGACAGCTTTGACCGTCTGTGGGGCATCTCCCCTGCAAACCACAGCACCCATTTACTCCACACACCCCCCCGCTTTAAAACCAAGTGCGCTTTAGGAGCAATTTCTAAACGACTCGGAGGTGGCGAGGGGATGGCTTTACTTTGAACGGCAAGGCAGGACCGGAGCAGCGTCAGGCAGGATAATAGCAGGGCTGCGTGAGTGGCAGGTGGGCCACCGCGCCGTCCATTTACCGCTCGCCTCAGCCAAGCGCCGGCTGCAATTATCTCAGGCCACCGTATCATCATAAAGCGCCTTTCTGCTGAAATTATAACGTGTCGCCTTTAATTACACTAATTGTTAATAGGGATTCTAATTTCGGGTTCATTTTTCACTGTTAAAAAAAAAAAATAATAATAGGCGAGGCAGGCCAGGCTTTTCTGCCTTCCCTGGGATTTCTCCCGCCAGCGCTAATTGAAACGTCCCCCCGATCCGCGCTGCTCCGCGCTGACAGTGGTTTTGCCCCTTGTCATAAAATCAATGGTCTTCCCCTGCCCACCCCGTGCAGGCTCCTTTCCGGCTGCCGGGGCTCCTTTTCCCACTTGCCGGCTCCCTCGGATCATCAGGGTTAAATGATCTTTTCATACCGCCCGGCCGGACTGTCAGGAGGCATTGAGTGACTTTTGAAAATGAACCATGTTAAGTGGACTTGATGGGGGTTACAACCGCCATTATTGCTATCACCACCGTGATAAAATGGAGCCGTAATGACGGGGGAAGGTACTTATCACTGTCTTTTGTAGATCACTTAAGATGGTTTGGGTCTGAAGCTTCTCGCCGGAGATAAATGGAACCTACCGAAGACAAATGGCACCGGGATGGAGCCTCCTGCCACACAGGGGGACATGAGACAGGAGCGACCCAGCTGTAGAAGCCACGTAAAGCGATTAAACATCCAAACCACACATTGCCTTTTCCCACAGGAGCCATCAGAGGAGGTGCCCAAAGCCACCTGGGTGACCAGGTTTGCCCAGGCAGCTGGATGCAGGGTATCAGAGTAGGGAAGAAAGGAGAAATCCCTTCTTTGCTTTCCAGCCTGCCTCCAGTAATCAACAGCAATGCTACCCAAGAGCTGGTGTGAGAAACCAAGAGGTCCCTCCTGGCTCTCTGCTTCCTGACCAAGCCATGGTGGGACACCAAGGAGCCCATTTGCTTCTCTCCACTGGGTTCCTCCCCATCCACCCTGCTGGATGAGGAGCAACACCACACCTGGGGTCAGCATCCCGCCCCTGCGACACTCTCCAGCCTTTCTCTCACCCCCATCCTCAAAACAGGGGTGATTTCTGCTTCAGCAGGAGGAGCACAGCAAAGCACATGCCCCTCTGCTTCAGCGCTCGGCTGGATGTACAGCACAGGAGCGCCAGAAAAGACATTTGTGCAACACAGAGTGAGACGTTAAAGGATTTCTCCTGTGGCATCGCTAGAGAGATGCAATAGGAGAAAAGCCTTTGCGTGTTTATCGCTGTTGGTCCTATTGCACATCAGACAAAGCCAAACCTGAGCTGCCCCAGAGCTCCTGCGCAAGCTGCAGCCACAGCCTGCCCAGCGCAGGCAGAGGAACGGGCTCCTGCCTACACCAGGTGCCAGGGAAAAGCTGGCAGGAGCCCACACAGGAGCTGAGCACATCCCAGGATACCAGAGAGCTCGAAGAAGGTCTCAGAACACCAGCAAAAGCAGTACAAAGCAGCCCCTATCAGCCCAGCCAGGAGGGCTCACACCCCACCCGCAGCCCAAAAACCCCAAACAATACCCAACTCTCTTCCCTACTCGAGCAGGGAGTCCAACAGTTTAAAACAGCCGAGGAAAATAGCACGCGCTGGGAAAACACCAGGCGACGAATGGGCACGTACCACCACGCGCTGGAGGGACAAGGGCCTGGGCAACATGCCCAAAAAAACCCCCCCACACGCACAGACACAACCCCCCCAGCGCCCCACTCACAGTTTGTGATTCACAAGCGGGAGAATCATCCCCGTGGGGCTCCATGGCTCCGCCGCCCTCAGGTCTCCAACACTGCCTGGAAGAAGGTCCCAGGACACCGAGCACCCTCAGGACACCGAGCACCCTCAGGCCACCTCCCAGCACCCTGAGGAAGAGGAATAGGAGCACAAAGAGTTAGGGAGCCACTGAGAACTCCTTATATCACCTTCTCATCTCCTTCCTCCCAGCCCCACCAAGCTGTGTCACATCACTTCATTATCGCTTAATTGAGATACAGGTGAAACCCTTCCTTCCCTGGCCACCTGGTAGCCCGGGTTGCTTTCTCCCTGAAAGCATGGGATGAGACACCAACGGGGCCAGGCCACCCCGAAAACACCAACTCCAGCGAGAACCCTGGCAAGGGAAAGGAGAGGGTGGTGGGAGAGGCAGGGATGCAGAGGGACATGGCAGCTCCTACACGAGTGGGCCGAGCAGGTCCCCCCCCGGCCACCCTCCTCCCCGCTACCATCAGCGTCTTGTGAAGGTGGAGGTTTCCTCTGCAAAGAGGCAAGATGTTAAAAAGGAGCCCCTCTGCAAAGTGGCTGAGCCCCCAGGAGGAGCCTTCAGGGCTGAGGAAGGACAAATAAAAGGAAGAATCCGCCTGGGAAAGCTGGGAAGGGGAAAGAGCTGAAGCAAAAAGCATTTTCTGGGAGTTGCAAGAATGCCGTCGACTCGAGTCTCGTCACGCCGGATACGTCAGCTCTGGTTGGGCGCGAGGCTGAGACGCCGGTCCCGGGGTGCCTGGTTCCTCCAGCCTCCCCCCCCCCAACCCCCCTTTCCTTGTCATGGCGCTGGTAGCACCGCTGGCAATATTGACAGCCAGAGGGATTGCTCATTTCCCAACAGCCCCGCAAGGTAAATTAAAAAACGGAAAAGTCAAAGCTATCTCTGGCTGCTCGCACTCGGGGAGTCCCAACTCAATACATCTTGGTTACTCAGAAAAGATGCTTATTAATAAGCCAGAAAGGCAAAGTTGGTTCTGCAGGCTGTGGGGTCACCGGTTAGGGGATCGCTTCCTTGGCGGGGTTGGATGCCTGGATGAAAAGAGAGGCTCCAGCTAAGGCTGCTTCTGCAAACTCTTGCTCGCGTCAGTGTTTTGTCATGCCACATGTAAAGGTGTCGAGATAAACCAGTATTTGCTTCATCCAGCGACGTGACACCAATTGCGTGAACACCGCCTCCCAGGCCAGCGCAAACATGGCAGAGCTTTAAGGTTTAGCTGCAAACCAGGCACGAGAAAAGCTGCAGTCAGAAACGATGGAAAGCCTGTGAAATTTTACCCACCGCAAAACTCTCTTTCCAGACTGACTTCAAGGGAGCAGAGCCTGCACAAGTCATACTGGTGGCCACGTGCCTTTTCTTCAAGCAAGGATTTCCTGCTGTTTTCTAACCTCAAGGCAAAAGAGAAAACATCCATCCTTTCACCAGCTTTATTTCCGTTCCAGATGACAAGCTGATCCTCCTCTTTTTCTTTTTTTTTTTCTTTTTTTTTTTCTTTTTTTTTTTTTTTCCTGGTGTCTCAGTGTCACAAGATGGTCTCCAAAGCACTGCCTTCCACTGGCTGCGGTGGGACGCAGCTCGTCCGGGGACAGCCAGATGCCACCTCGCCAGGGCTCTGCAGGAAAAGCTCGGCTGGAAACTGTGGCTGCAGATACCGGATCGTTCAGTTTGGCTCTGAGGCACGGACCAACTACGTGGTTTGGCGAACAAAAAAGGCTGTGAAGACAGAAGAGGGCTTTTGCCTTTGAGCGTGCATTTGGGTGTCCCACGCTGGTTGTCAAATTATCTCGGTGTGATGCGCCTGGTGAAAACTTCTGCTACAAGGAACATTGTTTGCGTTAAAACTTGCAGCAAAATGGGGTTTCCTAAATATTGACATGGGTTCCCCATTCCTTCAAGACCCCAGCTAGGAAAGTCCCCCAAGCCCCCAGCCCCAGTCATCCAAACATGGGCCGTTTAGCTGTAGAAGGACCCTGCTCTCCCCTTTCTTTCACTCTCCACAACAACACAGGGGAGGAAAAAAGCCCTCAGAAAGCCAAACTGGACTTCAAGGTTTGCTTCCCACCAGTGAACTGGTTGGAGGTGGGGAGAAAACAGGGTGAAGAAAACTACGGGGTTGTGCACAAGAAAGGAGGAGCCACAGCAGCCACCACCAGCTGCAAACAGGCCCCCTGGACCTGCACAGCCCCTTTGCAGACCAGGTTGGGCAGGTAGCCCAGTTGAACCGTAAGTTGGGCAGAAGTTGAACCATAAGCATGCATCCCAATGCACAGACCCTTCTGTGCCTCCAGACACCCTTTTTACAGTAGAAATGGTTGTCCCAGAAGGTTTAAATCTCATTCTAGTGACCTGAAGACCTGGAAGACCTTCCATGGGGGATGGACCACCACGATGGTCTCACTGGACCTCTGCTGGGTGGTCTTTCACTAAACCTTTGTGCGACACGCAGTATCCAGCAGCAACAGCATCTCCACCTGTCCAGGAACCCCAGGAGCCAACTTCTGCAAAGATCTCCTTCTGCCGGGAACTTTTACAGCTCTCACAGAAACCTCTGGCCCACCTGACATCTTCCTCTCGGCATTTTGCTTATTTTCCCTCTGCTGCCCAAAACTCCGCGGTAGAGCAAAACGCATCCGAACCGCTGAGGCTGTGATTTTCACGACACCACCGCCTGGCTCGTTTCTCTGCTGTCCCCTCAGTTTTGTGAAGGTTAAAGGCATCCTTCCTCGCCGACTGTCAGACTGTTATCTGGGCTGGAACCGGCTACCTGAGCTCCACGAGGAGTATTTTATGCCGATTCTCCGCTGCACCTCGGGTGGCTCATCAGTAACCAACCTGCTGCCGGCGCTGCGCGGCTTTACTTCCTCCCAGCCCACCTTCTGCATCCTCGCCGCTCCCCTCCACCCCAGCCCCATCCCTTTTAACGGGTGTAAAAAAAAAAAGTGGATTTCTACATGCGTAAAACGTAAGGATTTTTCCTTGGGCTGATGTAAGAAGGGGAGCAAAGGTTGCTCAGCGCTGCTCTCAGGGGGATTTTGGGGAGGGATTGGGGAGAGCTGGAATGGAGATAGTTGTTTTTTCCCTCTGGAAGACAGAAAGATCGGGAGACCCCCATTACTCTGCCTCAGACTTTTACTCCCAGCCCTCTCCACCTGAAAACCATGCCAGGACAGAGAAATCCCTCTCTGTGCCTTTCCCTTGGGAGATTCCAGGCAGGCACGAAGAGAGCAGACAGGCATCGCTGGGCACCCAAGCCGCTCTCCCTGCCTCCTTCCCCCGGCAGAGGGGTGCGCAAAGAAGTGGGGGGAGAGTCCAGCTTGCTCAGGCAGCTGCAATTCCGAGGCTGATTTTCACGCCCATGCCCCTGGCAAGCTTATTTGACAGCCGGTTGCCATCCCAGCTGGCTGCAGGCTTTTTTTGGGTCGAGAACGGCCCAGGATGGGAGCTCATCCCCAGCACGGCAACCTGAGCACCAGCTCGGCCGGGTGAGCCCAGGGTGGAGGAGGTGGAGGGCACGTACCCAGCAGCATCCCCCCGAGCCCACCCGGCCTCTCTGAGCACCAGGGCAGAGCACACCGCTCTGGGGGCTTTCCACTAAATGCGGATTGTAAATGTCATGATTTCAGAGGGGGAAAGAAAACAGCTGGATTCGTCAGGCAGCAGCACCGGCAGCTAAAAAAATACCATCTTTTAATGTGTGAGCAGAGTACGGAGAGCATGAGAATAAACAGGAGACCCTGTGGTAACATTTTTACAAGTCCCCTGGCTGACTGTTAGAGCCCTTTAACTAGAACATGACTGAGCGTCCCCGTTTCGGGATCTCAGCAGCACGCCCAGCTCCTCCAGGGATCATCAGGCTCCAGCGACAGATGGATCCGGGCAACGAAGCTCACGACTGGATGGAAAGTCAGGAGGACTTGCTTTTGGACCCGTCCCCACGTCTAGTTTTAAACTGCACTGGCATGAGAGGCTGCGCTCCTTTGGCCGTGCTTCCCCGCAACCGTAAATCCAATTTTACGGCACCCAGCCCAAGCCTGAAAACAATGCGGAGCGCTGAGCAGATATAAGCTCTTTCTGCTGCTTCACAAGATCTCCAAAGGGGCCAGGAAGCCTTTCTGCTGAATCAGGTATTGTTTTGTGCTCCCGCCGCTGGCAGGGAGCCAGATGCACACCATATTGTATGAGCCGGCTAATTTGGCAAAAACGCGATCATGTGCTCACCCCTGATCCAGACCCAATTCCTCCCATGGGGTGACGGGGTAATGCGCAGATCTGGTATTAATTAACGGGAAACCACAGCCCTAGGCAGCGATCTGTCATCCTCTTTTGGATGCGGCTTGTCCCTGCTAACGGCTTCCCCACCCTGGTCTCCCCCCTGGCCTGCCGGCAGGTACCACCCCAGGTCTAGATAACCCCCAACTCTCCTGAACCAGATCAAAGACCCAGCGAACCCAGCGCTTTGTCCCCAAGAGCTCCTGGCCATGCCTGCAGCCCGTGATGCCAGGTAGGATGGATTTGCTCTTCTGGCCGGGAGCAGGTGGGGGAGCAGCGGTGGCACCGAGCAGAGATCTCTCACCCAGGTCCCCGTCTACGGCATGACATCTCCAGCCGAGCCAGAGCTTGCGTTGCCCTGCTGATGGATCCAACAGCAGAGCGCAGAACGCTTTGGGGAAAAAAAAAAAATAAAAATCTCCCAGGCTCCAGCAGAAAAGGCAGCGCTGGTACCCAGCGTGCCAGAGATTAAGCAATTTTACTGAGTCAATTGTCTTTTTTCCAAGGACAAACATGTGTGATAGAAGATCTCCAGATCTGCTGGCACGCTGCGTGCTCTGGGCCATCAGGCCTTTCACTGTCTCAATTCATCTGTCAATAAAGCACCATGCCCATTAAGGCCGGAGAAATGGAAAGGGATGTTCGCGGTCCACCCAGCGAGGATTAAATGCCATGTTGCACAAACGATAGTCACTCAAGATTTCCCAGTAGGAGTGCCGAAATTCCTGACCGTGACTCCCGCTGCCCTCCTAACCGAAGCAAGAGGGATAATAAACACCAGAGACATTATTTTGTCCCAGAAAGCCCCTGCAAGAGGTGATGCGACTGGGGCAGGGTCTCACCGCTCCGTGAAACATGGAGCAAAAACCGTGCGCTGCTGAAACAAAGACTGAATTCCCTCCAAAGCACAGGGAGGACACGAGGTGTCCGCTTGGTGGAGGTCAACCGGTGACGTTCAGCTTTGCCCCCAGACTTTTCACCGCACGTCTAGACTTATCTTAGCCTTGGACACCCCTCGGGCAGCCAAGCGCAGCTCGCCGGGTTTGCCCAGAGTGCGTCCCAACACTGGTGGCTCCGGGAATGCCACCAGTACCTCCTCCAACCCTGTGCATTTGATAACAGCCAATGGCGCTGAAATCAAGAAGAAAAGTAAACCGCTTTCCAGCCTGGCTGGTGGCTTCTCAGGGCTCGGTGGAAAGGCTGCAGGGGAAGGTGGGAGGGCGAGAGGGGCCTTGGCTCTGTGCAGGGTCGTCCCCAGGCAGCACCTCCTCCCAGGCTGCCCCCTTAACACGCAGCATGAGCTGCCGTGGGGCGATGGTGAAGATAAACCTTGGGTAAATTCAAAGAGAGAACGGGCACTTTAAAGGGGAAGAACATCTAGAGTTGCCATATAGGAAGAAATACTTCTGGAAGGACACAAACCCTCTCTGGGCTTACGTTATCCCCTAACAGCCGCCCAGGATGGATTTAGCAGAAGGAGGGGTGGAGGGATAAATTATCCGGGAGATGTTCATTCTGGGACAGTTTTTGGTTTTGTTGTTGGTTGGGTTTGGTTTTTTTTTTTTAACAGCTTCCTCCAGCGCACATTCCTGGGAACTGCTGGCGACGAGACACAGCAGCGGGAATAACTCAACGACTCGAGCCACCATTTCCCGTAGCCACCTTCGCAGACCCCGGCGCAGCTCCCCGGCCCCGTGCCCGTGGTTAAAGCAAAGTGCAAATTGGAAGCCAGACCTCGGTCGGGCCCCGAGAAGGAGGGCTTGCTTCCTCGATGGTCAAAGCAAACGCTCGTGGCGGTACTTCGTTACAGCAGGAGGGCGAGGTGAAGAGAAACTCAGGAGGATGTTTGCTTTTGTCTGTAACCTCAATCCCAGGCTCTGCCCCTTCCCCTGCCAAGTGCCTAGGAGAAAAAAACGGGAATAGATTTTTTTTTTTTTTTTTTGGAGTGCATAGCAAAATGGCTAATTTAAAACAATTATGCAACAGCTAATTAAAATCATCTCTGCGTCCTAGAAAGGCGACTGGCCAGGTACTCAGCGTGAAGCGTTTGGCTCTACGGAGCAGCATCTTGTTACAGCCCTTCATCCCGCGGCGGCGGCGGCTGGACCCATCCCGCGTGTGCCTGCGGAGGGTGGCTGATGGCCTTCCCAGCCGAGCGAGTCCTCCCTCTCCTCCCGCCCGGCTCCGCGCCGCCATGTACCTGAGGCACCGGCTGTGCTTTATGAAGTCTAAAATTTTCAACTGGTTGTGTCTTTCCATGCAAACTCATTAGACACTATTTACACCCGCTGCAGCTGTGCAGAGAGAGGTTTTGAACTCTGGCATTCTACAGTAGGCTTTGTTTCTCATTTACATTTGCATATTAAAGTGTTTGCCTGAAATAGGCTATTGAAATTAATTCAGGATTAATTGGTGTCTTTATCTCATTAGGACAATCTAATTTAAGGATGATGAAATTGTTTAGCCTCCCGTTTGCATAATTAGATTGCTTTGAATTGCTGTCATTATTGTGCTCTTTAGCATCATCTGTAGGCCTCAAACAGACAAGAGTTTCAACCTCATAAAGACCAATCATGTGTTACAGCAGAGAGCTGTTAACCCCTTTTAACCCAAACTCCCTCCAACGAGTCGCCGCACAATGGAGCGGCCGCTCCACACCCCAGCGGGGACGCGGAGGTCTCCACACCCCGTGTAACGGGGCGTCCCTTCCTTCCCCGTACACGCTCAGGGTGGCGAGGTGCAACCCCAGGAGCTGCTGGTGGGCAGCCCCGTTTCACCTGGCCTTCCTATGGGAAGGGCGGTGGCTCTCCTGGACAGTGGTGAAATCCTTCATGGTCAGATGGGGTTCAGTGGCTGGCACATGGCCTGCTCCCCGCTGGGAGGCTGAGCAGAGCCACAAGCGCTCGCTCCCCCTCTCACATCACTGGAAAGGGCTGGTGGGTACGTGCCCAAGGACCGCCTGATCCCATCCCTCCTGCATGGCTTTGGGAAAATCCCTTGGGCTGGTGGCTAGGACCTCTGGGGACAGCTGGGCTTCTTCTCCGTTGGAGCTGGGGCTCCAAGGGATGCTCGTGGTCAGGGGCATCACGGTGTTTTGTCCCCTCCAAGGACTTACCAAGCTCCGTCTCCTTCTTCTCCAGTTTGGAGGCTGCTTCTGAAGAGTGAGGAGCATCCCTTGAAGATGTCCTGGCCAACATGCAGCCCTCGGGTCTGGTACCAACATGCTTATTCTGCTACAAATAGTTCTTCTCTCCCCTCTGTGCTTGCCTGGGTGCTAAAAGGAGAGAGGGGACCTGCCTATCCTTGTGCAATGGGAGCATGGATATGAGGAGGTACCGTCAGTGCCCACACAGGCCGGGGAAGAGTGAAGAAAAAGAGAAGTAGCTGTAAGGCCAGACCTCCACAATGGATCATCTTTAAGCCTAGACTGACCCTGTGATGCAGGGGCTGACCTGATGCTGTGAAGAAGCGGGATGGAGCCATGCCAGCCCCATGCAGGGTTCAGCTTCTCACCCAGCTCAGCTGGGACCACCAGCAGTGGAAGGATGGGACCACACTGAGAAAGCACTCACGGGATGGTTGTGCCAAGGGGATGTAATTAGGGTGTGGATCCCCTGACGCTTAGCGCGTGCCCCAGAACATCACCCAGTGAGCATACACCAAGGGACACGAGGACATGGGTTGAAAGGGTAGTGTGAGTAGAGGACGTTGGCCGAAAGCTGCAGCCATCTTGAGGACCCTCACAGCCCATGAGGGGGTTCCCTGCAAGCAGCCCTTCACCTGTGCTTCAGTGGAACCTTCCCCAGCCCCAGTTCCCTGCCCACCCAGGGGACTTGGGCACCTGGGGACACATGGGCTGAAGCCACCTGGAAACCGGCACCCCAAGTCCACCCTGGCTCCTGGCAGAGGGTACAGATTCAGCATCCTGAGCTAAGACCTCGCCTTCCCATGTGTCTCTCCATTAAAAACCAGCCTGTTCAGCCACACAAATGACCCAAAACATGCATCTCGGAAGTACTTTTACATGATAAAGCATCACGCAGCATCATAACCAGCTTCCTTGCTAGCAAGGAGGACCATGGCCTTGTGTGTTTTCCCCCTGTACCAGGCCAAACTACCTTTCCAGATGGCTGCCAGAAGCCGATAGCCACCGGAGCGCCTGAATCCGGCCCTGGAGATGCTCCCTGGGCACCGAGAGCAGGAAGGGGGTCGAGATGGCAGCTCCGCGGTTGCTCCTGGGGATGCTCTCCGTCTGTCCTGGCCCAGCTCGAGGCGAGAGACCTGCTTCTCATTAGCGGGCAGCTGACTCCGGAGGTGGGGGCTGCGCCAGGCAGGCTGCTTCGCCAGTCGCTTCACGTATCCTAACATCTGGTTGTGTCTCATCACAGTGCAAATTTATGACCCTGGAAACAACATGTTGATGATGCACTGGGAAGAGGAGCCGGAGCTGTAATCCCATGTCCAGAGCAGGGACGAGGGGAATCGGCACCCGAGGACTTTGGTGAGGGGGAAGAGGTGAGGAAGGACAGACCTCTGCCTCTCCATGTGATGGGGGTGACCTGCGGTGAGGGGGGGGGACAGGACGGCAGAGCTCTTGATGATGCAGCACAGCAACTTTTTCCACTCTAAATCTCTCTCCTCCGGGAAAAAAATGCAAATTCAGCAACAGCCAACTTTGCACAACTTCATCTCGATGAATTGCCAACTTCCAAACCAGCCAACAAACAGGAAACCTTCAAGAAAATAAATGACAGGTTTCATTTGAATGCTTTGAAATGAACATTTCCATTTACAGTGACTGGCCAGTTACACTTTCCATTTTATGGTTAAAATTATACAGACATTTAAAATGATTTGAAATGGAAATGACAGGTCGCATTTCAGGTCCTCTAAAGAGAGTTTTGTTTGCCTAGGATAAGTAAAAGTTTCATTATTTTTTCCTGAGATCAAATATATCAGTTGAACCAGAACAGAGCGGGACTTGGGAATTCTTGTTTGCAGGTTCACACCAAAGATGTTTTAAGTTTGCAGTTTAGCCCAAACAAGTGTTCTTAGTTATGTTGCTTTGTTGGAGCTGCAGTGGAAAAGAAAGACATCCAGCTCTTGCCATCACAGGCAACCAAAGAAGAAAAAAAAAAAAACCCTAAGAGTCAGTGCAAGAGAAAAGTCTCATTGTGGAAGAATTCTGTAAAACTTGCCTGAAACTTTCAGTTCTGCAAACTATTTTTTAGAGCCTTGGTACTGCTATCAGGCTCCTTAATATATTGGAGAGGACCTACAGGGTCTACAGGAAGGATGGGGAGGGACTCTGGATCAGGGAGTGTAATGATAGGGTGAGGGGTAACGGTTTCAAACTGAAGGAGGGGAGATTTAGATTGGATATCAGGAAGAAATTCTTTCCTGTGAGGGTGGTGAGGCACTGGAACAGGTTGCCCAGAGAAGCTGCGGCTGCCCCATCCCTGGAGGGGTTCAAGGCCAGGCTGGATGGGGCTTGGAGCAGCCTGGTCTGGTGGGAGGTGTCCCTGCCCAGGGCAGGGGGTTGGAACTGGGTGATCTTTAAGGTCCCTTCCAACCCGAACCGTTCTGTGATTCTGTGACAATCTCTGCATGGTGCTACATACACATATATCAGCGTATGTGCACCTAGCAGAAGGCAGAACGGGGAACTGAAGAAGGGAAGACATGGTCACCAAAAGCTGGGGTGCTACTCAAGAGAGGTGGGTGACGTTTCTTCCTTCGGCTGTCCAACAGCTCCCCAGCACATGGGCCGGCTGGGTAATAATAAGAAGGACAGGAACAGCCAAGAGTCACTGAACTGGGGGAAAAGGAGATTCAAACCGGTGCAAAAAAGGCCGCCGCTCCTCAAACAAGATGAAGCACAACTGGAGCAAGCCTGGAGGAGAGAGCTGAGGATGTCTGGACATCTGGGGAACACCACAATTGCAGGATGGGAAACATGATACAAACATGCCTTCGAACATGCCAAAGGCTTTTCTTCATGTTGTCAGTGGTGGATGCATAAGAAGTCATAGCTCTGGGACCTCTGGGAAAGCTGAGACGAGCTCTTACGAAAATCTGCCAGTGGCAGGCACTACCGGGCAGCAAGGAGAAGCCTGGAAACACAGCCTGGAGCATCCACAAGCATGGCAGACAACCCGGCAGCGGCACCAATGCACCTACCATGGCCTTCCAGCATTGCCCATTTGTGCACTCGTGTGGATTTACGGTGGACACACAGGTCCTGGTTAGAGAAATCTGAGCAGACCAGCCCAGCCCTGGATGGTTTCACAGCCCACAGTGTGGACAGCTATGGAAAGCACCGATGCAGCTCACCAACGGCCAGACTTACCTTCAAGCAGGTACTGGGGCAGAGAGGACTATGGAATCACCAGCAAATGGATCTTCCCCTGTTGCCTCCAGAGCTGGCATTCTCCGGAGAATGGCTTTTCTTCTCCCGCTTTGATATTGCTGCTGCCGAGTGTTTCCAGGGCCCAGAAGGCCAGGAGTGAACAACAGGTCTGAAAACCAAGAGAAAATCTGGGAATCAGGGTGGATTTGCGGTGGCTTGTGATACATGATATTTTTAGCACTACAGAATCACGTAGCCTCCCCTGGACGGCCCCCAGACCCGACATTTCTTTCCGCTCAGAAGTAATAGTGAGACTAGGTGGTTATGTTGCATCCCATTTCGGTAGACAGGGCGTTAGGGAGGTATCTGCTGAGGGGAATAGAGGTGAACCTTCCCCGGAGAACAAAAATGGTTAAACCACCCGGAGGGCACGAGGGCAACCTTCAGCTCCCGCGCACCAACCGAGCCGGCCGCTGGCAGAGGAGCTCCAGCCCTTGCTGCCGGCTTCTCAGACAGCGAGGACTGCCCTTCATCGAAGGGACAAGCATCCCTCTGTCATCTACCGGAGCGCTGCGATCACGACAGCAGGAGCAGAAAGCACAGCGCTTGCTAGTGCAAAGTGTCCCTGAGCCTTTGACCAAAGACCTACAAGAGTTTTAAATACTCTTTGGTGGAGATGCAAAATGCTGTGAGGAAACCTAAGCTGGTAGGGGTAGCAAAACACCATGTATTTGGAGGGACCATGCGGTCCCTTGGCTCAGCCAGAGCCCACCTTGGGTGGTTAGCAGGGTCCAGATGCAGATTTACAGCTACCCAACCTCTGTGAAGGCCATGTGCTTCAGCCTGTGTGGTTCAGCTCTTCTTCCCGGGAGGACTTTGTTAGCGGAGGTCAACAACAGATCTTTATGTTCGCTTGTAGGACGTTTTTATGGGGGGGGGGCGGGGAGGGGGGAAAGAAAGAAAAAAAAGAAAAACCGCGGCATTACAGCATTTGAGGTTAAGTAAAGCATCTTCTTCAGCTTTGCGACTTTGAAAGAAAAATGCAAAAAAACCCAATTTCAAAGCAAAAAGTCTTTTCAAATTAGAAAAGCCAGACAGTCCCTTTGAGCAACATCAAAAGAAAATCTTAGGACTTTTTCTAAATTCATACACACACACACATGTATATACTTACATATACATCCATCCACCAACACATATGTGATTGCACACTTGCTCTTCCCCCATGGGAATGAACACAGCCAAACGAGGAGACTCCCAGGTCCTCACAGCCCACATTCAGAGGAAATTTACTCCCAAACTCCACACTGTGCAAGAGACAGGGTCTGGAAATGGCAGTCCTGACTGCAGCAGGGTGATTTCCACCATCAGCCAGAGCGGAGGGCGACCGAATCCCATCCTGGGACCCTCCCGGCTCCCTCCTGCCAGAACAAAGAGGTTCCTGGCTGGAAGCCGCATCCACCCTCCCAGCGCAGACACGTGCCCGTGGACCACAGACCCAATGATCCTTTCCCGACCACACCAGCACCCAGGCGCGTGCCCCCAGGAGGGTCGCCAGCCCCTCGCGGCTCCCGGGGCTTGGGGGTGAGCAGCCCGAGCCACGGCTCCGGGCGTGTGGTCAATGACTCCTGACCCATGTAGGTTATCGGTCTCGTAACCACCCAGCCTCGGCTTCCGAGTGCCAATCAGGCCTCTCCTTTGATCAGTGTTATAATCAGATACAGCACTCCAGCATGGATTATTAAGTTTTAACAGTTGACACATCATTTCTGATACCGTAATCTGGCAGCACTTTACAATAAGTGACAGGTCCTCACTAATTCCTTTTGTATTCACTGTAGCAACGTTAATCATGAGTGATGAACTTTGCGTATTCATATGGATGTAATAGGCAGTTCCCAAGGACTGAGACTGTAATTTAGCTTTAACCTAATGGGCACTGATTGTAACAATAAGTAATTATGTCAGCTAAATGCAGTGTTGATGGCAATTGATGACAGCAGCGAAAGCCACGACACCATTTTGGAACTAAGCTTGGAATAGTCATTTGTAAAGCCGTTACGGCCAAGACGAGGAACAATGTGTCCTCTCCTGTGTATCCTATCACCCGGCTACCTTCAGCCTGGCGAGGACAGTCCCAGTGGTGACAAACACCCTGTCAGCTCCCTGTTTTACCGTCTGGCAGCTAATTCCAAGGTAGCCAAAAATCCAGCCCACTGGATGGATGGGGCCAGTGGGCGCCCTGAAGCTTGGATAAAAGGAGAGGGGCATCGCCTCTTAAATGAGACGTCGGGATCAGTTCCCTGGATCACCTTCACCTCTTTTGGGCAGATCCCGTTGGGTGACAACCGGCCAACGTCTGGTAGCATCACCTTTCTGCAGAGCAATGCTCGTGGCTCCCCATGGCGGCAGACCCAGCCGGCAAAGCCGGGAGAGGCTGCAGAAGACTGGAATCCACTGCTGGGCTCAGAGACACCTGAATTCCGCAGATGAACAGTTAGGAAAACGCAAGCCTGAGAAGCATGCCTCATAACCTAAAACATAGCACGAGGACATCCATGGAAAGATGCTCTTCCATTACCCAGAAAGGCTGGTGTGACCTCTTTTTTGGTTAGAGACGCAAATGGGGACAGAATATTTTTAAGCCAGAATATCTGGATTTTAATTGCTTTCTTTAGAAAGGGGGAGCATGGCAAAGTCATAATAATAATAATCTTGTTAATGACGGTAATAAGACCGTAAGAGCTGGTGTCATCTTGAAAAAGTGATTTGTGCTGCCAGTAAGAATCCTGTTTCGCTGTAATCATTAATGTGGTCAAAAGTGCTTGGAAAACACCAACACAAAGCAGCTATAAGGAGGTAAAAAGGACATCTTCAAGGGAAGGGTTTAGGGCGGGGGGGGGGCCTCCCGCAAAATGATGCCCCGACCAGATTGTGAGGGAAAGCTGCCTCCCTTGATATGAGCAGGACCTTTGGGAAGGCAGCAGCAAGCACCTTTTTTAAAAATACACAGTGGAACGAATGGCTCAGGTGCTCCATTTACTTACTGTTTTAAATAATTCCCCAGATTCCAAGGCTTTGTTGTTGTTGTTGTTGTTGTTGTCGTTGCGGGCAGATGAGTGAATTTAAGAGAGGTTGGATAAATGCCTCCCGGTGCTCTGTTAAGCCCATTTCAGTCTTTCTAACTGGTCCTTAGTCCGGAGCCGGGGGCAGGCAGCTGCCTGCAGACCTTGCTTACCCTATGGATGGGAGCAGCCCGGGCAGGGAAAGGGCAATGCCGGACTTGAGGCTATCATCGCGTGACGCTTTTGGGCTACGGAACTTGAGGCTATCATCGCGTGACGCTTTTGGCACCAGGGCTACGGAAGTCAAGAATAAGATGGGTCACTCCTGACCCTGGAAAGTCAGAGGGCTGCCAGCTTTCCCAGTTAATGTAACCATTTATAATAGCTCAGTTTTGGTTTAGAGAGGTCCTGGCCGTGATTTCTAGTAAAGTGTGAGACCCAGCTGGAGCTCGAGCTATGCAGAAGGCGGCTTTCTTCGGTAACAGCCAGGCCGCCCTGCACAGGAGGGGTTTTCTACCACAGTTGTGAAGAAAGCAGGAGTCTCGGTCGCTCTCCTTTGCATCCAGCTGCCTGCTCCCTCGGTCCCTGTTCCTCATCCCTGGGGTGACCATCCATACACAGTGCCCAGAGTCCAGCTCAGGGCAAGCAGGAGAAAGGCTCCTGGGGATGGTGGAAAGCACAGACGGTACAGTCAGGCCTTTGTGATTGTGCTTCAAAAGCTTAAAATCTACCTGGCAGAAAGCAGCAGGGCGATGCTGGGCTTGCAGAGGTGGGGAGCTGAGCCCTGGCAGCGTCAGCCCTAAGGAGAGGCAGCCCGGCAGCGCTTCCCCTTGCTCAGGGAGTAGGAGCTGAGCTGTGATAGCAGGAGCCAAGTTTTTCAGCAGAGCAGATGCATCAGCAGGGTTTTTGGTAGCCTCCTGGGACCCCGAGAGCTCCAGGATTTGCACTTGTAAATGGGCTATTTGTCAGATTTTGGTCCCAGAGGTTGCCTCGTGGAAGGGGGAGGTCGGCGAGACCCGCGCTCCGGATGCCGGGAGGCCTCGTGGGAGGGCAGGTCCCGCCGGTGGGGAAACCACCGGGGAAAGCATCACGGCCCGGCAGCAGCAGCACCACAGGGCATCGAGGAGAAACCAAGTAAGACCTCCCGGTGATCCCAAACCCCTGACATCCATCGTTCACCCCGGGACTAACCGAGTGCCAGCCCGCAGCGCTCGCCGCAGAGAATGCTGGCAGCGTAGCGAAAAGCCTGGGCAGATCAAGGAAGAACTGCGCTCAACGCTTTCTCTTGATGACCAGGTTGTAAGCCAAAAATAGCTGCCTAAGTCCCCGATTGCAAGAGATTGGGTAACGTACCCAAGACAAAGCTGTTATTGCTGAAACTGCAGTCGGGACGTGGAGCTACAGGCAAAAATGCCTCCCAGTAATTGCAGATGTGCTGTCAAGGGGACGTGCGGCTCTTGATGCTGCGCCACCAGCTGATCTGGAGCAAGCAGCAGCAGCCCTCGCGAACGCCAGGCAGGCATCACATGCTGCCTCCCAGGAGGTGGGAAGATGAGAAGGGGATGCTGCTAGCAGCAGATCAGCGTGACGGCGATGGAGAAGACAACATTGCCCACCTCCCCAGCCAGCCCCGACGTCGAAAATGTCTTTCGTCGCTATTGCAATCACTGCCGAAGTGCGCTGCCCACGCACACAGCCACTGGGACGAGGAGGTGAGAGGAGCCGGGGAAAATACGCGAAGGACCCTTGAAAAATGACAAAGTAGGAGAAAACCAGAGGAGCAAGCGGAACATGACGAGGAGAGGTGGGCTCCAGCGGTGACGTTGAGGACTGGCACACCGGGAGCCGCAGTGTTATTCCTGTTGCTGTCATCTGCATCAAACGTCCGCTCTCTGCAGCGACTCCTTCCTTACTCCACACTCGCTTGGCTTGAGATGCCGGTGCCCCTTCCCAAATGAAAGCTGTAGGAATCGCAGGCTGCCGGCAGCAGCTCATGCAATGCTGTTCCCCCCCGGGGATCCCCCCTTGGCACAGGCAGAGCAGCAGCATCGTGCCCGATCCTGCTGCTGGGGCACCCGCCGGCAGCAGCATTTGCGGCCCCCTCGGCTAGGTCTCAGCCACGCTGGCAGTGGGCAGATTTACAAGCGTGTTTAAGCATCCCTAAAAGTGCACGCCACCCCCTCTCTGAGACGAATACCTGCAGCCCGATGCTTCTGAAAACACCCCCGGGGGTCACCCCGCAGCCCCTGCCGCCCGCCTGGTGCAAGCTGGCAGGGCGCTGCCAATCCACCGCCTTCGCCCCAGCCGAGAAGCGGTGCCTGTGACTGCAGAGCACGGCCACCGCCCCCACAAACCAACACCTGGCAGGTCTGTCACCCTCTGAGAGGTCTCAGCGCCCGGGCGCTTCCTCGGGTGGCTGCGAAGGCGCTCGTCGCCTCCGCCATGGCCTTGGCAGGCAACGCCGGCGGATGGGGAGGGGGGGACCCAATTACCGCTCGTCACTGCCCCGGCACGGTCCAGGCGCCAGGCCCGTGTCACAGCACACCGTGACACAGCCGACACCATGCCCGGGCGCTGCAGCGGGAGCAGGGGAGCGCGGGGTGATTGGCAGCCTGCGGCAAGCGGTGCCGAAAGCACGAGACCCCCCCCCCGCAATTAGTGGTGCCGCAGAGTTCTTCCCCCTCCCCGAGCAAGGAAGGAGATGAGATGGCAGCTCCTCGTCCAGGGATGCATCCCAGGCGGTGCTGAGCACCGGGCAGGATTCATGCCGCAGCCATGCTCCGGATGAGGGGCTGCCACGCGGGGAGCGGACGGCACAGCTGGTCCCAGGGAGGTGGGCAGTAAATCCCGACTGGCAGCAGCCTCGGAGGCCAGCACTAATGACACCGGCTTGTCACAAGCTGCACTGTCCCCCCTGCAGCAGATGTGACAGTCCCAAAGTAACCAGGTACCTCCTATGTCCCCGCTTCCTTTCACACACAAGTGACAAGAGGGACAGGTAATAAAAGTCCAGGCCAAATCCTTGACAGAGATCTCATGGCTTGAGCCGGCTCAGGATGCTCATCCCTCCCTGACAGCTTCGTTCCTGATAAACAGCCACCTCAGCAGGAAGTGCGGCCGGCCGGAGCATGCTGCATACCCCAAAATGCTGGCAAGACAGCCCACCACCACCTCCTGGCTTCCCTTCATCTGGCCCACGGGCTCCGGTGCACCGAGAGGGGAAACTGAGGCACGGCTCAGCATCCCCTCCCAGCCACCTCCCTCTCTGCAGCCGTGCTCCTGGGCAGGCACAGGGAGCCATGCTGGCAGCACCGACACAGCCCGACGCACCCGGGAGGCAGCGAAAGCCCCACGTAGACATCTCCAACAGCACCTCCTGGCCACCCAGAGATCTTCTTCCCATGTGGTTTCCAACCAACTAAAGCCAAACCTTTCTCTCACCACGAGCCCGCCTTGGTGCTCCTTCGCTGGCTGCAAACCCCTCCGTCATTCCATAGCCCAAAATTATACTGTAGAAAGCAGAGCTCCAGTGGGAACAACAAAATCAGAAAGCAGGAATGGCATCAAGTTGCAAGTGGCTTGGACGGGGCCACTCGAGCAGCCCTGCCTGCACCCCACGGGCCACGGCACGGCAGCTGCTGGACGGGGATGGGTGAAGGACGGACCAATGCCAGCACCAGCGAAGGGTCCTTGCTGCTCCCCCCTCCCCGCCGCCAGCTTCGTGCCACCGCCGTGATGCTGACGGCCCCTGTGCCGCAGCTGTACCACCTCCGCTCACGAGGCTCGGTCTACACGTGCGCCCAAGATCTGGAGAGCGCTCCAGCATCCTTCTTCCTGATTTGGGTGGATCTGGGAAGTCGCTGACCCATGACTGGAAGTGATGCTCTCTTCTCCCCCAGGACAAGCCTCCCCTTCCGCTGCTCAAGCACCTGTAAACTCCAGTTAGTTTACAGCAGCAAACCCTTCTGCACCTTGCATTCACATCTGCTCTCTCATTACTGACCTGAATTCCTCTTGCACATGAAATTGGAGCAGTGGGCGCAGTTTTAGGCTAGCTCTAGGCTCTCTCGTTCCTCTTTTATTCTGTGTCTGTTCCAGCTTCCTTCCTGGGAAAGCTCTGAGGATTTCTGTTCTCCCACAGGTCTGTAGCAAACCATCATTTGGTACCAGGAGGAGAGAGCTGGATTTCCATCATGGCATCGCGTCCTTTCAGGTTCTGTCACAAGCCCTGATCTTACACTCTTCTTCTTTAAACCTCAGGAGATATATCTTATAGCCGAGGAAAGACCGCCTACCAAAAATTCAGCCTCTAAAAGGCACATGAAAGGAAAAGAGAGGGTCAGAAGCATTTGCGGGCTGAGAAAATTCCCTTTCCCTGTTAGCGCATCATCCCCACCAGGCAAGAGCTGCACCCCTGTGGGTCACGTCCCTGTGGGTCACGGGAGGTGTTAGCTGGTGCTGCTGCCTAAGCCCCCCCCCATCCCCGTGCTGAGGATAAATAAAGGACTTTAATCTCCAGGGCTGGAATTCACACAAAAATCTGGAAGTTCAAGCTCAAAGGCAAAGCTTGTCGCTCTCACAGAAAACCTCCTTCTCCCTGATTTTGCTTCCCTGCAGGACATCTCTCAGCTGACGAACCTCAGGGCCAGCACGGACCCTGCTGAGATGCCAGCGGGTTTCCAGCAAGGGGGATGCTCTTCTAGCGCAGGGCAAACAGCTGAAGTGCCGTCAGGAGAGACAAAGGCGCCTGGCAAACTTTGAGAAATGCCTCTCATTATTTACAGAATGACACAGGAAAACTTCAGACTGAAACAAGAAAGGCAATTAGTTTCCTGTATGGAAACAAAGAGACATCTGTGCCAAGTATGCTAACATATACACAAGGGGCAGGTATACAGTACATGAGGAATTTCTTCCAGCTGCAAATCCACCCCCAAATTCTCAAGTCAATCTTGAGTACTACGACGCTCAGCAATCCTCTTAAAAGTGTCCAGATGCTTTTATAACTTAATTCTAATCGTCTCAGACACCATCTTCCATTTAACTGTTGAAGCACTGGAATAAGACAGAGGGGTCAGGACTGAAGAGTCACAGTGGGGAACAGTCACAGTTCTGGGCTCCCTGGTTCGAGAAGGACAGGGAACTGCTGGAGAGGGGACAGCAAAGGGCTACCAAGATGATGAGGGGACTGGAACACCTCTCCTATGAAGAAAGGCTGAGGGATTTGGGTCTCTTCAGTCTGGAAAAAAGACAGCTGAGGTGGGATCTTATCCATGCTTATAAATACTGAAAGGCGGGTGTCAGGAGGATGGGGCCAGGCTCTTCTCAGTGGTGCCCAGCGACAGGACAAGGGGTAACGGGCACAAACTTGACCATGGGAAGTTCCATCTCAACGTGAGGAGGAACTTCTTTGCTGTGAGGGTGGCAGAGCCCTGGCACAGGCTGCCCAGAGAGGTGGTGGAGTCTCCGTCTCTGGAGACATTCCAACCCTGCCTGGAGGCGTTCCTGTGCCCCCTGCTCTGGGTGACCCTGCTCTGGCAGGGGGTTGGACGGGATGATCTCCAGAGGTGCCTTCCAACCCCGGCCACTCTGTGATTCTGTGATTCTGTGATAGCAGGCCTGTTTTGGAAGGGCAAGAAGTCCAGTCCAGTTATGCTGGTCCCAAAGGCATCATGGGTTTTGCAAGGTGCACCATGCATCGCCTGGACTTAGAGCTGGTGAGCAGGTTTATGTGCCCCAAAGCATCCTCTCCCCTCCTGCACTGCTGGCTTTCAGCCCCAGCGGAGCTGGACTCAAGGTTGGACCTTGCAAATAGGAAGAGCTGAACTTCACTGGTGGAGTGGGCTGTTGGGCACATAGCTCCTGCTGGGTCAGGTGCTTCCAGACCCCGCCAATGACAGCTTGGGTTTGTGCTAAAGATGCTAAAAAAGCTTGAGGTCTCATCCTCCAGAGTGGTTTGATTAAAGCAGCCCCTTCCTAGAGGGTTGAGGTGTTGGTGGGTGGGATTTGCACCAGGAGGCTGGGACAGCACTGGAACCGGCTGCCCTGAGCAGCTGCTGGCTCTGCATCCTCAGAAGGATGCAACGTTCTGCTGGACCAAGCCATGGTCAACCTGATGTAGCGCTGGGGACAGTCCCACTTCCAAAGAGAGTTCGTGGTGGAGACCTTCAGGAATCCTTTCCAAACAACATTTCAACGAGTCTAAGCCTGGCTTTACAAGCGGCTTATCTCCACGCTGCCCTGGGCAGGCCTGACCCAGCCTTGCTGCACATCACCTCCCACACCCCGGCACCCCCAGCCCCTGCTTCCGACAGATTCCTCCAGGCTTTCCCATCTCAGCCAGCTACCTTTTAGACAACACTTTCTCAAGATTGTTTTAAACAGGCGAGGAAATTTTGGTGACACTTTAATACATAAAGTGCTTCTTATTTTCTCTCTGCCAAAGAGCGGTGCTTTCTAACACGCTTCCTGAGTTAACATCAGGTGTTAAACAGACGCACGCATTGTTTTAGCAGGAGCCCACGTTTTATAATAGGCTTTCTATCTAACAGCTTGATATAGCCTCTTCCATTAAGCATTTATTGCTAATGCATTGTAAAGCGTAACATGCTATATACGCTATTAAAGAATGAAGCTGCCATGTACTCACCCCTTAATAATGAAACACTTATGAACGGGAACCTTAGGTTAAAGAGTTGTGAATTAAGTTTAATCTCAAAGAGATCATCCAGCACTTTGCCAGTATGCTGTGGCGTGCTCCCAGGGGGAGGGCCAGGACCCGAGCCCTCTGGGAAAGTGCTCCTTGACTTTGCTTTGGAGAAGACCTTGGTGAAAATGCTTCCCAAGGAAGAGTTTGGCTAAACACCACCGGCCCGCTGGAGATGCAGAAGAGCTAGTTTGAGCTCTTCCTCAGAGGGACTCCCAGATCGCCACATGCCCTGGTTATTGACTTTCTAATCATTCAGTATAAAACCCAGTCATTAGAAACCCTTTTAGATAAGATACCTCTCCACCTGAGCATTATCATAATTTTTCTTTTTTCCTTACTATTCAATAAAAAAAAAATTAACCTTTAAAAAAAAAAAGAAACAATGGAGCAAACCTCCTTCCCCTGGCAAGTAGCAAGTTTTTTCACACAATCTTTGCCAAGATAAGTGACCCCTGGGCACAAGGAGCAATGACCTGATACTATGGGGTTCAGCCACAAAGGCAAGCCGCATCAAGACCGTTCCTTTGGAAAGAGAAATCGTCTCAATCTCTTCTCTCCCGCTGGTCTCACCCTCCCAGGGATCTATTTATACACACGCAGCAAGTCTTGCCGTTGTTCCTTTTCCCTGTTTATGAGCTGCTAAAAAAGCAAGCCCCACATCTCCAAAACCCTTGCAAACCCTACATCAGATCTTGGATCTGCATAAGGGAAAAGAGGGACTTTTGGTTGGTGCAAGAGACTGATTCTTTTTCATACCCACCCTGGCATTCAGCAGCCATGGGACACCCAACTCCCATGTGTGTCCTTGAGGTTCTATATTAATTGGGATGGGACTGACCTTAGGCTGGTTTGGGAGACGGTGTATTCGGAGAGCTTGTTCTACAAAGTTCATCTAGGGATAACTCAGCTTCCACGGGGAAAAGGATGAGGAAGACTCTGGTCTTCATCGGCACTTGCTCTAACCTGCCGAGCTCACGCCTGCTGCATTTTTGCCCCGCATCTTGAAATTAAAAACCGCTGTCTTTTTCCAATGACAGAGCTGAGTGACAACCCCAAGACCACAGCGACATCTCTAGCGTGAGTCAAATGGCATGGCATTTTGGATGGTCTGGTTTTTTGGTACCCACTTCAAGATGCTTCTAAACAAGAGCGCTCTGGGCGCCTGGAACTCCCCTTAAAAACCTCTCTATTTCTTGAAGAGGTTTCTATGTGGCGAGGAAGCCCAGTCCTGTCCTGGAAGTCAAATAAATAAAAAAAAAATACAGCGATTTCCCCCCACCCCCCCTCTTTAGGTGATGCATTTTCTAAACTTCTTCCAAGTTTTTTCAAATGAAGAGGGGAGAAAGTTCCTCTCAGGCTGACACACCAGTGCCCTCAACATTCATGGAGGGGAGCTCAGAGAGGCTCACTTCTTTTGGCCCACCGGACCCGACATGGGCACAGAGGACCCCCCAAAATCTTCTCAGCCGTAGCTCCCCGAGCCCAGATAGGCGCTGGGTCTTGGTGAGCGCATCACGGTGTTGCCTTCCTCCCCCCCATGACAATTGCCTTTCTTTTCGGTGCCCGTGGTTCCCTTTGTGTTTACGATAACAGAGGGATGCTTTATTGCATTTCGCCCGGCCCGCTGCCATGGCAACCGGCAGTTGCTGCGCGCTGTAAAAATAACCCTCCTTCTTTGATAGATTTCACTTGAGTGAAAATAACCCTTAAAAATAGGTTGAAATTTCCATACTAACTCTTCCAGGAGGTTCCAGAGAGGCGAGGATGAATTGCAGGATCTGCTGACGGGACGCATGGTGCCACCCTGGCACCCTCCAACCTTGGCACTGAGCTCTCACAGAGGAGCCTGTGAGGATGCTTTTTGGGAGCCACCACTAGCCCCCGGGATATGGTGGTGCTGTTGATATGGGGAAAGGGCCATGCCCGCCATCATGGATGTGGCCCATGGTGCAGGTTCTGGCCAGTACCATCAATAGGTGGGCCAGCAGATGTGGTGGATCTCCAGGGCTTCTTGGTATTTATTGCAAAGAGAAGAGGAGGTGTCCCCTCAGTGCCTTCTATGGGGGCTTGGTTGGGATAAAGCTCAGCTTTATCTTCTCAGCCCCTGTGGACCATGACCTCAAAAAAAGGCTTTTGCCTTCTCCAGGGCTCAGGGACCCTTTGCTAGAAGGTCATAAGCACACAAGCATTTTAGAGTTGGCCACAACCAGGAAACTTCAGCATGGGTTTTGGATGAATAGAACTACACACGTGTGTCCTAGATTCAGCTGGGATAGAGTTCATTTTCTTTCTAGTGGTTGCTGTGTTTCAGATTTGGTATGAAAGGAATGTCAATAATGCATATTGTTTTAGCTGTTGCCGGGTGATGTTTATATTAGCCAAGGACTTTTTTCAGCTTCCCATAGAAGCTGAGAAGGAGCATAGAGAGAAGAAGCTGGCCAATGGAATATTCCATGCCGTAGATGTCATGCTCGGTGTATAAATGGGGGTTGGGCAGGGGCAGGAATCACTGCTCAGGACTGGCTGGGCAACCCAGTGGTGAGAGCAACTTGTGTTGTATTACTTCATTTTGTATATTCTCTTAGCATTACTATTATCGTTATTTTCCTTTTCCATTGTTGTTCTATTAAACCGTCTTCATCTCAACCCGTGAGGTTTTTTTCCTTTCCCCTGCTTTCCTCCCTCTCCTCCTCACCCTTCTGGGTGGGAGGGGGAGAAGCGAGCAAGTGGCTGCATGGTCTTAGCTGCGGACTGGGGTTAAACCATGACAACATGACCAGTCAGTGTTGGATTTCTCCCCAAAACAAAGCTCCTCTCATGCCTGGGAGAGCTGTAAGGGCCATCTCTTCACAGGCCCCATGCCCAGACGCTCAGGGGCAGCAATGCAGGGATTCATGCCAGCCCAGATTCATGGGCACAACACACGCTGACGCTAGGAGAGGTTCAAGCCTCCCTTCTTTGCTTCAGATCGCAGAATCACAGAACGGTTCGGGTTGGAAGGGACCTTAAAGATCACCCAGTTCCAACCCCCTGCCCTGGGCAGGGACACCTCCCACCAGACCAGGCTGCTCCAAGCCCCATCCAGCCTGGCCTTGAACCCCTCCAGGGATGGGGCAGCCACAGCTTCTCTGGGCAACCTGGGCCAGGGGCTCACCACCCTCACAGGAAAGAATTTCTTCCTGATATCCAATCTAAATCTCCCCTCCTTCAGTTTGAAACCTCTACCCCTCGTCCTATCGTTACACTCCCTGATCCAGAGTCCCTCCCCATCTCTCCTGTAGCCCCCTTTAGGGACTGGAAGGGGCTCTAAGGTCTCCCTGGAGCCTTCTCTTCTCCAGGCTGAACACCCCCAACTCTCTCAGCCTGTCCTCACAGCAGAGGGGCTCCAGCCCTTGGATCATCTGTACTTGTCCCAGCCAGCAGAAAGATATTCAGAGAATTGCTCTGGAGCAACGAGGGTGTTGCTCTCATGCCCACTCTTGACTCATCCTCAGCCAAGAAGGTCTTTTTTTTCCTTTTTTGGCTCATTTCTTTCCTTTCTGTTTTCCCAACCAGTCAAGTCTTCTTCCTCCAAATAAAAGCCGATTCACATTTTAGAGGTGGCCCCCGATTCCTCCCATGAGTTTAGGTGAGTCGAACCATAAGAAGTGGAGTAATGAGATTATGATTAAAAGCACACCTTGATAGTGGGGCATCCATCAAGCTGTCATAGAAATCGTATCTCGGAGGCTGCTCTCATCAATCTGACCTTTCAATTATTACCCAGAGTTCATGACTCTAAGTGTATATAATTCCTACCTCAAATCTAAGAATACACGCCTTTGTTTTTTTGGCTTGCCTTGTGCATCGCTGTGCGAGGTCTCCTTCACCAGTGCATCAGCGATGCTTCGCAATGCAAATTCACTTAAAATAGCTCCTCTCACCCAAAAGATTGGCAACAAGATCAAGATACCACCAGGGCACCAGAAGGCGGCTATCTGAAATCTTTATCAATGTCTTTTTGGCTTTTTCTCAGCTTTTTTTAAAGCCAGCGACCACTAAGGCTAACTCTAGTAGTGCTCATAGCCCACATCCTTCTTCAGCACGTGTCACCACAGAGAGGCAAGGCCACTCCAGCCACACCACGTCACGTCCCCAACAACAGGGAAGGCCCCTCCAATCCAACCAGGGCAAGCTTAGCCGGGCATCAGCAACAGATGAGTTTTTCTGCCCAAACACCACTGAAAAAGCTCATATTTGTGAGCTACATCCCCGCCAACACGGGATTTCAGGAGTGCGGTAGAGCCTACTTCAGCTTTTCGTTGGCAGCTTTGGGGCTCTCAGGCTGAGATAAGACAGAATTTGCTTGGCGCCAGCCTGGCTCCTTGCTGGATGCCAGGGAGTTTCCATAGGGCATGGAGTTATCAAGCCATGAAATTCCGCCTGGATCTTATTTGTACCCCTAACACATGTAGGACATCAGGCTGTGTCCACAGAGAGTGCCCAGCGCCCGGGAACAGGGCATCCTCTTGCTCCCTGCCAGCTCTACTAACAGAAGAACAGGAAAGCTCTAACAGCAAGTTAGGAAGTTGTTCCTAGACCGAATAAAACAAATTAAGCCATTTGCTTTATTATTTTTCCTCCAAAGGAACCATGTATTTTTTATAAGAGTAAACTTCCCTGCTATCTAGGGACTTTTCACAAACAGAAAAACCACAAAAGATACGTTGTGGGAGAAAAGAAATCCCTGGTCGGTAGAGAAAAAAAAAAAACAGAGGAAACTGAAATGCCCTGATTTGGGATCTTTGACAAATCCAGCCCTAAAAATGTTTTGCTGGTGTTTGTATTATTGTAGGGTCTGCACAGCCTCTGATAAATGCTGAATGGAAGATCTTTTGCAAAAATCTCTGCGCTGCGCGGATGACTGAATTTGTGGGCATTTCCCTAACAAGGGCCTCAAAACCAACCCCAGACACTTTTAGCGTGACCCTCAGTTCTGCAGCAAAGGTGTTCAGGTGAGGTCAGGCAAGACCAGAAGAGATTCTGTGGGTCAAAGACGCTCTCAAAAGAAGCAGCAGCTTTCACATGTGACTCGGAGACATAAGGACATTTATCTGCCAACACCTGCTCATCCACGCAGCCCTTCACAGTGAAGCTGAAGGTGGACTCCATACCTGCTCCCATGCCATGGGGCAAACCCCCCTCCATCACAACCCTGCCCACCTGGCGTCACCGCAGACTCATTTCTAAGCCACTGCCATTATTGGCAAACAAGACGCCTTCTTCATGGAGAAAACACTTCGCAATATTTCAGGCACAATTCTGCTTTAAAAGCCTTATTTAATGAAAGATTAAAGGTAAAAAGTAATGCATCCCCAGTGCCCAACTCAGTGGTGGGTGGGGACAGTCGTCTCCAACTTCAAGACAAGCACATGTATCGGCCATGCAGCCATCACGGTTCCTTTTTTGACGCAACCTATTTCACCAGCCCCATGTTCTGCCCCGCAGAGCTCTGAGCACCATCCCACCAATTCCAGTTTAAATGCCTCCATAGCATGGATTTCCCAAAAGCCACCCAAGAAATTTCATCTAGCTGAGGGACCAGATGCCTCTGCATCACGCTGCTCGGTGCGAGCGCTGAGAGGTTGAGCCCAGCACGCAGAGTCCGGCTCCTTGTGCCTTGCAAACCTCAGCCCCTTTGGGACTGGTTCCATCTTTCTCCTGGAAGTCCGGTGCAGGTTCCCCTCTGCCCAAGGAACAGGTCATACAGCCACACACCACCACTGCCCTTTCTCTCCTATCTGGCAATCACGTAAAACAAGCAGTCTGGAGGCCACTAAACCTGCATTGTGGCCACAGGTCGCTCCCTCACAGCCTGGCCTCCTTGCATCTCTCATGCCAGAAGAATGGTGAAGGCCCTGGATGACAGCACCAGCTGGAGCACCTCTGCCACCCAACGGAGATGAAACCTCCAAAAGCACCACTCGCATTTTCCCATTTTCTCTCTCTGCCGTGTCCCAGACCAAACCTTCGCTCTCGGGAATCAAGTCTCTGCTGTCTTAGAGAAAGCTATTTCATTTATAGCTTCATAACATCCCAAAAGGAAGAGGCTAATTACAGTTATCACCTCTGGCTGCTATATGAAACGAGCTGACGGGATCGTGCAGCTGATGCATCTGAGCAGGCAGCGCCCACCTCATCCAACACAGAACTTGTCGCTGGCAAAAGGCAGACCCTTTGGCAGTGGCCGGGTGGGGAGGAGAGGACACAAGCTGTGCGGTCACCGAGAGGATAGTTCCCTCTTTCACAGGAGCAAAGGGGCGGGCGCGCTCGCATTTCACCTCCGTGCAACCAAAAAGATGCTTAATGCCTCCCATAAGGTGGTAACCGCAGTTGAGCTATGCTGTGCAGGAAGGCTCTAATCCTGTGCTAATTTATTTTATCAAATTAAAAAGACGAGCATCCATGGAACACCAGAGACCTCCTGTTCTCAGGGTCCCAGCAGAAAGCTGCATGATCCCTTTGTAAAGAGGGTTGGGGGGTTGTTGTTTTTCTTCTTTTTTTGCCAAGAATATAAAATTAATAAAACAGGATTAAGGGAGATATGGTTTCAACTGATTCCTTAATCCCGGCGAATAATTAATGAGAGCAATGCACCACTTGGCTCGACTCTTCCCACATTTGAATAATAAATAGCATCCACCAAAAAAAGAAAGGAGGGGGAAAAGGGAGCAAGAAGAAGGTTGAGCAGTAAATTCTTAATACAAAGAGCTTTTGCTGTATGTATGTGTGCATCGCTTTCTGGTCTTGGATTCAGAAAATACAGGACGGAAAAAAGCAGAGACCAGCTCTGGCCACACACAGATCTGTTAAACTAAGTCAAGATTTACAGGAATCCCCACGTTTAAGAAACAAAATGCCACTAAAAGTCTAGCTAAATGCCCACGTTAGGTCCTTATGCTAACGTCAGCCAAGCCTGACTTGGGTATTGCGATACCAAAGCAAGGGGCGACCCTCAGCCAGAGCTGCTCATTCTTAATATGCCAATCTGCATAAATACATAACTTGAACTCCTGCAACACTCATCCTCGAGTTCCCAACCACACCGTGTGCCAAAGACAGGTCTGATCTACTACAGGAGAAGCTCTGTAAAGATGCCGCAGATGGGCCACTGAATTGGAGCCATCTAATAGTTGTTTAAGTATATGCTTATCTGTAGGGTCTTCTAGTCAATGGAGTATCTGGGGTCCTCCAACTTAGGCACCTGTTTTATAGTAGAAGGAACCATCTTTTGGAAGTGTCCCACAGAAGGACAAGGAGCCCTCTCAGACTGAATACCTCTTTCAAGTTCACTTGTGTCCCTACTGCCTTGTCTTGGAGATGGAATGTGCCTTCCTAGGGCTTACTCCAAGAGTTCCCAATGATCACTGTGCCTCACAAGCATCTCCCATCTCCTGGCCACTCCCCGCCTACAGACCAAGCAGAAGTTCCTGACCTGAGGAGTTCTTCATCCCAGCATGCAGAAGAAGGGTTACTGCCTGAGTAACGCAGCTTCTCAAAGGATGGTACCAGCACTGCTTCTTAAGCTTCTTGACTCGAAGGGCAACCAAAGATGCTATTTGACGATCCAGAGTAATTTTTTAACTAATAAATAGATACCAATAGTGGACTTATGTCAGGCTTTCATATGACATCACCTTGACCTAACCAAGACCAAGGCAGCCCACGTTTGGGGATAGAATGCCCTGGACCCTAGAAGAGCATCTTAGTTTTGGAGGCCCACCCCAGCTGACCAGGCGGGAGGTCAGAGACGTAAGGAGGAACGTCTGAATAAACATGGCCTCATCCCTGTCTGCAGCCCTTGTTAAGGCAGGGCTTTGCTTTGAACTCCTTCCTGATGAAATGATTAATGAATGTCATGCAGACCTCTTCCCTTCCTTCCTCTGCTTTCCCCTGCCACACAGAGCAATACCAAATGAGGTGATCATGACAAACACAGCTCTAATTCTTTATTAATATTAATCAGAGGCAACCTTTCCATTGACACCAGAACCCGGGCGTGCGTTGGCAGGGAGGGGATAACACTGCGGCAGTGACATTTCTTGGGTAGGCGATTTTTTTTTTTTTTTATTATTATTATTTTTTTATCTTGTACCTTCCCTTCCCCCCCTTTAATATGGGCTAGCGATACCTTGTGCAAACAGAGGAAGGAAGAAGCTGATTAAATAGCAGAGTTGGAGCATAATGAAAGAAAAAGCCCACTGCAAACATGTGCTGATTGTTTTAAACGGGAGGCACCGGGAGGTGGATTTCAGGTGATACCGTGGTGGCTCCTCTCATAATCCTGGCTCAGGCGGCATTACGGCTTTCAAGCTCAGAGCGAATTTCATCCGGTCCCCACTGGTGGGGAAAGAGACTTAGGGAGGACAGCAAACCTCAACCCCATCTCAGGGCAATGGCAGAGCAGGGTTGGAAGAACTGCAAAGCCACGCGGCGCCCTTTAGCTAAAAGGGGCCCTTTCCTTGTGCCGCCACACCAAAGCAGAAATATTACGAGTAGCAGCATGGACACATCTATCTCACCTTCAGGTACTCATCAACACACGTACTCAAGTGCTCACGTTGGGCCTGGCTTGAGAGATGAAGAGGGAGATGAGTGTCTTGCACGCTCCTCAGGTCACCGGCAAGATTTGCGCCTTTCCGTAGCAGCTGGAGGTGGGGTCACAACGAGCACCCACCTCTCGGGATGTGCGCTTGGTGAACAAGCATAAGGCCTGCAGGGTGAGGAGAGCCGTTTGTGGGAGAAGCCGTCCCATCCGTAAGGAACAGAGACAACCACGTCCCCCTTGTTACCCTGGGGGAGCTGAGGCACGTTTCTCCAGCTGGGAGGATAATCACTGAGCATGGAAAAGAGCCCTGGAGAGGCAGGACCTACAGGCTTCCTTCGCTGTCTGCTTGTAGATTTTCTCGGTTTCCCCATCCTAATTACCACAGGATTGCAGGGTGAATTGCACAGAGAGAAGCCCCTGGTTCTCAGCTGAGTACAACTCCTCTCTCTCCCTCTCTCTGTCTCTTAAAACAAATAGATTTTCATTGAAATCAACATATCTTTCTGAATTGAATAGGTTTTCATGGGGACAATAAATTTCTTCAAAACAATGCATTTTTATTACAACATATTTTTGTTCAAACCAATACTTTTTGACAACCAGATATTAATGACCAGGCCAAAGCCATAAATTTGCCTCAAACTATGTGTTTTCTCATGGAAGGAAATAATTTTTCTCATACAAATACATTTTTATTTGAATCAATCCTCTTTTTCCACCCCCCAAAATCAGATGTATTTCTGGGAGGGAGGAAGGAAAGCTGCATATCCAGGAAAGCCCCTTCATTTCAAGAGGGATGGAGTACTTGTGAGGGCTGTCTCGCTCCCACCCTCCCAAGCCCAGAAGCTCCACAGGTCACTTGAAGCTTCAACATAAACTCCGTTTTTCCCGTTGCCAGCATACCTAAACCGTCACCCGGCTTCTGGTAGGTCCTACGGAAACGTAGCTTATGTCTCGCTCCCCTTGTTTTGCTGTTTGATATTGTGTTTGTGTTAAATAATCTTCTCTTGCACTTCTCTACGCTACGGCTTACCCCAGCGCCTGCTGAACGCAACATGGGACTAACCTGCCCCTCATACGCCCTGGCCAGATCCGCGTGGTCAATGGTGCTACAAGACCCCTGGGTCTCTCCACCCCACCTTAGCAAGGTCTGAATGTCTTCCCCAGGGAGCTGGGCAGGGAACAGCAGGTCTCTCTCAGCCTCTCCGCTGGATAAACCACACAGGGGATGCCCCGTTGTGCATCCCGGAGCGTCTCAGACTTCACCCCAAACGCAGCTCGCCCAGCCCTGGGAGCGATCCTGGGATGGGGGACAGCGTAGGTACAGGTTGCCCAAAGAAACCGCGCGCTGTGCAATGCGAAAAACAGGATTGCCAGAGGAAGCGGGCAGTTTGAGGTCCTGCCGCAGGAGCCGGGCTGGCTGGAGCAGAGCTGGTATGTGCGTTACGAGCAGAAATCAGAGCTATGCTCAGAGGGCCTTTTCCTTAGCAGACATCACCATCACTTGAAGAAGCATTGGATTGCTTCTTGGTTTTGGGAGACAATTTCATGTGAGGTAGCTGCTGCAAGCCACTGGGGACATGCACAGGGGACAACAGACATGTATCTGTTTAGTCATCACCCAATCATCCAACTGCCTAGGTTGGAGGGGACCTTTCAGATCATCGAGTCCAACCATCAACCTAACTCTGACAAAAACCACCACTGAACCATATCTCTAAGCTCTGTGCCTACCCGACCTCTCTGCCCCAGTCACTCTACATGGACTGGTAGCGTCTCTTACCTTCTGTCAGCAAACCACTGTTGTAAGAGCAGCACCTGACCTACCTGCTCCTCACTCCCAATCACTTACTCAGACTTTTAAAGAAGGAGACTGTGTCCTGGTAGCCATAGATAAAAATCTGGTCCAGAACTTCCTGCATATTGCCTTGTAACCCACGTCTCCACCTTTCCCTCCTTGAAGCCTACGCGAGGGGCGTGAGCCCCCCAGGGACAGCCCTTGCACACCGGGGAGGCTGGTCCCACACGTCCCCAGCCCTGCCCTTCGGCGGGCTGCGACCAGCAGAGCTCAGCACTCACCCCAAGCACAAGACGTCGAACTAATTTCGATGGAGCTCCAGCGGCGCGGGCCAGAGAGCGGCAGGAGGAACGGGGACAAGAGGCTGGCAGCAGGGCTGAGTTTGCTGGAATTACAAAGGCTTTGACTACTACTTTTGACCGTCCCTATCAGACCCCTCCTTGCACACCCCCGAGCCCTAATGAAGAAAAAAAAAATTTTTTTTTTTTTTTTTTTTAATAAAATAGCCACGTTCAACTGCTTCAAGCCACATTTCAAGCTTGGGCCTGGGTCAGAGCCCAGGGATCCCGGGGCACTTTGAACATCAGGGGCTGACAAGGGTTCATTTCCCGTGGCCCCCGTTGGCCACTCTTTGTTGAGCGTCCCCAGTCCATGTAAACATGCTAATTGCTTGGGCTCAGCACAGGGCTGGATGCCGCGCTGTTTGTTTTCCATTGAATAGGATTAGGGATTCTGACACCAATGATTAATCGCCGTGCTGCAGACGGCTGACGAGCCCGGGGAAGGCATCCCCTCCGAGCGGAGAGTGTGCACAATCTCTGCCAAGCAGCTGCCGCTGACTTCTATCTAACCCTCTGCATCTTGCCCTTTATCTTCCCCTCTTCTCCCAAAATGTCTCACGTTCACCAAGCCAACTCCCAGGGGCAGGGGGAGAGGGGGCCCGGGCACCCCCAGAGAAGATGAGCAGCCCTGTGCTCAGCCGCCGCGATGCCCCGTCCCCCATGCCACTTTCCTACGTCGGCTCATCCCTTGTGTCCTGAGCTGCCAAGACCCTCCAGACATGCTGCAATGCATCAGCCAGCCCTTCTCGGCCTTCATCTTGATGGCCGGAGAGATTCACAGGATTTTTCCAGCTCCCATCACCCTGGTGTCGGGGCACGGTAACACCTCTATTTGCATGCAGCAGCCACGTCCCCTCACCAAGCTCTGCAAGGCCACCAAGTGCCCCACCAGCGTCTGAGCCCAGAGACTGATGCCTGCATGGAGGACCCGAGCCCCCAGGAGGGGACAGCCAAGGCAGCCCCCTTCAGCGCAAAACATCAGCCCTTCAACTTTCCGCACTGGCAGGCAGGTAGGGTTGCACCGGGGAGACCCGCACTCTGCAGATGAGCCCAACGCTCCCACTTCCCAGCTGTAAGAGCTGGATGTGCAGCGTTCCCGCAGCTCCAAGCTGTCCCGCGCACGCCAGCAGCCCATCTCCGCAAACACACTGGAGGGCACTGGTGAAGCCACCCGGTCCAGGAGGGACTGTGTCCAGGCATTAAGGGGTTGTGTCCCCCGCTGCACCTCCTGGTCACCTCTTTGGGTTGCTGTTACCCTCCCAAACGCAACTCCAGCATCCCTTCTGCTTGCCGTGCCAGCTGCTCCTCTTGCTGCAGCCCCTTCCCTCCCACACAGCACCCGGCATCCCTTTGCCTGCACAAATGCACCCACTTTTCAGGTTGTACCGAGCCTCCCCTTGCACTTGGCCCTGCTGACCCTCCTGCAGACAGCCAGGGCTAAAGGCGCCCCGCAGCACGGGCACAGGGCACCCAGCACTAGTCCACAGGCACCTTCAAAGTCCAAAGGACCACCGGGGACCTGAGCAGGGCAATGGGAGCGCTGAACGCCTTTGCCACCTCCACCCTCTGCTCGTGGCTCCAGCATGACCTGCTTTCCCCATCAGCAGGAGAAGGGACAGCGAGGAAGAGGAGGGGGAGAGGAGGAAGGCTGGAGAAAGCAGCCTTGCAGGAGGCAAAGCGTGCCCTCGAAAAGTTGCAACCTTTGCGATTACCACTTCTCCTGACCTTGCAGAAGGAGTGCTAGAGGCAAATCCACCCATCTCTGCCGGTGCCTTGTGCGACATACTGTCACTCAGACAAGCGACGTTCTTAATGGGTTTGTGGGAAAGGCCTGGCCTGCCTTTCCATCTGTACCTTCTGCCGGCTCCCCTCTCCAGCACTGCCTCCCCATACGACATTCCCTTGAATTATTTAGACTGGTAAATCTTCCTGCATCTCACATCTTTAGTCCATCTGTTAGCCGGGGCTTTGCCTTTATAGGAACTGTCCTTTATGCATGCCGGCATCTGTCAACAGTACACTTGCCTCTTTTATTCATGATCTTCCGTGGGAGATGGTACAAGCTGCAGAAATGCCTCATTTCTGGTATGCATTTCATTTTAATGGAAGATTACATGACTGGGGCCCATTTTATTACTTCTTGCCCTGCACATTCATCCATCACGAGCCCCATTTGCTGAGCCTGCACTGGGACGGCAGCCATCAGCCTGCTCATGTCGGATTCCTCCCGTGCCGCTTTCTCCCCCCCTTCGGGATGGGGAGGAAACGCATTGCGTTCGAGGAGGGGAAGGTTAGCAAAGGGGAAGCAATCCGCCGCCGGGGCTCAGAGTTAAGCCAGAGCGGTGGCTAAGCCAAGCAGGTTCTGGGAAACGGGCCCGGGAATCCAACCGGTCTCACCCCGACGCGTGTCCCCTGTATCCGTGATCACCTTCCACGGTCCCTTCCCCACCCACACCACCAATGGGTATTGGGGGCACGGTGTCCGGTGTGCCAGGGCTCTTTGGAAAGACCCCACACCCCTAAATGAACACACATAAGCTCCTTAAGTTCCTTCCCCTCCAGTGATTCACAATTCCCTACGCAACCCGCTCCTACCTCGCGCGCACACACACACACACACACACACACACACACACACCGCGCACGCAGCCCTGCGAGCAGCATAAATAAGATCAATGCGAACCAGCAGTGGTAATTAAACTGCCGGTGGTATTTGCAGTCTCTCTGTCTTGTAAGGAAGGTTGCATGCAATTAGTGAAAACATTTTGGACTGGGAACAGTGCCAGTTTGCTCTGTCCTTTCTTTCAACTCCCATAGAAACTCCAGGACCCCCGATTATCCTCCAGACTGCACAAATAAAACCCCAGGAAAAACACCCCACTTCTGCGCTGCCTTTCCCTGAACTCCGTGCCAGGAGGCAGCGAGCGGGGTTGGAAGGGCCAAAGATGGAGGTGACCTCTTCAGAGACGTGGGGACTTTCCCCAGCCTCCACTCCTCAGGCATCATGAGTCACAGGTTCCCGTTTTAACCTAGAAAACTGCGTTTCCTCAACAATCGAGCCACAAGACCTTTCCTCAAGGACAATTGCTTCACCATCTTGGTCACATGAGAAGGTTGCACCATTTCCACCAAAGACATGCTCTGAAAGCAGGTCAACCCTTGCGTCTGGAAACGACATTGCTGGCTTTACTTCATCTTAGACCGGTTTCCTAACACAGTTATGTGAGCCAGTCCTCAGCTGTGTCTCCAAGTCAATCCTTGGTGGGCTCCAAAGCATGGACAACCTGAACCATAATCATCACTGTTGGCTGGGATGCCAGTTCGGGCTGGAGAAGGAAAATAACCAGCTTTAGGATGACAAAGGGTCCTATACAAAAGTCGGTATTTTTGCGCAACTTATAGTATTAGTACGTACTAAAAAAATAGGAAAAAAATGCCATAAATAACGTGCTAACTATCACAGCTGAAATTCAGGGGGAGAGAACCCAGACGCGTCTGGAGAAGAAATACTTAAGGCAACTGTCTCCAAACTGAACGGGATGAGCTGGAAGAGGCTGAGCAGCTCCTGCAGACGGGGGGGACAAGCCCTAGCCAGCAGCATCTCCTACGCACACGCACGGCACTCCGGAGCCCGTGGAGAAACCTGCGAGCGAGAGCTACTCGCCCAACAGCCAGGAGGAAGCGGTACCACGCGTGTCCCATATGGCAAGAGAAACCAGCAAGAGCCCGGGCAAGCAGCTATAGCAGAGACTAAAGGAAGCAGAGAAAACATGCTCAGATACATTTCATGAGGTTGTCTAGCTAAATGGTCACTGTAATTTTAACTTAATATTCAAAATAACCTTAACACTGTCCCTATTTCCCATCCAGCGCCCCCTTCTAGTAGATACTCTCCATATCGTAACTAGTCCACCCTGATGGCATAACTCAGCAATTTCCTTTCAGGAATCAATGAGAACAAATGAAAATTTAATACATTCTCCAGACAACCCAACTCCCTTCTCTCCCCCATGGTAAATAAATAATGTGCTAGTCAAATGATGGATGGAGTGCTCGGAGATCGGTGGCCGAGTGCTATTAGGGGCTGGGGAGGTCGGTGAAGTGGAGATGTGGTCTAGCGCAGGATGAGGTGGTGTCCGTGGGTGATTCGAGCACATAAAAAGAGGCGCAGGGAGGTTTCTGGTTGATGCAGGAAGGGGGCATGGAGCAGCCTGGGCTGTCTCCTTATGGATTGCTGCACGGGGGGTTATTTGGTTTCACTACCGCAGACACGGCCAGATCCAAAGGCCAGCGCTGCCAATGAGAAAAAAACAAAGGCAACACCTTTTGTCTTCAGCAAGTTTTGGATCAGGAGGTTTTGCTGGATGGGGCAGGTCGGTGTGAGATTTGGGCCTGTTTGGCAGGAAGCGGATGGAGGAGGCGGGGAATGGCCTGGGGGATCTTCAGCCTGCACAGGAGAGGGACAATGGAGTGCAGATGCATCGCAGGCCTGTCAGAGAATGTGGGGAAGGTGTGTGAAAAAGTGAGCCTGGAGCAAAAGCGTTAGGGAGGTGGGACCTGACCGCAACGTCAGCTGGACAGGAAAAAGCTGAAGTTTCTCGCTTGCTCCCCAGCCTGGGTGATCTCGCATAACATGTATTCCGGGACACGTGCTTGTTAAGGAACCATATTTCGCCTCAAACGAAACGGGGAGGTTTGCCTTTTGGCTTTTGCCTGTGAGATGGAACCCTGGGGCTCCCCCAGGAAACGGCCAGGTGAGGTCAAGGCTGGGCTCTCGAAGATGGAGCTGGGATGCACCAGCAGGACCCACTGGAGAAACAACCATCAACCTGCAGCTTACAAAGCAGCTGGTGGACAGGACAGATGGTGGTTGCCAGGGCCATTAACCTGGGCCAGATCTCCATATCTTCACTAGGACAAGCAATTGGCATTCATTAACTTGTGTTAATCCGTACCTTCAAACCCTGGCTTGGGGCTCAGGTCTAGGAGCGTGAGGGAGTGCTGCTGGCCCCATTTCTCCCTGCAAGACGCTGAACTAACACAACGCCCGTCCCTCCCAGACGCTGGGTCCCAGCTGGCACTTGTGGTCCCCATCGCATCCCCCTCTCCCACACCGCGCAGCTCTGGCTTTCGATTCTGTTGAACTTGAGGATGCACAACCACCAGTGCCCGCTCCGCCTCGTCCCACAGCTCTGCTTATCTGCCGAGCCGACTGCGTACCTCCTTATCTCTGGGGAGAGCCTCTGTGTAAATATTGCTGTAAATTCTTTGGCTTCCCGTCCAAGTAGCGCCGCTCTTTAATGCCTTCCTTGTAAGACCTGCTTGCCCTACCCCAAGCCATTAGCTGTAACAGGACGTTAATAAGGAGGGGGTTTGGTATCTCTCAGGGAGGTTGACCTCTTTCACTAGAAGCAAGGCACCCATTACAGAGCAATGATAAATCACAAGCCTTCCACTCCTTCCCCAGCAGGCACTTCTTTGCATGCATAAACACGCACAAGAGAGGCACACGCGCTCCCTGCATTAACTCTGGCAACACCCAAAAGCCCCGCCAAGCCAACGCTTACGGGACCCGGGGCCACAGGGACCTCTCCAGCCAGTCCCCACCAGCTCCCCCCTGCCTCCATGCATTCTCCCAGCACAAGGTACCCTCCAGCCTCTGGGTCCTGGTGCGGTCCCCCTCGCGTGGGTCTTAGCTACGTCCACGCGTGTTGACACCCAGCGAGGTTGTCAACACTTGAAATGATGGTGCTGCCAGGGACACCATGGATGTTCACGCAGAACCAGGCGGACACACACACCAGACGGACCAGGGCAGGATGAAGAGATTGTCCCTGTGCTTCCTCCGGGGTGGGACAGCAGCTGTGTCCCCATCACCTCCATCGGCCTCGCTGGCCGCTCCAAGCCCTGTGGGACCGAGCACAGACCCTACCCGACACTTTCCTAAGCGGGCAGCGTTTCTCTAGACAGCCCGTTTTCCATCATATTGAGGAGCTGTTGCGTTTAACGTTGAAGGCAAACATTTCCGATTGAGCTGAACCAGGAAGGAAGACGCAGCAGGCGCTGTAACCCAGGTATAAACCCACACAGGGAATGGGACACACCAGCAGGGACCTCTGGATGTCACCAGGGCTGCCACCGTCCCTGCCCCCAAGCACTCTGCTCCATCTGAACCCCTCCCAGACCCACAGCTCCAGCCCAGTAAAGAGATTTACGCACACCAAGCCTCCAGAAATCTTTCTGACATCTTCTAACACAAGTTATTCCCCCATGACAATCAGTTCTTAAAAACCTTCTTCCATTCCACTATTTTTTTTTTTGACATAAAATAAAAAATACGTTTGGAGACCTTGCTGGCTTGAGCCCTCAGATTCAGGCTTCAGTAGCTGACAACCATGTTGTTTTCAATGCTGCTATTTTTTAAGCAAGAAAGGGGAAGGAAAAAAAAAAAAAAAGAAAAGAAAATAAAGAAAGCACCAAAAGCAAAAAATTTGGCTGACAATTGACATGTTCCGAGAAAAATTCTGCTCTGGCAGAAAAGAAAAAAAAACAACGCCTGTTTGACAGAGAATTGCTTTTGACAGCAAACTATTGACCAGGTCTAACAAGCGGGCTCGGACCTGTTAGAGAAGGAGCACGGGTTTCCTCATCCATCCCGCAGCCCGCCTGCAGCCCGGGAGTGTTGAGTCAAGCTGGCCGCTGGCAGCATTAACAGCCAATTTGCTTTCAGCCCTTCGCCTGGGAGCTGGAGAGCATCCGAGCGCCGCGCACAGCCTCGCCCGGGGGTCGTGCTCCCGTGCCGCCGTTGGAGCAGGGGAATGGAGCATCTTCCCGGCATGCCCTCCTCCGCGCTCGTAAACAGCCGCCGCCTCTCGCAGCCGTCTCTGCTCATCCTTTAATTACGTTAAGGGAAGATTTCTGCTGAGTCCAGCGCAAAGCTGGATGCATGGCAGCGCGGGGAGGAGCGGGGGGCTCCTCCTGGTCCTGGCCCTGCTCACCCCATCCTGATGCTCTGCCTCAGTTTCCCTGCTCCTGGGGAGCTGCCACATGCTGTTGCTATCATCTGCTTGGAGTTAAATACTAACCCACCCTCACAACAATTATTTTGCTTAATCTGAACCAACAAATTAAAAAAGCCCCAAGCCGTTACCAGCCGATTCAGAGCAACAAGTCTGATCAGAGCGGACTTTGATGATTGAAGGCTTGGATCCAAACTGCTGGGGATGGATGGATGGATGGATGGATGGATGGATGGATGGATGGATGGAGAAATCCCCTCCATTTCTGCCCCGCTGCCATGGGTCCGAGCACGGCTCTTTCCCCGGCTGTTGCTCTACATGGGACTACGGCTGCTGCATTTAAAACTTCGCTGCTTTTCCGGACTCACCTCCTTCCTGCCAGCTCAAGGGCTCTCGCTCCCTGGGGCTGTCATTAATCGGTTGTGATCAGAGGTCGGCTATAACCCTTTCACAGCAGCCTCTTGACTTCACTCTCACCCTGGGGGACGCACTTGGGGACAGAGCAAGAAGCATGTTGAAATATGGTGGGGTTTTTGTTTTTTTTTTTTTTTTACTGTAAAGCCCTCGCTGTCAGCAGAGCAAGGAGCCGTTCGCACTCATGACACAAAGCCAGGAAATCGGGGCTCTCTTACTCCAGGCTCTGCAGCTGGTAAGTGACCTTGGGCAAAGGGCTGTTATTTCTCTGCGCCTCAGTTTTCTGCGATGCTTTAAAAAAACCAAAGGGTGAAGAGAGGGATTGTATTTCTAATATACGTACTGGCTCCAAAGATGAGACCTTGAGGGCAAAATCTGGCTGCGGCACCCCTAGGAAGCCACGTCACCAGCTCTTGGTGGCAGGGAGAGTTCCCAAGCTGCGGGATGGGAAGGCCCAGGCTGACCCCGAGAGCTGGACCGGGCAAAGCTCACCAGCCCTGCACCAAGCACACAGGACGCCGAACCGCTCTGCGAGCTGGGGACTGACAACGGGGAATTCCCCGGGGGATCGAGCTCCATCTAACTCGTTTTTGAAGGGAACGAACACGTGCAAAGCAGGCAGATCACAAGAACAGCCTTTGTGCGGTTCAAGCACCTCCATAAGGGTAAAGGCGACTCCAACTACACATGACTGTGGAGAAGCAGCCTGGTATGGAAGGGTTGGCAGCTATCTAGAGGCAAAGACCTCTTGTGCTCTGACCCCACGGCTGCCCCACCATGAAACCTGTTTGCTCCCGGGACATTTCCATTCCCTGGCCTCACCTGGAGCAGTTTTGCCGCTCCTCTCTCCCGAGGAGCAACACAACAAGACCCAGGCTTCAGCTAGGCATGAACGCAATATAAATAACCACAGAGCCATCAGAGGTGCAAATCCGCTTCACTCTTCTACATGATAACACCCTTATAAAGGGATAGCTCATTTGGCAGATTATTCCCAGCCACGATGAGGGGAATGATAAGGACATTGGCTCTTCTAACCGCCGTCGGTAAATTGATGGGAGGTGGATTCCACACAAGCCCATAAAATTAAGACCTACAGATCAATCTCTCTTCATCTGTTTTCCTGCAATTGCCTGGCAGGCAAAAATATGCACAAGTGATGATGAGGTGTATCCAATCTTCCGCTAGCGGGAGACGGGTTTTCCATTCAAGGCCAAGGCTTTGAGATGCCCATAAAGGCCAGCCTCCAGCCTACTGTGAAAGAGATCCATTTACACCTCGTTACACAGAGGGGTAAATCATCCCCATGGTAAGTCATCAATTCTTCCGGGCCCCTCTACTGAACTGGATGAGGTTGGCTGAGAGGACCTGGCAGAGAGGACCACGTGGAGAAGGCTGGAGAGGAGAAGCTGGCACCGAGACATCGGCTAGGCCACGTTCTCTGCCTCCCTCGTGGTGTCCAGGGGTTTCTCAGCCATGGCCCCAGGTCACAGCATGAGGGTGCAGCAAAAGCATCCTCCACCTTCACACTGCAGTGGTGGACAGCTAACATATCTGGTTGTCATACGGATAGAGGTGAGTTGTCACCTCCCTACAGGTTCAGCTTCCCAGCCAGATCCTTAGCGGGTGAAAACTAGAAGGTTTTAGCCCAACCCCATGGAAAACTGGACCCTTACTGGGAGCCTTGTCCCTCCTGGACTCTTAAAACTGCACCACCGCGCTGCAGTGGGGAGGCAGCACCGTCCCCACTGCGGGCTGAGCGAAACAGTGGGTACCACCGGGCCCTGGTAAGACAGCTGGGAAATGACGTCCTGACACACATGTAAGTTTTTAATCCATTTTATCAGGACACCTCTGAGTGCTGTCACGGGCAGCAGGGTGGCTGGGAATGCCACTTGAGCTAAGCACAAGTGCGAGGGCCTCAAATATGAACTTGTACCAGGGGCAAGTTCACGTTGACTTTGGAAAAATATCAGGCATGGTACCTGCTGGAGTCAGGGATCCTCTCCAAGAGACAGGGAAGGCCTTAGCATGCAGTCAAGCAAGAAACTCCTTTTGGAGGCATTAATGCTGTAAATAAATTAATGCAGGGGTCAGTGGTGGCTGGGAAGTTTGAGGAGAGGGGTAGGGATCAAGGGGCATAAGCATCACACGGGGCAGAGCCCAGATGGCTCAGGATCCTGTCAGTCTCCTCTTCTCCTTCTCTATATCGGAGCAGGGAAAGGAAGGACCAGGCAGAAGGAGGGGTGAGGGCCGGGCAGAAAAGCCTGTGAGGTGGATGAGAAAAATGCCAGAGGCAGCAAAAGTGAACAAGGAGTAGGTGAAGGGTACTAGGACCAGCTGGGAAAGGGATGGTGGTTGCAAATCCCACCTGGAAAGCCACATCAGCCTACGTCAATTCTTCGCACTCATACAGCTATTCCATGGAGATGTACCCCCAGCTGCTGGTGTCGGAGGCTACAGGTCGTAGGAAGGATCCAGGAGAGTTGATAGGTTTCTTGGCTGTAGCTCTTTGCAACAATCTCTGCTCTGCTGGTAGGAAAAAGCACAAAAAGCAAAGGCTGCTGCCTATTCTTTTCTAGTAGTATGCAAGTATTCATCCATCTGTACGCCTCTGGAAGCCAGTGGAGTTCAGCACCAGCTGCACTTCCCCAAAAGAAGAGGACAAAAGAAGACATGGTTTCACGAAAATCAAGGGCATTTACAACTGTGTCCTTCTGGGAATCATTTGAGCTGGGATACCCAGGAAGCCCTTGCATGGGTTAACTTCCATTGAGCTGAGAACACCAGTGAGCAAGGGCCACAAGGACCCGAACAAACAGAACTGCAAAGATCTCGCTCCCCAGCAGCCAGAATTTGGGCCTTTTAACAAAAAGTTGCTGTTCTGTCCACATTGACTCCACTCACTTTCCTGGCGCGGAGACAGGACCTGAGCAGGTCTCCTCATGGACACCGCCTCCTGGTCCAGCCACCAAGTCCTGGAGGATGACACAGCCCCTGGACCAGATTTCAGACCTGAAGGGGGGCTTCAGCCACAAAGCAGCACGTTTGGGCCCCTCTCCCACTTACACGAGTACCAGTTGCTCGGCCCCCGGAAAGTTAGACCTGCTCTGTGACAGAGCTCGGCTTTCCAGAGCCGGGTTTGAACACTTCAGTCCCTGGAGCCTCGCCTGAGCTGTCACCGATGTGAGGGGGAAGGAGAAATGTACTGTCAGGAAACGTAATCTCTGAAAAGTGCAGAAATCCAACTGTGGGAGGATTTACAGGAGTTCAAAACTAAGGGACGCCAGGAAAGACAGCTAAATAAACACATAGATCATGCGCCTTGAAAGCTGATGTCAAGATCATAAAAAATCAACTCGATTATAGGAGAAGACAGGTGGCGATTGGTGCAACCCCTACGCATCGTGTCCTGGAGCCTTCGGCTGGCCCTGTCCACTGGAAAGAGCACCCAGCAGATGTTTTCCTGATTACAAATGCTGTATAATTTATAATCCACAGCCTTGCACTTAAAATGATCCCAGAGCTGTGGCAAGGGAGGCCAAATCCTTCCCATGCATTAACACAACCAGTCCCCATCACTTCCCGGTGATACAGAGAACAGACTGTTCCCATGATGCGTTAGGGGCTGGGTGCTCTCAGCAACAAGTGCGGGACCTTAGAGGATTGGTCTGAGGCCATCAGATACCTGCTTTTGAAACCCGCTCCAGCATCACCAGGAACATCCACCATGCAGTGGTAGCAGAGGCGTGTTGCTCCCAGAAACACAGAGGTGTGTTTTCCCAAGAAAAATCCCTCTTGATGCTGTGCCAGGCTCTGCTAAGGGCAATCGTAGACTCTCTTTGTCTTTTTCTCCCTCTCCGTAAGTTCACTGAGTCTTGCCAAGGTGTCCATGACAAGTTAGCAAGTCTTACGGCTCACGTTGCTCAGAGTCTGGAGAGCAGCACCTGGAAATGGAAAAGCCGGCACTTTCTCTCCCTTTACAAAAAATCATATATAGGGGTCTGGGAGGGAAAACGTTGAGCTATAAAAGTGTTCTGAAAACCTCTCCTCATCTTAGCACAAAATACCGCTCTGCGTTTTGCTAGCAAAGGAAATTCAGCACCTCGAATGCCTGGTTTCGGAGACAATAAACAGATTTGCACCCGGCCAGCTGAAATTGCTCCAGCGCCAGCGACCCCAATGGCCTGATGTTCCTTGGCAAATCTCAGCGCCTTCCCTTTGCCAACGGCCGATGCCACGTGCTCTGGGCTGGACATGCAGAGTCCTTCCCCCGCTGTCACTTTGCAGCCACCTCGCATGAACGAAAGGGCACGCTCCCTGCTAGGATGTGCAGGAGCATGGCACGAAGCGGGGGGAATTTCCACCCAGGAGCCAGAGGACCTGACAGGCTCTTGCACAGAGCTGCCTCAGGTGGTTTCAGGCTTGTGTGCGAGCAAGATGGCTGTCTTTGGGTGACACCAGTTGGCTCCTAAGTTACAAAGTCTTAGTGAAACTGAGCTGATAAATCCACCGTGGGCTATAAGGACTCCTCAACTTGACTCCCCGATAATCCAGTGCTCCCTGTCCAGCTGCCCACATTCCCATAGGTGGAAAGCAGAGTAGATGCAGACAGCGCATCCCAGTTGGCAGCACTGACCTTCCCAAAGGAATTCTCACCGAAGCTGGCGAAGATGCTGAAAACATGCTCAGGGCAAGGGAAGGCCGGGCCGCACCCCATGGGGCTCAGCCCAAAGCCCCCCACCTGGGCTGCCCTGCGCTGCCCCCAGCCCGGGTAGCCTGGCTGCAGGCAGCCCAAGCCAGCAGTCTCTGACCCCCCTCTAGTGGCTATAAAACATAGCAAAGTTCACGAACCCGCTACCAAAGCCGCCTTCTCCGAGCGCAAGGCAGGGTCTGAGTGCTGGGACGAAAGGTCTGGGGTCAACTGGCCCCACACAAGGCACAAGGAAAGCCATGGACCAGGAGAGGCAACGCAGATGAGAGAGATGCTCAGCCCAGCTCAAGTCCTGCTGCGAGGGAGGATGCGGAGCGATGGAGCGAAGGTGACGGCAGGGCCCCCTCCTCCATTTATTAAAAAATAAATAAATTTAAAAATAGAGGCACAGATCCTTCTCTTGAGTCCCCATAGAGTGGTGGGGGGAGCCACTGGAGGCAACCTCCCTACACCATGTGGCTCTGAGTCCACTCTGGAGCACAGTACTTGTGTGGGGGGGAGCAGCCGTACCCCGGGGCTGCCTGCACAGCAAGGCTAGGGGCAACCATGCCCCTGCTCAACCCCAGAGGCACAGCATTCCCCAGGCACAGCCTTGCAGCCACCTTCAACCGGGGCAAAGGAATCAGGCAGGGCTCCCCTGCTGTAAGGTCCAGAGGAGACCCCGCTCCCTCACGCTGAAAGGACAAGAGCTGGAGAGATAACCCTCCCATGGAGAACTGGTGGCCCCTGCAACCACACGGCGGAGAGGCAACAGCAACCCCTCACAGCTTCTTCCTCCACCCTCAAGGATGCAACAGAGGGACCAAAGCCAGATTCCGAAGAGGCTTTAGGTATCAACAGGCGCAGCCGCATCGGCAGGATTGACAAGATAATCTCTGCAGGGCCGGGCTCCCAAATCCCAAAGGCTTTTCTGCTGCCGCACACACACATCCACATATGTCCTCCCAAAGAGGCCCATCAGCTACGTACACCTCCAGCGTTCCTGAAGTTCATGTTCAGACCGTACCGTGCCCATTGAACTAGACACAAAATGATTGTTATAATAAGCGCTGTAAAACATAGCGATGCGTTTCAGCTTGGTTCCAAGGAAAGCGGCTTATGCAATTACACTGTAGGCTTGCGTGTTCCAATCACTTCGGAACCTGTCAGCTAATTTTAACCCAATTTAGCGGAGAGACAGCAAACTCAGAGAGTTTTGGTTTCGCTGGGCTGTCAGCTGAAGGACAGACACCTTTTCTTAGCGTCCTCCCTCGAGCAAAGCCTGCAGTATGAGCTCAACCTCTTAGTAGACACCAGAGACTCCCCATGACTTTAACAAGCAACCCAGCGCAGGAACGGGGCTTTACGAGAGCTCCCGTCCCTCACCCAACCTCAAGACAAACCCGTGGGAAAGCTGCCTTTCTTGCCCAGCCCCTTGCCTCGCTTCTAAACACTAAAAACCATCACATTTCATTTTTCTCTGGAAAGTTTAATTCTTTACATCCTAAGGTCCCTGCAAACCAAAGAAAAAGTTCGGTTTCCTTTGGCCAGTGACTACAATCGAACGCCATTAAACAAAAAACCCCGAGAATGCTTTTCGCTAGAAATGAAGTTGCCGGCTTCCCCCCGCTCCCCTCCCCCTTTTTTTTTTTTTTTTTAATCCACCACTAGAGAAGGGCAAGGAAATTAACTGAGCATTTTTAGACAAAAGTGGAAAAAATTCTGATGAAATAAAAAGACAATCCAGTCGCATTTGGATGGAAGAAACGTGGTACCAGCTACAGACAGTTGGCACCTGCCAAACATCCGACCTGGAAAGGCCAGGCCGGGTTTAGTATGCGCAGTACAGACAGGGTTTTAATATAAGAGGTTTTGCTATATATAGGAGCGGGTCCATTTTCATTCTTTAAAACAAAACAGAGCAGAAGAAAAGCGCGGGTCGAGCCAGGTTGTTTGGTAGCCAGCGTACCCTGGCAGCGCTGGAAGGCTGACGATGCGGGAGAGCCCGAAGGAGGGAGCCCGGGAAACGGCTCCAAGGTACGTGGTGTGAGACCATGGTTTGTGGTCAGCTCTCAAAACACACTCTGCTTCTTTTCGGCTGTGGCTCTCAAGCTGAAATTAATCTTGCCTGGGCAGTCAAAGTTTAGATCTGCCTTCGCTAGCCTCTAACGCAAAATGCATAGCGGCGAGCATTGGAAAATCCCTGACACTCAGCACCAGAGGGTACATTTAAATAATTCTATGAATATAGATCAATAAAACTAATGTACTTATAGCCGCTGTGTGAAGTATTCAAACTAGAATAAAAGTCATCTTGTATTACAAAGCCTTGTATTAATTCTTAGCACCTATTGTTTTACATATTCAATTAATCTTAGTCGGCAGATAGCAACTCACACACAAGATTAAAAGCACAAGGCATGAGAATCTGTATTAGAGTCCAGACACCTTCATAATGAAGAGTAAGCTTGGAGGCAGACGTCACTACGAGAGCCCACTGCCTGCCTGCAGGCTGGGGGATAAGACACCACATGGGCTGGAGACACGAGAGGACAGCTATGGCCACGTCAGGACCTCCAAATCCCTGCACGTGGTCTGCAGGAGAGCACACATCTCTGAGGGCTTCTGCAGACCAGGACCTCAAGGCATCAAGAACAGGAACCGCATGAAGAAGCGCCTTCACAACAGAGGTGGAGATGAAATGAAGACCTACAGCGGGCATCCCTGGCCCCCGGACGACCCAACCGCTTGCCTGTGATTTGCTTTCAGTAGCAGCCAGATGAGCGGAGGAGGTGTGAGATAATGTGTAAGGTTGGACTAAGAGCCTTTCCAAGGCTTTGTCAGGCCACTTTGCCAAAATCTCTCTATTGCCAGCGCCTCTCACTCAGCTGCAGGGAAAAGCTATTCATTGAACAGTTATTTTGGAGAGCTCCCCAGGGAATTTGGAACAGAAATCTGTTGGACGTAATAAAACATTACATTAGAGGACCAGACCATCAAACCAATTAGTCTAAAAGGTGTCAGCCCGGACTTGCCAGCCCCTGCGTTTTCAAAACCTTGGTCCCCTTCAGTCGCTTTGCGTGGACCCGAGACCCCTTCGCACCGCGTGACTGTCGGTATTTGAGTCCCCCACGCTGCTGCAAAACCAGACGAGCCTCAAAGCCGGGCCATTGAATCCAGCAACATCTTTGGAAAGGTGGGCCAAGGTGACTGAGGCAAAGAGCTCTCCAGTATCCCCCATGGAGCTACAAAGGGTTGGAGGTCTTGGCTCCAGCCACACTGTAGGTCCCCTTCTCAACAGGTCTGCTCCAGCAAAACATTCTGACCCCAACTTTCCTACCTCTCTGACTCTTCAGAGCATCGTCTCTGGATGCGCTGCCCAGCTCTTCAGAGGAGGATGCAGAAGCATCAAACTTGTGCATCAAGGAGGATGCGTCAAGCAGCCAGATACGTCATTGCTGCTCCACCACCACGCAATTACTTAAACGGTGTTTGGGTCTCTTTCTTCAGCAAAGGCTGTAACCTTTATTGACACTGTGGCTGCTGTGACATCTATTAAGCCGACAGTGGTCCTCAACACCCCGCTTGCTAGGATGAACCTGGCGTTGCGGGGCTGCCCTGCTCTCAGTCACTGCCCAAGAGAGCACCTTGCACCGGGGCGCTGCAGTCTGCAGTCGCTGGTGTGGCACCGCTGTAACCCCAACTGCCCTCACGGCCTTTCCCTTCTGACTCGCTCAGCACTTTACAACCCAGCCCTGGGTATTCAGTACCTGCAGAACAAGCCCCGTGTATCTATCCCAAAAGACAAAAGGACACTTTTGGAAGACAAACCACCTAAAATGCAGCATCCAGTGTGATCCAGCGAACAGAGAGCACCATTGATAGAGATCTATGTTAGCCTATTAATAACCCGATGCTAAGCTTGCATCTGGACTCATTTCTCTTGTATATTAATCATGTGCGGTTTATATAATAAGCCCTGTGTGTTGCCACAAGGTAGGACACCCCTATTCCCACGCGGCGGGTTTAACGACTTTGCCAGGCTAACAAAGCTCTGCTTTCTGAAAGGGGGCTGGAGTTGGGTCCCTACCAAAGTGAGGTTCTCGGGAGGTAATAAACCACCAAGGAGATGCTATCTAGTGGATTTGGAGCGTTTCACTCCCTTGAAAGTCAAGTTGACAGCTGATTTAAAGTTTCCAGCTAGGTCATACAAAAGTCAACGGCGGCTGCATCCAGCCAGGTTCAGAGTTTGAATATTTATGGCGTCAATCTGAAATCCAGATAACCACAAATAATCTAAGCCCAGAGAAAGCTCTCTGGACATTAATGCCCATATTGCTAGGGTTACCATGGGACCGTGGGCAGAAGGTTGTTTTTTCTTTTTCTTCTTCTTTTTCTTTTTTTTTTTTTTTTTTTTAAATAAAGGCTATTACGCATTGATGGCGATGTGTCAGGCAGTTCCCGCCAGATCCGCCTGCCTTCCAGGAAAGCCGGCGTGGGCACCACGTGAGTGGGGCTGGTTGGAAGCACCGAGACACTCCAGCGTTCAGGTCAAATCCAGCCCACCAGGGAACAGCCTGATAAATTGCAGTCATCACTACACCGCAGTGCAGGAGTGCAAGGTAATCATCATCGCACGCTGCCCCACAGCACAGCCGCGGAAAGAGGCACGCGCGTCTCTGAGCGCAGGCCATCAAGAAGTGCCCTCAACCCAGGAGATGAGGCAGTCTTGCTCCTTTGCCCTGGAGAAATTCACCTGACCCACGGGGCGTGCTCCCCTCCAGGACTCCATGGACGATGGACGTAGGTCCCTGCATGCCAGGGCTGGGCTGCAGAGGCTGCTTTGAGCACACGACCAAGATACCGCATCTCATCGCGGGCAGAGCCGCTTCCCAAAGGAGGCCTAGAGATGATGTGGGGTGGCAGAAGATGCCAAGGGAAGAAAAGAAAAAAAAAAAAAAAAAAGAAAAAGAAAAAAGCAACAGACAAAATGCCAAAAATAGAGGCCCTTCCCCTGGATTATCTGAGCCTGAGCAGGGTTGGCATCCCAGCAGAAAGACTCTTGCTGAACGGGGCTGCACGGGGAGCAGAGAGCTCCTTCCCTACCCACCCACCAGCTGGATCAAGCTGAGAAATTACATTATTGTGACACGCCAGCCCTCGGGGGAGGCCGTGCCTGAAGCATGGTACAGATCCTTCTGCAGACATCCCGCAGCATGCAAAATACTCCAGCGGGTTAGAACAAGGGTTTCATGAACAGGAATCTGCAGCAATACCCCAGACAGGAGCCATCCCGGGAGATCTTGGCACACCGCCTCTGGCCTCTTTGCAAAAACTCCCGAAGAAATCAATCTCGGAGCTTTCAGTGGCGCTTTTGCATCACCATTGGCAACTTGGATGGCCCATCCACAATGTCAGCTGTTAACCCAATCTTTATGGCTTCTCCGTGCCATAAAGGCTTGGAGGAAAGTCTTTCTTAAAAGAAAAAACCATCAGAACCAAAGAAAAACCATCAGCTGCTGGTTAGCTGATGCGACCTTTGTGCGATGGGTAGGTACGTGCAGCCCAGGAACCGGTAACAAACACCTGGAGGAACACGCAGGGCACGCACAGGCAGCAGCATCCCAGATTTCGACACAGCCGACACAGGGACAGCCCCACACAGATGTGTGTTGGAACAGATCTGCAAACACATCTGCTGGTGTTTGCCGGAGCCAGGAGCAGCTCAAGGCATTTGCCAAGCCCCGGGACTCGCTACGGCAAGGTTGTGGGGTACCGCAAGCCAAAGGAATCAGCAGGATGCTGGCAAGAAGGGCCGAGCAACTTGAGATAAGAGCAGAACCAGAGCAAACTGAAGGGGTTTTTCTGGCAAATACCTTCCCAGCCAGAAATATCCCCCTGAAGACCAGACTGAGTTTGCTGCTGGAGAAGAGTTAGTGCCCCTTGGTGAGTTTTAGGAGGATTAGTACAAGTATTAAAGTTAAAAATAGTTTTGTAACTGTCTTCATGGACGTACAGGAGCATACCTAAATATAACATTAATTTCCATATGTCATCCAAATGGCTGCTTAAGAAAAGCAGGGAGTGAAACCACGTGAAATGCAGTCTTCCCATCGACTCACGTGGACTCCAGCGAGCCCCGCAGTGCATAAACAACGCAGCTCCTGGTGAAGCCAGCAAAGTCGCTGTGGGCTGGAAACGTTTTGCTTTTCCACCTAAATTCAGGAGTCTGGAGGGAGGCTGCGATGCTTTCACCGCCCCAGCTCCCAAGCAGCTTTGGGAACGGTCTTTACTGGTGTAATGGTGGATGTTACGAATTGCAACAGTTCTTTGGGGTTGTTTTAGGTACCCCAGACACAACGATGAACTTGGAGGTCTGAGCAGGGAAGAGTCTGAAGAGAAAGGCAGGCAGAGATCGTGCAGCAGCAAATCATTCTACCTACTGCACGATTGTGAAATTACGTTGAAAATTGATTCATCCGAGAGCAAAAGGAAGTTTGTTCCCTCTGTCGTAACAGCAATTTGCAATGTTGATATGTGTCTCTATTTTGACAGCTTTGTGGGGCAAAGTTAAGCTTGAGCGGGTGGTGGAAGTCATCCGGGGTGATAATGAACAAACAATAATTACAAGGCAAAAGGGGGAATGGGCTGGATACCTTAATTATGCTTTTCCAGACTTTCTAAACATTAAAGGATTTTACTAAATCAGCACGCTGTTTTCAGAGAGGAAAATATTACTGTGTGGTTGGAGTGCCATCACAGGAGCGCATGGAAACATCAGGACGCGGAGTGTAACTACACCTTGTTCTTCTGGGGCTCGGCAACGTCGAGGAGAGGAATTTTCCCCCCGTTCTCTCCCCTCGGCGAGCAGCACCACGCAGGGAGCTACCGGCCTTCACCGGGGCCACCGGCTCAGCTCCGCAGGCTGGAAGCAAAGCTGAGCAGCGACAGGTCACCCGGACCTCAGGCTTCACACCCCCAGGTGGGGAGTTTCTCCTGGGCGCTTGCAGAAGGGTCAGGCAACCCTTCAGCAGCTGAAGAGTTCAGACCTGGGAGAAAAGGTAGCCAAAAATACCATTCCAGCCCTATTAAAACAGGTGCACCCACTTATTCCTTTTTATCAAACCGTTAGCGCTAAGAGAAAGACCTTTTTTTTTTTTTTCCCCTTAAAAACAAAAAAAACCTCCACTTAAAAAGGAATGTTTCCATCTTCCAATTCTTAATTTCTACTCAAAGCAAATCCTTAGCTTCAAAAACTTCGAAACAAAACGCTGCTTCTGGAGTGAAACTAAAATGTTGCAACTTGCCAAAAACTTCTTCCCCGAAAGAGACTGTTTCAGGTCAAGCCAAAACATTTTTTGGACCTGCCAGCACATTTAGCGACACAATTCTTTGTGCTGCTGTAATTAGTATGAATGGGCTTCCTTAGCACCATTGTTTCAGGAGCAGCTGTGCTCCTTTGATGAATACCCATATTTTTGTACGTCACATGCATTTGCCATGGCCTGTTTATAAAGTTTCAAATCATACAGTCAGGGAGCAGAACAGAAATAATATCAGGAGACCTGGGCGATCAATCACAAACCCCAAACAACGAGAAAAGACAGGGATCTTGTCATGGGACACGGGACAAGGACTCGGAAGACCCAGCTTCAGTTCTTGGCTTGGCCAAAGACTGAGCTGGGCAAGTGAAAAATTACTCTTTTGCTGGCTGGCAAAACTACCCAGAGATGAAATAACTTGCCGGTTTGTCCGTTTAAATTCTACGCCAAAGGACTGTGCTGCTACTCCTTTGCTGTGGAAGCAGGTTGAAAGCGTTCCACTAACGTCGACACGTGCCATGCGTATAACCAGGGAGAAACGCACATTCGGTAACACCAAAATACTTCTCAAATCCCTCCCGACGCCTTCACGTTGAAGGCTCTTCACACCAAACTCTTTTCATTCTGCAGCATCAAAATGTCTAGCTGCGATACTTCTGAGCCCAGCAGTTCAGTTTTCCTCATCTTGAAATGCCTTTTGCTTCAAATTCAATTAACATTGTATTTCAAAAGAAGCATGTCAGCCACATCGCTTATTACTAAACGTCAACAAAAATATCAGCGCTATTTTCTATCCAAAAAAAAAATAACCTCTATCAACTATCCAAAGTGAAACGCTGCGTTGCCTTGTAAACCCTCAATTCAATTGTAAACCCTCAGAGGTTTGTTTTTCTTCTGAACCTGGACAAATTCCTGAGATTCAAACTTGCCAGGGAGCCAAGCTCCACAAGAGGAGGTTTGTCTTCACCAGAGGGGCTGCTGGAAAGGAGAGAGCAATAAATAACACAAAGTCAAAACCTGAAGCCAGCAGGGTTGGTTTGGGAGGTAGGAAGGAGTCTCAGGATGTTGGGGACAAGAAGGGCTGCAAAAATTATCCAACGCATCTTTCTCCAGAAACCCAGGATCTGCTGGTGACTCACTGAAGTTAGGAAAGATCAACAAAACTGACCAGCCCAAAATATTTCAGAAGGGCTTAAGAGAAAATAGTACCAGATGTTTGTTATACTGTCAGGCCTCTCTTTAGGGGACAAAAGCACTCAGCAGAACAGAGATATCAGCATAGCATTTTGCTTTCTGCTGCGACAGAGGCCAACACAACTGGTGGGCACGTGCGCAGACATCCACGGAGCAGCCCTCCTTCTGCTGGGGAAATGGAGACACCCTTTTCTTCGCCACGCTTGTATTTGAGCATCTAAAGCGAAGTGCCTGCACGGGACTCCCTTCCAAGCATCACCTTGCAGAAGCACTAAACCGATTAACAAAACCTTTAAACAAAATACACGGCCCCATTCAGGCAAACGCAGCCTTGCAGCGGGATCCGTCCCGACTCCTCACCGTACATGTGGCTATCAGAAGTCCAAGTCCAGCAAGTCGCGGGACGAAGGAGACTCTGCCCCTCTTGCCCAAGTCAATCAACGCTGCAGACGTGGCCCAGACCAGATCAGCCACATCCCCTCTGGCTGCCAGGGGGTCAGACGTGACACCCCCAGATCTCATGAGGGGAAATCAAGTCGGGCACCATCCAGAACCAGATCAGAGCTTGCAGCTCTGTGCGTCCCACCCTAACTCCACGGAAAACACCAGCCACAGCAAGAGGTCCTGCAAACTGAGGGTCGTTGGCCAACGTTGACCACTCCCCACCATTTCAGTTATACATCCAAGCCAACTGCTTGCCCCCGGAGCCTGTGAGCCAAGCCACCTTCCACCTTACGGTACACTGAAGCTTCTCAGCCAAGAAAAAAACCACACCTCACGTAATCAGTTTTAATTAAATTTTCAGCAAGTATCCTCAGTTAAGCTGATAATTGGCTAGCAACCCCCATTAAAACGAGGCGCAGACAGCACAACTGGCAAGTATCCCCACACTTCGTGGATGGGCTCTACCACCAAACCTTCTCCCAACAGAGAAAGTTGGGATGACGGCAGGAGGTGACAACTTTAACGGATGAGGGGCCAATAAAAATAAAAGCAGCCACACAGAGCGCGCGGCTGTGCGGCTAACATTTCATTTCCAAGCAGGATGTTTTTTCAGAGGGCCCCATTAATTTCTCCAAGGTCCATGGGCCTCACTGTCTCCCATCTGTCTAGCAGGGGAAGAATATAGTGCCCTGCCTTAAACACTTGGAGACCTCAAGTCCCCTCTTTGCTCCCTGCTCAACCCACTGGTTAAGTCACTAACCCTCTGCAATACGGACACATTAATACTCAGCGCTATGAAGGGAGTTCAAGGCTGATTCATAATTCACCTGGCCCAAAAAGACACTGGGTTTCTTAGGCCTGGGGCCATAACTTTAAAATGTAGAAGCTGTCCAAAAACAACAACAAAAAAAACCCCAATCAGAACAGTAAAAGGCTGCGAAATTTGCACGCAGTGAAATTATTCCCATTTTGCAAGGTTCATTTAAGAAGTTACTGTAAATAGCTCCCGCAATTCATACACAAAACATTTCCAGAAACATTAATGAAACATTTTTTAAAGCCCCCCCCCCCGAACATTATTCCTGGCAGAAAAGGGGAAAAGATGCAAGCTGTGGAGTCTGTGACTGCATAAGGGAAGAAGCTGTCGGATCCCATCTGTCGATGAGGAGGATAAACGACCGCACACATCTCTCCTCTACAGTAGCTCATAGCCCGACTTTGAGGAGAAGGAACGTTCTCGGGTCCCAGCTCTCGGCGAAGGAGGCAGGGATGGCAGCAAGTGGGAGTTAAATCCGCGTAGGTCTTCTCCCACAGTCCCTCCATCCATACTTTGGGGAGCTAAGAGACTCCAGATTGGATGCAGAATGAACTGGTGGGAAGGAAAATGGGCACTCCGCATAGCAACGGGGACAGTGGGAAAGTTCACCACCACCAAAACCACAAGCTGATGAGAGGCACCTTCCTGGTGGACCTCAATGGGCTGCACTGAAGACAGAACCTACCTGCAAGATCCCTTCCATGCCACCACTGAGCAAGACCGGACCAGCAAGAGCCGTTTGGGTACTGGGTCCACAGGAGAAGGTCCAACACCACATCCTCCCAGGGAGAGACAAGCTTACTGGTGTCCTTCAACACTATCGAAGAAAGAAACTTGAAGCTATGGAGCAGCACAGACAAGCACTGGCTGGGACAACAGGGGTCAGTACTTCATCGTATGCGAGACTGGCATTTGATGCATTGGGATTAAGAGCCTGCAAATTGCAGCATTCCTCCAAGGCCGTCTCCCTGGAAAAGAGCTAAGGTCAAGACCAGGAGAGACCCAGAGGTCAAAGTGCTGCCAAGAAAAATATCTAAACAAAGCCCAGGATTTCTCCAGTCAACGGCTCAGTCATCTAAAGACAGCGTTAAACTTAAAATACGAAATTTGAAATTCACTTTAGACCTTTTTCCTTCCCTTATTTTAAGCAGGCTTTTCTCAGCATAAATACCATTTTGTTTCAGTTCCCAGCTAAAATCGGCCTGACTCTCCATGGTCAAAAAAACAGTCAAGGCCTACTTGAACTTCTGGGGTGCTGAGAACTAGGTGGCCCACAGTTAGTTTTTTTTATTTTCTTTTGGAAGTGTTTTTTGGTTTGGGGGTATGGTGGGGGTTTTGTTTCTTGGCTTGGGTTTTTTTTTTTTTGTTATTTGTGTTGGGTTTTTTGGGGTTTTTTGTGTTTTTTTTTACATATAATCAAAATTTGACATATCTGTGAGGAGTTCTGGTGGGTTTTTTTGCATAACTGGCCTACTGCCACCCTGCAGCTCCCAGTGCAATGGCAAAGTGGGACTAAGTTCAAGCAAGAGGTGGCCAAAACCTTCATCATCTCCACTTCCACGTGTTCACAGGAGCCAGAGGTGAATCTCTGGCAAGAAGAGTAGCCACAATTCACTACCATTGCTAACACCATCTCAGCCCATTTTGCGTTGCCGTCCCAGCAACGCAGGAGTGGGGTTACTGGCTCCTGAATCTCCAGGATCTCACAACACCCAGGAATCCTTGTCTGAAGGGATTTGCCCATAACCGCAGCCAAAATCCTCTTCCTCACAGGCCAACCCAATTCAGGCAATAGCTGTTGCCACTCCTTACGCTGCTTTATCTACATGCAAACAGCAAGACAGATTTTTATTGAAACAACTCCCAGTCAAATTTGGCTTTGGGAGGAAGGAAATCTGTGACTCCCCAAATATTTGAGTCAAAGTGTGCACATACAGGGCCACAAAAGGACACAAGAGTCCCCAAGTCGTGGCCGTGCTGGAACACAGACTTAAATTAAACCACCCATCCCTTTTCCCCTCCCTGTGCTTTTGCAGCAGGGACAGAAACGCACTTTGCAGGCAGGAGAGGTAGAGCATCTTGCTCCCTAATCTTCCTGGCCACTCGACACCAGGTTTCTGAAAATCCTTTTGCACACTAAAGATGGTATCTCACAAAGAACCCAAACAGAAATACGCTCTTCTTCCCGATTTGAAGGTTACCAGTGAATAGAATTATCCTTTGACAGGGTTTGGACTCTACTGGATTTCAAAGGAATATTGTACCCTGTAATTGCATTACCGAAGAGACCCATTACTGGTTTCCCAATGGCCAGCCTACAACCAGTTCAGCCCAGTCCCAGCTCAGATGACAGCGTGGAAGATCTTCTGCAACTTTGTGAACTCAGCAATTAGCCCCCTGAGCCCGGGGAGAGTTTGTCAAGATCCCGTCGCAGGCGAACAATAACACAGAAATACAGCTTTGAGGGGGAGACAATTTATCAAGCTGACCACAGACGTCTCCCTCATTTTTCCTTTAATAAATCCAGCCTAGCTCTTGGCTGTGCTCAGTATCTTGTCATTGCTTTTGTCTCTTTTCAGGAATGCCTCCCACCTGCAAGTCTTCAGGCCCTTTGCGACCCTGGAGCCATTTATTTGCCCCAACATTTCTCCGTAAAGAAACCCAGCCTCTCCTCCCATGGAGGGGAGGGAAACTGAGGCACAGCAAAGCGAGCTGCCTGGCCCAAGGTCAGGGAAGGGGAGAGGAATAGCCGCTCATTTGGGCTGGGCTGTTTTGTACCGGCTATTTCCTTACCTGCACGATGAGCATCAGGAGGCTTTTGCTCCTTCTTGTGAATGAGCTGTTTAGGAATTACTCGGATGCTCTTTGCCATCAGATTTTAATCACCGGGAGCGCCTTCCTTGTGGTACTCCATGGGGCCGTTCAGGCAGCCAGCCAAGCTCCTGAGAGCCAGGCTTCATCGAAATACACGTGCCGATTATTCTTAATAACGGCGGGCGGACACCAGCTCGGCCCCGATCTTACCTCCACCTCCTATTGCCAGCGTGGCATTTCTATCGCCATTGCCACATCCCAGCGGTCCTTCCAAGAGGGACACGGCGAGCCCCAAGCTCCAGCCTCTCCTCCAGTCCTTGGGGACAATCCCGGGAAGAGCCGCATTGGGAGACACACAGGTGGCCCCTCCGAGGTCCATGCGGGAAGGTCCGCTCCGGTGGCCGGCTCTCAGGAGCACCAAGCATCAGCACCGCGAGGCTGCTGGCAGACGCGGTGGCCTGTGCTAATTTCATGCCCATCCTCTTCACTCTCCGCAAAATTCCAGGCAGGCCCTTCCACTTTGGCTGACATTCAAAACTGTCACCTCTCTGCAGACATTAACTTGGAGGCCTCTGTCATCCCTCACATTAAAATGCTATCACGGGGAGTCAGCACAGCTTGACTCAGCCAGCTAAGGGGCTGGCTCCGGCCGCGCTGCGGGGACAGCCGATTCACGCTTGACATCCATGGTCAATTTGACAGTGATGGACACGCTACTTAGGAGTCATTTGCTGATCTCGTTTCCCCAGGTGGGAGGTCGTGCCACGGAGCTGCCTTCCCCGGGGAGGAGAAGTGGTGATGCTCTCCAGCCTCTCCGGGAGCGCAGACGTGTGCGGATGGGCTTTCCCATCTGCTCGCTGAGCACGAGACGATCTACAGAGCCTGCCGGGAACCCAAAATGCAGCTGCCCAATCCTCCACGTCGTGAGATGGCTTCACTCGCAGACAAGCGTCTTGCCTCCCCCCCCCCCCCAAAAAAAAAAAAGTCCGTTTCTGTGGACCTTCCCCAAATCCTTGCAAGAAGGAAGAAGTCCTCAGTCTTCTCAATCACTGCTTGGATTTTCTGAGCCCACTCGCTCTTCCACACGCGCTGTCAAAGGCCACAAGAGATTGCTTTCCATCCAAGACACACCTTGGCTCCCAGATAGGGTCTAATCACTACACCCTGACCTTCCTTACAGCAAAGGGATGCAGAGGCGTGATGCTCATTAAGCTCTAAATCAGTTTTTAACGGACACGTGCATCCTCCTTTCACCAGGTCATGTCTCAGTCTGGAGGTGCCCACCTTGTCACTGTACATCCTTCCAAGCGGGCAGTGACAAAACGGGCAATGGCCAACAGCCCTCGCGAGCCTCAGGGGAGCAATGCTCCAGGAAGGAGAGGGCTTTATAAGCCTTCACCTTCCACCGCGAGCCCCAGGCGTCACCGTAGGTGCACCCAGCCCTGGGATGGGATGGGATGGGACAGCACGGCGTGTGTTGACATCAGAGCATCAGCTCCTTCAGTGCCCACAGGCCTCATGCGCACACAGACTGGGCGACTAACTCGGCAGATGCTTAGCCCAAACCACGCTCCCCATTTGACTGAAGGCCCCTCAGCACCTGCATCTCCTGACACCCAAGTACGTCACTGCCGTAGCTCTGTTCCCAATACGCCAGAGACAGCAGCAGTGTCCTGTACCTCTGCATGCATCTCTGAAAACAAAGCCCACCTGCAGCTCAGGGGGTGCCAGCTCTCAACCTGCTTGGTTATTCTGGTGCATAAATTCCAATTAAACCAGAGTGAGTTAAGCTAAACTAAAACACACAGGGAACTAGTTAAAGCTGACCTGAAAAATCCAAGTTTCCATCCAGACACAAAGCCACAAGTCACCAGAGCTGTGGTCCCCTGCAATGCATCTTTATACCACAGGACAGAACAAAGCACTTTTTCTGGTTGGGGTTTTTTTGGGGTTTTTTTGGTTTGTTTTTTTTTTTTTTTTTTTTTTAAAGCGCACCGAGTAGTTTACAGTCTAATCACCTAAAAACTCCCTTCCACTTCTCTACTGCCCTAGCACAGTGTCATTGGTAACACGCTCAAATCCCAGGGCTGCAAAAGATAATTACGGCAGGGGAACTCAGCCAGCTACTGCTGGGAACCTCTTCCCAGCCTTTCCCAGTTCTGGGAAGCCTGAGCTGAGCCCCGTCCTAAACACCCTGTAAAACAGATGTCTTATGCAGCGTGCCCAGAAGGCCTTCCCCAAAACTAGGCTCTTTTGGATCAGACAAAGGGAGCAAATTCCAGCATCCTCCAGCCCTTGCCGCGAACATGGCTCCTTTGAGAGCGAGGCACAATCCAGCTTGGAGAGTGCCTCTCCCACAGCTGCGGCTGCCTGGCTCTGGGATGCTGACACACTTTATTTCTGTCTCCGATGCCACCTGTCTTGGACGAACAAGGAGACTGAGGAGTTTCAGTCCCCCCAGAGATGCCCCCAGAGTCGATCAAAGCCCTCAGACTTTCCCTCTCTCGAAGGTGACCAGGCATCCTTGCACAAGACAGCGTGGTCTCTCCCCTCGCCTCCAAGCGGCAGAGCTAACACAGCTGCCGAGCCGGCCGGGGTGGATGGAAAGGGATCAACCGACAGACGAGCCGCGGATCTGTCCGGCTTCAAAAGCAAAGCCCCAGGCCCTAACATTGCTACTGCTCTCCCCGCCGAGCAGCGAGGGTCTCCGACGGCCAGGGCAGCCTGGCTCTGCTCTGCCACCCCCATCCCCAGCCAAGGCAAGACGAGGACCGCGCTCGCCTCCCGGTTACTTGTTCGGTCCTTTTATGGGGCAGACCGTTTTATAGCAGGGTCTGGTAGAGTACTCAGCTTTCCCTTCCAGACTCCAGCAGAAAGAACTTGACCCGTGTCCTCAGACCCTCTTAGTCATCGGGCTGAGCCGCCTCTCCCCTCCTCCCACCACCCGCCTCTTTTATGGAGTAGCAGCAGCAGCAGAGCATGGGGTGAGAAGTCAAGGGAAGGACAACTTGACTGATGGAGCTCAGGTTGTGGGGTCAGCGCAAGGCGTCGTGATCCGGGCTCAGACAGAGCCATTTCCTCTGTGATTTTATCCGCCGCGATTTTTATCTTTCGTCTGTTCACACGTCATGCCACCTGGACATAATACAGAGCAAGCTGAGCGCCTGGCTCCAGACTTAACCCCTTCCCTACCTCTCGGGAAAGCGGGAGGCCCCAGGCACGGAGCAATTCTGCGCTTGTGGCTTTGCCTGGCAACAAGGGGCTTTTCTTTACGGGCCCTTTTTATTGCCTTGAACATCTGTAAGTGGCAGGGTTATCCTTCTCTGCTGACCCCATGGATAACGTTACGATTTAGCCACAAATTTCACGTTCTCAATGGCGTTCATTAGATGCGATTTTTGGTATTTGTTTTAGGCGAGACACGCTGGTTTTAATTCCCCCGCTAAGCCACGCGAGCACAGCCCTGGTAGCTCGCAGCGAGGGCTCCTCAGGTGATAGTGCAGACATAAAAGGCAGGCAGAAACAATTTCCTCTCGCTGCACGAAAGGCATCCAGCCTTAGCAGCTGCTTATACAGGGCTGGAGTAATGAAGACCAGCCCTCCACTCCACCGAGCCCAAACCAAAACCGCGGGTGGAATTAGGTGGCATTTGACACGCGCACAGGTGTTCAGACCAAGCTATGCTGAGTTATACCAAGAGCAAAGAACACTTTTAATGTCTACAGGGAAACCAGCGGCAACAACCGCCCTACCAAAGTGTCAGCCATTGAGCACGTCAGACCTAAAACCCTTTAAAAGGCAGATGAAAACCATCACCCCCATTCTGTAAGCGAGGACCAGCGTGAGGGAGGAAAGGGATATTAAAGCCAGGACCTGTCCCAGCTGCCATGTCCCCAGCCATAGCACACGATACCTCACTAACCGTTTCATCACCAGACGTCCTCTCCCTTCCACAGGCTGGGCAAGAGTCCAAGTGTCCTCATGCGACATCCATTGGCCTTCCTTCCAGATCCATGTAGCATCAAATCCCATGGTCCAAACAGGATGCAGCTCCAGCGGGAGCTGCACGGGAGACCCAGCCTGTAAGACACGGTGGAGGGGCCTGCAGGAAGCCTGATGACCCCCATAACACGTACCGCCATTCTCCTCCAGACAGGACTCACCTTCCCAGCCCTCCGCCTTTCCTGGCTCCTCCAAAGAGCAGAGGGCTGGCTCCCGCATCCGCCTAATTCCACCGTGATAAATTACCACCGGATGGGACAAAAGTAGAAACTGCTTTGAGCACAGGATATTTTAAGGTGCTTATGGGGTTTTTTTTTCCCAAGTTTCCTTATTTGTTTCCTTTCTTGCTCCTGGTATGATAACAGGAGAGAGAGCTGGACACTCCCCGTTGTTTAGATAAAAAGTCTAGGGAAAAATACAAAACGCAGCTAGCCGCAAAGACTGTACAGGTCTGGAGGATACTTTTATTTCAATTTGTGCTTCTTAAAGCCAGTGACCTCACTTTCTGAATTAGGCAAAAAAAAATCCAGACAAAACAGCACATCTCAAATAAAACCCTTCTGGCCTTCATGCGTGGCTCCCAACTAAGCAACCTATGGGTGGCAAGGTGCAATATTTTTAACGGCCCTTTCAAACCAAACCAAAGCATCTTAGAAGGAGCTGTAGCAAGTTACAGTTCTGGTTCTGTTTCAGGAGGACTACGGTAGAGGGCAGGGATGACCTGGTTTTTCAATAAACCGTACGCACAGCGAACACATACGAATGAATTTCAAAAGGTTAAATAATTCTCATGCAGAAAGTCAACCCTCTTTTGACATTAAGAGACTCCTTCATTTAGGGTGGTCCCTACACCAAGGGCCGCCAAAAGCCAGGTAGGTATAGTGGGAAGGATCTGTCCATGAATGCCCAGCTCTCATACACTCCCAAAGCATCTGCTCTTGGCCGCTGTCAAGAGGAGTTTACTTTATCAGAAATGATCCATCCAATTTGGCAGTTCCTATTTTTCTTACAGGCATGGAGAGCCAGGCATACGACTGACTTCAAGAGAAACGGGTCCACTTGGCTACACATCAACGTCCACCCAGCGGTGTATCAGCTCTTTGAGACAGGGACCTTCTGTCCCGTGTCTGTACCCCACGCAGCACAGAGGGATGCTCAGCCACAAGAACTCCTGCGGCCTCTGCATATGTCCAGGTGTATGAAACGTAGCTGCAGTATAAGGGCTGTAGTCCCAAGCTTTACCCTTACACCAACTCCACATCAACCCTGATTTGCCACAGAAGGAAAATACCTCTTTTCCCCTTGCACAGGAGACTGAATGCACAAAGAAGTTTGACCTTGGTGTATCTCCTTCAATATGGTCTTCAGCCTTCTGCCGTCCTCTGGTAATTCCCTTCACCATCTCCTCTCTCCTTTAACTGTTCGCATTGGTCACCCAACTCCCTGGATTTGGCCTTGTAGCGTACCCCCAGAGACAGAAACACTTGTGCCACTCTGCACCAGCAAAGGCACAGAGGTCTGATGGTCAAACACCTGCATTCAAAATTCATATCCCCAGAAACGCTTCTTGCCACACTCAGAAAATAACTCTCAAAAAAACCCAGACAATAAGAACAATTATACCTTCTCCCTCTGGACTGGGGACACAGACACTCCCATTCCCACCACTTCCAAAAATGACCCTTCTGGATTTTTCTTTGAAGAACCCTGAGTTTCTAAGACATCTGAAGAAACCACAACTGCCAGATCCAGGTTTTTGTGGGAAGGATCGAGGCGTGCCACCAAGCGGGAGGTAGCAAAGGCTGCTGTGTCTGCATGTGGCCAACACCCCCCAGAGAACAGGCAGCGAAGCCAACCCCGAACCATCAGACCATCGTTCTTCCCAGCAAGCTGCCAAGGGAGCCCTCCAGCAACATAAATTTTGGGGTGCCCTTGCTCTGTGGTCAGCCCCAGTCAAAGACATCTTATCACCGGCCGTTTCCCCATGCGGCGCAAATTCATGTCCCTATCATTAAAGAGACACATGGTTTATTTACTCATTACCATATCCAGCTGTTGGCTTTCCTTCTCCCCATATTTCAGGGTAAGTAGTGATTTGACATAAATAATACCCCATTCAGCTACAGCCTGAAAGATATTGTAAATATAAAAAAAAACCGTCTTCAGCTCCAATAGCTCTTTTCAAGTGCTCGGTCCAAACCCTACTTAGTATGGGAGTAGGGGGAGGTTGGGAAAGAGAAAACCCAACGCCATTACTTAAATAGTCCCATTAAAAATGAGCACAGAGTGAATTACGGCTTTATTAAACAGATGACATTACATCAGGAATGATGAATCATAATGTTTCTTTTCGGGATTACAATGGTATACGACCTCTTCAGCTGTAATCATGTGCCTCCTATTCTGAGCCACCACCAGGTGTGCGGGCCCCTCTCCCCATCCCATTAACACCAGCGCTGGGGACCTGCGGGCATCTATTTCTCAATGGCTCGTCAACTGCTGCGGCTCGATGCTGTGAGGAAGGGGAGGACGACCCCACTGGGAAGTCCGGAGGGGATCCTGGGCTTTGTTCCCAGCCCGGTAGGGAAGGGCTGGATGTCTTCCCAAGGAAACACAACAGGGGGTTTCTCCAGGTTTCCAGGCAGGAGGGTGTCTGGAGTGTGAGGCTCACCCTCTTGCCTCAGTTTCTCCTGTGTCAGTGTAAAGCAACAAGCCAGTGGCTGAGCTCACAGAGGTCACCGATCCCCCCATCCACCTGCACCTCCCAGTTTACCTCCCAGCAGGCTCGCGGATGGACGCACGGGCAGAGCTCGCACGCCCTGGCTCCCTCCACACCGCTGGCTCTCCTCTGTCTGGTTCCGCGCTCCCTTCCATCCCACAGCCCAGCCACCCTGCCTCCCCCACGGCCTCCGACAGCTTCTCCTGAGGTTGTGCTGGAGCAGCGGGACAACAGCATGGACACACGCAGAGCTCCTAAAGCATCGGGAGAGGAATCTGTGGTGGGAACCAGATTTCGGGGTTGTGTGTCTCGAGGATGTTCCGTTTAACACCCAATTCCCTTCCATATGAGGGCTGCATTGGGGCATACAGTTGGGATTTCAGGAATAATGGAAGTATGGGAGGTTGCGTAGTGCAAGACGACTGGGACCACATGCAGGGTACAGCAAGAGGCTATCAGATAAAGAATTCCAGACTGCAGGAAGATGTAACCCTCTGGCGCACGTACTGCTCTGCTGGTTTACCCACCAGAAAAGCAGATCCCCACTCCCAAAACGCAACACCTCCATGTAGCTGTTTGCTGGCTCTGGCCTTTGCGGAGCTCTTCACAGACTCCTTCAATACACCCCTGACTCTTTCCTCGTGTGTTTAAATCCACATGGTCTCCAAGGTAGGTCACGTGCATGGAGGAGACAGAAAAGCCCCTCTGAAGATGGACTCCCCTCCCCATGTCGGTCCTTGCAGGATTGACAGAGGCACCATTAGGAGAAGACCTGGGGCTCCCAGTCCCCGCAGCCCAGCAGGCACACCGCCGTGGTCCAAAACCACCACACGAAAACGTTTCTCATGTTTTGTTCCTCTCATCCTTCTCCCAAGGTTTGCCTGCCGCCTATAAATAACCGGGAGAGCGTGACATCCAAACTCCCAGATAAAGCAATGCCGTGCCACAGCCCCACGCAAGCCAACGGCTTCTATTTTTACATCTTTGGTGAGAACCACGTGTCAGTTATTGACAACACACACAAAAAAAAAAAAAAAAAAAAAGCCCCGGCGCTCGGATCCCCACTCCCCCTCCACCTTCTGCTCAGGCAGACCTCAGACGAGCGCCCGGCGGCCCCATCTGCTCGTCACCTGCTAGCATTTGGGTAGCAGATACGTCAAACTCCCGGCTCACGTTTTCACACGTAGGAGTTTGCTGTCTGAGTGATGAGGCTGCCTGTGCTCCCATTGTGCTTTGCCATCCAGAAGGGTGGGTTTGTGGTTTTTTGGGGTTTTTTTGGTTTTTTTTTTTTTTTTTTTTTTCCCCGGAGCCTTTACAAAATACTGCATGCCAGTAGCTCTTATGTAAGTTATCAACCTCCCTGCCCCCATTTTACAGACTGGGAAACTGAGACGCAGAAAGCGGGTAGAAAGCAGAAATACCTGTGATCTCCCGCATCCCCAACCCTCTAGTCCTCTGCCCCCGGGAACACCCTCCTCCTCTGAGATGTTTCTCTGTCCGCCCATCTTTACAACTGTAGCTGCTTCTGCAAAAACAAACAAAGAAAAAAAACCCTCCAACAATAAAAACCCGCCAAAGGAAGCTGAGCTCTGGCTTTGGCCCATGGTGGTGGAAAGGTCCAGGGTCTCTTAGTAAGCCTGGTCACACTGTGGGAGGCCAGGGGCAGGGCTCCGCACCTGCCTTGGTGATAGCAGGTCCCTTTCAGCCTGTCCCAAACCGTCGTTTACATCTCTCTTCCCCTAGTTCTCAGTTTGACTTCTCGCCCCCACCACAAAATGCAGAGTCTTACAAAAAATGAGAAAAGTCTCATTCGTGTCCTGAGGCATTGAGCAATCAAGGTCTCAGCTGCGATTCCTACCCGGGATGGGCGGCAGCATCTACAGAGCTCTATGACTAAGCGTAGCAAAGAAATAAATCCAATAACCAGGAACCTGGTAAGCGGACAACTTAAAGTCACCTTTTACACATCAAAACCAACAATGACAATCATTCCTCTTTCCACCGCAATCGTTGCAACAGCATTGACTCTGATCTCAAGCAAAAACAAAACAAAAATATCCACCCTAGATTTCACTCTAGTCTAGAAGTGAGCCAGCTCCCAAACCTCAGCTAGAAAGGCAGGCACTTGCTAGGAAGGATGTGGGAAAATAGAGGGTTAGATTCACCAGGCTCCTCTTGGGTCATGCTAAAATTACTGCGATTTAAGTTAATGAATAGATTTCCTTTTGTTCCAGCTCAGCTTCATTCTGCAGCGTTACAGCCCTTATCCCAAGCTGGAAGCAAGCGCTATTCAGATAAAACAAAGCCCAGCTTCCCTTTAGCATTACCACCAAGATTTCTTCATAATAATATTTATAAAATAGCTATTAAGATGGGAGGGGAGAGTAAAACCACATTGGCAAAAGTCAGGCACTCGGGTTATAAAATACCGGGAATTAAATCTGCCCTACAACACAAATTCCCTTCCCGCCCACGTGTTTGCTTGTTTCAAAGCATCTTTAATGGCAGGGCCACATCCTGCTTGCTCCTCAGGACCTCCGCCTCATCCAGGCTGGGGACTGAGCAAAGAGGTCCCCGAGGCTCTGCCGCTGCACCTCTGGACACCTCTTACCGCATGGGGCCCCAGTCTCCGCTCAGACCCGTTTGGCACTAAGCGCAGGGGCCATTTGGGTCAGGACACATCCATTTGGATAGCCCCCGCCCCTCCACGGAGCGGGGAGGCTCAGCCATGCATTGCTTTGAGCTCCCCAGGGCAAAGAGGGAGGCGGTGACAGAGGTCACAGCAGAGCCACAGGTGACTAAGGCAATGGGACTTGCTCCTTGGCAAGCTCGGTTTGGCACCACCTGCGCTTCTTCCAGGGAGCAGGAAAGCTGTGCAGCCTTTGGCAGGAGCAGTTTTCCAGGAACAATCTCATACAGGGCATGTTCTGCTCCCTTATCCCTTGCTGCTGCAGTCCGCTGGGACAACCCAGACCCTAAAGTAGATCTGAACCCTGATATCTTCCCATCCTTGCCCTACATACCCACCATCACCAGAAAAATGAGAGCAGAGAGGAAAAGGCAGGCCACCTGGCTGCTCTGGATCACTGTGAAGCATTAGCCTCTGGGGAGTTATTAGTAGCCCAGGCAAGAAGCCAATAAGGTGGAGATTTCTCCCAAAAGGTTAACTTGCTGGAACCAAGCATCAGTGCAACCACCAGGACAGACAGAGGTGGAGAAAAGCTCCCAGGTAGGTGGTCGGCCAGCCAGCTAACGCACAAGTCCAAGGGGCCAGGCTGCGATGGGTGACAGGTTGTACCTTCAGAAGTCCTGGAGATCTGCACACCCAGTGAGACAAGGCCACAGCGGCACCACCGATCGAAAGGTTTCGGAGCATTTTCTAACTCTACAAGACGCTCGTTATTGCGGACCGAGGAGTACCATTTCACTGCAGCCAGCCTCAGTGCTCAGCATATCTGGTTTCCAGCGTAACCTCAGCTGCGGAGTTCACCCAGCAATGACTACATCGAGCCCCAAAGAGCTTGTCACGTTGGGAACACACTGAATGCGGTTGCAAGGACCAGCAAACCAAGGACATTGGGAGGGAAGGCTACCTACGTTTGAAGTCTCCGGCTGCAATAACTTTTTGCTGACTTTTTTCAGCATCCTGATAAAGGATAAAGGAGGGGACGGGAAAGGAGATTTGCGAGAACAGGGAAAAACCACTGCATTTATCCAGGCTGACACCCCGCATAACACCAGCCAGAGCATCTCAGCTATAAGCCCTCCGTTGCGCCAAGAGCTGACACTAATAGGACAACAGCTGAGCAATTAAAAGGAGAGTAGAGACAATGAGATATCAAGTCAAAAAGGCTCATGGACAAGAGACAGAAAGACCTAATTTCTGCTTGTTTGCTTTGGTGAGTGGAATATCGTCAGACAGATACCATGCTCAGGAAAAACTAAATTTCTGTGTCACCGCCAATTAGCACCTCTTCTTTAGGAGGCCGAAATCCTCCCGCCTTTTTGCTGGACCAGGTTTTTCACGTGGGCCTCACAGAAAGCATGTCAGAGCTTGGAGCGCACCGCATCCCTCTGCGCCGACAAGTGGCTGAAACAAGCAGCTGGCCCTGAACTAACTCTCATTTAAAGACTGTTCACAGACTGCGGGAAGTGAGAATTTACAGTGCCTTCGCCAGGGACAGAGGCACGGGGATACGCAGAGGAGAGCCTCCGAATCGGGAGGCAAACAGCAACTCACTGGGGTCTTGTTTACACGCTTCCCCAGCAAGAGTTAACAACCAGTACAGTGTGGAGTGGTTATACTGGTTTTGTACTGGTTTTGGGGACCCAGGTATTCTGAAATCCCTGCACGGGGGATTATACATCCCCAGCTCTGCAGGTCCAGGGCAGCCTTGAGGACCGTGGCTGGTGAGAAAGAGCCCACTCCAGCCAGGCAGGACTAACATCCCTAACACGTGTCCCCCCTCCCAGTGCTTGTGACTCATTCTCCCAACCAGACCCTCCAAGACCTCACGGGAAAGTCACAGCGAAAAGCCACTGGCGGGGCTGAGGGCAAGGTCAGAAAGGAAAATCAGAGGCGGAGGGGCAGCCAGCAAGCACTGGAAAGCCCGACATCAAACCTGGTGTATGGCAGCAATTGAGAGGGGAAGAAAACCAGGACCAGAGGCCGCGTGTCCAATCACTGCTTTCACTAGATTAAAAATGTACGTTCCCCGTGTACTAGCCTGCCTTGGAGATATCGAGAGTAACAGGCAATTAGGAGTAATGAAGTAGCAACGGCAGCAGGAACAGGCAAACAGGTCTGGGAAAGGAGTGGGTTTGGGGGATAGGCGCAAATCTCCCTCCCTTCTTTGAGAAGCGCGTGGGAAGGGGTGCCTGATCCAGCTCTCGGTTTACTTCTCTGCCAGTTTAACGCTTCCTATCAAGCAGCGGTCGTATCACGTTTAATCTGGGCCAGCACATTCAGGGGAGACGCTGCTGGGAAAAGGCACGGGCAGCGTGACCCGCGGGCCCCGGAAAGCCACGGGCACAGGCGGCTCTATAGCCAGACGTGTGCTTTGCAGCTGGATCCTCGGGGCGCTAGTAAAGGTCGATCATACACCGTACGCCCTTCCCCAGTAGGGTGTTAACAGTCTCCCTTTGCTACCCAGCCGTGCAGTTCCACGTGACTAGCAGGAGCTTAATCCCTCTGAGATCCTGATCCATCACTGCTGGGGAAAACCACTCAAACAGCTCCAAAAAAACCCACCCGAAAATAAATAAACGGGAAAGTGAAGTAATCGCGGAGCGCGACAGTAGAGACGTCACCATCTTGGAAAACCAGGCTAGAGAGGCATTTCGGCACAGCCAAGTCCCTCTTGTGCGATGCAGCGACACCATGAGCAGCACCAGAGCCGAGCTACCCCGAAAATACCTGCAAGTCATCCACTGCCCTGTGCCCTGCGAACACGGCCTGCGATGGAGTCGTGTGCCGCACAGACATCCCAACGTGGACACCCCCGCTTCCACCCCCAGCCAGGAAGTTTGAACGGAGAAGAAACCCAAGGTTTAGACAGCACCAGCCTAAGCAAGAGAAGGAAAACGCTGGGAAAGCTCAGAAACCTGCAAAAGTGCTGGGAACAAAAACCCGCACAAACCTGGAAAATAGGGGGCAAAGGAAATCTGGGAAATGAGAGATACGGAAAGGCTGGTGAGAAGGAGATGGAGCTACGTGGAGGCGACTGGGTTATAGGCAATCTTACATCAGTTTATGAAAATATCCCATTAATCTTCATAGCGCAATCTTAATTGCAAAATCTTTCATCAGCCTTGTTATTTGTGCACCTGTCACTGGAGACACTCGGAGTTGTTTTGTCGTCATTTCTCACACTAATTAGAGGGGCTTGGGGTGGTTTGTGGGGTGGGATGGGGAGGTGAGGGGGGGCTGTTGGTTTTTTAATTGTCCTCAAGCACAGCTCAGCTTTACGGTAACGCTGCCAATTAGGGTCCCGCCCTGCGCGGGGGCTTGTAGGCCTGCTAGGCACATTACAGAGGACTAGAGGGGTTGTTTTAATTAAATACCCTCAGACTAGTAGGGAAATATTTAGAGCAATTTAACAAATCTGCTGCAGAGTTGTTAAGCCTCCAATATATCTGCTTAATGTTCATTTGGGTATTTAATAATCTCCCTACCTTATCTAATCCTGTTTAAATTTAAAGAGATGCATCTAAGCTGGTGAAGTAGCTAGTGCTTATTAACAGCCGCTGGTTATTAAAACATATTTGAGGTGTCATCGCCAGCGAGCAGTCCCAGGAGCAGGCAGGAGACATGCCTGCAGATGTATTTCTTCCTTAACTGGGGCTGCCCAGGGACAAGACCCAGTGCTTTCATCGCAAGCTCTGCTGTCACCACACCGGTACCCTCAGTTTCCAACCTGCTTCCTCTGCCTGCGGAAGGGCAGGCGGTGGCCTTATTGCGTAATTAGTCAAAGCTAGAGGTAATTTATTTTTAAGGCCGTTTCCCAGGACTTCAGCTACTCAGACTGGGGTGTTTTTAAAGAACTGGATGTTTTGCTTTCTCAGGTTAATGGAAGTTGTGTTTTGTTTTGCGCAGCCAGTTCTTCACAACTCTTCTGTGAGGTCCACAGAAAACCATGTGCCTGAGGATAGCCTACAAGGCCAGAAAGACGTTATTTTGCAAGGTTTTAGTCCAGCTATCCTTACATCATTTGGATGTTTCTAGGCTGGCTGTCCTGTTCTTGGTAGTCTCCTTACCTCAGTTAGATCCCACAGCATCTTCTTCAGGTTGCCTCGGCCACGTCTCCTCCGTTCTCTCCCACACAGGTCGCTCCAGCACACTTCGAAGCGGTGCCACTCAAAAGTGCAAGCAGGGCAGGTCCCAAAATATCGCTGTCACAGACAAGAACAGGTTGTTATCGAACACACCACTCTCTACTCGAACGACTTATACAAAGCGCCAGTCAAGCCAACAATCTAAGTTTAAGGGTGAAATGGCCTCCAGGCAAAGCAAAGAATTTTCCTAGCGCGTTCAGGACACAAACGGTAAGTCAGTCTTAAATCCTACAAAACCAAACAGCCTAGACTGTTTCACAAGCGCTAACACACCCGACTTTAAAGTACTTTCACTGCTGAAGCTAGAAAATAGCAGCTGTCTATGTAAAGAGAGGGGAAAATTCTGCCAGCCAATTTAAAACCAGAAAACACATCTGGGAGAAAGCTCCTTGCCCGGTTGAACGCAACACGCTGTTCTCAAGAGCTGAGGCCACAATGCCTTGAAGGCTTAATGTCAGCATCCTAGCCAGGCGAGGTTCCCCATCCATCTTGTTCAAGCAAGAGTATCTCAGGTTCTTACCGTGAAGGGCTGATTTTCATCATAAATCTGGTGTTCCGGTTTTGGCCAACTCGTTTTGAGACAGAAATGGACCATTTGGAGAGAGAGAGCCCAGAGGTGACACATCCGTCACACGCGTTGCGCAGGAGCGGAGCCATCCCAGTTGGTCCTCGTTGATGCAAGACCGACCTGCTAGAAATGGGAAGGGAAAGGGTGTTTTTCAGCCACATCCACCACAGAACATAAACAATAGGCTAAAAATTGAAGCAGGGAAGATTAGGTCAGGCGGGGGGCTGGGGGGGGGGGAAGACCCAACACACTTTCTATGCTTGTTACATTATTCTTGTTAGAAGCCCTGGAAGAGGTTGAGCAACCTCTATCCCCAAGGGTCTTTAAAAACAGATTAGTCTAGAAATGACATCGGTAGAGTTGATCTTACCTTGGGCAGGGAGAGAGACTCACTTGACCTCGGCAAAGTCCTTCCGATGCCTCTTCCTCTGTGGCCCTATGCTGTAGCACCAGCAACACCGAGCCCTACCCCATCCCCTCTTTGTCCTACTGCAAGGGGCAGGTTTTGGTACCTGTCAGAAGAGCCTGTACTCTAGAAACAAGCTAAACCCAGGGACAGGTAGTCCATAAACACAGCCCAGCAGAAGCAGCGGTGTGGCCTCCAAGGCTTGTTGGTCTCACATGGAAAAAGCTAACCCATTTCATACCCCCAGCAGAACCCCCAAACCCAAGCCCAACTCCGCAAGTCCCCACTCCGGCTCTGGATGACAGATGACCAGAGGGGAGCAAAACGAACAGATATGTTTGTTTGTTTGTTCTTTGTTCCTCATCTCTCAGACACTGGTGTCATTTAGGATTTTTTGTGGAGGAGACACATCAGCACAGTGACGGATCCTGTCTGGTCCCATCAGCACCGAGGCATCGTGTCCCCAGAGTAACGTGAGAGGACTGCCATTCCTGCAGGGAAGGCTGCTCAGCGGGAGGTGTCAGCCTGGGAAACACAACAATTGTTTCTCTCCCATCGGTTCGGTGGCACTTGGGAACTTTCAGGCTGGGGGAGAAGGCTGAGTCTGAACCCAGAGGTGTGCCAAGGACTCGCACCGAAGGACAGGGAGCAGACTTCACACTCAGGCATCGTCGCGATGCCAGCAGCCCACCGTGTCAAGGGAAAAGGGACAAGTACACTTCAAGTGGCCGTTTCCTACCGGACATGCCCCGCGGGGTAAGGAAAGGGACTTCTGAGCCCTCCTCCCGTTAGCTGACACTTCCCACAGAACTCCCTCGTCGCCTCTGCACGCAGAGCTGCAGCCGTGGTTTATTGGGTTATCATGAGTTTATTTAGACTCTCAAAAAAACCCAAAAGGATGCGACTGTTTACAATGCGACTTCCTTAATTCTCGATAAAGGATCCTATTTGCTTCCTCCTCCATAAGTCACCTCTGGTTTAGCAGCGTGGCAGCCGGACAAAGGGATGGTGTGAGTTAACACACCAGTGCCCTCTAGCAAACACAGCTTGTGCTGTAGCAGGAGGGCTTCACACCCTCTTCCACAACAGCATCAGAGGACTTCAAATTCTCTGTAGCCACGTGGAGAAAAGCCCGGCCGTGCTGTTCTGCTGACAGTCAAATGGGGATCCAAGGTGCAGAAAGACTGAGGTATGTGCCAGACACACGCACAAGCTGAAGAGCACCAGCTCTCCGGAGACCAAATCACAGAATCACAGAGTGGCCGGGGTTGGAAGGCACCTCTGGCGATCATCTAGTCCCACCCCCTGCCAGAGCAGGGTCACCCAGAGCAGGGGGCACAGGAACGCCTCCAGGCGGGGTTGGGATGTCTCCAGAGACGGAGACTCCACCACCTCTCTGGGCAGCCTGTGCCAGGGCTCTGCCACCCTCACAGCAAAGAAGTTCCTCCTCACGTTGGGATGGAACTCCCTATGGTCAAATCACTTATGCTCGACACCCTGAAGATCCCAGCTGGGGCTGTAGGTATAATTTTATATAACACACAGGGAAAACTGCCTGCAAAAACCAGTCTCTGCAATTGGCTTACTGGGAGAGGAACTGGGTCCTTCTCTGTGCAACAAAGTCGGATGCACCGATATCAAGTGCACATATATTATAATGCCACATTTAGTCTCATCTTTGCTGTTCAGAGCTAGCCAGGCCTTGCCTTTTGCCAGCAGGAGATGCCACGACACGGCTCTTCAGCAGGTAGAAAGTGCTTGGAGGAGCTGCCCGTGAACAGCAGGCTCAGAGGGAGAAACTAGCAGAGGCACGCACAGAGCAAGCGATAATTTCTGTGCTGTGCAATTACAGCCGGGAAGGAGTAAACCTCTGGTGCACAAACCTGCCAACAGTTTACTGCCGACAAGGAAACAAAACCGACAGTTGACACTGGAACAGCTACTGATACCCTGTAATCATCTTAAAAATAGACTCTTCGCAAACCTGCTTGTTAGTAGTGAGAACATACGCTCTTTTTAAGCGGGGGGAGAAAAACCTCTCAGCATCTCCAAAGCAACATTTGCATTAGCCAGAGCAAGCGTTTGGTGAAGCTGAAGCTGCAAGCATCTTCCCAGAACTTGGTCCGGTCCTGCCGGACGACCAAGACACATCGAGTCCCTACATTGCTACAGCACATCTCCTAGAACCAAGCACACTTAGTCCTCTGAGCCCAGCAGCAAGTGCTTGCACTGCTATTTCAGACGCCCAGCTTATTCCATTTTATTACACGCATATATATATATATATCTATATATATATAGCTGTCTTCCCTAGCACAATGCTGTGTTCACCACCCCATTCCTGCTGCACTGTGGCATGGAGAAGCCTGTTGTCCTGAATTCTTCTGCCTCTCAGCGTGAAGTCTTGGGGGCCCATTGCAGTCTGAGTGTGACCGTGGCAGTCAGACCTTATCCCACGGTCCTCTCCCCAGTGCTGCTCAGCCCCATTGTCCTGCTCTGCCTCTTAGGACTCTCTGAAGGGAAGCATGTGACATTCCCCCCCCATCCATGTTCCTCCAGTGGCTAACATCTGCTGTGGCATCCCTTTTCACAGGGCTACAGTCCATACATAAACATCCGACACAGGCAGAGACTCTCCATTACCCAGATGTTAAGCACAGTACTACATCTCCAAACTAGGCCACCAGACACCTCCTGGGTGATGGAGCAACCTGATCCTGGTGTGCAGGCAGGCAATAAAACTCATCAGTTCCATAAGGCACTGCCCTTCCCCAGGCTCCTGGTGCACAGCCTTTACTCATGGTAAGTAGTCCCCAGTGCTCCTTTTAAGCCCAGTCCCCAGGCTCCCAGCTGCTTTCCCCCAGACCAGGGTGGAAGGAGGAACACCATCTCCGAGCCAAGCGCTCTGGAGGCTTACTCCAGCCTGGAGCACTCTCCATCACGCAGAGCTGGATGACAGCACAACCCTGACCCAGCAACCTTGGCATCTCAGAAAGTATTCCCATGAAGGACTAATCCAGAGCCCATCAAAATAGAGACTTCAATCATGATTTGGGCTGCTCTGGGTTTTTTTTTTTTTTTTGCTTGATTCCACCTAGTTTTTGTCAAATCTTCTTGAAGACAGAACAACATCCATCCAGAAAGGAGAGAGGGCGAGTTTAGTCCCTACCACATTCAACACAAAATTCATCCTCCCGCAACTTGCTGTCCCCTCTGTGCTCAACACATCGACGCTGCAGGGGAGAGAGGAACAAACGTCCCCTTGTAAGTGGATTTCATTTCGGTATGAGCCATTTAGAGATTATATCCATTTCAATTTGGGCAGGGATCCAAGGTTAACGTCCCTGCCCTTGTTAACGGAGCTTTGCTTGCAAAAGCCCATCAGCTCAGTTTTACATCTTATTTGGAAAAGTCAGTGCAATGTTGCACGGTGCACCAGGACAAGGGGAGAGGAAAGGCAGATCGTGGTGGGGTTCTGTGACTGCTGTAGCTAAGAGTAGGTTCCCTAGCAGTCCTCAACACATATTGCAGGTCTCCTCTGTCTGCCACAAACGCAGACAGCCCTAGGGCGTTCAGCCCCAGGGAAACTTCATAGACTTTCTGTTGTCTCCGCGTTGTCAAGGAAGGAAGACCTCTGCCAACCAGGCATAACAGAGGGTGGCACCCTCCACGCAGGATCACAGCAGCATTCCAAGCCACGCATTCCTTTAAAATCCACATTTATGCAAACTGTGGTTTCCCAGCTCCTGGAAATCACATCCACTTCTTGGTGGATGTGACTCCATCAGGGTCACGTTGGTAGCCAAGTTCCCAAGGTACCTCTGGGTGCTTCAGTAGATTGTCCAGCCAAGTTCAGCCTGTGTGTCCTATCCTGCCTTGCAACACCCCACGGAAGTTCACAGACTGTGCCTACACGCAACGATGTGCCAGAGCAGCAACTGCAGAGTTGACCCAGAGACCCATCCTGCCACAGAAGGATTTCCAACCCCAGCATCTCTGGGACAGCAGACACAAGAGTCTAACGGGGGGGACTCTTTATCAGGGGCGTAATAATAGGACGAGGGGTAGCGGATTCAAACTGAAGGAGGGGAGATTTAGATTGGATATCAGGAAGAAATTCTTTCCTGTGAGGGTGGTGAGACACTGGAACAGGTTGCCCAGAGAAGCTGTGGCTGCCCCATCCCTGGAGGGGTTCAAGGCCAGGCTGGATGGGGCTTGGAGCAGCCTGGTCTGGTGGGAGGTGTCCCTGCCCAGGGCAGGGGGTTGGAACTGGGTGGTCTTTAAGGTCCCTTCCAACCCAAACCATTCTGTGATTCTAAGATTCCACCTGGAAGTTATGGAACATGGTAAAAGCTGTTCTTCAACACTCTGAGTCTCCAGCCACCTTGAGACACCTCAGAAAGCTGGAGAATGGGAGCACGCTCTGGGTAACAAGGAGCACAGTCTTGGTTGCCATAATTGCCAGCCTGGGAAGGATTTGGTGGCACAGCAGCAGCCATCTCGCCGTCAGGAGACTGTCTTTACTGCGTGACCCCAGCACCTGAGCAGGAAGACAGACTCTTCACCCAGGGCAAATGTACTAACGGCTTTCACTGAGGCGTTCTCAGATTAGCTCCCAACAGTCAATACTGCCAGCATGAATTATTAATCAGCGTGTCATTCAGCCTCAGAAGCTGATATATCCACACCACCCAGGAAAAAAAAAAAGCTTTTAGCAACACACCCGTGTCAGCAAGCCCAAGGCGAGCTTGCCAGGCGCTTTCTCGCACCTCCCCGCCGAGCTGCTGAGAGCCGGCGGGAGGGGACCCGCCGCGATCCGCTCGCTGCCGTCTCCAGCAAAGAGCCAGGCCGGCCCCACGCGCCTCCTCTCCCGGAACCAGCTCCGTGCGCGGCTGCATTAGCTCAGCACATCCACCTGTCACGCGAGCCACTCGCTTGGAAAATTATTCTGCTGGAGCATCACTGAGGACACCTTGCCAGTGAAATATCAGACAACATCAGGCGGTGTTTACTTGCTCCAGTGCAGATACTACACATTTATTATTTACACTTTGCAGCGTATTTTTAGAGTTATGTCAATAAGACTGAGAGTCATCAAGTGATCTGTTTGCAGTCAGTCAAAAACTGCCACGATTCCCAGTTCGCCTGAGGAATTTTAGGACACGGATTTACCATTTCACACGGGCCTAATCCCCAACACAAGAAACCGGGGATCTGAGAGACATTTGCTTGGATTTGCAGGACCTCAAACCGAGTTTCTATTGCTTACCTCCTCTGCCTCCTGCATGGGGGTGCTCCAAGGGGAACCAGCCCCAGGGGGAAAAGGAAGGCTCCTGAAATAGTGTAATAGCAAAGCGTAGAAGATCTCCCTCGGTCCCAAGCATTTGAAGAGATGGTTGCGTTGATTTTTTATAGACTGTTCCAACTGTACTAAAAACAAGACAGAAGTGAGAAAAAGAATTAGGCCAAGCTGAACACATTGTCCTACTCCCTGCTCATGTTTGGAGGCTGATCAATCAAAATTGAGGCAGTGGATACTGGGCTTAACTGAAAAGATCCTGTTCATTGCTCGTTGCGGTGAACAAAAGAGAAGATGCAAAGCATCTCCCAGTTGGCATCTCTTGCACTGCAGGGCTTTGCGCTTCTCCTGAGTACAGGACATCCTTCATGTGATGATACCAGCTGCGTCTCGCTGAGCAGCAGCCGCCCAGGCACCGTGGCTGCCCACATCTCTCCTGGAGCTGGAGGTCAGCTCTCCTACACAGCACCCCAGCAGGATGATGCAGCCCATCCAGCCTAGAACAACTTGGGAAATACCAGGCCAGCACTTCCCAGGCACAGGGAACACGGATGGGTCTGGAGAGAGTGTCACGGCTTTCCCACCTGCAGATGTCAGCTGCTGTCCTACCCAGTATTTTCTCCCATCTTTTCTACTGTCCTTTGTCAAAGTCGGGGAAAACAATGAGCATTCCCAACCCAACCATGGCATAAGCTCATTATTATCTTTGCTAAGAGCTGCTTAACAGTAAAACCAGCAGATATCCTTCCTGAAACCTGAACGCATTTTAAATTTCTTCTTTTGAACTGCCCTTTGAAATGAAATTTGTATATCTAGAGCTAGAGGAAACAAGTTCAGAGAAGTCCACTGGATGGTATGCACTCTAGCACTTTCACCAGTAACACAGACCAGCTACTATCTCCCTTTTGCAAATCTGGACATGAAGGGCCATTGAGAGCCAAAGAGCAGTAGTTATCCCAAAGTGTTTAAGACATTGTTCGAGAGCTCAAATTAACAGCCAGCCTCGAGGTGTCAAGGCATGCGTCACCTCCAGCAGCAGCTCTCTGATGTAGAAAGATCAGCCAAGGTCTTCTCCCCATTCTCACATTTTTGCTTACCAGAAGCGCCTTCATAGTTCTGGCTGAAAGACCAAAGCACCCAGCCATACATCTATACAAAGCCCCCAGACATTTTAGTAGCCATGCTCTGCTGCAAGTCGCATTTTCACAATGGGAAAGGTTTAAGATTTGGTTCCTGAAAAATCCCTTTTCATCAGTCCTTGGGCCTGGTGTTGTGGTTTAACCCAGTCCAGTAACTAAGCACCATGCGGCCGCTCTCTCCCTCCCCCCTGGTGGGATCGGGGAGAGAATCAGAAGAGTAAAAGTGAGAAAACTCATGGGCTGAGATAAAGGCAGTTTAGTAGGTAGAGCAAAAGCCGCGCATGCAAGCAAAGCAAAACAAGGAATTCATTCACTGCTTCCCCTGGGCAGGCAGGTGTTCAGCCATCTCCAGGAAAGCCGGGCTCCATCACGCGTAACGGTTACTTGGGAAGACAAATGCCATCACTGTGAACATCCCACCCCTTCCTTCTTCTTCTCCCAGCTTTATACACCGAGCATGACATCACGTGGCATGGAACAGCCCTTTGGTCAGTTGGGGTCAGCTCTCCCGGCTGTGTCCCCTCCCAGCTTCTTGTGCACCCCCGGCCTGCTCGCTGGCGGGGCGGTGCGAGGAGCAGAAAAGGCTTGGACGCTGTCAAAGCACCCTCAGCAATAACCAAAACATCCCTGTATTATCAACACCGTTTCCAGCACAAATCCAAAACACAGCATCACACCAGCTACTGTGAAGAAAATTTAACTCTATCTCAGCCAAAAACCAGCACAGGTGGTTCTAGTATTCAACCCGACACTGCAGTTCGGCGGCAGAGATCTGAATTCTTGGCCCAGTAATGAGTGCCAAGGCAGTTGTTTTTATCTTATTCAGTCAACAAGAACATGGAAATCAATTTTTCCCAATCTCAGTTATGGCTAGAAATCCATTCCTTTTAGGCCAGCTACAGGATTAATCTATTGAATGGTTTGCAGGCATTTTGCTGACATACAAACATTTGAAGAATACATTATGCTTCCCCCCTCCTAGTATAGCATTAGTGCCTTTTTTTTTTTTTTTTTTCTTTTTTTCCTGTAAACATCTTTGTTCGGGAATCCATGAGACAGGACGTGGAAATGCATCTCCGTCTTGCAAACAAGCCTCACGTCTGCAAAGTTTTGCACTGCGCTTAAATCGCCGGTGCTTGGTGACTCCAAAAAAAAAAAAAAGAGCAAAGACGCCCAGTGATGCAGAAGAGACGCCAGCAGCACAGAGCACGCGCTGAACTGCCTTGACATAGCCACTACTGAACGGAGTATCAGCAAGTATAAACGAAATAAAGTATATAAATTCCAACTTCAGTGGAAGCTTTGACCTAAAGACCTGCCGGACTGACAATTAGACTCCTCTGCTGGCTTCACAACATGGGGACACGCAGGTAAAAAGCCATCTCATATCTATTACGACAGTAGTCTAGTGCAATTCTGTCGCCCGTGAGAAGCTGGTAGTTGACCATAGTTTATTCTCTTCCCATAGAAAAAGGAGGATCTCACCACTCGTGGTCCTTACTCTGGTCTCCAGAAAGTTTCTCGCCCTGTTTGCAGCAGGATTGCAAGAGACGCTCTGCAAACTTTCTGGAAGAGCGTGTTACATTTAATGAAATAACTGAATTTCGTATTTTTTTCCCATTATACAGGCACGGAAATAGAGGCAACTTTTCTTCTTTCACCAGCATAAGTAGGCCTTCCTGAAAACACTGTACTTCCAACACTAGAACCTTTTCACCTCTCAAAGAGTTGTCTCCCACCAAAATTTGGGGATACATTGCCCTCAGTTCCAGTGTCTGCACTTACCCATAAGAAACAGGATCTAAATTTCCATTTGTCCAATACCACAGCTTTTCCACGCCCGGTCTCCAAATGTCAGAATTGTTTGTAAAACTTTCCACAGGTGATGTATTTCAGGCCAAAGGCTAAGATTTGTTTTAAAATGTTCTTCACAAAATTTGATCTGGGCAGCGGTATCGAAATGATTTCGGAAGAGCAGGGAATGACAAAGCAATTATATCCCACGCAGCAGGACAGCAGAAAGTGAGTGCATCCATCTCACCACAGCTCTCCTTTCTTCCTCCAGCCACCTGAGCCCGACAGACTGTGCAGATCTATTTGCCACCGCTGTGGAGGGCACTACAGGTATTTCCGATTCAGAAAACACTCTCTACGCTATAATGCGTTATCCTGGCCAGAAGGGACATATCTAGTTAAAAAGATGCGGTAGCCCTACTTGCTTACCTACAAAAAGACTCTACTCTCCCTGTGGCCCTAGAGGGAGCAGAGCTGTCCCCACACCTGGACACCCTGCCCGATGCAGACAGCAGTGGAGACCTCAGCGTGCATACAGGAAAGCTATCTTTTTTCTTTGCCTCAAAATGCCATGTATGGACGCAACGCAGAAAGGAGAGCAGAACAGCAGCACCATTCACTCATTAGCCATTCCTAATTAGCAGCTGATCCCTGCTCCAAAAGAGTCAGCTGTGGACACCAACCTTGATGCCTAAATGGTACTACATTCACCTGGAGTGTCATATTCTCCACTAGACCTCCTCTTAAGAGCTCTCAGGCTGTCCATGAAATACATCTTCAGGCCTGTCCCCATCATGGAGCCCTCCTTCCCTCAACTTAGCTTTCCGAATTATTGTCCCTCCGTATCTGTGTCACTCATCTGCTGGGCTGAGACTAAGACAATGTGTTACGCTTGCTTTTCAGCTAGGAGCGAATCTCCAGAAGTGGATTTAATCTCACACAGCTCCCAACATTTGCAATACATTTCCTCATGAGCCCTCTGGATGGTCTCCAGCTGCCATCGGCAAGACCTTCGTCAACAGGCGAGTCCCTCCAAACAGCAACCCTGTAGGCTCAAACAGGTTGTTTCTGGCTACCACTTGGAAGTCTTTGTTGCCTGTACCAGGATATAATCTCCAGTCATAAAGCATGAAGACACCTACACCATTCTGAGGAGCAAGTCCCCTTTCTGAGGAGCAAGTCCCCTTATAGGGAGAGCAACGTGCAACACGCCCATGCTGTGCATTGTCTGGAAAGGAGCAGGGGATGCTCAAGGACTCCTTTGTACTACCATATAGCATCACTGGAGAGCTTCCATCAGGTTCTCTCATCTTGCCAGGGCATCCAAGACAGATCCACAGTAACTGAATAATCAATTAATCCTCCTGCAGAGCTCCATTTACATAATGAAAACGCAGCCTCCCAATATACCACTATTTTTCAGTTGTCTAGACTAATATATCTGTCCTGTAGTTGGAGGGGGGAGACCTAGCACAGCTTCTATTACGGATGGCAGAGTTCCAGCTGAAGTCACGTGGTGGCAATAAAACTTCTATTGATTTCATGTAAGCATTTAACCCTAGCAGAGCACGTATTCCTCCAACAGCCCACAACGGACTCTGCATCCAGCAACCCAGACTGAATTACAGTTGCACCTCATACGGAGCCTGGGGAATCTCTTCTCTTTCTCTCCAGCTCCGAAAGAAGTCATAGACAAGCAGAAATCAGACAGGCTTCACTGTGTGTTTTGAAATATGGCTACAAGTTTGGATTTTTCAATCCAAGACCTGCAACCTACGTCAGTCTGCAGAGGTAGGTCTTGCCCTGTAGACCTCAATGAGAAATAAAACAGCTATAACTCTAAATCCAACCCATTTAGCAAGTGAGGGCCTGGGGTTGGGGTCTGTCCTCAGAAGTCTTCTCCCATATTGAAGACCAGGACCAGCGGCGCTGACGCAACCCTCCTGTTCTCTACTCTACACAGCACGGGCAAAGCACAAGCCAGTAGACAGCAGAGACTCTAGAGCTGAATTAAAGCCCTTACTCTTCCTTCAACTTTCACCTCCGTAAATAGGATGTGAAGAGCAAACAATCAGTAGCTCACAGCAGGGCCCATTTACAGGCGCTGGCTCCCAGCCAGACTAGAGGGGCTGCAGATGGGCCATCAGCAGAGAAGCCCGAGGTTCAGCTGCAGTCCTCTGTCCTGCCACGGGCCCCTGCAGGTCAACAGGCAAATCATTTCGAACTTATTCCCAAGCCCACAAAGTCAGTGCAAGACTCCCCATTAATCCCAGGCACTGGAAAGGGGACCATATGTCTGGCCTGCTCCGCCAACAGCACAGCTGGGCCACCGGAGATAAGGAGACAGAGCTTTGTCAGACCTTCTCCTGGGCTGGACCGTCTCTGCGTGCAGTATGACGAGCCCTGAACCAGCGTGCAAAGCTCACATTGCTTCAGGAACAGCACTGTATTTATGCATTTCCATAAAAGCGTGTGGTTTAAGTGAGCACGCTCTGCCCTCCTCTGCTTGCTACAGGTTGTCTCTTCAGCCTGCAGAAGCCTAGGCAAACTCATACACCTTGTCTGAGCGCTCACGTTGTGCTTTGTTGATGACACAGCCACCTAAAACAGACCCAATGACTTTTCTCCATTCCTACGACCAGGGCAGGCACACAAATTAGCTGCTAATTGCGGCAGCCTACCCTTGCAGCTGGTAATAAGGACACTGATGCCAAACCACAGGGTTCCCCACAACCAGCTGACGGCAATGCTGAGCACAACTTGTCCCCGTCTGAACAAGCAACTGTTCAGCCAGCGAAGGCAGCTCCCCCAGGGCCCTGCCCTGACCCAGCACCATTGTTGGAGGAGACAAGGTCTTCAGAGCCCACACACAAAGCACCAACAGCCTCTCACACGTAAGCCGAGGCCGCAGCATGCTGAGAGCCATGAACCGCCACACTTAGGGCTGCATGGGTTGGCCAGACCCTGTGGGGACAGGACAGCCGCCATGCCAAACGAGTGTCAGGGATGTGTCCTTAAAGTCTCCCATCCCCAGCCAAGCACAGGGACAGGAGATTTCGCTTCTTGCGTAAGCAAGAACCAAGATTTGCCTTGACATTTGTAGGTCACTGGAAGCAAGAGGTTTGGGAAGGAGAGACTTCAAAATCCTTGAAAGCTCAGCTCTTGCCAGCACACCTCAGTCTCAAGCTGCCATGCTTCCTTCTGGCCTTTCCATGTCCCTCACAACATCCTCCTCCTTCCTTTTGTCATGGGACAGAGCTTCTCACCCAATAGCCCTCTATCCCCGTGGGGCGAGGGAAACTGATGTGAATTCCAATTTTCACAACCAAAAGGTCCCTCCAGCTCCTCTCTGAGCAACTAGGGAGGAGCAAAGTGCAGAGTAAATTCAATTTCCAGGGCTAATTGCTCTAAATTTTTTGCAGAAGCATACCCAAGGGTGGCACATCTCGAGGCACGTATAAAGGTGTGTGTCTGGCCAGTTCTGTGGATTTGTTTGGCCAAGTTCTCCCCGGGCAACAGCCCTCAGCACAGGGGAGCCCAATAGGAGCCATACCACAGTACTAACAGAAGAGCAGGGACTCCCTGCTTCCAGGACATCCCAAAGCTTCAACCACGAGGAGAGCCCTGGGCTACTGTGACCTTGTTCTCCTGACACGGGAGGACTAAGGCCCAGAGTTTTCCATTTTCCATTTGTTCCTCTGCATAGTGCTGCCCAAGGATGACAGAGAGCAAGTCATTCAGATCTGGCAGCCCTGTATGCCCCAGGCATAAGTTTTGGCACAGGATCCAAAGCCTGGGATGCTAATATCTTCCTAGATAGCAGTTATGCTCCTCTGTGCTGCTTCTGTCAGTCAAGGCCTTCCCTGCTTTGCCCCCTCATGTCCTACATCCTCCCTGGGGACTGCGGCAAGCGCAAAGTCAGCTCCTCTTTTCCATAGCTCAGAACGGCTGCCTCGCACAACGATTTTCTCCGCAGGTCTGGAGCTCTTGAGAAGAGCCTACATCTGGTATGACGCTGCGTTTGGAGTCATCCCTGCTCCCAAAGGACAGTCTGAGCCAAGCTTATGTTACCAGCACCAGAAGCATGTTCCCCACTTCCTAAACATTGCATCAGAGCACACAGTGTCAGAAGCATTTGGAAATGCACTGAAGCTGCCTCTGCATATGTGTGTCAGAGGACACGCACGCATCCCGTCTGGAAGCTAGAAGAAAGGCCATCTGCCTTTCATCGCGAACTGGTGACGGTCGCAGATTCTCCCTGTCGCTTTGGCTACTGCACGCTGAGCTGTGCCCAGCTCCACAGCGTGCTCCAGAGCCACCTCCTGGCTGAAAGGATAACAGTCCTGGAGAAAAGCAAGAAGGGAAAAAAAAACCCAAAACACCCTAACAAACCCAAACGCCAACCCTCAAATCCCAGTCCCAGTCACGATGCCTCTCCATTTCAGGTTTCAGCATCACTTCGCTCCAGACAGAGACACTACCATGGCCCTAAATCCAGGACAGTGCAGGGATCTTACTGTTGGAGGCAGTTTTGCCTGCAGCGCTGCCTGCCTTGCCAGCCTGGCTCCACTGCCGGCATGTCTGGTCTACGTGTGTGTTCATCCCTGACTTTTTTCCGGATGCCCCGAGCCACGGCCAGGCAGCTGGACACAGATGCCGCAGCGCACGCCCAGCACGCCACGCAGAGGCAGGGAAGGTGGCTGGCACCAGGGCAAGGTAAAACCCCGAGACAGAGGATGAACCTTTGCACTCAGGCGCGCGAAGGCTGGCCCTCTCCTTTCCCCATGGTTTGAGGATACTTCCTCCCTTCATCTCCCACTTGCACCTGGCTCACCGGCAGCAGAGACCCAGCCTGCTCCCCCAGCTTAAAATATTCCTCTGTTTCAGCCACTTCTGCACCCATTTACACCAGGGCTCTTCCTTCGCTGCAGAAGATCTGTGCCATTCCTGTACTAAGGTATGCTCAGCTCAAGTCACACTGGGACAGCCGGGAACTGCTCCCTTCCAGGCCAGAACAAAGGACAGGAGACACAGTTATCCCAAACAAAGGTCCTCGGTCCATCCCCACAGAGCAGGAAAAGTTTGTCACAGTGCACAACAAGGCCAGACCCTGCTATTTGACTAGGCTTGTTTTCCCGCAAGGATGTGCAAAACATCCAGGCAATGGAGTTGCCTGGAGGAGAGCAAGACGCAGTTTACAGGGCAAAGCATCCTTCCCCAGTCCTACCACAGGCAGGTGAAGGGACCACCACCAGATCCTTCTCTCCGATAACCAGGTGTTGCCCCTCACACTTGATGCTACTTTGCACAACAAAGTGCACATTACCCAACTCTGGAAGCACAGGCTGTAGACTGAGGCCAACTGAAGCACAGATTTAACTCCAAGCCAAGTTTGTGTACATACACGCACAAAAAAAAACCCTGATAGAACACCATATTGAACCCTTATAAAAGGCCTTCCCCACTGTAAAGATGCTAACATCAGGTGAAGGAAGGCTTACAGCAATTTATAGTGAGCTCTATCCCAGATTTCTTTCCTCTCAACCTTAGAATCATAGAATACCAGGTTGGGAGGGACCTCAAGGATCATCTGGCCCAACCTTTCTTGGCAAAGCCAAAACCTTCTTTCTTCCAAGATGCCCCTGCCATTTCCAGCTCATCCAGCCCAATACAGAACAATAAAATCCAGCATCCAGCGCGATACCCAACATGAGACCAGACGGAGGTGGCAACCAAAGACCTCCAAAGGTCTGGCCAGAAGAGACAACGCACAGCTATAATCCCACTGCAGGGAAACCCAAAGGCAGCCAGAAATCCACACAGTTTGTACCCTTCAAACAGGTAGAAATGTGCCAGACGAGCAGCGTAGCCAAGAATGACACCGGAGTCCTTACGATGTAAAAATCTCTTCCCATGTTGCAGCATGTTGACCTGACAACATGCCATCAGAATTTTAAATTATGTATCTGAAAACCCTTCTCCCTGTCAGTGAGCGTTTGAACCTGAAGCGAAGCCGGCAGCGGAGAAGAGCAGACAGGAGAGGTAATTACCCGCGGTCTCCTCCAAGAGCTGACAGAAAGCAGGCCCCGTGCTGGAGATCCTGGCCTCATTACAGGCTCTCCTGGAGGCTGCAGCTGCTCCTCTCCACGGTCAGACGTGAGTCACAGCATTTCGGAGGAGAGAGGAGCGCTCCCGCGAGCTCATTAATGGCTGCGGGGTCCGTCAGCCACAGCACAACCACAGCCACGCCGGTGTTTGAAGCCGGAGCCCCAACGCTGTGCTCAAAACTTCACAGACTGAGCAAAAGCCAGCCATGAAGTTGGCTTGCTCATCGCTGTGACATTTCTAATACGGGAAGGGGCTTTCTCCTGGGCCATTGTGTCTTTTAGAGCTAACAGAAAGTGATGGAGCAAACTCTCACCCCTTCCTCATTAATGGCCACAAGACAAAAACCATAAGATGCCACACCATAAACGGGGAACAGCTTCAGAAGCCACATCAACTTCTGCAGCCACACCAACTTCTGCAGCAGTGGCTCTTCCCAGAAAAATGACATTTTGCCCCAAAAGAGCTGCCACTCCACAAAAATCAGGGTCTCCCTGTGGTTGCACATGCTCTTCAGGTCTTGCTTACGTGGGGCAGGGTCTCCCTGTGACCCACAGAGCCTCCTGCCGTGGGGCAGGACAGCCCCTTGCCATACAGCTGCCAAGGAGAGGCACTTGCAGCAGCATGGAGATGGAAAGGTCCGCAGGGTAAGACAACTTAGCTGGCACGGCACGGCCCCTCCTGCGCCTTGGGACTACCAAAGCACAGCTTTTAACCGGCGGACAAACCGCTGCCCAAGGATGTGTGCATTATATGCCAGCCTCAGGGATGGCTCCGGCCCACGCTGACCCGTTATCACTCCAACTAGAGGAGGTGCAGGTCCCCAGCTCAGCCCCTGGCCAGAGGGTGGCTGCTGCCCTCAGGACAGATGCTGGATGACCTCGCACCACCAAGCCCTGCGGCGCTGGCCTCAGCGTCGAGCCAGCACTCCGGTTTGTGTCCTGCGCGCAGCCCACAGACCAAAAAAAAGCGCCGTTGCGCCTCTTTCCTTCCCACCCTCCACTTCCCACCACCATGCTTCGCAGCCCAGCTTCGCCCTTCCCCAGTTTTGCACCGGGTGTCTCCAACACCTTTCCAGTGATGATCCTTACGCGCCTCAGGCCTCCGATTTTAGCAAGGGAAACACGAGCGCGCAGCAGCACCCCGTCTGCCGCAGCCGAAGGACTTGCAGCATCAGTGCAACACAGAACAATAAAATCCAGCATCCAGCGTGATACCCAACATGAGACCAGACAGAGGCGGCAACCAAAGACCTCCAAAGGTCTGGCCAGAAGAGACAACGCACAGCTATAGTCCCCCTGCAGGGAAGCCCAAAGGCAGCCAGAAATCCACACAGTTTGTACCCTTCAAACAGGTAGAAATGCGCCAGACAGAGCTCTGTCTCTGGCCACCCACCAGCCCCGGCTGGGGTCTCCTCCACACGCTTCTCTAACAGCCTCTCCTGGCGGCGACCTTTGCCGACCTGCCGATCCCAGGGGACAAGAAGGTAATGCCAGCTCCCTTCTCCCAAGGTGCTGCTGCCCATCTCCCCAGCTGTGCCCGCACAGGGAGGGTGTGAAACCCCCGGGATGGATTGCTGTCCAAGGGGGAGATGAGCCATCGATCCCGTTTGACAGAGAAACTGCCAGCTGGTCATGAACTACAGACCCAGACAGCAAAAGGTGACCTGTTCCAGCCTCCTCAGCCCCTTCCTAGCGAGGGCCTGGCCCAGGGAAATAAATGTCCCAAATAGCAAAGGAGCAGGGAGAGACACGTAATCGGCCAACTCCTGCATGGGTGTAAGAAAAGCCCTGTCCCGTTTACTTCAGGGAAGAGACACGAAGCGTGTGAAACCCCTTGAATGCCAAAACAGAGGCGCAACAGTGATGGAGAACTTGCAATACATAATTCCCCTCAGTGCCACCTGGCTGGTGGCCCAGGCTGAGCCCCAGTGGAGCGACGGGCCAGGGGACGCAGCATCCCGCTCCGGGTGAAACGATGCTGCAAGGCTGCAGCAAGCCCAGCTCCTCCCAGGAACGAGCGTCTTTTGCCTCCAAAAGGTCCGCTATTAACTAGCGGCTTCTTTGGGGGAAAAGGCAGACCTCACAAAAAACAGAACCCGCGGCACCGGTTGTTGTCTCCCTGTCGCAGCAAGCAAACCTCGGCTGGCAGCGCTGGCACGGCCTGCCCTCGGATCCAGGGAGCACAGGGAGAGACGGCAGAGGAAAGACGCCGTCAGGCTGTTCAGCCCCCCGCTCCCGAGGAAGAGGGCAGGAGGGGAACGCGTACACATTGAAAGCGTCACGTTGGCATATTATGGGCAGCAAGTTTAATGACACCTCATCATAACGCTACGGAATTTTGGAAGGGACTTAAACCCTTCGGCTTTGAATGACCTTTGAAAGAGAGAGAAGAATGGGAATAAGTCACCCCCCAAAGCCACCTGCTCTACCATTTCTTCCACCTTCCACTAAAATACCCAGTGCTGGAGCCATCGTGAACACCAGAGTGACACGGATCTTGGTGCAACTCCTGCCATCCCTTCATGCCTAAATAACTAACATGGCAAATCATTTCCTTTCTAACAGGCCTTTTTCCAGTTGAGAGCCATTTTCTGCCTCCTCCTCTCTTCTTCCCAATTCTTTCTCTCAGCTAACCTTTTTTATTTTTTTTAAATACGAGCCAAATTCATTTGGCAGTTTGGGGTCCAAGGGCCAACGCGAGGGCACATACACCCATCCCCAGAGTCCTCCCCGCGCCCTCCGGCTCCCATCACGCTCGAGCCCGCGCCCTGTGCACGAACAGGTTTCCCACCCAGCTCAAGGGAGCGAGACCAGGCTTCAAAATGCCTCCAAGAAAGCCTCGTATTTCTCTCCACCGCACGTCCCACGAGGATCTGTTAACACAGGCAGCTTCTGCCGCCATCCTGGCCGGGGCTGCGCTCGAGGAGTCTTAAAATGGAGCATAAACTCCCGCCTCCTCCTCTGGAAGTACATGTCCTCCTAGAAGGATGGGTGGGAAATTTCACACAGGGTTAGTTTTAATGCTTTGAATATTCCGCGAGGTTTGCGTTCAATTTCTCATCATAAAGTTTTAATGGGAACTCTTTGAAATTGCCAGCTTTTCCGATACAGCTTCAGACAGCAACTGTTTGTCTATGCAATACCCGGTGAGGTGCATCCCGATCGTATCTGGGGCGCTGCCTACAGTTTTTAGTTTAAAAAGGAAAAGCACATCACGTATGCAAGTTTTAGCAACATTTTTCACCGCGACGTGTCAACATTTGTCCCACACTCGCGAGCCCGATAGCCTAAATCCTTGGTTGTGGGATTATATACGATAAAGAGGACGTTGTAGCCGTCTCCTGCAAAGGGAGGCAGGGAGCTGAGGAAATACAGGGCTCGGCTCAGAGCTGCCGTGGGGCTAAAACTCACTCCCCCCCACATCACTCAGCCCCCTCTCTCTGCCACAAACACCGCTGCAAGACTCTCGGTAACGCCAGGGAATCAAAATCTTTGTGGAAGCTCAGTGCTATGCTACCTAACGAGCTCCCAAAAGTAAATCCACGGCTTCTCCCCAGAGACTCCAACATCGCCAGCACGAGCAGAGCCGCGGAAGGAGAACTGCAAAGAGGCACTGGGTGGCTTTTCTTAACGTATCGTCACTTTTCAGGACTGAATCCGCACTCAAAATCCAGTCCTAAACAGTCAGGGGCTTTAGATCAAAGCGGAGGTGAGGAAGGGGATTTTAAAAAAGAAAGGGGAAAAAAAAAAAAAAAAGAAGGAAGTAGAAAACAGGGAGGGGCAAAAAAGAACTAGGAACTTAATTTGGTCAGGGAGAAAAAGTAACTTTGGTTTTCCAAGTGTCACATGCGGAGAACACGCCAAAAAAAAGAGTTATTTAATAAAACAGGATGAATTCTGTACAATAGAAACAGAAGTGATGATTCCTGCTCCGAGATGGGATTTCTGACCCCTTGCACGTTATTTCCTGGATTTGGGCCCTTCCTCTTGCACACTAAAGGACAGCACGTCTGGCTCTACCCAATTGCCCGGCACAGGACAGCCTTTCCACCAGCTCCTGCCCCCGGTTAAGAGCCACAGCTCCCAGCAGAAGCTGCTGAGCTGTAGGGATGCGCCACAACCAGGTTTGCATGGCCCTTCCTTGGCCAGCAGCGACCCGCGCTCACGAGGGCACAGCTGGACCACGGTCTCATCCCTACACCTTGCCCCCAACTGGTACGGCATCAGCCTCAGCCAGGCAGGAGGATTTTCTAGTCTCTGCCTATCCACCCACCCTGCTCGGTGCTGATCCACCCCCCCCCCCCCCGCCCCGAATTAACCAGCCTTCAGCCGCGCGGGCAGCAGATGGGGGCGCGTTTCACCCTGCATCCTTGGACCACCCCCGGATCCAGGCAGCGGGGGATGCCCTCCCCCAGAGCAGCGCTGCGTTTCAGGAGAAACCGGGTTTCTCTCTGCGTCTTCCTTCTCTTTACCAGAAAGGCTTTATGCAAATCAAACCTCTCTTTTGCTGGCTCCCGCTGTGCCACAGAGGGTTGGTTGGTGGAGGGGAGGAGAGGGGAAGGGGTGGGAAGGAGGGGGGAAGAGGATGGAGCCTTGCTCGCTATCAGCTGCTCAGAAGAGCAGAGCAGAGACAAGATTGATGATGCTCTCTGGATATAAGATCTCCTCCTTGTGAAAGGCTGCTTATGAGGCCTGATAGACTTGTCATCTCTTAATAAACATCGCTGATATGTCGGTGAGGAGAAAGCGGGAGCGAGGGGAGGACACACAGAAAGGCGGCTGACAATTTACTTAGAACGACGCTCTTCTCTCGCCTTGGCCCTCACATGCAATTCAGATGGCCTTTTCCCAAGGGAGGAACGTCCCCAGCCCAGCCTCACCAGTACCTGCCACCTCAGCAGAGCCGGGGGGCAGGCGGAACCCAGCATCTGGGCATTTCCAGTGAAATAACCCCTTTTTCCATGAGCCTGGGACCACCAGCCCTTCGCATATACCTGGTCCCACGCCTCAACAAAGCCAGTAGGATTTTCAACCAACTTACACAGTAGCTACGGGAGCAGATCCCAGTGGGAAAAGAGTGCAAGGGAGGCTTTTCATCAGCGCCTTGCAGAGGCCAGAGCCGTTTCATTGCCGTTGTGCGCCTTCCGTAAATTGCTCTCCACGTGCAAGTGGTTCTGCTCTTGCCCATGTGGCTGTAAATCAGAGGGACTCGCCTGCGATCAGGAAACACATCCCTTGCTTTTGTTTAATCTCTGTAAAGCAGCAAGGAAAATTTTAATGCCCGGAGGGAGCATTTGCCCTACCCAGTTCCAACGACGACAACCACAGGTTGCAAACGTGACGTTATGACCAGGAGCTTGCTTGGATACGAAACACCCCCTTAACAGTCACCTACATCTAGCTACAGGCGTACAGATTTGGTGTGACTACAGCCGCATTTTCCTTGCGTATCTGGCTCCGTTTGTATTTAATCAAGCTATGCATGGTTAAAAATCCTCCAGAGCATTAGCAGGTGCTTAGTGGTGCTGTGTAAGTGCAGAGCTAAGGAATAACGTGCTGTAAGCACAGCTAACATAAGTGTTCATAGCTCCCCGTGGGGCTAAGAATGACTGCAAACCAGCTTCTCTACCCCGGGCTTCCATACGCAAAGAGAAGTTCCTACAGAGACCGCATAGGAAGCGGTCAGGCGGGAAGGCAGGTCCCCCGCGTGTCATAGCTGCTCCCTTGCGAGGCTCAGACCTGCCCACAGCTACGGGGACGCTTCTCCATCAGTCTGGGAGGACGTCAGGCTCCCCTGCACGTTAGGACCGGTCCAGGGTACAAGGATGATCAGGCGGCTCCACTCCTGTGGGCAGCCCAGCCGGGCAGGCTCCTTCTGCTAGCGCTTTAGGCCCCCTCCTAGGTTCCTTCCCCTGCCTGCTCCCCTCACAGGCTGTCCTCCTTGAAACCTGCCCCAAGACGCTGATGCTTTACAATACACTTCATCCTACACCGTTTCTCTGTAAAATAACACCATGCAGTGATTTTTCCCTGTCTTACACCAATTCCATCATCGCTTCATTCTAACGCAACTTTAACCACGAGTCCTAAGACAAACTCCTTGAGTCTCGAGGACCTGGAGTGCTGTGTCCAGCTCTGGAGCCCTCAGCACAAGAAGAACATGGACCTGTTTGAATGGGTCCAGTGGAGGCCACAAAGATGATCTGAGGGCTGGAGCCCCTCTGCTGTGAGGACAGACTGAGAGAGTTGGGGGTGTTCAGCCTGGAGAAGAGAAGGCTCCAGGGAGACCTTAGAGCCCCCTTCCAGTCCCTAAAGGGGGCTACAGGAAGGATGGGGAGGGACTCTGGATCAGGGAGTGTAATGATAGGACAAGGGGTAATGGTTTCAAACTGAAGGAGGGTAGACTTAGATTGGATATCAGGAAGAAATTCTTTCCTGTGAGGGTGGTGAGACACTGGCCCAGGTTGCCCAGAGAAGCTGTGGCTGCCCCATCCCTGGAGACATTCAAGGCCAGGCTGGATGGGGCTTGGAGCAGCCTGGTCTGGTGGGAGGTGTCCCTGCCCAGGGCAGGGGGGTGGAACTGGGTGATCTTTAAGGTCCCTTCCAACCCGAACCGTTCCGTGATTCTGTGACTCATTGCATCCCCAGCACCAATACTTAAGACTGAGCAAACTAAGTCCTTTCAGAGCTTGGATTAATTTTTTCAAGAACTCGCCATATTTTTCACCGCGGCTTCTGTGTTTGCAGGAGCCCAAACCAACATACACAGCTCTTTCCAAAAAGTTAATACAACAACAGACTTCCAAGGGCTAGATTCATCATCAATAAACACCCATGCTATTGAGCACGGGAGCGCTTACGCATCAAATGATTACCTGGCAGAAGAAACAAATACATTTCTCCCTGTTTTGCGCATGACCTTTCCACCGTATCTCCCAGGAGAGAGGTGTCAGGCCTCCCTCCTCCCCGAAATTCGTGAGCCACAAGGAATAAGTGTCTCAAGGCTCGAGCCCACAGCTCGGAGTAGACCCGGACGGCCTCAATTTGATTAGAAAGGAAAACAATCTCGACTCCGAAAGGTGAAAGTGCAGCCCCGGCATTTCCTGCCCTCGGCAGGCCATAACGAACCAGCGTCACCTTCTCAATCAAACGAGCACTTCAACACTTGAACACCTCCCCCCCCCCCCCCCCGCCCCCAACACACACTTCCTCCGCCACCCAAAGAAAATCAGAGTGTTTTTTTGGCAACCTCCAGTTACAAGGTTGGCGTTCGGGCGTTAAACCGGGACGACGCTCCTCACTGACCGGCATGTCCATGCCGGCCTTCAGTTCCACAGCTCTGCGGGAACGGCAGATCATGTTCAGCTCATCTGACGGCGGGTTCCCCTGCTTGCAAGATTTTTCTTAGATAATAAACACACTATACCCCGCGTCTAAGCATACAGCGTGACTCTGTAGTTTATATTTTAGTATGGAAGAGCTCACTTTGCAGTTACTCCAGGTCTACAAACGCCTCAACCCTCTTACTCACCTGGCACCCCAGGCCAAATCCACTAAATAGCAGTTCCCCAGCACTTCCAAACAGATAAAAGTTCAAGAGCCTAATGCAATATCCCTAAATCCTCATGATTTCCCTGTCTTAAAATATTTTAGGAGCTTTTTTCCCCCCCCAAGCTTCAGCTGCTGGTGGCAAGCGATCACATGAGAATCATAATAATTGTGCTAAAGGGTAATTATAAGTTTCTAACCTCTGTGGCTGTGAAGTCCTTGAAACTGGCAGACAAACAAATGGAAAGTCTCAAGTGGAATTTTCCTTAAATTTCAGTCCCCCACATAACCCCCAATGGCCCCTCTCCTCACCGTAGGACCTACAGTCACGACTCAGAGCTCGGCTGGGGTTTGATTCATTTACAGATGCTTGCTTCATTGGGATTTTTCAGTGCACTGGAAAAAATGATTTTTAGATCAAAATCCCCACAAAAAAAAAAAACGTGCATTCCATAGACTTTTTTTTTTTTTGGTTAAAAAAAAAAAGCTTTACCAAGGCTACAGACAATAAAGAACCAATTAACTACCTCATCCAAGAAACTGAATTGCTTGTCATTAAAAAAAAAAGAAAAAAGATCGTACCAATCTAAACTCTGTCATTGTGATTAGAAACTTAAGGTACAGTATATACATTTTGTCCTCAGCACTTAACCTAACGGTTATAACGAGGGTATCGAAGTGGCTGTGGATATTATTTGGTCAGAGGGTCACCACGGCGGAAGACAGATACAGCATAACTAGAAAATATGAGGGTATTTTTGCACTACGTTTTACAAGTTGTCTTCCAACACAAATAGAGGCATGTAAGGAAAAAAAAAAAAAAAGACCTTGCTATACCATTTAGAAATTCTTCACATTAATAGAAATTAAAATAGATGACAAAAACCACAATGAGAAAAAACAGGATTCGTGAGTGATGAAGAGATCAAGCAGGAGCATAAAACCTAGTACTTTGGGATATATTTTTTTTTTTTTTTTTAAAGCAATCTGAACATAATCAAGCTAGAAAAAGAAACCACAAAGGGGAGTAGGAATTATTCACGCTCAGGAATTGTTTGCAGTCTTCCAGTGCTTAACGCCCTCCCAGGGCCACCCCATCCACGCGTCCCCTCCGTTTCACGCACGGAGCAAACACAGACGTTTCCCTCCGGGAGCATCGCTTTGGCTCCCAGCAGGCTGCTCCCAGGAGCAGGATGGGGGGGGGCAACTAAATGATCAAGTGGCACGAAAGAGAGAAAGAAAGAAGAAAAAACAAAAGAATATTTGGAGAGAAGGAGATACTTAGAGGTCTAAGGACAGGCGGGGGGGTGGTGTATGTATTTCTCCAGCACAACCCTACTCGAACAGCAAAACTCTCATCAGAAACACAGCCCTTTGAAAACTCTGCCTACAGCACGCAGCATCCGAGATTAAAACCCCAACAGTTGCCTTCTATAACTCACTCCCGTTTGGCAGGGAGCACGGCACAACAGCAAACGCAGAGACAAACGCAAGGTGTCAAGTTAGTAATTTCCTAGCCCTACAGTGAGCAGCATGGAAAATACGCGAACCTGTATTTCATCCTCCAAATCGTATTAATACTCAGATCTCCAGCAAGAGAGAATACAAGGGTAACTAAAGCTGTCCTAGCCAATATTTTGAAACGCAGGGATAGAAATATAATGCAAGTAATGTTTTAGAATATATATTAAAATAGCAAGTGGAGGGTGGAACAAAGCTAATGAACTTAAAGGATGACATCTGAACAAGTAGTCCATTACCCAGGGAAAATTCCAGCATGCTCAAAAATTACGTATCATTTGCTTTCACACAAATGTCCATTATCTCTGCTTTGGGTTTTTTTTGTTTGGTTGGTTTTTTTTTTTTTTATGTAGCAAGATATTATCCTTCCTAAGATCCCCTGACAAAGATTTAGTGCTGCCATTTTGTATACACATCTCCTCCATCATCTTACCAAAAATCTCTCTCCCCTCCCCTGCTGACACAGTGTAATTCTCCAAATCTGCAGTTTTAACAGAAAGCGAATCCGATTTTGACTCAGACTCCAGATGGGTGCAGCTGTAAAGATACCGTCATGTGAAAGATTAGGCGCTAACTTAGACAAAGAACTGTTCATCTGCAAGCTTAATAGCCTCCGAAACAGCAGCCGCCACGAAAGAGTTACCAGGTACAGATATTGCTATCCATAGTAACACCGGTATTGCAAGAGAAGATGGAAGTGCTGGCAACTCCCAGTGGTATTCAACGCTCTGCGCAGAGAGCTAGCAACCCCTGTGCACGGCTCAGGACCCTTGCAGGTTGTCTTTGTTCACACGTTAGAGTCGTGACGGTCAGTGTGAAGTCTGCTATGGGATGTTGGAGGGGTGAGATGCGGTGGAGGGACCGCAGGGCAGGTGATCTGCCAACCCTTCAGGGCTGGGGATCTGTTGCACAGTTACCTCCCGTTCTTTCACCTGGCGAACGCAATGCACGGAAGCCACAGGAGAAGGGTTAATCCCACCCGTTCAACCCACTGACCACCAACAATTCACTCAGTGTTCTCCTCACAACTCTTCTTACCCTTGCACAAGGCTTGGCACCTATAGTCTACACAGCCCAAGCAAAATTTGGGGGTGAAGTGAAGCAGAGATGGAAAAATCAGCAATTGCAGCACCAGGCCTGGAATGAAGTTGCCACCTCCTGCCCCAGAAATCCCAGAACAAGTCCCAGCTTGCGGTCTGCAAAGAATCACATCCCATCCTAGATCCACTCCTACGTGCATACTGAATTGACCTTCTGGCCCCTGCAGCTCTGAGCTATCACACGGGACGTTCTTCCACGTACCACTCCACCTCCCCAGACATTACCTCACCACTCAGGTTAGTGGAGGCCAGTTACACCCAAGTCTACTGCCCTGAGAGCCTATCTACATCCACCTCAACCACCATCATCTTCAAAAGAAGCAGATATTAATATCACTCTGAGAAGACTCAGTGTCAGTGCGACACAGTAGAAACCAAGGCCAACACCTCAGGCCACGCTATCAACACAAACAGAATTGGGACCTACTCACTTCTTTCTGGGGTTCTCCATACTCCGATGCTGCTGCTCCTTGGATAAAGTCGTCTTCTCCAAGAGAAAGCAAGAACGATTCTCAACGGGGCACGTGGTTAGACTTGCAGAGCAGCCAACTGTGCCATGGCCTGTAGCACACAGCAGATCAGCAGCAGGCGTGGGCGATTTCCAACTGAGGAAAAAGAACGAAACGAGTCAGCTTGGTGAGGTGATGCCATAGAGAAGCCACAATGCCCACCTGCCCTGGACACAATGAACACAGGGAGCCAGCCACCAGCTCAGCCACTGGGAACACAAGAGCATCATGCTAACGTTAGGAACGCTAAGGTTGAAAGCGAGTCCTTTCTCCCACCTAGTGGAGACGCAAACCTAAATCCTTGGAAACAATGGTGAATTGACTCGGTGTGTGCACCTGCACCAGATCCTGCTGGAGAGAGAAAAGAAACACCACAGAAAATTGAAATGCCCTGTGATTGCCCTCCAAAAGCTGGAGTCCATCAGTGCAGCTGCACACCTGCGCGACGGGAAGGCAGCTGGCTCTTCTGGGCTGAGGTTGCTGTCTCTCCCTGCTGCTGCCACCCAGGCACACACTGTCACTCCATGGCCTGGGACCTTCTAAATGGTCTTGGACTGTATTTGTGGAAAATAACAGCCCATGGGACTCTATATGCCAAAGGGCTGGATAGGATAAGCAGGAGTAGCCAGGCAGCCAGAACACTGCATGAGGCATGATGTTTGTCAGATAGGCGCCAGAAGTGCCCAACGAAGCTTGTCCGCGCTATCCTGTACCCACAAAGCCAGCAGTTCCTGCAGAAAGGCACACTGAGCCCCACTTTCGGAGATCTCAGCCTCCCACCCTAACACCAATAGTTCTGTGTTAAAAAAAGCTGCCTCCTGCTGAAGAAATAATGCAAAGGGACAAACTCCTCTGCTACTTGCCGTAGCTCCTCCGAGGAGAATGAGCATCCTCAGAGATGAAATAGGGCCTTTGCGAAACCGCGTTCATCTGCGAGATACAGGGAACCTGAGGGGGGGATCTTATCAACACTTATAAATACTGAAAGGGGGGGTGTCAGGGGGATGGGGCCAGGCTCTTCTCAGTGGTGCCCAGCGACAGGACAAGGGGTAACGGGCACAAACTTGACCATGGGAAGTTCCACCTAAACATGGGGAGGAACTTCTTTGCTGTGAGGGTGGCAGAGCCCTGGCACAGGCTGCCCAGAGAGGTGGTGGAGTCTCCGTCTCTGGAGACATTCCAACCCCGCCTGGAGGCGTTCCTGTGCCACCTGCTCTGGGTGACCCTGCTCTGGCAGGGGCTTGGACGGGATGATCTCCAGAGGTGCCTTCCAACCCTATGATTCTACGATTCTATGAAGCCCTTATAACCACCTCGCACAGGTAAGCTGCACCTACCGATGGAGAGACCTCAAACTGGGAGACGCCTTAGCATCCCTTCCACTCGGTCCTAGAAAATCCCGTTATCCAGCGTTCCTCCTGCTTCCCCAATGCTCAAAAAATGCCACACCGGGAGCTAAGAGCCAGGCTTCCAGGGCACACACGGCATGGAGTCACTGGAAAGACACACTCCTTAGGTGCACACTTGAGACACAGACGTGACCCGTGATTCCCACGTCACTAGAATTGACCCAGCCTTAACACCATCCCCTCGCCCAGCGCACTTTCCCATTTGTTTCACGTGAAGCGTCCCTGCCCAGCCCCACAGAAAAGTTTAGAGGGAGGGGGGACGTTAAGGACCCTCCTTTCTTTATCACAGATTAATTAATCCATTCTGCTTGTTCAAGGAGCTGCTTTGCTGAGCGGTGAGGAGCAAGTCATACACCACACATGGCGTGCTGGAGTTCAGCAATATCCCCCGGCACGGCCACGCCAGGTAAGGCTGGGGAACCGCTACATTAACACTGGCGCCCGTTTGCACTGTGCAAACACTGTGGCTCTGGGAAACAGGAAAACAACATTTTTAGGAAATGCTAGAGCAGGGCCAAAACATGCAGAGCTGGCACCAGTCTTATAATGAAGACTGTTTTCCCTGTTATCCATCTTGCCTCGTGTCCAAGAACCCAGAAAGGATCAGGCTAACAGTATGCTATTTTTTTTCCTGATGGATCGTGCAAATAGAGCGTTACCATTGACTTACACGACGCCAACACGTACACAAGTGATTTTGCTGAGTGATTTTCACCTGGGCACCAGGAGGAAAGTTTAGCTTCCCAAAGTAACTCTAGGAAACCAGACCATAGATCTGATTTGTGTGCGCCAGGCTCCTACCTGCTGAAATGGAGGATAAACTTTGTGCAACAAGGAAGAGTTATAATAGATGATGAATAGATAATGGGGTGTAAGAGCTCTGAAGAGGTCACCTGCACCATCTCCTTGCCCTAAAAGAGGAGCCATAAACCATCTCCGTGCTTCCGCGTTCACACGCTTTTATATTTGTGGAGCACCAAGCACAAAAGAGCCCCGCGCTGATGGACACTTTGATGATTTAAGCGTTAAATAACACATAGGTGCTATTTATGTGGAAATTATTCCTGTTGGGACAGAGACACGAAAGCAACATTTTCTCCCGTGCCTCTGCCTGCCTCACCTGCACTCTCGCTGCTCATCCATCTCCCAGGATTGCCTGGAACATTGCACATGTAGGAGCATTTTCAAACAGCTCACATTTTCTTTAAAAAGTCAACCTGTTCAGTAATGGCTCATCCTGCTCCTCCCACCCCCTGCTACGTGCTCCCTGGGGGCCGAGAGGGGAGAAGATTCAGCCTGCACTGGAAAACAGCTTTATGTACATTAAAATATCACCATTTGTGAGTCTGATGCCGTTGCAACCTACCAAGCCAGAAATAGCAGTTTTGTCCCAGTGGAATAGAAAAGGACGAATTTCCAGCCTCCCAGAAGGGCTCAAGGTACGCAGGTGCACTTAGTCCTGCAGTAACAGAATCCGTAACAGCAAAAATATTACAGGGAGGAGGGAACAATATTGTTTCAGGTCATTATATTTTATACAACGCCCTTGTATACCTGTACAATGAACCTCCAGCTCCAAGATTAAAATAAAAGCATTTTACAGAAGTGAAAGTAATAATCCTACATCTACCGTTTTCCAAAACACTAAAACAACTTTATGAAGCATTTGGTGACTTCAAGGACCTCTTCAGGGACATGGGTGGGAAACAAAGAAATACTTCCATGCAACCAGCCATCGCCTCAAAATGACAAATAAAGACCCAAAACATTTTTTTTTTCGTTATCTTATTTCCCACGTTACGCAAAATAAATATTCCCATTTTCAAACAACAACATTTTCCCGTCCGTCAGGCTGCAGGATTCCTGGCTCTGCCACAATCACCCTCGACAACTCAGCCAAACTGTTCCAGCCCAGATGTGGAGAGGCTTAGACATTTCCGAAGGTGTGCAAAGAAGAGGGGGGAACCAGGCAATTACGTGCCCTCAAAAAACACTTTGGTGCCTTGTAAAATTAGATGACGACGACAGGAGTGCAACCCATCCCTGCCGCAGCTGCGCTTAGAGAGGACAGTGAGTTATCACAGAGAGCAGACTCCCAGTAGGGCTGCTGGCAGTGGGAACAAGGAGAAGAAATACAAGGATAAGGCTTGCACCAGCTTTTCCTCCCCACGCTGAAGGAATTGTGTGCCGGCGGAGGATACGCACAGCGCCGGGTGTAGAGTCCTCCTGCGTTTAAGGAGTCACAGCCCCAAAAGCTGGCGTGCAGGAAAGGGAGGGAGCAGGGCTGTTTCAGGTCAGCAAGGGGAGCCGTAGCATCCAGGACACGAGCAGCGGTTCACACGCTCTTCCCTCAGCGGCCACCATGGGGTAAAACCCACCACAATACTTGTCTGTTCCCAACGAGGAGGGATGACTTCAGGAGGCTGCAGGTCATCTCCAGCCGCCCTGAGACACAAATGTTTTGGAGGACAAAATCAAAGCAAGTCCTCAGTTTACCCCCTTCCCTGTTGCTCTTCAATCTGCATGGTCCCTTGGGAAAGCAATTACAGACCAGCAGCCGTCTCCAGCCCTGTGACAGGAGACACATCAGGACTGCCAAGGACTGTCACCCATCACAGCTGTTCATACCCCCAGCCTTCGAGACCTACATGGCTACAGGAGCACCCACCAGGACTGCAGAGGGATTTGCCGTGGGACTATATCACCATCTCGGAAGCCTTTACTGTTATTTGCCCCAGGAAATCTGGAGAGGACAGGGCTCCTTCAACACCACAGCAACCAAGCTAAAGCAAACAACCAGGTTTTAGGCAGAAAGCAGCCAAAAGAGCCCCAGGAGTTAAAATCAAGAGTTCCTAACTCCAGATATCATCTGCCTCTTGGTGCCATCGCAGCAGCAAATGATTTCGCATTGTGCTGGCAAGATGAGAGTCTTAGAGAAGCCAAGCAGAAAGAAAAGTATTTCACCGAGCAGAAAGCACTCTGGCTTTCGGTGACCTTCCCAGTCCTCCCAGAGACACCCAGGTGCGTGCACACAGATGCACACGCCATCACGCTGCCGCAGCTGGGGCTGCTCTTTTGGCAGCCCCCGGATCCCAGCCGACGGAAAATGCACGGGATGCAAGAGGAGCGTGCACAGTGGCACCCCTGCAAAACACGAGCTCAACGCAGCGGCGGCGGCGGCAGCAGCAAGAGCCGAATTCCCATTTAAATAAAATGCCAAAAGGCAGTCAGCGAAAGTGACATTTATGGTGTTACTACAAATGCATTCAGTGGGAAGCTGAGTAGCAGAAGCAGGTTGGGGGGAAAAAAAACAAGCTGTAGTGAAAACTGCCATCTGTATATTGTGCCCCATTTTTAATATTCTGTATTCTCATAAAAAGTGTTGTTTCTGTCACTATTCAATCTCCCAAACTCACATGGAACACTGTTAAAAGTCAGCAGTGTGTGAAATGGTATTTTAAAATAAATGAAACCCGCTCGCAAAGCTGCGGAGGAATATTGCAATGCCAGGGTGCTGACAGACAGGCATTGAAAAGTAACAACCGTTATCATCTTAAAGCAAAGCGGATTAAATAAAAACCCACAGCTAGTGGTGCATTACCAAGTCTGATATTGACACAGCTGCCATGGTGGTTATTTTTCATTGTCTCATCAAGACAAAGCATCATGGGATATCAATCTTCCCTCTGTCAGGCCATGCCTGGTGTAAAGTTTTTCGTTTACATTTTCATTATATCCCTTTTATCTCAGCTGCCAGCAAAAAATATATATATGTATTTTATATATATGTACACACACACATATATATATATGTATATCTCTGAGTATGGATGCATGGATGTACTTTTGGGAATGCCGAGACTGGTTGACCGTCGGCGTAACGCCAAGCCACAGCCTTTGGCGTGAGGGTCCCCCTTCTCCCAGGACAAAGCCCACCCCAACTTGTCCGCGTTAGAGGTGGCCGGTGGGTGGGTTGCGAGAGCCGTTTTCGCTCCCCTCCAACCGGAGATGGGCTCCGTGGTGAGCTGGTAGAGGTATGATCCCCCGAGAGCTTTAGAGCCAAGAAATCCAATTGACACAGCTGCCAGAGCTTCCTAAGCCCCTTGCCGTAACCAGATCTCACTGGGCAGACCAGCCGAGCCTGTTCTGCTATCTCGCTCGGTTTGGTGCGCAGAGAGGAGGAAAACAAAGCGGAAATCACAGCTCTCCGTGGAGAGCACTGCCTGTCTCATCAATACTGGTAGCTGTTACATTTCCTCCTCTGTAGCTCTCCAGACGGAGCTCTGCATCCCATCACTCCGCGCATTTCTGTCCTCGATCCACATCTTGAACTTTCCCAGCCTTGCAGTATTAGCAAAGCGCTGCTCCCGTTTTCAGGAGGCTTTACAGGCAAGTACTTGCCAGGGCAGAAAACTCTTCCTGAATATGCCGAGAGCCTCACAGCGCTTCCTTACAACCACAGCCCCTGCACCTCACCCTGTGCTTTCACTCCCACTAACAACTCTGCTGCCCCAAGGCCCGAGGCGGAACCAGCTGTTTGCAGCTGGCCGCAGCATTCCCCAGCGCCAGGACTGCAGCAGAAAGAGAGGGTTCCTTCCCTTATTCTTAAGAGAGCCTTATCTTCCGAACCTGTTGCAAACGTCGGCCACGGCCGCTCTTTTTTGCTTATTCTTTGCACTTAATTAAGCGCGGCCTCACTTCCAGCATTTCTTGTTCTCGCTGCGCCCCATCAGAGCCAGCGCTGCACTGCCCCCGGCAGCCCTTCAGTCCTGCAGGAGTAAGAACTCTGGGAAACGTAGTTCCCAGTGGAAAAACAGGGCTAAAGCAGCCACCGAGGGCAGGTGGTGCCCTGGGAGAGCTACAAAAGGGGCAGTAAAAATAATAAAGGGGAGGGTCCGCAAAGGAGCAAGTATCTAAGCAAGTGGCCACCAAAACTCCCTGCCTCACTGCCACGGCTAGCGGCCCTCTCTGATGAGGTGCCTGTAGGCTGACAGTGCAAAATCAGTACCTCCCCTCCTTTCCTCAGCTCCCAAGTCGGGTAAATTGTCCAAACCCTGTGCAACGCTGGACGCACACAGGTTTACACCACCCCACGCATGCTCTGCTTATAGCCCAGCACGCTGGGTAGCCAGAGTAAAACATGGATTGCGCCTTTCCGATGCCAGGAAAGGGCTCTCTGCAGCGGCCCAGAGTGTTTTCCCCATCCACGTGGGCATTACCTCCAGTACGCTCATCGGCTTTGCTGGTGCTTGACTGAAGGTCAAGCCTTTGCTGCTGCTCTGCCGCCCAGCTGCCCCAGGAGCAGGGCTGCCCGGTTCCCACACACGGCATTGCAGATACTCCATCACCTCCCCGTGACGCCACCCAAACCCCGGGGATCTTCACGTCCACGGGAGGGCAAATGTTCCCAATGGCAGAGCAGGTGCTTCCTAAAGACAAGAAACCTCTGCATGAAAAACACAACGCAGTGTAAAGCAATTCATCCTCCCACCTTCTTTTCCCTGCCTCGGTTTCCGCAGCACAGGAGGCAATGTCCTTGGGCACTCCACAGTCCCTCTCCTGCTGCATCTCCCAGGCTGCCTACATCATTCTCCTCATCCCCCCACTGAGAATCATAATCCCCTTGTCAGAAATTTCCACCCCACTCGAGGGGTCTCTCCAACCCTGGAATGCGTGCCCTTTTATCCTGCTGCTAGGGACATTCCCTCTCCATCCCCCAAAACGTTCCCTTCTTCCGAACAACAGCCCATCTTCCCAAGGTGTTTCCATTTCAAAGAGAGAACCATTAGCCCCTGCAAAAGGCAAACTTCTGGGAAGCCGTGGCCGTTCTGTGATGCTCCATCCCTCTGAGGTCACCTGTGTTCATGCTCGCTTGCACCCAGCCTGAATTCAAGCCCCCAGCCCGCAGCCCCACACCAACAGCAGCTACACCTTCCCCGCGGCGCTCAGCGTAGCAAAGGGTTACGCCAGCTCTTCCAGCAGCGTTTCTCCTCTCTCCCTCTCCGCAAGCAGCAGAAATTGCCATTCTGCATCCTTAATAGCAGCGTAATCAAAAGTTATGATGCATTTTTCAGTAATCACAAGAAATGATCCCCACTTAGCGTTAAGTAAAGCAAATTTGCCACTGGAAGGATGAAGGAAAAAAAAAAAAAAAGGAAGAAAAAGAAGTCAAAAGCATTTCAATTTTCATTTGAAACGAATGAGTCAGAGTCAATTTGGTAAAGCAGTTAACAGCAGCTGTGCTCCCCTTCCCAGCCCCTTAACAGGTACAATTTGCTTTTAACAAACAACCTCACGGAGGTCTCTGGCACTGTGTTAACATAGTGGCATTCAAGCCCTCTTGCTGTTGTGTATTTAAATTGGGTAATAGAGTCAGGCAGAGGAGATCCACCATGAATCTTAAGAAGTGCAGTTTGACAGCATCTTTTTTTTTTTTTTTTTTTTTTTTTTTTTTTAAGAAAAGGAGAGGGGGGGGAGCCTTTCTGAAAAATAATAAATGAGTTTGAGTGCAGGTTTTGCTGGGTTATTTGAAAGCGGCATATTAAAAACAGAAGTCCTAGAAAGCCCCAGCATGGCGGTACGACCCCAGCAGCGAGCGTGGAGCCAGCAGCAAGCAGGGCCCCACCGCAAAGAGCTCGGCAAAACAAGCCGAGACATTTGGCAGCCAAAGCACCCTCGGCCCGGGTGCACTTGGGATACTTCGCCCCGCACCAAGAGGGACAGCGGAAGGCTGTACATCAGGGGGGGAAAAACCAAACAAACAAAAAGCAAACAAAAAAAAAAAACCCCAAACCACTCACACTAAGGTTTCCCCAACCCCATCCCATCGTCTCAGCAGTTGCTCAGAGCGAGGGCTACCCCTGGGCTGGGAGGACAAGGAATGATGTGCGATGAGCCTCCAGCCATCCTTCTTTACCCCTCCTGACCCCGGAGCATCTCTGTCCTTCCCTCACCCCAGCGCAGGCCCTTGACGATGCCCTCATCTCACCGGGCTTTCGGTTCAGGCAGTCATCTTCTCTCGTTCATTTGTTCTTTGCAGAAATCTCATTTCATTACCTTCCAGGCTCCTCAGCTTTGTGGGGAATTACAGGAGGTCAATGAAAAATTCATGTTCTCAGCCAGTAATTGGCATTTTTGTTTCCTTTTTTTAGAGGAAGGAAAGCAAAGAAAAGGATGTGAATGGGGCAGACAGCAGGGTGAGTGGGTACCTTCTGCCGGTTATTAAGATAAAGCCTCTCATATTGCTCCTGTCCAGTGTACTCTGGTGCTTGCTCCAAGCAAGCCCTGTAATCCTGCATATTGAAATTTGAAAGCATTCCTGGTACTTTTATTAGAGGGACAAGTAATGAAAGCAGACTGGACATACGCAATTATTACAGTGTAATCCACTGGAAATGAAGTCAATCCAATCACCCAGCGTTCTGCTTTCTTCTCATTTTTCAGACTTCAAGTAAGCACTTCCCAAATTCCAGCTGAAGTAACTGTTACAATCAATAGCACAAGGGCTCTCAGCATAAGACTTAATTAACATGATGCTAGCAAGTGCTCCCCTATTGATCTCAGGCTGGAGAAACACCAGCCAGCAGTGGCACCAACCACCAGCGCTAGCAAGGAAGACAAACGTGAAATAAGGAGCTGCCAACAAGCTAAAAGGAGGAGCAGACCTCTTTTTCAAGGCTCCCCAAGAAAAAGAGAAACCCCTGTCCTGAAAGCACGGGAAGTTCTCCAAAAAAAATTAAAAAAAAAAAAAAACAACACAAAACCAAAGTCTCCCTGGCTGTGATCCGTTCCCGTCGGCAGATTTGCCATCGACGAGCGCGAGACCAAAGTTTCACCCGCCCAGCACGTGAAAAGAAACTCCCTTCAAGGTCCTGCCCCGCGGAGCCGCGGGCGGGTGATGCTTCTTCCTCCGTCTCTCCCTCCTGCGAGCAGCCAGCGACGCTGTCAGCCAGGAAACAGATTGCTACATACGGCACGACCAAGGCTCGCGATGATTAGATCTATTAATACAGCGCATCTGATTCACCTCCAAGGCCCCGACGCTCGGTGACAAATAGGGACGGACTTCCCTGCTTTGCTGAGCGGGGCCCTGCGATAACGACCTCCTTGCCAGTGGCTGCTTGGAGCCTGGAGGGGCAGGAGCCAGCAGGGAGGGCAGCACCCCACCATGTGGTGCGGGGTGCCCCGGGAAGAGCCCCAGCAAGGACAGGAGACCGACAGCCTGGGGAGCTGGCAACCACAGGGGGTGATCCCAGAGCTTATACCCTGGCAGGTCCTTCTCACTTCGAGGATCAAAGGGGTCCTCGTTTCCTGCCCTTCCTACACTCTCCTCCAGCCAGGGTTCGCTGCATTCCCTCTGGAGAGACCCCTTTTGTGGTCCCAGTCCCTGCTGCCATAAAAGGCCCTTGGGGGTCCATGCGTCCCCACTGACTGCCAGTTGGGACCTGGGTTTCCCTCAACTTAGAGGAGGACCTGCTCCTCCGGACTTGTCACCTTGCAGGATCCCTTCTCCCCACCCACGTCCACAGCCAGAACAGCCACCCACCGGGGGACAAGCAGGGGAGGTGGGATGGGCAATTCCCTGGGTCGAAGACTCTTCCCTGGAGCTTCTCTGACCCCACACCTAGGCCCAGGTCCTCCTGGTACCATACCATACCACAAGCTGCGTGCCCCACAGCTGTCTTCTCAGAGCAGGACAAGCATCACCCTATGCTCCTCTGCTCAACACCTGGTACTTCCTAAGCATCCCCTCCTCTAGTTGTCCTTTGTCCATCACCTCATGCATTTAAAACAAAACTGGAAAGATCACAGTTTTAGCACCTCAATCAAAGACGTGAAGTTGGGTTTTCTTTAAGAAAAAGTGCAACCCTACCCTTTCCCTATCACAACCTGCTGCTCGACTTGTAGAAATCAGACAGGCCCCACTGCCTCGAGGGCTGGTTGACATCGGAGGAGGTTTTCATGCCCTAACCTGCTTCCCCCACCCCGCACCTTGCCCTGCAGAGCTTGTGCTCTCCCCTGCCGTGCCCGCGGCTGGGAGAGAAAAGCCAAACAGCTATCACTCTAGCAGCCCTGACACCAGCTGCTTATCAGGCAGGGTGACGTCTCCTCATCAGCAGCTGCAGCCCAGGGTCTGCCTCCGCGGGGAGGCACGCGGGCAAGCTAAAGGTGGACACTTAGCGCATTTATTACCTGCTTATTAGATACCAGGCTCCCGTTATGATGAATTGGCTGGGTGATGGCTCCCGCCAGCTCCCGACGCTCAGCAAGGCTTTTTAATTCCATTTTGCAAAAGCTGGGCCAAGGCAGAATCGTTTCCAAGAGGGAGGAAGGAAGGAGCGGTTGTTTTTCTCCTGCCTCCAAAACAATCTGACCCTTTGCCCCTTCTCAGCAGGGCCTTTTCTTGATGCGCTCGGTCTTTCCTTCTGATCGTGAAAGGGGGATGGCTGGGAACCGGCTGCGGCTGGAGTCTTCTGTGACCGCATGGGGTGGACATCTCCGGTGCGCCCGTAAAGGGACACACTGCAATAGAGGACCACACCACTCGTCACACCCCCTGCACACGCCATCGCTGCTGTTCCGCCACGGTGACAGGGCTCCTTGCCAGCCCTCGCTCGGCACTGAGAGCAAACGGCTGGTTGATCTCCAGAGAGAGAGAACGCCCCAGCATAGGACAGGTTTGGAAGCAAAGCCGTGCCGTGTCCTGAAGGTTTCCCCGAGCCCGCGCAGCAGCTTTCCCCTCTACAAAAGGACTCGCGCCAACTTCTGCGGTACAACACCACATCCACCAGTCAGTCTCCCAGAAGAAAAACAGCGGATGGGGACAGGCATCATGAGGTTAAAACATCAGCAGTTGGTGCAAAGACTTTTCTGGGAATGGAGACAGGCTTGAAGGATGTTCCTGAAAACCGGAACCCACGAAGGAGATATTTTTGCAAGGGAAAACAATCAGGAGATAAGGAGATTCAGCATTGTTCCACAGGACCACAGGTTTAGCTCTTCTAAAGACTGGAGTGAAAGCCAGAGCCAAGAGGTTTTGGGTGCCTCTCCCAAAGGCACAGAGTGCTGTCATTCTTTTTGTCGTGATTTCTTCCGTATTCCTCAGTTCTGCGTAAACCTGTTCTGTTATCCTTTATCCCTCCCGCAGGCCAGATTCAAAACCACACAAAGAGGTGAAGAGTTCAAAGCACGACGAAGCGGCATTCTTACTGAGTCGCTCCCAGACTTCTGCGATTTTCACATTCTTGGGCTTTCTTTGCTCATTTTGATCAGCAAAAGCAACCCTCGGAGGCTGAGTCCAGCAGAAATAACCACGCGTTGCTAACTAGAGGTGCTTCATCATCCATTCGCCTCTGTTGGCAGGAAAGACGTTCCCGTGCTGTCTTTTCGCAAGTGGCACCAACTAAGAGCGGGCAACAACGCCCCACTGCAATTGCTCTGAACAATACCAAGCAACTCCTTGGTTGAGGGAGGCGGGTTGTGAAGTAGTTTGGGGGCCTCTGAGGCGGGCAAGTGTCAGTTCTTGGTGGCCAAGCTGTCTGGAAACCAAGCAGCTCTCCAATAGAGACAGACCAACGGTCCTGCAATACCAGAGAGAACAGCTCATGGGCTTTCATCTCCCTCCAGCTTTACTGGCCAAGGTCCTGCTGACTCTCTTCTGCCTGCTCCCCACCACACCCTTCCAAAGGAATAGTCACGCATAAAGATGGATGCCCCATCCCTGGAGGTGTTCAAGGCCAGGCTGGACGGGGCTTGGAGCAGCCTGGTCTGGTGGGAGGTGTCCCTGCCCAGGGCAGGGGGTTGGAACTGGGTGATGTTCAAGGTCCCTTCCAACCTGAACCGTTCTGTGATTCTAAGATGGGATGAGGAACCTCCTTCATACAGAGCTGAGCGGCAGACGGGGTTGCTGTGGAGTTAAGCCAGCTCTGATGCTGATCTCTCTGCTCGGCAGGAGCTGAACGCGTGTCCCCCTTAGGGATGGGCTCACTGCTCCAAGTTTCCCTCCTCTTCCATCGCTGGAGGGCCCTCAGCCCCAGCCTGGGGGAGGGCTGCACGTTATACACATCCCCGCTGAATTGTTACACGTTTCTGCTGTGTTCCTTAGACAGAGGACTTTGCTACCAGCGAGCGGGAGAGAAACTGCCATCTGGGACCGCATGTGCTTTCCAGACAGATGGCTGACTATTCTAGTCGTGTTTTATTTCTAGCAATGGTTCATACAGCAACAGCGCTAGTGTGAAAATGGGATGTGACAAGATGTGTATTGCTTACACCTTCTGTAAAGTTCAGATAAAACCAAGACGTACAGAACGTAAAAATCAATATAATTAGGTAATTAAGAGAAGCAAAACCCCCGATTTAATGCTGCGTTGTGTTCATGTATACTACAGATTGTGTGTGTGTGTGTGATACGGAACACACATATGTATGTTTCCACACTTATGCACGTACACAACACAAAATGAACAAAAATAATTAATGCATAAATGTATACATAAAAATAAACATAGTTACCTGTTCCAGCAGGTGTTTCAGACGATTTCTGACAACCACCCACTTTTTCAACCTTTAGACTGAAGCTCTGCAGGGCAGGAAATTCCTTCTGTTGTGCTGGAGTGGGACACAGCGCGAGGTCCTGGTTCTGCCCATTATATTCTGTAACACCGAACAACTACATCTTAGCGACAAGTCGAGCGAGAAGAAAAGCAGCACCACACACAAGCTCTTAATTCATAAGCAGGACAAGTGGTTAAGTTTCTACAGATACGCGAGTTCAGCCTTGCGGCTCTGAACAGCATGAGGAACCTCAACCACATCCACAGAGAGCTCGACACACGCTAACGTACGTAGAAATGGTGAAACTTGGCAATAAAACCCAAGTTCTTCTGCTGTTTGGGTTGGAAAGAACGCCTGGAATGAAAGCGTTAAAGGCCAGTGGTCGCACGTTTGGAGCGAGCTAGAAGTGGGCTTCCCTTGTACATGGAGGCGCCCTGCAGCTCCGCTCAAGAACTCGCCTCTCCCCCACACGGGTCCCTCAGACTCAAACGGAAAAAGATCGCAAGAAAAGGAATCGGAACAAAAGTACCTGTCCCCCGGCTGCCCAAAGAGCCAGCGCAGATGGAACAAGGTTGTGGAAGAGGCTGGTGCTGGACTCAGGCACATCTGAGGCTGCCTCTTCCATCACGTCTTGGTCTTTCAGTCTCAAGAGCAGCGAGGGTCTGTCTCATTTTGAAAGCTGCGAAGCCAACGTGGGACTAGAGAGAAGAGGATCAAACGGGAGAACAGTATTACTTGATCCACCCAACACACAGATCCCACCCAGCAAAGTCCTGTGCTCACGAGCTGTCACGGTTTCAGTCGGGATAGAGTTAGTTTTCTTACTAGCAGCTGGTAGAGCGCTGTGTTTTGGATTTGGGATGGGAATAGCGTACTGGTGGTTTTGGTTGTTTCTGCTCCTCACGCCACCCCACCAGCGAGCAGGCCGGGGGTGCTCAAGAAGCTGGGAGGGGACACAGCCAGGAGAGCTGACCCCAACTGACCAAAGGGCTGTTCCATGCCATGTGATGCATATAAAGATGGGGCAAGAAGAAGGAAGGAGGGGACATTTGGAGTTATGGCATTTGTCTTCCCAAGCAATCATTACATGTGATGGAGCCCGGCTTTCCTGGAGATGGCTGAACGCCTGCCTGCCGCTGGGAAGTGGTGAATGAATTCCTAGTTTTGATTTTCTTGTGCGCGCAGCTTTTGCTCTACCTACTAAACTGCCTTTATCTCAACCCATGAGGTGTTTTTTTTTTTTTTTTTCCTCACTTTTACTCTTCCGCTTCTCTTCCCCGTCCCAAGGCAGGGGGTGAGAGAGCGGCCGCGTGGTGCTTAGTTGCCGGCTGGGGTTAACCACAACACGTGCTCACAGCCCCAGCTCCTAAGCGGCTCGAGACAAGCAGAGATGTCCTCTGCCCCATCAAGGAGGATCTGTTGCTGTAATTGAACGCTTGTTATAACGGGCTGATGCAGAGCGGTGAAAGACACTCAAATACAGGAGCATGCTGGGGTTATCAGCACGCAAAGTCCCGGCGAGGTTATCATCGGGTGGGCGAGACAAACGCTGAACTGCGGGACTGTGGCTCAGCAGGCCATTGGGTGGCAGCTAGCACAGGACATTCGCCCACACTAGCCACAAGATCCTATGCAGGGACACAAAACCATACTCCGTAGATAGGCTTGGGGATGCAGCACAGGGAGAATTCGTCCGAAACAACAGACAAGCCCTGCGGTCAAACCCTTGGCTCCAGGCAGGGATCCAAGCCTGGTCGGACAGACAAGTGAGAAGCTGCCACCTCTAGACACCACCCCCCCGTGACTCTGACTCAGCAAATGATTTTTCACACTTTCCGGCCCCAAAGTAGAGCGAAAAGGACATTACAGAGAAACCAGAGCACATTTGGGGAGTTTTGGCAACGGCTAACTCCGTCTTTTTGTCACTTCGCAGCTCCCCGGGCGTCACTCAAAGTGGAAATCTTCCGCCCCGTTCCCCTTAGGTGTAGATGTGTTTTCACACTTCTGTCCCGGCCAGGTCCTTTCTGTGCTGGTGGTGGTTAATGAGGTGCGGGTGAATGGCACCGCTCCGGAGGGAGGTGGGGCACAGAGCGTGGTCTGAGCAAGTCACCGAGTAAGGTGGCAGGGAAGAAAACATCGCGTCAGGCAGGTGGGCACACGCGTACAGGATCCGCCAGGAATAAATTCAGAGAGGAATATCAATAAATCTCCCCGCCTGGCCACTGGAGTGGGAGTTTCTTTCCGCCTCCACCCCACCCCGCAACAGGGAAATTCTGCGCTTTCCACGGGGGGTGGGAAGTGGCGCAGGGCTGCATTGAAATGTAAATTCACTCAAATTATTAAGCACAAGAGAGCAGCTCCTGCCAGCCCTTTGTTCCGCAGTCAGAATGTGTAATCTAGAAGAATAAATATAGTCAGATATCAGCTAAACAAAGAGACCCGGGGCCATGCATATTCAGCGACCCTCTCCCCCAGGACATCCCTTCCCCCTTTATCAGGGAGGCTCTTTCTGCAGTCAACAATTGTAGATCAAAATGCCCTCATTAACCAGGGCTGAGATGAAAACCTCTTGCTGTTTCCTACTGAGGGTGGGGTCCTTTATTTCTCTCCAGGAGCAGAGATCTCCCTCTCCAACACACCCCCCCGGGTTTCCTCTTCTGCCCCTTTTCCAGGCCAGGGGGACAGGGCAGCGGGTGCCTCTGAAGCCCACTGGTGCCACACTCCCATCAGACGGGGGGGGGGGGGCAGCTGCAGGACAAAGTCCCAGGGTCTGGCAGGCAGCGTGGCTCCATGAACTGCCCCTACATCCACCTCCGTGCTAGGAAGGGGAATAGCCCCAGGAGGCAGCAGGGAGACTACAGTTCTCTGCAGGCTGCCCTAAAGAGGGCAGAAGCCACCAAATACACCCCCCCCTCTGCCACTTCACAGAAAGGATTACCTGGACTGAGCCTGACAATCGGTGGACACTCCCAGAGATGCTCAGATAAAAAGACCCCCCACAACAACCGTTTCACAGGTTTCTTCCCACAAGCTACTCATCTCCTGCAGCGAGGGGAGCTGAAGCCACCCAAGGGGCTCCAGGTCCAACAGCCTTTTGCAGAGCTGCACGTTCCCACTCCGCGCTGCCATGACCGAGGATGTCTGCCGCCTCCGCTCCGGGGTCAGAGGAGAGCAGGCGATCACACCGGCGTGAAGCCATGCTGGTAACCGGATGGAAAAAGAAAGGCCCGGCTTCTCAAAGCCATTCCAACAGCAGTGGAGACCAGAATACCAAGCAGGCAGCCAAGGACTGAATCTCCCCCCCCCCAGCCACAAGGTTGGAGGCAAAGCGAGCACCAGGTGAGGAGGAGAGGGTGCTCTCCCCAGCCACAGCTGAGGACATTACCTAAACGCAGCTTTTCCATCTCCAGTGCTGTCAGTCTCACACCTGTCACTACCACTAAACCCGCTGCAGGATTTAAAGATGAGGTGGAGAAGGAAGGAAAGGAAGAAAAAAAAAAAAATCAATTTGGCTGTTTTTGAGTTATATGAATATAATAAACCCTGAGTGTCCTGCTTTTGGATGCAGTTTGCGCTTCCAATAACTCAGCAACATATTCATTAAACAAAGAGAGGTAAAAGCAGCAAGCCATTAAAAATAAAGCACAAGGAGAGGGAAGGCCATGCAGGCTGTAAATATCTTTGACTCTTTTTCAACCTCCATTTTCTTATCCCTGCTCATTCACTAATTGACCTCTGGATCCTGCTTCTCAGAACTGTTTCCATCACTGCACCCTGTCCTTCAACCACAGCTTGCAACAAAGGATCTCAGGCACTCTCTAATGCAGAATAAACTCATATTGTAGCCCTCCAAAGCAGCAGAAAGGGTCCATCTCGCTCATTACCCTGGTGCTGTGATGCAACCCCCCCCCCCCCGCACAGGGCTACAAAATCCACAGGATCAAAATCCACAGGCGTTCCAGGTGAAAAAAATACTTCCAGTTATAATCTGTTTCTGCACTGGGCACAGGATCCCTATGCGTATGTAAGAAATGCCCACCTTCTGGTATTTCAGCTTCCTCGTGTGAAGTCCACCCATAGCCACAGAGACAGACTCTTCTTTCTCACCCAGATGGAGACGCTCTGGCCACGGGGCGCCGCTCCATATCCTGATCCAGCCAGGACTTCACTCCAGGTGGCAGGCACCAGAGCCTGCCGAGCTGATCTGCGCTGAGGACCAGCACACATTAGCACTGAGCCACCCCAAAAAGGGTGCCCCGCTCCACAGGAGCCCGTGGATTTCAGCACTTCTCTACAAATCCGGAAGAAGTTGAGCCTGCCACGTGTAGACCCTCCGAGCCCAACTCCGGGATCACCAGCTTCCCAGCGTGGCTGCCCAGAGGTTGTCTCTGACCCAGCATCTGAAGTGTGTCTTGTCTCATCCAGTCTGAAGGGCCATTCCCAGTATCAGGTGTTTTAACTCCCAAATTAATGGTTACCTCCCATCACATGCCACAACAGAGGCACAGAAGACAGCACCTGGCTGGCTCACTGCCCTGCAAAACTCTCCCTAACAGCTGGGATGGATCTCCCACTGATATGGAGGGAAGCGGTTACTCAGCAGGAGGCTCAACTCCATCCCTGCAGCACCTGGTTCTTCTTCGGAGTTCACCATCCTCTACGTGGTCTCATTTCTTCACAAGCCTTAGAAGGACCTCGGAGCACCACCCAACATGGCAACAAAACAGCAAGTGAGAATTCCTTCACCCTGCCTCCGATTTAGGAAGAATGCTTGCTGAAGGAGGCAGTTCTAAGTTTGGTAAGGGTGTAAGTTTTTTTTTTCTGCCACAAAACAGAAGCGATGGGATTCCTCCATTCCTTGCCTGCAGGCACTCAAAATGCCACATTTCCTCCTTTCCATGGGATTTAAAAGAGCAGCCTTCTCATGTTCTTAATCCCTCCCAAAGCTCACAGCATATGGCAGTTTTGAAGGAAACTGGGTTAAGACCATAAAGGCTATTAGAGGAGTTTTGCTAAACGCTGGCTCTGTAAGAGAGAAGCTACGGGAGATGGAGAGCCTGGGGATGCTACCGACCTTACTGAGCCCCTGAGAGCAGAAGCAGGGCCAGGAGCTCCGTATCATACGCTCCTTTGACAAGTCACCTGCACCCAGTCCCTGCTAATGCTGAGCAGCGGAACAAAGATACCAGACAAGCTCATCTCCCCGTTTTCTGGGAGAGAAAAGAAAGCCCTGTACAGTGGGAGGAAGGACGGTGCATCCCTGGAGGTCCTTTATCTCCCACATGGCCCAGGGTTGATGGGGAGCAGTCCATGCAACCTCTTGCCTCAGGCACAGCACAGGACATGAGTCAGCTCGACTCAGCCCGGCCTGAGGAAGGAGAAAAACCCTTAAAAGCAGAGGTGTCCAAAGCCATTCTTGCTCTCAGTCCGCCAACACCCATCTGAGTAGTGGGCAGGTGATTGACGCTGCGGTTCTTTGGTTTAAAACACCAAAGTTTGAGTAGCCACTTCTCGCTATTAGTACGCCAGACAGAAGTCCCCTCCATCCAGCCTTCTGCTGCAGGGAGGGGACCTGCCACAGCCAGCAGCTTTCACTCAGCAAGCCTGTTTTTACCTACAAATCAGTTAATTTAGAGAAAAGTGCCACCTTCTTCCCCGACTAATCACAGTTTTTCCTCTCATTGTGATTTTATAATGGTGCAGCTCAACTGGGTATAAATCAGAAAAGGAGAGGAGAATCTGGCCTCGGCTTCTGACATTTCGCCCCCTGAACAAAGCCACATTTGACCAGAATCTCCTTTGCCATCTACTCAATTCACTGGCTCTAGGAGGTCTTTTCAGAACAGCACAGAACTTGGATAGTTTCACTCAAGATTTCGTGCGTTGTATTTTCCAGGATAGCCCAAAAGTTAATCAAATGCTATGTATCCCGAGATACCCTCTGATCCATGAACAGGTATATGAACTCACTCACAGATTTGACACAAAACCATTAGGGGGGGGGGGGGAAAGTCCGAGGCCTCTCACTTTAGCTCATCAGTGAATATTAATTCCCACTGTCACACAGTTGACTTGTAAATCAACTGGATCATTAACTCAGACCTTTTGTGCAGCAACATTACAGGGTGTTGCAAGTTATTTAGACACTACAGTGTTTCCTACACTCCCACTGCTTTGAACACAAGAGTTCTGCTCCCAAAGAAAGAGGGGCGCAACTCAAGCCCAGCTAAAATGCAGGTGGCTCAGTGCGACGGCTGCGCTGCAGTGGCCGTATCGGCTAGCTGCACGGCATTTGCCAAAATAACCACACCACGCTAATCTTTCTGGCCAAATAGTGCCTTCTGCTGGATAGCTTATTCCCCGCGTGTACTGGAACAGCGGGGCTAACGACAGACCTGTTTCTGCCAAGACAAAGGTATTCATAACAAGTTTACAGGTCTAGGCAAAAGACTTGAAGTTTTAACTAAGGATTTGTGGCTCTGCTGAGACTAGGCTGCAGTTTCGGGTAGTGAACGGATCTATATTGATTTACAACATCAAAAGGCTCAGATCTTGTCTGTTTCATATCTATTAATAATAAGTATTGACTGTAATAAACCAATTGAGAACATACTGCTGGATCTCAGTCTGCTATGAATACTGAATTAGCGGAGTGATGCGAAGCACAGTTTGTTCGCTTCCCAGGCTGTTGCTGCCATGGGTGTCCCACCTTGTCAAGCCTGTGCATTCCTGACCGTTCTCCTGAAGAAAGGCACAAACGTCCATCGTCTCTGCTGGAAGCTCTCATTTGATTTTTCTCTAGGGAGAAGCAATGAAATTAAAAGCCAAGGCGTTTTCAAGCAGTAAGGAATGGTAACTTAAGATGCTAATTCCCCCGTGCAACTTGCAGCAAATTGTGACCTACGGGATTTTATGGAGATTCATAAAAGGAGCTAAGCATTTTCAGCCAGCTCTCCTTGCCTGGGAACGGACTCGCTGCAGACATGCCACAGCCAGGTCAGGGTCAGCAGGGCTCAGGGGTGCAGCTCCGCGCCTCCTGCCAGGGCCCTGCCCGGGAGCGGATGGTACCCCTCTGCAGGGGTGCGCTTGTGTGTCGCAGCAGTGCGTTAACCTCCGGTACAGCCAAAAGGGGCTCAATGAGCTTCAAAACGAGTTTCCCCTGCAGTGCTGCTACTCAGACCAAGTTTTAACCAGGAGCCACCCAACCGCCACTCGTCCAGGTACCAAGGCATGCCTGACAGGCAGCCGTTCCAGCAGAGCGTGGCTGAGATGGACTCACCTGCAGAGCCCATGTGCAAGGAGGTTTCTGAGCCTGCTCATGCAGTCAGTTCAGTTCAATTGTGCAGCAAGGACGGGCCATGGCTTACAGTCTCTCAACCCCACACAAAATACTGTACGACCCACCTAAACACAAGTGTTGGACGTTGCTGCTGTACGTGCTGCCCTCCTACAGCATCTCACTTTCAGGAGGGCCACGTTACCCAACGGCATATCTGGTTCTGTCCCCTCTCGTTCCTCCAGACTTGCAGACAGAAGGGAGATCACATCGCCAACAAGTCCATGCCCCTCTCATCCTTGGACCACCATCCTTAGACCACCTCTATCACACTGCCTTGGCTGCTACTCAACACTACCTACATTTCTCCTTTCATAGGCGGCCACCAGGGCAAAAAGAGGAGATGCCTGCTATGAACAAGGTGATGCCAGAGACCAGGAATGAATGAAACGCAGGAGCTGCGGATTGAGACTGAGGTGTATTCGCAGGATATGTTGGTAGATGCATAGGGCAAGAGTTAACTGCCGAGAAAGCAGAGCTCAACCACACTGTCCTACGCTCTCCTCCGGCTGCATCGTTCAGCCCCTCATTTGCAGAGGCCTAGTGTTGAGTTTTTGAGAGAACAGTCTTTTTGTGAGGGAAAGGCAGCCCGAGGTATTACAGAGCAGGTTAAGAGCTGGACACAATAGAGGGAAGGTGGCTGCGGAGAAGCGAGGGGGTCTCCATTTCCAGTTAAACAGCGACCTCTGGTCTCAGCAGGCTGAAACGCACATGTCTCTTCCCAGCTCAGTTGAGGAACACCTTAAGATAGATCAATTTGGTCTGGTTTATCCACGGGGAATAAGGACGCATCTTTCACACGTGGGCAACCACCATGACCTTCAAATCCCATCAGATGGGGCCGAGGGCTTCACAGCCCAAGCAGTAGTTAAAGCGTCCTAGGATTTACCTTCTCCTGTTTGGCTGATATTTAACCAGATGCCAAGAGAGACAAGGACACCTGGTTTCTAAATGGATTGCTTTCAGCATACCCCAAGAGGGAATATAGATATATGTGCACTCTCACACACACACACGAGACTTGCATGGAAACTCTTAAACAGAGCTATGTAACTAAGACAAACAAAAAGAAGGGTGCAGCTATTAAACGTGCCAACGGGCCCCCAAAGGCTGGGAATTAGTAAGTGCAGTAGGAGAGCTGCAGTACCGTGGTGCAGCACTCCAACACCGCACACGGCAAGGCAGCCCAAGCTGTCCAGTCTGCAGAACCATTCCCAGTATGCCATAGCCGAAAGATCTGTCTCGCCTCCTCGATACAGGATATTGTTAGTCCTCTCTGCACCTCTCTCCTCCGCTGGTCTCAGCCCATGTTTTCACAAGCTATGGGATGCCCAAGACTCTTCTCATAACTCACAAAACATCACGGCAGATCACAACTCTCAGCTACTAGAGCGTCCCACTCTCATTGCAACTGAGAGGGGAGAATCCCATAGGGAATCCCACCTATGACACACCAGGGGTCCAGCACCAAGATCCCCCGCCGGGCTGCAGAAACCAGCGATGCAGTTCTCGCTCCAGCAACTTCGACACATACAGCCCTTCGGAACCTGGTCTGCTGCAAAATACCTTCCCTGTGCGTCCCGCGGGGGAACGATGGGCAGGAAACTGGGACTGAGGCACGAGGGGGTTTCTTGCCACGTCCGTGGGGATCAGCAGGCTGCAGGGTTTTTCCCTCGCTGGGAACCGCGGGATGCGCCCATAGCAGCGCTTCCCCGGTGCCATCGGTGCCTCTCCGCCCCAGCGCGGCCACGCACCCACACCGCAGCAGATCCGCTCCTACCGCTCAAACGCTACGGTGCCGGTGCCCAGGAAGAAAAAAAAAAAAGACTGCTCCAAAAAGCCCCAAGCATTTGTTTTGGGCTAAACTAAGACAGCAAAGTGAGGCCCTCGCACCTCACAAGCTCCAGAGATGTTTTAAAGCTCCTCAAAGTATTGATAAGCAGCTAAATATCCTAACATTATTAGATCAAACAGCTTTTAGGACCGCACGTGACTCTGCACGGAAAGGCTCCGCTCTGCTCCTTCCTCCACGCGCACTCACGCTGTTAAGTCACCGTGACAATTCTTAGAAAAAGCAGCAAAGAAAATGAAAGTCAGTTTAAAAATACCCAGTCAGCTATAGATAAAAAAAATCAAGCTGAAGTTAACCGGTTTGAGTTAAGACAGAAGATCTATCAAGCAACTTTAAAATTGCTGCAGCCGAGAGCGTCCAAAGCTTAGGCAGAAGTTGACAGAAGACAGCAAACGGGCCTCTGCGGCTCCTGCGCGCTCTCCCCATGTATATTTAAAAGGAGAAAAATCCACAAACGTTGCCTTACCTATACAACACATACATTTACACAGCGTTTCTAGGAAGTGCTCATATCGACTTTAACAACTACATTCAGGAAAGTTTGTGGCACACTTTTGTATGGCTTAATTACTGTTCTGTTTATATTCACAGTGGTATTTCAGTTGTGTTCGCAGGACTACACCTGAATTAACACCCCATTCAGACACAGCTCCAGGCAAACGTAGGGTCCAGACACCAAAGAAGGGCAGAGACCTGCAACAGATGAAGTTGCAGCTCAGCCAAAAATACTTATGCACTGGCTTTCACATGCCTTTATGTATATTACTATCTAAAAGATCTTACATAAACCAAGCCCTTGCAGGTGGATACATCAGTAAAAACGAGGATATTAACCCTTCTTTCCCGATTTGTCTAAGAGGTGGTTTGTCAGGCTTGCTGTGCTGTTCCTAGATAAAACATTCCCAGCAGCAGACCACACAAACAGCAGGCGGCATCGCACAGTACCTCCGCGCTCAGCAAAAACATCTCAACTACAGCCTCCGCAATTGCTTCTCAGGTAAAAATCCGCCTTCGGGTGGCAACAGCCCAGAGCTGGACTCTCACCAAGGGCCTAGAAGCAAAAGGCTCAGTATCTCTTTGGTCTCTCAGAGCTCCACAGCCAAGGCAACGCGTTCTGCTTCGCTAAAACCAAGAGCTTTCCCGCGGTGGCCGTGCCCTTGGTCTCAACAGTCCTCGCCATCTCTAATGGGAACAAGTTTAGGCGCATTAGCATCCATTCAATTTTCAGCACTTAGACTTCATAACTCTTCCCGTTTTGTCACTCTTAATATTTATAAGACACCTAGCAAATGATTGATCTTCCTTCGGACCCCTTGTCATTCACAGTTGCTTATCTCCTGCATGTAGGGGGCAATCACCAGATTTATAGCAGCCCATAAAAGTTGTTACCAAAAGTACAGTTTCTTTTTGTGTGCGATAATTTCTAATAACTCTTGCGCATGATAGCAATTACTGACAAAAGTCAGCCTCTGTTAATAGAGTTTATCTCAGTTCATCATATATCCTTTGTCAGTGGAAGCATTTTGACAAGCCTGGGGTTAATTAAAACCAAGAAGACAATAAAATACACCTAATCAAACATTACAGGTACAGAAATCAATTAGCAGATTTATGGCACTTTGGAGCCCTCTATAACGTGCAAAATTCAAAGAAACTGTCAGTTCCATCCCCCCAAGACAGTGTAATTGAATTTCTAATTGAAACTATTTTTCAATAGGTAACACAATCCGCAAAGTTTGATTTGCATTAGAGTGGCATCTGCAGAGGACAGCGAAATCTAAAAAAAAAAAAAAAAAAAAGAGAAATCCCATGCTGCTCACATTATTGCCAGCGATAATTATTATTATTATTTGCATATTTAAAGTTTTGAAAAAGCCCTTTAGAAGAATCAATTGAGTGGCCAATTCTTTGCCAAGACAGTTCTAGACACTAAGATCCCTGTAGAAAGAGTTCACATGGCGAAAAAGGGGAAAATAAAAACCAAAAAGGAAATTCAGGGTGGGCAGAAATAAGAAATAAGGTGGGCAGAAAACTGTCTGGGCCTGGTGATCAGCAGAACAAAGTCCCACTGGTGGCATCCCTAAGGGATGGGCAATGGGACCAACACTGTTTAATGGCCGTATTAATAACCTATGTGATGGGACAGAGCAGCCTCAGGAGGTAGGTTTAGTGGTGGTTCTTGCCAGAGTGAGGTCAATGGTTGGACCAAATGATCTGAAAGGTCCCTTCCAACCTGGGCAATTCTACGATTCTGCAACACCAACAGTGGGGGCAAGTCCCTATGCCGGAGGATGGGGTTGATTTTCAGAGAGAGTCCATCAGGTTGACAGGAACCTGACATTCAGAAGCAAATACCTTCGATGAGCTGTTTCATTTTTGTCTTTCAGCACAAAGCTTCCCAGAAGCAACGCAGCTATTGCCAATTTGGCCACAACAGCCATACCCATCTTCATAGAAGTAATTCATGTCGGAAGGGACCTTAAGGAGATCCCCCAACTCCAAACTAGATCTTGTTCCAAGAAGAGAACAACAACAAAACAGATTTTAAAAGGCCACAGTATAAAACTCCTAAGCCTGTTGTTAGACAGAGTTTCTCTCCGAAATGCCACGAGAGCGCGAGAACTTAGGTGCACAACTATATCGTCTAATTACATACGGTACGTTCAGTATATATTATCTATATTTTACATTGCTTCATTTCTTCTGCCGCTCCTAAGATATAGCTAGGAGCTATCTCAGTAATTTACTGGGAGATGGGAAAGACTAGAAATTAAAAGTCAGAAGAAATGAAGACACAAGGACAACCTAAAGCTTTCTAGTACTTGCATCTCTTTCCATGTAGTGAGACCGATTATTTGAACTTCGGATTTTAGCACTCATATTTAGAATCTGATCTAAAACAGAAGCATCATTGTTATTTAAAATATCACCTGCTCAATATTTATTAAAATATTCATTAAATTTTTAATGTTATGCAATGAAACAAAAAAAAATAAACCCTGTGAAAATTGTTTTTAATCAAATATTGCTCTGATGCTAGCGAGTCCAAACTCCACCTAGCTGGGTCACGAGAACCTGAGCAGAAATGAAAGTAGAAGATATTAGACTTCAAAAAAAAAAAAAAAAAACCACAAACAAACTCCTGGGCAAAACATAACAGCGAAGAATAAAGAATGAAGCAAGAGCTAAATGGGGCTTTCCAGTGATTTTTCTCCTATTTTAAAGGAAACCGTGGACAAATGGACAAGGTCCTCAAATTCCACCCATTTTTCCAGAGAGAAGACAGTCCTGAGCGCACACCTCCCTGCTCCACGCACCTTTCTTAAGCCAGGTTAAGCCCCTGTTTGTTTTACTAATATCTCAGGAACACCTCTTCTTATCCGAGAGAGGGAAAACATTCCCAGGCAGCTGCCTCTGTAGGATCAATCAACAAGTGAGGCACAGGGACAGGGATCTCACCGGGAGAACGGCCACCTGTAATAGATATCTGCTTTACAGAAGGAAAGATTCCCAGTATTACCAAAGACAGTATCTCATCCGGATATCGCTCAGTGTGAAATTAAATCCTGGCACATTTGGGAAATGGTCCATGGAGAGGTGATTAATTCTATTAGAGGATCTGGAGGGAACTCACTCTTATTTCCTTTGTTAAGGAACAGAAAAGGAGCCCAGAATTCAGATGGTAGCAGAGATTCTTCTGGAGCTAATCCTTGAACCTGTCACTTTCATGGACAGGGTTCCTATGACGTGGCTGTGCTTGTAAGAAGTGCATTTTAGACTCTGCATTTCCTAACATTTTGGAAGTTTGAGGGCTTTGCTCTGGCTCCCCCTCCCTTCCCAAAGCAGCTCCACGGAGATGTACCTGCAACTGGACATTTCCTGGTACCGCACCATTCACCTCCCTTATTCCAATAGGATAAACCAAGGGACTGTCCTGCTTTCGCAACTTACGCTGCCCCTCGTTAAAAGCTGTCTAGCAGTCCCAGTATGCCCTGCATAAGGGAACCAATCTGAGATGCCAGTAACGCATCACCTTGCCATCAACTGTAGGAAAGGAGACATTTTCTGTTTTGGTTGGAGTCTGTTTGTGGTTGGTTTTGTGTTGGTTTGGGGGTTTTTTTGTGAGGGTTTTCTTCTTGTGGTTTTTTTTTTTTTGCCTTTTTTTTTTTTTTAAAAATTCCCTTCCTCATCTTTCATTCCCTTCCCCTATGAGCGCATCCTTTTGCTTACTCTGCTCCTTGTGTGTTTACACGCACTGCTTGTTCCAAAAGGAACGGAGGATTTCTGGCATTGAGAAGCGAAATCTTTTCCCCAGTCACCACTAGAAGCAGCTTTCAGTACCAGCCCCCACTGGAATTTGCTGGCAAAGTAGAAACCAAGAGGTAGCAGGGAACAGGAGCTGAGTGAAGATGAGGAAGAGGTATGAAAGCATCCATCCACACAGGCTGCAGGAACACAGGTGAGTCCCAGGGTAGGGGAAAGCTCAGTTTTGCTCAGTTCAGAACAGAAGCAGGTGGAGTTGGGGGACCAAAGGACACATCCAGTGGGTTCCAGGTTTTTTTTCTGGCAGGCTGATATGTAAGCATTGAAGCTTGTGGTTAAGGTTTTTCTGGTGTCTGTTTAATTCTTCCTTGCTATAAGCGAAGTTTGTTTTTCTCCCTCTGTAAGACTTGTCACCACTGATCCCACAGGTTATGATTTCCCAAGTTCTTTCCCCATTTTTGGCTTTTGAAATGCAGCCTGCAAAGCTGGACACGTTCTGCCAGCCTAGATTTCACCAAGTAACACAGGGTAGTCTTATCTCCCCTCCGACCCCACAACTTGCACATGTCACTCCTATTAATATTTCCAGGAACAAGATTTCTTTGTAAAAGGAGCATCACTGCGACTCACTTAGCTGTGATTCACTATGAACCCAAATCCTTTCCTGCAGTACTGCTTGCCTAAGCAGTCATTTCTCTCTTTTTTTTTTTTTTTTAAATCAAATGCTTCCTCCCTAAAGGTAATGTTTGTATGAATTTCATCTTATTGATTTCTAACCATTCCTTCAGTCTAGATCATTTTGAACTCAAAGCCCGCTCTACAGACTGCTTGTAAACTCGCCCCCAACGGCGGCCTCCTCAGGCACTGTCAGATATCTTTTCCTGTACCAGCCAAGGTATTAATGGAGAACTGTACCACCCAGTGCAGAGAGCTTGTAGGATTAAGGGGGGGGGGTGGGGTGGGGTGGGGGAATTAAAAAAAGAAAAAAAAAAAAATCACTCTTTGACAGTAAGCCAAGGACAACTATTCTTTGATAAAGGTTCTTCCAATAAGCGTGATCCCACTTTCAAAGCAAATTCAGTTTGTGCTGCTTTTACAATGGTGTCCTCAAGGATAACACCAACAACTGCAGTCAACAGACATTGCATTAACTACCCCATCACTCACCCACCCACCCTATCCAGCCCAGAGGAAGATTCCCCTGGGATGATCCACACTCCAAGGAAACTGGCTCAGGGTGCTTTCTTGTCCCATCCAAATCATCATAGCTTGATCCTTCCTACCCGGCAGTTCAAAAGTCTTCAGAATCCCAATGGCACGGACCTTTCCGCACCCAAAGCGCCACATATGAGCCCCGACAAAACTCTGCCTTTTTTTTTTTTTTTTTTTTTTTTAAATTTCAAAGCCATCTGATAGCAACGCCAGAGTGCCAACACAGCAACCGCTGCCCAGCTGACACATCGCTACCGATCCAGGGCAGGACAGCTCAGGCGGAGCCAACACGTGCTCCGCAATATGTTCACTGCTGTTTTAAAACAGGAGATTACACCAATGCCCCATTCGGAAGATGTCAGGCTGCGTCGGCACACGGTCACAATGTGCTGTTACATGGTAATTTCCCCCTCAGCCCAAATATCACTAGCTAACGTTCTGGCCAGCCCCTGCAAGGTAATCCCAGGCAGAAAGAAAATCCAAAATTCTTTCCCTATTAGGTCTATGTACAACATAAGACAGATATTTCCCCCCCCTCCCGCCTTGAGTTTCAGCTTTTTACCTGGCTGTAAGGAGACAGGGGTTTAAGAGGAATACGTAAAAAAAATGCTTTCTTAACACTAGCTGCAAATTCACCTGTCTCCTCGATGCCGATACATTTTCCTTCAGAAATCTGCATCCTTTGACATCTTTGCAGTCCCTCCGTGTTCCTGCTGCTGTTTCTCAGCAGTAGATAAGAAAACTTCAAAGCCTTGCTCTGCACTGGCAATAACGAGATTCAAAAGAAAAGATTTTTTTTTTTCCCCCCCAATCTTTCTACATAAAAAAAGGCCTGAATCAGAGCCCAGCAGTGCACAAATATTACTCATGTCATTGACACTAAGAAAAGGGGAGCTGTGAATAAAAAAATGTTAAAAATGAACACAAGGAGCATTGTTTGCATATCAGAAAAATTAATCTACATAGAGAAGTGTAAGAGCCTGCAATTCAGAAAGCAAAGAATTAGGACAGCCCAGCTGAGAATAATTTTCTAGCCAGTTAATTTAATTGCATAAATCATTCCTTTGTTAGCAATAAAGAGATATAATTAAAATGAGATTGCTTCTCATTTCTATTCTCTGGAAACTAAAGGAATTGATTTTGGGGAAAGCATTCTTCCAAATACAAGATCGGCAAATTACATTTACCTTTTTAGAAAGGCTAAATTATTTTGCGCTAATATCATGGAGGGTTTAATTAATTATAGATCTGCCATATGATCTTAAAGAAATAATTTACTTAATGCCTACAGAACAGAAGTTTGTAAGTGCGCGTATCCCTCTGATAGATGGTGTGCAGATTTTTACAAACAGGTCAGAAGTTGAACAGGTTGCTGTCAGGAGAAATATCAGGAAATATAATAAACGTTTAAAGACGGGGGATGGTTTGTTGAGTGATATTAAAGTACTGCTTCCTATTTATTGGCACATACCTGGATTACTGTTCGTTGAACCCCTCTGAACTGGTTTTCTTCTAATATTGTAATGGTGGTGGTTTGCTACCCACAAGTCTTCAGGGCTCAATAAGCATTAACAGGTTAATAACAGAACAGAGTGAAAAAAAAAAAACAAACACACACACTTGAAAGCCCACCTATTAAAATAGAATATTGCTTTTGCTGAGTATTGCGGGGGTTGGCCGCAGTCTGGCCCTTAACAAGGCTGTAACACAACCCATCTAAATACAGAAGTCCTATGTCGGGCTGTACATCGTGCTCTGTAGGCTCTGCTTTCCCCTCAAAGCCAGAGAGTCACAGAACCAGGGAGATCCCACAGGCTATTGGACTCCCTCTGCTGCGCTTATGGCCAGCCAGGCAACAGAAGAGACCAGAAATAGCCTAGGCTCCATGTATACCACACGCCACAGCTCTTCACCCAAAGCCCTGAAGTCTGAAGGCCTGTAGTAAAAATAAAGGCTATAGCACGAGACAAAGCATCACCAACAGCTTTCGCCAACGCAAATGCAGGAAAGGTAAGTAGAAGCGTCCCCAGAAATAGGTAAAAATCTCCCCAAATCTTCGTATGCCCTGCTAGGAAGGGGTAAAACAGCAGCATCATTGTCATCTGATGGGAACTCCAAAGTTTAGCGATCTGATTTAGTTGCACTGAGTCTGCAAGCAGCATGCACCAAAGGTCTGCATTAATATCCTGCCTGTATCATGCCTAATTCCCATGGTTCTGGAAGAAAACCTCGGCAGCTTAGTTAATGGATAAAGTTGGCAGGGTGGAAAGGGACTGTTTTCTACCTGCAAGGAATGTCCAGGAGAAAACCTCCATCACAGAACTCGTGGCACGAACGGCAACACAAGTTCCTTCTAAGTCTCTCCTCCCCAGAACTGAGTTTCCTTCTAGAAGGTCTCCTCTTCAGCTGTAAGATCCTTTCCAGAGGGTCTCCTCTTCAGCTGTAAGATCCTTTCCATGGTTTATCCAAGTGCCTTCACCAGGCAGCTTGCAAGCTAGTTTCCAAATTTCACTCCTTTGAAGGTTAAGAACTTTTCCACCCCAAATGCATTTATAAAGGTACATCCATAGCGTACATACAGCATCATTTTTGGAGGACCTGTCTTCTCTCACCGTGCTCTCCTAACCAGTTACCATGCAGGAGACCTCAGATGCAACAGGGAGAGATGGTGGGGAGAAAAAAAAAAAAAAAGAAAAACCCAAACCACACACTTTTTCATCTTCCACTAACAGCCAAAGAGGCTAAAAAGCAGGAGGAACACAAGGAAAAGAGGTAAATGACCTGAACAGTTAAGTCAGTTGCACTGTGACTTCTCCTGAAGCAGCTCCAGGGACTCTCCCTGGCCAGACAAGCATCACAGCATCATGAACATGCCAGAGGGAGTTACAAACACCACGCTGTCGGAGAGGGACAAAGCAGGCAGCTCCAAAGACAGCGGTCAGTCATTGCAGGGCATCCCCACAGCCATCAGGATTGTGACCATTTCTTCTAAAGGCAAGGAGCCACGACCTCCAGGACACCAACCCTCGTGCCATTCTGCTGCCACCACCGCCACCACCACCCCCTTGTCTCCTGTTGCAGGCAGTGCTCTCCTCCAACGGAAGGCCATCATGCAAGGCTCATTCTGCCCTGCCTGCCGGGGGCTGCACCACGGGCAAGAAGGATGGAGCAAAGGGCGTTACTGCTATGGGCAGAAAGCTGGGCACAGAGTCCATTTCCTCAACGCTGCACCAGAAGCGGGTCTTCCACACCCACTCAGGGTTTCTCTCCACAAGAGAGGAGGAACAGACACTCCTTTCTACGTTTTTGAGACCGCTAGTAATTTCATGTGCTTTTTTTTTTTCCATGCTGTTTGCTCTCAGTTGTCCTTTTTAGCAGGTAAAAACCGCCACCCTTCCACCTCCCTCCACAAGAAGCTTCGCCTGCCATCAAGGATTCCCAAATCTGAGGTTCTTCACACAAAATATATGACTGCCGGGTACAAGTTTAAGTCAAGCTACTGTGGCGAACTCCCTAAACGTCCACAGGAAGCATTCCACAGGTCTCAGGCACTAAGCTGCATCATTTCCAAGGAGGACACATGCTTATACAGTAAACCCTGCAGGCTGTGGAACATCTCAGCAACCTACTTGGCTGGCAACGCTGCTCTCGGTACCAGCTTAGCCCATCCTTTTTGGGACCTGCCGTAAACAGAAGCTTCTCAAGATCAGCGCAGACAGTAATTCCTACGTACAGCCCCTCGCACATGCGCTGCCTGGGCTTCATAAGCTTTTCCTTTCCTCCGTGCTTTGGAACAGGGGGAACAGAAAAGGAACAGCCTGTCCCAGGAACACCATCTCCCGCGCAGACCACCACTGCATACTGACAGTACACCCATCGCCAGAGAGGATGCCGCAAAGGACGGCAGGTAAATTGAGAAAGGAGGCGGCTTTGCATGCAAGAGTTAAATAGCAGATAGATTAGATCTCATCATTTGAGATTTCCAGGAAAAGTATTGTGTTGCTATGGAAACCGCAACATAACCCAGGTTTTCCCTCCTTTTGTTTGTTCATTTTCTACAAACACTGGCCTCTCCCAACCCCCTCCAGCAGGGCTTGCAGCTTGCAAAAACAATTATTTTTTTTTTTTTTAAATTATTTTCTTAATGTCCACTTCTCTTCACGAATATGTGTTTTTCGGTACATAACCTTTCACAGTATCACTGCCACAGCTTCTAAACTCTTCTTTTGCGATAAGTGCTGTATAATTTGTTCCCCATTAGGAAACTCAGCTCCTACACACCTTGCTCTCCGCTTGTGGGGGGGGGGGGGGGGGGGGGGGGAAGGGAGAAAAGCCTCGTGGTAATAAAACTGAGCCTTCTCAGGCCTCATTCAGGGAGAAACCACATCTGCAGCCTCCCTTCTAGAGCCAGCAACGTGCACCTCTAGTGATCACGTTTTAGTACTTGTAAGGACCTGTCTCACTCCAGGCATTGCAGGTGTTTACTCCCAAATTGCAACACCTCTGCCCACCACTTCCCATGTAGAAAATGAGACCAAACACAACCAGCAACCTGAAACCCCTCGAAATGAACTTTGTATTTGCAGTAGGGTCCGACAGCCACATTCAAGCAAGGAACACATCGAGGAACAACGCAAGGTCCTGGGGATTCTTCTGTCTTCGATAGCCCAGGCCTCATCAGTAACTGTACGTGTACAACTTACAAGAACGAGAAACTAGCAGTACTGCTGCGACGGGCAAAGAATCGCATATAGGCAGTGACATCGGTGACACCCTGGAAGGGTTGTTTCAGTTTACCTGTCACACTGTCTCTTTTAGATTGTCAGCACCGTAGGACAAAGGCCATCAGGGAGTGTTACACAATACACAGCACAGCAGGAGCCAAACCTGATTCTGGCCCCTCGGCACCACAAAAAACAGAAATGACACAAGGTGATAAAGAATGAGAGGAACAAATCCGACCCAATCCCCATCAAATCATGCGCGCGCACAAAATAAGAGCTGGGTCTCTATCCTGCAAGCCACCAGTGCAGTTTTTAAGAACTGCTACCGAGTTTTGCCACTCTGGAGTCCCCCCTACTGTTATTGAGCAATAGGATGCAAAACAGCACTTTTTAGGCTGAAGAAACAGAAGTGTATTACAGTTGTGCCAATACGTACCCACTCTTTATCTTCTTCCATGCACTGGCATCAAGAAAAACCAGCATGATCAATATTCTGCAAGCGTTTTCATAGAAGCGTTAGCATTAAAAATGCCACAAAGGAATAGGGTCCCTTGAACGCCATGGAAGAGACCACCTGAGGGTTAAATACTGTGGGATTTCATCATGTCACTTACAGATCTGTCCCCATTTAGAAGGTCTCAAGAAACAGATCATTACCGTTTTAGCTTTGGAAAACAAAGTATTTCGCAGGCAAGGAGAATCTGCACATTTGGCTCAAAGTTTTCCTTGTTTTTATTCCCAGGTGTCTAGCCATTTATTTTACTCTCTCTGTAAGCTTTGGAGAATCAGTGTCAGCTAGAGGCGGCTTCAGTGCCTGAGCAAGTTTTACCAAAGGTAAAAGGGCACTTCAAAGCCGAGTCCCACTACTGTATGATGCAACATGGTTTCGTAGGTACCAGCAGCCTCGCACACCCGTCACATCCCCCACTCAGAAGACACCACCACCAAGGACACAGCAGCGTTTTGCAGTTGTTTGGATGGTCTTCACACAAAACTGACCATCAACCATCCGAAATACTTACATATAAAAGAAGTTTTAACTTTTAGTTTGCCTGGTCTTGGCTAATCCTAGCATACATGAATGTCAAGCTGCAAAGTTGTTATTCTGGGGCTGCGGATTCAGCAAGTTTCCTTTGGCTTCCTCAGCAAAGCTGTGGCAGAAACAAAAAGTGAATTCAGCAGCACTGTCTGTGCCAACAGCCCCACCAAGTGGCCAAACACACCTACATCTCCTCTCCCAGCTCATCCTACATCAAAGGAGAACAGTCTCGCTGTTGACAAACACAAAACTTGCTCACCTAACCCAGCCCTATTCACTTCGCCCAAAGCCTAACTAGACATCGAGGCCTGGGCTATCGAAGATGGAAGAATCCCCAGGACCTTGCTTTGTTCCTCGATGTGTTCCTTGCTTTTGGAAGCAAAAGGGCTTCCAAAACAAAGTTCTGAAGATCTTCTTTCTGGCAAGACTTTTTGAGTAAAGGAAAAAGAGGGGAGTGAAGAGTCTGCCTTCTTTCACAAGGAAAGAAGCAGCAAGCCATACCAGAGCAGGGGAAGAGGTATCACGGAGCCTCTTGAAGTTTTGTTCGCATACCGTGCCAAGCCATATTTTAAGTTTGCTACTCATTTCCCATCTGCCCCATTACTATTTTTTTCTACCTGCAAAGATACCAAAGTTGGTTTAAATTCTTCAAAAGTTGGAACAAAGCCCTGTGCTCCTTCTGAGACAACACATCCTCATGGGCAGGAGACAATTAACCTTCCTTTTTACTAGTTTATGGCATGGAGTCTGTGCAAAGGAAGGATACTCACAAATAACAGGAGGTTCAAGCTGTGCTGTCCATACATATATTCTGGACGTTCGTATGTCTGAGCTTGTAAGAGGAGAGGTATTTTCATCTCGCTGTTAACGCGCAGCGCTCTCTCAGCTCTAAAGGAAGGAGGCTTGGGGACAGGCCATGGACAAGCTGAGGGACAATCCATCTTAAACTTCCTGCTCCTGGAAAATGACCTTCTGAATGATAACCACTATTCATACTGACCTGGGTGATCTAAGCTATTGCCTGACCTATGCAGGTTTCCTGAAGAAAAGCTCTAGTAAGGCCCAGACCATGCTAAATCAGAGCACAACGCAAGCGCCCAGGCTCTGCTCTATATCAATCTGAATCAGCATCCGAGTTACCTGGTTACTCAATCACACAAGCAGAGGTGTAGAGCCAAGTTTACAGGATATTTATACAAAGATGGAGCAGACATTAAACCTCCCACATACGTTGGCACGCTCAGATCAGGGCTAAGTCCTGCCCTGTTTCCCCAAAGATCACCTAACTTAAATGCAGCCCAAGCAGTACAAAGCAAATTTGCTACAAGCTTTATATAGTATATGAAATACCGAGGTAAGTGCAATGAAATCAAAAGAAAAAAAAAATCAAACACATTGAAACAATGCTATGCCAAGCTGTATAGCAGCTACTGATGTTCAATTATTCTCCCAGGTAGACCACGCTGTGAAGGTCCCATTCCACTAAGTCTAGCCTGGCCGTTCCCTTCTATCAGCATCATGACCGACGGCCATCTATAACTCGCTATTTCACACCAGTGTCTCAAAATAAAGGAGTTCTGCAGTTTTCTTCGATTTAGGCCTTGGCAGAAGGCTCGACGCATTTAGAGAGAGGCCCTAATAAAAAACCCAAACAATACAGTTTTGAGTTACGCTGGCCTCTTGAGGGAAATGGAGCTGTGCGGCCTTCGCAAAGCCATCCTGCCTTCACTGCTGTTCGGATCACACTAGAACTGCCCCCCACTGCCTCGCCATATGGTTCAAGATCAGTAGAAGTTCTTGAAAAGCAGCAGTGGACTCACACCTAGGAATCAATTATCTCTAGATAAAAATATAGCTTTGGTTAGGTATTATTTTATAAGTGTTTTAGGTGCAAACAAATAAGACAGGCTACACTGAAGGCACAAGAGCCTTCAGGTAAGTACATAAACCTGTCCCTGGAAATCAGAAGTTTTGTTTCTTCATGAGTTGCAGCCTTTTATTTTACCCAACAGCTGGTATTGCAAAACCCAAGAGCAGAACCCAGAATCTAGCATTTTCTTTGTCCTGCAAATTCCTAATCACTGGGCTACATAAGCGTGATCTCTCTAGCCTAAGAATCTTGATCTTTATATGCAGTTTCCTGAAGGACAGCAAACTTATCACATCAAAATCATCTGCTGGCTGGAGTAATGCCTCGCAGTAGTTATTTGAAGCTTTTGGCAATCTTGTCTGAGAGCTGCTGTAACATCCAGGCTGTAGAACCCAGCCTCCAACCAGTCTTTATGAGACAGCAGATACTACCGTTACATTTATAGAATACCAAGTCACATAATTTTACTTTGAATATCTATAGCATCACCAAAAAAAAAAAAAGATAAGCCACACCCCAAAATTCTCAGAGAAGTTAAAAGGAGGAACCCTTGGCTTCCTGTATTTTGTCAAGATGGGAGATAAGCTAGTGAGAAGTGAGGATATCTCAAGAAAGCTCAGGGAAAACTCCACACAAGCCTTGCCATCTCTCCAAGAATCTCATAGTATTTTAAATCTGGGAATACCTAAAAATTATCACACAGTTTTGCACTGACATCAAGTTCATTAGCAAGTACTGCCAATGAGAAGCAACACCTTCCCACAGATAATATCTGTCCACACTAGAATCCATGTTATGGCAAAGGGAGTGGAACACACCTGCACACGAAGAACACAATGCTTTAGCACGCAGCACAAAAGGAGAGATTCATTAGAAAACTCACTTCCGAAGCACAATATCCAAAACATCACTAATTATTCCACATGTGGCCTAGTGCATGAAATCCATAAAGAGTTTTTCTGTGCCTTGCAAGTACTTAACATCTTTAGCTCTTGGGAGAAAAAAAAAATCCGCTACCTTCGCAGACTTTTGCTAGTCTCTACACCAGATGCTGCTGCACGACATTGCAGGACTGATGGGATGGAGTACACCCACCCGAAAACAACAAAGTTACAGACACTCATCACAGACTATTTGGTAGATAATTGGAAACCTGTATGAGAAGCTTTGTACTAGGTTAAGATTTGCAGATTAACATGGACTTTCAAAGTGTCTCACGTGCTACAATTTAAGAAAAAAAAAAACCTCAAAGGAAAACATTAGAAGGGTCTGATGCCTCAGTAAGAGCTTTAGAAGCAATGATCACCTGCTGTTCCCGACGGACTTGCTAGCACCTTCGGTAATAAGAGAAGCTGAGGAATTAAAAAAAAAAAACCACAGAAATACATTATCTATACAGTCTTGAGTCCTCCTCCCTTCGTTATAAAAAACTTTTAGTAGTACATAATCCGACAAGTGTACAAACCAAAATTTTTTAAGTTGGAATGTTATGCCAGGTCAGTTGGGAGAGTGGGGAGGGAAAAAGACATAAGAGAAATCGGGTTAAATACCCTTATATCAACGATTTTAAAAGTTAACATTTTATTTCTGGAGATTATTAAAAACCCTGTGGCAAACTGAGTGCCAGCACAAGGTTAAGGTACAAAATACTCATCTATATAATTTTTTTATAGGACTAAGCACCCAAACACAGACTAATAAACACAGCGGAGGGTTCAATACCCCACAGAGCAGAAACAGTGAGTTCAAGCACCTAGAGGTCCCGCGCTGTTAACTGAAATGATACTCTTGAGTGTTTACAGTCACCAATATTCGTGATGAGAGTAAGTTGGCGTTTACACGGATGCTACTGCTCCATCAGGATTTATTCTTAATTGAATAACGGTAGTGGAATATCACCTATTACTGACTTATCTCGAACAGCGTGTCCATTCAGGCCAGACCAATGTGCCAGGTCTTCCCAGATCAAAAGTTCGCAGAACAGTTTCTACAAAAAGCAGGGTTCTGTCTAAACACCAAGCAATTTGGTGTTAGCAAGCTTTGCGTTATTACCACTAAAGTCAGACACCGACCTGCAACAAAACAGGCTAGACCAAGTGTTTTCTTATCCACATTAGCGAGCTCACAACACCAGGATCTGTCTAGAAAGCTGAATGTGTTCTGACGTGGTTTTTGAGAAAGCTGGCTTTTGCCTGGAATACATCCCATCCAAAGCAAGAGTTCTTCAATTCAGGTAAGAGAATAAACATAATGAAGCTGGATACAAGTGAAGACAGGTCTAAGAACTACTTCCAGGAGCCTGAACTTTAAGCAGCCCCTTCTTCAGTTCAGCAATTTTATCTTCTCTTGAGGCGGCATAACTCTTCGCCATCTTAATGAGAGAATCATGACGCTTCTCCAACCCAGCCTTCAGATTTAGGTATATTTCCTACAGAGAGGAGATAAAGAGGGTGGGGGGAAGGGGAACCCATCAGCACAGTTAACATTTATGCTTTGTAAGGACAGACTTAAGAGTGGTCTGGTGGTCTCAACTTGTATCAAACGCACCTAGGCCCTCACTTAAGCAGCGGCGTTCACAGGACACAAGAAACATCAGAAGAATAGGAGCAGCCACAAGCAAAATCCCAATATTATGATTCTGTGTAGTTACTAAGATGGTCAAACACCAGCACTAGCCCAGTATTCACACTATTACTGCCCCATTCTGTGTTAACCTGCGTCACCAAGATCCCTGCCACTGTGACTTCTACCATTATCGTTCCAGCACGAACAGTACTTCAGTAATGAACAGACAGGACAAGATGCTAGAGGCAGACTGTGATCCCCTGCTCCCCAACCCATCAGGATTTCTGCCTCTTTTCAAAGCTGAGATAGACAGTCATCTTCCCGAAACCCCGGGAAGAAAGGGTTTGTGACGTGCAAGTAGTCCTGTATTTGCAGGAGACCGTTGAGAAGATTACAGTACTGCTCATCATTACAACACAAGTTTTAAGCCTCACAGGTCAGGTCACAGGGGCCAAACAAAAAAAGACCAAAAAAATTGACTGCTTAGAGCTGGAAGTGCCATGCTACAAAAACGGACATCATGGAACTAGCATAATATCTGCTACAGACACAGAAGGGAAGACAAATTTAATTTCACCTCCCAAAATACTGGGCAATCACACCATTCCAGAGTCTTTTCTCTCGGGTCTGCAAAGCCCCCTTCTCCTGCGGGCCATCTACAGCCTGCAGAGATGAGCACAACGCCTAGCGAACCAGTGGAGCCACAAGTAAGAAGTGCTCTCCCTCCCGCTACCCACCAAACCACCACCTACACAGCCTATGCATTTTCAGGGCCAATAAGTGTCCCTTTCTCCACACAACCCAAGCTAAAAATCAGTTTTGAGAATACCAGACAGAATTCCTTTAGGAAAACCCCTCACCTTGGCTTTCATTTCTTCTTTTTCAGCATTCTCATTCAGCTGCTGAATTTTGAACCTCGTCTGTTGGATTTCCTTGTGAATGGCCGTCACTTTATCATACACAGCACCCCTCTTCTCCTGAACTCTGTTACAATGTCTAAAGATAGGAGAAAAAAAAAAATACTACTGAGTCACTTGACTAATTCCAGATTAAACTTAACCACAAGAAAAGCTTGCATTTTACAAGCATGAAACTAACAGCTTCTAGAAGCAACGCGGTATAGAATTTACTTGCCTGGAAATCCGTCAAATTCTTAAATTAGCACAACTTAGGTACAAGAAGTGAAATTCAAAGTGCAGTTAGGGCACTATGTTGAAGATCCGCAGCTGCTGCCAATCAAGGCAACTCAAATGACTCCGGTGGAACCAACCCAACAGACAGGTGGACACTGCACCTTCCTGCCCAACACAGCACAGGTGTCAGCAGAGAGCCCTCCTTAACGGCCAGCCACCCGACCAGGTTAAAAGCAACATATGTGGAAACATCAAGTGCAGCTAACTGAAAGTCACACTTTTTCCTGAGCCTCAGATCCCCTCCCAACATGTTAGAGCTCTAATTCCATACATCTACGTGTGTTATCTGCAACTTGCAGGCCATCAGTTGGCTGTATCCCAAAGAAAGACCAAATAGCACTGGCCCAGCTTGCAGGTGAATTCGGATAGCTCCAGCTGTGCACTGCCACATAACCAGCAACAGGTTAGTGGGGTAGCAGGAGATCTACTCTGACTTGAAGTGCAAAAAACACCTAACAGTTTATATTAAGCATTCTATAATAATTACAGTTGGAACTGTAGCAGCTGCTTTCTCTAAAGAATGGTTGAAATCACTCATACTTAGCTATAGCCTACTTACATCTTCCTACCTCAAGGGAAGAGTCAGGACACATTCCCTTATTCGCCAGCAAAACCTCTTGTTTTCAAACCAAGGTTACCTCCCTTCCCCTCTTGCTTATCAAAGCATCTAGTTTTGTCACTCGAGGAAAACATCTAACACAGTAAAAACAGATAAATAGGCAGCAACTTCTAATATAAAGCAGCATTAGATTATTTTCATTCTTATTTGGAAGGAAAAGTAGCTTTTAATTAATCTCCTTTAGCTGGTACAATACACTTAAATGAGGAGCAAAGGAAGCCTGCCAATCTTGCTGCCGTTCTACACAGCACACAAGCCTTTCAGCATGACTAAATCTTAGCTGACTCCCTCAGCAATGTAACTAAGATGGAAGAGAGCTTTTTCTAATCTACCCAGCCAATAATTTTCCATATTGCCTTTCCTATCCATGTACAAAAAAAAAAATCTTATATAATAAGCTTTCTTTATAAGAGTTCAGCACTTCTAATCTCAGTGAAGCCACGACCTCACAATGCTGCAGTTTGCTGCTGCAGAAGTGACGCCTGCTGTGCTGTAAACACTGCCTTGCAACTTGCCTTTAGCATACCGTAGGAAGGAAGATGGGCTAAGAGGCTTTGATCAAATGACACTTTTCCTTTTGTTTTAGAAGCATCATGTCAGGATAATACTCCTCTGAGATACAAGCCCCATTTCCCCATGGGTCTTGAACATCTTTGATAATGAGCAAAAGTGGCAAGGGAAATTATGAAAAATTCATGAAAGGCAAATGGGGCTTTGTTGAAGTCTGATAAGTTGGAAAATTATCCCAATGTGACATTCTCTTTAAGAAGATAAAAGAATCAAGAATAAGCATTATAAATTAAATTAGTGCTCCAATAAAAGAATTGCTGTCAAGTCACATTGCAATTATTGATTTGAGACCCCCAAGTCCCTGCCTGCAGCATTAGTGGTCTTCATACAAAGCTATCCCACGTCGCTCATTTTCTTCTTACTGCTAAGCTACGTGTTTGTACCAGCCGCAAACTTTGGTAGCACATAACGAAGACATAAAGTAGCATCAGGCAGAAATGTCAACTCATTCATACTCAAATACAGTGTGCTTATATTGCTCAACATCTTCACGCTTCTTCTTTATCCTTATTTCAGCTGTAGACAGCTTCTCGTGTTTTGCAGTGACCAGTCTCTTTAAGGACATTTCATCTGTCTTCCCCTTTTTCAGCTCTATCTGAGCGCTCTCAAGCTGGTCCTCTAGATTTCTGACCTAGAGTACATAAGTATGGAAGTAAGTTAAACAGGGGAAAAAAATCCAATATATATATATATATATTCTCGAAACAATATACCCTGTTAAGTTTATTAAGATTAGAACCATCTTCATGCTTTTTGAAGATCTGATTACCAACTAATTCTCCCAGTTAAGTCCCAGTTCCCTAGTCTTTATCTGATTTTAAGTACAGCCAGGTGGACAAGATCCCACCACTTAGAATGATTTTTAAAGAGTTACCATGAGTGCTGCAGGAGCTCTTAGCCAAGGGTAGTTTGAACAATCACTGTATAAATACCCCAAGAGACTGCACAGCATTTTTTCAAATGCTCCTAACAATTGCACTCTCCCAAAACTGAGTAGCAACTATTAAGGTACTGTATTGTGACAAACATTTCATCAGGGAAAAGCTGGCTTAGTAATATTAGTAGTTAAAGGCACTTAAGACACTACTCTTCTTGAGGTAGTAATTTTTGCTCTTAGTTTCTGCTCTCTAGGCAGAAGAAACTGGATCTCACTTTTCTTCTTCCATCATTTCCTACCAACAACTCCAAGACAGTTCAAACTATTTTAGGTCAGGTTTCTATGGCAACAAAGGCTTTGACTATTGGAAGTGGTCAATAGTACATTAGCTAGTGGCATGCGGCAAAGCAGCAGCTATGCTGTACTAGTGTTTTTAAGAATGAGTTTTACCCAAATTCTTTCTTTTTGGGACAGAGGAGAGATGGGAACTTTCAAGATACAGATATTTACTGATGATCACCTATCTTGCTTAGACATTAAGTTCTCCATAACCAGATTTAATTTGGATAATACAAACCTCTGATAATACACTGGCCAGTCTCTCCACATTTGCTCCCTGTCTTTCCATCTTCTTTTGATACAACTGCACCTCCAGTTGGCACGATGGCAGAACCTCCACTAGGTCTCTATAACTTTCATATTTCTCAATAACTTCTTGCTTTAGGAAAAAAAGACTTATTAATAAAACAGCTTTGGAGTTCAGCAGTTATTTTGTATAGTATTAATGCTTATTGACTTCTGTACTTGTTCCCCCATTGGTTAACATACACCAGGATTAATATTTAGTAGTTACTGAAATGAGATCTTGAGTTTACAAAAAAAAAAAAAGCATTGTTTTGGAAAGCACAGGAAAAGTGACATGCAAGTGTTTTACACTGAACTAACTAGCTTGTCACAAAAGCTTTCAGGACAGAAGAGCACTATGTGGTGAAGAAATTCTATACTGGTAAAACAGGAGTTAGGTAAAGCATCATAAAAACAGATGTCTGGAATTAAAGCGATAAAGTTTACCTCTTTGGAACAAAAATACCCGGGGAGATAAAGTTACTTCACTAATGTATGAGCAATCATGAACTACAAACATTTAAGGACTGGACATCACACAAAAAAAAAAGCTAGGAAGGGATCTCAGCGTTCAACATACTAGTGGAGACAGCCATCAGTTCCAGAACCAGGGAATGATAACACAGACGCTATGAAGCATGTGTTCTAAATCCAAGGACATTTGTGAGCTGCCAAAATATTGCCATCTCAAGGGCAAACAGCCAGACAGGTATAGCATAGATTCAAGAGTTCTACACCTAGTTTCACAAATAAACAGTTACTCATCGAGGACAAAGCAGCAGTGACTGCAACCCTGCTTTTCCAAAAAAAAAAAAAAAAAGCCACAAAGACAAAAAAACCCCCACACCCTCACAGTTTTCTCTGAAGCTGTGATTTCATTTCAGACTAACCACTGTTCTGTTGATTTTTTACTAGAAGTACAGGCCATTCAAGAAGCAGTTCTAGATGCTGACAGTTCATTAAGACGTGCTTTTTTCTAATAGAATACCTGCTTGTGCGGACAGAGGAAAACCTCACCTTAGATTTCTTGAGTTTCTTAACAGTCTCTTTCATCAGTTCTTTGTAATTTTTCAGTTCCTCTGGACTCTCCACAATTTTTGATTTCAGCTGCTCTTGTTCTTCTTTCAAAGTAGCCATTGTCACTTTAAGCTCATTCTAGTAACAAAACAAACACACTTTCAATATTAGCAATTCGGTGAACAAAGGAATTGTGACGCATGGTTTGCCAGGATCTTACTAGACTGGTTCTTTTCTCTGTTGCAAGTCATTCCTCAGTAGGAAGTTTGTTTTTAAAAGAAATTCCTCTGAACAGCATTAACATTCCCAATCAAAGCAGTTAACAGTCCATTTTGCTCCCTGAACACGCGTACGGGGGGTGCAATACCAAGTCACAAGAACCACATTTAACTAGCACTCCACAAATAAACTGCCAGCTAATACACATTTCTAGCAACTCGCTCCTTCAGAACCCCTCACCCTAGGGCAGCCCAGGCCGTCACTGCAGGGTTTCAGAGCCAGCTGTATCCACCTGGTAGAAGAGAAACAAGCTTCCTGCGGAACCTCTCAAAAACCTCCTGTTTTGTCCCCACCAGGTCAGTGACTGCCTCAGCCATTCTATGCACCTAAGGTAAGCCCAAGTCCAGATGTCTTGCCCTTTCACAGATCAGCTTCCTAAACACAGACAGGATTTTACACTGCAGAGAAGTGTATTTAAAGTTAACAACAAAACAAGCTACAGCAGTAAAGCTTCCGTGGAAGGGAAAAAAAAGTTAAGCCAAATCATTTTTATTTTCAAAACTAATAATCACCACCTGAACATCACCTAGATTCAAGAATAATTTGGTCCTAGAAAGGAGCATGATCTATTAGTTGATTTGAGATGTAAGCTACAGCCTATACCTACACAGGGGTATACTTACCAGTTTTCGGGTGCTCTCTGCAATATCTGACTTCTTTTGTGAAATCACTTCTTGCAAAGCTGTCTAAAAAAAAAAAAGCAACAAACTTTAAATAAGCATCTCTACAACTGCTACCTCCTTTACCCTTCTATCACAGATCTGTCTACCAGAGAAATCTCTTTTGTGGTTTCTCTGGAGTGACAGAACTAACAGACAGAGTTGCTATCTGTAAGATTTAAAAGACAGGGAAGGAGAATATTGTCACAAAAGCCATGGAGAGAACCAGCCAGCAGTAGGTAACTGGGAACAGGGGTAAGAGACAGACTGCCACTATTCTTACTGACCCTGGCAGCGTTATACACACACAACCTTCTTCACCAGAGGCAGTGTTCTTCAGAAAAAAAATAAGTTAATACAAGGTCCCAAATAATATAGAAGTCAAGCGCATGGTAATAATGTAGTAGTACAGACAGGACTTAAAGTAACAAAAAAAAAAAATACCCCACAGATTACTTTTTTTTTTTTAATTCCCAAAACAGCTGAGAAGGTTACCTATGACAACTTAGATGCAAGTTGGCATTGCTGGAAAGTTAGCTCTGCATCAACCCTACTCTTTTTGACAGGCATTCCCCTGAATGACCTTTCTAAGACCTTATTTCCTGCCATGGCTCACCTCCAGTTCCAATTCTTTGAATTCAGGCAGAAAACCAAGCAAAAAAAAAAAAAGAAAAACCAGAGAAAAATACACTCACAATTCTGAATAACAACACAGGTATCTCTCAAGTCATTGCAGTAATGCATTTCAAAAAGAAAGAGCCAAATATATAAGTCCGATCTCAGGTACATTTCACACTCCTTGTATTGAAATGAAGAGTTAATGCTGGGGGTTAGATAAGACATTTTGTTGCGATGACCTTTGTTTTAAATCAGAAAAGTCGCCTTTATCCTTTGTAGGATTAGGGGGAGGGGAACAAAGTCAACAGAAACAAGGAACACCCATGATCAGATGCCATAGCAGCATTTCAGAGAAATATAACACGAGATCGTACTTGTTTCCGACGATAGTCCTGCCTTAGTAGTTGCTCCAGCTCTCGAATGTTATCCGTCAGTTGCCTGACCTCTGCTTGATGTTCAACTGGAATGGTGCTAAGCAAAAAAAAAAAAAAAAAAAGATATTGGACAGTTTCAGGATCATCATAGGTCAGAGTACAGTAGACAAAACAATCACTCTCTCCAAAGAGTTTACAACCAGTAACTTTAGTAATCAGGACAAGACAGTCTCAAATTAAAACATGTTATTTTCCTTTGCTTGTGAGATTTTGTAGTTGAAGCATAAGCTAAAGAGCTGTTTCAACAAGTGGGAGAAGCATAACAGATGACTAAGTTTAAAGATCATGTTAAGGAAAGCACAAAAGAACAACACTTCTGCCCATTTTCGTGGCGATTTTTCATTTATGAAATTTGCATAGTATTACTTGCCATAGAAACAGCTTGTATTAGGGGAGACCTATAGCTAGAGAGCCTCCTGTCTAGCACATACCAAGAGCAGCTACCAGAGAAAAAACCCTCTCTGTTTTGAAAGCTATCTTGGAAACTAGCCATCTCTTCATCCCATTATCCACAAGCAAAACCAAAACTTAATGGTGCAAAGACGCAGGCAGTAGGACTAAATGGCCCAAAATGGAGAATGGGGCAAACACATCAAATAACTAAGGAAGACAACTTTATCCATCTATTAAGTTAAAGATGGGCTTCCTGCAGCTATTGAAGAGATAAAGACATATCACTAAAACACAACTATAACAGCAAAAAGTTTCACCACAGTCCCCATCACACAAAATATAGTATCCTCTCAAAGCAATTGTATACTCCCAGTCACATTTTTATCTTCTGCCAGAAACTCGTCTAGCCTAACACCAATAGAGCTACTTCTGTAACTCTGAGCACAACTCAACAGCAACATCTCTATATTTTCCAGTTTATTTCCCAGGGAGGCTAACCAGCAACAGAATCAGACAAGGAGTAAAGGAGAATTCAAGTCTGCTCAAATGAAAAGTTCCTACAGTATTTATCAAACAGTTCTGTCAAATCACACAGCTTAACTACTCGGTTCCTGTTTAGGCACCCCATATAGAATCATAGAATTATTGGTTGGAAGAGACCTTTACGATCAAGTCCAACCGTTAACCTAACACTACCAAGTCCACCACTAAACAGTGTCCCTAAGTGCCACATCTACACATTTTTTAAAGTACCACCAGCTATGGTGACTCCACTGCTTCCCTGGGCAGCCTCTTCCAGTGCTTGAAAACCCTTTCAGTGAAGAAATTTTTCCTAATATCCAGTCTAAACCTCCCCTGGTGTAACTTGAGGCCGTTTCCTCTTGTCCTAGCGCTTGTTACTTGGGAGAAGAGACTGACACCCACCTCACTACAACCTCCTTTCATATAGTTGTGGAGAGCGATGAGGACTCTCCTCAGCCTCCTTTTCTCCAGATTAAGCAACCCTAGTTCCCTCAGCCGCTCCTCATAAGACTTGTGCTCTAGACCCTTCACCAAGCTTCGTTGCTCCTCTTTGGACCTGCTCCAGTGCCTCAATGTCTTTCTTGTAGTGAGTGACCCAAAACTGAACGCAATATTCAAGGCACGGCCTCACCAGTACCAAGTGCAGGGGGATGATCACTTCCTTAGTTCTGCTGGCCACGCTATTTCTAATATAAACCAGGATGCTGTTGGCCACCTTGGCTACCTGTGCACACTGCTGACTCATACTCAACAGCTGTTAAACAACATACCCTGGTCCTTTTCTGCTGGGCAGCTTTCCAGCCACTCTTCCCCAAGCCTATATAGCACTCCATGGAGTTGTTATGGCCCAAGTGAAGGACTCAGCACTTGGCCTTGTTGAATCTCGTACAATTGGCCTCGGGCCATTGATCTGGCCTGTCCAGATTGTATGCGCTGAACAGGAAAGTCAGCCAAGTCAAGTAGCGCATCTTGCGGCACTTACTCCTCATACTCACTTGAGTTTCTCCAGCTTCACTGCTGCCTCCCGATTTGCGGTCTCCAGTTGTTGGTGTTTCTCCATAGCCAATTTCTGCAAATTAAATATTGAGGGTTTTTTTTTTATTTTAGAAGAATATGGTTTCTCTCTGGGCTTTTATTAGAGCCCTGCTCATTATTATTTCATATTACTTCATATGTGGTGAAATGCACCATCTCTGACCTACTGAGACATTCAGCAGAGAAGTCACCGGCAATTCTAGCTTCAGCCCACTGACTGTTACCTCTATCTTTTCTCAAAACAATGTCAAACCTTCACTTAGGCTAAACTATCAAATAAGTTACTGGAAAAAGCTTAAGATAATAGTATAAGTAATAACTTCGTCATGGTCATACAGAAACCTTTACAATGCCAACAAGCTCATCCACTCTTATAAATTGACATGTTTTCTTAAGGGCTTGGCAAAGGTTAAGGCTACATTTAAGATTCCAGTGTGTTATTTAAACATGCAGTTAAAAAACCACAACCTTTATGCTCCTGGTTCTGGGTTAACATTAATTATACTGAAGTAGGTATCTGGAGTAACATGGCACCCAATCTTACATAGTTCAGTTGTAACTCCAAGTAGACCTCACGGCGCAATTCTCTGAAATTCACAAAGTTGAGAATGCCACTCAAGAAGCGAGCTGTCCTCTTTGTTTCTGAAATAGAAGCAAAAAGTCATCACTATTCTGGTTTCCACATGCATCGCAATCGCATAGAAAAAGTTGGGTAAAATGTAGTTCAGAGACAAGACAGAAATTACAAGACAACAGAATCCAAATTAGTTCTTCCCTTGCTCACCTTGCAAAGATCTCACAGACTACACAGAAACTAGCATCAAGCTACAAACGTACAATGTCTTAGCAATTCTATGCTATTTAACAAATTAAAATGTCATCTAGGAGAAAGACTATTAAAATACAGCTTCCCATTAAAACAGAAGTCAGGGAGAAAGAGTGTCAATCTTCAACTACAACTCTGAAGACAGAACCTCATCGTAACTACCAGGCTAACCAAAGACAGCAGTTTGAACTACAGGGACTTTTTGGCTCTATTTCAAGCAGACTTTGTGAAATATGATTACAAAGGCCTCAAATGTCTTAGACAAGTCAGAGCCAGAAGTGAAAAAACTCTTCAGAATATCGTTTTTGAAGTAGTTTGTGTTACACGAATCACCACAGCTGGGTATTGAAAAGGGTGAAGCAAAAATTCAATTGCTTCCCATACAGGCATTAGCATAACAAGTCCTATAGCATTCCAGAATTGCCAGGATAATTTTTATTACCATCTAGTCTTACACTACTTCAAGAGTGTCACAGTCCACTCTCCAGACCAGCAGTTCAACACACTCACAGCATTCAAAACTCCCCTTGGTTATTTAACTAGATAGCCTACATAAGGAATAAGGAGGAGAACTGCTCGTTAGAAACAGCTTGTCTAAGGGTCACACCAAGGGTCAGAAGAGTAGCTGGAAGCCAGAGACAGTTCTCCATACTAGATGCCCATCTGTCTACGCCAAATGAGAAAAGACACCTGGATATCTATCAAATGACACCCACCACCCCAGGAAGCAAAGATTACAATGCACTTGCTTACTTGGGTTTAAAACATCAGCAATTTGAAAATCATTAATCCGGCACACTGGAAGTAAGCGCTCCCTGCAAGGAAAACAAAATACAACCTTGTCTGCAGTGACTATTACTCAGTTTTTGTATCATATCCATTTACTAAAAAATAGATCTTATCCTCTCATCCCAGAGCATATGCACAGCAAGCACATAACAACTGTAAGTCTCAGGAGAATAACACAGTAGAACTCCCCACACAGATCAGCATTAAAAATTTGTATTCTCACAGCATCTCACAAAGATTTCTATAGAGAAAATACTTGCCTGTAGAACAATTTTTCAGCTTAATTAGGGAACTCCTACACTTAACTGTTAGCCAATTCTCCCCCTACAACTGAAACGAAGCTTAAAGTCTAACACTCACCTCATTCCAACAGATATCTACCTAGAATTCAGACAGCAAATTTACACAGGTACTTAAGACCCCTTTTCTAGATAGAATGATGACCCTGTAGCAATTCAAACTATAGATTTGTGCTCCATCTTGGTGAGGCTGTATTATTTAGTCAATACATTCATTTTGACAGGATAGCTGCCTGCTGAGAATTTTAGTCTATTAAACATTGTTGTCCCCTGTATCTGCAGATTTCGCTTTGCTCAGAGCCAACAGGCAGCGGAAGCACCATCAACAAAAAGGCATAAAGTCCCACTACTTCGAATAAACTGGACCTTTACAAGGAATAGCAACTGAACATACACAGCATCTTCTACTTACATATGAATATACAAATTACAAACAGGTAGAAAGCCTTCAAATATCTGTGGATACATGATGTCAACGTTGACTGGCATCTAAAGAGTAAAGAGAGTCAATGCATAAGTAGAGAATACTTAAAAATATACAGGCTTGTTTCCACAGCATAAGGTAATTCAAACAGGTTAAACACACTGAGGATGGTCTGCCCGCCCACAGGGAATACATGTTAGAGGCTGAAGAATGGTCATCAAGTTAATCAGCAGACTATTTTAAGTGTCAATTCTGGCTGGTCAAAATATAAAAAGACAATAATAACTAAAGCAGCAACATTACAAACTCTGGAATTCAGTCTAAACCCTCTGTTTTAATTTGTTCAAAGCTGGTGCAGAAGGACAGTCTTGAATTACACACCTAACAACAAGAAGCTTTCTTTAAACACCCTGAAATTCACACACTAAACTATTTAATGAAGAAGTCAGAAGGAGACAGTAGTGGTACACTGTCACCTTCTCTGATATTTTAAACCTCATGGAGGTGATCAAACATTCAAAGCAACACTGAACTTTCCTTCTAGACCAGTCTAACATCTAAGCAGTGACCCTCCTCCAACCACGGCCAAAGACAGATGCCCAGGAAGAAAATACCATATGTTCAAGGCCAGAGATAGTGTCCCTTCATAAACTTGTCCAGTCCCTCCCGGACCTTAAAGACATTTCTGGTACCTGCAGTATCTCAAAGAAAAGAATTCACAGCTTAACCACAGAAGGAGAGAGCTCTCCACAGAGCATTCCCGTACAGCCTACAGTAAGTGAGCTCCTTTTCATGCCTACTAGTTCCTATAGTGGAGAGGGAGTCTCATCTCCATTGGTGGGGGAAATCACACCACCAAAGAGGAAAAAAAAAAAAAAAGAAAGAAAACCAGAGGCAGCACACCCACAAAACCACTATTTCTACAAGTATCTTGAGCTGAAGCTGACTTCTAGACCAGCAATGATCAAAGCAATTTCTCAGACATAATCAGCAAGGCCTCAGCAACAGCCCACAGATGATGCTCTCAGATTCATTTACCACTGGCAAATGACCCACACTGATGGCTGCACTGCAGTATTGCACTCTCCTTCCTGCCTAAGTGAACAGACTATTTGCCTCCCTGAACGCTAATGCCCATGGGTATAGAGCATCTCACAAGTTTTGTGCAATAGAGGCAGAATTTCTAAGCTCCTATTCATGCAATTACAACATACAAAACAGTAAGTTACTTGCCATTTACTAGTGAGAAGATAAGAGGGAGATACTTCAACATTTAATTTGTCAATTACACATTTCACATTTCATTACACCTGCCACTACAGACATACCATGTAGAAATGCTCCAGGCGGATTCCATATACCTTCTGCAGGATTCTCATGTAAATCATGTGTAAAACTTCAGGCTGCAATAAGAAAGGACATGAACCAGTATTCCATACAATTGATTATTCAGGACTCCCAGATTAGGCCATAAAAGTAGTTCTGCCTTTAACACATGAAGACCAATTTCACTGAGCCACCAAGACTAACAAGTTCTACTTCCCAATAGTTTGCAGTTCAAGCATTACTATCTCATAATACAGTTATAAGAGAAAGCAATCAGGTCTGACAGCCTTACAGCTATATGTTTTTCATTATGTTGCTGCTCACTGAGCAGTTTCCAAACCAAGCAACACCAAAATCTAAAAATGGTCACAGAAATTATAATCCCATAGCAAAGAGTGCCCTTCATTACGTTATTAAAATAGAGGGGCAAAAAATACCTACAAACCAGTTACTCATTTGCAGCACTAATCCTTGATCAATTCAAATCAATCTTGCTTCCTAAAAACAATCATCCCATCATTCCCTACATGAGCAGGGCCAGCTTCCTCCTTCAGCAGGCACAAGGACTTGCATAGCAGCACAAGAAATCACACTGAAGCATCAATTCAGTTTTAAAACCACTTGTCTTTTGTTGAGGACACTGCAAATTTGCACTGACATTAATGGTTAGAGGGATACAAGAAAAAAAGGGGGTGAAGCAGGGAGGGGTTGCTTTTTACAGGTTTGCTTTAAAGGCATTAGTTGATCAACTAAACTGTTGAAACTATGACACTATGCCAAACACAGCAGCTATTTTAACCTAGTTCCCACAGAAGAAAGACAGACTGTGATTTCATGTTTGTCTGTTTATGAACCCACTCCCCGGTGAGGCCTGAGCAAGCTTCTCTCAAGCTGGAGAGAGGAGAAGCTCTAGGTTTAACCCTGTAACTCCTATGAGATTAACCTACCACATTGGAAAAACCTAATCGCCTCACTGTCATGGTTTGAGAAACCCACAGCAACTTACTGTTGTTTAGACAATTATTCTATCACTCAGTGACCCCTCCCCACCCAGGAAGGGGAATTGGGGAAAAAACAAGGAAACACAAGGGTTGAAATATAAACAGATTTAATAGAATAAGGCTAAATAATTAACATTAATAATACTAAAGAACCGATATTGATCCCCATACCAATATAAAATATACAAGGACTATACTCAGCCCACTCTCTCAGCAGGAAGCCGTGCACTCCCAGCAGGGGACAGCAAATGTGGGACTCTGTGCTGGGACTTCGGGAGGAAGGGAAGGGCTCAGGGGTCCGGCACTGGGGCAAGAAGTTCTTTGGATCACAGCCATCAAGGGATAAAGAGTACTACACAGCAAACTCTCTAATTTATATTGAATGTGATGTTCATGGTATGAAATAATCCTGTTGGCCAGCTTGGGTCAAGGGCCTGAGTCTTGCTTCTCCTCATCCCTGCACCAGGCAAGGCTTGAAAACGCTGAGGCCTTGAATCCCACATACCATAGCTGACTATAAAGTAAATATTTTCACAAATTCAGACACCAGAGCCTTCTAAAAGCGTCATTTTCTCAAGCATTAGAAGAGAAATAGCCCTGCATCGCTCAAACCAGGACGGTCACTTAGAAGGCACTGCTGTCTGCCAGAGAGGGTGCAAGCCGAGGGGGGAGAGATCACCCCAGAAACCAACCGACGTGTAAGGAAAACCTCTGGTGCTAGGGCACGCGAAGGCCTTCCTCTACGATGGGCAGGGAGCTGCCCGAGAGCGCCGGGGCCCCGAGCACGACTCCGTAGTCCCCGCCCACCCCCTCACCCACCTTAGGGTTGCCGAACACGTCGCCCTTGACCAGGTTCCGGGCCTCAGCGCCCCCCAGGACGTGGCTGCGGAGGTAACTGACAATGTCGTCGGGGCTGTAGCGGGGGAAGGTCATGGCCTCCATGGCGGCACCAAGCAACAGCCGCGCCGCCAACCGCCCCTCGCCGGGCCGCGGCTTGAATCTGGCGGGCGCCGCCTCCGCCCCCGCCCAACGTCACGCGCAGGCAGGCCGAGGACCTATCCGCGAACGCGCCGGCGGCGTAGGGGGCGGGGCTTGCGCAGGCTCCTCCCCACCCGCGCGCGGCGGCCGTTGGCCGTTAGGGGTGGGGCCGCCTGAGGCGCTGGGTGGGGAGAGAGGGCGGCGCGGGAGGAGCGGCGGGGCGCGGCTGGTGCCGGCGGGGAGCGCGGGCTGCTGGGCCTCCCCTCGCTTCCCGCAGCGCGGCTCTCAGGGCCGTCACCGCCGAGGGAGCGGCGCCGGCCTCGCCCCTGTCAGGCTGTGGCGTGCCGCGGCTCCCACCGCCATGTCAGGCGCCGTCTGGGCTTTGGGAGGCCGCCAGCAGGCCAGCGGCTCGGTGCGCTGCACGGGCAGGGGGCAAGCAGCTCTGTCAGGGGCAGGGCAGGGTAGGGCAGGCCTCCTGCAGAGGGGTGGGCAGGGGGAGGAACACCGCGGGAACTCAGCAGAGCGAGATGATGCCGCTTTGGAAAAGCTTGTCCTCGGTAAAAATGCCTCTAGAAGAACCTCCTCATCCGCCTCCTCCTGCCTCCTGAAAGGAGACAAAGCCAATCCAGCGCAGCATTGCACAGGACTCTTGTGCTTAATCAATGCAAATGACCATCTCCTGGATGTAGACACCATTTGTGGCCAAAATTGCACTGTTCACACCCGCCCAGCACAGTTTGGATGCTCGCATCCGATGCACATCTCCTTGCCACCCTATGCGTGCCTCCTTGCACCTCCACTCAGCTGAATGCAGTGCCCGCTTGGCCAGCGAGGTCACAGCACTTTTCCAAGCCCTTGCCATCACAGAGGTGTCATCTGGCACCGAGCGTGACATGGAGACGCTCCAGCCACCGTTCCGTACTTGCTGATGTAGAAACTGGGCTCAGTTTCCAGGCAGGCACTCTGCCAAGGAGTCAGGTGAGTCACGGACACAAAGTGCTTCCCAACAGCCTTGCAGCCAGACACCTCCTCGGCATGGCCGTGACGGTAACGCAGCTTGCATAGGGCTGCTCACAGTCCCCAAAGGGCTGAGCGGCCTGGAAGGTGTTAGACCATGTCTCCTCCAGGTAAACCACGGCCCCTGACCCTCATGTTTCTTTTGGGGATGGGGATGGCATCAGAGAGGATCAACTGCCCGAGCAGGTGTAGCTGTCAGTACCTGGAAGTGAACTGCACAGGGCAGCAGTTGCAGGAGTTCCCTGTGGCCATCCCGCTGGACACCAGGCAGCTGATTCTGGCGGCAAACAACATCTCATACCTGCCAGCAGTGGAATTGAGCTTCTTGGCTGATTTGGTCTATCTGGACTGCAGCAAGAACCTCTTGGGGAATGACCTGGATTTCACTTTCATTGGTGTGGCCAAGCTTGTCTATCTGGACCTCAGCTTCAACAACCTCACACAGGTCACCTTCAGCACCTTCTCACACCTCCTCAGCCTGGTGGTGCTGAAGATCTCAGACAATCCCAACCTCGTGGCCATCGAGAAGGATGCTTTTGCCAACAATACCTGGCTGAGGCACCTGGATGTGAGCCGGACGGGCTTAACATTCCTGGACACCAGCACTGTCCAGGACCTGCCCAACCTGAGGTTTCTGGGGCTCAGTGACAACCTGTGGCACTGCAACTGTTCCTTTTTGGACTTCATCACCTGGATGACAGAGAGCAACGTTCATTTTCCAGGTGAGGGCTGTGTGAGCAGCACCTATCTCCTTCCTGCTCCTGCAGATCTGTGTGGAACAGAGAGGGCCTTCTGTTCTCTTTCCCAAAACTTCAACTCACGGTGCTGTGCCACTGCATGTCAACTTTGTGTCCCACCTTCTGGTGTTGCACAAAACACGGATCGGTGCAGTTGGGTTACACACACTCCACCCATAGACTCAGGACAGTCAGGGAAGTGTAGCCTGTAGCTAGGACATTGCTGCTGCTCTGAAACCCCTGGCTCCAGCCTCAGGAGGTGTCCCTGTGCCTGCGAGTCACAGCACCCCGTGGCTCCAGTGCCAAGGTCGAGGAGCCCAACACAGCCCTGGGGAGATCCACACTGGGAAAGCTGCTGCTCTGAATTTCCTGCCTTGCCTCCATCTGCTCGGATCGTTTGGTGCTGCTGCAGTACCAGCATGTCTGTAACGATCAGTTGACCCCCCTCTCTCTGTGGAAATGGTCTCCTCTCTCCGTTCTGACCTGCTCGGGGCAAATTCTCCAGCCCTGAGCTCTCCACCGTTTGGCCAGTGTCCCCTTCACCTCGAACACCTCCCGCTAGCCTCTTACTGCACAACGTGCCTGGCAGGCAGCCCTCATTTATGCAACCTCTACAGCAATTCTGCTCAATGCTGAAAATGAAGCAGGGTTGAAAGCCAGGCAGCTCCTCTTCTGCTCTCGCCTCTCACTGATGGGGTCCCCGGGAATAATTTGGGTAATGTGGAAGCCAGCAAGAGTTTAGCTGCTGACTTTCATGGGGCTGCGATCACACCCTGCTCCCCATCGATCCATTTCTGTACACGAAGAGTGAACACAATGTCCCTTGCCTTAAGAGCACAGGAGTTTTTGTGCTAGGACAGATAAAAATTACAAATCCTGCAACCTCCAGCTGTCACAGTGCTCCTCGTCCCTCAGAGCAGGTACATTTACCTGATCCTCTCTATCAAACTGTGACCGAATGCTCAGAAGTCAGAAAAAGACATTTTGCTGTTCCCCTGGGAGCTCTGGTTTGGGTCCCAGATCACATTTGATGGTCAGAGTGAAAGAGAACACAAGTCGCGCTCAGAAAAGCGTCTGTATCCATATGACTGGGAGATTCCATATGTTCCCACTCTTCCTCTGCACCTCGGAGCAAATTGTCTCTCTTTTAAAGTTTCCTAAAATAAGAAAGGTATGTGCGATGGAGGTGAGCAGAGTCGCATGGGCTGCAGCAGCACAGTGCAGCTTGCTTCTGAATAAAAGCCATTTCTTGAAAACGGGGTCTCCAAGACTTCTTTCCTTACATCATCTGGGATCCCAAAATCAGCTGCTTCCCATCATATTGAGAGATTCTACAACTGGACCATGGACACCGAGTGTTCATGAGGCAGGGTAATCACCAGTTCCCTTTCCCAGAAAAACACTGGTCCCAAGGGCAAACCTTCGTTCTGCAGCTGCAGCACATTAACTCGATTTTTCTGAACTGAAAAGGAACACAGCAGAGCACATACTAACGAAGAAAGCTTGGGTTTCAGTAATGCAGGACACAATGGTGAGAGAGAGCTGCAAAAGAGAAATTGTTTGAGAAAGCCTGTCCATCGAATAAGAAAGGGCCACAAAAGAGCCCAAGGGGAGAAAAGGGAAGGGCAAGTGGAAGCTGGTGTTAGGACAGAACCAAATTAAGGACATCTGTGTCGTCTTAGATGTAGTAAGCTCCCTATAGGCAGTAAAGTTTTTTATTTTCCACGTACAAGTTACAGGCAGTTATGGAACAGCGTAAAATTAGTGCTGCTGTTAGCAGTAAGATTGGAGATAATACACTGAACCCTGGAACAGGAGAATAAAGTTCATTGCAGGCAATTTTGGAGGCTAGGAGCAGGAAAGGCAGCGGCAGCAAAGACTGGGGGAATAAGTATGGATCCCTGCACCGTGCTCTGGAAAATGGGAAAGCCAAAGAAACCAGGGAGCCTGCGGAGGCGGCTCCGCTTCCCTGCTGTGCTGGGCTCTGCTGTGTCCTGGTGAGATGCTGTCGGCGAGTCCACAGGAGGCCGTGTGGCTCCTGGGACTGGTGTGAGGGCTGCACAAAGCTTTCACACTGCCGGTAAATCGACGCCCTGTATCACAAACACCCGGCTGCCTCTAGGCATCTTCATCGGGACGAGGCAGCCCCAAACCGAGGGCTGTTACAGGAGCCAACAGCTCCTGTGTGAATGGATGTTGGGACAAAGCCCTGAAATCTGCAGCAAGCAGATCCCCGTCCTGGCCTTTAAAAAGCTGCTGCTGCTTCACAAAACACCTTGGCACCGGTGTTTTGTGCTCAGCTGGATCGTGACGTCTAGGTGCTGACATGAAGTTGCCCGGGTCTAGATGGATTTGGGTAATGGAGAGATAAAACCTCTCCAGTTATACGCAGGACAACAAGACAGCATGAACAACCACTGCAGCTATATCACTCAGTAATATATGATATAATGTGACGTAATATAATATAAATCCCCCGTAGCTTCCTCTCTACTGCTCCCTTTTCCTCAGGCCCATCCAGCCGGTGCATCAAGCAGTGACCAGCCTGTGTCTAGTACAGTAACTGTTTCTGGTCCAGGGAGTTCAAAACCTGCAGGGGAAGGAGAGGGCCAGGGCAGCGCACGCTGCGCAGAACTCTACGGACACTAAAAGGAGTCGGTGCTTTTACCACACTCCACCTTCGCTAACTTCGGAGGGAAAAGCCAGCATCTGTTTTATCCCCACGTATATTGCAATACCGCAGGGTATAGTTGTTATTTCAGTGGAACTGAATCATTGATGAGTTTCCTCTTCCTCTCTCACGGAGCAGGTAAGGCTACGACTAACTGCAAACCAGCAGTTTGTCAAATGCGCACAAGCCTCATTATTCCAGCATATCACTTCAGAAGGTATTTGAGATTAAAAAAAAAAACCCACACATGCGCTTTTATACTAAAATAAAAGTACTCAATCAGCAGAGGTGAACAGTGCAGGGACAGCAGTTTGCTGCAGTGGCATAATCCAACAGGCAATATTTTCCTATGGAGGCAAGACCACAGAAATCATTCTGGCACCCTGGCAACTGTGGTTTGGCAAAGGTTTGCCTGTCTGATTTTACTTAAGCCACAGAGGGAGAGGTGTGAAGCCTGTAGATGCTTTTCAGGAGTTTAGCAAACTCCGTCATTTTTTCTGGCAGGACTCCTGTTCATTAATGCTTAAGACACAGGCAAGAGAGTTTTGCTTCTGCTTTTCTCCCTGCAGATGCTGACAACATCACCTGCTACACCCCAGAAGGCCTGCGTGCCCTGAAAATGCCTGCAGCGGAGGCACAGCTCCACTTCACCTGCCTGACCCAGCTGTACAAACGAGACTACATTTTTCTGTGTCTCGTTGGCTTCTGCATATTCTTTGCTGGCACCACGGCAGCCTGGCTGGCTGGCGTCTGTGCCGTCATCTACGAACTCCACACTTCAAAGGGGGAGGAAGAGGAGGAGGAGGAAGAAGACGCAGTCACTTAGCATCAGCCCTACACATCTTTCTGAACGCCCGTCGTGGGAACTGAAGGCAGGCCCTTCCTGCCTGATTTCCCACATTATGTCACATTCTAGATGCTGGGGTTTTTTGAAGTGAAATAAAACTGCAAGAGAAGAAAAGTCCCTGTGCTGCAGTTTCACTCACTGTGCTACCTCCACTTGTCTTCTTCCACCAGGACTCGGCACATTGGTTCAAAATATTAATTTGCTGGGGATGAGGGGTGTGCGCAGTGCCAGGCATTTACACTCCCGCTTTACCTGAGACCACAGAAAAACAGGGTCAGCCTGGGGCTGGTCCTGTCACAGAGACAGGCTGGAAGAGGTACGACCTGGGATACGGGACAGGCCCCGGCATTCTGCTGTAGCCAGGGAAGTCATCGAGCCCTCTCTGGCCAGAAAGCCCAGCAGAGCTTTTTGGAACCAGCCTAGGTAGCTTACTGGAGGCCCAGGGAATCCAAGAGCTTTCTGCTGTGGAAAGGCAGGTACGTGAGCAAAGGGATTAAACCCAGGACTTTAGGGGCCTGGGACTCCATGGGGTCTTGCTTTCATCCCTGTTACACTAGTGACAGCAAAAGACACCATCTGTCACCAAAAGATACCTGCAGCCAGACACCCTGTACCTCCACCAGTTTATGAACGTTTAGAGAACTGGAAAGTCCAGCTCCCGTTTTGTATCACATAACAAAACCTGTTTTGGGGGGTTTTTTTTGGTTTTGTTTTTTTTTTTTTTTATGTTAAAAAATATTGCTTACACACTCCAAGTGTTCTTGGAAATGGCTTGTGTTTCGATGCCAAAGTCCCAGGGCTGCACACACAGGCTGGAATAAAGGGAGATGTAAATAAGATCCTTCATATCCCTAACGCTGGTAGTTGCCCAGAAAAGTATCTGCTTACGTGACCGAGTACAGCAACTCCACGTGTGAAACACTGGCTTCTTCACCCGATACGGGTGGGATCTGGTGAAATAAAAGGGAAAAGCAGAAGATTTTAGCAAGCGTGGTACAAATTACCATTCTGTCTTATAGCCAGTAAACCGTAGGCTGTGAATCAAAGCCGAAATCCTTGTTTTGGGCACAATCGGCGTGATGAAAATGGTTAAGAGTGGACATGGGGACACACGTGCAGAGCTTAGCAACCCCCCTGGCGAGCCGGAAGACACTGTGACGGCAAAAACCCCCCGCGGAGCCACACGAACCGGCGTCACACCCGCCCGCCCACCGCCCGAAACGCCACCAGCTCCTCCCCGAGGCTGGTCCCCAACTCGCCTGGCAGCGCGGGGGCGGCCGCCGCGGGGCTCCGCCTGCGGGCGGTGCCGCGGGCAGACCCGGCTCCGTTCCTCCCCGTCCCGCAGCGAGCTGGGCTGCTCGGCGCCGCGCCGGAGGGTGAGTGCGGGCCGGGGAACACCCGGGGCGGGGGGCACGGGCGGCGAGAACGCGGTTTTTACGCCGATGATCCTGGTAGATGGTAAAGAAAATACAGCGAGCGCGGGGACGGCTGCTCCCCCCGACTTCCCCTTTGTCCCCTCGGGAGGAGCGGGGCGCGGCGGGGCCCTGCCCGCACCCCGCCGGGCTCGGGCCGAAGCAGAGCCCGCAGGGATTCCCCCGGGAACGGAGCGGGGACTCTCCTGGCTCTCAGAGCTCGCATCTGGTAGCCAGAATCCAGGCGTGGGTCTGCACGAGGAGACTTAATCGTCTCTGCTGACTCATAATTATAATTATAGTGTTAGGGCAAGCTCGATAAGACCCTAATTCTGGAGTAAAAGCACCCCCGGGGAGCTCTTCTGCTACAGCTGCGCTGTGTCATGCTCCAGAATCTCGCGGTTGCGTGGCTCCGGCCCAAAACGTGGAAGACAGAAATTCAGGCTTCTGCATCACACCGATGCTTGTCAGCAAAGTCCTTGCGGCGGCGGACAAAGGTTGCCGAAAAGCACCAGAATCTGGGAACAGCGGTGAGGCGTGCTATCGGAGAGGGGTCCAAAGTCCCGCACGCTTCAAAGTGCTTTATATGGCTCCAGATCACTGGGGCAAGGGCTTGCAGTAGCGTTTTATACGAGCAGCGTAAAGAGTAGCAGCTTTATAATACACCTGGCTTATTGCTTTGCTGTGGCTTAATCTCTTTGCTGCCAAGATAAAACCCCACATTGTGACTTTTAGCTCTTTGCTGCTAAGATAAAGCCAGCTGTGAAGATAAAATGCCTGGTCCATGCAGGCAGGCATGGGTTCTCCACCAACCTTGTAATCTGAAGGGCAAAACGTGACCATCAACCTGCTTTACTGGGTGGGAACCTGTTATATTTTCAGTGTGTCATCTGGCGGTTGCTAACCTCTATTAGATGTGGTTGCAGCTGACTTTTCTTCGTTACGGTATGTTTTCAGTGTTCTTACTGATAATTGTTTACCAAACTTCATGTGGACAAAGCCAGCTGTTGTCTTCACCTTGCTCCATCGATAATAATCCCTTTGCAAATGAGGAATAAAACCCTTTAGTCCCTGAAGGTCCCTCGTGAGGGGTGCCGTCGCTGCAGCAATAGGAAGGATGTTTGTGCCGGTTCCATGAGGTGGCCCATTTTCCCCCACGCAGACAGATTGTGCTGGTGGGACAGTGCAGGAGACACCAAAAGCTCGCTACGTGGTGGAGGCAACCAGGTGGAGACAGGCTTCAGCTGGGCTTTGGTTTGGAGAGGGAATTGTCTCAGTGCTGGAGAGAGGCCTCTGCTGTCTTCTGCTGTGTTGCATCATGCAGCACCATCTTGGGTCACTGGTACGGTTTGAGAAACCCACAACAATTTATTGTCGTTTAGACAATTATTCTCTCACCCGATGACTCCTCCCCACCCAGGAATGGGAATCGGGGAAAAATAAAGAAACCAGAAGGTTGAAACATAAACAGATTTAGTAGAATAAGACTAAATAATTAACATTAATACTACTAAAGAACCAATATTGATCCCAATACCAGTATCAAATACATGGGGACTGTACTCAGGAAGCCGTGCGCTCCCAGCAGGGGACAGCAAGTGTGGGACACTGCGAGCACTGGGGCTTCAGGAGGAAGGGAAGGGCTCAGGGGTCCGGCACTGGGGCAAGAAGTTCTCTGAATTGCAGCCATTAGGGGAGAGAGAACTTTGCAAAAAACTCTCTAATTTATATTGAATGCGATGTTCATGGTATGAAATAATCCTGTTGGCCAGCTTGGGTCAAGGGCCTGGGTCTTGCTTTTCCTCGTACCTGCACCGGGCAAGGCTTGAAAACGCTGAGGCCTTGAATCCCACATACCATAGCTGGCCATAAAGTAAATATTTTCATAAATTGAGACACTGGAGTCTTCTAAAAGTGCGGTTTTCCCAAGCATTAGGAGAGAAATGAGTCCCATGTTGCTCAAACCAGGACAGTCACGCAGATGGACAACATCTGAGGTTTGGGACTGTGCAAGAAGGACCCATGCCAGATGACTGTGGGGAAGGGCCCTCGTGCTCACTTGCAGGCGGGGATGGTTCTGGAGCGCTTGGTGTTGAGCACGTCCCAGCACCATAAGCTGGTGGCAGGTCCAGCAGATGGGGAGCAGCAAGGAGGGAGAAACGTGCAGGGCAGCGTGGTGGAGGCTGCTGGATGCACCTTCTGCTCCGTGTTTCCATCTCAGGCCCGTGCGAGGAAGCGCAGAACGGTTAAATGCCAACCACACGGGCCCTGGTGTCTCCTGGCCAGCAGACTTGCTGGTGCAGATGTTGGCAAGTGCCAGCAGTTGGGTGTTGCTGGGGGCTGCTCACTGACTTGTGACTCTGAGAAGCTGCGGGGATGAGCATCGCTCATCTGGCCAGTGCCTCTTTACCAAAAAGGTTCAGTTATTATTGCCATTGTGGTGGGTTTTATTATTATTTTATGTAAGGATGACCTTAGCAGTACAAACTAGCCATTCATGTAGCCCAGCTCCTTTCAGCTCCGGGGATTTCTGAGCCAGTTTGTGCTTGTCTGTATTATGATTCCCAATTTACCCCGTATACCCAGAGCTTGGGTTTTTGAGTTTGAAAACTGCCTGCACTCACACCATCCGTCAGCGGGGAGTTCCTCAGGTCTGTTTCCCACTGTATGAAAAAAACACCTCTTTTGGTTTGCTTTGAATCCGTTTCCTGACCTCTTTGGTGGCCCCTGGCTCTGGTGTTGGAAGTGGCTGCAAACAATCGGTTTCTGTCCACCTCTCCAGAGTGTCCCTGCAGGCACAGGACCGTGTCCGTGAGTTCATGGGACTTAGCCAGCCACAGCCAGAGCTGGTGGGACCTTCTGTTGGCTGTAGTCCTGCTCTGAGCCGGAGGCTGGACTAGGGTCCTCCAGATGCCACCTCCCACCAACACTTCAGTGATTTTTAAGGCTTGCTTGACAGGAACTGGGCAGGGAGCCCTTGGTTTGTGCTGCTCCATACCCAGCAGGCACCAAGAGGTGAAAACTCCCCACCTTTCTCCCTTCCTTCAGCTGCTCCCTGTGCTCGGAGGGCGTGGGTTCATGCTCAGCAACACTTCCAGACACACGTATCTGCATGGTGTGAGCTGCCACTTCTCCAGTCACACCCCAAAATAGTAATGAGCTCTCTTTCTGTGACAGCACCAAGATGGCTGTTCTCTCAAAGGAGTACGGCTATGTCATCCTGACAGGGGCTGCCAGCTTCGTCTTGGTCACCCACCTGGCGGTGAAAGTGGCCAAGGCCCGCAAGAAGTACAACGTGGAGGTGAGTGCTCAGGCCGAGGGAACGGGAAGGTCAGGGCTGGTCTGCAGGGAATGCTGCAGACAAGCGAGGTAACACCTTGCTTATTTTTGGGTGACTCGCTGACATTTTCTGCCCCACCAAACGGATGCAGAGGGGATGGAGCTGCCATTCTGGCTCTCCAGACAGGAGCTTTGGGTTTGGCATATCAGGTGCTTGGCACCGAGCTGAGATGGCTGAAAGCACAAGGCTTTGAGCTCGGAAACACTGATGAGCAAGAAACCACACAGCCCTTTTTCCCTGTAAAGAAGGTTGATGCAGCATTAGGGGCAAAGGGTGGTGGAACAAAAGTGAGAGGAGGGTTTTCTCAAGCTCAGAGGGAGCATGTGAGCGCTATCACAAGCAGTCTTTCAAAGTGACCTTCCCTCTGCATCCATGGAGGAGCCCACAAGCCAGGCAGGGCTGTGGGCTGGGTGGGGATGGCTTATCCTGCCCGTGAGTCAGGGCGATGGCATGTGGAGGCTGCTGTGTCACTTGGCTCCGAGCGCAAACACTCCTTTGCTCTTCCCCCGGGTCACTCGGGAAAGTGGCAAAAAGGTGTGGGAGCGAGGACAGAGCCAGGTGCTTGCTGGGGTGACCCCATTCCTACTGCACAAAGTCAGGATTATAGAAAATGTGCCCAGAGCACTGGATTTCATGCTGGGAGAAGCCTCTGCAGCCAAGTGGCAGCTCCAGCTGGCTGCTCAGCTCTGCAGCCGTGAGGACGGCAGCATCCTTCCAGCCTGTTCCGGGTGATATCCACTGCCCCAGAGGAGACATGGGGGCATGCCCTCAGTTATGCTGCTTTGCTCTTCCCTCCAGAGAGATGGGATTTAAACAAGGAGGCCACCCAGTACCTGGCTACCTCCTGTTCAAAGCAGGGCCGCCTCCAGGGTAGTCAGGTTGCTCAGGGAGGTCAGGAATGGGCCTGGGACAAGCAGCAATTTCAACAAAACATTTGTGGGCCACGTGGCAGAGGACAGGCTCTAACTGGCCAATGCAAGTCAGTGCTTGAGAACTCATGCAGCACTGAGCTCCCTGAAGAGGTGCTGCAGGGCACGCTCCTTTCTGCTGGTTCCCGAGCCCAGACTGCGCTTGCTTATGGTTTGCTGGTGGGTGGTTTTTTTTGGCAGTATCCAACCATGTACAGCACAGACCCTGAACACGGGCGTGTATTCAACTGCATCCAGCGTGCGCACCAGAACACGTGAGTACCATGCATGAATGCCGACCTTGAAAATACACAGGGCTGTGGAGCAGGGCCTACAGCTAGAGACTTGTTGCTGCCAAGTGCTTGGCTTCAGGCTCAGAGCTTGAGGAAAACACACAGCCAGGAGATGCTTCGTAGTAATGCTGTGCTGGCTCCTTACTATGCCTTAAACCACGCGATGGGGCTGTGAAGCAGCTTCCTCTTCCCCAGTGCTCAGCTCTTTGCTTCCATGAGTGGACCTTAAGATGCTATAAGTCTTGTTTCCAGAAGAGCCTGCTGATCTGTTGCGCTGCCCAGATCTCCCTGGGGAGAGGCCTAAGTCCACCCAGCTACTGTGGACCAGGCTGCAACAGCACATCGGTGGAGTGCCGGGAGGAACAACTCCTCCTGGATGAGAGGTGTTAAGTAGTATTTAGCAGTGGCTTAGGGCACAAAACGGAAAGAGTGTGTGTCTCTGGGGAGAGGCACAGATGGGAAGAAGTCCCTAAAAGATGCTCAGATTCCCTCTTTCCTCTTATCTGTGGCCATAGCATTGAGCACAACTCTCCTCAGCACAGAGACTCCTAACAGTCAGGCCCGACAGAGACCTTGGCAGGGGATGCTGGCAGCTTCTGCATTTCTAGAGCTTGCTCTTTGTAAGCAACGTGAGCACAAATATAACCGCCTCGCTTTAATTTTCAGATTGGAAGTTTACCCTGCCTTCCTGTTCTTCTTAGGCACTAGTGGAATCTACCACCCGGTAAGTGATGCTGCGTTGCAGGTCTGCACTCTGCTCTTGCTCCCGGACTTGGGGAGGATGGGGGGCAGTAAGCCAAGCTAGCCCCTCTGGAGGCAGCAGGCTGCTTCACTAGCCCCATTGCACTTCACAGCTGTGCCCCTTCTGAAAACGTAGTTGTAGAAGGTCTTGTGCAGGGGAACCACGAGTATTTAATAAACTCCTTATTCCTGCTTCAGCTTTAGAGCCCCTTCCTTCCCGTAAGGGTGCCTTGTTGCACAAACCAAAGCATTCACAGCCTCCAGTCCATAAGTGGGAAGGGTCCCTCCAACCCTGCCTGGTTCTTCCAAGCCCTGTGGGGTCCTGCTGGGCTTACAGCAGTGCTACTCAGCAGCTGGTTGTGGAGAGGACAGGAACCCTTTCCCCCCCTTCTAAGCACACTTTGATAAGAATAGAATGGGAACATGGTGATCTTCCCAACTCACTTCCACCACCAAAGGAGGTGTGCGAAGGATCAAAAAAAAAGCCTAGATTATTTTTAATCGAAAGATGTAGACAACTCACGAGGAGGCAGGCATACAGGAAAGACCAAAACCAGTAGCTCTTTCTTTGCCACCAGTAGTCAAATCTGGTCCTTCTCGAATATTCCTTTTCAGAGAGGGAAGGAAGCAGCATAGGCAAATCTGGCAAACTGGAGGCATGCTGCAGCAAGCTCTAAATTAAAAGGCAAGGTGGAAGTTTGTAACATCTGCAACAGGAAATACTGTACACTTGCTGGAGGCAGTGGAGTGGGGCTTGCGGCAACAGCAGCCTCCAAGATCATGGTACATGGCCTAGCTCACTAACTGGGCAGTGGTGGAATGAGATTCAGCACCTGCTGCCTGCATGACTTAACCATTTCTTGCTTGGGAAGAGCTGTGCTGCAAAAGGCTGCAGCAAAAAAGAGCAAGGCTCTTGCAGCACAGCACATGCTCCTTCCCCAGAGGTGTCATGGAAGTGACTCCTCCTGTAGAAAACTCACCCTAGCAAGCTGCATCAGTCACCCACCTCCACCGGGTCGTCCTAGCAAGGTCAGGACCCATACTGTAGTTGGTGGTCACCGCTTTGAAGCAAAGCTGCTATAAACAGCTAAGCACATGCAAATGGCAAGTCTCCAAAACCTTTAATGCTTCTCCTTTCTCTCTAGCGGACTGCCACAGGGCTTGGCATCACTTGGATCATTGGTAGAATCCTTTATGCCTATGGCTACTACACAGGAGGTAGGTCTTTACCCTGTAGCACAGAAGGTGCTTGAAAACTCAAGTCTGTAGCGGCCTCAGGGGGTCCTTTCTCCAGTTCAGGTTGAGAAGTGTCATGGTTTGGGCCGGAGCGGCCACTGAGATGAACAACAGATACTACACTTGATCACTTGAAGCAGCATAAAGCTTCCAGTCAGGGTGTGGAGAAAAAGGGTGCAGGTCCACAGGCTGCTAACTCTGCAGTACGCTTTTCCTACCGATGGGAAGGGCGCTAGTCTAATAACAACACAGACTGAGGGTGGGGACATGGCCCAAGCTGGTGCCTGCTGTTTTGCCTTGAGATTTATCACTAGCTCCTGCTCCCCCTTTAATTTTCAGGATGGGCTAGTCTTTCAGTGATGGACTGTGGAACTGAGAAAACATGTCTTTTTTTCCAGATCCAAAAAACCGAAGGAGAGGAGCCATTGGTTCAGTTGCGCTCATTGGGCTGGTGGGCACAGGAGTGTATTCAGCTTGCCAGCACCTTGGCTGGATCTGCCAGGGCTAACTGACCATCATGATGGCTGGCTAGGAAACAAAAGGAATTTTTGTCGTCTTTTCTGTTAGAACGTTTCATTTCCTGTTTGGTTTTTTTTTTTTTTTCCTTTCTCCTCATTCAATAAAATGAAGTTGTCAATCCTGTATTTTCATTCTAAAGTTATAGAGGGTTTTCTTAAGAAGTTTTGCAGAATGCTAGAACGACTCTGGTTTTGTAAGGACTACAGAAATCTGCCCATCAGGCAGAGATGTCCTAGCTTTTATGATTTTAGTGACAAAAAAGCCTTCTCACAACCTGTTAAAACATACAGCAGCCGCCTTATTTCTGGACGCCTCAATTCATGTCACTCTGCAATAAGATGTTCCAGAGTTAGTATTTATTTGATTGCTAAAAAAAAGATGCAGGCAAACTTTTAGTTGTTGCTTCATCATGTTTATAAAGAACAGTAGACGTATAAGAAGGAAGACAAATAGCTTTCGCTTAAGAGAGGCAGCACTCTATCCTATGCTGGAGCTTGCTACCGCTGTGGTTCTGCTCCACATTCTTTGTGTGGACATGATTCTCAGGGCCATGCCTGTCCCAGGCAGCATCAGCTCACCATCCCCGCAATATTTTGTCCCACCTTGGAAGTGAGGTACGGATAGAAAAAACAAAACTAGTATTTACAAGAGGGCTAGAGGGAATAAACACTCTGACCCTTTTATGTAGCCAGAGAATAGACAGAGCCTATCGCAACAGGATATCAACGCATCCAAGAGCTTTTATGCGCACTGAGTAGGGTCATATCTGTTAAGAAGCCAAAACCGAAGTTGACTGAGGGTGGAAGGCAATGGGGTTCAAGGCATGCAGCAGAGGAAGCAGCCTGGGCCAGGCCTCTGCCACTGACAAGCCTCTGGTAGCACCTACATAGCTGCACAAGCTGCTCCTGAAAGCCATATTGCCGCCTCCTACTCTGAGGTTCCCATCTTCCACCAGACAGGACAGAGCAGGCCCACAGGCTGAGCCCCTGTGTGTACATTCCCCCTTGCAGGAGCAGCGTGGCTAAATGCTGCTCCAGCAACGTTCCCCCCCCAGGCACTTACAATTTTAGAGCACTTTATTGCTGGGTACATGATCCACATCTCTGGCTGACAGGCAAGAACTGGCTGATGCTCCCTTGAGCAGGCCCCAGAGCCACTAAAACACAGATTCCACATCACCCATCTCCACGCAGACAGTCTTCAGCTGCGAGTAGTATTCGATGGCTGCCCGCCCATTCTCTCTGCCAAATCCTGCGGGGACAAGGCAGAAGTGAGAACACAGCCCCAGGCAGTGCCAGGTACCACTCATACCCCCTGGAACCAGCACGTAGACATACCAGGGAGAACATAAGCCACACACTCAAGTGCAAGTGCCACCTCACAGTAGCACTTCTGATCAGGCCCAGAATAATAACTGGATGAGCTCAGCTGCAAAGCAAGGCCATGAATATTAAAGCTCGCCTCCTTGCTTTCTCAGTACAAAGTTGCAATCCATTCCCCAGCTTCCCTTTCAGCTCCCAGCGCGGCATTCACTTCTTAGAGGCACAGCTGACCCAGCAAGAGAGCACTCGCATCTGCCATCACAGAAACAGGCTCATCCTCACCCGTGTGCAGGAGGGCTGAGCCCAGGGGAAGCCAAACAGAGCTCACCTGATGCCTTGTATCCTCCGAAAGGCAGCTCCACAGGGCTGATGTTGTAGTTGTTAATGAAGCACATCCCAGCCTTGAGAGCAGCCACTACCCTGTGAGCCTTCTGGATATCCCTGCAGGAGAAGGGCAATTCAGCTGGATCCCTTCCCATTCATCCCCTCCTTCCCTGCCAGCTGACGTCCCACTAGAGAAAGGTCAGCAGGTCACAGTGGTTTTTGCAGCTTAACCTGCCCTACGCTGTCTTTGCCTGCACTTATTCCCAAGGGCACACAAAACGGTTTGATTTGAGAGGGCACGACAAGGACACCAGCAACACAGACTGCGGCAAGCAGCCAAGAGCCATCTATGCATGCTTTCAGCAGCATGGCAGGCTCCTGGTACACATCTCCCAGAGATGCAGGAAGGCAGGCAGCAGGCCAAGCCCAGCCTGGAAGGAGTCTGAAGGACAGCTGGGCCCACCTAACCCCTCAGGAAAAATCAGGAGATGCACAGTCATGTACAAAGTTCCCTTTTGGCAATCCCTTGCTCCAGCTTTTCTGGAAGAGGATATCCATGTCTATGCCAGGCACCGCAAGAGGAGCATCAAGTTGCTGCAGTATTTCCCTTCTCCTCTCCTCCCTTCCCTAGACTGCTTCCACACCAGCCACAATACCCAGACATATACCTGGTGAAGACACCACCTGCCAGGCCGAATTTGGTGTTGTTGGCTCTCTCCACAACCTCCTCCTCTGTGTCAAATGGCAGAACGGACATGACAGGCCCAAAGATCTCTTCCTTCACACATGTCATGTCATCCGTGCAGTTCCCTGGAAGCATGGCAGAGCACATGTGCTTCAGAAAGGAAGAGTTAGCAGAACAGCCTGTGCATTCAGCAACCCACACAGCCTTCATGGCAGCACTCGGCATGGCACAGCCCTCCTACCCCGGCTTGGCTAGCAAAGGAGCAAGTCCCACCCTGCACCTCAAGGCAGCAAAGGCACTAACTGCACATGTCCTGTCAGACCCTCCAACAGCAGAGATTTCTCTGGATGCAGTTCCTAGGTGCCTCAGCTCTCTCTGGTACACCCATCCCAGTGCCTGTCCACACTGTGAATGTGCACAGAGACAGGTTATGCTGAACATAGCTTTCTCTAGAAGAAACTCAGCAACATCCATGTAGAAGGCTGCAGTACCATGAATAGGAAGGCTTATACCTAGCACGCAGGGTCGCATGTAGTAGCCATTCTTCAGCTTCGGATCATCTGGCACGTACAAGTCCCCACCACACAGCACTTGTGCTCCCTGAAAGCAAGCCAAGCAGAAGGTAGGCAGACATGTCCAGCAGCATCCTGCCCAGCTGCCGCAGCTCTGGCTGGTCAATAGGTTTACAGCCCTATCAGAGAAACCATATCTGTGCCCCTCCCTGGTGTCTCTCCAGGTCAGGACTGCTGACTGATAGATCAGGATCAGGGAGTGAGACCCATCCTAAAAGTCCAAACAATGCTGATTTGGGGTGCAAGTGCCACAGGAGCCAGTGCAGGTTGGAGGGAAGCAACTACAACTAGGAACAGATCCTCAGCTAGCATCAGATTAGCTTCCACATCTTCACATGGTGTGAATTCCCTTATTAGTGAGTCAACCTTAGCACTCTACCTGGCAAGAAACATCTACCTCCATCAAATGCCCCACTTCAGAGATGGGGATTTCTCCCCTCCTTCCTCATCCCTCTTCCTGTTTCCAAATCCTTATCTAGCTCTCCTGGCTTTCACTCACAGTTCCCCTTCTCCAGCATATCCCCATATTGGCTACACCTAGTCATACACCTAGCACTGACATTTAAAACATCTTTACACTTTGCAATAAAACCTGGAGAAAAAACAAAAAAGCCTGGATAAATCTTATTGCTATTACAAAGATTGTTTCCAGCAGGCTGCAAATTTGGCCTTTGATTCGTAGTAAGCTCTTTCTCCAACCAACAAAACTGGAACTCAAATGAGATAACAGCCAAGTGCACAAAGTGTCACCACAACTTAGAACCAGTCCAGACATTACGGATTATCCCGTCTTACACACTGCCATGCTGGGTATCCCACAATCTCTAAAACTTGGCAACACCAGGATATTAAAACCTATGTCACCTTCAATGCTGATTCAGAGACATACACTGGGTCACTTTTAACCTAGCAGCCAAAGAAACCTATCAAGTAATTCAACCACAACAAAAAAACAGCTAAACTGGGAAGGCACAGGGCAGGAAAGTAGCTGCCTGCCTGTTTGCCTAACAAGAGAGAGAGACATTTCAGGGCAGTCACAAGGCAGCACCACAATCTCACCTGCTCCTTTGCCTGCTTAATAAAGCCCTGGACACGATCCAGGTGGGGTCGGTTGATGAGAGCTCCCATCCGCGTGTCTTCCAGAAGAGGGTCTCCAACTTTGATTTTCTGGGTGCGTTTCACCACCTCCTTTGTGAAGACATCCAGTATCTTCCTCTCCACAAACACTCGTGTGCCATTGCAGCATACCTGCGATACAGGACAGGCTGCTCAGAACAAGACACACAGCACTCTGCAGGCCTTCCCTGCTTGAGTCCTGCTACAGAGGCTCTCACAAAAACCCCTCCACAGCTGGTAAAACAGCTAACTTATTCCCAGGGACAAAGATTACTAGATTACCCTGCTGCTCCTGACAGCAACGAACAGTTCATGCTGAACATAGTGGTATTGATGCCACCACGTGGCAAAAACGCATCAAGTCACAAGCAGGAGAGAACTTGAGATGACCTCAGCAAGACAATTTGCCAGCAGGATTACACAAAGCCAGCAGCATGTGTGGAGATCTCAAATTTCTGATGGACAGACCCCCCACAGGGCTGTGGCTCAGCATACCAGACTGGAACCTGCTGCCCCTCCAGGGGAAACCAGCACAGCTTCTTCTCACCTCTGTGCACCAGACTGGAGCCCAGGGCACAAGAGCAGCTGCTCTTAGCTGGGTATCAGGTGCTAAAGAGGCTCCACTTCTGGGAAGAACAGCGCATCGGCTAAGGCATGCTTTGCTGGAATGCCCTGCACTGGCTTCTGCAAGGGCATCCCTTCTGATCCCTTGTGACACTGCACAGGGAAATAGGTGGCAAGATGGGAGCTTCAGGGCATCCCTCATCACGCAAGGTCACAGGCTGGCTCTGCCACCTGGTTCTCAAACTGCCCTGCCACACAGCGAGGACGACTGCTCCTGCCCTGTAGACACACACCTCGCCCTGAGTAAGGAAGTTGGCCATGAGGGCTCCATTCACAGCATTCTCCAAGGCACAGTCCGAAAAGATGATAAGGGGGGATTTGCCCCCCAGCTCCAGGGTGATTGGTTTGATCCCTTTAGCTGCCATCTCCATGATCTGAGGGAAACAAGAGACAAGTGACCCACTGGTAAATGGGAGGCTGGTGGAAGGAAGTAAGAGACACCCAAGAGGAAAGTTCCCATGTGGCCCTTTACGTATAACAGAAGCAGCACAAAGAGCAAGCTGCATTTCCTAGATGTCCTGGGGACAGCCTCAGAGGGTTTGGGGTTTGGTTTTTTTTAAAGATAAAAATCAACAAAACCTGAGGAGTCATTGGCAGGAAGTCTTGTGCTCAGCAAAAGCTGAGGACAGCTGTAACTGCATCTGTGTCACTGCACCCCACAGGCAGACACATGTAAGCAGAATTCAAGGGGAAACATTTCTCCTTTTTCAAATCAGAATTTATTTTTAAACATCTTTTTAGGAACTTTTCATTTTTTGAAGAATAAATTGAGGGTAAGAAATTCACGGAAATTAACCTCTTGCTTAAAAATGGTAGGTTATATGCAGCTAAACCGAACTATTACTGCCAGAAATGCTCACACATTTTCCAGGTGCTACTCTGTTTTACATACCCTCCTCCCCACATGGATACCCACACTTTAGCAGCTCAGAGACTTCATTGCAACCAGGGGCCAAATAAGTAATGACCAAGGGGCTCCTCTGAAAGGACCGAGTGCCCAAACCCATGCCCAGTGCGTTAACTGGAGCCCCAGAGTAACCTTGTACGTGTAAGCTCCTTGCTCAGACCCAAAAATGCCAACTTGCACCCCATCTTTACAAGCCCCATGCACAAAAGCTCAAGGAGGTATTGACATCCACAGCACACCAGGAAGGCTAGCACAACAGATCTCTTGTGTCCCTGAGTGAAAAGGTGCCTTTACCTTGATGCCAGTTGGCACACTGCCAGTGAAAGAGATTTTGGCCACATCTGGGTGATGACAGAGGAACTGGCCTGTGGCCACTCCACCCTGCACCACGTTGAAGAGCCCCTTTGGCACACCGGCCTCTGTGAAGATCTCTGCCAACCTCACCACCGAAACAGGGGTGAAGGGAGAGGGCTTGAAGACCATCGCATTGCCTAGGGGAACCCAGACAGAGGCAAGGTGGGGTTAACAGCCAAACTGCTTTAGGGAAAAGAACAACGAACAAACAAACCAACCACAAACACAAACAGTTTGTCTCAACCGATCCCAGAAGATCCTGTCAAGAGAGGGGGAAACAGTTTCAGCTGAACACTGCACCAGTGAGAGGGAGGAACTGCACCTTCCTGCTGGGAAGGACTGGGGGAGATGGGGCTGCTGGTCCTGCACTGCAGACATTTCCAAAGACATTCCTTGCCCGGTACAAAGCCAAGTGATCTGCCTTTTTCCTGATGTACTCCTGCCCTCTTAGCATCTACAGTGTTCCCACTTCCATTTCCTTTCCCTTTCTGCAAAGTAACAGCCTAAAGGTTCTGCTAATCCTTCAACACCTCCTTCAAGGTCTAGACTTTATCCCCCAAATCACTCTCCCCCACAGGATCATTTGGCTTCAAAGAGAAGCTTGCACGGGCCGAGTGTCTCCATTACCGCAAGCCAAGGCTGGGGCAGACTTCCAGCAGGCAATCTGGAAAGGGTAATTCCAGGCTCCAATCCCAACACACACCCCAAGGGGCTCTCTCCGAGTGTACCCAAAGGATCCCCCAGGAAGTTGGATGTGTTCACCTGCAAAGAAGAAAAACATCCAGAAGGTAGAAAAGAGCAAAGCCCCTTCCTGTCTTACCAGAGCCTCAGGGGCCAGATCTCGCTTTGATTGAGAAGAAGAGTCACACAGCTTTTACCCCAGCAAGCTCACAGAAGGTGCATAAGTGCCCACAGAGCATGGCACTACTAGGCAGAGATCTCTGAAAATCCTTCCAAGATCTTCAGAAAAAAGAACAGTCCATCTTTTAGAGAAATAAACAGCAAAGATCGTCTTGTGCCATGGAAATTACCAGAGAATGAGAGTGGCAGGACAGAGAGTAAAGAGCAAACTCCAGTAACGTTCTCACCGGCTAGAGATCCTGCCAGTCCTGCATAATACTCCAGGCACTGCCAGGATATGTCAATGTCCACTCTGGCTTCAAAGATGGATTTCCCATTGTTGATGGTTTCCAAGGTGGCAATTTCTTCTCTTTGCTCCTGTGAGAGGCACGGGACAGTGGCAACATATTAGAGAAGCCTGTAGTAGAACTCCACAAGGAGACAGATGCTTCTCAAGCATGCAACTCCCAAACAAGGCAGGCTCTGCCATCAGTAAGCCAGGCTCTGCCGTGAGAAATGGTCATCTCCAACAGTTACAGTCACAATTGCTATTTATCAGTTTCCCAGTGGCAACCGATCACAGGGGAATGTCAAACAGCCAGCCACTGGGGTTCACTGCTAGTCCAGTCTTGCGTAACGCCTCTGTTTATCTAAAAGATGAGCAAACCTGAACTTAGAAGGCGGCTGGCAAACAATGGTTAAGATTCACAGAACTAAACCAGGAGGAACAGCAAACAGCAAGTTCAAAATGGATCCAGAGGACTTAGTGAAGGATGGACAAAGCAACGCAGCTGGGAAGCACCCCTTAACAGACCATCTCCCAGGCAGAAATATTACCCTGCTGCACAAGTCTGGCAAAAGCAGAAGTTTTGCAGAAAGAAGTTTTCTCATCACATATGCACACTGGGGAAAGAAGGTCTGGTTTCTTACAGATCCGTGCCTTGATGGGAATTAACTTTAGTGTCCAAGAACACCTTATCTCACAAAGTAATTTGTGATAAAGCTTATTTGTATCCTCTCTCTCCCATGTGTATTATCTGGTGTCTAAGATAAAAACCAACATTCTTGCATTTTTTTATTGCTAAAACAAGACACGCTCCAGTCTGAAGCTGAAAGTTCAACAGTGTTACAGTTATGCAATTTCAGCTTTGAAATCACATGCAGTGAAGCTTAATGTTTGGAGTTGTGAAAAGAAGTAAGAGCCCTGCAAGATTTTGACGAAATGGCTTCAGTTTTATGTCTTCTAACAGAATTAAGCAGAGAAGGTACACACTGGCCTTGAATAGAGCAATAAGACTAAAGCCCTGCCCATGGTAACCTACTGTTCCTTCTGGTCAAAGGTAGATTTAACTCCTGCGCTCCTCCTGGAGCTCTGGAAGTCCTCCTGGAAGTCCCCCAACAGCCACATTAACCCACAAGAATGCTCAGAGACAGAACCACCCCTCTCCAAAAAAGGAGGTGAGCTCCCACAACATACCCGAATAATTCTGGCAGCCTCCAACAGCACCCTGCTCCGCTCCATGCCAGACATCTGACTCCATATTTTAAAGGCAGCCTTTGCACTCTGCACAGCCAGATCAACCTCCTTCTCCCCAGAGCAGAGCAGCTTGCATATCACACGACCTGGGCACATTTTAAACAGGAAATAAATAAGATAGAAACCTCAGAAAAGGGGCACAAAAAAGTATTCTTTATCTCACATCAAACCCTAAAGGCTTCAGTCCAGCCAGCTATACCAAACTACAAAACTTCATGGTATGGTTTCCACTGATTTGTAACTGGCTACAGAAGACATGCTGTGGTTCAGCTGGTCTGAATTAAAAGAGATGCCATTCTCCACAGTTGTTCCAGTTACTAATTAGCTCCAATTGCTACAAAATTCCTCTGTCTCCCACTGGAGGTTGTTATACTTCTACCAATAGCTTCAGGACTCTGTTACACATTCCTCAGAATAGTTAAACTCCCTCTTTCTTAAAGTGATTATATTGAAACCTTGGTATCTCCAATTAAAAATGATAAAAAAGATAATTTGGAAATGTTTAAATCCTGTCCTTTGCCAAGATCGGGCACCGCTCGTTTTTTGTTTTTTTTTTTCTTATTTGACTGAGAGTCAAGAGATGATTTCCGCTAAGAATTCAGATGATGGACCTGCACTCTGGGAGACAAAACGCAGCCACCCAGACACCACGGCGTTGGGTTGGCCTGCCCGGGCGGCACCCGATGCGGGTGGGCAGAAAGAAGCCGAAGGCACCCGGCCCTCGAAGACAAGCAACAGGGAGGCAACAGCCACGGAACCGGCCCCGCAGCGCGGGTCGAACCCCCTACTCCGATCAGGCGGCGGGTCGGTACCTGTGGCCGGCTCATACACCTCCTCGGCCTGCCCGCCATCGGCGGGCTGAACGCGGGCCCCCGCCCGGTAGTTGAGGGGCTGCTGGACGGTGACGGTGCCGGTAACGCTGCTCATGGCGCGGCTGGGAGGGAAGGCGCAGAGCCGGGGCAGGAGGTTCGGCAACAGCGATCGCGCCAGCATCCGGCGAGAGGGGCAAGCGGCGGGCTAGGGAAGATCCCACGGGAAAGGAGCCAGTTTTTCCCCGTGGATCCGCCGCCTCCACCGGCGCCTTTTTACCTCAGGGCCCCGGGCCCCGCCCACCCCGGCGCGCACGCGTGCGCGTGCGCGCCGGGGTGGGCGGGGCGCGGGGCCCCGGGCCCCTCCCAGCGCTGGAGCGCCCCCTAGCGGCTCGGAGGTAGCACTGGAAGCATTAATTAGCGAGAATCCTTGGATTAGAACGACAACCGATTCCCTTGATAAACGGTTATCTGTCGCAAAAGGGTTTTAGGGAAAGCGTACGGCAAGACGCCGAGCGAGATACTTCAATGTTGAAGGCCAGGTTCGTTCGGGTAATCGAGCAGATTCCACCCCAGCGAGTGAGTTTTAGAGAAGCCGTGTAACGCCGCAGAAATTTCTGTAGGGTTCTACTCGGGACAACGCAGTATTGCCTAGAAATCCTTGCAGTCTCCAAAAAGACAGGTTCCAGTGCCTCCAGTCACCTGAGCCAACAAAAAAAAAAAAAACCCAAAAACCTCACCCTCCACGCTGGAAGTTTTGCCCAGCTCCCTACTATACAAGGCTATAGCCAGGACATCTAAGACAAGAAAGTCACTCCACAGCGTGATTGTTCTGAATTTTCCAAATTATCTACTTCCCAGATCTTACTCTTGCCACCCAAGTTGATTTTCCACGCCGTGGACTAAATCAACCGCACCACATCAAGGTATTTCTGCTTGTCCTACAGCACAATTAAGAGACGTCTAAATCAACATGCCCATGCCATTTATTTCTCAGAAACAAAAGATCAAGTTATCTTCTGAGAACTTTCTTGGTTTGATGAGCAAACAACCGCTGGTAGAATACTCCATATGGAAGATGTTTCCAAGACTGTGGCCAATACTGCATAGGCTGGTTTTGGACACATGAAGCCTGGTGCAGAATCCCATCTTGTTACCTCCCACAGGAAGTCTTGTGCACTGGTCAGACCTTCAGTGAAGGCTCTAACTGTGCTTTAGGAGAACTTCCCTGCCTGAGGCGGTGGGCCAAGGAAGCCCCCTGCTTGCTTGGTGGCAGCCCGGGAAGGAGCAAGACCGAGCATCTTCTGGATATTCTGCGAAAACAAGAACAGAAGAGCAGGATAGCGTCAGACCACGATAACGGAGACACCAAAAGAGGGAAAGAAAAATAAATCTCAATTGTCCTTTACAAGTACAACCTTCCAACTAGTTCCAACAGATTGAGGTTCTCACCCACGTAGCCTTACTGATTTGGCTATTATATATTGGCCCTCTGTCCCTATACATTCAAAAAAGTTTAGTGCAGAGCCAGACAATCATCCACAATGGCTGCAATTAGAGCTGGGCCACTCTCCCCCACCTCAGCAAAAGCCTTCGGATCATTTTGGTTGAGGGCTCTTTTCCACCTCCAGCTACACACTACACAGCCAGCTGGCGAGTACCTCGTTAATGTCTACGCACATGAGTTGGTTTAAAAAAAAAAAATAATCAACCTACAATAGTCATCTTTGCAATTTAACTGCAGTGCACACACAGCGGCAGGTTCCTAACATCTGCTCACAGGCAGAGCCAAAGCAGCCCTCATTTTTCACGAGTTCCAGAAACCCTCGTTGATGGTGGCCGTGAGAGCCTGAGGGCCTGCAAGCTGGCGAGGAAGGCTCTCTCCTAACGCAGACGGAATTTGGGTCAGCAACATGGGAACCAGAGCGTGTGCCAAGTTCAACTCAGGAGCTTAGGCACAGAATTAACATGAATGCTAGTCATGCCGACAGAACAATGGTTCAGTGCAGACATGCAGTATAACAGGACATATGTAGCAAAACCCAAAACCTGACTACTGAGATGAGCTCATCTGCATCTGAGCAGGGTGTTTCAGTGGAAAACAACAAACAAGGAAAGAATTAAGCAGCAGAGCCAGGCATTAGCTAAAAATCTCACAGCAGAATATTCGGAAGTTTGATGTTTCTCTTGATTTTTTGTGAAATTCCTTTTAAATTTTGCAACAACGCAACACAAAGGGCTACCAGTTCTTTCAGTTTTGTCCTTCAGTGTAGGTAACTACAGCTTAAGATGCTGCTCGTGCAATGCTGGCAAAATAGGGACATCTGACACGAGGGAAAGAAGAAAACAAATGTCATGTCACCAGCTGACTCCTGGCTATCAAGACAACAGAAGGAGGAAGGAGGATTCTCTTCAAACTTGAGTGTCCTCTCCAAAATAACTGTCAGGATAGGTCAGATAGCAAGGTCATAGAATGCTTGAACTTTTTGATCATGGAAGGAGAACAAACAAAAAACAAGGCACACGAAGCCTCAAAATTCCAGAGTAGCTAAGTTAAAAAAAAAATTGGAAAACAATTCCTATGGAAAGGAAGGTTTCAGCCCACACACAAGCATCAAAGTAGTGTAGGGGAACACTTGAAAAGGAGTTACATCAGCTTTAGTTCGTGGCCTACATAGATCACTCACTGGCTGATACTCAGGAACTGAATATATATGAGAGCATTTCACTGTGGGAGACTCCTTCGTGTGCGTCCTCTTCATAGAATCATTTAGGTTGGAAAAGACCCTTGGGATCATTGAGTCCAACCATCAACCCCACTCTACAAAGTTCTCCCCTACACCATATCCCCTCACACCACATCTAAACCACTCTGAAACACATTCAGGGATGGTGACTCCACCACCTCCCTGGGCAGCCTATTCCAGTGTCCGACCACTCTTTCTGTGAAGAATTTTTTCCTAATGTCCAGTCTAAACCTACCCTGTCGCAGCTTGAAGCCATTCCCTCTTGTTCTATCGCTAATTACCTGTGAGAAGAGACCAGCACCAACCTCTCTACAATGTCCTTTCAACTAGTTGTAGACAGTGATGAGGTCTCCCCTCAGCCTCCTCTTCCTCAAACTAAACAGTCCCAGCTCCTTCAATCGCTCCTCATAAGATTTATTCTGCAGACCATTTATTCTTCTCAGAGCTTCCTTACTCAAGAGGTGGGCAGAAGGGAGAAGAAGCTAATAGACTGATTCAGCAACACCAGAGGGTGCTGCAGAGTCAGCAGCGGGCAGGATGGAGATCCCACCAGCTTTGTAGTGGCTTACCCACGGAACAGAGCCTCCATGGAAGCAAAGAAGTGTGCAGTGCCTCCACACTGTTCCTTGAAGTATCAAAAGGAGAACTGTGGTGCTAAAGTTTACTCCATCTGTTTGAACAGTTCCAAGAAGAAGAGAGATGACAGCTTGTCTGTATGTGGATTCAAGACTACAGTCACTCTCCAGCATTATCCTTCCACAGGAATCCCCCCTCCTTGCTGCAGAAGGCAGCTAGCCTCCTGCACTAGCTGCAAATCAAGTTCTGCTGGACTGAAATCCACACAGCTGGAAACACCGGGGCTTGGGCAAGGTCCAGCAGAAACCTGACCTGCCTGCTGTCCACCACATTGCACAAGGAAGCCTGCAGAGTCTACTTCCAATGTAAAAAAGACCATCACCTTCAGGAGCAGGGAGGGAAGACTGAAAGACTTAAGGATTCCAATTCCTCATCTGAGCTCTTCTGAACTCTCCTCAAATGACTGCAGGAAGGACAGGAGCTGCTCCTGCTTTTATCTCCAAACCCAGAAGGGACCTCAAAGACAAGGCAGCGAGTGGTTCCTTGCGCCGAGATCAGGCCATGTGGGAAAGTGCATTCCTGGCAGTAGGAATAATTGCTGGCTCCCCTTCCCACTGGGAGCACATTTCAGAGAGAAGCAGCCTAATCTGCAGTTCAGGCATGTGTGAAAAGGAAGCGAAGACCAGCAAACGCCCGAGGAACAGCAGCATATTCCTTTTCACAAAGAGCACAGGTGAAGGCTGGGAGCTCAGAAACAGGAGCAGGGACAGAGGATGTAACCCTGACATTCTGCCTCCTGCCCAGCCCAGCAGCAGACTTTCCCAGCTGAAACCCAACAGCTCAAGGACCCTTGGAAGGCCTCTCCCAGCAACCCTCCCCTCTCCAAACAGGAAGGCAGGAGGAACTAGGGGACAGGATTTACGTGCCAGGGAGAGCTGGGAACAGCGCAAAGGAAGTTACTCACTGCGAGTTGACTATTTTGGGAGATGCTGGCCAGGTCACAGGCAGCAAGCTTCCCAGTGTTTGAAGAGTTTATCACCCCCACATGCCTGAGGACCACATGAAGAGACTGCCTGATGCTGCTACTGCCCATCCCACTAATGTCAGTTTAATCACTGTGCAGTTAAGTCTCCCCACCCTCACATACTCCCCTGCATTTCCCTCCAGGTCACTGTTTTTTTCACACACACACAAGTTCCTCTACTTTTAGGCTCCATAGGGACACCTCTCTTCCCTGCCTTTGATCCTTTCACAGGCAGCTCCAGGATTTAAGGGAAAGCTGTGGGATATATAGTCTCCTGAGTTTGTTCACAACCTGTTCCCCAACTTTTGGTACACCTCCACTCCTCCTCCTCTTGTGTTGGCAGCATCAAGCCAGACACTAACTCCCACACCAGCTCTCCTCCCTTGGGCAAACAGCTGTTTTGAAGGAGACCTGTCAAGATTTCCCTTTTTGCACACAGCGAAACACAAAGGGTCACAAAGCTTTCACCTCCAAGGTCACTGAAAAGCATGGAAGGCAAGACTTTGGTGCCATTTTAAGCCCTTAATTACTTTCTTCCCCTCTCACAGCCCTTCAAAGTTCTCTCCCCAATGCTGTTATCACCTAAGTTCCTTCAAATAGTAATAAAGCCAAGAGCAGGATGCCAGCAGTCACAGCTTGAGTTCCTAGCTGTTGCACAAACTAATGTGGCCGGTCTCTCCCCTTCCCTCCATGTAGCAAGGAGGAAGAAACTGAGCTGCCTAACAGCTGGAGAACTGCAGGTCTAGTTAACCATCGTCACATAGATAAGGCAGTACTGTAAAGACTGCAATCTAACACTTCCAAGCAAAAACACCCTTCTCCAAAGCAATAAAGTAACTTCTGTCCTCCACAGGGCCATCAGCATGAACTCTGAAGCACAAGAGCAACTTTTTCCCAGAACGTCTCTTGAAAGCCCAACTCACTGCAAACAGCTTGGCATTCCTGCCCAGAGACAGACTGGACCACCACTCAGTTCATGCCACCTACTGATTACACAATAGGAAACATCAGGAAGTGACCAGGACTAGAACTAACCACAGGAATTATATTTTTGGACAAAAAAAAAAAATGCATGGGGGATTTTTCAGCAAGGGAGTTCCCCAATCAACGCAATGGGTGCAGAAAAGGCTAGCTGACTTTATTTAGTTTCAGATAACAATCCGCAGCATTAGAAAGAAGGGATTTTCCATGTAATAAGCGAGTAACACAGAACAGCACCAGACAAGATTGCCTGAAGGAACCGGTTGCCCAGAGAAGCTGTGGCTGCCCCATCCCTGGAGGGGTTCAAGGCCAAGCTGGATGGGGCTTGGAGCAGCCTGGTCTGGTGGGAGGTGTCCCTACCCAGGGCAGGGGGTTGGAACTGGATGATCTTGAAGGTGCCTTCCAACCTAAACCATTCTATGATCCCAGGAATTCAGGAAGACGATCTGAAGAGCTAAAAAAAAGGTCCATTTCGTTCAAAGCGGCAAACACTGCTCCAGTTGCTGGGAAGCGAAACAAGATTTGTCTTGCAGCAAACAGAATGAGGAAGCCTCTGGACTTTGGTACTCTGAAGCTGGCCCTGCTTGGAGTGAGGGGTGGGCCTGATGACCTCCATGTGACCCTTTCAACATAAAACTTATTCTACAACTCATAATCTGTTTTCACATAGGTCCAGACACAGATCCATTTCAATACAAGCACCCAATACAGAGGACTATGGAGAATTCAATTCACTAGCACGCACTTTGTGACTAAAGGAACTCTCTATTATTAAGCTGCTCCATCAAGCTCATCCAAACTTCTGACAGCAGCTGGTATAACATGCCACTTCCCTTTGCTGATCTACTTTAAGTCTTTCTAAGTCCCTTGACACCCCTTGAGGAAAAGCAACAAGTCGGTCAAGGAGAAAAGCTGCAAGAATTCAGGAAGTGAATCAAAGAAAAAGGAAATATAAATACATTAGAGAAGATCATTTGCAGCTAGTTGCACCAGCATTCATCCAGCCCCCAGAGACTATTAACTTATCCCCAGCACTCTCTGGGGAAATCCGGAAAACAGAGTAGACTTCTGGTTGCACTGAGAAGACCCACTTGTCCCCACTGGCCATTCTGCCACTTAAGCTGCTAGTGAACCTTCCTGAACAGGCACTTCCCTGATCCTCACTGATGCTTCTCTTTTGAAAAGATAGGACTAAGTAGCTTTGCCGGAGAGCTACGCGTAGCCTACTCCTCGCTTATTATACCAGACCCCTTTCTGTGTCACGTCCCTAACACTAGGGGAGACTTTACACCAAAAGGTAAAATTCTTAAGACTCTGGAAAAAAAAGTAAAGATCAGGCAGTCAGCAAAAACAGGAAGGACAAACCCAAAAAGAACAGGTTTAACACTTTCCTCACTTTTCTAGCAAATGTATGGACTGATTGAACCCCTATAGAACCTCAAGCTACCAAGAAAGTTTCCCCTGAAGATGCTACACTTCCCTTTTCTCATATTACCGTAAGTCATAATTACCAAGAAGCAGTACTTAGATTGGCTTCTGATGGAGACAATCTTTTGGTATGGCAATCCACAAAGTTATCAGACACACAAACACAAGGAAGGAACCCATGTCTGCCACCTCTGTCCTAGCACCCTCCAGTCAAGTCTCCAGTCAAGTCTTCCACACCAGTCCAGGATAGTGGCCGTTTTTATGATCCCAACATAGAACTGCTTTCAACATGAAGCATAGGAATGAAGGCAAACACAGAAATCACAAACAGATTAAAGTTTATACATGCAAGACTGGACAGGAGTAATAGACTCCTCTTTATGGATGGTGAGCTGCTTTCCCTGCTCCAGGCACGCAAGGGACACAGCAATGTACTCACCTGTCTGATCGACATCGTGCAGAGAATGTAGAGGAAGATGAAGGAGCAGTCAGTATAATCCTCACCCAGAAGGTTGCGGTGGGAGAGACCTTGGATGTACGAGAGAGGGATAAATGGAAGCTTTGCCACTACTCGTCCATCAAATCTAGAAAAGAGAGCACTGGATTACAACTGGGGACAGTAAAAGAGTCTTCAGCTATAGAAAGAACAAGCTAGCCTCTTCAACAGGCCACACGGAAGGCCAAAAGGCCATGCTGCCTTCTCCAGCCCACCTCTATATACACTACACCAAGGAGGCTAAATCCACTTCCGCCACAAAGCCCTCCACACCCAATCATCCACAAGGCAAGTAGGCTTCCCTCAATAACAGTTTTGCCACAGTCAGAGCCAAAGTGTTTCATAGTGATTTAAGTGATCAGCTGGACAAACTGTTGGTTCATAAAGCCTTGGTTGGTGTTTTGCAGTTTACTGGTGCATTTTATTTAAAAGCCAATTTAGCAGATAACTTCCCCGAACACAGTAACGCAGTCAGCACTTGAATAAAAGACGGATGACTATCACCCACTGTATTGCAGTTCATGCAAGAAGATGGACTCTTCGCTTTAAGCAAAAGAGCATTATTTTTTTTTTTTTTTAAGCAGAGCATAAACCAAAGACGCCTTTTCTTTTCCTAGAGCAACTATACTTCTCAGCACAAGAAGGATGCTTACGAGAGACATCAAAAGAATGCTTTTTAATACCAACAGTCTTCCTTGCATTAGCTCTGAAGATGAAGGCAGTGCAGAGGCATGATGCTACCACATATTCCAAAAGGCCTGTCCTGCTCCTGGAACTCCTCCAGGTCCACATTCCAGGGTATCAGGCAGAGTGTGAATTCTGGCCAGTTTGCAAAGATTTTTCCCAACCCAGACGGTTGGCCCAATCTTTTGAAGTAAGCATGTACAATGCCTCATCAGCGTGTGCATATTTGGATGTTATTTTCTCTGCATGTGCTGATTTTTTAACAGGTGTTTCTTGTTTCGAGAGATCCTAAATGAGCGTTCTTTCCTGTGGAGATGCATTCACACAGCTACAGCTCAAACACACGCCAATTTTGTTTACATCTCACAGGCAGTTTGGCAAAAGAGCTAGGAACGGATGTTTATCTCCCCGTAACATCCCCCAGTGGCTTAAAATTCTGCGTTATTCCTGCTGTGAGAGTGACAAGTACTTCAGCAGTAGCACCCTGAGGTACCTGCTTTTAATTCCAGCAGGTTTTCACAGTTACCACGATGGGCTTTTGAAATGCACAACTCCCAGAGTAAGACAGAGAACTAACTGCATTAAAAAGTTTCTGACAAGAGAAAACTGAGACACACAGAAGCTAATTCCTCCCCCAGGACAAATCCCATCTGCTTGGAGGCCACCACCGCCACAGATCTCGCTGCCCTAGCGTACCTTTTAAGCCACAACAGTCATTCAGCTGCTCATCTTCACCACAGCATTCTGCTCTTTGGGTTTAAACCAGCCTTCTTGACACTTACATATCCTTCCAGCTGCCCCATTACTACTGACACTCTTAAGGAAAAGAGCCAGTCATCACAGTAATTTCCATTTTGGCTAAGCTGGCACTTGGCAAAGGTGAGGTGCCCAGCCACAGAGCAGCAGTGTCTGCACAGTACTTGTCCAAAGGGCAGCACATCATGCTACTTCCATGCAATTCCTGCTCCTTTTGTCCCCCGAGAGCAATGAACTCATTCAAGAACAGGAAAGGCAAGCAAGTAAGGCTACAGCCATTGCAGGTGTCAGCCACCCTTTTCCTCCGTTTCATACCACACCCACAGAGCCTCCATGGATGACCTGGCAGCAGCAGCTTCCCAGAGGGAGCCTAAGAGCCTCCTGAATTCATAACTGAAGCGCTCTCCTCCCGAGACAAGCAGCTGCTCTTTATGCTATATCAAGAGAATGACAGTATGTAAGTGAGAACCAGCTCCATCAAACCATTCTATCAGCTTCCAACAGTGCAAGTATAACCCATCAAAGCTGCCGTATAAATGCACTAGCTACCTTGTAGTGAGACCAGGAGCAAAAATTTAACTATCTAGCCCCAAAGGCAAGACAGCCAAATCTTTGGATTTTAATTCAATAGCCTAAGCTATTAGCAAGAAAGCTATTTCAGTTCAAACAATCAGTGAGCTTTCTGGATGCTCCTGCTGTTCACGTTCAGATTCCCTCTAAAGAAAAAGATGGCTAAAGGAAAGATATGTCCAAAAGCTTCATGTCAATTCTGTGGCTTATAGCATGGTCTCTGTGGGCAGGAATCCTCAAAAGAGGAACAAGTGAACTCGGTGGTCTTAAAGGAGAAGAAACCAATGAACTGATTTTTTAGGTTAGTATCTATGGAAGGAGGAGCCATGCAGGATTTAACCAAAATCAATTCCTTCCTAACGCTCTTCATGAACTTACAGTCCTGTAACACTTTTCAGTCACAGCATACTCTGAACTGTCTCTTCCCACTCTAGGAAAGTAGGCAGAGTAGGGCGGGTTTTTTCAGTTTGTTTTTCAGTCTGTTTTAGGGGCAGGGGTATTGGCAGTGTTTGTATTGCACCCAAATAGCTAGGCAAGCAGCTGAAGACCTCAGGTGCAGCGCTCCCAGTCCCCCACCAGACACTATGCTGCTGGGCACATGACTCACAGCGCACCTCCATCCCCACACAGGGCTGCAGTTTAATGAGACACCAGTGACTCAAGATTGTACCCAAATTTTCAAGTCCTTTAGTGCTGTGTTCCTCTGCTCAGTTTCACAGCATTCCAGAGAATGCTAGATGCTGAAGTCTGACTAAGCTGAACAAATAAAGAGTCCACACAGTGGCACTTCTGTTTTTATATTACCCCCTGTTTGCAATTTATCCACCCACAGATCTGCAGTAAAATAACAATTGACTATATCCTTGGGATTGCCAGCACAGAGGCCAAAGGTTTTGGTTCCCAAGAAACTTCCTGTTTGCGGGACAAGTATATTGCCCAGATATTAAGCAGCCTCCTGAAGGTTATACTAACCACATGCATGTTATCTTCAGATTTAACAGCCAATGAGAAGTTCACATTTCAAGACCAAATCAAGTTTTAAGAGTCAAGCACAGTCCCGCAGTTTTGCATGTCTGAAACAAAGCTGTCTGTAACCACACAAAACAGTTAAACAGTTTCATCTTTTTTGTCTTTTTTTTTTTTTTAAATAGGCTTATCCCAGGTCATTTCTAAAGCAAAGGAAGATTACAGCCCATGCCTCGACCTGTTAGCGTCTTGACTCTGATCACCCTAAGTAAGGCAACAACAAACTCTGCACGCACAGCTCACTTCCAATAGCAAGGGAGCTGACTCAGTTTTGCTTGCAAGAGCATTCTTTGGTCACACTATTATAGCAAAGCCAGGGAAGCTGAAGACCATAGCTGCTTGCCTGACATCTACCAAACTTGCCCTTATCAAGATGTTCCCAGCAAAAGGATATTAGAGTTGAGTCTAGATTGAGTGCAATTTGCTCAATTTGATTGCACTCAGCATGCAGTGTTCCCTCTTGAGCAGAACATACATGTGGTGGCCAAACAACCACATCTTCATATGAAATATTGATCCATTTTCTACAGATTAGTTAGGATGGACTCTATCACAGTAACACTTCAGGTAATAGAGGGAAGGTAGAGAATGTATTCACCATGAAAATCTAAGAAAAATCCAGAAAGTTGATACCTACATGGAGTTAAACATTCCCATCAAGGCAGTGAAGCAGAAGCCAATGGCAAACATGGATTTCATCCGAACCTGCAAGCAGAAAGATCAGAGATAATCAAAACAGGCCTACACTGAGGGACTATGGGCTCACACCCCTAGGAACAGACTTTGTACAGCATCACCAGAATCTAGAAGGAAAAAAGACGACCCAGAAGGCCAAAGAGATCGTAAAAGCGACTGCAGAACTCCCAAAGAGAAGTTTGGTCAACAGTTGGGTACAATGGCAGTTACAGAGTGGATCACTGATGTGAAGAGCTGCTTTGGGGGGCGGGGGGGAAGTGCTCAAGAACTGTCCTGTTACCTTCCACAGGTTGGTGTGGGTTTTTTTTTTTTCCTTAAGCCTATACAATCAATCAGCAGGGGATCATTATGAAGACAGAACATACAAGAGGAAGTCAGACAAATTAATTCTACTTTGAAAACATCATGGAGACCTACAAAGATGAAAATAGCTAAGGCTGGGTATGAGATGAGGCAGTAATTGGTGGAGAACTCCACGGCTCATAGTAAAATCTGTAGCTATTAGAGATAATCCAGAGGACCTTTCAGGAGAAAAAGACACTATGTCCGCCAATTGAACAAAGTCCTTCTGTTGGAAAGCTGACTAAAATCTTCAGCAGTTGGGAACTGGCTTTAATTTTCTTACCATTGACAAGTCTCTGTTGTTATTCTTCAGTTTCTCTTCTTGTCTCTCTGGAAAGACAAAAACAACAACAGTTATAATCAGTTATACCAACCTAGAAACCAGAGTGTTTTCATTTCCAGGAAGACTTAACTTTCTTGGCTCTCCAAACAAATAACACTTCCAAAACCCACTCCAGCTCTCTATGCCAGACAGTAGAAAGTGAAAAACTGTACATAGCCAACTGCTTCTCCATCACAGCAACGTGTAGCAAAGCAGCCACAGAAGAGGAGGAGGCTAGAATCACACATTCAGCATTTTTGAAAGAAATGCACAGAATGTCAAATTTGCTAACTCAACCAACTAACACAGCAGCACGAACAACGTTGCCAGAAAACAGAGACAGTGCCTCTGTATCACACTTCCAAAAGACAGCAGTCTCAATTTGCTGCACCCCAGGGTCACCATTATAAATGCTTTATATAAGAAACGATTTCATTCTGGAGGTACCAGAAGGGACTCTGAAACCACACACAGAACCGGGAGCTGCACCTCGGCAAGACTAACATCCTGCTGGCCTTAGTAATGAATTTTGGACCCTTGTCACAGCTAAAAGATTCTCCAAAGAGGAAAGAGATCTTTTTACGTGAATTTCAGTAAGCCGTGTATTAGCATGCTTTGCAGAGAATAGTATAAAATACTACTTTGGAAATTTAGTCTGTCCTGAAGTCACCACAAACTTCAAAAGATGCCCAGCTTTCTGGGAGGGCATTTTCCATGCCCCTCACTGGAGGGCTGCTCTGGCCTCCAGTATTATCCATCACCTGTCACATTTCTCATCCCACATCCCCATCATCCCTTGCCCACTGCACTCATCTCAGACTGAGGATCCAGAGGGGCAGCAGCCAGGGTTCAGAAGCAACGCCTAGCTGAAGTAAAGATGTGGAGGATGAAGAAATATCCAAAGTGTGAGGGAAGAGAGGGTGGGATGCAGAAGGACTGTCAAGGGCTATGCAGGATGCAAGGTGTCCAGTGGATCCCTGATGAAGTTTCAGCACAGGAAGCCCACAGCACTGAACCACAACAGTTACCTTTCAAGCCCAAATTGGAAGCCAATAAATACAGGTACTCTCAGTAAGTGTTATGCAAAGCCATAGCAACACCCCTATCCAATTTATTAGAATCCTCATTGATATTTTCAACTGCTCCTAACTACAAACCATCCCCTCTGGCAGGAACTTTCCAGACACCTGCTTCCTGATCCAGGTGGAGAGTTTTGTTCTGGGACATTTCAGGAACCACAGGCCAGCTCTTTAGGAATCACATTTGGCACAAATACATGTTTTTTCCCCTCTGATACATAACTAACCACCTATCTACGTGGGCTAAAGGTTACATAGGGATAAATAATACAGCCTCGATCCCCTGATACACCTGACCTGTTTCTCACCCATTTCTACAAATTCAAGACAAACGGGCTCTGGGTGTCCTACCACCTTACATAAATGGTCTATTCCTGCCCAAGTCATACAAAAGCAGCATTTAAGTACTTTGCTATACAGCTGAGTAGAGGCACAGAGAAAGAGGACTGGGTCAACAAGCAGCACGCTGGAGTCCAAAGTCATTTCATTCTGCTCATTGGAACACAAACCACGATGATACAGTGACACAGCAATAATATTATTTGCCAGCATTAGGTTGTTTTTTTTTTTGTTTGATTTGTTGTCTACCCAGCACTTGCGTGGACTCTTCGGAACATCACTGTGTTTTCTTCTAGGGGCACATGGATGCAGAAAGCAGTAGCAAAGTTTAAGCTAACAAATGCACTCCTTAAGTTGAAGTAACAGAAGGCTGTAGCATGATGTTAAAGGTGTCCTGTTCCAGCAGTGTGAAAGGTGATTTAGACACCATGTGACTGAAGTTGGTTCACTTTACACTTAAAAATAAGAAGTTTGATAAGTAGGAAACACCAAATTAAGCCTTCCCATGCAACTTTCACCCTACCTCCTTGTGCACGTGCATGATTCATCCCTTATGTAACCAAGTAATATCATAGACACACCTCCTGCCTTATTCTGTGCACAAAACAGATGGCAACTGAGTCAGGTCTGTACCACGGCTGTGACTTATCCGTAAAGACTAAGCTTCTTTTTATTCTTTTTTAAACTAGAATGGTAGAATTTAAAGGCACTCCAGCACAAGTAAATTTGCTGCCACAACAATGTTACATCTTGCAGAATGATCTGACATCCAGTAAGTTACTTGGATCAGAGATTTCAAAAGCAGTTAACAGCTATGAGTCATTTTCTGGATGTCCAGCTTGACATTTAGGGATGAATTTTTCAAAAACACTAAGAATTCAGCTTCGCCTGAAAACAAATGAGACACTGAAGTTATACAGCACTTGCAAAAAAAAAAAAAAGTCTCAGTATCTCAGGCTTGGCCAGCAAGCATCACAGCAAACAAAATCAGTGGTCATTTCCTAAGTTCTGTTCTTAGTCCCTTTGTGCTTTGTTTTTCATTTGCAAAACAAGATTATTTCAGTGTTAAAAAAAATTGGTGGAGCATCTGAATTCCTCAGATTCTACTGTTTATTAGTTTAGTCCAGGCACAAGTAAAATATTCTCTGCTAGGAACATAGCTTGCGTAGCGCCCTGCAAAAAAGTCATTGCTACACATTTAAAAGTGACCATATGTAACAGCACACAACATTAAAATGTTGCCTTATCCACTAAGCAGTATTCATCCCATGCATGGATTACTCAAGACTAAGAACAGAAAATGCACAAGAGGAAGAATTTTAGCTCCTGTCCCTTCAAGAGTCTGGGGATAACAGGTTTTATACCTAGGAAGAACTGTTTGAAGATATGTTTATAATTATTCCCAAGCTTTGTACAGATCAAATGACTAATCTAGCTACCTGGTGTTACGGAGGAATGAGGAAACCAACTCCCAGGAGCTCTCAGAAGTGTTCCTGCCACAATTTCTGTAATAATTTAACTGAGCTTTGCTGCACGTTTTAGAGTCCTGCAGAAAACAGGACTTTCTAAAGCTCATATCCACTAAACATCTACCACATTGCTCTTGCGTAGTTCAGTACTTAAAAGAGTACTCTACTCAGAAAGACTTAAGTTTATTGGCAATGAAAAAGAATGGAAAAATAAATCACTACCTAAAATTAAGCAAAACTAATTTATCAAACTTGAAATAAATCTAAGCGTAGTTACAGTTAACATGCAAACACCTTCAGCTGTGAAGTGTTTAAATGAGGAAAATAAAAAATACAAAAAAGTCACAACTATACAGTCGTCTAGCTATTGCAAGCTGACGGTGCACTGCAACAAAGAGCTTTGACAACAGAAGTTAATAACTCATGCATATAAAGGCTCAAAGCAGAGATAAAGGCAACCAGTTCAGCAAGACGTGCTGCTCAGATCAGTGATGCTGCCCTTCTCTGCATTTGACTAAAGCCATCAGGAGGCTAGATGTCTCCCAACTTGGAAGAGAAAGGCAAAAGTATTCGTATTCCAATCTTCAGGCCAAGAACCAGCTCTAGTACCACTTTAAATAGTTTTGAAAGGAAGGAAAGGATAATTGCTTCCATGAGTGACTTCTCAAGTTTCTCCCCATTCTTGGGGCACCACACTCCTCTCCCAAGCTTACCTATTTTCTTTTTCTGCTGTCGGCCTGCTGATTCAGTTATTGTTTCCTTCTTCTTTTCCACTGCCAAGTGAAAAGAAAGACGTTCTATCATTTCTGCATACCACCACCCCTTTTTCATACACCAAACAAAACACTTTATTCCTTTAGAGAACAGGGTCACAGAAGGAAGCTAGAAGATACTGAGAATCAACAAGTTTTAAACCACCAAGGCTGACTCCACCGAACACTTAGAAATAATTTAAGAAGTCCAAAACCCTGGATGAGACATCAGAAAAGGGTTAATTTTAAACTCTGACAAGAGCCCATTACATTGTTAACTGAGCAGTCTGGGGTCAATTTTGGCTCAAATGACCCTTGCTGATTTGTCATTAGTACTAGACAGTACTTTTGATTCAGCAAGTGTAATGAAAAGAGCTTTGTAGCAAGCTCTGCTCCTGATTATCTGCAGTGGGAAGCAGAATACAGGAAAGCCTGTGTTCTCATACATCCCTTCTTCACAGGCAGGCATTCTCAGGGGAAACGCCGTCCAAGCAGTCGGCCACAGCCTCTCCATTCTTCAATTAATTAGTACTGAAGCATTTCCAATATTTTAAAGTGGGAGCCTAAGCAAAAAGTTCCTAAAACCCCAAATCAGACACTCACCAAGCATCCGCAAACAACTAGCAAAAAAGGCTAACATAAAGCCGGCATAGTGAACTTATAACACAGTAAATGGGCTGCTCATCTGCAAATGCTCATCTGCTGACAGCAAGAGGGGCTTTTCCAGGAAGTAAGAGACATTTTAATTTAAGACCTATAAGAAGAGTACTACAAGAAGTGAGGACAAGAAAGCATGGCTATGGTCTAACAACAGAGAGCAGCCCTTTTCTACTCTAAAGTCTATGTATCTGCAACACATCTACTCTACCAATGAACGGACTTGGCTCCTTCTTAACTCACAGAATCAGCTTAGAGACCTGAGCATTAGGATTCTTCTCCCATATGAAGTATTAACTCAGCACAGATCTTCTAGTCTTGATTCCAAAGCACAGGTGAACTAAAGACAGCCAGTCTTCCAAGTCAGACAAGGATTTGTAGCGCTGCCTTCTGAAATGCCTGGGATATGCGAGTCAGTCTCAACTTCCAAGAAAACCACAGTAGCCCAGACAAGATACCTAAACGTCACCTCTTCTGTGGTACAACATAGTAAGACACAATTGTTTTTTTCCAAAGAACAAGTATATCTGTGATGGGCAGGCTAGCACAAGGGGGAAAAAAAAACAGGGAAGTCTACTCAGAGGGAATGCCGGAGAGGTGCCAGATGACACAAGACACCCAGTGCTCACAGAATACCCTGTCCATAACCTTCCTTATGCCAAATCCAGCTGGGGCATCCTGATCAGTCTATCCCAAACCTAGTCCTCATAATTCCATGGCCTCCAACTCTAAACCCAAGTGGAGAATGATGACTCTTTTCAGGCCTACCTATTGCTCTCAGCCCTAACAAGTGGGCTTCTCTAGACCCCAGTTTCACTCTAGACGGTGCTATTGAGCCTTATGCCAATCCTGAGGAATTCTACATCCCTAATTCACTTATGTTTCAAACAGAACAAGTAACTGTCAGGTAGTCCCACAGCAAGACTGTCCATGGGAACATACATGACATAACACAGAAGGAATTCTAGAGATAGCCTTCAGCCTTGCAAATTTACCTCTACGTTTACCTGAGAATGCTTACTATAATCTCTGTAGCAGTCTTAGACAATGCTGTGCCTCTCAACAGAAAGGAAAGGACAGGAAGAGATGAAACTAAGGACTGAGAGGAAGAACGTCTGCTCAAGCACACGACTTGGACTGTTTGTTTTTGCAAATCCTAGGGACTGCTAGGACTCTCATGGGAGAGCTTAAAGATCTCAAATGTGTTTTTTCCTGTTTCAGATGTGTTAGGTAACAGTTGAAAGGTGTGGCTCAAGTGGTCTACTTTGCAAGTTCTCTATAAGCCATCAGGTCAGCCAGCTGGCCTTAGCACAGGAGGGGGGAAAAAAAAAAAAGACAAAAAGCAAAACTGAATTTTTAGTGACTCCTTATTCTGTTTTACTTTTTTTTTGTTGGGGATTGGGGACTCAAACAAGGAGGTTAGAAACTAACTGAGATGCATGAACCTCACATTTTTCCCTTCACAGATTATAGCCTAGATATCAGGAGAGCTATAAAAAAAACAAAGAGCATTGAACTCTAAAGCAATCATTAAACCCCAGAGATTAAGCCCTGCTAACTGCTTTTGGAGCTCCACAGCACAAACACACTAGAACATTAACTCTAACTTTTCAGCTGGGTTTCAACTACTTCTCTAACTTGGTCTTCTGGGGCTAATTCTACCCTACACATTTTTGTCAGCCAAGTGGGATTGAAGTGAGGCAGGCAGAGATGCAATCCCCATCTGATGCTGCTCTGATGACAAAAGCCCCTAATTTAGGAGCTATGACACAAGCATGACTATACTTCAATTCTTCAGTTTATTTTGCCCAGGGGAAGGCTGGAATAAACTAGGCTGGAAACTGCATGCTTTGATAATATTGTTCTCTCACACACTAAGAGCGCTGACATCATGGTGAAATATTTTGAAGGTAAAACCAGTTCAGGTTTGGCTCCAGTTGCTGTGTGCTGTCTCTTACTGCTGCAACTTGGGTAGGGTACATACAATTGTCACCTGAATTTCTCCTCTGCTCCTTGCCTTCTAATACAGACAGGTCCATTGAAACACTCCACCTCAGAACCCCCTGTTTACCATTCCTCTTAATATCCGATGTATATCTTCTGACTGCTCACCCTCTTCTCTCTTTTCCCTTCCTCCCTCCTCCTTTGTTTAACCCCTCCCAGACCTCTCAGATCTCCTCTCTATGGAAGTAATCTGGGATTTTTTTTTCCAATCAATTCTATTTGTTTCCAGTTTACACTAGTCTAATTTATTTTTATATCAGCTGATAGCTCAGACCTGTCTATCATGACTTTATCTTTACTCATCCCCCACTATTAATCATCACTTTTACTCTTTATGTATTACGCTTTCCTCTCAAGGTATTCACTATTCAACCCTAGTTCTTTCTCACTGCAGATCTTAAATTCTCCACTGCCCTTGAAAAGCAGAAACTGCATCTTTGAACTTATTTCAGGCATCTAAAGGAATCTATATATACAGACACTGCCTACTTATGTTCGGAAAGAAAGATGCCAGTACTGATCTCTTACTCCCTCCTGTCCTCCATCAAGAGGAGGGGCAATTTGCAATTCAGACAACACAACAGGTTTTTGTACTAACCTTCCCTCCAGCAAAAGACAACAATTAAGAACAGAAGTAAGTCCTGTCAGTACGAATTTGCGTAATTTATATAATTAGGCTCCTATGAAATCCAAGCTGAAGAAAGTTCTCTCCCTTAGCAGAAGTAGTAGCAGGAATTTCCCAGAGCATTGACTCTATTCCATTTGACGTCTGCTAAAGCAGGATGTAACAGGAGCAGCAAGACACATTCTCTAATGCCTGAAAGGTACTTACATTTTTTGCTCTGTTTTTCCACTTCAGCCTTTAATCTCTTATATTTGTCTGTTCGGTATACCAGCACCCAAGTTATACCTGAAACAAATATTCAGCAATTAACTAGCTACGTCAAGACCTCTTGCAATAACAGGGATACAAGTTAGCAAATACATATGCAAAATACACACATCATGCCTACAAAACCACATTATAATATGGCAAAAGTACCACAAATTACAGAAAGCTGTATCATCACTTTCCTTCAATTCCCTTCTCAAGTTCCTTGTACCAATAGGGCCTATAAAATGAGTGTCTTCTGAAGTTACTGGCTATCTTACTGAGCGTTGCTGTTTTGTGGGACTCATTCAGTTCCTTCATGCTCATATTGAGCAGCTGTTGCTCACCTTAAAATCAGGAGTTGATTAAGGCAATCAACATCTTTGTGTTCTGCATTTTCATAGCACCTAATTAAGGCCTGAGGAATAATTCCTGCTCCTACCAGGACCTGCCCATTAGTAGAAGAACATTTTGAAAAGGCAAATAGAGATATTAGGCTAGAAGAGACATCAAGAGATTCTCCAGTCTAAGTCCTTGCGCTCAAACATGATCAAAACAAGCTGTGCAGAACCAGTGGTTTGTGAACAGTTTATTCTGAGCTCCTACACAAAGCTTTTGATCTTTTTCTTGTCTTTGGTTTCACAACAGATTCTGAGACCCAGGGATCACCAGCTGCAGAGAAGGGAACCCTGTAGATGCTTCTGAGGTCAACACAGCTGTGAAAGGCAATAGGTGTATACACTATCTAACCCCAAATGCAATGCAGTAGGGCTCCTAAAAAGCAGTTATATTCTACCTGGGACTCTTCCTTCTTCCTGCCATTGTATGCCCAAAGACAGCGTCTTGGGGCTCTGGTACAAAGGAGACTGTGGGATATAGCTCAGTGCCAGGAGAGAAGCCTCTGACTACTCCAAAAGGTATCTATCCAACCTGTCTTTAAAAGTTGCACCTATTTCAACACCTTGCCATTTAAAAAGCCTTTTCAGGCAACCAATCTAAGTCACCATCATTGCAAGCTCAGGGGATTTCTTCACATCCTTCCCAGAAGAGCTACAGAAACCACCAGTGTCCATTTTCAGGCACACTGAAAGCTATCAGCCCATCCTCCCCAAACCTTCCGCCTTCTAGATCAAACAAACCCAACTCCCACCACTTCACACCAGATCTCAGTTTTGCTCGAGAGTTATTCACTGCTGTCCTCCGGGGTGCCTATACCAGCCTTCCAAGAGCCAGGCCTCAGGTGGCCCCGAGTAACCAAACCTCGTTTCACACCCTCACTGTCCTGCTTCTCCTCCGCCGACCCTCCCCAGTGACCCCAATCCCGCCCTTTAACCCGCTCCGTCCCGGCCCTCAGGGGCGGCACGGCACAGGCGAGGAGCAGCCTCCTACCAGCCCCCTCCCGGCCCAGGAGCGGTCCCAAGGCCTCCCCACTCCACCAGAGCCCAGCCGGGACAGGCCTCACCGGCCCGCTGAGGGGGCGGGGGAAAGCCGCAACCCGCCCCGCGGCGGCCCGACACTCACCCTCGGCCAGCAGCGCGGTGCAGACGGAGATGAAGACGATGAGGAGGGTGTCGGCGAACATGGTGCTCATGGTGATGACACCCCCACCCGCCCCCTCCTCACCCCGGTAACGCCGCCGCGCTCCCGGAAATAGACCCCACTACCCGGAAGCTACCGGGGGCCTCGTCGCCTAGCAACGGCCGGAAGTGAGGGCCCGCGCTCCCGGGGCACGTCGCCGGCCAATCGACGCGGCGCTGGGAGACAAGCCGCGGGAACAGGGAGGGGCGGGGAAAGCGCGAGCAGACGCTGCTCTGATTGGACGAGGCGGCTGTCAATGCTGCCGAGGGGGCCCCGCCCTCTCCCGCTGGGCTCGGGGACCGCGGCCTGCTGCCGCCGCGCAGCCCGTCATGGCGGCGGTGAAGGGGGTCACCGTGAATGGCGCTCCTTGGGGGGAGCAGCCGGGACCAGACGCCATCCCTGCGGCCGGGGGGGCCGTGCTCCTGCTGCCGCACCCCCCGAGTCCCGCACACCTGGGGTTGGTGGTGCCCAGGGCCTGCGGTGGGGTCCCGGTTGCCAGCACTGTGTCTTGCTAGGCCGTGGTGTCCCACACGGCCCCCTCAGAGCCGCTCCCAGGCTGTTTCCAGGAGAAGACGCACGAGGTGTTTGCTTTTGTTGAATGTAGCCCTCACAGTCACAAAGAGGTTGGCTTGAAGCAGCCTTCCTGGATTCTAAAATTGTGCCCTGGGTTAATTTGCCGACGGCATGAACAGCCTGTTAGCGCATGGCAGCAGGAAGTGTTTTCTGGGATCAAATATTTACAAATGCTGCATTCGTTGCTGGCTTGCGCGCTCCTCGTACAGCCAGCAGCGGAGTACTGCGTTCAGCAATCCAAAGGGCTGGAAGCAAGGAAGTGAGTCTCACATTGCTCTGTGTGTACAACATTCACGGATGGGATGCGACTAAGAACACTAATGAGGACAGTGAAATAACGGCAAGGGTTTAGCAGACACTAATTGACTTTTACTGGGGCTCTGGCGGTTACACCTGGAGCAACAGAACTAGACTAAATCTACAAGTTGTAATGGGGTAGGGAGACCTAGAAAGCAGAAATACAGAAAAGGAAGCAGGGCAGGCAGGGAAGGGCAGTTTGTGCCTGTCCTTACGTAACAGAGGCGTTTGCCATCAGTGAAGAGCGACGCACTGTGGGATTACGTGCGCAGAGATGCAGGAAAAATAAGGAAGGTAAAAAGCCCCACCATCGCCCTTAAATTAAACACGCCATTCAGAAAGACAGTGACAGAACAGTAGTTCAGAGAAGGCAGCGCAAGTAATACGTGAGGGTGTGAGATTAGACAGCAAACAAATCCTCCGGAGCCTGGTGACATTTGCATACAAGGAAACACGAAAGCCACATGTGTGCAGGTGGCGACGCAAAGAGTCAGGCATCACTGAAAGTTGCCGCTAAGCACCCTCTGTGCCCCGAGGAAAGTCCCAGCGCTGCCTGGGGCACAGGGAGCTTTCTGCAAGATCGGGGGAGAACTGAGAGCAGAACGTGGCCATGAGCAACGGGAATCCCATGGGAGTGAGCACCATCAGGGAGACAGGGATGAAATTAAGGCTGGATATTTCAGTGTAGGGTGAGCAGCAGGAAGATATTAATGGCTGATGATGTGGCAGGATCCACGGGAATGTTTTGTGCCCAGCTGTGTGCCACCTCACGCACTTGGCTGCGCTGTATGCTGTCCTCCGCCCTCTCTCCCTCTCTTAAGAGCTCCCTGGCTTTCCTGGCTGGGAGGTGTATGGGTGTCAAACAAGGCAATATTTGGAAGTAGTTTCTCTTATACCGCTATGGGAAATGATTCACACAATATCACTTATCAATACGGAACGTGGTCTCTCTCTGCAGCAGAATCCAGGCCAGGAGGAGACGGTCAATGACATGAACCTCTTTCCTCTCTAGTGTCAGTGCTTTGAACTGGAGGTAGAGGTGACATGGGCTCTTTGTAATTTCATCCTGTCACTTTGAATCACACCAGGATCCTTATCAGCAGGTTTTTTTTTCAGACAACAGAAGGCATATTACTCTCAATGGCATTTCCTTTTTAAAACAGCATTCTGTGCTTTGATCAACATGTAAAGGACAGATGAGGAGTTGGGTGCAGTTTGGTTCAATCTAGGAAGCCTGGGATATGAGAAAAAGGAAAGCATTTGTATAATACATAGCTCAGGGCACAGGAGTTAGGGGCCAGTGCAGTCTACAAACATTCTAGCTACAGCAGAGGCGATATTTATGGAGGTACCTCAAAACTAGATTAGAGAGAGACATGTCTGAACAGATTTCATATGCTGAAGTCTCCAGACTTAAAACTGAACAAAAGATGAAGTTGCTTTGCACAGCATGTTAGTGACTGGCAGCTAGGAAGAAGAGTGTGTAAAATTCTCTGGTAAGTTTTGAGGAAAGCTGCCATCTAAAACGAACTGGGACTTGGATTTGATTCACTTCCAGTTTGCAGCCCTGGCCTGGTTTTGAAAGAGCCGTTAGTCTGATCTTTACAAGTTCTCCCTGTGTGCCGTATACATAAGCCTTGAATATCCTTAGCTCGTACCCCTCGAGGGCTCATCAAGAGGCGTTTACTTATCCTTCCCTCAGGTGTGTCTGCTTCTGCCACGTGTCAAGCGTCTGGTTTAGAAGGGGAACTGGAGGCGATGAGCATCCTGCAGAGATGCTCAGCTCTGGGGTGGACGGACAGCACAGTCTGAAACAGCTTCAGCAGAGCAGAGGTTTTGATCTGTCCCCAGGCAGGGCAGCAGAGAGGTCAGGCAGGAGGAGAACCAAATAACCCGGAGGAGGGAGGTGCTGAGGGGGTTTTGCCATTCAGATATGGGTGTGTCGCTGTGGGGGTGAGGAAGCAGAGCTGTGAAGGCGGTGTGTGCAGGAGCCGTGCCCTCGGTTAGTGCTTGGAAACTGGCATGGGGCCGTGGGAATCCACTGGAATTCATCCCCGCAGGAAGTCCTCATCCGCATATAGCACTTCCTCCCCTGGCACCGGCCGCGCGCGGTGCCATGTTCCTGTGCCACAAGCTGCAGTCCGCGGGGGCATGGTTGGAGGGGAATTGGGAGCGGTGGGCAGAGAGGGACCACAGCTTCCCAGGAGATCCTCTCTCATGTTCTGCGTGACGAGATCCGGGATGTGGGACCCCGTCTGGCAAACCTTTCCATACCTGTTTCCCTGTATTGAAGTGGGAAGTTAAAAACCTCAGTGAAATTTACGGTCCTATGAACAGGGCTGGGAGGAACCTTAGGGCATCGCTTAGGCCATCCCCTGCCCCAACGCAGGATCAGCTCTACTAAAAACTTTCTATACAGGAGCTGGCCTAGTGCATTTTTTTTTTACATCTTCAGCAGCGGAGTGTCCTTACTCTCCCTAAACAACCTATTACCAGGACTTAACCATTCTCACACTTAGAAAATGTCCCTGAATGTCTACCCTGAATTGCGCTTGTTGCAAGTTGAGCTGGTAACATTTTGTTGTAATCCCCATGGGGAAGAGAAATGTATTCCCTTCCTGTCCCTGGAAGCCTTTTATGTATTTGGAAACAGTTATCACGTGTCCCTAACAGTCATCTCTTCCCCAGACTAAACGTGCACGGTTCCTCTGGTCCTTCTGCAAAGCCAGACCCCGGGCTGCCCCTGTGACCCCTCTGGAGTCTCTCCATCAGCCCTCACCTTTCTGGAAATACGGTGCCCTGCCGCATTTGTACCCAGCAGAGGGTTAGCCACTGCGTCCTGCCTATGTTTATATGTCCCAGGTGGTTGTTTGCATTGACTCTGATCCACTGTACTCCCGGATATTTGTCTGGAAAAGGGCTAGCTAGCCAGCAGGTTCCCACCTTGCATTTTCACGGATAATTACTGCTACCTAAGTGCAGGACTTGGCACTTGCCCGCATGGACTTGCACCCTACATTTTGCCGAGCCTTTTTCCATTTTGTCAAGAGCATTTTGACTTTGAATCCAGGCCTCCAGAGTGCCCGCAGCTCCTCTTAGATGGGTCCTGTTTGCCAAAGGCATAATTTTTATTCTTGGTCTTGGGTCGTTAATAAGCGTTCCCAAGTACTGGGAGGATCAGGGTGGGGTGGGGGGGGGCATATAATGGGGGTGCTGCTGGGGACCCCCTTGGTGTGGTGCTGGAGGTTGATGGCTAGCGAGCAGAGGGACAAACCAGCCCGGCGGGGAGAGGAAGCGCGGCCGCATCGCCTTTGTCCCCGGGCGGGCGAGCGGCGGGGGCGAGGTGCGGGCCCGTGTGGCCACCGCGCCGTGCCGTGCCGTGTCGTGCCGCGCCGCGTCGCGTCGCGTTGTGCCGCCCGCCGGAGCATGTGCAGCTGCGGCAGGCACCTGGCAGGGAGCCGCAGCGGCGGGGATGTGAACCAGGCGGGGAGGAAGGCCCTTGACTCATCAGATAAATCCAGCCCCGCACGGAGAGCGAAGGCGAAGGCGGAGGCGAGGCGGCGGCGCTGCTGCTGCTGCTAGCAGGGGAGGATGGCGGGGGACAGCGAGCAGAGGCTGGAGGAGCACGGACAGCCCAGCGGCGGCGAGCCCTTCCTCATCGGGGTCAGCGGCGGCACGGCCAGCGGAAAGGTGCGGGGGGCTTTCGCGGCGGGGTCCGGGATGGGATGGGATGGGATGGGATGGGATGGGATGGGATGGGATGGGGGGGAGCCCCGGGCATTTCCCCGCCGCTCGCCGCCTCCCCCCCCTCCCTTCCCCGCCGGGCGCGGCGGCCACATGGCAGCGCGGCGGGTCCGAGCGGCCGCCCCGCCACGTGCGCGGCCCCGGGGACCGGGCGGGCTCGTTGCCCCGGCGGCCCCGGGAAGGACGAGCACGGCGGAGGGAGCGGGGTCGCCGAGGCCTCTGCCCGGCCGGCGGCTGCGGGAGCCCCGGGGACACGTGGAGGGGGGGGAGGTGTTGTGCGGTGTGGGTGCAGGCTTTGCCCCCCTCCTCCCGGACCGGGACCCCGCTCCCCTACGCCGCGCCGGGGGGGCAGCGGGCAGGGCTGGGGGCTGCGCGGGGCGTGGGCGGCCCCGGCCCGGCCGGGATGGAGGTGGCATTCCCCCCCCGCCCCGCAAACCCTCCCGTGGCTTTTAAGAAGCGCTTTCACTCGCAGTGTCCCCCCAAGGGCTGCTCGCCCCGCGGCGGTGCGATGCAATTGTTTAATATCTTTTTAAATGGTGTCGGTCGTGCATTGGGGAGGGGTGTGTGTCTGTGTGTACCCTTTTCTGGCCAACTTTGGGGTAAGCAGGAGGGGAAATCTTGCAGTAAATGCTGACTCACAGCGGCAGAACGACCTCCGCGCTGCGCCCGGGGGGGGACGGTCCTTGGCAGCGGCAGGTAGGAGCGGGGCGGGGGGCTGCGGGCCCGGCCGCGCCGGGGGCAGCCGCGCCGGCCGCCCTTAATGCGGGCTTTCTCTTGGAGGGCTCACACCCAAACTGCAGCGCAGGGCAGCTCCGGCAACGCTACGGCTATTTCTTTTTAATGCTTTTATTTAGTTATTTCATACAGTAGGTTTTTCTTTAGGTAGGTTGCTTTCTATCCTAATATGAAAAGAAAAATACTTTTTTTTTTTCTTTTTTTCTCTCTTTTCTTATTTAAGATCAGTAAAACCAGATCCACGGCTACTCAGCTCTCCTATGCAGGGTAGCGCAGACATTCTACCTGCATTTTTAAGAGGCATGGAGATTTGGAGAGCACGGATTAGAGAGCATGAATAGATTTGGAAGTAGCAATATCTTTGAAATATTGCTTGCTAAGGAAACTGAATGTGGGGCATCACAGGAGGAAGACAGAGCCTATATCTCTGGGTTGATTCGTGTTTGGAGGGGGGCCCTTTTTCTTTGGAGGGGTGGCATGACCCAGCTGCTGTACCTCAGCCTGTAATAACAGTGTTTTAAGAATGTGTCTCTAAGTAACCTATTGATTCTTGGATCACTGTTGCTGCTGCAAGGGGGAAAAATCCAGATATAACAGGGGAAGGATGGTGAGAGAGGATGCAATCTCCTCCACTGGGAACCAAAGCTGGATCGTTCCTGCAGTACAGCTCCTGGTGACTCAAACACTGGGTTTGTTGGCTCTCTGATGCCTGGGTCTGCCTCTCTGTAGCCGTCCCAATAACATTGTGTCTGATGTTGCTGAACTGTTATGTCTCTGAACACTGTCTCTGGCCTGAAAGGTAAAAGCACCGATTACAGTACAACACGCCACAGTTGTTCTCAACTTCAAAGTGAAAATGCTTAGTAGCAGCAGGCTGCCTTAGAAAAAAAAAAAATAGGGAAATGGTTCTTTCTAGCAAAGGAGATGTACTAACTGGCTTTTCCTGTCTCTCAGCTTTGATTTCCCCCCCTCCAGTGATAGCTGGCTGCTAAAAACCTCTGTGCGGTGCTGCCCGTTGAAGGGAATCCAGCAGACCAGTACAAAGTTTGCGGGGAAAGGCTGCAAGAAATATGCTGGCAAAAAAAAAAAAAAAGAGCTTCCTCAAGGTGAAGCAACAGGAAAAAAAAAAGGACCTGGGGCTTGTGCACACAGACCCTCAAATCCACATTTGATGCAGCTGCAAGGCCGGGGTGCAATGGGGCTGTCCCCCGTCTGGCTAGTGAGAGTGCCCTGAGCCAGGCGATGCCGAGTGCCGCAGCACGCCCTGGGAAAGCAGCAGTGGGGCTGGCGTGGTTTGCTCTGCTAAAGGCCCGCCTGCAGCTAAAATCCAGCCCAGGGACTGCCATGCTGGTGTGCTGGCTCTGGGTGAAAACAAAATGCTCCTAGAGGGAAAGTGAAGCAGGCACCTTTCCCACTGGGAAAGCAGCAAATCCATCCGACTCGCCTTCACACCAATTGAGGGTTGTTGTCATAACACACCCCTTTGGCAGGACACCAGCCTGAAGATAACGGAGGGCACTTGCCTTCCAAGGGCCCCCCCAGCTCCTCCCACTGCTGCTTTTGTTGAGTCTAAGATGGGGAAAAAGGCTCCACGTCCCTCCATCCCTCTCGATGTACCAGCACAGTCAGGCTGTGGAAGGAAGGGATCCTGTTTGTAGCGTGCCACAACTTGTTGTGTCGCATGGTGCCCTGGGGAAGCTGGCATCTGGAGCGGACAGCCTTCCCCAAAGAGCTGGGGGGGGAATGTTTGGCTGGTATTTCTTAAAGGCAAATCGGTGAGAACTCAAATTCAAAGGCTGACTGCTGTTCCCTAGTGAGCAAAAGAGGCTTGAGCAACTTTCAGTACTCAAATAGGAGGTGGAAACATAAGCGCTGTCCTGGTTTTGGCTCTTAAAAGAAATCTGGGCTGTGTTGGGAGCAAAACTGGGAGCCGCAGAGGTCCTGGGCAGGCTGCGATGCTGCAGCCTTCAAAAGGGCAGTGCCAGCCTCATGGTGGCTGTTTTGTGTCGGCTCAGCTGGGACAGGCTCTTCACAAAAGCTTGCTGGGAGGCAGCATTTCTCCCACTGTCCCCCAAAATCCAAGCACTGTGCAGCCTGAGCAAAGCTTGCTGCCATCTCCTGAATGTGGAGGAGATGACATAGCATTAAGACCCTCTCCTGTGCCAAAGCCGGAGAGAACTGCAACCGCCTCGTTTCCTCAGAGGGATTCCCAAGGCTGGCTGTAGCATTTTCTTTAATCCTATATGCTTTCAAGTGCTCTGCTAAAGCTCTTGTTTCCTTCTTATACCCATGGTCTTTGTGCTAACAGCTTCTTCCCTCCTTCTTGCAAGAGATTCCTCACTACCAAGGGCTGCAGCATGCAAGGCAGGCAGCCAGGCTGCGGGCTGGAGGAAAGTTCAGCAAACTGACTACTGGGATGAGCTGGGAAGTGTTGGGATACCTCCTTAAGCTCTTCATGTATCCTTACTTCAGCTTAGCTCCTGGGATCCCTCAGCTCTGCCGGCAGCGCTGGAGTGGCTCGCTCCCAGCAGCAGTGGAAGCATCTGGTGCTGGGGTGGTTGCAGGGGTGGGGAGAGCTCTTCAAGCGTTTATTGCTTGTCCCCACATGCCGCAAAGCGAGGTGCTGATTGCTACCTTCCAACGGGAGGTTGTAAGAAAAGACAGATTTACAAAGGGCTGAACGCTTTCATTGGATGCCTTGCTAATGGGGGATGAATACGGGTGCCACCGTGGCCCGGTGGCTGCACCTTCTGGGTCTTGAGTTGGCACGTCAAGTTGGAAATGTCTGTTTGAACAGGCAGCCTGAGAATTTCCAGATTGCAGAGCACCAAGATTGCAGCGTGTGTTCGGCCAGGTGTATTCTTCACTGTTAATCCCTGAGGCACTTCTGCTTTAAACACCAAAAACGCTGTCTGAGGCTGAGCTGGCTGCCTAGAAGAGTGAGCTAGCCAGGAGGCTGAAGAAGGCCACCCACCAGCCAGGGTGGGACAGCCAGCATGTTGGTCCCCAGGGCAGCAGTGTCCCCAGCTGCAGCACATCTCCGTGTGAGGCAGTTCCCTCCCCACACGGGGCTTCTTGTGTTACAGAGCTCAATCCCCTACAGTAGCAAGGGCTGAGGTCCCCCACAGCAGCCCGGGGGGTCGTTGCCACCATGTCACCACCTGGATGCCAGACAAAGAAGCCCGGGGGAGACCCTGGGGGAGCCATGGGAGGGGGACTAGCAGGGATTGCAGCAGTCCTGTGTCGGTTCAGCACCATTTCCTGGTGACGTTCGTTCCGTGGCTGGCAGGAGCCCTAAATCACAAGGTGTGACTTGTTAAACACTGGTGTCGATGTGCGCTAGAGACTCGTCAAACTTTCTAGTTGAACATTATTCTGTGCCAGCTCCCGATCAGACTGATACACAGGACGTTTTGATGGGTCAGCCCTTTCCTGTTACTGATTGAATATATGCGAGTGCGTTATGGAGCCTGTTTACCATAGTCCCGTGGGCTCAGCCAGCTCCAGGCTATGGAGTTTGCAGCAGGGGCTCGAGAAAAATATCCTGCGTCTAAAACCAGTGGATTGGGAGGGATTGTGCTAAGGGGTTTGTTTTCTTCCACACACGTAATCTGTGTTCAGATCCTCTGTATTTGTGCGTGCCTGTTTATGTTCCAACCCAGGACTGCTGATCACATGCCCAGTATTCCAGGGTAAGTGAACAGAAACCTGGCTATCCCAGTCCCAAACTGGTTAGCCTGCTGCTCACAAAGGGAAAGGCAGGAATGGTGAACCTGCCTGGGAAAACTCTGGGTGGAGGCCCAGGCTTTTGGTACAAGAATAGCAAGTTTCCAGTCCCAGTGCTGCTGTACGGATGTGCTCCATTAGGACTGGAAAGGATTGCGTGGGTCGTGAACTAGGTCTCTGCAGTCACAGGCAGACATTTAATAGATGCTCTGGGACCCTTCCCAATTTGGTATCTGTTCTGTGTGTCACCCTAGTCCAGCAAGCACTTCCTCATACTCTATAATTAACATAACCTTACAAGAAGAGACCAAAATCCACAACTAGAGTGCTGCTGGAGATGAGCTGGAGAGAAGGACACCAGTGCTACAGCTCCTGATTTCAAAGACCCAACTGAGGAAAAGTCCCCTGTGATGCCTGGAAAGGGAACCATGCTACAGGGGACATCAGAGAAACGCAACAAGTAATCCCAGTGGTCCTTGATGTGATCTTAGGGAAAATCCTGCCAGATCCCAAAACTGGAGGCTATTTTATCCACAAGCATGTGATGAGGACAGCTCGGCCAGGCTCCTGTGGATGCAAAGCTCTCAACAGCCCCTGCCAAGCCTGTTCACATCCAGATCCTACAGGAAGGGGGTCGTGACAGCGGTGTCCATGGATATAACCTCTGGGCTTCTCTCCTTGGTGGGAGGTGGGATGTGAGTGCTGCAGTCTGTCCTTTCTCCTGGCTGTAGCATTTGTTGTGGGCCAAGGGCATTGCTCTGCTGGGCAGGACTGTTGTCATGGTGAGCAGCATCTTGGCTCAGGGCGAGCAGCCTGCAGCGGTGGCAGGAGTCTGTACCTCTCTTCCTTCCACACTAGAGCCCAGCACGTGGTCTCTCCTGGTCGGTCTTGCTTCTGGCACAGCCCTTCTCCCTTTACCTGCTCCTGAGCAGACTGGCAGCTTCAGTACTTCTTTAGGGCTGAAATCACTTTATCTGGCGTAAGTCGCTTTTGCTAGGTGTCTAGTCCAGGGTCCTTGGGCGGATGGGAGGTCCTCCCTGCTGCTGTATTGGGAGCCTAATGAGCAGCTCGGTGTAGAGATCCCTCTGTAGCACCAGGCTCCCTGGGGATGGATGGACTGCTCTGAGCAAGTGGGTTTTAGCATATCCACATGCACGAGGCTTATGGTTTCCTCCTAGCCCAGGACAGAAGTACCTGTACTGCCCCATCTACCGCAGCAAACCCGGCGCTGAAAGCATCCTTGTGTCCTGCCTGGTACCTTCAGATGGTGGTTGTCCATCAGCTTCCTCTCTAGTACCCATCCGAAGTCATAAATCACTGGCTGATCAGAGCTACCCGAGAGGGATTGTGGGATAATCTGCATAATAATATTGGGGAATTAGGCAACTCCTAAAGAATATCTGAGCAGCCGGCTATAGGTCATAAGTGAATATGAATTAAATATGTAATGTAATTAATATCTTTTAAATAAATGTCAGGGGTAGAGCTCTGAACACCCGTCTGTTGAGTTTCTTCCCCTGTGCACCACCTCTTTCCTTTCGGGAAAATATGCTGGAGTTCTTCCCCAGGTGCCCTCTGCGTCTTCCCCTCCCAGCAGAATAAAGCTGTACTTCTTCCTTAAACACTGGTTATTTGTGTGCTGGGTTCAGAGGAGGAATCCTGCAAGGGGAGCTGCAGCTGCTTCTGTGCGGCAATAACATCTCTCTGAGCTCCTTCCTTGCGCCGTGGTGTGCGGATGCCTCCCTCCCAGCTGTCTCCGTGTGGTGTGGGTTGGTTTGCGCAGCTTTCCCAGGGAGCAGCTCAAGCGCAAAGCCTGGGGGAATGCAGCTCAGTGGGTCGCAGCCAGTTTGCTCCAACCCGCAGCCGAGTTCCCCTCGCTGCAGCGTGTGGAAAGTCATGAACGATGGCAGAGAGGCTGGGGCTCCCTGCCTGCACGCTCGGAAAGTCCTGCACTGCTTTCATGTGGCTAACATGGGAAAGGTCCACTTGGCAACCATGGAGGCTTGGAGGCTGCTGTCTCTTATCTATGTTTAGTTTTAAACAAGTTCTGGAGGAGGGGAAGGCTCTTGCTTGAGAAAGCATCCTGTTGTTGGCAGTGCACTGCGGCTGAATCACCATCAGCGTTCGCTTTGGGTCGTGGCGAGGTGTGCACGGACAATGTAGATCTGGGGAAGGGGCTGAGAGGAGGTGAGAAGCCCTGTCATGCCTCTCATCTTCCCATAGATAGGACATATCACACAGGGCAGACCTAGTGATGGGGCCCAAATCCCAGAGTTTCCATACTGGGATTCATCTCTAGCATCACGTCATCTTCCTCAAGTCATCCTCCATTTGCCTCTGCAGCCCTGGGCTTCTCAGAGAAGAAACAATTGTCATCTTCTCCCCTGGGAGAAGCAGTTAGGAATTGGTAAAGGAAGGAATCTGAGCCCACGTCGTACCTTCAAGTGGGTGCTGAGTGCGTGTGTCAGTACCACGTGTCCCCTGGGTTACCGTGCACCCAGGCTGGTTGCACCCGGCACCGTATTTCGCGGTCGTGCTTTGGTCTTGGTCTGTCTGGGCATCTGGGCAGGCCTCCCCAGAGCCTAACTGCTATCGTTTCCAGTTGATAGCGGATTTTTCACACTTCAGATTAACACCGGTCACATGTACATATGCAGTGCTGGTTTGGGAGAAGGGGGTTTAAGCAGGGGACATGCGTCATTCATTTGGACAACGCTTCCTGAGGCTGGGAGTTTCTGTTCCCACTGTGTAGGGGAATTTGTAACCTCCGTGTTTCTGGTTTTTCTTCCTCCTTAACATAGGGTGTTTATTGACCAAGGGCAAAAACTGCCTGTCCAGCTGTAGGAGGGATTCGGACAGGCATCAGGGAATGCCCCTCGTGAACCATTCTTGTTGCCATCACAAATGATTGTGAGGAAAGGAAAAACCTTCTTCACTTAGACCTTGCCGAGGTTTGTTGCCCCATTAAGGCAAACTTAATGCAACCCTCAGGTCAGAGGAACATGCCGTGTCACCTGATGTCCTTATGTCCCGCTGCACTTACGCAGGTATAATGTGTGAGCAGTGCCCTGGCCCACACCTTCTGCCTTCTGTGGGACCGAGGTGACACATGTGCCTCTTACCAGAGCCCAGAGGTGACATCCCTGCCCACCCGGGCAACACCGTACACTGAACCTGAGCTCGGTCCTGAGAGCAAGATGTCCTTGTGATCATCTTTCTCCGTCACTTCTGATAGCTCTCCAAAGCCCACCAGAGAAAAGGGAAGGGTCTGTAGCATCTGCCTGGATGCCTTCGCAAGAGGCATTTGCCACCCCAGAGCACTGGATAGTAAATGCAGCCAGGATACGCTCCGATCCTTGTCCTGGGCCCCAGTGGGAGGACGTGTTCCTGTCTCCAGCTGCCGAGGGCTACTTTCTCCTTGGGATTTTCTCACCATTGTGTGTCTCGAGCTGTGGGGTATGGAACAGGAAGGTGATTTTCAGAGCTGATGAGGACTCTTTTCTTCACTTTTCAGGATCAGTAGACCAGAGATTAGTGTGCATAAGGCAGAAGAAAGATTGGCAGGAACTATCTGATGCCCTCAAATGATTTTATTGTCCATCCACGTGCTGAGGTCCAAGGGGAGAGTGCGAGTGCAATTGGTGTGCTGCTTCCATTGATCCAAAATAAAGGAGCCCTGCTCTGTCCCCTGTGCTGGGGAAAGCAGTTTCTGATGCAGATCCGTATGGAGCTGTTGATCTACAGGCTGGGGATCTGTCTGGGTGGCTACGCTGGAAGGTGGTTTGTTCCTAATTGCAAAGGACCTGGGAAGCTTGGTGTCCTCAGCAGCTGTGGCCAAGGCTGAACCCTTCTGTACTGCGTCTCCTCACTGCACGGAAAGGCAGCAGCGTCCGGGGGAGAGAGCAGGGAGGAAAAGTGGAGGAGAGGCACTGTGCACGCCCTGTTTTTGCGAAACCTATGGGATACAGCTGGATAAGCAACAGGGCTGACGCAGGCTGGAGAAGGATGTGGGGAGTGGGAAAACAGAGGAAACGGAGAATGGGCTCCGGGTTTGTGTTTGCGCGTGCCGAAGGGCAAGTGACTGGCACTGACTTGCAGTGCTTTGTTCTGGGTGGTAACAGCTTGCTGCAGGGCAGGGCTGCCGATGTTGTGCGGGAAGCACAACTTGCTAGCTGTGAGAGGCAGGAGAAGAAGGTGGGATGCTCAGTGAGACCCCATCCCTGACCCAAAAACCCAAACTTGTGCCCGGGGCCGCAAGGACTGCTGTTGGGCAGCCCGAGCCGGTTTGCTCTGCAGCAGTGCTGTGTGCGGAGGCTCTCCAGCCGGGCTGGGACTGACTCACAGCGCAGCAGTCACAGCCAAGTCAGGTCAGCCTGGCCTGGAGGGGAAGAGACAGTCTCTGGGGACAGGAATGCCGTCAAATCTTCCAGCTTCTCAAGCAAACAGCCTTGCCCTCTGCCTGCTGGGGTGACCTCCTCTGCCAGGCATGCCTTCCCCTCCTTGTTCCCTTCACCACTGCTGTCTTCAGCTCTGCGTCTCTAGGTTGCCAGCCAGGTACGGAGCAGATGGTTGAGCCAGCAGGGAGCTGGGAACATGGAAAGAGCCACGGGCAGGCTGGGGCAAGCAAACCTCTCTTTGCAAAGCAGAGGGCTCAGCGGAGAATATTTGTGGTGACCGAGGCCAGGAGTGGCTCAGCTGAGCATCTGCAGCAAGCGTGATTCACAGGAGGCGAAGCAGCTTAGTTTGGCACCAGGAGCACCCCCTTTCTCCCCAAACAGTGGATGCCGTGGGGCTGATGCGCAGGGCTCCTGCAGGCAGCAGAGCACTCCCCCGCCAGCCTGACCTTGGCTCTCGCTGGCCGGAGCAGGCGTGTTGGCTGCCAGTTAGTGATGCAGTTGACACCGCTGTGCTGCGCAGCAGCCAAGGACTCATATAACTAATGAGAAGGGACTGGGATTTGCCCCCCAGGCTGTGCTCTGATTTGTGTCGCAATGGCAGGGTCCAGGGTGACCCTTGGCCATGCAGCCAGTGCCTGCTGCGGTGCCAGTAGAGTTGATGCCGGCCACCGGCACCCAGCCCGCTCCACGTGGTGTGTGAGGTGCCGGTCCCTGTGCCAGCCGCGCTTGTGAGGATCTTGCACTGGCAGTCAGAGCCACGTGGCTTTTCAGCCGCTGGCTCCGCAGTGCCCTCAGCCTCGCTGTGCCAAGAGGCACCAGGATATGCTCGCAGCTGCTCCTCCCAGCCCTGGCAGCTGTGGCAGAGATCCCTGATAAAGTCCCAGGACTCTCTTCCCAGTGTCCTTTCATCCTGGGCTTTGTTTAGGGCATGAAAGCAACCTGACTCTCCCTCTCTGAGGACTCTGTCCCTCCTTGCCCGTGCTGTGGTGGGGTTTCTGGGCTGGAGCAGGGCTGGAGGAACCAAGGCACTGAGGCTGCCACCAAGGGAGGAGGCTCAGCCCTGGTGCCACACACAGCTCTGCTCCCTGGGGAGCTGCGGGGCAGGCTGGAGCTGGCTGCGGGGGCCCTGGGGGTGCGGCTGAACCCAGGCAGCAGCCGGCTGGTTTCCTGCTGCCATTTGTGCCCAGAATAGGAGCTGCGGGCAGGCCATAGGGACGGAGGAGAGGGAAGCAGGGAGCAAGCTTGGTGCTGCTTTCACACTGAAGGGCCCCACGGCAATGCCTCTGGAGCGCTTTTCCCTCAGTGGCTTTGGGTTGTGCCTTTGAGGGGACCACGAACTGGCTGGAGGTCCAGCAAGCAGTGCCCCACGCGCCCAGGAATGGCTGTTACCTGAAGACACTCCCTGTGCGGCTCAGGCACCACTTGCTGCTGACTTACCTCTTTTGCTGTTCCTTTCCCAGTCCTCAGTATGCTCCAAGATCGTCCAGCTGCTGGGCCAGAACGAGGTGGACTACCGCCAGAAGCAGGTGGTGATTGTGAGCCAAGACAGCTTCTACAGGGTCCTCACCTCGGAGCAGAAATCCAAAGCACTCAAAGGCCAGTTCAATTTTGACCACCCAGGTGAATGGAGAACAGAATCGGGGCTCTGCCACACAGTGGGGGGGGAGGGCTGGAGTGGGACCCCCTGCTCCACCAGCAAAGAGCCTTGCGTGGACTTTGGGACTCTTGGGGCAGGAATGAGCGGCTTAATTAAGCTCTTGTAGAGCTGGGTGCATCCCTGGCAGGGTGGCTGGGGGCCACCTGTGTCCCCTGCACTATGACCTCTGCCTCTCTTGGGGAAGAAACTGCCTTTGGGGTGGAGTATTTGGGGTAAGAAGGGGCAGGTTGTGAACTCTCAAACTCCTTAAGACTGCAAAAACATCCCCCAGTTTGAAAACCTTTCTGGTGCAGCTGGATTGGGACCAGGGAGATCTGGCCTGGCACAGCCCCCTGAAGCCAGCAGGTCTGTCTCTCTCCTTCAAGGAGGGAACCGTCTTGTGCAGCTGCTCTGCAAACCCCTCCACCAAGGGGGCCATGCCCTGTTGCTACAACAGGGCTTCTTTGAACCATCTCAGGCCTTGGTGGGGAAATTCCAGAGCCGCCGTCCCTTCGTCCCCCACGAGGACAATGGCCGGAGGCAGCGAGCGCTGAGCAAACAGAGCCCTGTCTGTCCGTTGACTTGAGCCTGAAACACTGCTCCAGTCTCTGCAAGGGCTGGAGCCCTGGAGGAGATGCCTTCCCGAGCCCCGGCTGTCAGTGCCACCGTACAAGGGTGGTATTGATCTCTGCGGGCCAGATCCCAGACTGGTGCAAAGCAGTGAAGAGCCGAGGGCTGCGGGAGATCTAGGCCTTGCAACACCCATGGGAATGTGCAGGGCTTTCTTCCCAAGCCTGTGCATCTGTGTGTCCCCAGTGTGGGGTGCCAGTGTCTCTGACTAGGTTAAGCTCAGTATCTGGTGGGTGGGAGAGGTTGCAAAGCTGCCTCGGGTAACATTTCCTCTCTCCTCAGATGCCTTTGACAACGAGCTGATCGTGAAAACGCTCAAAGAGATCACGGAAGGGAAGACGGTCCAGATTCCTGTCTATGACTTTGTCTCCCACTCCAGGTCTAACAGCTGCTCCTGCCTTGCTGTGCCTCTGCTAACGCCCTGTGGCGCAGCACGCAGCCCTGCCAGCCCTGCCCGCCTGCCCCTCCGCTTGCACCCACTCTTAGGCGCCTAACGTGCCAATAGAAAATTTCAATCCTAACTACTCCAGACCCCTTGGTTGGAGGATCCAGGGCAGATACAGACGCAGTCTGAGGGTCTGGAAAGCTGCGCAGCCATACAGTGGCATCCAGCAACATACAAGCTTCAGTGGAGGGCGGTTATGGCCCCCCTTTTCTTCTCCCACCCACGCTTTCTATCGCCATAAAGTCTGTGTTTGCAGCTTTAACGAGTATTCCAGGCTCAAACAGCCCAGCACTGCCAGGAAAGGAGGAGGACAGTTCTTGCTCCCGTAACTCTTCCCTTGCATGTGTTCAGCTTGTTTTTGCATGCCTGTGCTGGTCATGGATGGTGTGACCCTGCTCCATTTCCCACAAAAGCGCTGTGGTGTCGGGGGGGTGCTGCCTAGTTCCCAGGGGAGCAGAGCTGGCCCTTGCAGGTTCCTGTGGATCAAGCCCTCTGCATAGGCTTTCTGGGCTTTACAGCTTGGCACGTAACACTTGCAAGCAGCAACTGGCCAAGGTTGGGGGAGAAGGGCTAGTCTGCTTCCTGCTCTGCCGTTTGTCCTTCTAGGAAGCGTACGTATGCCTTGGATTCCCTCCACCGCGGTGGGGTAGGTCTGCCCTCTCCTTGGTCGCCCCCCTGGTGCAGCAGTGATGTCCCAGGGTTGGAGCAGTGCCTAGGAGCACCGCTGTTTCCCCCCACCTCTCTTAGCTTGTTCCCCCCCCCCAGCATGTTTTGACTCTTCTTCCCTCTGCTAGGAAAGAGGAGACGGTGACTGTCTACCCTGCCGACGTGGTACTCTTCGAAGGCATCCTGGCCTTCTACAGCCAGGAGGTGCGGGATCTCTTCCGCATGAAACTCTTTGTGGACACGGATGCAGACACCCGGCTGTCCCGCAGAGGTGAGGCCTGAACACTTCTTATGCAGCAGGGACAGAAAAATCACTTAACTGATCTGAGCAGCTGGTCGCAGAGGCAGGTGACAGTGACCGGAATTGGAATTGGCACAAAGCTGTGCTGCTGCTAGCAAAGAGCCAGGGAGCTTTTCCTCCCCAGTACAGACTGTCACGTAGGGCAATTTATGGCAGTGGAGAGCACCTTGCTCCACGTCTCTCAGGATTCAGTGGGGGTTTTGCTGCCTTGTCTGGGTTTCCTCCTTTGATGCATGCAGCACTGTGACTACTGAGCGTGCTGTGTCCTCGCATGGCCCTGTGGCCCCAGTCCTGTGCCATCAGCTGAATGGCAGCTACTGCTGGTCAGCAGATGCCAGCAGGGAAGGGTGCAATGGGCAAGGCAAAGCATCTCCAGTGCTCCGAGGATGGCATTTGAGGGTGTGGTTATCCATCGTGGATGATGCAGACAGGCAGTTTGGGTTTACATCTCGGTTTGTGTAAGCGCAGCCAGTGCAGCCTGGAGCCTCTTTGGTACTCAGCACTGGGGTGATGGCTTTGGGGGCAAAGAGCCCTAGAAGCCAGAATATCCCTCTCTAGGACTCCCCATGTCCAGCTGGCTTCACTGTGGGTTGCCAGCTGACATAGGAGGGACGCCAGCTCTTCAGGGTCTGCATGGTTTGAGACGCAGTTCATTTCAAAGCAGCCTTTAGGAGTGGGGCCACTGATGTAGCAGCTGAGTCTCCTGGATGACTAAGAAAGCATCTTGGGACTCCCGGCGCAGAATTCAGTTCTGTTTGAGCTGTCCCTACCCCTGCCTGGCTCTGACAGCCTTCACAGAGTGTTTGGGGATGCAGAAGATGACTTAGAGTAGAGGTCCCGACCACGCCTCTATGCTGTGACGAGAGGAGCGTGTCTCAGTGCGTCAGCCCGGGACTGCTTGTGAACATGGGACTGTTCCACTAAGCGATGGAACTGGTCTTGCCTGCCCTCCTGCTGTCAGACAGATACACAGCCTCCTCCGCTGTTGGGATGTCATCGGTGTTGATGAAGATTACGCATCCTTCTTGACCCTGCCCACTGTTCTTGCATGACTCATCCAGGGAGGTGACAGCACAGTCATTGCAGGGAGACATATTAGCAGGTTACAGATACGCATTTGTAAGATCCCGCAATGTGAACCTTATCCCTTAAGCAGACTGTGCTTCACACCCAGCCACGGGGTAGCACATGTTTTTGGCAGTGTCCTGTGCCACACTCTGGAGTGTGTGGTTCAGTCACTTCGTAGTTGGTACATAACTGTGAGATCAGGGCTTGAGAACTGGTTGAGATCCCATTAACTAAGAACCGAGAGTATCCAGCTGCCGACTACAGTACAGAGCTAAACTGTTGTGCTGCAGCTGTTGGACAGGCTCCTGAGCCACATGGGCCCAGGCCATTCTCGGGGTACTTCTCCCACCCCTGCATCAATCGCTAAATCCTTGCCAAGGGGCAGCTAGGCTGATTGAGGTGCTGGTGTCTCCTAGTTAGGGCAACTCGTTGTCCTCTTGATAGGGAACTGATCATTTGGCAGCCTCCTGGCCTGCCATCAGCCATCAGTAGGACCACTGCAGCAGCAAATCTGTTTACTGTATGTTTCCCTGGCATTTCTGGGAAAGACGAGCCTGCATGTGAGGTGCTGAAGGTATAATCATAGCCCTGGAACACAGCTGGAGGCATATTATAGCAAAAGTTGGGATCTTGCATCGCGACATGGCTCTGAGTCATCTTGGTCTCCCAGAAGTCCTGAAGAGTTAGAGCAATGAGTTTTTCAGCTGGGCAGCAGCGGGAGAGGAGGTTCCTGGAAATGTAGCTAACGGCTCAGCTAATCAATAGTGCTGGGGTTCAGTACGTGCAACTCGCACTGTCCCCTTCTCAGCACCTTTCCCGAGAATAACACTGCTACCAGAGCACAAGGGGCAAGGTCTGTCGGGTGCCTCAAACAGCCTGATCTGTGCAAAGCTGATTCTGGCTGAGGTCCCTCGCTGCCCTATTCTTGATCAGCTTCCGTAAAACAAAGACCATGTCAGGTGCCAGGTGTATGTTTCAGGCCTGATTTGAGTGATGTCTACCTGCTGGCTCTGGACAGGTGCCTATCCATCTTTGGGACATTTGCCTGCCCTGCAAGTAGAGGGTGGTACCTCCAGATAGGGTGTGTGGTCTAAGTCTGGGTTGCTTTGGGGCCAGGTACAAGACAATGGGTGCTCGACTCGTGTTTGTGTGTGGGGCGAGTGCCCTGCTGTGGTCTGCCCTGGGAGCGGGCAGGAGTTTTGCCCTGTCAGGAAGAGCCCCTGCAGCCTGGGCACTCGCCCTGTGCAGCTTGCAGGCCTCCCGCACGCCGTCCTAGGCTGGGTGTGCTGCAAATACACCCTCACTGTGCTTCTTCCATGTCTCAAAGCGGCCAACAAACAGGGTGTGGGACCTGGGAAACAAAAGTCTCTCTGTTTTATTTTCCTTGCCTGTTTTTATGTATTGTTTGAGCTGGGGCTTGCTCCCGCTCTCTGGAGAAGGCAAGGAGCTGGCTAGAGCAGCCTGGGCTGGGCTGAGCTGTTCCTAGAGCAGGCACGGAGCTGGCACATATCTTGCTGCCAGCCGTTTCTTCCCCCCATCACCTCCCCTGTGCGTGGCTGCGTAAGGGCATGCTGTGAAGCTGCTGGCCGAGGGCAAACAGAGCCGCGGGGACGGTGCCAAACCAGCACTGGGAGAACAGCACTGTCCTGGCCCTGCAAGCATATGGGCAACGGCTGCTGAGCAGGTCACGCAGGCTGGCAGTGCCGTGCCTTGGCTCTGCTTGGCACATGGAGAAGGCTCGCTCTGAACCCAGTGCCAGGTGCTAACATGCTGGGGAGAAGCCAGCCAGCCCCTTGGGGAGAGCCAGGAGCCGTCTGCTCAGCCACAGGGCTATTTTGGCTTTTACCCATGGATTGAATTCCTGCTGAACTGGGGCACTTGTCCACGCTGAAGTGGCTTCAGACCAGAGATGGCAATGATCCAAATACCTCGTGCAAACAGGGTGTAAGGCCCAAACGGCAGAACAAGCAGGAGGCCAGCCTGCTCTCCTGCCTCCTGGCTTTCTCCTGAGCTGATGTCCTCCAAGCACCCTCTCAGCCACTGCTTGTGGGAGCCTGCTTCGCCTTCCCGTCCCACTCAGCTGGGGACAGCACAAGGAGCCTGGCAGAGCTGGGTAGGTGGGCGAGTTTTAGTCTCCTCACCTCTGCAGACCTGAGTTTAATTGCGCCTTAATATGTGTATGGGTGAACCCCCCTGCTTTTCTATTCTTTGCGCACCTCTGCACGGGGATGACTGGGAAAATGCCTCATCCTTAGGCCAAGGGCAGGGCAGAGTGACAGGAGGGATCAAGGGCTGAGGCTGGGAACAGTCAGGACTAGGGTGGCACTGGTTACAGCTGGAATGTCCTTGCAGAGCTGAGAAGGGAGGGAGGCCAAGAAAAGCCCTTGGTCAGGTCAGCCAGCCCTTGGCTCCCAGGAAAGCCTGCAAGTGGGTTAAAAGCATGTAGCTGGGCTGGGGTGTGCTTGGCCATGTGGGCAGCAGTGTCCAGGAACAGAGACCTTGGGCAAAATACCCTGGTGGCTGGCCAAAGGCTGTACTGAAGGGAAGGGGGATGGAGTGATTCATGTCTCAGGTCCTGACTGTGCTTTATGTCTTCCCTGCAGTGCTACGAGACATCAGTGAGCGAGGCAGGGACCTTGAGCAGATCTTATCTCAGTACATCACCTTTGTTAAGCCTGCCTTCGAGGAGTTCTGTTTGCCAGTAAGTAAGGGGAGTGACACCCACTGGAGTCTGCCAAACATGCCTCATACCCTGCCCAGCTCCTCAGACAGGAGCATTTTGTGTCCCAGAGTTCAGGTCAGCCTGCCTTGCCTTGCTCCCTCCCTGCGGGCGATGGCAAAAATGGGGGTGCCAGTGCTGGCCAGGCAGGGTGAGATGGGGACTATTTTTACAGCCACCGCCTCCCTGGTGAGATCACCCTCCGCTATGGGAAGGCCGACACGACAAGAGAAACCCCTCCCTGCACAGGGTCTGACAAACCAACACCAGGCAGCTCAGCCAGCCCAAGAGGGAAGATCCTTGGCTGCATCTAGCTGGAGAAGGGGAAATCCCTGCCCCCAGGCAGTGTTTGCTGTGTCTGCCTCCTGTTTTGGGCTGTCCTGCCTGCCCTTTTTCACCCTGCAGTGCCACTGGCTTCTTGCTGGCCGGATGCTTGGGAGAGCAGGGGAGCTCCTTCCTTCGCTCTGTGCTGTGGGATGTGGCCTTGCAGGTTGCGTTTCCTGGCTGGTGAGAGGCCAAGGCGCAGAGCAGACAGATCTCGCTTGGGGACAGTGTTGCAAGGACTGCCTGGAGAAAGGCAGGTACTTTGGGAGCTGACAGCCAAGACGCGGCTCCCTAGCAGCCAGGGACTTTGCATGTGTGAGACCACTGCAGTCCTGCAGAACTTGCAGGTGAAATAGCTTGTGTACGGGACTAGCCATTGCACCCCTCTTCTGCCTCTCATGCAGAGGAGCCTGTGCCTTGGTTCTCAAGGCTTTTCCAGCAGATGTGGTAGTTATATGAGGAATTTCTTTTTATTCTGGAGGAACTGGGCCAGCAGAGTCCTGCAACCTGGGAACTTCTGGCCAGCACCACAGGCAGGAATTGAACCTATGCCTCCAGCCTCAGGAACATCTTTGTGCCTGTCTATGTGGCCAGCTTTGCCCTTTCCTGTAAGAGGGGCTGATTCTTTCTGTGCTACAAGATCTTTTCCTGGTTCCTGGGCAGCACCCTTTTCTCTGTCTCCCTCAGTTGTGGCTCTGGGGACCAAGGTCCAATTCCAGTGTAATCCCTGAAAGGCTTTTCCCAAGAGGCAGGTCCAGCTTCGTGGCTCCCCTCCTTGCAAATCCCCTGCAGCTTTGCAAAGCAGCAGATGCTGCATCAGTCTCTTCTGTTGAAGAGTCTGTAGGAGGATGAAATGTGAAACAAGGAGGGTAGAAAACAACTGCTTTGTCCCTACCCACCAGCTTTGCAGCGGTCTGCTCCCACTTCCAACCTGGTGGTGGGCTCAGCTGCAGAGCAATTGCATGTGGATGTCAAGCAGACTCAGCACCCAGTAGTCGCTGTTACTCGACTCCTAAACCAGCTCTGGGCCAGGTGGTCCAGCACTGAAATGGTCCAGCATGTCCTGGTGACTTTTGATATGGCTGGAGACACCTGGAGGTGTCAGATGACACCCTTTGCCAGCATGGGCTGGCTTGTTTACCGATGGTAGAGCTTGGCTGTCAGGAAGCTGATCAGCTGTAAAAGCTGACACAAATAGGTGAAGAAACTGAGACTGGCACCCGCAGGTGAAAATAGGTCAGGACTGGTGTCCCAAATCAGACCTTTTTTGCAAGCGATGCTGGTAGAAAATTCTCCCCACATCCCAAGCAGATCATACGGCTGTGCCCTGCATGTCCACACAGCTCAGGCATGCCAACTCTTGCTCTTGTACTAAGTCTGTCTGGATTCAGTGGGGAGGTTCTTCCCAAAAGCATCAGCTACTGGAGTCTTGCAGTCGTGAGGCACTTCAGTTTCAGGCTTTGTTAGGGTGCCTCTTATTGCCTCTTAGTGGAATCTGTATGAGCTCATGAAAGTGGAGTCAAGGTGCAAAGCATGGCCCTCAAAACACAGAGCAGAAGACAAATACGAGCATCCAAAATGTATTATCAGCAACGACATACCTCCCAGCGGGTTTGGGTTTGGAAAGGGGAGGGGAAAGACCTTCCCAAGGGAGCAGGGACAATGCCCCAAGCCTGGTGGCTCTCCATTTTACCTGTAACACAGTGCTCTCTCTTTCCTCCCAGACCAAGAAGTATGCTGACGTGATCATTCCCAGAGGAGCAGATAATGAAGGTGAGTGGACCCAGACCCTGCCGTTATGTCCTGTCAGCTGGCTTTGGGCTGCTGCTGTTGTGGTGGAGTTAGGTAGGAGGTAGCAAGGCCTGCCATGGAGGTTGACTCAGGCCACTGCCACCCCAGAGTGCTGTTACCACACACATGCTGACATGAGCCTCTCCCCTTTGCTGCTGCCTGGAGCATTAGTGACTGGGAGTTTGTGCTCCTCTGATCGAGCCTGGGAGCCCATCTATGCGCAATGCCTCCAGGTAAACTCCTGGTTCGTCCCACACAAAGGGAAATGTGCCAGACATGCAACTGGGACAGCCGGGTCTCCGCCTGGCTGGAATCAGCCTGACCATACTGGCTTGTGTGTTGGGTTCAGCCTGGGCAGAGGGATGAAGTCCCAGCGGGGCAGCTCCTCCCAGCAGGGTTGCAGCTCCCCAGCATGCAATAGGAGGGGACAGGAGCAGGGGAGACAGCAGGGTCATCGCCTCTGGCTTGGCCCTAGTTTATCTGCAGTGATCCTAATGCAATCTCTCCCCTATGTCTTTCCCTCCTTTTTGCTCACAGTGGCCATAAACCTGATAGTGCAGCACATCCAGGACATTCTTAACGGAGGACTCAGCAAACGCCAGAGCAACGGCTACCTGAATGGCTACACTCCTCCCCGCCAGCGGCAGCCCTCAGAATCCAGCAGCCGGCCTCACTGACCCCGGGCGGCAGGCATGAGGCTGGGGGCGGAGGGCGCTCGGGCCGTGCCACTGCCCCTCTGTACATACTGTCTGTTCATTTCCCCCCTTATCTATTTAAGAAACCAGACGGAGATGAATGCCTTTAATTTTGTATGTTGGAAATGCCGAATGAGAAGCAGCCGGCTGCTCGGGAGCCTGGACCGCCCACAGCTCCTGGCCTTGCTCAATAACTTCTCCAGCACGGAACCGGCTATAAATCTCTATAAATATAGAATTGCTCTATTTTTGTGTAAATGCAGAATAACGTAAAATTACTTGCCATAAGGTATTTGCCAGGCTCAGTGTTGCTGGGAGGGGGCTGGGAAGAGAGTCCTGGGAGATACTGGTGTCAGGCACCTCAAAGGTGATGAGGAAGAAGAGCATTTGACAACTGCTTTAGTATCGCAGTGGTCTCCATCCCAGGGAAATGGATGGGCTGTGGTGGAGGTGGCAGCTTGATGGTGGCATGGATTTTGCAACTGGGCTGGGGTTGCTGTCTCCTGCCGTTGCTGTTCAGGGCCAAGCAGCCTGATTTTGGCTGGCAGGCACTGCACAATGCCACTGGGAGTTGGGAGAACGATACCTCCCCTGACTGTGTCTGCACCTCCAGGTCTCAGTCCCTCAACAGCATCCCTTTTTGTGTCTGACACCCCTTCCCACCACAGGTGTGGGTCTGCTTTCACATCCTCTAGCAAGGACCTGGTAGGTGATTCTGGGTATGTGATCGTATAAACATGGCAGCTTGCGCCTTTAGCAGTCTCACTGCCTAGCCTGGGTGGGGACAGCACGTGGATACCTTCAGCCCTTCTGGAGCTCTGTAGCCACATGTGTGGTAGGACTCCTAGCTGAGACCTAGGCTCAACCCTAAGCCTGGAGGTTGGCTTGCAGAAGGTCAGAGCTGTGTCTGTCATTCCTCACTTGGAACAGTTTTGCTCTTGGATTTTGGGTCTGTAAGATACGGTTAAGGGAGAACTAGCTCATTCTGAAAGAAAGGGGCAATAGATGATGAAAGGCAGCTGCTGAGCAGCCTGTCTGAGGGGGGGCAGCAGTGTGTAGCAGTCCCTGGGCTGCCTAGCATCCCCATATGGGACATCCACAGGTCCCAGCTGGGTAGCATGAAACTGGATGTCCAGGAGTTCTCTGCTCCCCTTTTTCAGAGCATGCTCTTCCCTGGCCTGTGTCCCTTTCATTGCGCCCTGGTGGAGGACACTTATGTCCCTGCAGTATGTTGTCCCCAGGGAGTGCCCTCACTTGCCCAGGGTGAGAATTAGTCTCCCCTAACCTGGTAGTCCTGCAACAGCGGTGTCCCAGGAGAGCCTGGTGGGGTTGTACTGCAGGTCTGGGGATGCCTGGAGAGCAAGCCGGGGCAGCTGGGCTGGGGCAGGGGCTTGGTGGGAGCTGGGAATGGGATGCGGTAGAATGGTAGCCAGGAAAGATCCTTTGGCCCATGCTGCTGGGACTAACTCAACCCACTGAAAACAGTTTAATAGGCATCCCACGAAGCCTGAAGCAGGGACCCTTAGCCTTGCTCACTCTGATGATTTTTAAGTCTTTCCAGAGCATTGGCTTTGCTCTGCACGGTTAAAAGCTTAAGAGCTTAGACACTCGATGCTCCATCGCTCTCCAGCCCCATGTGAGCTAAGACAAGCTTTGATTTTTAACAAAGAGAACAAGAAAGGAAACACCTTCCACAGTGACCGCTGCTGGGGCAAACTCATTCCCTCTTGATCTGTGATGAGGGCACACGGCAGCCCTTTATCCCCTTCCCTGTCTGCAGACACTCCCCGAGGCATGTCAGCTTTGCCAAAATCAAGGGCTGGCACTGGCTAATTCTAGGTACAGCCATAGGCAGCAGGGACCAAAGCCCTGCAGACCTGGTGAGGCTTCTCAGGGCTTAAGCAGCCAAGAAAGCTCTCAAGATGAAATACTGGCCTCCACTCCCCTGTAAATAAAGACAGAACAACTGGATGCTGGTGTTGTCTCCTGTTTGGTGCTGCATGTCGCTGGCTGCAGTCCCAGTGTGGAAGCAGACTTGGCCAACATTGTCTTAGTTCTGCAAGTCAAAGCCAGACCTGGAGCAAAGCTCCTGGCACAGACTGTTTTGGTGAAGAAGGAGGTGCTGAATGCAGTGGCTCTGGCTTTTGTCTGCCCAGCCAGGTCTCGGCAGGTCCTGGTGCACACATGGCTTAGGGTGCTTTTGTGAAATCCCTCTGTGCTCTCAGGACAACAGAGAGATGGATAAGTTCAGCCCTTCCCAGTAAGTCTCTTGAACAGGTGGCAGTCAAGTGAATTTCATCAAAAGACCTTACAGGCAGGGTGGCATTAGCACAAGTGGGATATCAGGCAAGGGTGAGACTGCTTTTAGCAAAGGGGTAGACCACTTTGGGGGAAATCACTTGATATCAGCATGGATTCACAAAAGGGAATTCATGCTTAAACAATCTGATAACCCTCTATGATGAAATGACTGGCTCGGTAGATGAGGGAAGAGCAGTGCATATTGTACTACCTTGACTTCTGTCAGGCTTTTGATACAGCCTCCCATAAGATCCTCATAGTGAAGCTGTTGATTTACGGGCTGGATGAGCAGACAGTGAGATAGACTGAAAACTGGCTGAATGGCTGGGCCCAAGAGTGTGGTGATCAGTGGTATGAAGTCTGGTTGAAGACCAGTAACTAGTGGTGTAGCCCCTGTGTCTATACTAGGTCCAATCGTGTTCAACATCTTCATTAAAGATGTGGATGATGGGGCAGAGTGTACCCTCAGTAAGTCCGCTGATGACACAAAACTGGGAGGACTAGTTGATACACCAGGGAGTTGTCTTGCCATCCAGAGGGACCTTGACAAGCTGGAGAAATGGGCTAACAGAAACCTTATGATGTTGAACAAAGGAAAGTGCGAAGTTCTGCACTTGGGGAAGAAGAACCCTATGCACCAGTACATGCTGGGGGACATCGATCTGGAAAGCAGTTTTGCCGAAAAGACCTTGAGGGTCCTGGTTAACCACGAGCCAGCAACGTGCCCTTGCAGCAAAGAGGGCTAATGGTATCCTGGGCTGCATTAGGGGGAGTGTTGCCAGCAGGTCGAGGGAGGTGATCCTTCCCTTCTGCTCAGGTGAGGCCACACCTGAGTACTGTGCGCAGTCCTGGTCTCCCCAGTACAAGAGATGCTACTGCTGAGAGTCCAGTGAAGGGTTATGAAGATGGTGAATGAAAGGACTGGAGCACCTCTCCTATAAGAAAAGGCTGAGAGAGCTGGGACTGTTCAGGCCGGAGAAGAGAAGGCTGAGGATGAATCCTATGAATGTACAGAAATTCCAGAAGGGAGGGTGAAAAGAGGACAGAGCCAGTGACAGGACACGAGGCAACAGGCACAAACTGAAACACGGGAGGTTCCCTCTGAACATCAGGAAACACTTTTTTGCTGTGAAGGTAACTGAGCACTGGCACAGGTTGCCCAGAGATGTTGTGCAGTCTCCATCCTTGGAGATACTCAAAAGCCATGTGGCACAAGGTCCTCGGCGACTGGCTCTGGGCAGCCCTGCCTGAGCAGGGTGGGTTGGACAATCTGCCTTCCAGTGGTGCCTTCCAACCTGACCCATTCTGTGAATTTTGAAGTATTTTCAGCATTGAGAAATGCAAAGGTTTTCCAGTGGTCAGCCTCCTAAGTCACAAGCCATGAGCCTTCAGTGCCTGCATCAGGCTCCTGGAACGCCTTGGCAGATGGCACTGGTGGGCCACTGCGCTCCACGTTCAGCTGGGAGATGAGTTGCTGCCAGCCTTATCCCTTCCCCCCGTGTCCCTGAGCTTGGTTATGAGCTGTGTCCCTGTCCCTCCTCACGGGGACTCCCACCACCGCTGCCCGTCGAGTTCCACCTCAGGCGAGCCTTGAGGGTTTCAATATGGCGGCAGAAGAGCGCCGGGCGGGGCGGGGCAGGCCCTGGTGTGAGGGAGCGCACGCCAGAGGGCGCGCCCAAACCGGCTGGAACCGGCTTTGAGGGAGGCTGCCACCGGCCGGCGGCCGGCGTAACTGCCGCTCCTCGGGAGGGCACCCAGGCATGGCAGGCTGGCGGCCCAGGGAGTAGCTAAATGGCGGGATAGGGGCGGGTGGCCGCCTTCGGCCGTCCTCTGCGCCCAGATCCGCACAGCCGCTGGTCTGTGGGCAGAGAGGGGTTCCTTTGCCTGAGCTGCTGCCCCTCTACAGGGAGAGTGAACTGCTGCAGCGCGCCTTGAGGGCGGACTGTGGGATGGGAGGTGAAAGCCATACCTAGGGCCAAGTTTGGGGGCGTACAGAAGGGCTGGGAGAGCTAAAGCTGATGCTGATGCACGCTGCCCAGGACTGTGGGGAGCCTGTGGTTCCCCTCAGCATGTGTCACTGCCATATGTGAGCATATGGGTCTCTTGTGCCAACTGGAGGTATCTGTGCAAGAGATGGTGATGCTGAGTGGGCGAATTACAGGTCATAGAATCACTGAACGTGTTGGGTTGGAAGGGACCGCTAAAGGCCATCTAGTCCAACCCCCCTGCAGTCAGCAGGGACATCTTCAACCAGATCAGGTTGCTCAGAGCCTCATCCAGCCTGGCCTTGAATGTCTCCAGGGATGGGGCCTCCACCCCCTCTCTGGGCAACCTGGGCCAGTGTCTCACCACCCTCAGTGTAAAGAACTTCTTCCTAATGGCTCATCTAAACCTGCCCTGCTCTAGTTTAAACCATTGCCCCTCGTCCCATCGCTACATGCCCTTGCAAACAGCCCCTCCCCATCCTTCCTGTAGCCCCCTTTAGGGACTGGAAGGGGCTCTAAGGTCTCCCCGGAGCCTTCTCTTCTTCAGGTCCCAGATCTGTGAAGGTTTTACAGCATTACAGACCACAGCAGGCAGGCATGCTTTCACGAGAGACTACCACGGCCTTTCCTCAAGCTAACCAGAGTAATGGCTGCCCTAGGCTGGCTGTAGGTTCTTTCCTCAAAATCTGCGTTTTCCTTCATGGCTACACAAGAGAGGTGCATCAGGCCTTGGCGGGTCTCTCCTCTCCTGGTTGTGCTGCTGCCAAGGCAGGGACAGGATTGCTCTGGCGAAGAACTTGCCCCTGGCTGTGGCCATAGCTAGGATCAGCAAACCCCGCTCCCGCTCCTAAGCCTCACTTGTCTTGCTGCATCCTTGTGAGCTACTGCTGCCTCTGTCTTAGAGAAGAGAGATGGATGCTGTTGCGCCTGGGACAGATATTATCTATTGTTCATCTTTGGAGGCGAATATTTAAATGCTACTCAGATCTGACTGTTGTAGGGGATTAAAGCTGAGACCAGCATCCACAGGGCTCCCTGACGGTCCTCACAAGGCTGGCTTTCTCCCCTGGTCACCTGGCTGCCGTCCAGCTGTCAGATCACAGAACCATGTACATCTGCAGCCGCAGTCACTTCTGCTGAAAAGAGAGAATTGCATGGTCCAAAACGCATGCTTTGCAGAAGGCATTTCATTCTTTCATGATTGATGCAACTTAACTTTCACCCGGTAGAGGCCTGCTGTTTTCTCCCTTGCATTACTGCTGGGTACTGAGGCAGAAATGGTTGTGTGCCTCACCAGCCAGGAATCTCAAAAGAAAGCCCAGCACCTTCCTCACCCAGAGGCAGGCAGTATGTGAGTCAACAGGAAAACGTCTCACTTTTCATGCAGCACATGCTAAAGGAATGATACATTTTGTTGATATGGAGCATGCTAGAAAATGAAGATGGTAGGTTGGTCTTAAGCAGGAGCTTTGATGTGTTTCCCAGGCAGCGCTGTTGCATGAAGGTGCTCTTAACCATTGAGAATGAGTGCAATTTGTTCAGAATTATTCCTGGAGGGACATGATACACGGGGTCCTGGGCATGCAGCGGCCACTGCCACCTCATTGGGACATGGGCACTCCCTGGGAACCTCACTGGGACACGGGCAGGTACCCTGCCGGGATGCAGGGTCCTCCTCCTGGAACATGGGCACCTGCGGGCAGCTCACAGCCATGGATGCCCGTTCTCTCCTGCTCCAGCTCTCCCACTTCTCCTAGAGCACGTGCTCTGCAAGCCTGCAAGCAGCAGCCTAGCTCGCAGCACTGCCTTTCGTGTTGACACTTCCCTGGATCCCCTCAGTACCGAAATGACACGTGTTACAGGAACAATACACCTTATTGATCTGAACAGCACTAGGAGATTGAGGAAATAGGCTGCTCCCAGCAGGAGTTTTGCCAAGTTTCCCAGATGTCTCTGCTGCACAGGCATGCTCTGGCTGTCACCTTTGGAGAGACAGAGGTGAGCCCTGGCCTCTGGGATGCTAGTGTGCCCTGGCAGTACCTTTTGGAGGGTGGAAAAGGGGACCCTCCCCAGACATCCTCATCAGAGTTGCCAAATGCCCATCGGCTGTTGTGCCAGGTGGGCACGAGCAACCCACCCTGCAGGAACATGACCATCAGGGCAATAATGGCCTCCAGCCAGCAGAAGAGGTTGTAGTCACTGTAGATGCCCTCACCCCAGGACCTTTCGGTGGGCTGAGGCATGTCCTGACGTACCAGCTGGCTATCACCCTAAAGAGAATTCACTGTTAGCTGGATGAAAATGCTACAACTGGACTTCTTACCAACCCACTTCCTAAAACCTGCCCCGCTTCGTGAAGAGGCCTTCGTGGCCAAGGCTGTTGTGGTTCCCTGCTCCCCACAACTTGGTCCTTTCCTGTGTGACTGACCCAAATTGCTCACCTGCCTCTGGAGTCTCTTCACAATTTTCCAGAGGACAAGGGCAACCAAGCCATGCAGAGCAGCCACGTGGTTTGCCAGGCCCTGCAAAGCAGCCGGGTCATGTCCTGTGCTCCATCTGGGCAGCTGTGTCATGGTTCCTGGGGACAAAGTGGCAGCCCATGTTAAGAGGAAAGCCAAAAATTCACTCACTTCGACAAAAATCTTAACCGTCGAGAATGAGGAGTGCCATTAGTCTAGAATTATTCCTGGAGGGACATGACCCACAGGGTCTTGGGCATGCGGTGGCCACTGCCATCTCACTGGACATGGGCGTCTCCCAGGGAACCTCAGTGGGACATGGTCACCCTGCTGGGATGTGGGCTGCTCCTCTTGGGACATCGCACCCGTGGGGCACCTCACAGCTACCACCCAGATGGTGTGGCTGCGAAGGCGAGGTGGAAGCCTGCCGCTCCGTGCCAGCAGGCAATTGTCTCAGCTGTGCCCCCTACCCCGAACTCCTAGTGTGCCGTATTGTGGGGCAGGTGGCCTCTAGATATGGGCAAGCTTGTCAGGTACCCACTTTTCCTTTAAAGGGGGACTTAGTGGGATTTAGACCAGAGCTTCTGCTGCTGGATGGCAGGCCCACGATCTGCCAGTTGTTGGTGTCGCCTTCACTGTTGGCTGCTTTCTCCGAGGCTTGAGTGAGTTTTGTGTGTGTACTTTGAGCTCAAGTTATGTTTAATTTGTTAAAACACCCTGATCTGCAGAGGGCCTCCAATACTAATTTTGTAAAAGGACCCAAACTGCAGAAGGTCCAGGTTAAAATAAAGTTTTGATTGTAACAACAACTTTTTGTGTCATCGTTCTACCAGGGATCCCCAACAAATCTGACTGTCCCCATAGTGTTGGGTGACAGAATTAATTGGTGTAGTAGGCAGGATCCTTGGGTTAGAATGACAACTGATTCCCCTGATAAATGGTATCTATTGCAAAAGGGTTTTACGGAAAATGGATAAAATGGATGGCAAGATCTTAAGTGCGACAAGGTGTGACCAAGGGCAATAAGCCATGATCTGAAAGCCATATGGAATTAATTCGGTAATAGGAAGGATTTGTGTAAAATAGCGACAGAGGGAAGGAAGGGATGTGCTGGCTGTTAGCTGCGATAGGGAAGTTGAGAACGAACGGACTGAGAAGTTAGAAGAAGAAATTAGAAAGTGGAAGAGTGAATTTTCAACAAAGGATTGAGAAGTAAAGCTCAATTAAAGGCTGGCAGCGGGTCTGGGAAAAGGGCACATCTCGAAAACCAACTAGTGCCACAGGTTATAGAGAAAGCAGGGAAACACCGTGAAACGCTATTACAAGGTGGAGAACTGGAGCCCATAAAAGTCTGCACAGCTGTGTATGAGAGCGACTGGGAGGGAGATGTTTGGAATTGGCCAGATGGGTCTGATGAGGAAGTGAGTAAATGACAGTCCCTGATTAAACAAGAAATCACTACTGATGACCCACATGGAGATGAATTGCAGAGACGGGACACCGCTAAAGTTCATGAATTTAATACAGATGATCTGCGAAAAATTTAGAGAACGTATCAAAGACAACCTGGGGAATTAACAGCTGAACGGTTGTACTGACTTTGGTGTGACAGGTTCTATTTGTGAGAGAAGCAGAAGATTTAGACCTAGGCCCTTGAATTTTCCCCACCCTCCGAGAAAATGCTGCTTGGACCTTATGGACTCTTAATTATTGGATGGGCAAGAGCGGTCCATTATCAAGATGGGGGTGAGGAGTCCATGTTCTCTCAGCAGGGCCCAGCTGAATCACAGGGAGCGTCGTTACAAGTGGCTGCTCTAACATTGCATAGAGCCGAAGGCCAATGTGATGAACTTCGTCTTTTGCACATTCCTGCTACATCCCCTGAATTGAGATCTGTTGGGAAGGGGGCCGTGGGGACAGGAAAATTAGTTTTTATGCAGATAGGACAGGGGCAACCTGTGGAAATGCCTTTTCCACAAGACAGACCGTTTTGCAAATGCGAGAACTAAACCCCTGACAATTAAGACTCCGAGAAGCATCAGGTCTTAATTGTCTCGACCTGATCCAGAAGTCGAATGAGTGCCCCACGATACCAATGGGCTAACGCAATCAAACACAATAAGACCGTTAGCAGATTTACCAGCCCAACTGAAAAGTGACCGAGCCACGCGAAACAAGCGGTGGCACGCTGTCTAGATTGAGGGTACAGTCACAGATCACTTCATGTTTATAAGTGATAGGACGAGAGGAAATGGCCTCAAGTTGCGCCAGGGGAAGTTTAGATTACATATTAGGAAAAAATTCTTCACTGAAAGGGTTATCAATCATTGGAACAGGCTGCCCAGGGAAGTGGTGGAGTCACAATCCCTGGAGGTATTTAAAAGATGCGTAGATGTGGCGCTGAGGAACATGGTCTAGTGGTAACCTGGCAGTGCTAGGTTAACGGTTGGGCTTGATGATCCTAAGGGTCTTTTCCAACCAAAATGATTCTATGATTCATTTTATTAGTTCACCAAGGAGAGGCACCACCATCTCCAAATCCTGACTTCCTTCAGCTATCACGGAGGCTTGGGTAATCTTCAAGATTGGATGATCTTTTTGTCCCAGTAGGTAAGGAATCGTACATGATGGATTCTTTAGCTTGGACTGCCCTGGAGTGCACTCAGGGAATCATTGCTTTTGTCTGAGTCATACGCATCTTCTTCACCGTTTCATTCTCTGTGGAAACCTTGACTGCGATGGACAATCTACTGTACTGGCCTTATTTTGATTTCTGTCTTGTTGCTCCTTATCTCGTCAATTGAGCAACCACCGTGTCATCAACTCATGAATATCATTTCACAAAGAGGCAACAGAACAAACCATTGGTATTTTTTACACCGTCCTCAATTCGCCTGTGCTGACCTTGCATGGTCACCTCGCAGGGACTACTGAGAACCCGTCCAGGCCACGGACGCACCATGGGACAGGGGTCACCCCGCGGGACCGGGTCATCCTACAGTGGCCGCCGCCCGGCGGGGACAGGTGGGCCCGGCCGTCGCGCACACCCGGGCTGACACGGGCCCTCCGGGGACCGGCCCACCTCCCCGGTCAGGCCGCGGTGCCGCCGCCGTTGCCGCGGGAGGGCGGCGCGGGGTGGGGGCGGAAGGGGCGGGCGCGGCCCGGCGCGGCTCGGCGGCGGTTGGCGGGGCCGGGCCGCTTCCTGCCGCTGAGGAGGGGCCCGGCGGGGTGGGTTCGGCTCGGCGCGGCTGCTGCGGGACCGCGGCTCGGCGGCGGACCCCCCTGCCCGGCGTGAGTGAGCGGGCAGGGGGGGGGGCGGCTTCCCAGGGCTGCGGGCGGCCGTGGGGGGGTCCCCCCTTGCCATGCCGGTGCGATGCCGGCTCGGGCGCGCTGCCCTGCCCGGCTGCCGCCGGGGCGGACGGGGCAGGGCCGGCAGCGGCGTGTGTCAGGAGGCCGCCGGGGCGCTGGGCCCTCCGCTGCCGGGGCCGGTGGGGGTGCGGCCGCCCTGGGGGAGCGCGCCCGGCTCCTCGGCTCGGTCTCCTGCGGGCCGGGGGTCCGCGTCCCTGCCCGCCGCTGGCTGGCGGCGTGGGGTCTTCAGGGGAAGGGCGCGGGAGGGGAGCGGTGCTCGTCCCGCGGGAGGAGCGGCCGCACGCCTCGGGGAGCCTGCTGGTGCCTGCCGGTGCTCCAGAGGCAGGGCCGCCACATTTTGCTGGGAAACCCGTCGTTTCACCTGGCTGCCGTCCCGTGGAGAACGCGAAATCGAGGACCCTGGACCAAATTTTTTTTTTTGTTTTTTTTTTTCTCCTCTCCCCGCGACTTTTCACGTGGGTTTTAAGGGGATTAAATCTGATGCAACCAGGGGTCTAAGAATAGCGTCCTCCACGTTTCCCGGCGTGTGCGAAGTGCTCGGAGGGGCTTTTTGCAGTGTGTTCCCGCAGGCGGGCAGCGGCGGAGATGCGGCTCTGCGGCGGGGCGTCCCGGGGTCCGGTTCCCCCAGGGGACCCCCTCGGTGTCGGGGAGAGAGGCTGAGCGGCCGTAGCTCGGCTGTAAATTGGGATGGGATGCCCTAACCGGGAGGAATTGGCTTTCTGTATTTGCAGGAAAAGTATGAACCTGAGTAATTTGCAGGTGCGGAGGGCAGCAGGGCTCAGCTTGTTCTTCATTAACTGGCAAACTGCTCCGTTTGTGTTTTCTGTGACAATGTACCTGGAGAACGTTGCATATCTAGTAAGGTGCTCGTTCACCCAGCCAAATAAAGCGAGAAAGATTTTGTAGTTTAATTTAAATTGTGCCAGAAGTATTTTGTTACTGTTGGATGTAGGGCTCCAATCTGACAATTTCAGTCTTCCAAAAATGATTTTATTCTTCCTAAATTTAAGTTTTTCTATTTTAAATGCTACTTCTGTTTATTTTAGGAGTTATTCAGTCTCATTCTGTCATTGCTTCTCCTACAGTTTCACTGGTTTCCCGTTTCTCACTCCATTTCTGGATGGGAAGAAATCTGTGAATATCAATATGGAAGCAGAACATGCTTCTGTTTTTTTAATACGTGACAAAAAGTTAGGCTTACTGCTTTAAATAATGACTGAATTAAATTTATTCCTAATTGAATAGTCATTAAAAATGAAATCCGGATGAGCCATGCCCTTGTAGAAAGGGTTAATCTACATTAGACTTAGAAGTTAGTGGTTGAGTATGGAAGGCCTGTGCAGTTTGCAATTGTTATTCCTCTCAGAAAATGAGTATTTGGAGAGGAAGAATAGTGAGCATCAGGCAGCATCATTCATCTTTGCAGATGTAGTACCATTATTAGCATCCCTCTTACCTCTGGGGCACACAGTTATCTTCAATTTCCAGACACAAGTTTTATCTTATATCAAATTCTGGCTCTGCAGTGTAGCTGTTGAGCAGCGCTGTGGTGTTTATTAGGTGCCAGCCTGCCTTAAATCTGTGGTAAATGTATGAGGGAGCGATACCTCCTGGCTCTGAGCAACGAGTGAGAGCGAGCACCCTGTTACTTGAGATATTTTTTTCCTTTGGTAGAACAATTTTAAGGATTCAGGGAGGCAGGCGGTTTACTGACTTTATGTGTGTGTTCCATTTGCCTAAAGAATCATTACGCAGCTGCGATGAAATTACTTTTAACGATGATTATATTTTATTCTGCTTTATTCTCTGCAATCCAGACATCGTTAATCTAGGCTGTGAATTTTATAGCTGGATGAGAGCTTGAAGGCGTATTAGTACCTGGATCTGGTCAGTTCTGTTGTGCTAGAGCCAGACCAAAGAGAGGAAAGAAGGTTCTCTTGCTTCAGAATATAACCCCCCTTTTTTTTTTTTCTTGTTTTTTTCCCTCTTTTGGATCAGGTCTTGAAGCATAAGGTGAAGGTTTCTCTTCACGGTGCATGGACGGAAAGCCAATGCGCAGGTAAGATGTGTAAAACAATTGTCCTCTCATCCAAATATGATAAAACATGTGAGTTGGTTTCATAAGTGCCTAGACCATAAAATGTTTGTGTTTGTCTTTTTTTTTTTTTTTAAAGGCCTGGCTAGGAGAATTAGAATATAAAGCGTTCATCTTTAGTCTTTACTTAAATGTATTTAATTTTCAGTATTTACAAGACCAGATGTCTTTAAATGAATACGCTGTTAGGAAGACTGTGAAAGTAAGTTATCATAATTCTCCACCCACCCCCCTTGCTTCCCCCATTTACTATTTAAAATCCAGTATTTAATTACTTAGGTATTTAAATTGTGTGAAATAAACTGCCTGGGAATAAATTCAAACTTGATTTCTAAGGGACATTATTTTTCCCTTAACTGAAGGAGTTTAGTCCTTTTGATGGAGAGAGGTCTTGGGTGAAAAGATTTCCTTTTCTAATTACGGATGCCAGCTGCCTCGGTTCTAATGAGCTGAAGATGCAGCTGAAGTTTAATTCAAGGGAGTTCTTACTGTGGGTATGTCAGAAATGTTATCTGTTGGAGAAAAAATCGTCACGGTAAATCAGCACGATGGCAGGTTGGCAAACAGGATTGTCTGCTAGTTCTAGTTGCTTTTCACTCTCCGATGGCAATCCCATGGCAAAACTTAACAGCAGATATATTTCTGGGTGTGATGCAGGCTGCGTGGAAGCAAAGTTTCCTCGAGTTCCACGCCTCTACGTGAAGTAAAGAGAACTCATGCAAATTGCTTAGTCTGTCTGCACTCTTTAGGATGTTCAAAGTAGGGAAACTTTTATTATGGATAATTCTGTGAACAGCCACGTAAGAGAAGGCAAGGCATTTTAACCGTAGGTGAATATGTAGAGCATTTCTAGCTACAGCATTTGCAGAAACCATTAGCCTGGGTTCCGTGTTGTGGAAGGAGGTAAGGAATAAATAATCATTTAAACCCTTGAAGAGTGACACTATGTTGTTCAATTAAATGAACCCCTCAAGTGCAACAAAAAAAGACTGTGCTGCTGCTTCACTTAAGCTAATGAGGAAACCTTAGGACATGATGTGGGCATCATTGGGGCTATCTATTGTTCAATATTTTTGCCAAGATAAGAAGTGTGGTTTAGACGACGAGGAGCTGTATGTGACTTTTACAATGCATTCCTTTTTCTCCAAGACAGATTAAGTAGCAGACTTGCTCTCTTCTGTCTTGGTCTTCTACAATGGAGACTGTTTAAATCTTAACGAATGTAAAATCACAGCTTTTCAGGTTCTTAGGTTGTGTTCCATTTATCAAAAAGGTTTTGCAAAATGACATAAAATTGGTGACTAGCTTGGCTTGTGTTCTTGTTTCCTCTCTACTGTCTTCCTAATGGAAAAATTAAGATTCTAAACTTATTTTATGTCTGCTCAGTTTTCTGCATGTCTCATTGAGGCAGAGGAATAAAGTCCTGAAGTTCGTATGTCTTTTGTGGGTTTGTGGCTTGGGACTTGCTGTCGTGGAAGTTCTGTCTGCCACTCGGACTGTGTAATTGTAGTGGTGGGCGACAGCACTGGGCTGAAGAAGTAGAGGTTTTCTATTGTGGTGCTGATCCTGGCACTTCAGGCTTTTTTTTTTTTTTTTTTTAAATTTTATTTGGGTAATGGATGCAGACCAGACTTCTCAGTACCTTTTGTTTTCTCTCCCTCTCTAGCAAGCCAGGGCAGAGCATGGATTACATGTTTGACATATTTAGGTGGCTTTACTTCTAAACTAACCTTTCAGCTGACCTCTGTGCCTAGGTGTGTTGTATGGCTGCAGTCTAGCACGGCTCTATCGTGAGCTATGGACTTCAGTTCTTGAATATGCTTGCAGGTTTTAAGGGTGTCTGTGTGGATTGTTAATATTTGTTTGTTATTCTACTGTGTATCTTAGCAGAAAATGATAAAAGGTTCCTGATTGGATTTCAGGCTTACAGATCTTCCTGTGAAGTCCAGCTAAGCAGATGGCGGAGCACTTCCTTTTATCATTTTACTCAGGGCTCTGCAGCCATTTAATACCACATGCGAGGGTCCTGTTGGGTATTGCAAGAAGAAGGGAGTGGGACTTGGTCAGTACTGTGTTAGTAAACATGGTGAGTCGGTATCAAATGCATACAGCATTCAGAGGATGGGAAGTACAATTGGAACGGAAAAGGCATTGCAGCTATTCCTGTCAAGATTGTAGTAGAGAAAATGCATTGCTGTTCAAACAGGATTTATCTTGCGTTAGAAACGAAGTGATAGTTGGGGCAGGCTATTCTTTCTTGCTGTCAGGCAGCGGCAAGCAAACATTGTTTTGCTGAAGGTAGAAGCAAGGCAGAGGGGACCTCTCCAGTGAAGGGCGTACTCCCACAGTACCCAAGCAAGGAGGGCAGAGCAGATCTGATGACCAGGGTCAGCCAAGAGTCTGGTGCTCATCAGGCAAGTCTGTAGTGATGAGGAAGGGCTGAGGTCAAGCCAGGAAGTCAGTGCAGTAGATCAGTATCAGTGGGGTACGTGACCCCATAACCCCAACATGAGAAGGGCATGGACCTGTTGGAGCGGGTCTGGAGGAGGGCCAGGAAGATGATCCGAGGGCTGAAGCCCCTCTGCTGTGAGGACAGGCTGAGAGAGTTGGGGGTGTTCAGCCTGGAGAAGAGAAGGCTCTGGGGAGACCTTAGAGCCCCTTCCAGTCCCTAAAGGGGGCTACAGGAGAGATGGGGAGGGACTCTTATCTATGAGTGTAGCAATAGGATGAGGAGGAACGGTTTCAAACTGAAGGAGGGTAGATTTAGATTGGATATTAGGAAGAAATTCTTTCCTGTGAGGGTGGTGAGCCACTGGCCCAGGTTGCCCAGAGAAGCTGTGGCTGCCCCATCCCTGGAGGGGTTCAAGGCCAGGCTGGACGGGGCTTGGAGCAGCCTGGTCTGGTGGGAGGTGTCCCTGCCCAGGGCAGGGGGGTTGGAACTAGATGATGTTCAAGGTCCTTTCCAACCCAAATCATTCTATGAACAGGTGCAGGTGTATCTTTCCCATAGCTCGTGTCAGGCACGAGGACTTGAGCGGCTCCCCAGCAAAGCGGGGATGCCCTCCTGGCTCTCTCTCGCACAGCTCTTTCCTGTCAGCCTGATCCCGGGTTACAGCAGCGCTGGAGCACAGGCAGCCAGAGCCCCCTGGGGGGAGAGAAGCTGTTGATCCTGATTGTGCACTTGGGGACCTGCATGCACTCAGGACACTAATCACTTGCTTGGATGTCTCTCTTGCCCAAAACAAACTGCAAAAGGCTTAGGAAGGTTATGGAAGACTCCAGTAACAACCTCATCTTTCTGCATATGGACATCCTCATTCTTGGTGAAATGGAGTTTTCTGGGTTTGGTCTGTGAAAATGAAACTAAATAATATGAATAGGGACATACACACCAGATCCTTGCTGTTCTCCTTTTGAATAATGTAAAATAATATTGTAGTCAGGTTTATCTGCTTGTTTTTATAACTCATCCTCATTGAGCACGAGTACCTAAACCTTGCTGTCTAGGTAAGAGGAGGAGTCAGTGACATTTTTACTAATAATTAGACTTTTAGCTAACTAATTCCTCCTAGATCATTGATTGCCACAATTAAACATTTCCATTTACTTAGTTGGCAGTGTTGTGGTGGTCTCTTCTGTTGCTGAAGGCTTCACCTTTGGCTGGGCCAAATCAAAGATATTTGTTCTTGCAGTTCTGTAACGAGTATAGGAAATATTTTCTTTGCGTACACATTAAATTCAAAGCAAGGCGTTGACAGAAATCACTACCGGTTTGGTTTGTTTTCTTCATTTACTACTAAAATTCATTGCTACTGAAATCCCCTAGAGCAACGTGTGATTTTTGGATTTCGGTTGATGTTTTCAGCCCGAGACTTGTTCTGTTTCACAGGCCTTAGGTCAGCCTGTTGTTTTCTGCTGAACTGTATTAAAGCCTGTTTGTAATCTCATGCTAAGACATACGTTATCTTAAACAAAAAATGCAGGCTACTTTGGCTTTAAAGTTAAGGAGCTCTATGACTATATTGGAGAGTATTTTTCTTAGATATGTATTATTAGATATTTTTTTGAACTTTAGAAGAAGGTGCCATAAGCTCTAAGGATGGGTGTCTCATAGATGCCTGTGTTAATGAATAAAGTTTAGGGAACTGGCATAGCTGAATAAAATGGAGGCGAAGCAGCTTATTTATTTAGCTGACTTAGTGTTGCAGACGGCCTCTGTTCCCATTTGTACTTTCCAGCAGCGTGCTACAAAAACTGATCCTTTGTCAGCCCTTTCTTAGCCTCATTGTATTTGCTGATTTCCCCAGCCCTGCATTTTGATGGAAGCTCAGCCTAGAATATCTGCATAGCTGAGTGTGAATCTTTTATCCTTGCATACACATTTCCTCGCCGATCCTCAGCCCTTCTTAATCACCCCGAGTATTCAGGGAGCAGCTCTTAGCTTTGCGTGTGTGTGGAGGGAGGCAGCTAGCCTGCCATGTGAGAATCAAGTGCTGCCTTCTGTCTTTCACACCTCTAAGCTACTGACTCATCGTTTCGTTCTCTATGCATATATATGCATAATACGCACATAATGCAGTTAAATTATTATCCTTGTGGAGACACATGCCATCAGACGGTGTCCTTTTAATTCACGCTACTGTGCCTAGCAGCAACCCACGGTGCTTAACATCAAGCATCTGGATTGATCCAGTATGGAAATTCCGAAACCCATTGATCACTAGCTTCTGCGTTACCCAGAGAGAAGTTGTGGATGAATCAAGAGTGCTAATTTGATGATTACTCTTTCTCCTGTCCATTCAGTTTTCTTTAATCATTAACCAGCACTTTCTCTCGAGGAGGAAGGAGGCTGGATACAATGCAGGCACTCGGATAAACGCTGATGGGAACAATGCAGGACTGCCTCCAGTTCTTATTAAGCATACTCATTTTCTCTTAGTTAAAGATGTGTTCAGCAGAGTCTCCTTTGGGCAGAAAAAGCCTGTTCTGTCCTGGCTAGGAAGGACTAGGACTACTGCCTACATCTGGCCAACTAATCACGTGGCATAAGGTAATCCACCCCTTTGCTGTGTCAGCGAAGAGTCTCGGGTGGTGGGATTGCCAAGGTATGCTGTATTCCTTGTGGCAGTATAGCCTTCATCTAATCTTTTTTTTGTAGTCAGAACCTGTGCCAGTCCAAAAAGCTCTTTGAGATCTAGTGGGAGTCGTCTTTGAGGAAAGCCTACAGGCATAACAAAGGGGTTCTGCTTTCCAAAAGGAGATCCTGTCATGGACATAGACTGTCTCTTGTGAGCTGTAGTTATCTGAAATGGGTTTTTATTTGAAGAATGATTGTTCTGTGCATAGATGCTTTGACTGACAGCCTGGTCAAGACAGACTGTCCAAAATTATTACAGTAGCATGTGTCTTAATAAGGCTCTTAATTTTTTTTTTCTTTTTTTCTCCTGGGATTGATTTGACATAGCTTGAAATCCCTAAGGCACAATAAAATCCATTTGGCTTGTATAGCAAGAGCTGAACTCTACAGGGGGATTTTTGTCACCACCTTTCTCCATCTCTTGGTAGAGGGACTAAATTACCCTCTGGCCTTAGCTGCTAAGGACTATGAAAGTAAGCCAATTTGGTAAATTAATCTTTAGCCAAGGTTTCTTGGGGTTTTTGTAGGGGTGCCATTAAACTTAGTTTGTGTATGCTGCGGTGAGAACTGCATTGTTCTTGAGGAGCTTGGCAGAGCTTTGAAAATGGTTGTCAAACCCCACAAGGTGAATTTGAGTTGTGAGGGACAAGAGTGGGTGGAGGAGAGCGAGAGGCAGTGTAACAGCAGAAGGGTTTGTCAGAGGTGTCAGAAAAGGAGAACGGTGATGGATATTAAAAAGATGGAGCAGGGATGAAAAAAACAAGGCATTTAAGGTGCAGAGGCTGAAAAGGAGCAAGCGGCAAAACCCAGAGGGAAGACCCAGCTGGATCTGTGTAACTAAGATATGAGGAAGAGGTAACGGTCTGAAACATCTGAATATGATGATCAAGAGGAGGAGGTGTGGGGGGAATGGGAAAACAGGCTAAGATGCAAGTGAATAATGCGAACTGCTGCAGGGAGACTGGTTTCCCTGTGATTAGAAAGTGCATTTGACATAACAATGAGAGGAAAATACGTGAGTTATTTTTTTAATTCTTTCCTGCAAGCATGCTGCAAAATACATTGAGCAATGGCAAAGTGAAATTAGATTTCTTTTCAACTCTTAGTATTAAGAAGGTGAGGTAGTGACAGCTCACAAATGCCAGTACACCAGAGAAGCTGGTAATGGACGAGATGTATTGGGTCTTTCATTATGTCTCCAACAGCCAGTGCACTCGCTGGATAATTCATAACCAACAGTATTCTGATATTTTGCTCAGTACGCTTTAATTGCTCTTAAGTGATGGTTTCCCTTTGAAATGGGAAGAGGCAATAGTTACATATATTTTGTTTATTTTCATAGTAATTGATATGTCACTGGTGCTGATGCATCTTTTAATAATTGTGCATATGATACATGGCAGAAATTCACATAAGCTCGGAACATGCGAAATGGCATGTCAGCTACGTGTGCACTGATGTGCTTATTTAGTCTGGTTGCTGAAAATAGTTGGGTTTAATTCTTCTTGTTTAGCGCTGATTTCAGTCATAATGTGATAGTGGAGCCCGGGGTGTAGGCAGATGTCTCTACGAAGTGAGGTATGAGATGTGTCCCCTTGGTTCATCCCTGCGGAACTGCAGAAGGGCTCAGGGCAACACGGCATTCCCGTTCTCTCGAGTAAGTAGCCTACATGGTGCAAAACGTAATCTGTCAGCATTGCCGTGCTGCTGTGCAGAGGGGTATTGCACTTAAGCCATGGCAGAGCTGACATCTGCTCAGGGATGTGAGGGAGAAAGGAAAGGTACGGAAATTTCGTAAAGAAGGACATCAGATAGCTAGAATGTTGCACGCGGAGCTGGGAGTTTTTCCTACTCTGTGCCAGAAGCTTGGTTTATATATTCTCAAGTGGTTCCTCATCGCTAAAGTTACTTGACTTTATTTTCTTCCTTTTTTGGTAGGCCAATAGTCATGGATACTTTGATTGTTTTGACTTTTTCCTGATCGGTGTGATAATCCCGATTGCCTTCTGTAGTTTTTAGTCTGCCATTCTTGGGAAAGATTAACCTTCTTTGGAAACATGTCAGGGAAGGTGGGTTGAGTCAGAAGCCTCCATAATTGAAAAACGTCTGAAGAGGTGATGGTTAAATGGATATTCTGTGAACCTGAAAGATACTCGTGGTAGGCTGCAGGCCATTTTGTGTTACTGAAGTCTGTGTGACAGTTTAGTGTGTTCAGATATCACAGTGATGAGCGATCTTATAAAAAATGTGGGTAGAGGAACAGAGAAGTTTGGTTAAATCATGCAGCTGGAAATCCATCTCCAGCTCTGTCAAAACTCAAGTGACAATGGGCAAGTCAGCTAATTTTCTCTGCTTTGAGTCACTCTCTATGAAATGGGGATAATACTTCTCTCCCGCACAGGGCTATTATGAGGTTCAGTTAATAAATATATGTAGTTGGATATTACAGCGGTGTGTCATAGAAAGCGTGTAAAAATAGGTATAAATATAAGCCTGTTGCAAGTTGGCATTTGTTTACTTCTGGGTACACTTTGGTTTGAGACGGGTTCCTCGTTCACGTGATCACATGCTTGTTTGCACATTCCAGCATGGAGTTATGGGCATTGCTGGTTTTGAGCTCGTAATCGGTGCGAGCCCTAGAGCTTTGGGTGACAGTTGCTGGTAGATTAGTTCATGATGGTCCTGTCTTATGGCTTCCTCCGCTGCAGGTGTACCAGTACTCGACCAGGAGAGACCGGAATGGATGTGACTAGCCGTTGCACACTCGGAGATCCTAACAAGCTGCCAGAAGGGGTGCCGCAACCTGCTCGCATGCCCTACATCTCTGACAAGCACCCTCGACAAACTTTGGAAGTCATCAATCTTCTCCGGAAGCACCGGGAGTTGTGCGATGTGGTGCTAGTAGTCGGTGCTAAGAAGATCTACGCCCACAGGGTGATTCTTTCAGCCTGCAGCCCTTACTTCCGAGCCATGTTCACCGGGGAGCTGGCAGAGAGTCGGCAGACAGAAGTTGTCATCAGAGACATCGATGAAAGAGCCATGGAACTGCTGATTGACTTTGCATACACCTCTCAGATCACTGTGGAAGAGGGAAATGTCCAGACCTTGTTGCCAGCTGCTTGCCTTCTCCAGCTGGCCGAGATCCAGGAGGCCTGCTGCGAGTTCCTTAAGAGACAGTTGGACCCTTCCAATTGCCTGGGCATCCGAGCTTTTGCTGACACTCACTCATGCCGTGAACTGCTGAGGATTGCTGACAAATTCACACAACATAACTTCCAGGAGGTAAGAAGGTAGTGTGCTGGAACCGTGGTGTAAAAGGTGTGAATGTGTCCTGTGAGAGCCGGGGCAACTCTCATTTTGTGCTTCTTTCCAAATTCTGCCTTTACATTTGCTGCGTGCCCTAAGAGCGACAGGTGCCAGACACTAGTTGGAGAAGAAAGAGGGAAGAGGTACTTACAGGACCGCGTTGTACTGGTGGTTTACATGTGATCCGCAGCGTTTCTTTTAGATTTGTGTGGCGAGTACTCCGTGGAAGGCAGGGTCACAGACATAGTTGGCGTTGGGTATTATACCTGACGTGGCTGCACTATGGTGTGATGTTCCACTCCCCTTTCAGAAATGTTCTGGGCTCTACGTGATTGGAGGGGAGAGGGGTGTTAAAGTAAGGACAACATATCAATAGAACCCCAAAAAAATGATGTTGAGTTTAGGGATTGGAAAAGTGAGTGTGTGGGAGCATACAGCTGCCTCAGTGGAGCCTCCAACTCCCTTGCTGTAGCAGGACTAGGGTTTTGCATCTATTATTCAGCAGAACTTATTTGAAAGTAGTTCACACGTGTGATTTTGTAGCTGACCTTTATAAACTCAAGTCTCTCTTCCTTTCTTAATTCTGCAGAGATGGTATTTTGGGGGAAAAAAAATTGCCAGCAAATGGTTCAGGGAAGGATCAGCATAATAATTGAGGATTCCGTGAGCAAGTCTGAGAAGAATGGGTCTTTACTTAACTGTTACACCCAGATGCAGAAAGCAGCCCAACACTTTTAAGTGGTGTCTTTCTTGAGCCCTGGTCGGAAGGGCAAGGATTTGCTCATGTTTTGGAAGCAGGTACTCTCTAGGAGCGTGCTCAGCATGAAGGTCTGTTCCCCTGCTAGAGAGATTCATCTCTTGCCTTTTCCAGAAGCTCTGCTTTTCCATCCCTTGGAACAGGTAGCCTGCTGCAAAGAAACCTCCTCTTTCCACCTGCTTCATGGGTAGATCCTTTCTAAAGGGGGTAACTCCAGTATCAACTCCTGATGCTAATTTAGTTTCCTCAGTATGTAAGTGCTGTGATTGATTGCAGCTTGCCAACCCTTTTCTTCCCCTGCAGGAAACAGTTTGGAATTGTATTAATTTCAGTCAGATAGTACTTAAGAAAATTATGAGCAGAAGCAAGCACAATTGAACTTGACTGTTAGACACATTGAAGACAATATTTGGTATCTAACTATAGACACATGACATCAGTTTACTCTAAAAGTTGCAATGAAATACCTCTTTCCTAACCATAAAGGCTAGAAAATAGAATTTGCTGTTTAAGATCAGAGCTTGTTTTTTGTAGAATTGGGTGATTTCCCAAAAGCCCTATATTTTATCTGGCCACTTTGTGTGCTCTGTGCGTGCTCTGTGCTTGCTCTGCACTTCTTCTCTTCTCCTTTTTTTCTGGGAGCAGGATGGTAACCAGATGGTCGTTTATTTTCAGTGCTTGGTCGTTTTACTGGTTAGATCTGTGCTCTTCTCGTTATTACATGAGTAGGGCATGCTTGCAAGCCTCAAAATAACTTTTTAACAGCATTTTGTTTTAAAATGTTTTAGCATTAATGCACGCAGCTGGCTGTTGAGAGCTGCCTGCTCTGGGGTTCTTCTCTTTTGCAATCCTTGGAAGACAACGTCTTGTCTTCCTTATCCCTGTTAAAGCACCCAAAGGCAAGTTTTTGGAAAACACCCTCCTCCTCGATGATGATGCAAATTATAGTTGACTTAACTGAATCATGGCCTTTGGAAAACAATTGCTTAGATTAGAGCACTATTTCTTTGGCCTGGGCAGGTTTTTGTGTCCCTTTCTGTGCCCTGGGAGTTTTGCAGCTCTTCATCCTTAACGTTCACCACTTCTGCTTCCGCTGTTTCTCTGCAGACAATCTTTATGGTGCTGCTTGTTGGGATTGTCTTCTGTTCTGCTGTTGTTTTCCATTTGGGGAGTGGATTGGTAATCCCTGATGGAATCCAGTGATTTGGCTACTTAATCATCCTCCACTGTGGAGGTTGAGAACTGATAAAAAATTTGCCTTTCTCTGCAGAAGCTGTATTGTCGTTGTTCCTCCAAGCTGGCAAAAAGAAATGCGAGATGGGAATTTCCTGAATAGCAATGTAAAATATTAAGCACTAGGCATCCTGCCAACCCATGCAGTTACTTTGAACGCAGTCTGACTTGCTTCATGTCCTCTGCTGTGCTAACCTCTACTGCTATTAGTTTTTATGTGTATTGCTGCATTACATCATTAACTTCTTGGTAAAATGTTTTTCCAAGTTTTCCATTCCCCTCAATTTAATTTGTTGCCTAAAACCCCTAGTGAATCTTGTGCGTGTAATGTGAAAAGGTTCTATTAACAACTCCGCTGTACAAGAACAGCCTTCGTATTTTTTTTGTTTGGTCTCTGACATCTGCGTGAAGGGAAAAAATATACTTAAGGACGAACAACTTGTACTTTGTATCAACAGACAAAAATTGCACTCCATATTGGATACTCTGACATTTATTCTATCTGTTTGTAAAAGCAGTCATACCCATGAATACTGTAGAGGAAGTGAAGCCCATCCAATTCTTGTTTAATAAGCAAGTCGGTCAAGCAGACCATTAGTACTAGCCAGGTAATTATTAGTGTCCTGATAATTAAGCCAAAACAAGGCAAAGCATTTTAAATAATTATTTGTTTTACTGCGTAAACTAACAAGTTGCGTAGTAGTAATAACTTGCTTTGCAGAAGTGGTTCCAGTACTTAAAAGTTTTGTGAGGCCGTCGATGCAACTGGGTTTTCTGAGGGTGGAAGGGAGAATCTGGATGACCGTCCTGAACTCACAAATTTCCAGAGCCTCTGATTCCAGAGTCTGAGGCTGCGCTTACAAACTGTCAGGGTAAAGTTTAGACGTAAGCTAGTCTATGTGGAAGGAAGGGAGACTTGGGAAAAATGCTGTTAAACGTCTTTAATGACCAACCCAGTTCTTTTCCGAAGGCCGAAGAAGTGTGTGAGCTAACCTTGCTGCGGCTCTTACTGCCCCTGAAAGCCCACGGGATCCTAGACCAAAGTCTGGTAACTGATCTCGCTGTCTGTTGTGTTCCTTTTAACTGTATTTGCTGGTTTTAGTACTTGGCAGTTTTTGTATATTCATTCAGTGCTTTTAATTAATTTCTTCAGGAAGTTAAAAGGACTGCACAGCTGACTGCTGTTGAGATGATAGTGTCAAAGAATGTATTTTCCTTTGATTTATGCTGCAAATAATGAAATAAGTCTTGGAATCCTAATGTGGTCGCAAATGATAAGGAAAAGCCAACATTCAGTTATTTTCTGTCACTGAACCTCTCGGATTACAGGCCACAGACTGGGAATGCTCGTAGGGAAGCTGAGCTGGCAATTATCTATCAAACTATTTCTGCGGTTCTCTTCATTTTGGATTCTTGCATCTTTCCCATCTACCTGGTATCAGCGCAGAAGACGCGGTTGTGCGTGAGCTCTGTAACCTCTGAAGGCAGTCGCAGGCTGACTCGCATGCCCCGTGTGGGGTGAGCAGTTCTCTGGCGGCAGCTAAAGCCTCCTGAGAAACTTGGTCGCTGTCTTGGGCACTAAAGGAATTAACATGTTTGCAGATTGTCGGTGGCTTGAATTTCACAAGAGATCAGTCCTTAGGGCCTTAGGAGGCTCTGCTTCCTTCCTAAGTGCATCTGGACTTCTGCATACTCCATGTATATATTTTAGAGCAAAGGGGCAGGATCAAATGAGTCTGTCTCCCTCTCCTGAAACGTTTTCTGTTCCGACACAAATCGGCATTCAGGAAGACTTTCCCTGTTCTCTACAGTACCTCTGGTAACTTGTTTCTGAGACTTTTATTTTTGTGCTTTGTGTTGGATTTCTTGTGAATAGAGCCTCCTTATTCTGATACCACTTTTCAGTCACTTATTTATCACCTATGCAACATTTTTATTTCTGCTGTATATGTTAGACACAGCAAACAAGGAGACTGGTTTTAAAGAAGGGCTTTGTCTTTCCTGAATTTTGAAACTGATCAGCGTGTTCTGTGGTTTAACCCTTTAAAAGTCTCCTACAAAAAAAACTTTGTGTAAAATTCCCTTTTGCTTACATCCCCGTGTAAAGGTGTCTGTGCTGTCTTGCTCGGGTCTGCGTCCTGCTCTGTGCGGCAAACCCTTCACATGTCTTGGTGTCAAAACAGTGATGGGTATTTGGCACTTTGCTGGATCGGTCTGTTAGACTCTGATTCAAGTGGACTGTATCCTCTTTAGAGTTGCACTGAAGTGCTGGATGACTGTGCTGCTTTGGCCGCTGTCCTTAATTTCTTTTTTTTTTTTTTTTCCTTTCCATTTAACCAGGTAATGGAGAGTGAGGAGTTCATGCTGCTCCCTGCCAATCAGCTCATAGACATTATATCCAGTGATGAGTTAAACGTTCGCAGCGAAGAGCAGGTCTTCAATGCGGTGATGGCCTGGGTGAAATACAGCATCCAGGAGAGAAGACCCCAGCTGCCACAGGTAATCTGGAGCACAGTAACATTCGAGATCGCTTTATCCAGGGGAAGAGTAGTGAGGGCTGATATGGTGGTGCCACAGCAGTGTCACAGTCCTGAATGAATGCAAAGCCACAGTAATTCTCTCTGACTTCCACCTGTGTTAGGTGTTCTGCGCTTTCCCTTCATCTAGGCTGGAAGGTGCAGTGGCTGGAGCCTTCAATAGGGGCTTTGTTGAATTGTTTCCAGGTAGGACTTGCCAAACTTGATCATTCCAGTAGTCTGTCCAGACAAACCTGCCTGCATTGCTTTGAGTGTTGTATAAAAAACCCCATAGTGGATAAGAGAAAGCTTGTCTTCCTTTGCTGTGTTTCTTTAAGCTCTGCTGTTTGATTTACGCCTCGGCCTTCATGATCTTATACTGGAGCTTGCCAGAATGGTTTTGTTGAAATACGATGCTTCATCTAAGGCAAGCCATTTCACAGAGAAGCACTCGTTCTGACAAAGCTGTCAGCCGGAAAGCCTCTGAAGTCTCAGGCTTTCTGATCAAAAGAGGCGAGAGTCTGCCTGCCTCAGTGTTTCTGCTTTGGAAATAGACATTAAATGCAACTTTATTTAGTGGAAAGCTTTTGAAAATTGTTTTAAAAAAAACCCCGAACAACAAAAACCCCACCTGTTCTCAAGGTAGCTCTTAATGCTCTTATAACCATGTGCGTTTTTAGGTCCCTCTGTCTGTACCTGCTTATTCCTCTAAATTCTAAGCTGTTGTGAAAGGCACGTTACTTGTTATTGTTCAGTTACTGCACAATACCAGTCGCATTTAAGAGAGCTGAATGGTTTATAAAACCTCTAAGTAAACGTGTTTCAGGCGTAGGTATTGACATCTGTAATTTTGTCTTCAGTTGTGATCTTCTTTTCAGCTCTTAATAGATCCAGTGGATTGCCCCTTTTTGAAGACTGATTTTCTGCTGGGTATCTAAATTGACACACTGAAAAGGCAAAGGTGCCATGAGATGAGCTGCATTCAGCTAAAATGCCAGAGTTTGGACATGTAAATGACCATGCAAGTTTGCCAGAGGAATTATTAACTCTTTATCAAAACTTTTTAGCCACTGTTGTTTTCCATTTGGCTTCTTACATCTCTGTGGGTGACTTACTATATATGTTCTGTTTTGTGTCTTAGGTTCTGCAGCACGTGCGTCTACCGCTGCTGAGTCCCAAGTTTCTTGTGGGTACGGTGGGCTCTGATCCGCTTATTAAGAGCGATGAGGAATGCCGGTAAATCTCCTCACTGATTTACAGAATTGGATTTTCTTGTATTTGGGTGCCTCATTTGCATCTGTTTTCTAAAATTGTGCTGATTTGTTGGTGGTAAATGGGTGATATCTCACAATTTCCTCTTTTGAAACTGGGTGGAGAAGACATGCAAGGAAGTGTGTGCTGCTTGCATAATAGTCAGCAGTGTGCCCTAGAAGTGTTTTTGTTCTTTCAAGTTTTCAGTGAAATAGTAAACTTTGAGCGCACAGTTTGACTGTTGGTAAAATACCGTTCAGTGTATTGCTTTCCATTTCATGGGTTTGTTTTTTTTTGTTTCTCTACTCACAGCCTTTCATTACGGCTTACTACTTGCATGGCATTTGTGACCTCATTAGGACTTAAAAGTAGTTTTTTGATGTCTGCGCTTTGATAACTGAATGGGCCTCTGGGATTAGAGTCTGTTATTTCCTACAATGCTAGTGCAGGGAAGCTCTAATTTCCTCCTCTTACACGATGAGTCTCACTTTTTCTAGTTCTGTAGAGTTCTGTATCATCTGTAAAGCACGCAATCTTTCTTGTGCTTAATGTAAAAAAGTTCAGGGGGTAGGCTAAACTTCTCTTCCTGAATTCATAGTGGGGGAATTCCACATTTGTAGAGGGAAGGAGGACTTTTTTTTTTTCTTTTTTTGTTTTATTCAAGGGTTTGGAATATTAGGATTAGTCCAGGTGGCAAGTCATGAATGGATGGACAGTGTGAGCTGGCAAGAGCTGATGGAGAAAATATTCATCTGAAGGGTACTATCTCCATCTATTGGTGATGTGTGTGTATTATGTATTTGTGTGCTTTTCAACTCCTGTTTTGTTCCTAGACAAAACAACTGGTTGTTAAGTTTTAGCTTGAGGCAGTCTGGGTTATTCTTTTCTGTGTGGTAAGCCTGACAAATCTCTTGTCTGTTTTTTTTTATCAGTCTTTTATAGGAAGCGACATCTGTTATTAACTCTGGCCAAATATTGATACTGGTCTACTGCTGTCACTGTGTAAATGGCTTGTAAACAGCTGATGAGTATTTAGGTGACAGTGTACGTTTTAACTAGAGCTATTCATGCACTTAAGCAATTTGTGAATACCTGAAGTGCATGACTAGTGCTGGCTGCTCTTGCCATTGGTTTTGATTCATACCTTCTGAGCCTGGCATCAGATGAATTTTTGGCACTAATATTTTCCTGTCATGCACAGGGATCTAGTGGATGAAGCTAAAAATTATCTGCTGTTGCCCCAAGAGCGGCCACTGATGCAAGGACCAAGAACTAGACCGCGCAAACCCATCCGCTGTGGAGAAGTGCTCTTTGCAGGTACGTATAGCTCCTGCTGGCTTAGGTCGGGAGATTCAAGTCTGGGTTTTCCGGTGATAGTGCTTCCGTAAGGCCAGTCTTTACAACATATTTCTGAAGTGACCTGTGCATTAATATTTGGAGATGAGTTAACTTGCACTTTCTTACTTGTGTGATTTCTTTGGTGCTATGAATACCGCAGTACTTCCAAACTTAGGCTAATCCTCTTGAAAATCACATTCTGTCCTCTAATTATAATCCTCAGAATGAGTAACTCGGAGATGGGGCTAAAGCTGACAAAGTCCAGAGGGATTATTTGTACCAGGCACACATACAGTATACGAGCTCAGCGCGTTCTTATGATGCCATTTCTTGTGTTTGGTTCCTACAGTGGGGGGCTGGTGTAGCGGGGATGCCATTTCCAGTGTTGAGCGCTATGACCCTCAAACCAATGAGTGGCGGATGGTGGCTTCCATGAGCAAAAGGCGCTGTGGTGTTGGAGTCAGTGTTCTGGATGACCTCCTCTATGCTGTGGGAGGCCATGACGGTTCCTCTTATCTTAACAGCGTAGAAAGGTAGGTCTTCATAAGGCCAATGTGCAAAATGTTGACTCTGAATGTTTAAATCTGGGTGCAGCCTCTTAAAAAATTAGTTCGTTTTGCCAGCTCCGTTCTTGTTATGCTGAAATCGTGAAATTTATATTACGCGTTACCTACATTTCCTCCTCCCTTGCGTAGCCCTTCAATATCGTATTGGTTTACTGCTGAACTAGGACTTCACGCATAATGGCTTGTGTCATGTTATCCCCAGCTTAATGAGACGAGCTGTAGCCTTTGGTATAAGGAAGGCATATGTAAAAAATGGGTCTGGGTATAATTGATGGGAGAAGTGATGATCCTGGTTAACATTATTTGTAATTGCTGGTTTGTTTTTAGCATTGTTGAGGAAGGTGAGGTTACAGTAAGCATTTCTTAGATGTTGAGGGAAAGATCCTAGAATTTTATTGTGGAGTGGTAATTGGAGAATTGGGGAACCTTGCAATCACTTATACAGAAGGAGGAAAATAGGTCAGTTTTAGACCTGTGAAAGACAGAAGTCAAACAAGCTTTGTCAACCTTCCTGCTCCTGGGAGCTGCATATGGCAGTCCCCATGCCTAGAAGCCACATGACTCAAGCACTTCTAGTACTCTCAATCTTGGCCCTGTAACAAATCCAACGAGCTATACAAATATCTCCTTTCTCCTCGCGCCTCCCCTTCTTCCTACATATCTCCTTACATATTCCCAACTTCCCAAATGGTGACCCTGGTCTTACATCTCCCATGTCCTGTGCTTTTCTGCTATGCACTGTATTTTCTTGCCTCTGGATTCCCAAGTCTATCTGGTTCCTTCATCTTTTATCTCGAAGTGCGGGTCCCAGTGCTGCCTGAGTTCTTGTGTGAGCCGCAGAGAACATCCAGCGGAATAACTCTGTCTGCTGTTCTTTGCATAGATGCAAGTTGCCGCATGTCAGCCAGTCCCTGGTAACCTGCTGTCTTACGAACCTGAACCTTTGATCTTCAGTTTGAATCATCTCAATCTGCAGTTTGAACATCCCTGGAATAACACGTATTGGGTGCATTATGTCACTTCAGGGGTTTTATCCGACTTGCAAATAGCTGTGTTGCAGTTTAAGCTCTAGCTAGGCAAGTTTCACTGCCTTAGTAGTTCCCGAGCATGGGAGAGTCTGAAGCATACCTAGATGAGTAATTTGTGCTGTTTGGTGTGTTTTTTTTCTAGATATGATCCAAAGACCAATCAGTGGAGCAGTGATGTGGCCCCCACCAGCACCTGCAGGACCAGTGTTGGAGTAGCAGTCCTTGGGGGCTACCTCTATGCTGTGGGTGGTCAGGATGGTGTCTCTTGCCTCAACATTGTGGAAAGGTACTTCTTAACTGGGGGGTGGGGGAAGTTTAAAAAAAGTAGGGCACAGGGAGAAGAGTGTCTTTTAGAAGGCGCAGTTGATGTGGATGAGCTGGAGAGGAGGTAAGTACTGTACAAATCTTATGGGGATTTTTGTTTGGAGAGGATAAGGTCAGTCTTCCTGCCCCTTTGTGAAGACGTCAACACTTCACTAAGCTTCAGTGTTTATTCTTTTGCCAGGTATGATCCCAAAGAAAACAAATGGACTCGAGTGGCTTCCATGAGCACCAGGCGCCTGGGAGTTGCGGTGGCTGTGCTAGGGGGCTTCCTCTATGCTGTGGGAGGCTCTGATGGGACTTCTCCTCTCAATACTGGTATGCCTTTTGCTCTCCCTTATGGCAGTCATCACTTGTCATGGTCTTGTTTGTCCTTAGTGTCCTCAGATTGCTGTTGAATATTTTAGATGTCAGTTTGCAGTGTTATTTCTTCTTTAAATATGATTTTTGCCATACAGTAATTCACTCTCCAGGCTTGTGAGCTTATTACCTGGTTGTGTGTCATTTTTTTTCTTTCTTGATGCCGCATTTGGCAGCGTGTCCTGAATACAGTACTTTGATCATTTGCATAGCAGTTGCAAGCACATCTTTTTTCCTGCAGTAGCCCCTTTTCTGCTGTAGGAAGGAAGGTGCGAAGGGTAAAACTACCGCAAGATGATAATGCAGGTCAGTTTGTAGCATTGCCAGCTCCCTCTGAGTGAAGATGCTGAATGTGATTGACTGCGTAGGGCTGGAGACAGGAGAGATAACAGCAAGCATTCTATAGAAGAAAAGCTTTAGAGTGAGAGATAACAAACTGGTTCGTCATATTTTTTATGTGTGAAAATTGTAGCCTCTTTACAGCTTGAGCAATACTTTGGATGCAGGTTCAAAAGTGGTAAGCCCCGCTGCCTGCCAACGCTGTTGTCCAAAGATGTGTCATTTTCCTCTGCAGTGGAACGCTACAATCCCCAGGAGAACCGCTGGCACACAATCGCACCCATGGGGACGAGGAGGAAGCACCTGGGCTGTGCTGTGTACCAAGACATGATATATGCTGTAGGTGGCAGAGATGATACGACAGAGCTCAGTAGTGCTGAGAGATACAACCCTCGAACCAACCAGTGGTCTCCTGTTGTGGCCATGACATCCCGCCGGAGTGGAGTGAGTTTGGCTTGGTTTGCTTGTCTCTACTATACATAATCACGTGTATACATAAACACAGGCAAATCTCTTGTGAGGTTTTTCTCTTCCTTCCTCTGTACCTTCACCTCTCTTCTGTGAGGCGAAAGCTTTGCAAAAAGTCAAAGCTCTTTAGCAAGACCAGAGAATGAAGTGGTGGTTGCGTCGTGCCATAGACAACTGTGTAGCGTGCCTGAGGATGGGGAAATGGAGTCATTTGATGGTCTTTTTAATAGTTCTGGTCCCTTATATGGAGTCAGCTAGTTAGGCCTGAAACAGATGAGTTCTTTAGGTTTTTAATTGGTGAAGTAACCATACTTGGTATGAGATACTGTTAGAGAACACTATCAAAATTAGTACCCAAGTCTCATCCTGCAGTCCACTTTGGATGAATTAGGAGGTGAACGTACCTACTCGCCCAAAAGAAAGAGCTGGGAAATGGGACGAGTATGTGTTTAGATACAAACATCCAGCCAAGTCTTTTCATTGCCTTGAGATGTGTGTGGGAACGGGGTTTCTGAGCTTTCGCTTAGTACGTCACCTCTCTTAGTACGTCACCTCTCTTCACTGAATCCTGTGAGTATGGGGAGTGACAGCGTGTTCTCATCAACTGCTAATCTTCCTGCTTTCTGTAGACATATGAGCAAAAGATTAACATACTGTTTTAAGTAGTCACCGTGCTTGGGCAGATGCAAATGTTATGAATATTTATCATTGGATACTGGATTACATAGTAAAGAATGGATTAATTCTGTCTGTCAGTATTTCAGTGTCTGGTGAGGCAAGTGTGAATCATAATTTGAGGAACTACTGGTTTTGGAGACAGAGGATACATATTTATTTCCGTCCTCAAAGTATACAGTAGACTATCCAACGCTTTACTTTTTAGTTACCAATTAGGCGGTGACTTTTCATGAGCTGCTTCTCTCTTTGCTTTCTGTAGAAACTGCTAAACAAACGCATCTGTATCTGCAGCCCTCCTGAGTTCTTCCTCACTTCCTCAAAGCCAAAACAAGGAGCATTTGACATTGTGTTCTCGTCTTTTCTCTGTTATGCCATGAGATGTTGTCACTGGAAGTGATCTTCCTAAACCGCAGAACTGTTTGACATTTCAGTGATTTTGTGTTTCAGCAGAAAGACAAAATAGAAAGGCTGGAGGCCAAGGTGCTTAGAGATGGTCCAAGCTCCAGCCCGAGAGGACCAGGCCGGGGGCTCACATATGGTTCTCCTAGTTTAAGGAAGCATTCCAGGCTGTAGGCTGGTAGCTGTTCTGATGGCATGTGTGTCATACTTTGTCAAGAATTTCAGTCCAAAACATAGTAAGTTTTATCTAATAGAAGCTTAGGTTCTCACGTATCTATTGTCACGCAAGCAGTTCTAGCTGTTGTAGCTGGTAATAAGGTGAATCTTCTGCTTTTTCTTTGACAGTGTCTATTTTGAGATATATATTGAACTTCTAATGTCTTGTTATTTTTTTTAGGTTATTTTGTGTGTCCTTTTTTTACCCCAAAAAACCCTCTATTGCAGACTTGCCTCTCGCCAAACATGGTTATTAAATCCTTTTATTAATGTTTTCATTTTAATCCTTCTCTTCAGGGAATCCCAGCTAATGACTACTATCTGTGGTGGTTGTTTTGCAGGTTGGCCTGGCAGTGGTGAACGGACAGCTGATGGCAGTGGGGGGTTTTGATGGCACAACGTACTTGAAGACCATTGAGGTGTTTGATCCAGATGCTAACACGTGGAGGTAACTCTTAAGTTTGTGAAGCAAACAAATAGCGATCTCCTACTGGAGCTGTACCAGCCAAATTAAAAATGTGATGAACGCCACGGTGTGGTAGCCAGCGTAACGTTCACACTGTGGACTGTTGGTTTTCACGAAAGCGTAAGAAAGAGAATCACATTTTGAAAAATATCCCAATATTCCCATGTCTGTGACTATGGCAGTTGAGAAACATTTTCTTGCGGATTTCTACTTGAATTACAGCCATAGACTTGATTTTAAGTAAAATGCAAGTTTTCCGTAGTTTTCCCATCTGAGTATCACAACAGATTTAATCAACACTTCATAAATAAAACCCCACTGCATCTTTTGCAGGTAGGAAAATGGTGTATAGATAGGTCATTGAGACACAGGGAAAATAAATGATTTAACAGGCTTTTTGGGTAGCAAGCAAAAGGTCATACCAAAACCTGGTTTGTTTTTAAGTGCTGCTTTTGAGCATAACAAAAATGGACCACTCTGAGAGACATATGCCCCTTCTGTTTATTTTGGGCAGAGTCTCTCCTGCTTCCCAAAAAAACTAAGCTTGCCCTTAGCAGAAGGAGCTCACAGTCATGATGTAGAATTCGGCCTACTCATTTTTTTTGCTTTCAAGCTGAGGCTCTGATATCCAAATCCTTTTGGAGGAGCTGAAACAGAGCACATCAAGCATATGATGTTTTTCCCCTTTAAATCTGCAGGACAGCAATTAGAAGAATTTAATCTGAGAGAAATAATATGAAATTGCTGATCAAAACCACATACTGAGCAGAAAGGCTATTTTTTCTTTTCTAGTCATAGCTACACTTGAAAGCAATTGCTTGTGTCTTTATTCCCAAATCTAATTAGTATTGCATTTCAGGCTCCTATCTGTATTCTTGCTGCTTTAGTAATCTGGCAGGGGTGGGGAATAGGAAGAAATTCATGTCCTTACTCCTTCCAGCCTAGTAATACTAGTAGATTAACCCTTTCCCTATGGGATAAGCTGTCATCAGAAGCAGGGGAGGAACTTGCCCTTGTTTGTTTGAGTTATGGACGACACCTTTGGAACTGCAGAGAAAACCAGTTAAGTAGAGAGTAATATGTACTTCGTATTCCTTAGCTGAATGTTTTCAGCTACTTTCAGTGACAGTAACGGTAATAAGATGTCTAGAGTCGGGTGTTACTGCCTGGACTAGCATTCACAGAAGTTTAGGAGGTTATTGAAGGTATTAACTTGCGGGTTTTTCCTCCCACGGCATTCAATATAGCTGATCAACATCTGTGGCCTTCTCTTTCTTTTGTTTGCTGAACTTCTTGCTCTATGAAGGGTATTTTTTATTTGTGCAGCCTGACCAAGGAATGCTTCCAATGCAACTCAGGATTAACAAATGGCATTGGTAGGAGTTGTTTGGAGGACTTGCTTCTCCTCTTTCTGCCGGCAGACTTCAGCGGCACAGAGGGGAACATGCAGCTGACGTGAATAGGATGCTGGAGTCTATAGGGATCTGATTTCCATATGAAACGCAGGCACCAATTCAGTAATGTATTTTGGAGAAACAGATGGTGCTTGGGATGTGTTACATCTTTGTTACATCAGCTGAATTTAGGATGTAAGAAATATAAAAGAAACTAGTTGAATTGTAAGTAGCAAACCTATCCTTGCTCTTGCCTTACCCAAAATGTAGCCCAAGGTCAGCTACAGCCTGCAAAGTTCTTTTCTATCTTGCGTATTACCAGACAAGGAGAAAGCAAGCGATTACTCGAGTAGCGGAAAATTGCGGTGTCAAAACGAGAAGCACTTTCTATTTTGAGGGAGAAAGGCATGATCAAATACAGCTGTTTTTCTTGGGAGTCCATAAAATGACTGCTACCCAACTGACTTGTTGTGGTCCGCTTTAACCAGAAGTTAACGATGGTGTAATTGTGCTTACAAAGGCTGATTCAGTCTTTCCCGCGGTAGCTCCCTGCAGGAGCTGAACCAGTGTGACCCCTGAAACCTTGTCTCTGCAGGCTGTATGGCGGCATGAACTATCGGCGGCTGGGAGGAGGAGTAGGTGTTATCAAAATGACACACTGTGAATCCCATATATGGTAAGCATCAAGAGGGAGGGAGACCCCTTGGTTCTCATTCCTAGAAAAACTGAAGAGACTTGTTGACACTGGACCTCCTTGCAGCTCTAGTATGCACGGTCTAGATCCAATGTAACTCTTTTGCTGGTGACTCTTTCTATGGAATTACAAAAATGACTTCTGTGAGGGTGTGCCCAATGGGAGACCATGTTGTCAGACTCCAGGGAACCACTGGACAAAAGTATAAGTGTTGCTTATGTCCGTATTTTTTCTAAATAGTCTACATTTTTGAATAAACCAAACTGTAAAAGTTATTGTAGCGTAAACAATGCTGACGTAGAGACCACGTGCTTATACTGGGAGTCTGGCAAGGAGGCGGGTTTCCTGCTTTCCCTCCTGCTGTGAGCAGTGGATGTGGCAGCTGTGTGGTGGGTGAAAGAGGAAAGTGATACAGAAAACATTGCTTTTTGCCTTATTTACAGAGAGCTTCAAAAAAAAGTACTTGACCTGCAAGGTGCCACCTTTGCACAGAAGCTTTTCTGTGCACAGAGTATATTTATTTTTTCATTTAATTTGGATCATCTATTTTCTTTGTATCGCTCACAGCGATGATTCCAGCTTTTTATATTACATATATATGTGTGCGCATATATATATATCTGTGCGTGTGCGATTTGAGTTTTGACAAGCTGGTGGGTAGGGCAGGGCTATGTCCTGCCAGCTATTGTGGTTCCAACCCTTGTGGTATGTTTTAGGGTCTCTTAGAGTACAGGAGAGCTATGAGGATGGGTGCCCTGACTATCTTTTCAGTCTTGCTGGAGGCAAGAAGTAGAACTGGAACTCTCATCTATCGACTGAATCAGTGAAGTGCCCAAAAAAAGGGTGAGAGTGAAAAGGATTTCAAATGATGCCTTTTTACTGTACAGTGTATGGTACAAAAGTTCAGCTTTTGTCTCTCCCCTCCCCTGTATATGAACCTAGAAACAACTAGTTGTTGCTTACTTATAAAAACCTTTTTCTCACGTCGCCTGCTAGATACCGGTTCTTGTCTGAAGGTGGGATGCAGGTATCGTCTGTTAATTCTGACTAGCCTAGATCAACACTCAGGTTCTTGCTGGAACGCCAGACCCGCAGTCAGCTCCTGCTGAAAAAAGCTTAGACCAGCATCATCTTAGCTGCCCTCCTGCCTCTTGTCTGTGTCTTTAGAATTCCTGTTGTGAAACAATGACCATGATGAGATGGTATCCTCCCTTTTAGTGATTTTTATGTACTTTGCCTGTGTGTGTTTAGAGCAGGGAAAGGTATGAGGCTCATTAAAGAGTTTGGAGGGGAGGGACTATTTGCTGGCACTGGGAGTAACTGTCATGTTTTGGTGACTGCGGAGGTACCCAGGGGTGTGGGGAGAGGAAGGAGGAACTTTAGACTCAAAGGTTCTGTTATGTTTGTACTGTAATTTCTATCTAGTATGAAAGAATGACCTTTTGCACCTGGTATAACTTTGGAGCTTAACCAAATCTGACTTTTAAAGCAGTAAGAGGACTGTAAATTCTTGGGATGAAAAAGGCAGTGCTGACATCTTAAGTTCTTTAACTTCAGTTTCATTCATGTAACTCAGATTTTAATGTGCTTGAATATAGTAAAAATTACACTACAGTAATAAATGGGTTATTAAAACTTTTTTAAAAGCCCCTTTTCCCCTAAAGGTCGGTATTCTTGTGTTTACATATGAAGATCATTTGCACCTTTACAAGGAAAACAAGTATTCTGTAAACAAATGTTTACATGTATCATTTATGCTTTTTTCTAGCATGAGTAACTTGTATAAATAGTGCTATCTTAATAAATTTCTTCTATGCTGTTCTTTGTTTGTTCCTTTGGGTGAAAGCAGTGGACTGTGGTTTTGTATAGTTTGTGTGGACACAGATGTTGGGGTGTGGTTTTTTTTTTTTTTAGATACTAGTCCAAGTAAAATTGGCTTAAAATTCTGCTGTTTGGTGTTATCCTCAATTGCTTAGAAGCACATCATTCAGAACCAGCTTTTTCTGGAAGAAAGTATCTGTGCAATCTGGCTAAATCTAGCTCTGTTCGCCTAACTGCAGTTATCAATGAGGGCTATACTCCAATTTGCTGATAAGCATGTTAAAAAAAAATAAAATAGCTTTTCATTCCTGCAGTACCTTACAGCTAGAGTGTAGTAGATACCACACATGCGTAGCAAAGCATCACTCTTGCAAGCTGAGTATGGCTGTAGGTCATACATATACTCTGCTGGAGTTTCATATGCTATTAGTCTGTGTTCGTAAGGCAAGGAATGGGTTAAAAGAGGCTACATAGAATTTAGTTTTTTAGAAAGTATTTATGCAAATTTGTTCAAAAGATTAGATTTAAAATGAAGCCATGGGTGTAACAGTCCTGTCTTCAAATCAAATACAGGTGATGGTTATGTCAGATCTCCTACTCCTGCTTTACCCACTGTTCCTTTGAGTCAAGATAACAAACTTTGTCTAAGATGTTTTATAAAAGGAAACTAAAGCACCAGAAGTGATAGTTTCAAATGGCTGCTGAGCTGTCAAGACTGTCAGAAGATTGCCTAGTTGCTTCTACCAGGGTAAGAGTAATCACTTTACAGACTGCAAACTTTAGTAAGCAAAAATAATCCATCTTAATCTCATAAACAAAGCCTAAAACCAAGTCCATGTTTCTTTGCCTAATTCTAAAAATAGATTATTAAAAGTAGATTAGTAACTAGGCATGTAATTAGGTCATGTTAGGGAGTGTTACAGAGCTGGTTCATTTCAGTGTTGCTGGGGAAAAGAATGAAGAATGCTTTTAGTGACAGCTGACGCATAGATCCTAAGATTTTGGGGTTTAGGCAAAGAAGGGAAAACTCGCATCCCTCCTTTGGGGGAAGGTCACAGCACAAACTCATCAGACCTTAGAGATGCTGCACAAATGTGAAGCCATTACAAGTGAATTGTATGGGAAACTAGACTTTAAATTTAGTTGTTACCTAATAAATAATTCTGTGAGCAGCAAGTTTAGTCAGGTAAGCTGTAACTGCAAATAAGCACCATACAAGTATATACTTAATTGGGCACAGATGGCCTTTACTTTGCTCAAGACCAATCTATTGGTGAAAGATGACAAATACTTTATTTAGTAGAGCAATACAAAAATCATAAGACTTAGCATGTACTTATTCTACTTCCTTAAGCTATAGCCAGGCACTGTCCACTAGCTCTTTCAACTCCTACCTGCTGTAGAAGGGAGAGAACTAGTATAAAATTTTAGCACCCATAACTCCAGCCCCGAGGGCTCTCTGGCCTAAAAGGTTACACCCAAGACTACAAACATCTGGCAAAGCATAGTAAATATCTAGCTTATACACACACCTCAGTTTCCTATGTGTTAACTTGTCTGAAAGGACCAAAAGGCTGAGAGGACTCACAAGGCAGTTGTCAGTCTCCTGCTGTTCACCTTAGCCCAGCTGGGACATAGCTGACCGTGTTCTAGCTTGCTATGGTCAGGTGGTAACAGTCATAAAGGAGGTTAGAGACCTGGATTTCTTGCCCTGGGTTGTACAGCATGCACCCTTTCTCAGATGTCCTTGGCTTTGCATTTTAGACTGCCCCAAGAGTAGTCACAGTTTAGGCTAAGGTTAAGGTCTGTGTAGCTTAGGCTATCTAGCTATGATGTGAAATGCAACTTGTATTTGAAACAGAAATACCCCTCAATAAGTTGCATCCAAGAATTTGCAAAGTTTATTTCCTAGCCCCTGGCTGATACCTACGCATAAATGAACAGAGTGACTATGATAAAACAAAGGTGCTTAAGCTGTTAGAAGTTTGTACTGTAGCAAAGGCAAAATGTCTGCTTGTCTTTGCTGGGAACGATGTTGAATTACAGCTAGTTATGGAGTTGGGCATAGGAGTTAGAGTCCAACTTTGGACAGCCGGCATGAAAGGACAGAAGGTGCTTCAGGAGTGAGTTTCCAATTGGTTTCTCAGCATACATCTTCCAACAGTAACCCCTTGTAGCGTGAAGATTTGCTGAAATGACTCTCACTGTATCTGAGAGATTGCTAGTTCTGTCAGCAGCATCAGCACTCCAGCTAGGTATTTGCTTTGTAGAAACTGCAAGAAAGAAAAAAAAAAAAAAAAAAAAAAAAGCAAGCATGTCACACCCTTAAATGGTTGGAAATCAACTACTTAGTGTTCCATGTGATTAGTCAGCTTCTCTGTTGTTTGCAAGGTGCCTTTGTTACTGTTTTGACCCTGGATACAGAGAAAACACCATGCCTACGTACTGCTGCTTTCAGAGCCCTTGGACTTCTCCTGTCCCATGTGAAGCAGGGTACCTAAGAAATGCCCTGCTCCTACTCCAGCTTCTTGGAAGGTGAGAGTCCTAGCACTTCTGCTCCTTCGGCTACCTCCCTGCTTCTGTAGGAAGGGCAGGAAGGAGACTATGCCAGTTTCCTTCAACACTCCTGTTTTCCCATACTGAATATGTGTCTATCATCTTGAACTCATTATCCCCATTATGGAAGGGCCATAACTGAGTTTACACAGCACACATTCCAGGAGAGAACCCTTCTTCGGAAAGCCTATGCAGTTGAGTGTCTTTACTTCCCTGTGATATAAAAAGTTGCTTCAGCCACTTTTGAACTACTGCAGGTAAAAGCAGGTAATGTAACACTAACATATAGTGGTTTACTGTTGTCCTACCAAAGGCTGAAATTGTTAAGAACTGATTCCCAGCAAAGCTAATTTTCTTTCATTTGATGAACTTGTGCTCCAGGAAAGAGGTGTGTGAATGGGATCCCAGTTGTAGCCTCTAACATTCCCTCTGTACCCAGAACAATGCAGTCAGCGCATCATGGACAGACTAAATTTAAGCAATTGCATTTACACAAACTGTTCTTTAACTCAGAAGACCATATTGCATTCCTTGAAGAAACTTCAGGAAGGATTAATCCTCCATGGTTTTAAAGCATATTATAGATATCTCTAGAGGGAGACCAGCACCTTAATCCTTTTCATAGAGAGTGAAGTAGTTTTAAGCAAGATGTTTTGACACTTAAGATCATCCATCTCTTAGCACACCACACACCAGTTATTTCTACATAGCAGGTTTATTATGGTTGTCTTCTGTCTGTGTCTTAACTGCAATAGAAAGCTAATGAATTTTTTTTAAAGGTTTTTGATTAAGTTTGGGATCTTTTTAAGACTAAGTTTCGGCCAATGGGCAAAGAAACTTTCCTGTTTGTGCTGCAGCTAATACACCTATTTCTGGCCCAAGACTAGGGTTAGTTGCTTCTGCTGCAGTATAGTAGTAAAACACTGTATTGATAGCTGCCCCCGCTCCAGAACTAATTGTGACTAATAGACCCTCAGCTTTTAACAACTTCATGTAGGAAATTATGCATAAGAAACGCGAAACCTTCATTTTTAGAAGTAAGGCATTTCTAGACAGGAACAGCTATCTTTTTTTTTTTTTCCAGCATTAGTTCAGACAACATGCTACTTAAAAACCTCACCTTTATAATCCCATCACAGTGTGCTGAGGCAATTGCTGTAGAAACTTTCACCAGTTTTGTAGCTGACAGGTGGATCTTAAAGTGTCTGTGGAAGTGAGAGTAAAGGCAGTCCATAAAAACATCCACTTCTTCTTGAGTGATCTCTCCTGGAGTTTTTTGCACTGTATCCCACAGAGCTTTTGCGTCCTCGGGATGAATGGCATATGAAATATCCAGAGGGTAGGGCAGGCAGGGGGCAGAGAAAATGAGTTCCATGGCAGATGTGGTTTTGTCCACTTGGCATCCAGTCCACATTGCTGCCATCCAACTGAGATTGAGAGGGTTGATGGCTAAACGGCGGAAGCAGCAGTCAAATGTCTTCTGAAACCAGCTTCCAACAATGGAGGTGTAACTCTCTGCCCCATTTGCAAGAAACAGAGGTAAACAAGTGAAGTCCTCTGGCAGGTTCTCGGAGAGATGATCTCCGGACACACAGCAGAAGCAGCCTGACCATACCAGTTTCTCTTCTGAGTTTTTTCGGGAAGCTGGCGATCTCAAAGAAAGCTGGGATAGGGAAAAGAAGCATTTAAATACTACAAAGTTAGTTTGACTTTTTTTAGCCAAAGATGGTTTTTGTTTTATAATTTCAGGTGTTTGGTATTTTTCTCAGGACCTCTCATGCAACGTTCTTTCCTGTAAAGCTCATACAGTTACTCAGTTTATCCACTACATCCCTAAAAGATGTGTGGAATTCTATTGAAAACAGCAGGAAGAGCGCTTCTTACTTCATTAGGAACAGTCCCGAAGTCAGAGTTTACACTGCTTAATTCAGAAAAGCCAATACATAGTAGATCCTATAACCATTGCCATACTGAACTTGGCGTTTCAGTAGCATCTTTCACTTGAGGCAAACATTTCAGGAATATTAATTAGACTCAAACTCTGTCCAGGAGGTAGGATTATACCAACTTTATCCAAGAAGTTAAATTACCTGTCCAAGTTCTTGCAGTAAATTGACTGCTAAGCTAAAAAATTAGAGGATGGCTCCCTATAGTCTTATGCTGACCTTATCAAAGAGTTGAACTCACAGCTGCAATTAAACACATCCATGGCTTATGAGATGTTCTGTTTGAGTTGAAATTAGGCAGGACTCTCTTGTATTAAATCTCAACAGATACTACAGCAATTATTCCATACAGCCAGGGTTTAGCGTATCAAAACTGCTAGGAAGCCTCCTTACCTGCACGAGAATGGCACTCTGGTCTCGGTCACTACCTTTCAGGTCGGGAATGCTGGAGACAGCCACTTTGATGTCCAGCTCAACCCCCACTTCCACCGCCAGTCCCTTCTGCTTCTCGGCAGCGATAAAAGCGCTAAGCAGCTGAGCGTAATGCTTCAGGTGAGCGTTAGAGAACCTGTACAGAGGGGTCACGCTGTATAAGGCCCATTGCTTGCGCAGCAGAAACGCTGTTTTCTGGGGATCCGCGTTATCCTGAGGGGGGTGGGGGAAATAATTAAGAAAATAATATTAAGATCCAACAAACAAGGATAGCTTTGTGAAAAATAGTGAAGGTATTGTTGGCTTTCGCAATAATAACAAGGCTATAAATACTTGAATAATTAACCTTTAGTAAATTAGGAAACATGAGAAACCTTAAAGATAACAACCAACAGCAGCTATGAAGAAGAACATCTGAGAGAAACAAAAGAGAACTTCTCCAAGAGACCCCACAAATGATTAACAGAAGGAGACAGACGCATAGGAGAAGGGAGCTGATATGCATGGAAAAAGGGAACTGAAGATTATCCTCAGAAACAATCGCCAGAAGGAAAACACACAAATAGAAGAAAAAGGGATTAATGATAATCAATCATCGTAAATCATTACTCTGATGCAATGCTGAATGTATATAAGACATGGGTGAAGTAGTAGCTGGTGTGCCTCTGACTTGAGTCATGCACCCAGCGCTGTGCTTTTGCTTTATCGACTTTGTCCCTATAATAAAATAAGCGCCATTTCTGTTTAAGGAATCTGGCTGTTTATTACAGCTTTCTCCTTCAGGGCTTGCAAAGGCACCCCCAGCCGGCACGGCCCGCTCTCTGTACCGGAGCAGGGGCGGTTTTCCTTCCCGGCAGGGCCGGCTGAGGGGACAGCTAGGCCCCGCCGCCATTCCCTGGCCCTACCTGAGAGCGCGGCGTCGGCGGCGAGAGCAGCTGACCGCCGTAGCTGAGCCCGAGCCGCCCCTGCGACCGCCGGAACGGTGGCCCCCGCGACAGCCGCCCGATGCTGTGCAGCGTCCGCGCCGGCCCGTCCGCCGACTCCATGGCGGGCGCCGCCGCTGCCGCTTTCCCGCCCGGCGCCGTTTGAACCCCCTTCCCGTCAGCCCCCGCGGCGCGCGGGGCGGTGCCGCCCCCGGTCGCCATGTTTGTGGCGGGCGGAAGGAGGCGGGGAGAGGTTCCTTCGGTCTGGCCGCTCCGCCGCGGGTCGGGGTGAGGAGGGCTTCCCCCAGCGGGTCTTACCGTGAGGTGACCCGCTTGCTGCAGCCAGGGGCTTCCCCGCTGCTCCCGGCCTTGGTCGCAGGGTTTCCGCTCCGCGCCGGTGGCGCAGGTCTCCCCGGGGAGATGGGGCTTCGGTGCAGGGCTGAGGCTCCGGGGGTGGCGCTTTGCCTCCTGCGTCTTTATTTTTAACGACTCGTGGGTTTCTGATTCAGGTGCAGGCTGTGAAATGGCCCTTCCCCGCCTGCTGCGGCCCTTGCTCGGGGCGCTGCCCCCGCTGGCCCGGCCGGGCTGCGGGCGGGCCCTGCACCGGGCGGCCCCTGCCCCGGCACCGGCGGCTCCAGGTGAGAAAGAAGCGTTTGTCTTGTCCCCGCCGCCGCCTCCTCTTTTGGGTTTTTGGTAGTTTTTTTTTTTTTTTTTTTTTTTTTCTCTTCTCTCCGGGTCAGGGTAGTCTGCAGAGGAGTCTAAAGGCACACTCACGATAAACTCTTTTCCCTGGATCACTTTTTAAAAAATGTCTTCTCCACGTTTTTGTTTGACTGATGGCATCTCACAGTGAATTGTGATTCAAAATATATCAAAATCAACTTGTTTAACTTTCTTTTTTTTTGAGCTTTTACTGTGCTTTTCCCCCCCCCCTTTCTTCTTTCCCCCTTTTCCCCTTTTCTTTCTTCTGTAGCCCACAGTCTGTAAGCAACAGGGGTAGCTGAATGCCTAACGTGAAAACAAGCCTTCTTGCCCTCGGCCTTACTCTTTTACAGCCTTTAGCCTGTGGTGAAGGTAGCAAGGGAGACTAGTTTGTATAACTGTACCCAAAAATATATATATGTCTAGGTAATAGCATCCTTCAGACTTCGTCTTGCAAGCTGAAATGCTAGCATGTTCTGTAAGTGGCGTGCTTGGTTTTACAACTAAGTCATGGGTTTACATGGTTTTACAACTAAGCCAGGCCTGCTGGGGTCTGTGGAAAGTCTTCTGTGGTCATGATCAGCAGTTGCAGGCAGGAATCTGTTCAATTTACACCCAGGCGGTGGGTAACAGCATGTTTCAGTCTTGGCTTGTCAAGCCTCCTTTCTGCTGTGTCTCCTGGATTCAAATGTGGAACTGTCAGCGTGCCTCAGGACTCATCTGCAGCTTTCCCTTCTCTTGCCCCTGAAATTTACAGGGCAACAGTTTGCCGCAAGACTGTATTCAGATTTCTGTGTGAAAGTTTGACTGAGATGGAGAAATAACTCCTCTTAAAAACTTATTTAGCATTATTTCATGTCACGTTTATGTCCTAATGTCTTACAGCAGTCGTATTGGGGGCACGTGGAGTAATTTCATTGTGTATGTCTGAATTATGTTGGGGCATGGGGGGGAACCCTGTTTTGTCTTGCTTGTCTGCAAAAGGCACAAAAGAATTTATTATTTTTATTCAAGACTTCAATAGTTTCGTCACTCGGACCAACACTTGCGGAGAGCTGCGCTCTGCTCACGTGGGGCAAGACGTCACGCTGTATGGATGGATTCAGTATCAAAGGTAAATGCGAACCAAGGTGAAAACAGATATGCTTATTTACCAAATCCAGTGTATGCTCTAGGCCTGGATTCAAACACTTTTTTTATGCTTCAGGTTATTTTTTCGTATCCTGCAGTAGTCACTTCTGAAGTGAATAAAACAGTTGAGAACCGTGCCAGATCAGGATTTAAGATTCCAGAGTTTCATACAAATATTAATTTGTCCTCATGACAGTCCTGTAAAGCAGTTATATGTTATTACCCTTTCTGTATATGAGATGAACAAGTAATAGCCTACTTATATCAATTCTAACAGCTGTGAGCAAATAATTTCTTTTATATAGTGTCCTTAAGTTTTAAGCAATGTTGTCATTTCAACTACAGGATCTAATGATGCCATTTTAGAGCGTGCAAGATTTGCTTAAAAAAGAAATGCTAAAAAAAGATAGTAAGCAGAGGATAAAATGTTAATTCCAAGAGTTTGCTATAGGTGGTGTGATATAGTCACTCCTAATGGAGTTTAACATTTTCTAAATGTAGGGTGAAGAGCATGTCTCTCTACAGCAATGGAGATAGGCCCTGTGGATTTGATGAAATTACTTTGTATCAAAAGTCTTGTTTTGCGTTTTACGGTCCAGAGGCTGCTTTTTATCCAGCATTGTTCTGCAGTGATGGTCTGCATGGATTTTTTTTCTGTTTTTTTGGAGGTCCTGAGCATCTCATCTTTGAACAGTCGTGGGTGGAGTTCCAGGAAACAGAGTTAGGATTAATGCGATGAGATTGTTGCACTCTTGCTTTTAAAGACAGCCAGAGCGTGTTCCATTTGACACCTTCTTGATGGATTAAGTATGATCGTAGCTGTCTGTACTGCGGCTGAAGAGATCAAGATTTATGATTCTGGGTCTAGGAGTGTGGCTTGTTCATGTGAAACTTTTTTATGGGGCCAGTGTTCTCCTTCTTGTTTTGTGGTTGGATTTTTTTTTGTTTTTCTGTATCCATATGAACTTTAGTTTTATTGCTCATCTAAATGTGTTTATCTGAACAATGTTTCCCAGCAGGAAATCACACATGTTCAGAATCTCTTCTCTGCATGGATCAATGTTCAAATTAAAATCCTGCTTCTCCTGATTATTTACACATTGTTTGTCTGTGGCTGGGCAAAATCTGAAACAAATTGTTCAGATTAGATTCAGATGTGGGAAAAACATCTGTACATACATTACTTGAAAGTGCTTTGAGATTAGTCACAAGGTACAGAAGGTAGATAGTTGCCATGTGCTTTGGCTTAAAAAGCAGAGGACAACTGAATTATTTAAAAAACCTTTTTTCTATTGTGTTTTTTCATGGATCAGGCAAGGCCTGTTTCTTGTTCTGAGGGATTTCCAGGGGCTGACCCAGATCATCATTCCACAGGATGAGGTAAGTGCTACCAAAATATGAGTTTCTATTCTTTTTATTTTTCCTTTGGTAGCTTTGGTCCAGGAGACCTGGAGAGCAGAATGAAGTACTTTGTCAGACTGAGTGCTCTGACTCACAAGTAGATTTAAGCCTTATGAGAGCCCTGATCTGATACTGCAACAGAAACATTAATGCTGTTTCCTCTGGAGTGATCCCAAATTGAAACGAGCCATTAAGAAATGAGGCCCTTGAGCATGGTGCGTTTGTCCTGCTCTTCAAATTTCAGTGAGACGTTGTCATCTTCTTGCAGGCACATGCCCACGTGAAGAGGCTCTTGTCTAATGCCCCAGTGGAGTCTGTTGTGCGAGTGACTGGAACTGTGACCCCTCGGCCCCCAGGGCAGGAGAATCCGGTGAGGGATGTTGGAGTCTCTGAGGGGTTTTATTTCTTGTGGAAAAGAGCACTGGATAGGAGAGTTATGGTGGGTTTTGTGTCATAGCTTTGATATGATAATGTGAGGTGAAATAGCTGCTACCACATGTAATTTAAGAGAACCTCAAAGCGCATTACAGACACTCATGAATTAAATTGTATTCCAGCCCTTTGAAAGGATAATGGTTGGCTTTTTCAGGCTTTCAAAGTGTGGTTGAGAATTTCTTTTTCTTGAAAATAAGTATTGTCATCACAAGTTCCACAGCATGTGATGGCCTATTTTTCACTTGGAATAGATTTTGCTGTTCTCATTATATAGGAAACAGAGATTAAAAAATTATTCAATGTCATGCATTCCTCAGCTCTCACTGTAATTTGCCACAGATTAATCTGTCAGGATTGTACGTATCCTATCGCTGGCAGGCCTAAAAAGAGAACATGGATTTATGACTGTAACTTTTTTTGCTCTGACTGCTTATAGGTCTCCATAAAGAATGCAGCCTTCAAGCGATGGCTTTATTTCTTTTAATCATTTTTCATTTTGTTGGAAGTTTGTATATACTTTCCCCTGATAAACAGGAAGAGTTCTGTAGGATCAAATGAACTTTGATGTGGCACAGTGCTAAGTGGGGCAAGCTGTCTGTTCTCCCTTGACATCTAAGAAAAAGACGACTAGTTCTGAGAACTGGCATACAGAACTGGAAGTTCTGAGAAGTTCCTTACAAGTTGCCTTTTTTTGACTTGTACTAAGGACTGACGGTGATGCCGGTACTGCACACTAAAATGTATACTGCGTGGTGTCATTGAAGCTAATGGAACTAGTATTTTGTCCAAATGCATGTGCTGTAGAAGGATCTGTGCCTGACTGTTCCTCTGTGCTCAGCGTGTCCTTCAAAGAGAAGGCAAAGGAAAAGTAATTATATTTCTTGTAGAGATCGGAGTGCTACTGGGAAAGAACATGCTATCTTTGGTGAGGTGACTTGTGTTTTTCTCAACAGAAGGATGATCTAGGAGAAATCTGTCCTTGAGAGAAGTTCGCTGAGTTATACTGTGGTGGAAGGCAGGGAGGATAATCACATGGGTTTCTTTTTTTCTCCTGACCATCTGTGAAATACCTTTGTCCAATTGTTTTCCCTAAGTTTTGAATCTTTTTTTTTTTTTTTTTTTTTTTTACCTTTTTATTCCAGAAAATGCCAACAGGGGATATTGAAGTGAAGGCGGAGACTGCAGAGGTCCTAAACTCTTGCAAGAAGCTACCTTTTGAAATCAAGGATTTTATCAAGGTGTCCACATTTTTTCTTTTTCTTTTTTTTTTTCTTTTTTAACTGAAGTGGTGGCTTTTCAATCAATTGCGAATTTGCCCAGGGTGATGTCAAAACATGTGAGAGCTTTGGCTGGTTCTCCCAGCTCTGCTTTGGGGGAAGGATGGTATTTAAAATAGGGGTGCTGCTTGTTAGCATTGAGGATGTATTTCTAATTTGAGTTAAGCAGAAAACAAAGCTTAAATGATTCCAGTGCACAAGGTGTTCCAGTATCACTTTAAGAACACATGGTAAAGGGAAGAGCAAAAGAAATCAGGCTATGCTAGCTTTTTTGAGAGTGTGAAACAGAACCTGCCAATGCACTGCTGTGTTTTAAGGCCGGGGAACTTAGTCTTATCTGGACAAGAAGCTAGTCAGCCAGAGGATTTTCTTCCTCCATAAGCACACAGTCTTAAAGAGGTTAGCTTTAGTGCTGGCCCCATGGTATAGGAGTGGCTGTTAATCGCTGTTATCCCTGTTAATAGAGGACATTCTCTGTGCCATCGAAGCTGCGGCTGATACATAGGTGTTGCAATTGGGAGAGCTGGGTCCTGTTCCTTCCGTGTTACGGGTCCTGGACAATTTACATCATCTTCAGTGCTTTAGTTTTCCTGTCTGTTGTTCCTTTAGTTCTCTGTATGATACTACTCCTCTGCTTAAAAATTGCAAGTAGGATTGCTACAGTCTGTTGCAGTGGACTGAGAATAAGGAAGGCTGAAATCCTGAGCTTATTGAGGCAGCACTTAGCACAGTAAATGTCTGTCTGTTTTGGGTTGGTTGGTTGTTTTTTTTTTTTTTTTAAGTAATTGTGCATGGAAACGCTCTCAGTGGCTAATGTTTGTCTGTGTAGGTTGTGAGTAATGGGTGGGTTGTAGCAATAGAGCGGCATCCTTTTTTAGCTTCCCCCTTTTGTCCTGTGGCTTTAGGAGCAGCTTCATTGGACATGCAATTTGAATTTTGTCTTTTAATCCTAATTATCTCTTCTCTCCAGAAATCAGAGGCCTTACGGATGCAGTATCGCTACTTGGACTTGCGTAGCTTCCAGTTGCAGTATAACCTGCGTCTGAGATCACAGATAGTGATGAGGATGCGGGAATATCTCTGTAACCTCCATGGTAAGAAAAGTGCTTGAAGAACAGCATGCAGCAAATAAAATTTTAGCCCTCCCTTCTTCTGTTTCCTATTGCTGGGAGAGATTGCCAATCAGCTTGCTACTCCAAACTGGTCCCACTTAGCAAGGACATGTCTGCTTGCAGTGGGGCCTTTAGAGGGATGCTGGAAGGCCTGAGGAACAACATAGGCTGAAATCTCTTAGCAAGCTACAAACCAGTTGTTTCAAATGACCTATATCCAATGAGAAAAGGCCTTTTGCAGGTAGTTTCCCTCTTTTGGTCACCTTGCTTGAGGCATGTCAAAGGAATGGTTTTCATATGGGGCTTTTGCCAGAAAACCAGGAAATCCTTTCTGGAAAAGCAAAGCCTAGTTCAAAACGGATAGAGAATTAACAATTTTTCAGGCTATATGGAGTCCTCTGTTAACAACACTCCTGGCAGGACATCTGGGTAGCTCAGAGCCTTTGAATCTGTCATTACACAAGTTATTCTTAGAGGTAGCAAAATCTGTAGATTTTGGAGAGGCTACATGGTGTGCTGATTACCTATTTTGCTGACTAACCCTACTCTAGCTTACTTTGTGTCATACTAGTTCTCCCTGCTCTCAGCATATTCTGTGTCTGAAGCATGTGTTTATTCCTCAGGGTTCGTGGATGTAGAAACTCCAACGCTCTTTAAAAGAACGCCAGGGGTACGTATTCTGTTAGAATTGCATTTTAGCCTCCTGTGATTGCGTAGGTTGCATGATTGAATTATTGTCAATAGCCACTCGGCCTTCATTGCTGCTCCTGCATTAAGGAACAATTAATGTGCAAATTTCTGATATGATACATGGATCCTTTCAAAAGTAGAGACTATGAAGGGGAAGAGGCGATATCTTTTGTCTTAATTTTGAACCTTCGGATGAATAAAGCTTCTGTCTTGTAGGGTGCATGTTGAATGCAAGTCCTGTCCTGGGATGGCCAGATCATAAAACTAAAAAACTTCCTCTAAGCACTGTTTCCCCAGCAGTTATCTCTTAACTAGTAGCTTACTGCAGTGACGCTACTCCAGTTATTTTAATTTCTGAGTTTATATTCCTTTCTTTCATTTCAAAAATAATCACAGAGAAGAGAGGTGTAGCCCAGGAATTGTTGATTCAGCTAACACATGGAGTTCTTGCATTTAAACCCCTGGCCTGGATGGTGTATTGTTATGCATTAGTCTCTCAGAGCAGAAGGTGGGGAATCCTCCTTTGGGATATTTTTGACCAAGCTGATTAACAGATTTTTTTTTTAAGTGTAATGTATGAACAGCCATTTCCTCACAAGTGGGATTTCATAACGGGGAAAATAGGTCCTTTCCTCTTTTGCTTCTAGTCTGTGCTCTCTGCCAGGAATTGAGGCCACTTATTTGCTTAACTATGTAAGCTTTTCTTTCTGATGCTAGGGAGCAAAAGAATTCCTTGTGCCCTCGAGGGAAGCGGGCAAGTTCTACTGTCTGCCACAGAGTCCTCAGCAGTTCAAGCAGCTCCTCATGGTTGGAGGACTGGACAGGTAAGAGTTTCTTGGACTCCTGTTCTCTTCATGTCCTATCCAGGGTTTGCTTGGTTTGATCTGTGGAGTTGTAGATACTTCCCAAAAAACTAACTGACAAAGGTTTTGTGTTTTGAAGAAGGATCCTTAAATACTTAGTATTTTTCAGCGAGGCCAGGCCCTTTACCCTCCAGCAATAATGCCTCCCAGTAAGAGGAGAGTATCCTGTTTGAAGGTTGAAATCTTCACTGTTGTTTTAAATGGAAACCTGATCTGAAGCACAGTCTGCCTGAAGGACAGGAAAATCTAGTGTGTGATAAAAGCCTCTCCAAGAGTAACCTATAGAAGTAATTGAGATGAGGCTGGGCAGCTGAGCATTCCTGAGACAAGAAAAGCACATTCTCAGGGTGCATGAGTCCAAAGCTTTTAATTGGGCTTGTTTCTCCAAATAAAATTGAAGGAGAGGGAGACAATTGTTCATGCAGTGAACTGCAGGCCAGGTCTTGACTATGAGTGAATTTTGCCTGGCCGTTATAGAGTCAAGGTTTGGAGCAGAAGTGGGAAAAGCAGTTCTGTGTGGCCCTGTTGGGACACAGCTAATCTGGTAGCCTCCACATGCCTCTGGAAGATATGATTGGAGATGGATACAGCTGCTGATGCAGTTGCTTCCACTCAAAATTCCATGCTTTTGAGGGGATGGGAACAACCAGGGCTATGAGCACCTGCTACAAAGGGAACAGAGCTCTCCCTTTTTTTTTTTTTTTTTGTTTTTTATGATCAGTTCTATAGCCACAATTAAATTTAGGGTACTTTAAATTGTTATCTAAGTAAAAGTACTATTGCAGGTACTTTCAGGTTGCTCGCTGCTACCGAGATGAAGGTTCGCGGCCTGACAGGCAGCCTGAATTCACTCAGGTAACCAGCTCTCACCGCCTTTCACCCTCTTCCTCAACCCAAACAGCTTGTAGCTGTTTTCCCTTCTGAAGGTCTAGTTTCTGCTAGCACTTGTGCTGCCTGGGGGGTACGATGTGGTTTGCTGCGTATTTCACAGACGCAGCCCTCTGAAGTTAGTATGAGACATGCACAGAGTGGTTACTGTCCTTGGGTGACTGTACGTGGTGCCGTAGATGCCATAGGAGCATCCGTAGATGGATACCTGTATATCCCAGGTGCCATAGATGTGGGGATTGTGTCGTGGCAGTTGTGCTTGATGATGCAGTCTCCTCCTGTCCTGCTGGGTCGAGCATCCCGTTCCTCAGCTTTGAGATCCCAGGCAGAGCTAGCCTGGTTCATTCAAGGTTTCTCCCTCTGTCGTTGTCGTCATTACCTGGTTCATTCAAGGCATAGGTCCATGCCTTCTCCTTTTGGCCATCATCATCCGATCTCTTTCTGTATTTTCCCTCTGTTGTTGTTGTCATTACCTCATTCAGTTCTCCGAGGAGACTGTTGTCCGAGTCATCAGGCTGTAGTGAGATCATAAGCACACCCTCAGTCTAATGCAGTCATGATACGATTTCGTGTAGCATATTGTTTGTTTTTGTGCTGGCTTCATAGTTCTAGCTTCTGCAAGTAGCAATGCAAAGGCAAAACCTGTAGCTAATGTGGAATCCCCCCTCTTATTTTCTGTTTTTAGATAGATATAGAGATGTCATTTGTAGATCAGGCTGGGATCCAGAGACTGATAGAGGGCCTCCTGCAATATTCCTGGCCTGAGGAAAGAGGCTCCATTACTACTCCTTTCCCTTCCATGACATACGAGGAGGCACTGGCTAACTATGGGACTGATAAACCAGACACTCGTTTTGGGATGAAGGTGAGGGTTTGCCCATTGGAAACTTGCAGCTTCTGCTTTCTGCTAGTGTTTTAAGAATAGCCTTTGTTTAAATCATGTATACGTGATTGGCTGGAGTTCTTAATGCTGTCGTTTACCCAAGGCATTTATCCCATCATTACTGCTTTGTACAGGTAATCATCTCTCAGAGAAGAGAGGGTTTGATTGGTTGGTTGTGGGAAAATGTACATTTTTAAAACATTTTAAAGATAACGGAGTTTTAGGAAGCGATGTATCTTGACTGTCTTAGGAAGAGAAGCCCATAAGGCATCCACAGATACTGTCAGTGCTTTTCTCTACTGCATTCCAAAGCATACTCCTGGTGAGCATGCTTCATGAGACAGGCTTCTCCAGTCTTTTCATGGCCGGAGGATACTTTTGAGATAACCAACTATGGTTGTGTGCATACACTGTTTGTGTATGGAAGTATGAAATAAGAATATTGACAATCGTTATTAACAGGAGCAGTGCTGAAAAGCAAGAAAGCATCTTATATTTCCCCAGGAGTTAATTTTGGGGGTTTCTTTTTCAGTGTACAGCTCTCTCTGCTGTGGTAGGATGTCACCATCTCAACTTTAGGTTTTCCTAGCTCTCTTGCACGTCTTTTTCTGCAGTGCTCAGCCTCCTAATGGTTGTTCCATGGCCCCATTCACTTCCTTCTGTGAACCATTTGATTTCTCTGAGCAAAGAAATGATATCCCAGTGTTGAAGGCATTAAGACACAGGTGCAGGATTTTTGTTTCATGTTCCTGCCACCGCTGCTTTTTCCTGCCATCTCTCCTTTCTCAGATAGTGGATATCGGTGACTTTTTACGAAGATCGGACATTCAGTTTGTGCAGGATGCACTCAGTTACCCATGTGGCACAGTCAAAGCCATTTGTGTCCCTCATGGAGTGGTAAGTGATGCTTTTACATACTGCTTATGGTTTATGTGAAATAAATAAAATACCAATTTGAATTCCTTTGTTGGTATGGAAATGTTCCTTGCTGTTACTGGAGGAGTAGTGCCCTTCAGGGAACTTGGGATTGATTGCGGTTGATGTGAGGTTGGGCTGAGTGGTGGCAGAAGAGGGGAATGGAGACGATCAGGTGACAGGAAGAATATATTGTCGTTAGGAAGGAGAGGAAGAAAAGAGCTGCAAGGTCACTCGAGGATAGGGAAGCCTCTTGGGGTTTCAGCTTGCTTGTGTCAAGGATGGCTTGTGATGTGCATCTCAGTAATAAGTTGTGCCCTGTGGCAAGTGATTGATATAGAGCCAGGTATGGACTAGTGAGAAAAAGGTCATCTGGTTACATGCCCTTCTCATGTTTGCTTTTCCTGCATTTGTGGGCACAACTCATGTCTTGTAAAGAGAACGTCACGGACCAAATCCAAGGCTGACAGTAGATGCAAAAGATTATTTGATGCAGCCCTGTATTTTGGCAGGGAAGCAAATTTAATTCTGGCTGTGGGCACCTTTGCAGCTTGGGCAGTATGGAAAAGAAAAATCCACTAAACACTGAGTTTTATTTGGGGAATAGGACTTTCTGACCATGGTTTCTCTTGGGATGCCTTAATTTTGGTACAAAGTGCAAGGTACTGGCTTCCCACAAGAGGGCACTAGGGTGTGCATTTGAGCAGAACAAAAGTGGAATCTCGACCCTTCTGAACGTTAGAGTAGCTGAAAAAAAAAAATCAAGATCTTGATGCACATCCTCACATCTACTGCACTTCTTTGCACGTGAGAGTCAGCCCAGTTAATTTCCTTCTGTTCCTCCAAATGGAACTATGCCTTCCGCATCAACAGTGTGGTGTTATACCCTTGTTCCTGTGTGCTGGAGGCAGTGAGTTGGTATGATCTGACTCTGCTGATGAGCTACATCTGATCTGTGGGCAGGGAGGAAAAAACTGCGGCCAGATATACAACCTAGAGGGGCCTCTTCCTGAAAGCAGCCTTTGTAGAAGACACCCACCTGCAGTCTAGTGCTGTGGGCCCTGTCCTGTTCCGCAGCCCTCATAAGAACTTGTACTGGAAACAAAAGAATTTGAGAAGTTTAGAAACAGCTCAGTCAGTGATTTGAATCCCGGTCAGACTTTCCATAGGTTTTGCTGATGTTTAATGTGTCTTCTCTTACTCTTTCCCCAGAGATACCTTAAAAATAAAGATTTGGAGTCCTTAAAGGAGTCTGCAAAATCCCAGTTTAACCAGGTGAGACAGAAACACTGCTGAGGCATTGGAAACGGTGAATGACAAAGTGTGTATAAAGGCCCTTGCAGGCAGAGAAAGATAGAAGAGCAGTTCTTAATAGCTGCGAGTCAGTGCCTGAGCATGTGATGCTTCAAGACAGGAGAGGGCAGCACTGGAATGAACATACTCCTGTCTTTCTTTAGGAAATTGTGGAAATTATCTGCAGGCCTGATGGAAGCTTGAAGTCTCTGCTTACAAAGTTTCTTGGTGAGAAGCAGCAGTCAGAGCTTATCCAAGCACTGAACATGCAAGTGGATGATGTGGTGCTGCTGGCAGCTGGTGAACACAAGCAAGTGGTAGGAGGCATTTCTTGGGTGGCTGTGTACGTTGAATGTTGCCGATGATGGCTGTGATGTTATCTGACCTTAGTCTAATTCTTCTTATTATTAAAATAGGTCACCATCTAATTCTGTGTCTCTCTGGAGCTGAAGCTATAGCAACAGCAAATAATGCATGAAACATAGCTATTGCTTTTATTTTTCCCCAGTCAAATTCTGGGAAGAACTCGTAACTGAAATGAAAGATGGAATATAAAACAGGAACAAATCAGCGCCTCCTTTTCTCTCACTTTAACTTAATTTTTAAAGCGTCAAACAGATTGGAAAACAAAGTCAACTAGGTAATTTTGTCTCCCATAAGCAGATGACGAGAATGAAGCGCAACTGTGATGGGAGATTCTATCCCTACCCTTCTCTGTATTCTTGCCAGCAGACGTTGCCTTCCAAGCATTGGTTTATGACAAGGTGTTATGCTTTGCTTGATGGCCAAAATTTTGCCATACTCTCTTCCTGTGCCTTCATTTCTCTGTCTGCAAAGTGAAGATCTTACTTGTGCTCCCCAGTTAATCCACATTTACGTTAGAGCTTGAGATTAGTCTAGGAAAGATCTGTGAAGATGGAACAGTTGGAAGAAAATCAACTTTCCAGCTCCTTACTTGGTCTTTGTCAAACCCTGGAGCTGCTGCTGCCTCAGCAGGAAGGCAATATCTTTCAGGATACAAGGCAAAAGTGTTTAAGGCAACAACGCATTACAGCTGATGCTGTCTGTGATACTACCTTTATGAAATACTCTTTCCCTGGTCGGTGTTTGAGCGACTTCCCTGATGGTAAAATTGCCCTGTCTCATTCTCTCCCTTCTCTTTTGCAGTGCTCTGCGTTAGGAAGCCTACGGTTGGGGACTGCTGACCTTCTTGAGGCGGCTGGGCTGGTGCTCCGTGATCCTACAGCTTTTCACTTTCTGTGGGTGGTGGATTTCCCCCTTTTCCTCCCAAAGGAAGAGAATCCCACTGAACTGGAATCTGCTCATCACCCCTTCACTGCTCCTCATCCTTCAGATACCAGCCTCCTCTATTCTGATCCCACAAAGGTAACTGACTTCATGCCTGCCATGCTGAACCTTTTACAGTTATGTGTCATAGAAAACTAGGCAAGTAACAGCTGTTTATATTGTAAAAAGAGATGTTGTTTCATGGAACTGATGGCATATTGTATTTGTCTGTTTGGAAGAGCTGTCTTCCACATTACTGAGTGGCAAATATCCACGTGTGCCCCTGACAAAAGGGGCTTATAGGAAACAGTCCCTTAAGGTGAGGACTCTTATGTTCTGACCCATCCCATGTTGATTCAGGTTTCGATCAACTTTGCAAAAGGATTTGTACTGTTCCCACCTCTGTCAGCAGCAGTCCGTGCCTCCAATAGGAGTGGTACCTGACCTGCAAGGTACCACTGAGAGCAGTGTTGTAGTATGTCATGGCTTCATTCCCAGTGTCTCTGCCGTCTGTGTGCAGGTTGTTGTTAGATGCAGTTGTGCCCTAGCCTTGCTAAGGTGCTTGTTCATTTCTTTCTGTAGGTCCGTAGCCAACACTATGACCTTGTGCTGAATGGCAATGAAGTTGGAGGTGGCTCCATCAGAATTCATAGTGCAGAACAGCAGCGTTTTGTGCTGGAGAAAGTGCTGAAGGTAACATTTAGAGATGTCTCTAACATTTTCTTGGAGATCCATTTCAAATTCTGAAAGAAACACCTGTGTGCTTCTCTGATAAAGAAACATAACTCCTAGCCCTGAGTGATGGATGGCTTCATCGTACCTTTATCTTATGTTGCTAGTATGAAGAACACTATTTGTCCAGTGACGCTTACATAATTTTGCAGGAGGATTCTGAGGTGCTTTCCCATCTGCTTGAGGCTTTGGAATTTGGAGCTCCACCTCATGGAGGAATTGCTTTAGGTAAGTGCTCTGTAGCTCTCCAGGGTACAGGTGTCTTGTGACTTTTTTTTTTTTTTGTCATATTAGATCCCAGTAACAAGCCTCATGCTTGTTAGCAAAAGCCTCATCTCCTCCTGACAGAGATGGCTGTTCTGATGTTGCTGTTTGGCACCACCAACATGATAACACTGTGCGGGCTTACACAGTGCTTCCATCTCTGTAGCTGCTTTGTGGAAGAAAACAGAGGTCTTGTCACCAGGTGCAGGATGTTTTGGTGTTCCTCCCCAGAGTCATAGTGTGATTTAGTTCTTATGCAAGGACTGAATCACGTGTTGGTGGCTCTAAGTGTGATCCTTATCCTCTGTTCTACAAAAACAGTATGTTCATTAAGATTACATCATCTTTATTCTCATTCCTGCGCAGCCAGAACAAGATTCCTGTAGTGCATGGCCTGAGGCCTGGGACAGCATAGTACTTTGTTTCATGCCCTGGGTCACTGCCACAACCTCGCCCTCTGCTTCAGTCTCGCTTCCCTTCTTCCATATCTGTTTTGCTCACTAATTCAGAGAGCTAAACTGGCAGTTGACGAATGCTGCCAAGTTACTTCCCTGATCTGGCTCAGCATGGACTTGATGGATATCTGTGCCAACACAGGGAGAAGATGGAACTCCAGAGTCAGAAGGAGTGGGAGGAGAGAGCGGTGCTGACCTAGGTTGGCTTAAATTGTCGTGGAATGGCATCCTCCAAAGTCAGCACAGTGCTGTGTACAGCATTATGGCTATGTCAGATTTTTTTTCCTAGAACTTTGCAAGTTTGTGGATTTAAAAAAGGAAAGAAAAAAACCCCACCAAGACAAACCAAAAAACCCCCCACAAAACCCAAAGCTAGCATTTTAACCTGTGGTCTTCCAGTGTGACTTCCCTCCATCCAGTCACACAGATGCTCTTGTGGTTTTTTTAATTCCTCCTAGTTGTTGTAATCCTTCAGAACTGGTTGACCAAGAGCTCTATTTGGGCAGTTAAACAGCCTTGACAAGTGTTCTGTGACTTAACTGCCCCGGCTTGTTATGCTGTCTCTGCAAAGGCACTGTCTCTCTCTCGTAGTCCTTGGTGTGCTGCAGAATTTTTTGCAACACTGAAAAGCTTTGTTTTCCTAAGCCTTTCTGCTCTTCAGGCAAATTTGTTTACTGGTTGAGATTAATTTTTTCCCCTTACTTGCTTCAGCTTTATTCTTCGAGCTTAGTAATATCTGCTCCATCTTTCAGATTTTTCTCAATTGGAGGAGGTAATATTAGGCCATAACTCAAGTGGTTCACCGTTTTGTTTTCTGCATCTAGGACTTGACAGGCTGATCTCTCTCATCGTTGACGCTCCAAGTATCCGAGACGTCATTGCTTTTCCTAAATCCTTCAGGGGACGAGACCTGATGGGCAATGCTCCAGACTACGTCACTCCAGAAGAACTAGAGCCGTATCACATCCAGGTTTCCTGGCCTCTTGCAGAAAAAGAGGCAAAGAAAAACTAGTGATGTAAGCTGTGATGTGTTTAACCAGAGGTGGTTACAGCTTCTAAATACTAGAATTCAGTTCAGAAAGCATCAACTGTTATGGGAGGGGGTGGGTGGGCAGTATACCCCCACCGTACTATGGCATTTTGGGGATTGAATGGGAGATAGAATAAGGGCTCCTCCACAGGAATTCGCCTTCAGGTTGGTAATGGGAAGGAGAAGTAGAAAAGGAAAAGAAAACATAATTTTAGCATGGAACATTGAGACTGTTGGCTTTGGGGTGTCATATTGGAGGGAGGATGGAATCTGTTTCTTTCACTCCCCACTTTTTGCATGTCCTTTGTAAAGTATTTCTCCTCCCATCTGGAGAAGATAGTTGTCAGCTTCTCTGGCAGGATAATTTATATTCCTGATAATCATTGAATCTTGTAGCTGAGGACTGTTACAATAAAGCAGTGCTGTACTAGGCCAAGAGCTCTGGACACTTCACAGCAAAACATCAGTGCAGCCAGCAGCTTGCCTTGTGTTGGAGAATACAAGATCATCCAGAACTTGCCAAGGGGAATTCAAAGAGGGAGAGAGCAGTGTTCATAACATTTGCAACAGTTGTCCTCGTAATACTCGTCAAAGAGGATCTGTCTTTGGGGCCTGTGGTCCTGGTGCTTTTCAGCGCGCTAATTCTGAAGTTTGTATGTTTGTAAATAAAGTTTGTCTGGCGATGTGGTTTTGACTGAGCTTGGCTTTGGGCTTTCTCTACAAGAGCAAGCTGCCAGTTTTTCTTCATAATCCCTGATCCCTCCAGGAGATGACAAGAAATCTGTGACAGCATAGTGGGCTTGCTGCTCTTCTGTGAATTCTGCCTGGTCCTGCAAACCTGCTGATACTGCGGTGAGCGATGCAGCAGCAAGTTCCTTGTGAGTAACTGTTCATCCCAGAACAGCCGCAGTGCAGGAGTGACTCCATACCAAGTAGAGCACGGGCTCTAGCAGCATCCTGCCAGACCAAGCCACTTGGGTCCGCTCTGTAGCCTATAGCAAGCCTTCTGCAGAGGCGCTCCGGTAGATGTTCTTAACTCTGCCTAGGTTGGAGAAAGTAGAGAATTGGTGGGAGGAAAGGAGGAAGGTGAAGGAGCTGAGTAAAAGAGCAGACATTACCTAAATAAGCTAGGAAGATGGTGCAAAGGAAGAAGAAGGAGAGCTACTATGTCCCAGCTGGGAAGGACAGCAGGAGATACCTGCCAGAGGAAGTGCATGAGGACAGAAGGAAGACAGCAATTCATGTCTGAGCTGATACTGAACTCCAGCCTTCTGTGGAAGATTCTATCTTGCAGATTCTAACAGAATCTAGGCTGCTCCAAGGGTTATCGGCTAATTCAGTCTCCACACTGTGGGATAACACTACCTGATGGTGTGCAACGTTGCTGTTTTTAAATACTGGACTGTCCTGTTGATAAGGAACAGTGAGGGAGGTGGCTCATCTCCTTAAGGTTGTTTTTTTGAGTACTTTATACAAGTAACAGTAGAGCTGACTTACTGCTGCTTTGCAGATTATAAGATGATGGAGTTATATGTGTAAAAGAAAAACTTAAATCCTTTCTTATCCCATGTTATGATTTTTATTGTTAGTCTCAGAGCATGGTTAAATACCATTTTAAAAAAAAACAAACCCAAACCACAATCCTGGATTTGTATTCACATTCATTCTAGCCAAACACTGCATTCCTTAATTTTTCCCTTGTATGAGCTATTCATTCTTATCTAGAAATTAATTCACCTTTGTTTTACTTTCCTCCCTCCCCAAGCAGAAGCTGTCAGTAACGGAGCGAGGATCAGTTTTCAGAAGCTGAGCTGAAAATTGGATCCCTAAGCCAGATCTGTGTTAAGAACAATTATTTTTAAGTTTTTTGGTCATTGTTTTGAGGGGGTGGAAAGGAGGTTGTCACCTTGTGAGGATTATACTAGGTATTTTTGTTCCCTTAACTTGTAAGTGGTGATGTGGAATACAGCCACTAAAAGGCTATATATTATATTCAAACTACTTTTTTAGAGGATGCTGGATTTTGTGATTTAGTTTCTCTGCTGGTAGTGAGATTAAGACTTGCATGGAATTTGCTTGGGGGTCGTGTGTGTTCCTAAAGCGGGGATGTCAGAGGCTTGTTTGAGGGCATGGAATCACAGAAAACAACAGTTCTGCGAAGTTCTTCACGCCCCCCAGACTATTGTTTATAATAACTGTAAACATATTGTGCTGGATTTTTCTTTTTAATTGTAAAATAAGGGGTACTGTATCATTTGGTTAGTAACTGTTTGCAAAAGCAAATGCTGTTTACATCCGAAGAGATCCAGTTCTTTGAATTAGGATTATTCTCAAGCGTTCAAAGGATAACTGATGCTGTAAGAGTCTTAGGCAGAAATGTAACACTGACTGAAACGTTCTTCTTGAGAGCACTTGTTAAAACACGTGAGCACGCTGTCTCCGAGGCGTCCGCATCTCTCTCTTGTGCAAGCTGTTTGTGTGATGTTTGTTTACCCACTGCTCTATTACGGACTCACTGCACTTGTGTCTGACACAGCTACGATTAGCCGCAGTGGAAAAAAAAAAAAAAAAAAGCAACAAAACATGTCGTTGGAGCCGCTGCAGTCCTGCCACAATTAGGTCAGTGGAAAAGATGTATCCCAAATTTATGTATGCCACCTGTGCTTGGATTTGTGCATCCAGGTGGTTTACAGTGCAAGTGTGGGAGTTTGCCAGCGGTTGTGTGAACGTTGCCACAGGGAGGACGTAAATTGTTCTGTTTTCTGTAGAGCATTGTGTAAGGTTTCACTTGGGCTTGTGGAAGCCTGATCTGCAGGAAGTCACTTTTAAACCACAGTCTTGTCGGCATACTTGGCTGCGTGTTTTGGTAGAAGCAAGATTAGACAAGATATTGCAGACCAATATCTCATATTTGCTGGGGAAAAGCTGCTGGCCTGCGATCCTAAAAACAGATGTTAAACCAAATATTCAGCACAATGTCCATCAGAAACCCCTGCTGAAAATAAGCTACAGCATAACCACAAGCTGCAAGCTTGCACAGAGCCCTCGTTGGTTCTACCTTCCTTCCTTTCTCCTGTGTGAGACAAACCTATGGAGCAATGTTGCTGTATTGCTAGAAGATGCAAAGTCCTGGACTCCTCTGTTAAGAGTTAATCTTTACGTAATCTTTCACTAGAGGTGTGGTGTGTAAGAAAAGGTTGGTGACTCTATATTGCTGCATGGTTTGGGTTGGTTGGTTGGTTTTGTACCTTCCCCATGCAGAAGAGGTCTCCAGGCCTAAGCCAAGTAAATCTGTTCATCAACTTAATGAGAGTCCAAAGTCCTTGAGGGTGCCTTTATGCTATTCCTTTTTGTCCAAAGGGCAAGCAGTAATAGGGTTAGTATATGCAGACTCCTCCCGGTGTTGGAGGTACTGAGACCGTCGGCTATTACCAGAAACACCCCCCCGGCACACAGAGCAGCCTCCCATGCTACATTTTATGCCACATAAAATCAGTGACAAAACCCATATCGCTACTATCTCCAGATTCCTGCAGTGATTTCCACATGTCATCACGACTCCTCTGCTCTCCCTTCAACCTCTTTTCAGTGTGTGTGTATGTGTTATGTATGATGGATAAGAGAGTTGCCCAGCTTCTGGGTACTCTACCTGGAACAGTTGGCTTTGTTGGGAATAGAATCACCAGCTGCCTGAGGATTTGTTTTGGGTCTTTGCTGGTGGGGATCAACCTGTGACGGTTGGGTGTTTTTCCACACGCAAGGGTTGGGCGAGTTCTACTCCAGAGAACTTAAATGAGCTGGTGCTTTGTAGAGGCGTGTGGTGAATCTCCAAGCCTGGGAAGGCATGGCTCCGCTGCTCTGTATTTCACCAGCGTCTCTCCCACTGGGAGGAATGGAACAGGCACGGTGGCGGGTGATGCCGCACTGATGTCCAGCAGCTGGTGAATACAGGCAGCCTCAGCAAAAGAGTGTATAATGGTAAGAGCGGAAGGATAAGGAGAGCTTATGCTCTCAAATACCAGAGTTTCTATTTTTTTCCCTGCTTACTTTATACCTTTAGTTGCTTGCACAATGATTTGGTTTGACCACGCTTGCTCGCTGTTGTCAGCGTACGTAACCAGCCGGCTCGTGAGGATGCTTGGTACGCTCTGTGGCCCGTGTGTTTAACAGCAGCGGCAAAGGCGCAGACAACTGAGCGCCACCTAAACGGTACCAGATGGAAATCCCCCGTGTAAGCTTCACGTGGCTTCACCTCTAAATGTTTGGGCTCTTGTTTTAGCTTTGTGTTCTAGTTTGTTGGGGTTTTTGCTTTTGGTTTTTTTTTTTCCAAAGTATTGTTTTATGTAATTAAAAAGTGTTGATTACATGCAGTCACCAGCTGTGCCAGCCACAATTTTACAATAAACAGAGCTCTGTGACAGATATATTCAGCCTGGATTGGTCGTATTTGCCGCTAATAACCCAGCAGGCCCCAGCTTTCTTGTTAACGTTTTGCTAGCCTTTGTGTAGTGCCAGACTAGAGTTGAAGAAAAATGTTACGGACAGTTCTCCCATTAATTCTGTCATCTTTTAAATGTATTTGTATTTCTGTACCCGTGAGTTCTGCTGTTAAATTATGTGTTACTCTAAAAAGTACTTCTTGCTTAATATGAATCTCTCATCAGATCATTTCATGAGGTGTGCCTTTCCATTTAGGTTATTAGAAGGAATGAATACTGAAATTCCTTCTATATTTTCCATTTCCCTCCTCATTTCCCAAACTCTTAACCTCTGCTTTTCAATCCCATGAATTTCAAGCTGTGGAGTTTTAGGTTATCTCATCTGCCTTCCTGTGGAAATCGCTGCATATCTCCTGTGCTACCAGCAGTGACCTTCCGTGACGCCCATTGACCAAAAGATGATGCTGTTGTAGGCTGGGTAGAGTTTTGGGGTTTTTTTTGTTCCCCCCCCCACCCCCCCCCCCCCCATATTTTACTGTTTGTATTTATCACCCCTCACTTTCTGCTCTGTACTGTGTCAAGGTACTAGATAACTTTCTTTTGGTGCAAACACTAGTATTAACCATGTACTTCAGTTACTATTAGGAAAAAAAAAAAAAACAAACAAAGCCAAACCACAACAAACTATTATCAGAAAGATCACAAAGTACCTGAAAAAAAGAAAGAAGGAAGCTTTGGCAGCACTTTCCCAAGTAGCAGGTGTATACCAAAGTGAATGATATAAAAACGTTTCTGGGAACAGTTAGTACAAGGGGCATGTACAGTGGCAGTTTCCTCTGGAAAAACAATCACAGTGTACTATTGGATTTATTTATTTATTTATTTATTTATTATATTACCCTCTATTTGGAAAGTGATGGATTTAAAACACTTAGTCCTGAGAATTTTGCTTGCTTGCTTAGCAATTTGAAGAGAATTGTAGATGATGACTTCAGTTCTTTGACGGTGTCCCTTGAAATGCAGGCTCCTCATTTGTCATCTGTTCGATTTTTCTCGTCATTACGTCTTTATTTGTGTATAAAGCAGAAGACATCCAGCACGGTTTTGTAAAAGAAAAGCCTTAAATGTGTTTTTTGTAGCATGAACGGAACTAGTTTGACAGCAATTACGGCGCCAGGGCTCTGAGTAGGGTGATAGTGAGCGACTCGAATCCTTTCAAATAGCATCGCTTCACTTGGAGTGGCAGAACAACAGTGTCCAGAGCAAAACGGGAGTGAGATTTCCCGTGGGTGATACAGCCCCCGGTAACTGGAGAATGCCATTTTTTTTTGCGGCTCTGCGCAAACATATGGGAGAACAAACAGGAGAGGTGGGTGGATGACGGGCTGATTAGCTCAAGGTCACACAGGGTATTGTCCCAGGGGGAGCATCCCAGGAATGCTGTAACAGCTCCCGTAGAAAGCTAACTCATCTCTAACCCCCGTACTTCTTTACAAGGAAAAAAATGCTGGAGTTTAAGTAAAAAGTACTATGTCATATTCATAGTAAAAGTTTAAAAAAAGCAATTGTGGAAGGCAAGAGCTTGATTTGGATGTTTAGGATGTCTTGTAAAAATCCCAAGAATGCCTTAAATAGAATTTCAAGTGAAAACGCATATAAAGCTATGAGTTCTCTTTCCATATTTTCACTGTTAATATTGTATAACTAAAGACAGATCCAGAAAATCCCAGGCAAATGTTTGGAGGTGGTGGTGAAATGATTCTTTTAATGGCAGGAGCATAATTTTAGCGCAGCCGCCATAGAAATACACAGGAGCGAGCTCTCCCCGCAGTTGCCTTTGGAGGTAGCTTGCTGGTTTTGATGCAGTTGCGGGAGCCACCTGAAGAAAATATCTGCCATGCTTTTGCTAATTTCACTTGTGGAAGATGAGATAAATAGTAATGAATACAAAGACTCATTAAATGTAGACTCACCAGTTAAATAACTACGCTAACTAAATTGCGAGGAGGTGCTACGTAGTCAGGATGACATTCAGCTGGAATGATACTTTCTGAAAGGCAATTTCTGCAAGTTTATAATGTTCTTAATTTTACCGAAACAACTTTCTGTTTAAATCTTAGTTGTGAGCCTGCGGACCTTTTTTCTTCGTGTCAAGGTCATTTCCATCCCCCCTTTCTGCTCCTCGCTGCTTCCTTGGCAGCGCCGATCGAAGGGTTTGAGGGATGCCCGGTGAGCAGCCCTTCGTCGTTTCCACTAAGACCAGGTTTGGGGTCCAGCACACTGCGTGGCCTCGTGAACAGCTGCGGAATAGGAATAAGTGACTGAGGTTGGGGGAACAGGGAAATGAAGACTGCTTAAGCAGACTTGAGGTAAAATAACGTGCGGTTAATTCATGCTGCCATCTTGTGGCTTCTGCTTAGAAAGATTCAAAAGGACTGGAAATTGTCAAAATAATCAGGATCTCTCGTGCGACAGCAGGAAATACTGAAGCTGTTCTTTAAATAGACGGTGACACAGATTTCTGTGCGTTTTCCTTGGGGTTACTGTTCCCTTTGAAATCATAAAGTGTACTGTCATTTTTTTTTTTCCTTAGCCTTTCATGGTAGCATGACCGAAAAGCTGGAGATGGACAGTATGTGTTTATTTATATCTTCCGTGATATCTTCCACATCTTATTATGGAGAACAGACATCACATAATGTTCAGTTATAGAAAAGTTTACGCATTTTAACAAATCCATGAGCAGAAAATGGCATTTCGCGTGGAAGTCGGTTTATAGTGTTCGTTTATTTATTAAGTATACCTGGAGGATAAGTAAAATTGGTGATGAGAAGCCTCACCAAAGTCTGCTGGAGGCTGTGTCCACCTCGGTGTCATAAAAGAAGAAACAACGATGGTGATCGGGAGGGTGAGTTGCTTAACCCGCCTTGCTTTCAACAGTCAGGACTTGAGCATGATGCTACTGAACAGCAGGATGTTTCTAATTGAGCCTAATACTTTTATGATCTCTTCGGTAGATCGGGTTTTTCACTTGACCTTGCTTTTGAACTGCCGTAGGTTTGTTTCGGTTTGGTTTTTCCTTCCCGGAGCTAGTGTCTCAAATTTCTTCCCTGTCCGTGGATGACTCCCTTCCGTTCCCATAGTCACTGCAGTCCCTGTTGCAGGCACGGGCAGGGATTTCAGGAGGCAACGCCTCCTGGCAGCTCCGTGGGCTTATCCAAATCTATCTTCAGGGCACTCCCGACACTGTACAAATGGTTACCGCTTAACTGCTGGCATTTGTAATGTAAATCATTTAGCGTAATATTTGATAGATGCTGTTGTTGGACTGTGCTGCAAAGCTTACATGGCCAAATGAAGCTTTTTTTTTCCTTTTTTTTAAATTATTTTTTTTTTTATTCCAGGTTTCTATTTCAGCATGACAGCCCGGTTTCTTCCAGGTTGCCTAACTCGGAGCTTGCCTTTTGAGCAAAGGGAACGAGCCTTTGGTGACAGCGACCTAAAGTGCCACCACCAAACGCACAACCACAATTCTCCCTTTGTAACCGTGGGATTAGCTTGTATCTCTAAGCCTGCAGGACAAACGCTTTTTGCTTCATCACAGTCCCTTAATGTAAGAAATACTTGTTACGACCCTGACAACCCTTCCTTTCAGTAGCCCCAGTAAGCGCCACAAATGAGCAGGTCAGCACTTTCTTTGGTCCTCCTCGTACTATTAATGTACGTGTGGGATAATCACGGGAACAGAAAGAGCCATTGAAAAATTGTCAAGGAGGCCAAAATGTTTAATGCTTTATTTTTTTCATACCAGTCGTTGCTAGAAAGTTCAAGGGAAAGCAGTGCTGACTAGCACTGCTAGTGACAATGACAAATAGTGAGACCTCTGCTTAGAATAGAGGGAAAAAAAAAAATACGTTCCAGATAACTCTTGGGAAATCAGGTGGTCTCAAGCTGTCTGAGTGTCAGGAATCTCATTAAAAAGTTAGCTGAAGTGATTTCAGAAACATTTGTGGGGATTTTTGACAAATTACGGTGGCTAGGTGAGGCACCTGACTGCCACAAAAGTCGTGCAGTACCTGCCTCTAGAAGGAATAAAAAGAGGACCTGGGTAATTACAGATCAGTTTGATTTTCATTTACAGAATTAAAAAAGAAAAAAATCTGAACCAAAAGCAGTCCGGAAGATGTTGGGCAAGTAAACCATATGGGGTTTTTTTTTGGAGGAAAGTAATCTCAAACCAAAGTAATACCATCCTATGACACGATAAAAAGGTCTTATTGCCGGGTGAGAGGCAGTACGTGACAACATACCAAGTCTTTTTGGCGTCGCCGTGCCTAACGTGACTTTAGATGAAACTGGGTACAAAATGGCTGGATGATGCTACCCAGGGAAAAAAAAAAATATTAAATGTGTATTTTCAGATGCTTGTCCCAGGATTATTTCTTTCAGTCTTGGATGGTGAATAGAAAACATATATTTATTAACAAACTAGTACAAATTTGGAGAATCTGTAGGATATATATCTGTATATATATCTAGATATATAGGGTAGATTAGATATCAGGAAGAAATTCTTTCCTGTGAGGGTGGTGAGACACTGGACCAGGTTGCCCAGAGAAGCTGTGGCTGCCCCATCCCTGGAGGGGTTCAAGGCCAGGCTGGATGGGGCTTGGAGCAGCCTGGTCTGGTGGGAGGTGTCCCTGCCCAGGGCAGGGGGGTGGAACTGGGTGAGCTTTAAGGTCCCTTCTGACCCGAACCGTTCTGTGATACTGGGAGAGGGATGTGGTTGGGATTCAAACCTCGACAAACGGAGAAATGGTCATGGAAAAACTAGGATGCCATGCCATGAAGATAAATGCAGGTTGCTGAATTTAGGAAAAAAAGCCAGCTCTGTAGCCAGCAGCAGACGACTGGCTGTTCCGACAGCAGAAGCTGCTGGTGTTTATACTGGGTCACAAGCTAAACATGAGTCAACAAACTTGTCCTGTTGTGAAAAAGCAAACACCATGCTGGGGTGTAAACAGTCATGCAGACAGCAAAACACGCGCCGCCATCTCTCCGTTCCGCTCGGCGTGGTGTGGTCTCGGTGCCAATACCTGGTTCTGGGCTTTGGAGCGGTGCCCTTGAAGAGAACCTGCACGCTGCCGTAACTCCCGGCCTGTGCTTCTGGATCGGCCGAGAGCCGCGCCGTTCGTGTGCTGCCTCCTGACTTGGGTGTTCAATGATTCTCTTCGATGCAGAAAAGCTGTTCCTTCCTGTCTGCGAGCAGGGAAGGCAGAGACTGATGGGAGAGAGGTGACTGAGTGAACAAATCGTGTTCTCTTTCTGGTGTCGCACGGCGTGCTGATCTAAAGCTTGATTCCTGGCCCGCGTGAAGTTGACCTGTTACTCTGCTGTGCTTTGACAGTTAGTTCTACATTTGACCGCTCCATCATTTTGATGTTTTCCAGGAGGGGGATACACTGATATTCAGGTAGTTGTGAGGGTCCTTTTTTTTTTTTTTTTTTTTTTTTTTTTTACTTAATCTCTTTGCATATTTCTCTCAGATTTAACCTTACAGACCCAGTGGGTGATCGTGTTCCCAATACTCCTTTTTTTTGTATTTTTTAAGAGCAGAGAGGCTGTTTATGTTATACCTTTGTTGCAGATTCTGGGTGCTGCCTGAAGTCCGCGGGACTCCTGGAACTTGCATCCGCACCACCTTTGGAGGCACTCTGAGCTCAGAATCATCGGGGTCTGGATCTACTTGACTTGCCCACGCAGCTGTGGGGACTCAGGAACATCTTGTCTGCCAGCTGTCAGGCAAATAGTGTCTTTGCAGAGGCAGATGATGGAAAATCCTGAAATATAACCTTCTCACTGTGGGTCACCTTGTTTGGACATCTTTAGTCACGGCATAAGGAGGCTGCAAGCAGGGTATGCACGACTCGGCTAATAAATATGGTTTGATGGCTTTAACACACGGTGAGGACAGGTAGGTTTTAAGTAGCCACTAGACCAAGTGTTAATACAAGCTGCTAGAGCAGGCTTTCACGTGTGTCTACCCTCCTCTCCCTAAGACATCCAAAGAGTCTTGGCTGGCCCCGTAGGCATTGCCAGGAGCAGAAGGATTGGTCTCCAATGCTCCCTTGCACCAGATCTTTAATAATGCTCAGTTGCTATTTTCTGCCTCCGTATTTCCTATAGAATTTTCAATATTGGTGTTTTTCCCTTTGAATCTTTGAGCTGCTGACTTGCCCTGCTGCAGCAATCCTGTAACTTTGTCTGATGTGGCGTAGCTCAGTTTTGTACCTTTTTTTCCACTTCTTGGCAAGTTCTTCTGCCTAGTTTCGGGAGCTGGGCTGCATTGAAGTTAGGCGTTGGGCCCTCGGACGCTGCTGAACCCCTTGGAAAGGTGATGGAAGGGGAGAGAGAGAGGATTACGCTATCCATCCCCAGTCTTGGAGGCAGTGTCGGTGAAGGCGAAGCGGGTAGCAGTTTCCATGTCAGGCAAGTGATTGTACGCGGGTCACACCGTCTTCCGCAGAGGGTAAAGACAGGCACATCTCCTCTCCAAGTGCCCCACTCTTTAAATAGAGGCTCAGCAGTTTTCCCAGATGTTAGTTTAGCAATGCAAGGGCTAAACAAACAGCAACAGATGGGAAGTCCCCTGTTGTCGTGCACCACAAAGCCGGAATACGACTCCAAAACACATTTTGCAGGGTTGCTGCTCACAGTGGGTTACTTTGAACGAGCGGTGAGCTACGGCCGAAGGAAATGAGAGAGCAGCGGGAACGTTGTTATATCCTTCTCAGTTGTGATTAGGAAGGAGCGTTGGAACATGATGGCTTACCTCTGAGCGCTGTGTGTTGCTGCTGCAGCAAGGGTAAATGAAGAATTAATAGCAGGTTTTGTAAAGACCTTTTATTTTTTCCAGGAATGCTTTACCAAGAGTGTTGCTCCCAGGGGCATTTGCTTTAGGAGAGAGAGAGGTTATCTTAAGAGTCCTTTCCCAAAACAGTCCTCTGTTTTGTGATGTTTTAGCAAGAAAGACCTTCTCTAGAGACTGTGCTTCCCCTCAGGAGATTCATCTGTTTTGCTGAGCTTTCCCTTGTGTGTTTCAAAAGCTCATTTCTGCCTCCATTTGTTTGAAAACAGCGCTTAATGTCAGTTGTAGCCTTTGGTCTGTTGGTCCCCTGTGACGTGGTGGTCTCCTTTACCTCCCAGGCTGGACTTCAGTCGCACAGAAGTTACAATAAGCCACCTGCGCTCGATGCCTTTGTGCAGCGTTGCCCCTGGCTTGGACTCTGCTCACAGCCATTCAAAGCCCTGGGTCACCGTCCTTTCTGGAAATCGTCTCCTGCTGTCTTCAGACAGGTGTCCGGGATCATGGCCCCAGGATCAGGGACTAGTGGAACCAGAGGCTACGGAAGCATCCACAATTCAGTGCTTTTTCTCTTGGTTTCCCTTTGGGAGTATACTTGCTTTTTCTGCCATTTGCAAGCCAAGTTTAGCTAATAAAAGGTTTTCCCAGAGTCCCAGGGTCAAAAATTCAAAGCCAGACATGCTGTTTCATGCCAGCGCTGCCACGTGATGGTACCTGGGGTGATTGAAAAACACCTGGGTGACTAGTTCTGGGCTTTGTATTTCCGAGGCTGGGTATTGCTGGGTTCACGACCTGGTATAAGTAGGGCAGAATATGTGTGTGTGAGGGGAAGGGGAGGGAAATGTCACGGGCCGGCAGGCTGCCAGCGAGGCTGTCCGCCCCTGCAGGGACCAAGGGTTCCCGAGGTGGATCCGAGCCATCAGACTTTACAGCCGGGACGAGCTGCTGATTTCAGTAATGGCATCGCCCCCGCTGCCGGCTTTGAAAGATGCTTGGGTTTTGTTTACGCACAAGGGAGTCGTGTTTTGTGAGTGCCCCAGCCACCACGGGGGATGTCTCTGCGAGCAAATGGCCAGCACTAATGCTGTCCTGCGTGGCTGTGAATGAACTCGCCCTTTATTCAGTGCTTTCCACCCCTGCCGAGGCGAGAGCCCCGCACCGCTCACAGGCGCGCGTAGATGCTGCCATTTGCAGCCAGGCTTCCACACCCCGGTGCCTCTAATCCCGGACAAAACCCGGGCCGTGGAGCAGCAAACACAACAAGACCTCTATTCTTAGCCTGGAAAGCCTCAAAGCTGGTTCTCCGGGGTGTAGGGCGATGAATATGCAGTTGCTGGAGCTCTTGACAAAGCCGAGTGAATAGCAGCGTTTGTCGTTAGCCCTGAACACACGCTCCTCTCCCATTGGATCCGTAGCCTCCGCTGCAGCTTTTCACAGTTACATAAATATGGCCTATTTTCCCCTCACAAATTAACATCTTGCTCGCTAAGTTTAGGCTTTCGCGCGCGTACAAAACAAACCCTCTGATTTTTCACGCGCAGCTGGAAGTCGTGGCTCACCCAGGGAGAAGCCGTCCCTGCCCGTATTAAAACCTTCGCAGTGGACGGTGGTGCTGTGCCAGCGTCCCCTTGCGAGCGGCGCGACTCTGCGAAGTCCTGGACACTGCACTGCAAATCATCCCAGGTGCCTTCTCCTTTTCCCACCCCAGGGAAAATGGGACCCCAGCCGCATGGCTGCGAGGATGCCGGAGGGTCTGCCTTCCCGGCAGACTCCCGGAGACTGGGAGGTTGGCTGCGCTCTTCAGGGCACAGAGGAGATGGCTCCTCGCTCCCCCAGAAGACACCGATGTGGGTGTATTTTTCCCTGCAGATGGTTTGCCCCCACCCCCGTGAATGCACTGGGAGACTGCGCTGCAGTATATCCGCATTAGAAACAGCCCTATAGAGAATGGATGTCATTTGGAAATCTCCCAGCCCCGGGCTGTGAGAAAGCCGACACGCATCCGCTGAGGCTCCGGGCGGCTTTATTAGGGATACAAGTAATACAGAGGCACAGGGCTGGGAAACAGATGCCTGGGCCCCCCCGCCCCCGCCTTGCAGTGGTATTAGTCCCTATTTCAGCAGCCTGAAGGGATCCAGCTCCCCAGCGCTGCTGGGGTCTCTCCAATGGCGAGGGAATGGCCGGGATCTTGACGTAGCATCAAATCTCGACTTCTTATTCCTGCTGCAGGGGAAATAAGGATACCTGGGTGTAGGTCCTCAAATGATTATCCCCTGGGCCAATGTGTCTGCTGCTACGGTCAGAGAAGCCATCCGTAGCTATGGATCCACAGTGAGACCTTTTCTATTCTAGGGCTGATGGCACGCTGTGACTCAACATACATTCTGACAGCTCCTGGCAGTGACCCGTGAGGGACATGTTTCCTGGAGCTGGGCACCAACATCCTGAGGCCAGTTGGACAGGCAGGCGGCTGGGGTGCTGGATTTCAGCTCGGTAGGACCGGGCCTTATCCTGCTCTGCTGTAGGACGTGTATGTGTGATCTCAGGTGAGTCTTGAAGATGTATTATTGAATATTGTCACTTGGAGAGAGAGAGACGGACCTGGCAACATGGTGTACTCTCAGGTTAACTGCTGTGGAGGGTATTGACTTGGAGACTTTCTGCGCTTGTAATCCAGTGCATCACACTTACTGATTTTTATTAAAGGCAGCCATGTGGCTCGGCATCCACGTGCCTCAGAAATCACCAGTAGGAAACCTTGGAGTAGGGAGCTGCGGTAAACGGGTGACTGGGGGAGGGTGTACTAGCTTAAGCATCCGACTTTGCTTTTATTTTTTATCCTGCTGACTAAACTGAGCACCCCAGGTGAGACCCAGCCCCTCAGAGTGGTAAGCCACTAGGGCAGAAGGGGAGGGGAGGTGTGGGATCTTTCAAAAAGCTGAAAAAGGCAGCAGGCACAAAGCTCCTGCTTCTGGCCAAAGGGGCACGCGCTTCTAAGCGTGTGGTGCTTTAGAAAAGCACGTTGTAAAAATCTATGGAGTGAGGAATTGGTGCCCCTTTGAGGAGGATTACGGCTGGATCTCTGAATCCCTGGCGTTTCGGGTCTGTCGTTGCAGCAGAGCGGCAGGGATTGCAGGCAGCTCTGCGCGCAGCTTTCTGTGCGCCATGCAGCTGGGAGGTGTTATGGCTGGTGTGCCGTCCCACACCTTCCAACAGCCCTGCCAGGCCTTTGGACCTGTATCGGCACCATCTGGATAACGGGAATGGGGCGGGGAGGCTGAGCTTTAAATGATGCTGATGCGTTTGGGTATGTGCAACCCACTTTCTGTCTGTCTTAATGCAATGCCATCTTTAAAAGCTTCGGGTCAGGCTAGCCCTACGCCACCCCTCGGCGCAGCTGAGGAGGACTGGGGCTGGGGATGTTTTTTATGTTCAAAGGAAGAAAGGAATCATCACGGAAAAGCTGAACTCTCACCGCAATCCCTTCCGGCCCTCTAGCACGGCCCTTCTTCTCTCCCAGGTAAAAGCAAACAAAGGCTACAAAGCCCTCGGTGCCCGGGCGGTAGTTTTCCTTGCTCCGATGGTCCATGAGGTCCTAATCTCATCTTTGTCCCTTTTTCCCCACCGTGCCCCCGGCCAGCAGTGTATTGCTGGTGAGTGCCCCACGGGCAGCGGCCAGCCTGCGGGAATAATGAGAGCAAGTCAGGCAGTGCCATCCCATACAAGCCTCTGTCTGCTCTGCGTGTGTGCATCTGCCAGAGCGCGCCCTCTCCCTCTCCCTTCTCCCCCTTCCCTCTCTTTCGCAACCCCCCTCCTTCCACCAGCTCTTGTTCTTTTCACGAGAGGCAGGGCTAGGGAGCCAGGAAAAGTGGCTGCTGCTCCTCCAGGGATAACTGTGGCCGGGCTGGGTCCTTCGCCCTCCCCGATGCACCGGGAGTCTGCAGACGCTCTTCCTCAGGCTCCCAACCAGCCATGTCCATCAAACACCCAAAGCCACATAGCCACCGCCCCGCTGCCAGCTGCAAGACAGGTAAGAGCTAGGAGGGCCACGGTGGGTGAGGAAAGGCCCCGTGGTCGTCCGCTTGGTTATGAGTCTCCGGGGGAGGGATTTTCACGTGCTCCTGCCCCAGTTTTCTGTGGGGAAGGATGTCTCTGCAAGCAAAGTGGGAGGGGAAGGGTTCTGCTCAGGTGTCACGCCTATTAATGTCATGGCAGAGCTTCTCCCGGTGCGTTAATCTTCCCCTGGCATCTTAGAAATGGTCAAAGGGACACAGAGACCGCTTCTAATTAGCAGGCAGGGAAAGAGAGCGGCGTGTTTCTTACGTTAACCCCAGCCCAGCCCTGGCTGGGCCGATAGAGGAGCGGGACTGGTTCTGGTGTGATCTCCGTTTCAATGGGATTAGCAGTGGGCCTTTGATGCTGGGAGAAAACATCCGTCCGTGCTGGTGCCTGTAGCTCTGAGATCTTCACTGTCTTTTCCCCCCCCCCCCCCCCCCCCCCCCCCCCCCAACTTTGCCATTGTTGTTATTTTAAAACGGCGGATTGCATTTCCTTTGAATGTTTGCATCCAGGGCATCTGTGACATTGTGATTAACACCCGGGCTGAACGCTGGGGCTGAGCTAGTTAAAAATAAGACTAATTGGAGCGAAAGGAGAGCGTGTCGGAGGCGAGAGAACTGCGTTGAGAGCAGAGGCTGTAGTGAAAACTTGCAGACGGGCAGGAGAGCGTGCACTCTTTGGGGGAAGGACCGGGGGCTAAGCCGAGGGGGCTGGTTCTCCTGCAGCCCTGGCTGTGGGGCTGCTGCAACTCGTGGAGATCCCTGCAGCGGCAAGGACCACCTCTTCGCTCTTTGATGGGTGGGGGGAAACAAGCTGGCCATTTGTCGCAGCTAAGAAATAGGAGGGACCCGTCGTGCTAGCGTCTTCTCTCCGTGGCTATCGCTGCACCCGATCCCAGAGGAATGCAGTCGCATTCCTCCACCTGAGGAGCTAACACGTTGCGTGAAGGGCTCTGCTTTTGCTGTCTGGTTGTGCTGCCCTTCTCTGAGGCTTGTTCCTGCAGCCCCAGGCTCCTCCGAAGCAGCGCTGTGTGTCCTGGCAGGACAAGCCTGGTCTCTTGTCCTGCAGTCCTTCCAGGCGGCTCCGGAGATGTTGCCCGCTCCTTAGGGCTTGACTGGTGCAGGCGTTGGCAGAGCTCCGTGTGCATCTCCATCCAGACCGGCAGGACACAGGCCAGTCTCCCGAGGAGAGGCTGGTGCTGGATGCAGGAGACATTTTTATAAAAGAGCCACCATCTGCTGGAGAAAGAGGACGAGCCCATCTAACTCACTTCATTTATGTTTTAATTAAGGCTAGAGCCACAGCCTCCAGAGATGAAAGAGAAATCCCAGCTCACCCATGCGGTTAAATCTGTTTGTATTTCATCGTACAAATAGCCATTCAACTGCCCGTATGTCTAAAGTCAAGCATGTGCTGGGGTGTTTTGCTGCAGTGGGAATGACCTCCCAGTGCCACGTTGTGTATCCGTACAGTGGTTAATAGCCCCAGTAAATCCTTGCTGTGGGACCTGGGTGCCCTGTACGCCCGAGCCTTTGAAATAGCAGCGATAAGAGCAGAGAAGCATAGACCTTGCCCGTCATAAATGGATTTGTGACTGCAACCCCGAGATCTCGGGGCTGATTTCTAACATTCGATAAACGAGTGGTTTGCAGCGTTCAGCTAGCAAAACGCAGGCTGCTGAGAGATCCTTTGAAGGATCTCTCAGCAGAAAATTAACCCCATCTGTCAGTGAGCCTCGCTCCCTGGCCCCTGGCGAGCATCAGATCTCAATCAAAACATACAAGGGACGGAGCAGCTGCGGTAGGGGATCTTTGTGGAGCTCTGTCTGTCGGGGTGGATCTGCCTCGGCTTCCCAGACCCACATGCCAACTGCGTTGCAGACGCTGCCATATTGACAGCAGCAGCGATGCTGAAAGCTGGGAGGGCTCCGAGGCTGCACAGAGCAGCTCTGTGTCAACTCCGATCCCTTCTGCCTCCCTGCTCCACGCTCAACAGCCTCCTCTCCCACGCACGCGCCGAGGCGCCGAGGTGCTTCTTTACGTGGACCTGCTCCTGGGCACGGGAGGGTGTTTCCTCAGAGGACAATTATGAAATTGTAATAAAGCGCTTTAAAGGGGAAATTCTTCCCTTTGATTCCTGTCTCGCACGCTGCCCCTCTCAGCCCGGAGCCTTCTATGCTGCTTAGCTGTTGGTTTTGCATCCGACCTGCCTGGAGGAATTGGGGAGGGGATGGGGAGAGCTGGGGCCAGGAGCCATCATCTCGCAGCAGAGGCATCTGTTCTGCTGCAGCAATCGCAACGCCCGAGAGCTGCAAACATGTCCAGGAGATGCTTTTGTCATTGACACAGGGAAGATTTTAAATAGCTGCCATGCTCTCGAGCTAAGCCGGAGACAGAACAGTGGCTCACGCTTTATGTAACTCATTTTTATTTTTAAACGCGGCCTTTTATTTTCAAGGGGAGCTCAACTCCTGTCTCCTGCCCTGCCTCGTTAGCACATGAGAGGTGGCTTCTTTTACCAAGCCCCCCATCCAGTAGATCAGATGCTTGGTTTCCCCACCTGCCCCTGAGACTCAGGCTCTCCTTGTTTCACCTTTCAGGATTTCCTGCTTGCCTGGGCTGATGTGGAAAATTATTTGAGGTTTAAGGTGAATAGAAAAATTAACTCCTTAAAAGCATTCTGAGCTACCTCTGTGGGTGTTTCCTGATGTTACTGGAGCGCCTTTTTTAGGAGCTTTGCTTTTTTTTTTTCTTCTTCCCCCCTCATGGCTCTCTTCACAACTAAGACAAGCCTGTGATTTGTTTAGGAAGCTATCCATGTCAGTTCGTAATTCCCTCGTGCTGGACCAAGCGTGTTTTCCCCTGGACCCTAAAACAAGCAGGCAGGCAGCCTGGCACCGTGAGCAGAGCATTGCAGGTCAGGTGTCAGTTATCAGCAATTTTCTTCCAGCTTTAATTGCAAACAGCGGTGGGGAACAGCAAGCTCTGGAGATAAACGAATGACTACTTTCAATTAGCTTGGGGCTGGGCCCACATAGGTACCAGTCTGGATAAATTTTGGATGGCTGTGTACCAGAGGAGATCAAATGACACCTTGTGTCACGAGAGAACTGCTAGGATTGTCGCTCCGGGTCAAGGGTGGTTGTTCCTTCCAGTCCTCCAGCAAAATCTCAAAGCTCCTTCGGGTCATAGCAGAAGTGGACCGTGGCTGAAGGCTTGTGGTTGAGTCAAGGGCAGGCTTTGCATTCAGGTCACCTGAATTCCCAAAGCAGTGACTACTGCGGGAGGCAGCCGGCCTCACGGCATCGGCATTCTGTAATCACAGAGCCTACATCAGCGAGCATCCTCTGGAGACATCACAGAGGCAACAGGATCTCATGAAAACATACTGAAGAATGACTTCACCGATGGGGATGTAGCTGCCAAACATCACAGCAGTCTGAAGAAGCACTTTCTTGGCGCTAGGGAGAAACCTCTTGGACTAGCGAGTTGTGAAGCGCATCCTCAAACAAGCTCCTCCTTGCGGCACGGTACTAGAAAAGAGAGATGCTGACGCAGACCCCGGAAAAGTCGCAAAGTAAGAACAAACGCAATCCCAAAGAAGTTCAAAGCCCTTGTGGCACGGATCACCGTAAATATGACAAGGCCACGAAGTCAGAAACGAGAAGTGGAAGCGACAGCAGCAGGCTCGGCGTGACGGCTCGTTAAACATAAGATAATGGAATCCCAGAGCAGCAGCAGACCCCCGGAGGAAAGAGAACAAGAGTGAGAAGATAGGGAGAAGTCTGCTTAGATGTCAAGGTGAAGGAGTTTATTTAAGGCAAACCCTATGGAGATGTCAGCCAAGCAAATGACCTAGTCAGTGCAGGCGTCCTCTGATCTTCCAGCTCCAAACTGAGAAGGGTGGTCAGCCGCCGGCCCCGGGAGGAGCATCCCTGTGTCTGGAGAGGCAAAAGCCACACAATTACCAGCCAGAGCTGCCTTCCTGGTCCTGCTGGACGTGGGCAGCCGTCCTGCGAGGCAGAGATGCCTTCAGGCCACGTAATTTTATCTAGCAGTTGGATGGCAGAAACTGGGACCAAGTGAAACTGGTGGAGGTGTTTGGTCCAGAAGAAGTTTTTGGGTAACAAAAGCTCGAATGACGATCGATGGGCAAAACACGTGGAATAAGCAGGGAGGCATTTAAAATAACAGGCAGAGTGAAAAGGACGCTGGAGATGGTGGAGAGAAAATTAACGTCCAGGGAACAGGCTGGCAAATTCCCTTCCACCCTGCCCGGTGACAGCCAACACCCCCGACGCTGCACGTGTTCATTGCTTGTGTGTTTGCTGTTAGCAGGTCATGAGGAAATTGCTTTAAAGTATTTCTTGGAGAGATTTAAAATTTTGGATGGGATTCAAGCCTAATATCAAAATGAGTTATTTTATTAAAAGCTTTTAAATAGAAGCTACAGAGTAGTCAGAAGCAGGAGGGCTATTTTAGAAGGAATTTGCTATAAACCTCTTCTACTGCACAGAAGCTTTCTAAAATATTACCCTATAAAAAATATAATTCTCTTTATCTGCAATTTAATTACATTTCCCATAGTGCCTGTGTCAACACAGCTCACTTATTTTTGTTCTCTGTTAGCTCACACCTGGCCCGGGAAACTAGAAGAGAAAAACGTTGATGTTGGGAGTCGTTTGTGGGTTGCTCCAGGATGTCACTGTGGTCACGAAAAGGGGGTACTGACGTACGGGAGAAACAGGAACTGGGCTCTCCGTCCGTACTGGCGATGGCTATGAGACGGCAATACGTAAAACTGGTGTAAAAGCAGGAGGAGGAGGAGCGGGAGCACGCACGTGGTCCTCTGAGCGATCCCTTCCAGAGTTAGTGGATCAGCGTTTTTGCTCCCTTTGAGACCACGGCAAAGTCCAGGTATCTGAATAATGGACCAGAATTATCTAGAGTTTTGTCGATTGAACATTTTGTTGACCTCCCTTACCCCACAATGTCCGTGTGTGTAAATGAGATGTGAGGGATGTCCTGGAGGTGTTATGAAAACGGTGTCGCTCGTGACATCCTGTGGTTGCCCAGAGAGAACCTGCAAGTGTGGAAACACATTAAAACAAAAATGACATGTTAGAAGTTAAACCCTTGGTGATGGTGTATTAAATTTGGCTCAGGTTTGGGGCAAGGGCTGAAGCTGACTGTTGTTTAACTGGAACAAACCAGCCTGTTTACCAGAGGCGTAAGATGAACCTCAACCTTTGACCTTGGCTGAGAGGAGATTGTATCAGCTGGGGCTAATTTTTTTTTTTTTTCCAGTGCTTGTCTTCTGATAACTGGAGACATGATTAATCCCAGCCAGGATGACCTGGGCTTTGCGATGGGAGGATGAGAACAAGGCAAATATTTCCTTGCTATGTTGAGCTGGGAAGGAGGGGATCCGAGATGATGGAGAGCTGGGATCACTGCTGCCGTGCTGCTAAGCCCTGTGTTTTCGTAGGAAGTTTTGCGGGACTCTGTCTCTCTCCAGGGATATTGCCTGGTGATAATGTGCTCTCTCAAGACAATCTTCCTGCGAGTAGCACCGGGATGTTGGTCCCAGCGGTGTTTTAGCAGAGAAGAGGCAGATGACTACAAGTTTCCAGGAAAAAGGCAATGACTTGTTTAATGCAGAGGACTTTTTTTAATTTTATTTTTTTTTTTTTTTTTCTTTTTCTGTTAGTGAATCAGCTTTGTCAGGATCAAAAAAGCAATGGAGGTGCCGTGGTTGGAGCCCTCGGCCTGTCAGTGGCCCGCATCAGAGCTCGTGCAGCCTGTGTGACACCCAGGTGTTGTTACTGACGGCCGAGCTGAGCCCAGCGCTGGGGGGCTGTGCTGCAGCCCTGCCACGGAGGCGCCGTGGGTCAGGTTGTTGTTGTTGGAGTCCCTGGGGTGCGCCCTGGACACCCCCTATGCATCCTCTGGAGGATGGGGGTTGTGGGTGCAGGAGAGAGAAGGGAATGGGAGACCGTACCGTGGAGCAAGCGTGCCGAGGGAGGTCACAGGGAGCCTGCTGCGGGGCAGGACCGGGCACACCGGGGGCAGGAATGGGAGACGGATGGAAGGGGTCAGTCACATCACTGACTTGCCAGGTGGATTTTTTTTTTTCTTCTTCCATCCCATGCCCTGCAATAAGGTGCTCCCTTGCCTGTTAACAATTTTATTTAGCCCTGCTAACACTGGGGCTCTTTAATTACACTCTCCCATCCCTTCTGTTTTATGGCAACCCTTAACGATCTGTGATCCGAGGGCAGCAACCTTCCCTAAACCTCAGAGGAGCCGATTAAACCGATGCAGGCGGATGCTTTATTCCAACATACCGAGGGTGACAACAGTGAGCGCTTTCGCAGGCAATCCCCCTCCTGCCTCCCCCCCCCCCCGCCTTTTCCCCCCCAGGATGCTCCCTGCCAGCATTTGGCATCCGCCGCCCGTGCGGAGCGGTCCCCCCACCTCCAAGGCGGGGGAGAAGCGGGGGCTTTGCGGCCAGGTTAGCGAGGAGGGATTGGGGTAGAAACGTGCGGATGGGGTGGGCTCCGAGCGCTGGGAGCCGGCTGCGCAGCCCAGCCCCAGCCCCAGCCCCAACCCGCCGGCTGGAGGCTGCTCGTAGGGTTTTGCTGCTCTGAGCTGCGCTGCTGCTGCTGCCGCCCGGAGAGAGGGGGGGAAGGGAAGGGGTGTCCGAGTGTGACTTTTACCCCCCTCCCCCCCCCGTGCAGGGGGTTGTCTCTGAAGAAGACCGCTCTGCTCTCTCCCCAGAGCCTCTCTGGCCACGCTGCCAGTGCAGACCCCCCGGCAGAGAGGACAGGTCAAAGGCAGTGAGTATCTTTTTCTCTCTGTCTATCTGTCTGTCTGTCTGCAGTGCCTCTGTGTTCGTTTGTTTTTGTTTTTTTTTTTTTTTTTTTTTCTGGCTTTCTCCGCATGTGAATGGATGTTCTTAATCTCTTGAAGCCCCTGAGGTCTCATGGGTTTGGGTGTTTTGTTTTGTTTTGTTTTGTTTTTTACCTTTTGTGCTGCTAATTTTTTCTGTTGGGATGGCTTCTTTATCTTTGCTCAGGTGGTCTCCTGGGGTGGTTTGGTGACCTGAATGTCATAATCGCATCCCTCTCTTTCTGTCTCCCAAGGAGAAGCCCCCAAAACACATCCATGATGAGACCAGCAATTCTCCTTGACCAGGGTCCTTTTGTAGAGGGAGGGGTAGGATGAATGATGGAGCAGGAGTCAAAAAACCTCACCATCCTACAGGGATGCCTTTACCCCACGCCACAGATTATATTTCTAGAGTCACAATTGACTGGCTGTATTTGCAATCAGAGGAAATATCCGTGGGGATGTCAGCCTAGCAGTGGGATTGCCTTCACGGGCAATGTAGGTCTCGGCATCCGCGAAGTCAGACGGACTTTGGGATGACAGGGAAGTTGGGCGCTGCTCAGCTGTGCAGGTTGTTGTCGCGGGGGCTGGCGAGCGGGTGGGAGCGGGGGCGAGCAGAAGGCTGTTTCGTAACAGTACCCCAAAACGCAGGCTGCTAGAGGAGGCTGCGAGGGAGACGGCACCCAGCTCCGCTTCCAGCCCTCACTTTGGAGCGGCGGTGGGAAAGAGGAGTAGGGGCTGCTGGACTCTAGGAAATCGTGTGCCGTGGCCCCACATGCGAGTGAGGCTGTTAATGAGGAAATTTAAAGGGGCTTAAGGAATTACAAGGATTGATTTCAGTTAAAGCGCATCGAAGCAGCCGGTCAGGGTAGGGATTAAGGAAATGCACTCACTGGCATGTAGTGCAATCCCAGTTCCATTAATTTAGTTGGGAAGAGTCTTTGTGTGTTTTTAATGTAATCAGATTTTAAAAGGGATGTTGCGATGGGCAGCCCAAGCTCAGGGATCTCCCCAGGCCCCAGCAGAGCCGGGTCCTGGCTCCTTCGCACAGTTTCCGCTCTCATCAGCCCCTTTGTCTCCTCCTGGGTTGTTTCCCCTGGGAAAGAGGACATGGAGGTTGTCTGGAGCTTGGCCCTATCCTGGCAAACAAGAAATCTTTGCCCTTTGCTCGCTATACGGTCCTGCTCTTTGTCCCGTCGGTCTCCTGGCTGGTGGACCTCGCCTTCACTCTCTGATGTGGGATTTGTTCTCAAGCCAAGGCTCACGGGGTCCCTACCATCCCCTCTATCCCTCCCTCCTTCCCTCCCTCCCTTCCTCCCTCCTTCCCTCCCCTTTGCAGACTGTGCATCTCCTTGGTTGCTCCCTGCAGGCTCCCACCACCCTGAAGAGGAGATGCTTTCTCTGAGTTATTTTTGTGTGAGTGCTTGAGCCTGTGATGGTGAAAGGACCAGCATCTGCAGACGCGTGAAGTCCTCCTGTTATTTTATTTGCAGTGTCAGCTTTTCCATGATGCCTGGCCAGTAACATCAGCCATGACCTGGAAGGACAGGGACAAGAGGTAGTTTGGTCTTCTTAGCGAGGTCAGCCTGGAGCTCTGCCTGTTGAGGAGAGACCTTCAGAGGTGTTGAACGATGAGTGCGATAATGCCAACTCCTGCTGCTCCGCGGTGAGCTGTGACGCCAAACTCAAGTCACTTTAGACCTGAAGCTGGACGTAACCCGCGCTCCTGGTCTTAGAAGGAAATGCTGTCTCTCCTCTGTGATCGTCCCTCAACTGTGAACGTCTTCCATTGAGAAATCGACCTTCTGCGCTAGGAGGCAAGGATCAAATGGGTTGAGAACAACTGCCCCTCCCTTTTTTGGCAGAGGATTCCTTGATATATTTTTAAGTGCCAGGACATGAAACAGTAAATCCCTCCTTTCCGCACTCCTGCCTCCTGCAAGCAGCCCCGACTGCTGTCCAAGCCAGTTAAAGGGTTAACTATAACTGGATGCCTGAATGGCTGCCTTACTGATCCCACGGAGGTAACTGAAAAGACATGATGCATCCCTCACCCCTGCCCATCCTGTCGCTGTCTGCCTCGTCCAGTGAGCCGGTCAGCTCACTGCAGTGTCCCCTCTTCCCTCCTGCCCTTCCCTTGCCTCTCCACCTCCTGCGGACCCGGTTTCTTTCCCTCTCTTTTTCCTGTGTCCTGTCTTGGAAGTCCTCGCCTAGGGATCGGTGTTCCATTAGAGACAAGCTCCTTGCTCGTGGCGCAGCGTCTCTGTCCCCCATACGCTCTGAATCCCTGCTGCAGTCCCTTGATCTCAGGCATCAGAGAGAAATCTGAGCAGCATTGCGGTAATGCATGTCACACCTCTCACTGAGAAATTCACGAGCTTGCTGGAACAAACAGTGCAGGGAAGATAAAGGTTGGGGGCAGGAGGTATCGGGAAAGGTACCAGACAGGTCCTATAGCAGACTCAGCGTGCGTTTGAGCGCAGCAGGTCCAGCATGCTCAGCTGGGGACATGACGCTTTGCAAGCGGTATTTGTGCATCGATGGTTGAGGTTTGTGTGGCAATAGCATCCCGAGACCGCTGGCCATGGGTGCGTATTTTGAGGCTGTGCAACAATTCCTGTGACTGAAGATCTCCAGGTTCTGCGCTTGCGAAGCGCTACGAGCTGCCTGCGCTGCGCCAGGGAGACACGCGTTGCATTTAATTAACATTTAATTTACTTTAAGATTACATTAAAATGTGCAATAATAGAAACTCTCCGAAGGGCGGGAGGAGAAGAGGGAAAGAGGCGTGCTACAGATTGGCTCAGTCGCTGGTGCTGAAGTGTTCTGCAAGAATTACAGATGGGAAAGGAAAAATACTGTGCTTCCCTCTGCAGTCACAGAAAGTAGTTGGCATCTGTTTGGCAGGAGGGCTCGGAGAAGGGCTTTCTCCAGCTCGGAAGTGGGTCCAGCAGCTGAGAAGCGGAGACTGGGTCGCTAAATCCTCCTGCTATGGTCTGGAGGAGAGAATGGCCTCATTCAGCGTTCGGGGAGGCTAGCAGAAGAGATGCCCTTGGGCTGGAGAGGCAAATCACAGGCTGTGTCCTTCTGGAGGCTGTGTAAAACCGTTAACCGGCATCTATATGTGTTTGAGAGGAGATGATGCCAGTCCCATATAATGCATGTGTGTGTTATGTTTCCTTCTCTCCCTTTGTGTTCCTCCCCGTTCCGGGGCTGTGGAATGAAAGGATGCTGCGGATGCGCCGGCTATCCCGGGAAGGGGCTTGTAAGGATGCGAGGGGCCGGCGGAGGAGCGAAGGCTCTGGGGCTGGTTTGAAATTTAGAGGAAAAAAAGCAATAAAGCCATTTTCTGCCCGGATAAGCCTGTCGGGAAAGAGGCAGTTTTAGTCTGCTTATGTAACCCGGAGTCTAAAGAAGCTGCTTGAGATCCCGGCCTGGGTCTCGTGGCTCTGCAGCACAGGTTCCCCTTGCAGGTGCCTTTCTCCCCCTCTTCTTCCTCCAGCCCCCTCAAGCCCCTGGTATTTGTGCCGTTTCTGGTGCCGCTGGATTGCGGTGACTGATTTCTGGTATTGCTGCCCTTTGCTCTCCTCCCGCACCTGACCAGAGCAGGTCTTTCCAAGAAACCATCCCGAAGCCCAGCCTTTAAAAGCCTTTTTGCCAGCCCGAGCAGAGCAGCTGAACGACTGCTGTGGGTGAGCCTTCAGCTGCTCTGGTGCTGGGTCTGTCCTTAGCGTCTGCTTGGCATCTTATTGGAGATGTTCCAGGCTCCCTCCCGCAGATGAGGGAACCAAGGACACAGGTTTGAGGAGGCACAGAACCACTGATATTTTTTTTTTGTTTTGGTTGATTTTTTTTTTTATTCCCCCCCCCCGCTCTGGCTAAACTTATAATCGTCGTCTTCTTTGGTTTTCCCCTGCTCACACCCCTGCTCCCCCACATCGACCGCAGGAACAGAGGGATGAGGACTCGCCTGGGCTGCCTGTCTCACAAATCAGACTCATATAATGATTTCACAGCTATTCTTCCGGACAAGCCCAACCGGGCTTTGAAGTGAGTATAGCTGCAGCATCCCACCCCAACCCCATTTCTGTCCTTCTCCTCCTTGCCCACCCCCCCACCCCCCCCACCCCCCAGTATTATCTTCATTTTACTGTACTTTGTATAAGCTTTGAGTAGTTCTTTTAGCCACAAGGAAGGAGGAAAACAAAACAGCGCTGATACAGCAGGAACAGCCTCAGAAAATACCTGGGTCATTGACACGAGTTCTCCCGTGAGACCGGACACGCGCACAGTCCCCGCTGCCATATGTGGGACATGTCTGCACGTGTCTGAGGACGGAATTGACCCCTCTGTCATCACAATTCAAAATCTGAGCAGTTGATTCGGTATAAGAGATGACCAGCAATTTCAGGTCATAATCCTCCTTGGTCTTGTTGTTAAACACTACCAAAAAGTCCTATATTAGTTCACATAACATCTCAGGTAGATGCTTCAGACAGTCCAGAGTCCTGATTTGAGGTGAGTGGGATGGGATTCATCTGATCACAAGTCACTGCTTACATCTAGTCTAACCTTCCCCTTGAAGTCAGGAGAGAGAAACAAACACTTCTGCAGGGGTGGCTTTCATTTCACTAAGCTTTTGGCATTTACAATGTAAATGTCTGCAGCTGAACTTGTTCTCTGAGCCTCTGCTTAGAGTCAATGAGGAAAAATTTGTCCCTTTTCGGGTGTGATTCATCTGGCCTATTTTTACCTGCCTACCCGGGGGATGTGAGGTGAAGAGAGTCAAGTCCCTGCAAGTCCCTTGGTATCTCCTCGCTGACTCTAAAGGGAGCCCAGGGGGACTTGCTTACCTGGAGACCTCTACATTGTAGACCTCCAAAGTTAGGTGAGAAGAATCCAGGCTTCCTCGGTGTCCTTGTCAAACAGCCCCAGAGTGGATCAGCGGCCATGGGTTGTCTGTAACTTGCCTCTCCTTCCTTTACAGAAGACTGTCAACAGAAGAAGCAACAAGATGGGCAGACTCTTTTGACGTCCTTTTGTCCCATAAATGTGAGTAGAGATCAAACTCAACCTTTTTTTTTCCCTTCGTACCCTTAATACTTGTTGGAACTAGGGCAAACAAAGTATGCATCGCATGGTGTCACATTGCACAGCAGAGGAATGGTCCCTCAGGTAGCTGCTTACTACCCACCAGGCAACGGTCACGGTCATTTACAGGCAGGACTTGTCCTCTGGTTAAAAGGTGAGGGAGAGGAGTGCCGTGTCCAGTTCTGGGCACCCCGGTTTGAGAAGGAAAGGGAACTGCTGGAGAGGGGACAGCAAAGGGCTACCGAGACGCTGAGGGGACTGGAACACCTCTCCTATGAAGAAAGGCTGAGGGATTTGGGTCTCTTCAGTCTGGAAAAAAGACAACTGAGGGGGATCTTATCCATGCTTATAAATACTGAAAGGGGGGTGTCAGGAGGATGGGGCCAGGCTCTTCTCAGTGGTGCCCAGCGACAGGACAAGGGGTAACGGGCACAAACTTGACCATGGGAAGTTCCACCTAAACATGAGGAGGAACTTCTTTGCTGTGAGGGTGGCAGAGCCCTGGCACAGGCTGCCCAGAGAGGTGGTGGAGTCTCCGTCTCTGGAGACATCCCAACCCCGCCTGGAGGCGTTCCTGTGCCACCTGCTCTGGGTGACCCTGCTCTGGCAGGGGGTGGGACTAGATGATCTCCAGAGGTGCCTTCCAACCCCGGCCATTCCGTGAGTCTGTGAGTGAGTTTCTGTGAGTTCCCTTCCTGGCTTTGTTCTTGACTGGATGATCACAACGATAAAGTCATGAACCCAAGGTCTAGCCTTCTCCATCTCTTGGGAATGCGCTGGAGGCAGGACCCCAAGGCTGTAGCCATGCGTACCATCCTTTGGCAAGCGCCTCTGGGTCCAGTCTTTCCGCACAAGCAAACGGCACATTCTCAGCTCACTAAAGCCCCCTGAGATCTGCGGCACCGGCTTGTCTCCTCTCCCTCCAGCTGCTCTTCCGAGCCGCTGTGCAGCGGTGCCGTGCTGAAGCGCAGCCTTCGCTGGGAGCGCCACGACCCAACACTGCGTGAGGTTCAGTAACGTCGAACAACTCGCTCTGTCGCAGAGAAATCGCGCGTGGTAGCCCTCAGCAGGATCTCGTTTACAGTTACCAATGCAAACCTGAAAATTTCCCATCCGGAAATCTTATGCAAACGTATGATCAGCACCCCCCTGCTCCATTCAATAGATCAATCCTATCGGTTCTGTCCGGAAAATAGTATTCTGCTTCCCCGACATTTTCATGCTGAGAAATTATAAACAAGGCAGCGAGGTTCACAGTATACGTTCATTAATGTGTTTCTATTGGAGAATAAAACAAGAGCGAGTCAAGGTTGGGGAGAAGTCAATGTGGGCGAACTGTTTTATTGCAATCAGGAACCATCTGGTTTTCTTAGAGATATAGGTTTTTTCCGCGCTTACATTTTAAAATGTAAAAGTGTAGAATTATATTATTATGTAAAATAAAGTGTAATTTTGCTGATTTCTATGGAGATGACAACAGTTTTGGCAAGGAATTAAGTGACAACTTTAAACAGGAAGGCTGTCCGAGGCAGAAAAAGCAATATCTGATTTTAGCAGCAGTATCTTGTTGAGGTCATTGCTCTTGCAGCCAGTAGAAAAAAAAAAAAAAAAATAAAAAAAAGGTGTAGCTGGGTACGGCTAAGAGGGAACATTTATATTGCCAAAATTCAAAACAAGAAGGGAAAAATACCCCAAAGAGCTATAGGCTGCCTGGGGGACGGGGAAGGGGGAGGACAAGGATATTCACGTCAGCGTCACAGTTCTGTACGCGAGCCCCTTGCTCCTCCTTCACCAGTGCAAAAGTCGAAATTTTCCTGATTAGACACAGACCGCAGCAAAAGTGCTTTGGTTACAAAAGCCGGTGAATTTACACATCTATGTACTGACATTATACAGATCGTTCCCTCTTCAGCTGACTGCTGCGAATGCTAAATCAAACCTTAGTTCAATTATTTCGTCCAGGAGCCTCCACAGCAGTGTCTGTTTTTATTAATAAATTAGCCTTATAAGAGTGATAAATGAATTATCAGAATTTTTCCTGTCTCTAGAATGGCAAGCAGTTCTGATAACTCTCTTGCACCTAAGGAAAAATATTCAGTTCCTAATAGCAACAGAGGTGATCTTTAAAATTTAAATTAATCTTTTTTTATCAGCAGTCACGGTGACATAGCCTGGTGATCAGAGAGGGGAAAAAAACCCCAGTGTTGTTCAATAAACTGCTTTCTAAAGGAATTTATTACAACTGCTATGCACCTGAAGTTTCTGGAATTGCTAGCCTGGCAGTCAAAGGTTATAACGATGCAAATACAAAAAGCTCTCTGGAAACAGAAGTGTTATTTCAGTTACGTTTAAAGGAGAGAAGAGCGTGGATCCGTAAAAGGAATTGTCCTGTAAAATCATTGTGGTTTCGCTGATGTATACTTACATCCAAAATGCAGACGAATTGCCAAAGATCTGCCATGAAAACAGAACAAAAGAGCTGCGTTTTTGCTGCTGGAAGCCTGTGCTGGTGTTGGGTGAGGGAGTCTTGTGCCGTATCCCACCAAAATTTCAGAGGAAGAAGAGCAGGGCCTGGCCTGCCCGCGTCTCTCCGTAGTAAAGCCGCCAGCGAATATTCCGTTTCTAGCGCCAAGAGAAGGACAGAGCTCTGTCAGACTGATTTCCCTGTGACTGCCCAGGTGAACAATATTAGCCTGGGGAAATTTGAATTGGTGCTCGGGGGCGTGGGCTGGGCACCAGCTGGGCTCGGGGCAGGGGGGATTTCCCCTGGGGCTTACAGGCATCAGCAGGTATAGGCTGCTTCCACCCGACACGTCTGGCATAAACTCCTCCTTTCCTAGATAGGCAGTTCGTCTGTTTTGGAAGGGAGATTGTGACGCTGATTTCGGGGGCTTGAGCGGCGCTTTCTTGCTGCAGTCGGATGTTACGGTGGTTTTGGGTCCCCTCCAGCCAACCTGTTCTTTGGGGGAGGAAAAACCCCCAGAGTGCTCAAGTCGGATTGAGGAGCTGGATGTATCAGCTGGAAATGGGGCAGTCTTTGCGGGTAATATCGCAGGAGGTTGAACAGATGCAAAAAAGAGCTCCAAGGAGCAAGAAAGCGGATCAGAGCTCCCTAAAAGACTCTCTGAAGGGCCAAGGTGAGCAGGCTGCCCTCCGACACGGAGGAGGCTCGCAGGGCTGCGGTACTCTTTACGGGAAAGGCAAACAACTCGTACCCTTCCACTTCCGATTTTCCCGAGTCTCCAAATGGAGGAAGTGATCTGAAATGTATAATTATGCATTATACAGGTTCTGTGGAGAGTTTCATTACGCTCATTTTTGTCAAATATCCCTTGAAGGGTGACGGCCCTGTGGAGCCCCTCTTTTCCCTCTCCCCGCATTGTTTTAACGAATGATCTCCGTAGGTAGTGTTTGACCCTGACACGCCACTTCTGGCAGCATCTTGAGCAGAGCATTGAAAGCCCCTGGGTTTTGAAGCAGTTGCACGTCACCAGAGATTCCCAGGCCTGGCAAAGCCCCTCTGTGTAGAGTGCTCAGATTTGGATTAATTCCCCGGTCATTTAAAGAATAATTTGTGTTGACGCTAGCAAGAGACTGTGAGCAGGAAAGGCAGAAAGGTGCTCTCTTGTCACTCCCCCCACCTCCCTTTTGCCCTGGGACCCCAGCATCCCTCCGCCCAGCCCTCCGAGAGCAGCCAGTGCCCAATGGTAGGGTGCAGCTCGGCTCCGTTCCATTGACAGCCCCAGATGAATAGGTCAGTGCAAAGGTATCCTACTTGGTTTTGCTCGTTTTTGCTCAAATCGACTTGAAACCATCGGGTCAGCCCAGTTGATCTCCTTCTTACAGCAGGAGCCTTGTCTGAGCTCATTGCAGGAGTCGCGAGCGCAGCGTTGCAGTGTTCCCTTGGGTCAGGGCTTCTGAGCGTGGCAAACAACAGGACGGAGGTGTTAATTCCCTGCTGCAAAGTAGGATCAGAGAGAGCAAGAGACAGGCCGTACGTAGCATGCTTCCTTGGGTGCTCAGGAAGCAAAAGTGGTGGCTTTAACATGCTGGATTTTGGCATCTTTTCCCATTTTGTGCCCGTGTTGGCTCAGCGATGGCTTCCAGGGAAGTGGGGCTCAGCGTGGTCCGCAGAGTGTGTGTGTGTGCATGTAAGAGAGGAGCAATCCCCGCTCTGTACCCGTGCCCAGGAGGTACAGACTGGTCAGCCAGACGGAGATTTCTTTTGACAGGCGGTGGAGGGAAATACAAGCAATGGCATGTCTCATTCTGCATCCCTTGCGGGGCTGGACACATGGCTTGTCATTTGTCCAGAATCCGGCAGGACAGTCTGTATTCAACCCTTAGTCACTTTTCAACGAAGCATCCGATGCAGAAAACCTTTGCGCTGAATTTCCATTTTTATCTCAAGGGTGATTTATTATTTTTTTTTTTCCCCTCCACCAATTTTTTTGGTGATCTCTTTGCTCTTCTGCCTAAACTTTATTGTCATAGAATCGTAGAATGGTTCGGGTCGGACGGGACCTTAAAGATCACCCAGTGCCACCCCCTGCCCTGGGCAGGGACACCTCCCACCAGACCAGGCTGCTCCAAGCCCCATCCAGCCTGGCCTTGAACCCCTCCAGGGATGGGGCAGCCACAGCTTCTCTGGGCAACCTGTTCCAGTGTCTCACCACCCTCATGGTGAAAAACTTCTTCCTAACGTCCAGTCTGAATCGACCCATCTCTAGTTTTAATCCATTCCCTCTAGTCCTACTATTACCTGACATCCTAAAAAGTCCCTCACCAGCTTTCTTGTAGGCCCCCTTAAGATACTGGTAGGCCACTTATAAGGTCTCCCTGGAGCCTTCTCTTCTCCAGGCTGAACACCCCCAACTCTCTCAGCCTGTCCTCACAGCAGAGGTGCTCCAGCCCTCGGATCATCCTCGTGGCCCTTCTCTGGACACGTTCCAGCACGTCCAGTGTCCTCCTCCTCCTCCTGTTGTCTACGCATTGCTCCTCTTCCTACACAGCACAGGAATATCCCAACCTCCTCCTGGTTCTTCCCAAGCCGGAACAGCGTTAGCGTTAGCATTGTGCTGGTGACAGGCAGCTAACGTTCACCACAGCAATGCTCAGCAGCAGCGAGAGCACGTACATATGCTATGCAGAGCATTGTGGCCTTGTCTCTTCAGCCCTGCACCCAACATGCTCCATAGAGCTAATCCATTCATCTGCCAGCCGTAAGGACTCTACCCTTTATTTGCTGCATGGAGTGCTGATTGTCCCAACGGCGTGAAATGCATGCAGTAAATATAGGATTGTTGATTGCTTTCTTACTCTGGCAGTGGCTAACGCTTGCTTATTAAGCTGTCTGCCGGAATGATTTAAGCCACTAATCTCGTCTCTTCCTCATCTTGCTGAAGCGTGCCTTAGTTAAGACCTACGTTGTGTTTTTTGCGATTCCAGTTCAGTCCCTTCCTCCACAGCCCTTCTCACTGGAAAAAAATCCCATCTCCCTGGCTTGAAGGACAACATTTGAATGGGGATGTCATGAGCATCCGAGTCCCGATCCTCACATAGTTATTGATCTGCCTGGCAGTCCCCATCTATAAAATGCAAATCCATGTCATTGGCTAATTTACCAGTGACCTGCAGGGTTATATTTGTATGGTGCACTGCAAGATCTTGGGATGGGGTTATCTATAAACACTTGCACAATCCTTTCTGACAACCCTCTTGTGCATTCCCTTTGTCTATTTGAATGGAGGGCAGGTCCTTCTGAAGCTTATATTTACGCTGCAAAAATAAGAAGCTAACATCTTCTGCTCCTCTTTCCGACTCTCGACACTCAGTAGAAGAGCTCCATTTCTTTGCTTTCATCCTGCCTGCTGTATCAGTACTGATTTACTCCTTCGGCTTCAAGCAAGGCTCACCAGTCTGTTGAGTCAAATTCCTGATGCCCCATCCCTGGAGGGGTTCGAGGCCAGGCTGGATGAGGCTTTGAGCAGCCTGGTCTGGTGGGAGGTGTCCCTGCCCAGGGCAGGGGGGTTGGAACTAGATGATTTTTAAGGTCCTTCACAACCTGAACCATTCTGTGATTCTATAATAAGCGTCCAATAGCTGTCTTGAAAGGTCGTGCATCTGTACCAGTACATCTCTGTCTTCTTGAATGGCCACGCATTTAGGCTACGGATTTTAAGGATATCTTGTGCTGCTGCATCTGAAAGCTTCTAATCCTGCTTTTCATCTCCGTGCTTTTTCTGTAAAGCACCCCTTTGGAATCGCACTTCTCGGGTGCTCCGACTGTCTTCCAGGATATTTCAGGAGGCTGACTCAGTAGGTGATGCTCTCCTGCTCATACCACGCTGCAATCCAGTGCCAGTTGCCCCAGTAAAAAAGCTGTCCAGTTGGTTGGGATGAGCTTTGAATGCTGATACTTGGCGAGGGATGCTTCCTTGATAGCCATCATGTGCAAGGGGAGATTAAAGCCAACATCCAGGTCAAATTCCAGCTCAGGTGGTGGCAGCCCCCTTACCTAATTGCCCCCCTCAATCAGATTTGTCATTGTTCCATGATAAACTTGTGGGCAGTGATTTACTACTGTGCGGTCATCTGGGCTCCCATCTCCGAACGCCGGCTGCCGAGCACAGCTGTGAATGCTGGAGGGCAGTCAAAGGCTAAAGATGAAATCTGGGGAGAGCCTCAAGTCAAGGATGACCTCTCCTGCGTCCAAGGCCTCCTCTGCAAGGTCTTCCCAGGTCCAGCCTCATCATTTCCAGCTCCTCAAAGGCTGTGAGGAGGGCACGACAGGAACATATAAAGAAATGGAGAACAGCCAGATGCTATTATTTATCTGTCTGCTGTCTAAACTTCAAGATAAAAAAGAGCTGATTGACGTGAGAGCGGGAGGCAGAGCATATGGAAACCTCCTGGTCCCAGGAGGGACCTGCTGTGGCTGCTCTCTGGGGCAGGGCTGAAGCAAACACGCCTTTCTCACCTCATCAGTCATGCCATCCCCTTCTTTTAGCGGATAATATTTTGCAGATATTGTATTTTGTAGATAATTACATTTGCCACGCAAAGCTGCTATTTCTGCAAGCGTTCCTCTGGCAGTGCTGGGCTCTGGGGCTGTTTTAAAGGGGGGGAAGACGAGGACAGAGAAAAGGCAGCAAGACCTCTGGAGGGATGAAGAGCAGAGGTTGTGTAGTCATAGCAGTGCGCTTGGGTGCTGGAATGTTTAACGTCAAATGTCCGGGGAGCTGATGATATGTAAAATGACATACATCTTGGGGAACTGCTGCCTTCTCCCTTTTGTATTTTCTTCTTTCTGAAACCTGGCAGCCTGCCGCTACGTCCTCTCCTTTTCCTCCTGCAAAGACTCCCCGCTCTATTCTCAAGTCTTCCCCTTGCCCCCACACCGGCCCTGTGAATTTATAAGCGTGACGGGGGACATACATAGGCTTTGAAAAATTTTTCTGTCTCCTAGATTGCAGGAAGGGGACCAGCCCTAAAACATTTCTCTCATTCACCATATTTATCTACGCACGGAGAGGCTCAAAGCAGCCACGGGCAGCATGATCCTGTCGGGTACCCTGCTCCTGGAGATGCCTTTGGCACCCTCTGCTCTGCAGGCTTCTCCGGGGCTATTGTCATATTATTGACCCGGGCTCTAACCCACAATTTGCACTGTTAATTGCTCTGCAGCGCTCACGGACAAAAGCCCTGGTTTTGTCCACAGTAGCAGCCCGAAACCCTGCTCTTCTCCTACAAGACCATTAATTAAGAAGTGGCGGGATGAGTTGGTGTGATACGGCTATTTCTCTCCCTCCTGGGGCCAGCAGAAGCAGCAAGCGTAGCTGAGGCGGGACGTGCCCATTTTAGTGGCCGATGGCCGTGCCCTTTGCAAGGCCGAGCGCTGAGGGAGCAGTTAGCAGAGCAGAGCCCGTTAATGAAGGAGCTTTGAGAAACGTAGAGTTGGGGAGGTTTAGCCTGTAGTGCGGTCCTGTCTGGCCTAATATCTTTTCTGCCTTCCCCTTTGAGAATCTGGGCAGTCAGACGTCTCCACTGACTTACGGGCAGCCAGAAATAGGCTTGTTAGTTGCTGTTCAACACCTGGGGCCATTTCTTAGGGCCTGAGTCTCAGGACCCAGAACTGAAAAAAAATATCTCCGTGTCCTAAGTTATTACTGGGAACAGGAGAAGCAGGAATAAGATTAGGACACGCAGGGGAGGAAAAGGGCAGTGTTACATTGCTGCTTCTCCTCGCATACCTGGTGCAGGCAAGAAAACAAGGACAAAGCCGTAAGGGAGTTTGTGACGGATCCCGTGACATGGCCAGCCCCTGTCCCCGGTGGGCCTGGGCTTGCTGTGGACATGTGAAAATGACCCACACCAAGCACCAGGCATTGCCCCTTGGGCTCCCTCCCAGCTCCCATTCCCCCTGCCACGGGAGCAGGGAGGGAAGGCAGCGCTGCTGGGGTCTCCCGCAGCAGAAAGGGGGCAGGTGGAGCCTCCCAACCCATGGCATTGCAGGAGTTCAGGCCCTACAAACCCTCGTCGGTCTTTGCCCGTCCCTGTCAGGCACACATGCGCTTGCTCTTCTGATCCTTTCGGGGAGCCTGACCTTGCCAAATGCACTCCTGATTCCATCAATATTTTTAGACGCTTGCTTGGAAGTAGCCAATGCTGACTCAGGAGGTTTCCAGTCATGAACTACAAATACTCAGACCTGATAGAAAAAGACCAGGAAAAGTTAGAAACATGTTACTGGAAAAAAAAAAAAAAAGAAAATAAAATTAGGAGCCAAATTTATTCCCAGGCTAAAGGAAGGAGAAAGGGTGTGTGTGAAACCTTCAGCTACTTCAGCTCTGCTGGTGCCATTCAGGGAAAGGAAATAAAAAACAATAGCTGTGTCCATAAATACGCCCAGGCGGGGGTTTAAGGGGACACAGATTGCCTAATAAATCTTTCCATATTTCTAGTCTGCCCCGGCTGACTCAGATTACATTACTGAAATGTCACAATTGCTAAGCATTAACAAGTGATAAGAACACTTTTACCACCGACTAGACAAGTAGTAATTATGCTGCGCCCTTTCCCTCTCTCCTCTTTATTGTAGCTGTAACAGTTAGACCCTCCAAGCTCCTTCCTCTGTTTAAAGAAGAACTAAAAATATGTCACAAGGCAATACAGCAAAGTGACAGAAAACATAGGAGACAGGTCCACAGACGCTATGTTTTATTAAAGGTTTTTCTTAATGATGGATGGGACATTGCAAAGTGCTGCATTAACGCACACGAGATGCTGTGGCAAAGAGATCTATCATTGAAGCTCCATGTTTTCGAGAGGAATTTTTCAAAGGTTGGGTGCCCCAATCCCAAAGAAAGCTTTTTGCCACGTTAGCTGGCAAAACACTTTTCCAGAGCAACAGCAAATGGTGTTTGGCTTTGTGGCAGCTCACGAGGCTCCAGCTGATGCGACGGTACAAGTCATGGACACGTCCTGGGAGCGTGGACTGTGCTATTGCAGACCTTGTGAGGAAAACCAAACAGCCTTTCATAGGCAGGAGTAGATGGAGGGACGCTTATTAAATGGACTGCTCCCTGCCCTCTTTCTCCTCCCATTGTAACTCCCTGTGTCTCCCTTGCAGATGGGCTGGCCGCTTTCCGCGCTTTCCTGAAGACGGAGTTCAGCGAGGAAAACCTGGAGTTCTGGCTCGCCTGCGAGGATTTCAAGAAGACCCGCTCGGCAGCCAAGCTGGCCTCCAAGGCACAGCGGATCTTCGAGGAGTTCATCGACGTGCAGGCTCCTCGAGAGGTGGGTACGCCAGCACCCCAGGCAGGCAGAGCATCCCTCCGGCGCAGGATGCAGGTCCATCTCCTCAAGGTGGGACCTGTGGGGTGCTGGGGGGTCCGGGAAGCCCTCCCTTCCCTCCCGGAGGAGGTGATGGCGAGGAGTGGGTGTGGGGGACGGGAATGCCATCCTGCCTTGCTAGAGCTGCCTCTGCTCGTGGTGACTCATCCCCTGGTGAGGGCAACTACTTTGACGAGACTAAATTAGTCACAGCCAGTGAGTTCGCTGTCAACTGCAACCTACATTTCCTAACCTCTATGAGCTTCCTAGGAGTATTTCACCTTGCTCCTCTCATTTACTATCAATCCCCAAGCAGGCTATTAGGCTCATTCCTCGCAGGACATTTTGTATAGAAGCATCCCACGAATGACTAACTTGTTGACTCTCCAGGGAGGAGTGTTTACCTGCTGACTAACTCCCAACTCAATTAGACCTCCTAAAAGATGCGCGCGATAACTCAGAGCTGAACAAAAAGTGCAGTCGCAACCCGAAGCCGGGAATCGTTAAGTCCTTTTTCAAGTACTGACAGGCTGATGCGACTGTCAGATCCTGTGTCGTGATGTTGGGTTGTGTTATTGTATTCGTAACGCAACCAGGTGGGCGCTCACCGCACCGGCTCTCCCACGGCGGTCCTCCTGCTGGATCGCACGGGTGCTCGTCACCATGCAGGTGCCCGCCAGGGGATCCCCCTAAAAGGGCTCTCTCCACTCCATCCTTGAACTAGGAAGGCTTTTGCGAGGCCACGGGGAAGCACCCAGACCTACACCAAGGGGTGGGGGGTACCTTGGGGCACGCCTCGATCCCCATCGCCCTCAGTGAGCATCTTCCTGCTGTTATTCACGAAGCTGGGTGAGATTTTTCAGGAGGGTAGGGCTGAATCTGGGTTAGAAATGTGAGCACAGGTTGGGCGAGGTCTTTCCTAAAATTTGGTCCTGTTGTCATAATTTTGGCGTGCTAGAATGTGAAATGACCCTTAAGTGACACAGGGAGCTAGTCTCTGTTGCTGTCATCTGAGCTGAGGCAGACAGCTTTACTTTCTAGACTCCTTTAAGTTTGGGCTCTGGGTTAATGCGAACAAATAACACCTTTTCAGCCAGTTTTTAAACAATAACCCTAACAAAGGCTGACTGCTTTGCCAGGGAAAGAAAGCAGGAAAACTCAGGCTGTTGGCTTTGCAAACAAGCAGCAGCCATAACATGAGGGCGGTTTATTTTTCCAAAGTCCCCGCGCGCGATATTGTAACACCAAGCCCTTGTGGGAAAAATCAAACAATTGATTTTATAACAACAGAGTTTAAAAACAGTTTAATAAGAAATGTGCTACCACTTTAAACCCCGCTAAAAGTTCATTCACGTTTATCTCGGGCACGTAGTGAAGAATAAAGTGAATAGAGAAATTTTGGTCGACAGCAGACAGGTTAGGCTAGGTCAGCGTTTTTTAGAAGATGTGCCACGTAAACCTATGCTTAAGAGCCTGAAGAAAAGTAACTTGATTTCAGAAGTGCTCAGATCAGTATAAACCTAGTTAAATTTGGGGCAGGATTTATAACGCTGGATCGCTAAACCCTGCAGAGTTTGGGGTGCTGTTTAGGCATGGACGAGGGTAGGACCTGGGTTGTTCTGCTGCTTTTACAGGAACAGCTGAGGTGAAATGTGCCGTTTTAAGCGGACAAACTGGTCGCTCAATACCAAACTCTCTTCTGCTGCTTTTCCCAGGTGAACATAGACTTCCAGACGCGGGAGCTGACAAGAAGAAATATGCAGGAGCCCTCCCTCACTTGCTTTGACCAAGCTCAGGGGAAGGTGCACAGCCTGATGGAGAAAGACTCTTACCCCAGGTTCCTGAGATCCAAAATTTACACAGACCTGCTGTCTCAAACCCAGCGGAGGCTCAGCTAGAGCACTGATGGGGCCTCAGAAACCACGTGCTTCCCACAACAGCCAAAACCCATGTCTAAATGTGGAACGTTCTCGGTGTTAAAAGCAGTGGGGATGAGAAAAGAGGGAGAAGGGGAAGAGGAGGCTTCCAGAGCATAATCCAGATGTGTGGTATTAGGACTCTTTGAGTTTCTGTGCTTTTTTCGGTTAGCGGTAGCATCTTGCAGTTGTTGCCTCTCTCTAGCACAAATCCATAATCCTCTCTAGTCACGGGGTCACCTGTTGGGAAGGCAGGTTTCCTTGAAAAGTACCCCGTTGGTTTGTGTGTAAATAACGCCACTGCACCTTTCCATCCCTCCAGTCACCTCCCTGGCTCTCACCTCTCCCCTCTGCTTGGAGGCGCCCTAAGGGCAGGTCTGAAACTTGTGAAGCCAAGACCAGTCCAAAGCATCGTCTCCCACCCGGCCGCTGGGGTCTGGATCCAGGGACCGTGAGGAGGGAGAGAGGGGAGGGAGAGAGAAGGCAAAGGCACATGATTCATGCTGCTTCGCAGAGCAGAAGCCATCAGTGGACTCGGCTCACCTTCCCATTTTGGTGGCGCACCTTATGACACCAGCTGCTACCCTGTCACAGCCCCTCCGCACCTCTGACCTGCTGATCTTCCAGGGATGGGGAATAAGTGCTATTTGCCGTATGACTGTCGAGCAGCTGAGTTTTTCTCGTGAGGAAGGTAATGCCAAAAGCTCTCGCTAGACCTGGTCAGGCAAGTCTTCTAGTGCGAATGAGTGTTTTCCATTAATATTATTTATTTGTACTGGAGTTCAGCCTCATGACTCCGGTCGCCGTTCAGGCTTCATTGTGCTAGGGCACCGTACCAAAACCTAACACAAAGAGGCTCCTGGACGCCAGAGACATTATCAGGCTTGGTGGCTTCTCGGGAATGACCTGCCGGCTGTCGGGAAAGAGTCGCGAGAAGGAATGTCCCATCTGCCCCATGCTGAGATGTAAGAAGAGCACAAGACCTGTCTGCTACGGCAGACAGCATTTTTTTCATGTAGTACCCGACCGGCGGGCGGCAGGGAGAGGTAACATGAAAAAATCACAATTATATTTTTGTTGTTCACTGGTTATTGACTGTTGTTGTTACCTACCGCTTGTCCGCTGTGGGTTCAACGCCGTAGAAAGAACTCCTAAAGACACAGGTCCCGCTGCGTGGTGCTTGCTTGAAAGCAGGACACGGGGAAGCATGCAGTGGAGCAGGACGAGCGTCCCGGGGTGAAGCGGTGCGTGAGGGCTGCCTGGCCCTATTCCCATAGCCCGGATAGCCAGCTGCAGGAGAAGGCTCTGTGCAGACGTCAGTTGTGTAGCACCTCCTCTGGGCTGTGCCGTAATACTCACCATCTGAAGGCCCCATTCCAGCTTGTCAGCTGTCAGATTCTTGCAATATTTTCTAGTGCAGAAGCAGACAGCCTGTCTGTGGATTTGAGCCTGCAGACCAGAGGTCTATTTTCTTAGTTTTACGAAGGCCTGGAAAGTGACCTCATGGATCTTTTCCTTCTCTCAGTCGCCCACAGATCAGAGGCTGGAAACTTCTGCTCCAGTTGAGGGCGGTGGGTAGGTTTGCTACATCAGAAAACTGGTGATAAAGGTTTAGTGTAATGCGGCGTGAACTAGGTAGGCCGAATTCTAAGCATAAAGTGTTCGGAACAAGGTACAAAAAGCTTGCTTGGATATTAAAAGTTACTCTCCATGCCTTAGGTAGGAAGCAGGTTTTGAGGCTTTTTGGAAGGATGCTGTGCATTAGGACAAATAGGTTTAGCATCAAGATAGGGATGGTGAGCATGGTTGTTTTATTTTGGAGGGGTATTCCTGTGGTCTCTAAGGCAATAAAGGGGTATTCCTGTGGTCTCTAAGGCAATAAAGTTTAAATACGGTGCAAGCGCAAAATTTATACTCAGTAATGAGACCTGCTTTTCGGTACCTGAGTTGGTCGGCTCTAGAATTCTCCAGTTGTTTCGTAGGAAAAGATCGGTGGAAAGCGAGCACTGGAAAGTGCCCCAGATTCATCTGGGGGATGGTGGTGGTGGTGGTGGTGTGTGTGTCTACATCGTGCATGGCTCAACTGACCGTGAGCGTAGCTGTTGACGGGCCCACAGCTTTATGGCAAACGAGGTACCTGGCAAAGAAGGTCTAATGGGACAGGTGTCTGGGGAAATTTGTGCAATGCTCTGGAAGGAGTCAAAGAGAGAAGGAGAGGAGTCGTGCATCCAGCGGCTGCCCCTGGTGGTATCTGGGCTATAGGAAGTGGAACAGAGTCACATTACCTATACAGCTCCTTACAGCGATAGGTGAAAGGGAAGGAGGAGGGCAAATCACCCCACATTGCGGTGAAACGCCCTCCATGCTTGACCTGCAAGGGAGGATGCACAGCCACCGACTGTGAGGAGGGGCTGGAAGGACTCTTCTTTCCAAGAAACACTATGTCTACCGCACGCGCGTAACACAGGACGGGCTGGGATCTCTCAGGGACACAGGTTGCTTTGGCTGAAGTATCCCCCCTTGAGATGGCCTGTGGTGCCGGTTGTACCCAGTGTCACTGTGACTGCAAAATGGCACAGCGAGCGGTGATCCAACCGCTGCAACGCGGCAGCTCAGCTTCCCGATTCTGTGGCATCAAGCAAGCCGTGTGACAAGGGACGAAGGGAGGCCACCTCGTCTGGCCCTGCCTTCCTCCGTTTCAGCCTCCTCTTGACTGTACATGCAAAACGCGTCCCTGGATGCGAGCGACACCACCAGCCGGCTTATTGCAGTCATGGCTTTTTAAAGAGAAGGCAGAAGGCCATGTTAAATGCCTTGTGGTGTTTCTCTTAAAGCCACCAATACACCTTCTTGAGTGGGCTTGGATGATGCTGACCTCTAGTGCCGGCTGATGCATCCCAGACAAGGCTTTCCAGCCAAGTGCCCTGCGGGCACCCATGGTGGTGAGGGTCCCAGAGACAACCAGGCCACGGGGAAACAGCAGAACAAGATGTTTTTGTCGAGGAATGAGGAACAGAAACTTGGAAGTGAGGACAATTCCCAGGCTTCCCTGATGGCTACAAAGGCCGGTCCTACTCGGAGTGTGACTCCAGAATGCCCCATCTCTCAGCAAGATCCTCCAGCATCAGTGCTGGCATCCTTTCAGTTTGTGTCAGAATTCATCGAAAAACTTCAAAGAAGTCAACACCGTGTGAGAACCAAGCTCCCCTCTCTCCTCCACCGACCTGGGGGATTGCTTTGCGCGGGCACACTGGGAGATGGCGTTGCTGCGGTTGTAACGGGAACTGTATTCACGCCGGCTGATGTAGGAGAAGTGTTTTGCCCATTAAACTGGTGCCGGATAACATCCTCCATGGGAAACATCCGAGAGCCTAGAGTGGAGCAAAAGCATTGTCTGAGGCACATGAGTCTGTCACGGTTATTTTTGTTGCTGCTCTTACAGTTTGTCTCTCTTGAAGGAAAGCAGACTGGTTATTTTAAGTAATTTTTTTTCTTTTTATTTAAAAAAAAACCAAGAAATTGGCACCAGCTGCTTCTTTTATGCCAAATGTCAGTCTGAAGTGAATTGAAATAGGCAGCTTATAGCTCTTCCCCTTAAACCAGGGGCTGATTAAGGGAATAATGACTGAGCCAAAGCTTCGGAAAGCACTGAGTGATGACTAATCTCCATCAAGGACAAATATCCTATCTTTGATTCATCTCTTACTGATGTGAAAGGGATATTCATAACTTACAAACCCTATTTCCTCCCCCCCTCCCCAACTTCCGCAAGCACACACCCCCAAAATTTTGCTCCTGTTTCAAGTAATGTCAGAGTGTGCCATCACATGAAGAGAGGAGAAAAAAATCGGTTTGCTCAGCTCTTTTTATTCTGTGTGTTTGCTGGCACGTCCCCAGTCGGCTCCCAACTCCTTTGACAGCAAAAGGGAAGAAGAGTTTACAAATTGCCTTTTCTATAAGCTTCAGATGTTGTCAACTCCAGGAGCAGATGCAGAACCCAAATCTGCTTTGAGTTTCTTTCTCCTGCTTTGGCCGGTCAGCTGGGTTTGGGATGATTTCCATCACTTTTAGTGGACTCGTTAATGTACCGATGGGTCCCTGCCCTCCATGTGTGAAGGGCAAAGTCCTGCGCGTCTAAGCAGGGGAGGGAAATAGGGGTGTGTGTCTGCGGGCGCGGGTGGGTGAGAGCGCATGTGAATTCATGTCTATGTTATTTAGTGTCTCCTCCTAGAGAAGCTTTTCTGAGACATAGATGTGCATGTTAAAATAGGAGAATTAGGCATAAAATGACATAAAACGAGATTTTAGCCGGTGTTGTGTTTGCCTCGTGTGTAAGTTTGACTAGTAATAAGAGACATAAAACTCTGCTAGGCTTCCAGTTACCCATAAGAGCACATGTATCAAACTGAACTGAATGTTCACTGACAGACACAAAACCAAAATGTTTACAGCATTCAGAGCAATAGCAAGGCATACCTCATGCCAGTCCTGGAGTGCCTCTCACCCGTCCATGCAAACTCCCCTCCCCGGGGGCCTCTTGCTTCTCCCTCCAAACCCCTTTCTCTTTCTCTGCCTTGTCCTCGTGGACTTCTCTCCTTCTCCTCTTTATGGTTACCTCCCTGGAGCACTCCTGTCCATGCCAACCAGCACTGCTTGTCCCCATAAATCTGAGCCTGGGTCTCACATAACCTCCTCCCGTGCCCTCCCCTTTGCATACCCTCCATCCCCGTCTATCCCTCCTCTAGTCTTTGCCTAACCCCCATCCCCGTCTATCCCTCCTCTAGTCTTTGCCTAACCCCCATCCCCGTCTATCCCTCCTCTAGTCTTTGCCTAACCCCCATCCCCATCTATCCCTCGTCTAGTCTTTGCCTAACCTCCATTCCCATCTATCCCTCCTCTGGTCTTTGCCTAACCCCCATCCCCATCTATCCCTCCTCTAGTCTTTGCCTAACCCCCATCCCCATCTATTCCTCCTCTAGTCTTTGCCTAACCCCCATCCCCATCTATCCCTCCTCTAGTCTTTGCCTAGCCTCCATCCCCGTCTATCCCTCCTCTAGTCTTTGCCTAACCCCCATCCCCATCTATCCCTCCTCTAGTCTTTGCCTAACCCCCATCCCCATCTATCCCTCCTCTAGTCTTTGCCTAACCCCCATCCCCATCTATCCCTCCTCTAGTCTTTGCCTAACCCCCATCCCCATCTATTCCTCCTCTAGTCTTTGCCTAACCCCCATTCCCATCTATTCCTCCTCTAGTCTTTGCCTAACCCCGATTCCCATCTATCCCTCCTCTAGTCTTTGCCTAACCTCCATCCCCGTCTATCTCTCCTCTGGTCTTTGCCTAACCTCCATCCCCGTCTATCCCTCCTCTAGTCTTTGCCTAACCCCCATTCCCATCTATCCCTCCTCTAGTCTTTGCCTAACCCCCATTCCCATCTATCCCTCCTCTAGTCTTTGCCTAACCCCCATCCCCATCTATTCCTCCTCTAGTCTTTGCCTAACCCCCATCCCCATCTATCCCTCCTCTAGTCTTTGCCTAACCTCCATCCCCGTCTATCCCTCCTCTAGTCTTTGCCTAACCCCCATCCCCATCTATTCCTCCTCTAGTCTTTGCCTAACCCCCATTCCCATCTATCCCTCCTCTAGTCTTTGCCTAACCTCCATCCCCGTCTATCCCTCCTCTGGTCTTTGCCTAACCTCCATCCCCGTCTATCCCTCCTCTAGTCTTTGCCTAACCCCCATCCCCATCTATTCCTCCTCTAGTCTTTGCCTAACCTCCATCCCCGTCTGTCCCTCCTCTGGTCTTTGCCTAACCTCCATCCCCGTCTATCCCTCCTCTGGTCTTTGCCTAACCCCCATCCCCATCTATCCCTCCTCTAGTCTTTGCCTAACCCCCATTCCCATCTATTCCTCCTCTAGTCTTTGCCTTTCGCTTCCCCAGACACTTGTCTCTGGTCTTGCCATCTCTCTCCTACCCACCTCCTACTGTCGCTATAAAGCTATTCCTTGCCCGTTATAAAAGAATAAAACGCTTCACGTAATTTCCGCATTATCTTTCATTCCTGGGGCTGCCGCAGTTGTCGTCTTCCTTGGTATTGTGTTTTCTCCGGCATCGAAGCATTATACCACAGAACTGGAATTAAAGTACATTTTGCTGCTAGACCGGAATGCTTTTCTCTACCACGTACCCCTTGGGCATTGCGGAGGCTCGGCTCGTCCCCGGGGTTGTGTCTCCTTCCTCCATCCGTGCTCCATGTGCTGCGCTTGTGGCGGGGGCTGGCGAAGCAAGAGAGCAGCCGTGCTCTGGGGGGGCAGCTGGGCTTCCTCTTGGCATTCTGACATATCAAAAAAAGAGTGTAAATAAAGGGTGTGTGGGGGGGTGTGTGTGTGTGGTATTTGCTTGGTAAAGTCAGTCGTTCTGCTCAGTGCCTCCTCTTGGTTTTACTGGGGGGTGGTATCTCTAGTTGGAGAATGCAGTAAACTCAACGGGAGTTCAGGGAACCGAGGGCATGGGAGGGAGGCGGCAAAGGGGGATGAGCTTATTATGGAAAAAAATGGAGTATTTCTGGCGAAAAGGCAGTGCCTGCTTCTGGAGGGACCCGGCGTGGAAGGTATGGGGGCCCGGTGCGGTGTGAATTGCTGGTCTCCTGTAGCCCCCACAGCTCCCACTTTGCACCATGTGCTGCATGGCCCAGGCTGGATCTAAAACATGGTGGATGAGGAGCTGCTCGGCTTTGCATTTACAGTGCAGATAACGGTGCTGTCCTACGAGAAATGTCTTCACATTGCTCTATCGGTGCCCGCAGCCACCATCTGAAAAGCAATGAGGGGAAGGAGGCATCTTGTGTTTACTTATGCAGTCCTCTGTGGGATTACTGGTAACGAAGAGAGCAGGGTACAAGCACTCCCTGGGGTAGATCCCCCTTCCTTAAAAACCACGATGGAAGTATCTCATCCTCCTATAACCTCTCTCCCCACCTCCTCTACAAGCAAACCAAATCAGACATGCAGAATTCAGATTTTTCTTTAAGCCCCCGGCACCTCCGTCTTTGGTGGGATGGCAGTGTCCCACCGGCAGGAGGGGGCCTTGAGGATCTGACCCCAACCCCAAGAACCAGTCCCAAACAAGGTGCAGTGCAAGATGTGTCTTTGGTCCTTGGGAAACACGATCGCAGGGGCTCAGAAGAGATTTAGGAGGACATCACTGTACCGAGCGAGTTCAGAAGCGAGCCACCAGGTGCCTGGGCAGAAAGACCAGCTCTTCTAAGACATTCCCTATGCCACATTTTTATTTTAATTAGGTCCTGATGCTGTAACTGCCTCGGCAGTGTCTGGGTGCTGCTGGTGTTGGTAGATAACAGCAGGACGCGTGGGCTGTTCAGTCTGATTCCTTCCCGTCCGGGGGAAGGCATGGGCTCGGGTTCAGTTTGACCTTCCCTCTGCATTAGCTGCTCGTTTGCTAGGCTCACCTTCCCCTAACGAGGCTGGAGAAGCTCCTCAGCCATCCCAGATGTCCAACCGGTGACGATATCCCCCCTGAGTCGTGTCACCGCACTGTCCAGTGTTACTCACCTGTACTGTATAGAGACCGTGAGGGTGTAATAAACAGCCTGAGAGAACTCGCTCTGTGCCTGAGTGTCTGAAAAGGTGTGAGTCGAGCTCTTTTTCCTGTGTGGAAAGTGGGAACCTCGAGCCCGGGTACGGAGGGGTGTCTCCTGGCAGAACTGCTGAGGAGGGAAAGGATGGGAGAAGCTTGTGCCTTCTCGGACCCTGCCCTCATCCTTCTGCGTGCTGGTTTCACTGGTGCGGACATGCTGGATGGGGCAGCGAAGAAGGGACGTGTTATCTCTAAGCAGTCCATCTCCTCTGTTGAAGCAATTTAGATTCAGTCTCCCTGGAGGTGTAGTTTGGGGAGATGAGTCAGAAATATTGTCGGTAGGACCTAGGAGATGATAAGGAAGGTAAATCTGAAGAGCTTTCCAGCAGTACACTGCTGTCCTTCTCTGGGTACACCCCGCTGCTGCCTGTGATGGATTGCCCGCCCCAAGCCCCAAAGCCAAGGACCTGGGCAGAAGCAGCATCAGGAGCAGCCATTCTTGGAGAAGGCCGCAGCAAAGGCTCCCCGCAGCGAGGGGCCGCCGGTGTCTGCCCCAGGGAATAGCTGTGGTTGGAGCGGAGCAGGAGCAGGAGCACTGGCTTCATCCCGGGGAGGCAGGCAGCATGGAGAGCGGTGGTGGCCAGTGCAGATGGGCGTCCTTCATCACAGACAAATTACTCACTCCCCTGAACGAGGCACCTCGCAGAAATCACGCATGAATCTGCAGGACCTTCCCGGGGGTGAAGTCAGGGCTGTAGCAACGGGTAACTGCTTGTTCAGCCATGCTCCGGGGGGAAAATGGAAAACCAAGCACTTCTCTCCCCGCCGGCAGTGTGGCAGGGGGACACGGGGCTGCTGAACCAGCCACTCAGTGGTCCATCATCTCAACCACCTCAGTGCGCATCCTGCCGTCCTGCGGGGAGAAGTGGCCATGGCTGGGCAGCAAACACTCTTTATCAGCCCATTAAACCCACTGACACGCAGCCAGAAGTGGCCACGGCGATGGTGGCACAGCCGGGGCATCAGCCTTTCCTGTGGACCCAATGCCACGGCTGGCACAGCTCCCGCCTGCCCCCTCTGGAAGCGTTTTGGTCTCGCTGCCTTATTTCCAAGTGTGAAAACATTGTGCCAGGTCTGTTCCCTGTACCAAGACCGGCAGTGGGGGATGCATGAGCAAGCGCTCCTGGGAAAGGGAGCAGTGCGGATGGATCAAGCCATGGAGAGCAAACCAATGCTTTCTCCATCGATAAAAAGCAGCCCTAGGCTCCAGCGGGCAGCTCGCATTAGAGGTCGCAGCTTGACGCATCCTTGGTGGATAAAGCGGGGAGAGGCGAGCGAGTCACCGGCAAAGCCCAGGATGAGGACTGGCACAGGAACGAGGATGAACAAGTAAGGAACGGGAAAGGCAAGGGTTGGCTTGGCAGGCAGGGAGAGCATGGCTGGGGACCACGGTGTGCGTGATGTACAGATCCAGTGAGAGCTGGAGAAAGCTGGAGTGACCCAGTGAGTCCCAAGGGCCAGTTGAGGGAGTCTGGAGGAGCCTGGGCTTGCTGGGGAAGGGTCGGCCAGCAGCTGAGGACAATCCTGGGTGCTAAAGGGGGAAGGGGAGGTGTTAGTAGGGGCAGGGACCAGAGTGAGAGCAGCTGGAGGGGGGGGGGGGTTTGTTTGGGTGTTAGCAGAAAATTTCATGGTGGGAGATCAACTGGGAAGTGGGGCTGAAGTGATCTCATGGGGGCTGCAGCTCGCCTGGAGAAAGACCTTCAATGGGGAAGGGCTGAGGCCGAGCAGAGCATCTCCTGAGCAGGTCTGGCGAGCGAGGGACAGCAGTGACCCGGCTCCAGCCCGGCCCTGGGCGCACCGAGGGTGCTCCTTGCCCGGCGCACAGCCCACCCTCCCTGCCAAAAGGTGAGTGTTAGCTACGCGGTCCGCACAGGGTTGCATTTAAAACTGAAAATTAAATGAGCCTGTTTTTCCCTGGAAACCAGTGCAGTGGAATTTATCAGTCACTCTGTCTTCTTTCTATCCCCCTTTTTTTTTGCCCTAATTCCCTTCCCTTTTTTTATTGTTTTTTGTTTTTTCCTTTTCATCTGCCGCTTCTTCCCTCTAAGCCTGACTCTGAGCCAAAACAATTTACATGCATCCAAGGAAAGATCTGCCATTAGTGCTGCTCTGTCTCCCCTCTTACTTAGGATATATTTAGCCGTTATATATTCTTGAGTGGGGTTTTTTTTGGTGTTGCTTTTTTTTTTTTTTTTTTTTTCCTGTTCAGTGGCTTTAAAGAGCAGGTGCCGGGAACAGAAAGAGAAGATTAAAAATACCTGCTGTCAGATACCTCTCCCTGCGCAGATGTGCTCCGGCGCTGTGCAAAGCGAACACGCGAGCAGAGCGGATAACAGCTGCCCCTTGAAAAGCTCATTTGTAATTCTAATTCTAATTTTTTTTTTTTTTTTTATTTCAATAATCTCTTTCCGCGCTGCTACAAATTTCCAGAGCAGCTATTTCCTTTCGTGCCTCTTGTGTGAAGGCCGCGTGCGCATTTGTTGGGAATCCATGGAACGCCCGGTGGGTCAGGGTGAGGGGCTGTTGCCACCCAGGAGCTGTGGAGGGACAAGCGCCGCTGCCTGTGCGGGCAGCTGCCTGTCCTGCAGCGGGGTCGGGGTTTCCCTGGGCGGGGAGGTATGGATGGAGCAAGGCTCACCTGCAACCACATGGACATGGCATCCCGCGGAAACCCCTGACCATCCCTGTCTCAGGAGGCCATGACCATGGCTGAGACCCAGCTGAGATGTGGCTCCTTGGGGACCCCTTGCAAACATCCCACCGTGGTCGGAGCCTCGGCTGCTTCCCTGCTCCTCCGTCACCAGCTTCCGAGTGATGCCACTCTCCTGCCTGCGCAGCAGCCACCTCCCGCCACAGGCAATCCTCTTCCAGCACCCCTTTCCCCATCTCCTTTGCCTACATCTCTCCTTAAACACAACCAGAGCTTCACAACAGCTTGCTGGTGGAGGGAGGGCGGGGGGTGCGCCGTGCAATACGAGCAGCACCTTTAGGTCTCTCCCTTCTACTTTGCGTTCAGCATCTCCCCGATTTCACGCAGGCAACCCCGGGGCACTCATCCGGCTTCTGGCAGTCTCCGCTCAAGCGATGCAGGGAGTATAGGGTGCCGGCTCCAGGTTTTACCGCTCCCTCATCACCCTCTCTGCAGTTTCCCATCAGTTTAGGAGAAATCAGCTGTCTGGCTCCCCGCTGAGCCTGCCTGGCCCGTGTCTTCTGTGATGCAGCGAGACCCCAGCAGCGTGGCTTGCCCTGGCTCTTCCTCTCCTCCTCCTCCTCCCCTCTGCCTCCCCTTCCCATCCATTTCTGCATCCTCCCCTTCTTATTCCACTCAGACCATATAAAAATACGAAAATACCTGGTACCAGAAGCTCTCCTCAGAGCTTGGCTGCGCTTTGGGACACATGGGCAAGGATGCTTTTTGCCCCCTGTCACCAGTGTCCCTTGTTTCCCTGTTACCTGCCTCGTTCGTGTAGTTTTTGGGGCTGAAAACTCCGTTTCCCTATTTTTCAAAGTTGCCGGCACTTCACAAATACTAACCCAGAAACAACGGCGGCAGTACCTGGGGCTGAGAGGGTTAGTGTTTTCCTGCCGGTGGGGAAGCTGGTAGCTGTATCCCAGCTGTATCCTGACTTTATCCCATGGTCCAGCCATCTCCCAGCCAGAGCGTGCAGGATCCCCCCAGGGCACCCTGCCTGGGTTTCCAGGACCTCCCTGGTGGAAAAGCAGCCCCGAGAGGGTCAGTCCGTGCGGACGTGGGGTGAGCTTCATGCCAGCAAGGCTGCGGCACGGTTATGGGTAGGGAGCCCGGCCCCGGGCGTTGCGACACAGATGAGGTTTTTTTTTTGTGTGTTCCAAAACAAGGCCTGATAATGCCGGCAACTGAGCTGGAGCCGCGGGAGGCTGCTAAGCGAAATGAGACAGGAAGCACGTAATTAAATTAGATAGAGAGTGGCATAAAGACATCTGAGTACACGTACGTCGTTGGGCTCGCGGGCCATTGCGTAACCCTGCTGAAGAGCTCTGCCTGATAACATTTTTTTTTTATTTTTTCACGGAATTTTTCAGAGTTGGAAGGGACCTCTAGAGATCATCTCGTCCCACTCCCCTGCTAAAGCAGGATTGCCCAGAGCACATCACTCAGGACTGCATCCAGGCGGGGCTTGAAAGTCTCCAGAGAAGGGACTCCACATCCCCCCTGGGCAGCCTGTGCCAGGGCTCTGTCACCCTCACCGTAAAGAAGTTTTTTCTCATATTTGATCGGAACTTCCAATGTTCCAGCTTGTGCCCGCTACCCCTCGTCCTGTTACTGGGAACCACTGAAAATAGTCTGGCTCCATCCTCCTTAAACCCACCCTTTAGATACTTGTAAACATTAACAAGGTCCCCCCTCAGCCTTCTCTTCTCCAGGCTGAAGAGTCCCAGCTCTCTCAGCCTTTCCTCATAAGGGAGATGCTCCAACCCCTCAATCATCTTTGTAGCCCTCCACTGGACTCTCTCCAGCAGTTCCCTGTCTCTCTTGAACCGGGGAGCCCAGAACTGGACACAGTATTCCAGTTGTGGCCTCACCAAGGCAGAGCAGAGGGGGAGGATGACCTCCCTTGACCTGCTGGCCACACTCTTCCCTATGCAGCCCAGAATTCCGTTGGCCTTCTTGGCAACAAGGGCACATTGCTGGCTCATTTACTGTCTACCAAGGCCCCCAGATCCTTTTCTTCAGAGCTGCTTTCCAGCAGGTCCACCCCTAACCTATGCTGGTGCCTGACATCCTTCCTCCCCAGTTGTAGGACCCTACACTCGTCCTTGTTGAACCTCATGAGGTTCTTCTCTGCCCAGCTCTCCAGTCTGTCCAGGTCACGCTGGATGGCAGCACAGCCCTCTGGGGTGTCAGCCACCCCACCTGGTTTGGTATCATCAGTGAACTCGCTGAGTGTACCCTCTGTCCCCTCGTCTAGGTCATTGATGAATACGTTAAACAACACTGGTCCGAGTATTGACCCCTGGGGGACACCACTGGTTACAGGCCTCCAACTCGACCCTGCTCCATTAATCACAACCCTCTGAGTCCTGTCACACAGCCAGCTCTCAGTCCACCTCACTGTCCCCTCGTCTAGTCCACTCTTCCTCAGTTTCCTAAGGAGGATGTTATGAGAGAGGGTGACAAAAGCCTTGCTGAAGTCAAGGTAGATGACATCTGCTGCTCTGCCCTCATCTAGACAACCAGTTATAGCATCACAGAAGGCTATATTGTACCTACCGCATCCAGCGCCGGTGAGCTGCCTGTCCCCGAACAGCATCTCCCACCCTACCCAAGGGGAGAGTTAAAAAGCTGCCCGGAGGGAGCGGAGCCACCGGCCGGGGGTTTGTGCAGGGGGCTGGTGGCCGTGGCAGAGGGTCTGTCCCGGCCTTGGCGAGGAGGACATCGCCGCAACAGCCCCATCCCATCCTGGGATCAGCCCCGCGCGTGCGATACTGGCACTGTGGGGTGTTCCAGGGCTTCAAACACCCAAGTGTGAGGCTCCATCATGAGCGTGGCGTTTCCGATGGCTTTGTGCATCTTCTGGCTGAGCGACCGTGGTGCCCAAGACGACACAGTTGTCGATTGACTCTTTCCCTCCCACTGAGGTTTTGCAGGGGTGTCTCCCTCTCGGGGGACCTTGCAGGGACCACCACAGGTATCTCCTCACTTCTTCCTTGCTGTCAGCTTTACCTCACCTGAACCGAGCGCTTCAAAAGCTGCTACAGAGGGGACAAGGTAAAGCCGCGCATGTGGTTGCCCAAATCACTTTATTTCTATGGGGAAAGGCAGTGGGGGGACAGGGGCTGAAGCAAAGCGGAGGTTTCAGCTGGCTGTCACGCCAGGGTGGAGATGTGCAGAGTTTCTCCCCTCTGGCTCGCGTCGTCCGTGCCCCTTTCCCATGGGCTGCGGCTGTTGCTGCCGGCCCCGCTGTGGTTTTGCCGTTCGGTTGTGTTTCCCCGGCTCCTTCAAGCAGCACGTGGTTCCCAGCACAGCGGCTGTCGCAGGGACCGCGGACTTGCTGTCCGAAGTCATCTGTCCCGCTCTGTGTGTGCGTGCGTGTGTGTGTGCGCGATGTGCCCGGCCTCCTGGAGGTTCTCCTCTCGCCATAACCTGCTCAGGGGATGCCTCAAACCCTGGGGAGAGTCACACAGAACCACAGAACGGTTCGGGTTGGAAGGGACCTTAAAGATCACCCAGTTCCACCCCCCTGCCCTGGGCAGGGACACCTCCCACCAGACCAGGCTGCTCCAAGCCCCATCCAGCCTGGCCTTCAACCCCTCCAGGTATGGGGCAGCCACAGCTATGGCTGCACACCTGGAGGTGGGAGAAGGGGCTGCAGCGCGGAAGCACGGCTTTAAAGGGGAAAAGGACACAGCAGAAATCCTGCTTAACACCGGGCATGACCCCCTCCTGTAGGCGCCGGGAGCCCGTACCCAACATCAGCGTGGCACCGCCGCTGCGACACCAGTGCTCCCAGCACGGCAGTGAGCTGGGGTGGAGCACCAGGCTGACGTGGCCAAGCACTTTCCCTTCTTTCCTTAAATCCACAGCAAGGATCACAGCTATAATCACGCTTTTAAGGCACAAGGAAGACAGGAACAAGGGATTTCTGTAGATCCAAGCAGTTATCATTTATTAGCTGAATGTCTGCTAACCAAGAAGCCTTGGACTTGTTTATTCAAGTGAAAGAAAACAGAGCTGTTGGGAAAGTGGCCGCTCTTGCCATTAAAGCTGAGACAGGAGCTAAAAACATGCGTTTGGTCTTTATCCCTGATGCGTCTTTTCTGGCTAGCTGTGGGCAAAACACTTTTGTGGCTTTTATGAAGTGGTGGGAGAAAGACAGGAGTCCCTGTTACAGTTGAAGGGAGCTGAGGCCCATCTCCCATCCTGATCTCCTTGTGTTTCTGCTCCCCAAAGGCAGCTTGAGAGAAGCTTTTCTCCCCAGCCCAGGGCCGAGATGGCTGCGTGCTGCCACCTCCCTGGCACGGCTCGTCTCCCACGGGCAAGACGCTCCGGCGGTGTCCCGTGTGTGATTAATGCAGGCAGCAAGGGTGGGAGACCACCTGAGCGCTGGAAAAACGGCTGTGCTGGCTGCGGAGCTGGCAATGGCAGGTACCAGGTGGGGAGGGAGGAAGGGGACAAGGAGTGGAGGTGGCGGCTCTTGCCTTTGCCCTGGGATGGCCATGGGCAGGGGGTCTTTGGTCGCTCCCCCCATTGTGGTGAGCTCCCTCCCAGAGCCACGAGCGGGGAATTGCAGGGAGGGCAGCCCTCCGGGACCCTGCCTGAGCCCGACCTCGGCACGGGGACGCGTTGGCTGTCATGGACCCCTCTGCTTGCTGCAGCAGACCTTGGGGTTTGCTGGTGCGCAGTGTCTGACACTGGTTTCGCTCTTTCTCTTCATCCTTCTGTTTTGCTGGTTCAGTCCTTCCCCTCCAGTTTCCAACCTCTCCCCTGCTTTTAGTCTCTTCTTTCCATCTTCGGTTCTCATTAGGATCCACCTTTATCAGACGGTCTCCCGTGCTTTGCTCAGACTTTCTTGGGTGTGCACCCCCTCTCCTTCTCCTCTCCCACCATAGGCCCAGCAGGGAATTTCTGATGAAGAAGTGCGACTTTTGCCAGCACGCGGGGTCAGACATCGGTCCTTATTTATTCTGGCTGGGGACTGGCAGTGTAATTTGGGGGTGTGTGTGTGTGTGTGTGTGAAAACATTACACCCTTCTGCTCTACCTGCAGTGCAAAAGGTGGGGGGTATTGCGTTGCCCGGGGGAGCACAAACCCTCCCCCCAGGCTTTGCATCTGCCCCTGGGATGCTGCAAAGCAGCCTGATGCTGCTGGGGACTGGCATGCCCTGCTTGAACCAGCTGGGGAAAAGATGCCGGTGAGGACTGGAAGCCCTCGGGCAGCAGGACGGGGCTGATGAATTGCTGTGCGTTGTGGCCTCTGTGCTGTCCCTCTCGCTGTCCCCATCTGCGCACCCACCCGCCGGCCGTTACTCAGCAGGCTCCGCGCGTTGGTGGAAATGAGCCTGTTTTTTCCTGTTATCGAGGAAGCAGTTATGACTGTGATGCTCAAGGACAAGCCTGGGCCTCCCACCCCCCCCCCCCCCCCCCCCGCCCCCCGCCTCCCTTAACAGCACAAAAAAACCCTACCTAAGCCGTTATCTTCGCTCGGGCGCTGCCAGAGCAGCTGTTGGTTGGCTGGAGGCTGGAGCGATGCTGGGTCCCCCTCCCAGCTCTCCCGCCTCCCACCCGATATAAAGCGCGGCTCCTCGTCGCTTTTCCAGCCGGTCCTGGGCGCAGGTGGTGCCGCAGCTGCCTGTTGCACGTCCCCGTCCCTGCCGCCACCACCGCCTGGACCCCATGAGTTGCTGGGCGCCTGGGTGCCCGGCTTTCAGCATGTGCCGGGGCTTGGCCGCGCTCCCCGTCACTTGCCTGGAAAGGTAAGGGGCTTCGCCACGCCGCACTTCTGGGATGCAGAGGGTTCGCTGGAAAAGATGCGCCTAACTTCCCGAGCGGCTGCTGCTGGGATGTTTCGCTAGACATCGGGGTGCGGACTTGCGTGGAAACACGCATGCCGAGTGATTTGTTTTGGGCTGCACCCCTTCTGCTCCCCGGGAGGGGAGCACAGAGGTAAAACACGCAGAGGGAGAGGAGGCTGGGTAGGGCTGCAAACACACCAGGGTTGTTTCTCTGGCTCCGTCTCCGCAGAACTTGCTTCAGGTTGGCAGCAGCAGGACTGTTTTTGTTAACACGGTCAAAACGTTAAGTGACACGTTGCTCCTCCTGCCAAACATGGCTACGAAGCCCCACGCTGCCAGCTTGACATTTAAACACTTATTTTTGTATGAGCGCCTTGGGATGCCCGAATGAGCGGCAGCACACAAATAGCAGCGGGGCTGCCGGCTGCCCGGGGGGGACCCCGGGGAGAGGAGCCAATTTAGCAGCAGCACCTGCCTGTATCGCCACAGAGACCTCCCGGCAGGGAGGTGCCTCCTTGCCAGCGCCGCAGAGGCACGGTGACGGGCAGCCACCTCCCAGCCTCCCGGAGACGGGGCTGTGGCACAGGAGCATCGTGCTGCCACGGGGCTCGCTGGGTCTCGAAGGCATGGGGTAGGTGGACGGTGCCACCGGGGAGCGCAGCCGCCTCCACAGCGTGGTGGCCGGCTCCTGGTGACACCCCCCCCCCCCAAAAAAAAAAGCAGGGGAGCATCAGCCAAGCTGAGGGAGATGCTCCCACTCTGCCGAGCAGAAAGAAATTGCTGTGTTTTTCCAGTGCTTTGAGAGCAGCGTAGCACCGCTGGGAGAGGGGGACGGGAAAAGGAGCCAGGGTAGCTCCAGGAAGCTGGGGGGGGGCTGCGGGGGCTCCAGCTGGGCACTCAGCAGCTGCTCTGCTACCTGCCCCGGAGGAAAAAAGCTCGCCATGCTTTATAAACGCATGCGGCGCTACCTGGGAAGCGAGCGGGAGGAAACGGTCCCCTGGGCTTCATGCGCTGCCGAGCGTGGTTGCCAGGGAGCAGAAAAAGCAACCGGGGGAGCGTTTATTTCATACATCAGAAGGTAAAGAACAAGCAGCTAAAACTGAGGAGCGAGGGCTGCCCCTCCGAGCTGTGCCGGCTCCGTGGGGTGCAGCCCCTGCCAGGCGGGGGGGGGTGCCGGCAGAAATATGGTGGGCCAGCAATCCCACCTCTCCCCTTCCTCCCTTCCAGAGCCAAGGATCTGAAGACCCGCTTAGGGATCCTGCTTCATAAACCAGAGCTGGGACACAGGATCGGGACCTCCAGCAGGCTGCAGCTGGGCTCCAGGCAGAGGTAAGCCGAGCAGCGCCGTGTCCCAGGTTCACCCCGGGACGCGTCCCCGTGGACCAGGCTGTCCTGGGGGATGCTCCTGCCCATCTGCGCAGCAGAGAGGACGGAATGCAGCTCGCCCTCCCCACAGTCCCACCCCGGCAGGCAGGGAAGGCGGATCGCTTCCCAGCTCCGCCAGTTATAAAATCGGACTGGGGAACCGATGCTCTGGCACTAGGCATGAGAAAGCAGGTCCTTAGCAATAGGCCAGAAACTCAGAGGCCTCCCGCAATTCCTGGTATCTCTGACCAGTGCCTGGGACCCCCAGGGAACGCAGGCAGCATTAAAAACAAAATACTAAATATTGCTGCCGAAGGCAAGGCGTCTTCTTGCAGACGAGGCTCTGCTGGGCTTGTACCAGCAGAAAAGGGCTCCTCCGAGTATCCTCTAGAGAAGGTACCTGGCCAAACCTGCGCTATGGAGCTGAGGTTTGGCGAGCCGTCAGGGAAGGTAAAAGAAAGGGAGAAAGGAAAGAGAGCCCACAGGTAATGGACACTGGGGTCTCGCTTTGGTTTCCTACCGAATGCCACTGCCTCCCTTCTTGTGCTCTCTCCCATTAATGGGGCCGCTTGGCCGAAGTGCTCCCATCCTTCGCCAAGTGGCAGGAGAAGCGTTCTCGGCGGGACAGCGAGCCTTACGTCCTTTTGTCTTTTCCAGAGACTCCTCACAAGAGGTACTGGAATGGAGGGAGTCCTTCGACCAGCTCCTGAAGAGTAAAAGTGAGTAGGATCTTGTTTTCTTCTCTTGGTGAGATTGCATAGGACAAACCCGCTCCCAGGGAGCGTGGGGGTGACTGTATGCCTGCAGCCAGTGTGCGAGGACACCTCATCTCCTCCTCAAATGAGGTGGTTTAGGAATTAGAAAGAAGCCCTTTTCTTGCCCGGACAGAGCCGATGCCCGGGGCTCACAGCCTGGCTTGCGAAGCTGTACCCCTTTCTTCTGGCTGGGTGTTTTTCGGGGGGCACGAGCACTGTCTCACAGTGCCTCGGGACAGGAGCATCGTCGCGGGCATCCCGTGCGCAGCAGTCCGTCAGGGAGGACGTCGCGCCATGGCCTGACGGTCCCTTTCTCCGCACGCAGGAGGAGGCGGCGTGCCCGCTCTCTGTCCTCCCTTGCACAGCCACCTCCCCGCGGGCTTTTGCTGCTCAAAAAACTGTGTTGCTGCCTTCTGTCTGTCTGTCCTGTGCCTCCGGGGATGGCTCTTCCACAGGGAGAAGGGATTCAGCTGCTTCGCTGAGTTACACGTAGCCATTTTCCCCTCCGGTATTTGCCATCCGTATGGTGAGGCACAGGGTTGCCCTGAGGTGCTGTCTCCCTCTCCCCCGTGCAGACAGTACCGCCAGACCCACAAAGGGGACATTTTTTTGAGTCCCACATGTAATCCCTTCCTTGGGCTGGGCTTTACAGCCCGTACGCAACGGTAGAAGCACCAAAGTTTGATACATAAGTAGTTGTCTACCTTAAAAGCTATTCCACGGTGAGAGAAAGTCCTTCCATAGTGCTAGTTTGGGGCTAGGCGTATTTTTTTTTTCCCCGGCATATTTTTTCTTTGTTTGTTTCCAGCCTTCCTCACGTGCTGTGATGGCTGACAAGCGTCTCCGGCTTCGTAACTTAATACATCCCCCTCAGCACAGCTCTGAAATCCTTGCCGCAATCACTCTCCCGTACTCCACAGCATCCCGTTCCCCCTAAATCTCAGCTGAGGCATAAAGACAAAGCCGTCCCTGCTCGGTTCCTGCAGGCGCGCTGATACCTCAGTGGATTTCTCCTGAGGTAGAATTAGCTCTTTTCCGAAGCTGTAAAGAAAATACTCTGAGGCCTCATTACAGAAAGGTCAGATAAATAAAACCAGAGGATTACTTGTCTGTGGGAAAGGATTTTATTGGAGTCTAGAGGCTAATTAGCAGCGTCTCAGAGGGTGGAATTTGCCCGGAGGGAAAGGAAATCTGCAGATGTCATGGTCTGAGCTCCCAGGGCAGCCATCCCTAGCGCTGTGCCTGGCAGCCATCCTCCTCTTCCTCCCCCCTCTTCTGCCCTGTTAACTGCTCTTCCCTCCCCTCCCCAGGTGGGGTGACGGCCTTCCACACCTTCCTGAAGACAGAGTTCAGCGAGGAGAACCTTGACTTCTGGCTGGCGTGCGAGGACTTCAAAAAGACCCGCTCGAAAACCAAGCTGGCCTCCAAGGCCAACAGGATCTTCGAGGAGTTTGTCCAAAGCGAGGCGCCCAGGGAGGTGAGAGCATTTTCTGCTTCTGTCCTGGGGCATCGAAATAGGGCGGGAAAGGAATAAAATATCCCTCTGGGTTTTATTAAAGTGGGAAAATGTGGCAAACTGGGAGCTTTCGTTTCTAACCTTGCGTGGTCTACCAACATGAAGACACATTAAAGGCTTGTGAGCATCTTCACCCTCATCTGAAGATGAAGAAAACAGTTTTTCTCCCTCCACGGGAGGGGATTTAATGCCCAGTTAATGTTTGTGGACGCTGCTTCCTTGCAGGTGAATATCGACCACGAAACCAGGGAGATCACCCGGAAGAACCTCTCGGGTGCCACCTCCGCTTGCTTCAATGAAGCCCAGGCCAAGACCCGCACCCTGATGGAGAAGGACTCCTACCCCCGGTTCCTGAAGTCCGCCTCCTACCAGGACATGACCAGGCAGGCCACCAGCTGCGGCATCAGCAAGCGGTCGCATACCTGACCCGAGCCCGAATCCGCCGCGGGGGGACGAGCCAGGGGACCGGGCAGAGGCTGAGAGACGGTTTGTGAGGGCCGAGGTCTGCACGGCGGGGTTTCAGCTGAAGTCCTGGCATTTTAGGAGGATCTTCAGGACCTCAAGCGCTTCTGCTCCTCACCAAGCTGCCGGGAAGGGAGGTCCTCCCTCCCTGAGGGAGCGGAGGGGTGGGAATGGCTCGCGTTGTGTGCCCAATGCCTCCCCTTGCAGCACGGCCAGAGACCTGCACCACCGCAGGGACAGAAAGAAATCGGATTTGAGTTGCAAGCCCGGGAAAAGGAGACTGGATTCCCCTGAGCATCCACAACCGGAGAGCTCTCGCCTGCTCTCAGGGCCCTGCCTCTGACCTGCAGAGCCGGCACAGGAGCCTGCGATTCCTGCAGTGCCCGGGGCAACCGCCCCAGACCCGCCTGCAGGGCTTTTCCTATGAGGGATTGGCCAGAAAAAAAGTCCAAAGGCTACGTGGCACTGTCATCCGGAGGGACCCTGCGCCTGCCTTCTCCTCATCCCGAGATCCTGATTCTGCCGTTTCCTACGTGTGCTCTGCGTCAAAGCTTTACACCTTCTTCCAGTGCAGCGTAGCCCGAGGAGTGACATTTTTATCCCTTGCTTAAGCTACATGACCTTTAGGTTGCATAACTTTTTATTACTCTTATTGTTATTTATTTCATTATTATTATAATATATATATATATGTATTTATTAGAAGAGCACTGCTCAAAGCATCCACACGTCCCTTGCTCCGAGGAGCTTGTAAATGAAATTATTTCAGGTATCGTAGCACTTAGCATGCCTCCCACCTTTTCTGTATAGCAACTGAAGAGAGATGAGCAGATGAGAGATGTAACGTGACCACGGAGCGAGGTACGGGACTAGCAGCAGCCGGAGCCGTGGTCCGGCAGGGCAACCGGCTTCCCGTGAGCTCGGAGGACCATTGATGGCAGTAAGAGGACGCTTTGCAGCCCGTGCATTTTCCTTTCTCCCCTTAAACAGAGCTCTGTGGACAGCATCCCGGCACGTAGGCTTGCACGTTGTCCTAGACAGAGAATAGCGGTGTAAAACAGGCGCTTTGGTGAGTGATCCTGTTGATTGTAAACAGGCGGGAGAGGGAACCTGGGACTTTGCCCTGGTTTAAAATTGGGTTTGGTGTTCCCTCGGCCGGTGAAACCAGTCTGCAGCCACAGCACCTCAGCAGAAAGCTGGGGAGCCAGGAGAGACAGCCATGGATTCAGTGTCTCAGGGCGAGGGGGCAGCAGGACATTTCATCAGCTCAGACCCGTGGGGTGAGCTCTTCAGAAAGCGCCCCCCCCTGAGCAGAGATTCCTGGGTCCCACGGCCACCCCGGAAAGTGTGGGTCGCGTTTGGCAGCACGGGTGCCAGCAGCCACCTCGACGGGTGACGGGGAGGCCGCCAGTGCCGGGCCAGCGGGAGCGTGCCACCAGCACCATTTCCTACTGACACATCCTGGGGCTGCCACACGTACCTCCATTTATCCCTAAAGGCCAAGCCTGGAGGTCCTTATCCTCTTGGTACTCACTCCGTGCAGAGGGGACCATCTCCCCCCCGCCCCCGGCGCTGGACGGAGCACAGGTTCGCTCGGGCTTTTCGCGGCTGTTTGAGCAGAGCAAGGGACCGAGAACCAGTTTGGGGATGTTACTCTGAGTCTTCTTCCACTTTCCCCATCCCGGTTCTACCTCTGAGCCTGGGTGGGTCCCGGCTGTGTTTACAGGGAGATTTTAGCTGTTTTCTTATTTATTATTTATTTTTACAACTGGAACCACCTTCGTTGTGTTACTGAAGTCAATGATGCACAATGGTCCGTTTTCATTACTAACACGCTATTGTCATTATGAAATAAAATATAAAGAGGAAAATACTATGAAAACGTGGCGGGGTTTTTTTTGTTTGTTTTGGTTTTTTTTGTTTGTTTGTTTGTTTTTTTTTGCTTGTGGGCTTTTAATTAATTTTTACGTTGTAATTTTGGATGACTTGCAAAGCATACCACAAAAAGCTGCCTGTGTTGGATGGCTCAAGGGGCATTTACAGTCGCTTTAGAAGTTGCAACGTCAGGAGCAGAAAACGAAGGGGAAGAGTAAAGCTGCGCGGTATTTGGCTGATTGACGAGAACTGTTCACAGCAAGAATGAAAGCAGAAGTCACGTATTTTATATATTAATTGCCGGGGTGTTCAGTACTGTTTGTATTGCTTGCCATTCGCTGAGCACTTTACCGGACTGCAGTTCCCCATGCCTATTTAATAGCAGTAAGACACCATTCTCTTACAAGCACAGGAGGATTCAAGTCAGGGCTGCTATCTGCAAAAGCTGCTTTTTGAGTTGCTGTCGTAAATAATATTTGACTTTTTAGTGCTAACTCAGCTGACGATTGAATTAATTTACGGGGGGGGAAGTGTCTGGCTCTAGAGGGGGTATTAAAAAACATCCTACCTCTGTTGCACCACGCGCTGTTTCTGAGGTCTGAGCAGTCCCCTGTGTCCCTCGGGATGCTTTGGGAGGACAGAGGGGGGTGTGTGCACCTCCAGGGACCACGGGAGCACTGGAGGGGCTGCCCGTGGCCCGAGCGATGCAGGGAGGGGAGCATCCAAGTGTGGCGCAGAGATGCCAATGCTCCAAATAAAACCCAAACAAAACAGAATCACAGAATGGCCGGGGTTGGCAGGGACCTCTGGAGATCATCTCGTCCCACCCCCTGCCAGAGCAGGGTCACCCAGAGCAGGGGGCACAGGAACGCCTCCAGGCGGGGTTGGAATGTCTCCAGAGACAGAGACTCCACCACCTCTCTGGGCAGCCTGTGCCAGGGCTCTGCCACCCTCACAGCAAAGAAGTTCCTCCTCACGTTGAGATGGAACTTCCCATGGTCAAGTTTGTGTCCGTTACCCCTTGTCCTGTCCCCGGGCACCACTGAGAAGAGCCTGGCCCCATCCTCCTGACACCCCCCTTTCAGTATTTATAAGCATGGATAAGATCCCCCCTCAGTCGTCTTTTTTCCAGACTGAAGAGACCCAAATCCCTCAGCCTTTCTTCATAAGAGAGATGCTCCAGTCCCCTCATCGTCTTGGTAGCCCTTGTTTTTATGTGTTTCTTACGTTGCCTTCTTTCTATTTATTGTAAATTTTGGAAGCCAAAATTAACTGGCCTGCGTCAGTGGAGTGAGTGGACTGCCACGGAGGAGCTGGCATCACAGGCGACTCTAACTCACGTCCTGAGACGTTACTATTAGCACGAGCCAGCCTCTGCCATTAAAAAAGCCTTTTACAGGCAACCGCCTCTACACCACCACCTTATGTCTCTTCTAACACAGCCAGGCAGAGCCCAAGCATCATCGCTGGTTGTAAAACACATCGTCTCTTCTCCGTCCCTGTTCCCTACAGCCCTCACCCACCTAACCAAAGGAAGGTAGTTTGAACTTCCCTCTATCTGTTATTCACTATTTCATTGAGCGTGGCCTTGTCTTGCAGGACAGAGGGTTCGGAATGGCAGCAGTCGGCATGTATACCTGTTCTTAGCGCACACCAGAGGGAATAAATGAGACAGCAAAGGCTGTCCACGAAGTATCTAATTTACCTGGCATGAAAGAGCAGCGAAACAGCCTAGATGCGGATAGAAACAAAATCATTATCTCTCTTTTTTTTTTTTTAACGGCAGTTTCTAACTGCCCTGGGCAGGGACACCTCCCACCAGACCAGGCTGCTCCAAGCCCCATCCAGCCTGGCCTTGAACCCCTCCAGGGATGGGGCAGCCACAGCTATGGCTGCACACCTGGAGGTGGGAGAAGGGGCTGCAGCGCGGAAGCACGGCTTTAAAGGGGAAAAGGACGCAGCAGAAATCCTGCTTAACACCGGGCATGACCCTCTCCTGTAGGCGCCGGGAGCCCGTACCCAACATCAGCGTGGCACCGCCGCTGCGACACCAGTGCTCCCAGCACGGCAGTGAGCTGCGGTGGAGCACCAGGCTGACGTGGCCAAGCACTTTCCCTTCTTTCCTTAAATCCACAGCAAGGATCACAGCTATAATCACGCTTTTAAGGCACAAGGAAGACAGGAACAAGGGATTTCTGTAGATCCAAGCAGTTACCATTTATTAGCTGAATGTCTGCTAACCAAGAAGCCTGGGACTTGTTTATTCAAGTGAAAGAAAACAGAGCTGTTGGGAAAGTGGCCGCTCTTGCCATTAAAGCTGAGACAGGAGCTAAAAACATGCGTTTGGTCTTTATCCCTGATGCACACCTTGAAGTTAATTTAAAACTGATTATCCATTAAAAAAATATTTAAATTGGCCAATTAAAAAAAAAAAATAAAAAAACCCCAACACCTTAAAATTAAAATCTTTTTGAGCTAAGGAAGAAGGAAATTGGGGGCTGCGTCTGTTCTTGCTGCCCCACGTGTGGGAAGGGGTGGTCCAGGCCAAGTCTCAGCCCCGGCGATAGCGCTCAGACTTCACAGCTGATACTGGAATATCCCATTTGCGGTGTAGTTTCACCTCTACAAGTCCGAGACGCTTCCCAAAGAGAAAAACAACTCGGTCAATAAAACCGTGCTTGCATCCAGCGCGTCCTCTGCGACTGCTGGCAAAACCCGGTGGTGATATAACAAAACCTTTAAAGCCTTGGGACGATTAAAAAAACAAACAAACAAACAAAAAACAAACCCCAACCCAAAAAACAGCATTGAGAAAGAGAAGCCAAAGCTTCCTGCGGCCGCCTTTGGGCACGGCCGGCTGTGGTTGCTTCCAATAAACCACCAAAGTTTCCCAGGGTGGAGGCTGCGAATTTGGAAGCAGCAGAGATTTGAGCTCGGGGGAGCAAACGTGGGGGCTGGCGCTGGTTATCCCCCCCCCCCGCTCCCCGGGGTGTGACACATACTTGCTCCAGGGCCAGGTTTCCATGAGCCGGGATGGTGGGGGATGGATGTATTTGGTGGAAAAAAAACCACCCGTTTCCCTCTGCCCTGGGACCCAGCGTGTTCCCAGCAGCGGCTCGGTGGGGTGGCACGGTCACTCAGCCGTCCGTCCCCTCTCCTCCTGCGGCTGGGGGTCCCCGCTCCGGCAGGACCAAGCAGCCTTTGGGGCAGCCTTAGGGCACGGACGTATGTGCATGAGCGGCCCCACGAAGGCACGTATTTGGGCAGGTGGATGTGCATATACAGGTGTGTGGTTTATCAGGGAGTGTAAATATAGGATGGGGGGATAACGGTTTCAAACTGAAGGAGGGGAGATTTAGATTGGATATCGGGAAGAAATTCTTTCCTGTGAGGGTGGTGAGACACTGGAACAGGTTGCCCAGAGAAGCTGTGGCTGCCCCATCCCTGGAGATGTTCAAGGCCAGGCTGGATGGGGCTTGGAGCAGCCTGGTCTGGTGGGAGGTGTCCCTGCCCAGGGCAGGGGGTGGCACTGGGTGATCTTTAAGGTCCCTTCCAACCCGAACCATTCTCTGATTCTGTGACGCTGTTGCGTGCTCTGCAATGAATACACATGCAGAACACCACACAAACGCGGGCAAACCCGTATGTGCACGTATGTACAGCCAGGATTTGTGTCTTTTTTTTAAAGGCAGTCTGCAAATAAATGCTACAAAGTGTTGTTTAAACAGTTTTTTTGAAGGAAGCTCACCAGCAAAGGGGGTGCACTGAGCCAGTTCAAATATTGCAGACGCCTTACCCAGCGTTTCGCAACGCTCTGCCCGCCCCTGTGCCAGCCGTTGGGCAGGGAGCAGCTGTACCCCACTGCTTCCCGCTCTGCGGCGTTCTCTTCAAGGCCTTGGCCCAAAAAAAGCACCAGAAATCATGTATGCTGTGTTTCCATACCTCTCACGTCCCTCTCGCTACGTATGCAGTTAAATGCCAAGGTTGCCCAGCCGGTCTGGCCGCGTGCGGGGATTCTTACCCTCAGGGCGCCTTGGGAAGCGATAAAGAATTAATGATAATATTCATGCTTTTTGACAGTGCCAGGGCCGCCGAGGGCAGCTCCGCGGGGCTGGGCAGCCGGTGCCGGAGGGCAGCTCTGACATGGTGCAGCTGTAACCTGGGCTCATCCTGCAGGGAGAAGCAGGGGATGAGAAACAGCTGGGACAAACGCCGCCGAGGAACCACCTCCACCCCTGGGGAAAGGCATTTAAGCTCAGCTCCCCGGCCTGGCTCCTTGTTTGACCAATTTTGACTGATTTGGGGTGCCTTCAATGGATGCGCTCTGCTCTCCGTGCCCAGGGGCTGGGACACGGTGCCCTGCTCGGTGAGGTTCCCCCCCCCCTGCCCTCGCCTCTTCTTTCCCAGCCCACTCCCGCTGGCAGATGTTCTGGGTTTGGTTGGTTTTCCTTTTTTTGCAATGCTGAGGATTGAGCGGTAGCCTTAAAGGCTAGCAAGTACAGATTAAAAATACTCTCCGTGGCAAGGCGAAACGTGGTGGGTGCTCCTGCGCGGGTCGCGCCACCGTGTCAGTCTTTAAATCGCATCTTTCTGCGGGCTGTTTTCCAGGGCTGTGTTCCAACCCTGCAAGTCACATCGGCGTGGCCAAGCATATAAACCCTGGGACATTCCCATTTGGAAATATAATAAGGAGGGAACATGAAGGAAAAAAAAGCCATCCTACTATTCATAGCTAGCTTTAAAAATTATTTTGACTTTGGCAGGCAATTTTGCTGCCGGGTTTTAGCTCATGTTTATTTGTGACTGGTAGCCAGGGTGTGGGTGCTCGGAGATGTTATTTCAGGGGGTGGGTTGCAAAACGGGTGTAGGTCCATCAGGATGGAGGAAAAGGAAGAATTTCCTTAATTGTGCCCTTGATTTTCCTGCTGGCTGTGTCTCTGCAGCTCATCTCCTGAGTCGCTGTGTGCCATAGGGGCAAATAAGGACTCTGTAGAAGTGCAAATCCAGCAGGAACTACGTAGCCCTGAGGCTACAGGAATGGTTGTGGAGAGGAGCTCTGTGACTCTCCTGCTTTAGAAAACCTTTGAGGCCCTTCTATTCCCCATAAACCGCCTGTCACAGGGACTGGGAGTTTGCACTGTTGTGCCGTGACTGTATGGAGAGCAACTGGAATCAGGGATGAGAGATGGGGAAAGCATTTACCAGCAAATCCTTCTTTGCTGGGGTACAGGCACAGGGCTCTTCTGCCACAGCCTTGCACCTTATTCCTAGCATCCTAGGGTTTGGCTTCCTACCGTCCTAGGGTTTTCCACCTTCCCGCCAGAAAATAATGAACTACTTTAATTAAATCAGCAAGCTGAACAGGGCTTTTGTGCTCGAGTAGTGTGATATTGTTATGCATCGTAACATTGACTTTCTTTTTCTCTTTTTGATGTCTTCCTTGTTGGCTCTGAGCCTGTGCTGTGCCCCTGCTCTGCTTGTTTGTCCCTCTTTTCCAGCCTGCAAATGGGAAATCAAACACTGGCAGTTAGAGCCCCAGCTTTGGCCAAACTGGGAGAGATGCTGTCGAGTTCAGCAGATTTCTGTGAATTAAAATGGGTTCTCGAACAGTGATTTGAGATTGTTCCCCGAGTTTTCACGGTCTTTGTCCCTGTGGAGCTGTGTCAAGGTCTCCGGTGGCAACACCAACTCTGTGAAACTCCATTCAGGGACTGCAGGATGTTCCCAGACCTTGCGGATGCGCTGCGTGCTGCGGGAAGCTTAATATGACGGTTAGGTACAAAGGTACGACTCCTGCCCAGGCAGGAGCTTTTCAGAGCATGGGCGAATGTTGTGGATGCATTTGTGAACATCGGCATGTCGATGTGAGCAAGCAATGCAGAGTACATACAGATTTGGATATGCATGTAAAACACACGCAGGGCTGCGTCCACACACCCCTGTAGGGTGTGCTTTTCTGCGTCCATGCCCTTGTGTTTCACGGAATCACAGACTGGCCGGGGTTGGAAGGCACCTCTGGAGATCATCCCGTCCAAGCCCCTGCCAGAGCAGGGTCACCCAGAGCAGGTGGCACAGGAACGCCTCCAGGCGGGGTTGGAATGTCTCCAGAGACGGAGACTCCACCACCTCTCTGGGCAGCCTGTGCCAGGGCTCTGCCACCCTCACAGCAAAGAAGTTCCTCCTCCTGTTGAGATGGAACTTCCCATGGTCAAGTTTGTGCCCGTTACCCCTTGTCCTGTCGCTGGGCACCACTGAGAAGAGCCTGGCCCCATCCCCCTGACACTCCCCCTTTCAGTATTTATAAGCATGGATAAGATCCCCCCTCAGCTGTCCTTTTTCCAGACTGAAGAGACCCAAATCCCTCAGCCTTTCTTCGTAGGAGAGATGTTCCAGTCCCCTCAGCGTCTCGGTAGCCCTTTGCTGTCCCCTCTCCAGCAGTTCCCTGTCCTTCTCGACCCGGGGAGCACAGCACTGGACACAGCACTCCAGATGCGGCCTCCCCAGGGCAGAGCAGAGGGGGAGGATGACCTCCCTCCACCTGCTGGCCACGCTCTTCCTGATGCCCCTCAGGATGCCCTTGGCCTTCTTGGCCACAAGGGCCCATCGCTGGCTCATGGTCATCCTGTTGTCCACCAGGACTCCCAGGTCTCTCTCCGCAGAGCTGCTCTCCAGCAGGTCAGCCCCCAACCTGTCCTGGTGCGGGGGGTTATTCCTCCCTGGGTGCAGCACCCTGCACTTGCCCTTGTTGAATTTCATAAGGTTCCTCTCTGCCCAACTCTCCAGCCTGTCCAGGTCTCTCTGTATGGCGGCACAGCCTTCCGGTGTGTCAGCCACCCCTCCCAATTTTGGATCATCAGCAAACTTGCTGAGGGTGCACTCTGTCCCTTCATCCAGGTCATTGATGAATAGATTGAACAGGACTGGGCCCAGTGCTGACCCCCCCCCCGGGGAGCACCACTTGTCACTGTGTTTGCGTCCGGCCATGTCTCCGTGCATAAATGCAGGCTACCAGTTTATGCATGTACCCACATACTGTGGAAAGCCCGGCGTGAACTACCTGATGTGGCTACGGCCCCATTTCAAGCATGGTCCCAGTCTTGCAGGAGGTTTGGTGGAGGTGGCTGGGGAGGCTGCATGGGCTCCGCACGCTGGTGAGCTTATCTTACGTGACGGGGCAGCGGGTGGCACGTCACAGCCCGGGTTCCCTCACGCATTTCCTGCACGGGTTTTGCAAGTGGAGGGGAAGGGCTGGAGGACCGGGCTCCCTCTGTGTTTACAAGGTGGCCGGTGGCCGGGCAGCTCTGCTTGCCAGCCCGGGTGCAGGCATCAACGGACCTGGAGCCTCAGCAGTTCCCCGGGTGAAATTTAGCCCAGCGGTTGGTTTCCTCCTGCGGACGGATGTACCAAAAGGTGAGGAAAAGCTTAAAATAAAACGCAACACAACAACCCACCTCCCCCCGCCCCTGCAAAAAAAAATAACAAAACAACCCCTAAATTGATGCATTGGATGTCCCTATGCCTTCATCTCCTGGACTGCTGCTGAGCGCAGGTTTATAACCAGGGTCTGCATGGGGCGGGGGGGGCTGCTGTATGGGGAAAGCACTTTGCTCACGATCTCTCTGCTATGTGCTGGAAAAACAGTCGCCAAATACACACACCCCCCCCGAAAAGCCCAGCATCCCTCGGCCAGTGGATAAAATGCTCCCAGGGCTGCTTCTTCCGGGGAGGGGACAAACACGGACTACGCCGGGAAGCAAAATACCATCTGGGGATACGCGCTGGGAAGCGGCAGCGAAGGCCAGCTGCTGAGAAAAGCTGCCGCCTGGGCTGGAAGGAGTTTTGAGCAGCGGGTGGGTTCCTGGTCGGGCAGAGGGACCCCCTTCCTCGCCTTCCTGTGGCGGGTGACATCGGGCAGGGTTGCGTGACTTTGCACCCTGGGGCCCGCCATGCGCAGACGCGAAGCGGCTTCTGGCCCAAAGCCAGTGGGACGAGATAGAAACGTTTAAACATTTCCCAGCGTAGGGCGCTTGCGGCTCTGCTGCTCGGCAGAGGAGGAGGAGGAGGAGGAGGAGGAAGGTGTGCAGCCCCTGCCTTCCCCCTCCCCGGGAGCGAGGGATTTGAGCCCCACCGTGCTCAGGGGACGCTGTGTTGCTTTTCCAGCCAGGAAAGTAACCTTTTTTATTTTATTTTATTTTATTTTTTTAAATATGTGGCAAAAGGCATAGACGTCGCTGCAAGGAAATGAAATTAAATCAATAAAATCAGGTGTTCATTTCCTGCTGGGCGGGGGGTGGGAGAAACGATCCATCAAATGGTCCTTGGCTTTCCTGAGGGTAAATTCCTGTGAATTTATACTTTGGCTTTATACCGTAAGACTTCTCTGTCCCTTTTCTGATTTGCTTAGGTAATTTATTTCCAGTACAGCTTGTCAGATGGTGACTCCCGAAAGCGCTGGTCACTGGAACCAGCCTTTGCAGCCAGGAAAATGGGTGTTGGAGTTCTAGATTTCTAGGTACTAGATAGATACAGATAGGTCAGGTCCTACCTGATTAACCTCTTAATGTCGCGAAAGGCTTCTGGTCAGGTAGGGTCTCCTAATTGCCTACGGAGGGAGGAGGGATTAAAGTTGGCTTTTTGTCTCATTCCAGGTATTGGATCGGGGATTTTCCAGGACCATGTGTGCGGCTGCCATCAAAAACTGGAGGGGAATGCCCATCTCTGTCTGCCTGCTGTGTTCTCCACCTGCGGGCTGGCTTATTAGGTAACCTGTGATAAATCTGAGATAACATTTATAGCAAGAACATGCTGGGTTCTCCCCCCCGCGCCTGTCCCCTCACCCAGACGCCTCAGGGGACACCTGCCTGGGCTGCGATTAGTGCTGAGGCCACCAACAAGCAAGCGAACACGACGAGGGCAAATTGTGGTCCTCAAAGTAAAGCGTCACAACAAGGTAACACAAGGTGACCCAGGAATGAACTAGTGCCAACAAGGACCTCTTGACTAGGGGGATGGGAGAGGGGAAAGGGGGGTTGCCTGAAGGTAATGTAAGGTAATCTAAGACTAATTAGCATGGTAAAAATCACACCTTACGTGCTGATGTCAGACCGCTTCTAGGTAATGAACTAGCCACTAATCGTGAGCATGCACAGAAGGGCATTAGCTATCTGTAAATCTATATATCTATGTATCTATATATCTATCTCGACTCTGTGCTCGTTAGCTCCTGCACATGGGGCACGAACCCAGACCCCTATTGCGCGACAACAGCATGTCTGTGTAGCCTGAAGGCTGTGCCACTGTACAGAGAGACCTGGACAGGTTGGAGATCTGGGCAGAGAGGAACCTTATGAAATTCAACAAGGGCAAGTGCAGGGTGCTGCACCTGGGGAGGAATAACCCCCTGCACCAGGACAGGTTGGGGCTGACCTGCTGGAGAGCAGCTCTGTGGAGAGAGACCTGGGAGTCCTGGGGGACAACAGGATGACCATGAGCCAGCGATGGGCCCTTGTGGCCAAGAAGGCCAAGGGCATCCTGGGGGGCATCAAGAAGAGTGTGGCCAGCAGGTGGAGGAGGTCATCCTCCCCCTCTGCTCTGCCCTGGTGAGGCCGCATCTGGAGTGCTGTGTCCAGTGCTGGGCTCCCCGGTTCGAGAAGGACAGGGAACTGCTGGAGAGGGGACAGCAAAGGGCTACCGAGATGCTGAGGGGACTGGAACACCTCTCTTATGAAGAAAGGCTGAGGGATTTGGATCTCTTCAGTCTGGAAAAAAGACGGCTGAGGGGGATCTTATCCATGCTTATAAATACTGAAAGGGGGGGTGTCAGGAGGATGGGGCCAGGCTCTTCTCAGTGGTGCCCAGCGACAGGACAAGGGGTAACAGGCACAAACTTGACCATGGGAAGTTCCACCTAAACATGAGGAGGAACTTCTTTGCTGTGAGGGTGGCAGAGCCCTGGCACAGGCTGCCCAGAGAGGTGGTGGAGTCTCTGTCTCTGGAGACATCCCAACCCCGCCTGGAGGCGTTCCTGTGCCCCCTGCTCTGGGTGACCCTGCTCTGGCAGGGGCTTGGACTGGATGATCTCCAGAGGTGCCTTCCAGCCCTGGCCATTCTGTGATTCTGTGTAAGTGCTAAATTCCTGCTTCTCACCGGCCTTAGTTCTCGGCTGGCACTGGCATTGCTGTCTGTAATTGCCCCTTGCACAGACCAGTAGGACATCAAATGTAAGTGGTGAGGTTTCACAGGCTAATAAAACAAGATTTTCTGTCTATTAATTAGGTGAAGAGCATGACGCCCTTACAGTAGCAGCCTATCCTACCTAGCGTGTTTCGTCAGCCAAACCCAGAGCATCCCCACAACGAAGGCACTGAGCATTGCACCTCTCTCATCCCTTGGTGGGATCCCTGGGCTCAGGTGAGGAGCATCTGAGGTACGGAGCCCTCCCTCTGACCATCATGGAGCCCACAGCTCACAGCCAGCAGGAGGCACCTACTGCTTCCAGCATGGAGACAGCAGAAGACCTTGCTTCCAAGTTAAATGCTGCTTTGAGGAACAATGATGAAAAAGCTGTGCAGGAGCTGCTGGAGAAAGGGGCAGATGTGAACTCCAAAGCAGGAAGTGGCTGGACACCGCTGCAGAGTGCCGTGCAAGCTGACCTTGAGCACCTGGTCAAGGTTCTACTGGACAAGGGTGCTTGTCCACATGCCAGGAAGGACAATGGTGGCACTGCGTTTATTGAGGCAGCGGTGGTGGGAAATGTGAATATACTGAAGCTCCTCCTTGATTATGGGATAGACATTAACGACCATGACGACAACGGCTTCACAGCTTTCATGGAGGCTGCATGGTATGGGAATGAGGAAGCCTTGAGATTCCTGTATAGCAAAGGAGCAAACGTGAATTTGAGGAGGGCGGTTAGTGAGGAGAAAGCAAAACTGCATAAAGGAGGTGCGACAGCACTGATGGATGCTTGTAAGAAGTGCCGCTTCCCGGCTGTAAAAATTCTTGTCCAAGAGATGGGGGCTGATGTGAACATTCGTGACAACAAAGATAGGAATGCCTTGATCCACGCCCTCAAGAAGCCTGATTCCAAGCAAGAATACGAGTCAGCAGTCTCCATAGGCCATTTCCTGCTGGACTGCGGTATTGATGTGACCAGCAAAGACGAATGTGGGAAAACTGCCCTCATCCTAGCTGTTGAAATGGAGAGCACAGACTTGGTGAAAGCTTTATTGGAGAAGGGTGAAATAGATATTGATGACGCAGATGAGGAGGGCAACACGGCTCTGATGGTGGCTGTAGAGAAAAATGATTACGATATAGCAAAGCTGTTGTGTGAACAAGGAGCAAGGACTGATGTGGGGAACCTTATCGCTGTCGCGAATAGGAACCGTAATCGTAACATGGCACATCTTCTTCTCCAGTATAATGCCAAGTATGTTCCAGAAACCTCCGAAGACTGGGAGCCAAAAAGCAAACGCTGGAGGGACCAGCTGAAAAAACTTCATCAAATGTATCGCCCTATGATTGGCAAACTGAAGACATTTCAATACATCCAGCAGAGAATTCAGAACACTTCTCAGGGTGGCATCTACCTGGGGCTCCACGGTGAGACGGAGGTAGCGGTAAGAACAAGCCGCAGTACAGAGGGTGACAAAGAGAAAAAGTTCTTCGAACAATGTGGTAACTCTAAACATCTACTGAAGCTCTTCCAGTTTGAGAAGGCAAGAGGCTACATGTACTTGTGCTTCCCTCTCTGGGAGAAAAACCTTGAAGAATATCTGCAGGAACCAAGAGACCACAAGGATTACAAAGATGCTCTGAGGATGATCTTCCAGGCAGTGAGAGAGCTGCACTCCCTTGGATTTGCTCACCAGGATCTGCAGCCCAGCAACTTTTTAATAGGTTAACTTTTGCTTTCTCAGTGGATTCATTTTGCTTTCCTGTTGCCTGTAGTCTAGAGAAGAAGATGCTCCTTAGCTGTCTGTAAAAAAACAGATACGGAACACCAGTGCAGGTGTCTTTAAGCAGAATGAGGTGTCTGTGGCACTAGCTCTCCTCTTTAAATAAGCATAGATATGTTCGCAGACAGCCACGGAGGAGCGAACAGAACAACTGTGCTTATCTCATTAGACCTACCCACCTTTCCAGGGCTTTGCAGACACATCAACCCACAGCAGATCTCTTGGGAGATTTGTTTTCGAAAGAATGGGCCATCTAGAAGTCAGAAACAGGCTGCATTAAGGTATTAAGGTTTTCCACCATTATTTGTTAACAATGTCTCTTATTTCCTCAGATTTAGGTGGCAAAATTTACTTGGCGGACTTTGATAATAAAAGAAAGGTGATGGAAGACAAAAAAGAATTTATAAACTCAGATTTAGAGGTAACTTCCCTGCGAATTGACACGCGGTTTAAAATTCCGGGCGCTCCGATATTTGCTGTTGCTGTGAGACCTGAGGGAAGCCTTTTCTGCATCCTCAACTAGAAAACACCTTGATTTTGGGGAAAGGCCCATATAGCAATAAGAATTATGCTGACCAGGATGCAAGGCTGTGGCTGGTGCTGGGATACCCACAGCTCCCCTGCGCGTGTGATTATGGCGCCTCCGTCCTCCCTCTTTGTGCACATAGTTCCAAAGTTTGTGTGTATTCGTGTTCTTCTGCACACCTATAGGCGCATGTGTGTGTGTCCACGCCTATAGTCTGCTCGTTTGGGAATACTGGTCCTCTTCACGCAGCTGGCACGTGAGCAGTGATGTGTTTCTTTGCAGGCCCTCAGGAGGCTCATGCTGTATGTTCTAGCAGGGGGTAAGAAACCCCTTCGGCAAGTCAGTACCCAGGATTTGGCTGCCGATTCCCCAGACTACAAGGAGGCTCTAGACCTTGCGCATTGCCTGGTCTCTCACGATGAACGAGGCTTGGAAGGTTTGAGCAAACACCCCTATTTCTCCAGCGAACAGGCGTAAGTGCTGGGAGTACGAAGGCGAAGCTTTCGGTACGGGATTTGCCTGTTGTTTGTCCCGTTGCAGCTAACGAAGCTCCTCGTTCCACAGCAGGTTCCAGTTCCTGAAAGGCATATGGAATAAAATCAAAGATCTCGACGAGCGGTACACTGTCTTTCAGGCTTCTAGTGCTACTGACAGATTTCCTTACCCAAGGTGGACTAAGCAGGTAATCCTCTTCTCTTTGGATTGATCTGAGGTTGGAGCTAGACACTGAGGCAGAAGGTTTTCCTGAGTGTTTCGCAGGCCTTCTTTAAAACCGTAACTGGAAAAAGTAGCCCCACACCTCTACAGGTAACTGAGGGAAACAATAAAATCTAAGCCACGTAGTGGAAATACACCAAACTTAAAGACATTGATGCTAAAGGGGGCATTGATGCTGTTGACCGGGGTGGTAGTAGGGAATGGTCATTATAGAATTAGCTGTCAAACCTTCAAGGGTGTTTGTTGGTGACCCTTTAAGGCAAGGACCTCTGGCCCTTGTTGCAAGCAAATTTCTGGCAAAAGTGTTTTGTTAGATTGGCTCAAAAGCAGTGAGACCAGGCCTGCTTTTGCAGGCAGCATCCTGGAAGGACACGCCGCGTCATTTGAGATCCGACAGTCCCGGTTCAGTGCGGCAGCCTGTGTGGCCCTCTCAAGGGCACAGCTGGATCAAGACTCCCTCCTGCCCTCCAGGCAAGAGTGAAAATCTCCTGTGCCGTGTTGACAGTCCTAAATACAAATGTCGCACCTTGGCACGGCAGGAGAGGAATCATTCAGCAGAATCAGGGGGTCTATATGGCGCGTGTCCTGCAGAGCGAACTCTTCTGCTTATGTTGGGAAATACGCTTTTGAGGGTGACAAGACCTACTCATCCAAGATGATGTCCCTGTCCTCCCCCCCTGCAGGGGGAGAGGTGGTGAGCGGAGGTGGATGTGCTGCTTTCGTGGTGTATGAAAAGCAGAGAATAATCTACGTGCTTTTTTTCAGATTGACCAATATGTTCTGTCTATCATGCAAAATCCCAGCAGAGTACCACCATACAAATACAGAAACAACATCACCGACCTCCTGAGGTTCATCAGAAACCTGGATGAACACCCAAATAGCAGGTACGTGTTCACATCCTTGCCCCTGCCACCTTCTCATTGCAGGGAGCATCTGGGTGTCTGCAAGTGCCCGTGAGTTTGAGAGCAAAATCTTCTTCAGATGGTTTTCCAGAAGGGCAAGCACAACTGGGACGTGGTAGAAAGTCCATCAAACCTCATCTCGGTGGAGGGGCTACCTCCTCTGGCAGTGCAATAGAGTGTGAAAGATTGTGCATCATGGCAGCAAGCAGTCTGGGGTCAGCCCTCAAAATCACCTCCCCGAGGGTAAGGAAAGGATGTTAGCTCACAGGGTTAGACCTCAGATTTTGAATCAAAATCTGACTTCCAGAACATCTCCCACAGATGAACATCCTCAACCAGAGCCTTCTGCCCCAGTGGGATAGCAGGAGCTTCAGAAAACTGGTGGCAGCTCCCTCTCCACCCTTGCCTTTGCAGAGCAGCCAGTGGGGTGGAGAGGTGTCTGTGACAGCTAAGGCAGGTCATGGCTCTACAGCAGAGGCCAGCAGTCCCGTTAGAAGATCCCATTAGGATGTCTTGACTGCTGAAGAGACGCCAGAGTCTCCAGCCCTCTACAGGCATGGGTGCTTACATGTGAGGTCAGAGGTGGCGTTAACTCCTAGTGATGGTTTCACTGATGCTGGTGGCCAGCGCTGCTCTCCAGTGAACATACAGGTGGGATTAGGGAAATGCAGTGCTGGAGGAATAGCCGAAAAAAAAAAAAAAAAAAGGATTGAGGAGCTTAGGGAAGGTATAGAAAAGTTGCAGCTCAAGGATTTCTAGGAAAGCTTCCTGTGTTATCAGAAAGCCTCTGGAATGGCTTTTTCTCTGCAAGGGGGGAACCAGGGCATCCTGGACTCTTGGCTCCTTAGGCAAGCTTTAAAAATCCGTTTTGGTTTTGTTCCCTTTCAGGATCAGCGACAGAATAGGCGACCATGCCGACTATTTCTTGAGGCTTTTTCCAGCACTTACCATTTATGTCTACAACAATTTACGCCAGAATCACAAATATAGTCACTTGGCAGACATTCAGGACCCTTCTCTGTAGGATGTCATTGCCTCATATCCCGTGTCTGATCCCACCATCACTGCCTCTTCTTATTCCCTATTTCTCCATCCGCAAAAGAGTTGAAGAAAGTGGGTAAGGAGACGGAAGAGGGCACATGCAGGGACAGAGCATGGAGGACTTAGACTAAGAAATGAAAGATGTTTCAGAAGTGTTTGGTGTAACAACCATGGACCTTGAGGAGGAACGAAGCTGAGTGCCAGCCCAGGTCTTCCCTGACTACCTCTGTCCCTCTGGGCTTATCCGTCTGCGACACTGAGATCAAGAAGATCCTTTACAGAGAGCAGGGAGATGTGGGACAGCCCCGGTACACCCAATGTATCTGGGAGACAGAAGAGCTCGGGCATTGCCAGACACCATGGGACTCTCTGATAAAGGAAAAGGAGTTCGAGCTCCTTGCGAAGGGCCAATATTCCCTACAGTTTGCACTGATGAGCCACTAATCTACCCCTAGAACACCAGGGATTCTCTCTTTTCAGTCTTTTTGAAAGACTGCAGCAGGAAAATGAGATGCCTAGGCAAGGGTCTGGCTGCAGAGTTGCCCTTGGCCCGTCACCCCTCTGATCTGGTAGAGGCACACTCAGCCCAGCCTGCTGGCACCTGCAGGACGTCTGTTGGAGGATGCAGGAGATGTTTCCATGGACGTAAAGAGCACAATCCCACACTACTCTGCTACCGCGAGTAGTCCTGACTCACCTGAAAAAGGCCGCTGACGACAAAGGGACTGGTTCCTCCTGGAATGGACAATCTCTGTGGTGGCAGGCTGGGTCTGCAAGGCAGGGCTACGTACAAGCGCTCCCTGTCTCCGAAACGGTGCTGCTGGTGGTGTGTCACTGTCCTCCTGCCAGACCCGGCTCCCGTGCACAGAGCGGGTGCCCACACCGCCGTCGCATGCTCAGAGCTGTGGGTTTGGAGGCTGGGTGGGTGGCACAAACCCATTTTTGCAATCCGGCGGCGTGCAACGCGTGTCTGATTGTCCAAGGGCTTGCTTGTTTCGCGGCTGATGCTCTGATTTGCGCAATGATTATATGTTGCTTAGGGAAATATTTTTCAGCTGTTGAAAAGGCTTTTATTTTTGTTCAAACTGAGATTGTTATTCTTTCAATTAGCCTACGGAGAACCACACTTGGAATAGACTTGCCAGGAAAACCGGCTCTTAATACACCCATTTATGAATGACGTTCCCCCATCCCCTCTGCACAGAAAGAGACAGTCTACAGCACTATAAAATGCCCCAAAGGCTGGGATTTTTGCCCCCACCCCCCTCCCCCCCCCTTCCCGAAGGTGCCCCTTGCTTGTTTAGGTAAGGTGGTGGATGGTTTTGTCACTGCTCAGATGAATTGCTCCTGGCCCATATGGGTATCTGATGGGAAAAGATGTTGGGAAATACTGAAGGCTTCCCATCCTCAGAAGCAAGCTCCGTCTTGTGAAATAATGAGCTGAATGGTGGGGTTTTTAAAATACATAAATGTAACAACAAGAAAGCGTGACTGTGCAACTGTCGGTGAGGTGCCGTTAGAGAAAATGCACCAGGGAGAATGTCGACTCCTCTTGTGTCGATACTTTTCTTTTTTTCCGTTCCTCCTTGCTTGTTTTTTTCTCGCTCCCTGCATCTTTCTCGCGCCCAGGAAGCAGGAGGACACCCAGAGATGAGTGTCCGGGTCTCAGCAGCCTGGGGAACAGGGGTGCTATGGGGAGCAGGGCTGCTCCATGCCACAGCAGCATGTTTCTGCTCTTGCGGGAGGAGAGGTGAGGCCATGGGCTGGGCTTCTTCAGCCTCTTGTAAGACGCCACGTCTCCAGCTTGCTTTGACCTTTTCATCTTCTTGCATGGCCCTGCTGTTTTGCTAAAGGACTGTGACTTGGCAGCCTTAAAAGGCTGTGGAAAGGCCTTCCTGAAAGCAGAGAGCACTTAAGGATGTCCAACCCAGAGCAACGATTAAACCCGTGGAGGCTGTGACTTGTCTCTCTGGGGCAATCAGGCTGCTGGGAAGAATTTCCAGGGGAGGCTCGTGCGGTCTCCCTTGTCCTGCTTTCCGAGAAGCCAGAGGTGCCGGCAGGCTGGTGTCAGAAGAGAAACTTGATCCATGCACGGCATCCGCACAGCGTATTGCTCGCAGAGCGTCAGGCCCCGGGGAAGACGGGGGGGAGGAGGGGATGCTGAACGGGGACCAACGCTGGGGAAAACACCAGGCTGCCTCTCCTCCTGGCAGGGTCGGGGAGGACGGGCGAGCGCTCGGCGACAGGCCAGGCAGGACGGAAAACCAGCAGCAAGGACAGCCGGGACAGTATCGCAACTGGGTGGTATGGCAGCGCCTGCCGTCGCAGCCTGGGGACAAAGGTGTCCTGGGGAGGCGGGGGCAGAGCCAGCTGCCAGAGTCTGTGCTGCTTGATGTGCCGATGGCTCCCAGCACCAGTGCCCATCTGGGAGGCGCTGCCCGCCTTTACCTCCTACAAGCGGGCTTGCAGACCGGGCATGGTGCCCAAGGGCACGCTGATTTGGCTTCACTCCCCTGCTGTCACGCTGTACGTTGTGTGTTTGCTGTGCCTCTGCCTTTTTTTTCCCCCCTGGCTCCTGCTGGGTGACCCCAGGGACAGCTGGCTCAACCTGAAGGGATGGGATCAGGTGCTCCCCATCTCCTGTCACTTGCCTGCTGAGGACGTGCTTGTGTGCACAGGGATGGCCCCAGGTCAACGCGTCTCCTCTACTGCGCTGGGATAAAAACAGTCTGCAGAAGCAGTGGAGTGAAGATCGCTCTTAGCCGCAGTTTTGCTGCGATGAGCATCAGGCGCATCTGTGAAGGCCGCTGGGGAGCAGGCTCAGCTGGGCTCAGGCTGCAGAGCCCGAAGTGACAGAGCAAAGCACACAAAAATGGAGAAAACGCAGCTAGGCTGAAAGCTTTTGGGGTAAAACCAAGTTACAGCACAAGGGCAGTTTTGAGGAGCTGGTTGCAGTTCAGGTTATAGGAGTGGCATCAGCTTCTTAAGTCCTTCATTTATAGAAGTGCTCTTGGACTTCGGATTTGTTTGTTTTTTTGATCCTCCCAGAAGCAAAGCATTGACAAAGCATTGACAATCGTAACTGACATTTAAGGCAGGTGACCTGTCATCACAGAACCACAGACTGGCCGGGGTTGGAAGGCACCTCTGGAGATCATCTAGTCCAAGCCCCTGCCAGAGCAGGGTCACCCAGAGCAGGGGGCACAGGAACGCCTCCAGGCGGGGTTGGGATGTCTCCAGAGACGGAGACTCCACCACCTCTCTGGGCAGCCTGTGCCAGGGCTCTGCCACCCTCACAGCAAAGAAGTTCCTCCTCCTGTTGAGATGGAACTTCCTATGGTCAAGTTTGTGCCCGTTACCTCTTGATTTAAGTCATCTGCCTTAAATGCACCTGTGTTATTCCCACGATGCAGTCTTCTAGGATCTGAGGGTTAAAAAGTAGCTAAAAATAGCTCAAAACTACAAAGCTGAGAGCTCGCGAGGGAGCTGTCAGGGGCAAGGTGTGGTGAAGGTCATGGTCTTTTCTTCATGAGGTCCAAAGAGCATTTGGGATTTCTGCAGGTTGCTGGTGACTTGGTAAAGCCACTCTGACTCAGTTTCACCTGGGGAAAATGAAGGCCTTTGACAGCACTTGGTTAGTGCTTTGTAAACACACTGGCTTTAAAAAAAAAAAAAAAACAACCAAACAAAAAACCACATGACAAGGCCCCAAGTCAGGCATGAGCTGATTTTGATTGGAAAATCGGAAAGGCTCTGGCAAGGCAGACACCATCTCCCCACCCAGGGACAGCTGAGGAACAAGCCAGGTGGGCTCTCTTGGCCTTGAGGTATTTAATTTGTGTGGAAAGCATGCAGGGGGGAAGAGCTGAGCCAAGGCTGTCAGAGGTGCTGAACAGAGAAAAGCAATCCCGGTCCTCGGTGGGAAGCGCGGCTCCTTGTGCAGTGGTGCTCTGGGGACCGGTGGTCTTTGAGGACCCCCATCTCTCAGGCAAAGTATTTACCGTGACTGCTTTCTGCCTTTAAGCACCTTCCAAATGTCTGTAAAAAGACCTCAAAGGTGTCGCGCTGTGCACCCAGTGTGATTTATTTATGCTGTTACTGGGTCCCAGCTATGGACAATGCGGTCTTCTACAGATACGTGTGAGGAAAGAGACTGTTGTGTGGGCAAGGGCACCTCCTTGGGTAGGAATACATGTCATGGCACGTCCCTGCAGTAGTTGCAGAGGTGCAAACTGCTGTGCTGTGTTACCGGGCAAGCTGAAGGATGCTGCGAGTTGCTTTATTTTTAGGTTTTGCTGCTAATTAAGTGCAAACTATGCAGTGTGTCTGGGCTGCTCAGCTTTCTTGGAGCACACTCCTGTCCTCGGTGTGTTGGGGGGGGTCTATTCTTCCTTGGAAGTCTGTCCTTCCCTCGGTGCCTGCAGGGAAGGGCGAGATGTTGCAACAGTGGTCGCTGCTGATGGAGGCAGGGTGTGGGTGATTTGGGATGAACACCACAGGTATGTGTTCCTTAGAGGGGGGTGTTCAGGGCATGGAGGGGTGCAGCAACTGGGGATTTTCTGTGAATGTTACTGGAGACGGTAGGGGTGACCAGCATCCTGCACAGACCCAACCCAGTTGGCCTTTGGCTTTTAAGGGGAGTCATAGCTCTGCTGCTCTGGGTGCTTGTGCTGGTGTGGTCTGGGGCAGGTACTCTGCCTCTGTGGCACCCACCCGCTCTGCAGGACAGGAGGCAGACTTGCTGAATGACAGCCTTTTCTCCAGACTTTTATCTGAACCTGAGAAAAATGACATACACAAACTTCCCATCATGGACCGATGCAGTGAGCCCTAAAGCCCAGCTCCCATCCCATCTCCCCTCGAGAGCAGGAATGCTCCTTTCAGCCCTGGCTCACCTTTTTGCTCTTCCAGTGGCACCAGTTTCTTCTGGGGCTGCGGCAGCAGGATCTGGATGCCTTTCAGGAGCGTGAAGATAATGATGGTGTGATTGCCTGGAGAGGGAGAAGAGATGAAGTGGTACTGTGCAGCAAGCACTCCGATGGCAAATGAGGGAGGACAGCAGGATGTGTCATCCTCTTTGAATCCCATGGGGCTTGTAGGAAGGTCAAGGAAGGGTGGTTGAGCAAGGACATGAGTTACCCAGGTCTCCTTGACTGTGAAGCCAGCCTTTTGGGGGCTGCAAGGCAGGGGTGACCTGTCCCACCCTGGCTCTGCTGTAGCATTGGGGGGTCATGGGTGGCAGATGGGAGGCTTGTGAGGAAATGGCATTTGGAGAGGGGGGGGCAGGCATGTGCACAGCTGCCCCCACGCACAACGCTTTGTCCTCACATGGGTGGCTTCTCTGTCACAGCGGAGCTCGAGGGAGGTGATTCTGCCCCTCTGCTCTGCTCTGGTGAGACCCCACCTGGAGTGCTGTGTCCAGCTCTGGAGCCCTCAGCACAAGAAGGACATGGACCTGTTGGAGCGGGTCCAGAGGAGGCCACTAAGATGATCCGAGGGCTGGAGCCCCTCTGCTGTGAGGACAGGCTGAGAGAGCTGGGGGTGTTCAGCCTGGAGAAGAGAAGGCTCCGGGGAGACCTTAGAGCCCCTTCCAGTCCCTAAAGGGGGCTACAGGAAGGATGGGGAAGGACTCTGGATCAGGGAGTGTAATGATAGGATGAGGGGTAACGGTTTCAAGCTGAAAGAGGGGAGATTTAGATTGGATATTAGGAAGAAATTCTTTCCTGTGAGGGTGGTGAGACACTGGAACAGGTTGCCCAGAGAAGCTGTGGCTGCCCCATCCCTGGAGGGGTTCAAGGCCAGGCTGGATGGGGCTTGGAGCAGCCTGGTCTGGTGGGAGGTGTCCCTGCCCAGGGCAGGGGGGTGGCACTGGGTGATCTTTAAGGTCCCTTCCAACCCGAACCGTTCTGTGATTCATGAAGTTCATGGCCATGAAGTGGGGTGCAGGCAATAGGTCCGGTCTCAGCAGGACCAGCCCCTCTGCTCGGTGTAAAGGCACAGCCAGTGCCACAGTGACGCCTGGTGATGGGAGATGGATTCACCCACGCACTGCCTCTGCGCAAAGCAGCAACCCTCAGGACGAGAGAAAAGCAGGATGCGGGCGATAGGAGAGCTTCTGGGGAATTACAGGTATTTTCCCTAGCAGTTTTAGTGCCTTTTAAAGCCAACATAACCATTTTTTTCCCCGGCTGAAAAGCAAGCTCTTTATCTAAAAGCCAGAAAAGCAAGATCCTTAGTTAAAGGCCATCGGTGAAAGTGTGATAAGGTGCAGAAAAGTGTCCCGAGCAAAAGGTGGCACGGGCGTTTAGCGCAGTCAGAAACAGCGGCTATTTTTGGGTTGTGCGCCGGTTTGGTTTGCTCCTCTCTGGCACCCAGGGCTGCCTGCGGGTTGGCAGGCGATGGGGAGCGGGAGCCACTCTGCGGGTACCGCTCTGCCCTACCAAGGCCAGACAGTGTCTGAACGTGCCGGCCACGCAGGCTAGGGCAGTCTGAGAGACCTGAGAGATGGCACATCTCCTCCCATGACACACCACCCGAGCCGAGGGGCTTCATCTGCGTGGCTCTGGTTATTCATCCCTGGGAGCTGCTACAAGGAGCTGTGGCTTGGGGACAGTTGTCCCGGGGACGTTCACTGCAGGATTAATGTCCACATGAGAATGACCACAGTCTTTTCTGTGTGTCCCCAGCTGTCTCTTCAGAGCAGCATCTCAGTGCGCTCACTCTCTGAGGCTCTGTGCAGTTAAATACGGGCTGTGCCGCTTGGGCAGTGGTGGGATGCTCCCAATCCTTGCACCAGTTTGCACTGATTGAACATCTCTCTCTCCCCATCAGTTTCCCGAAGACTTTGGCAAACATGTGTCTTTGTCCCAGATAACACAGCAGGTAGCTCCTCTGTAACACGACGCTTCTGGCTTGTTGCTAGCTGGGAATACACGTGTGATGGGTTAGGTTTTGTTGGTTTTTTTTTTGTTTGTTTGTTTTTTTTTTTTTTCCCTGGTGGTAATAAGCTTTTGCATTAAAACGGCTGTGTTGGAGAAGGCTCTAGAAGTGCAGGGAAGCTCTGTAACAAGGTGGAGACTCAAGCTGAACGTTGCTTGAGGAATGTTCAAGGGGAATACCCAAGGGGTGGGGTGGTTTGAGCTAATCGACACGGCTTGGCAGTCTTAGAGCACACCAGCACGGGGGTCTCTTATCCCAGCTCATCTGCGGAGCAGTAGCTCAAGCACCTGCCTGTAGGTATAAAAAAATCTTACAATTCTGCTGATTTTTTTTTTTTTTTTTTTAACCAGAACTTGACAGTGATAAATGAGAGGGAGCAGAACACTGGCTTGCTGACACCCACTCGACCGTCAAAGCAAGATCAGTACGTGCCTATTTTGGTTTCCCCTTTAATCAAAAACCAATTAGACAATTACCAAATGACTATTCAGCCAGGAGGCCAGGTTGTCAGGCAGACTGACAGCGCTCAGCACCGCTTTCTTTGTGTTTTTCAGTTTAGAGTTATTCAGCGTATTGAAACTAAACAAGTGGGAAAGGGGAAAAAAATAATCCCTTTCCTCAGAGCTGTCCCAGTGAGTGTCACCTCAAATCCCAATGAAGCTTATTCCGTGTTCCAGGAGTTCAAAGCATCGTCTGGGTAATGCCACTGCGCCTGGTGTTTGGCTGCATGGTTCTTCTCTTTTTCCCTCTCCCATCTGACTTGCAACCCAAAAGATTAGTTGCTTTATTTCTGTTTTAGGGTGTGTGCAAGAATATTTTTAACTTGGTTTTTGAAGTAAACAAGAGTTACACAACAGCTCTTTGCTCATGAAGTCTCTGCACCCACTTCCTTATTCGCCAGTGAAATGGCTAAAAAACCCACTGGGCAATTTTGACTGAATTTGACGGGAAGGAATGGTTTCAAAGATGCTTCATTTTCCAATAGGCCTGCACCACGTGCATCCTCAAAGCTGGGTGCAATGGCTGTGTAAAGGAAGGAGTTTGGCCCTTCTAAGGGAAACCCTGTGGGCCACCGAAAACCCATGTCTGGACATCTCTGCATTGGAAGAACAGGCCTGAGGACAAACGGGGAGCAGTGGGACAGGCACTCAGCTTACTTGGACTGTAGATGTCAGAAGATTCGAAGCATTTTGTACGGGATGAAGAGATTGGCACCCTCTCCTTCGCAGACACCCGAAAGCTCCTCATCACCTTCCAGGTGCAGAACCTGTATGAGAAATACTGAAGACAGCAAACCCCCAAGCAGACATCTACAGCAGAGCTCTGGGGTAGTGTCTCATCCGCTTTTCCATCATGCCAGAGGAACAGATGGCTGGAGAAAGAGGCTGGGGGTCCACCCAGAGCCTCCCCCACCTTGGGAGAGAGGGGATAGGTACCTTCTCCAGAAGTACATCAGGATGGGGAAGATCATGACCTTGGCCCTGTGGTAGAGGAGACGATTCAGTAGCCCCTTGGAAGATAAGCTCCAGATTAAATCTCTCTCTTCTTCAGAGATGTTTACCTGGCCACAGAAGAGACTTCACCTAACCAAAACAGTTTGTGGCACTCCTGGTGGGCCCTAGAGGCATGTTTCTCTCCCTGACCCCACCTGGCATTTCATCAGTCTCTGAAAAGAGATACTAGTTATGTCCTGGCCACCTGTCCTAAGTGCAAGGACAGGATTTCCCCTGGATTTCTGTGGAAAGCACTGTTCTGCTCTTTCCAAAGGGAAGATAGACAGAGCCACGGCTACTATAGGGAAAGAGGTGGATGCAGTGGGGAGGGGATAATGGTGACATTGACCTCGGGAGAGTGAAAGGACTGAATTGGTAGAGTGCAGCACCCATCTTGGTGCTGCAGCCATGATATTTCTCCAGCAGGTAGGAGATTTTACCATCTCCTTGTCCATGCACTTGTTCTCAATCCATCTGGGTCAAGTGCTAGAGTGGGCCTAGTGATGGATCAGTTCCCATCCCATGGAGGCCAAGTGGAGGTCCCAAGTGCCAGAGCATGCTCTGGAGCTTCTTGGCTGGAGCAGATCCAAATCTCTGCCTGGTTCCCCTTTCCCTGACAACTGCTCGCAGCTGCAATTGCGATGGTCTTGAGCAATGAGCAGGCCTTCAGCCTTCCTGGGTGGGTCTCAGCATCTTACCCGCAATTTGGGGGGAATGTCGGAGTTCAGGAAGAGTTTGCTGATGATGGCAACTTTCCTTTTGAGAAAGGCAACTTCCTTTTCTGACTGCATGTTGTGGGCAGCCAGAGCTTCAGCTGAATCAGCCAGCCTGGAAAACCTGCAAGGGCATGTGGGGTCTTGCTCTGAGACAAGTGGTCTGGCTGCTAGGCTAGACGGTCACGTTCTGTCTTAACTCTGTATTTACTGGGTCAGAAAAAGCAATCCACACGGTGTGGAATAGTGAAAAAGGTGGGATGAAAAGCCACTTCCCTCTTATATCGCCCTTGTGGCTATGGCATTCACCCGGGGGATGTGACGTTTGCCCCTCTTCAGGAAAAGAGAGGAATGGAAACCTGGTCTTGCATCATGGCTTGCTCTTACAGGTTTGTCAGGGAACTGGACAAAGCCAATGGAGAAATGCCAACACTGGCACGTCAAGAAAGGTGTAGGCAAAATGTTAAGATTGCTTGGGACTATCAAACCAGAAGTACTTCTAGAATACCCAAACCCCGAGCCAAGTGACTTTTTCTGGTTGAAATGGAGGGGACTGGGGGCAGGTAACCATGAGCTGATTAGATGTAGACAGCTATGGGGTGAGACTAGACTGGTTGTGTCTTTGGCTGCAATGTGATGTCCAGCCTTGCATAGAGGTGCTGATAGGAGTTCAGACCTTAGTGAGTGCTAACAAATCCATGGACCAGGCTTTATCCGCTGCTGAGAGATGGGCGCTACTGGCAGGATAGGAGACAGGTGGTACCTGAGCACCCGGTGGAAAGGGAACTTACTTGTTGATCTCCAGGTAAAAGCGGAGGTCGTTGACGAGGAAGTTGATGGTAATGAGCTGGTTGTTAAACAGGTGGCGTTTCACGAGTACCACCTCCTTGTCCGGTGGGGTGCTGGCAGGGGCCGCGTGGGAGCGGGAAGTGCTGACGGTGCCGCTGCTCTGCATGGATCTGATCGGCAAGTCTGAGAGAAGGGAAGAGCTGTTGCGTCCTCCTCCTCCCAGCACTGGGTTTGAGGCCAACTGGGAATGTGGCGCTGGGCTGTACCCTGCTCCTTCACCTCGCCCGTGCTTGCTTTTCCTGCATACAAGTAATTTGCTGAGGGTCTTTCTACCTAGGGGGACTACAGGCTTCCCTCAGCCAGGCTTTCCAGGGAATTCGGACCCATCCAGTGTGCAGCCTCCCTCCTAGCTTAGTAACCTCCTCCATCCATCCATCCTCCTCTTTGGACCCATGGAATGCTTATGTTCATTGTTTTCACAGGGGACAGCCACAGCACCTTAGATCAAAAGTCTGCCTATCTGCCTCGCCGTTATCCAGTCTCTGACAGAGGCCAGAAGCAGATAACTAGTGAGAAGGAAAGGTTACTTCCCCCCGTACACAATATTCTCCAGCTCCCAAAAATTCTCATTTCCAGGGACTTCTTTATCTAGATGGGGTTTCTGTGTATTTAGCAATTTCAGTGGATTTCTTTTCTAACAGCTTTTCCAGCCTCCTCTCAAACCTGCGTGTAAACTTTCAGGATCTACATCCTTTGGCAAAGCGCTCCGTAGTTCCTCTCCCTGTTGCATGGAAAACCATCTCCGTTGGTTTATTTTTGGCCTGTGTCACCTTAGCCTCATTTAGTGCCTCCCGGGTTTTGTGGAAGTGATGCAAACTTACACATACATTATTGCTTGAGTGAGATGCCACAGCATCGCGGGGCACCTGCATCAGAACGCCATATATTGCATGGATGTGTATGTGTGTATTGCCTGTGCAAAATTCGGGACCTAATCTCCTGACTCCAGCGCCTGAGCGTGCAGATTTCTGCACAGCAATCTCTGGCATCCTGAGACACCCGCTCTTCTGGCTCTTTATGTGCCTCCAGCAGAGAAAACTAAGCATAAGGGGATGGGAGATGAGCCACAAGTTTCCTCCATTTACTTCTCTGTCTAAACCCCGGACTGTCTTGAGGAGGGAGGAGAGGGGGTGGCAGGAGTCGAGCCATACTTTCCTCCTCATTTCCTAGTTCCCGCCGCAGAAAGTCCTCAAACTCCACACGGTGTTTGTCATTGTCCATCTCCCTCTGGAACTTAGAGATGCTCTTGACGATGTCGTGAATGGCATACCAGGCCCATCGCTGCGGAGACATGGCACAGCTCATGTCAGCCAGCAGCACAGCCCTGGGGAGCCAGCCCCTGGCTGCAGCAATAGGGTTTCTCCCAGACAGAGCCCTCGCATTTCATAGAAAGGTTTGGATTGGGAGGGACCTTAAAGATCACCCAGTGCCACCCCCTGCCCTGGGCAGGGACACCTCCCACCAGACCAGGCTGCTCAAAGGCCCATCCAGCCTGGCCTTGAACCCCTCCAGGGATGGGGCAGCCACAGCTTCTCTGGGCAACCTGTTCCAGTGTCTCACCACCCTCACAGGACAGAATTTCTTCCTGATATCCAATCTAAATCTCCCCTCCTCCAGTTTGAAACTGTTCCCCCTTGTCCTATCGCTCCACTCCCTGATCCAGAGTCCCTCCCCATCTCTCCTGTAGCCCCCTTTAGGGACTGGAAGGGGCTCTAAGGTCTCCCCGGAGCCTTCTCTTCTCCAGGCTGAACACCCCCAACTCTCTCAGCCTGTCCTCACAGCAGAGGGGCTCCAGCCCTCGGATCATCCTCGTGGCCCTCCTCTGGACCCGCTCCAACAGGTCCATGTCCCCCTTGTGCTGAGGGCTCCAGAGCTGGACACAGCACTCCAGGTGGGGTCTCACCAGAGCAGAGCAGAGGGGCAGAATCACCCCCCTCGACCTGCTGGCCGCGCTTCTTTTTATGCAGCCCAGGATGCGGTTGGCTTTCTGGGCTGTGAGTGCAGGCCCAGAAACTTGGACCCACCACTGTGAGCTGGAGCACTAGAGCTCAGCCTTGGCAGTGGGATTTGTGACCCAGCCATCACCTTTGCTTTCCGGTTTTTCTGGGTTTCAGTGGGGAACATAGGTGGGAGTGTGAATCGCTTGGCAAGCCCTGACCAAATCGGGTGGAGTCTGCACGGAGCAGGACTCCAGAGCCTGCAGGAATGAGGCTTTACCGATCATCTGCCTTTTTGCAGCTCGCCAAGTCTGACCCCCTCACCCCATTCATTGTGAGCACTGCTTGACCCACAGCACCTCCTCTCTTTCTTGCCTGGACGACACACTCAACCTGACAGCAGAGATGGTCTTTCCTTACCAGCTTGTCTGTCATGAAGTTCCCCGTCCCATGCTGCAGACGAAGGTTAGACTTAGGCGTATCACTCGGGGGGAAGAGATCCTGGTACTCTTTAAACCTGCCGGATGCGAGATCAGAGAGAGAGAGAGCACCAAGGGCAGCCAGACGCGTGAGGAGGGCAGTCGTTTGGTGGAAGGGTGGCAAAGTCGGGGGCGCAGCTGACAGGGATAGCCCTGGGGTTGGGGTCTCACAGGACTTCTGGAGGAGGTTGGAGAAAGGGATAAGGGTCTGGATCCCCTCCCGGGTTCTGTTCTTGCGTGTAGCTGGCTTGGGAGTGTCCACTCCTGCTTATCTGCAGCGTGTTTCACCCTGCAAGCCCAGCAGTGATTTGGTCCCTACGGGACAAGCCCTGACAGCCTTGCACAGAAATGCATGGGCAGCTCCAACAGCAGCTTTGCTGGGGTGGGGGTCAGGCTGGGATTTCAATGCATTTGCTGATAGGTCATAGGGAAATACGCTTGTAGCAGTTGCTGTCCATCAGCTTGGGGTTCCCATGGGAAGGAGGTGTTTGTGTAACCAGTGGACTTAGGAACCAGCTCAAACCAGGTCCTCACCATCGTTTTTCCAGTGCCTTCTGGACAAAGACTTGTGCTGTCATCAACATGAAGGGGCTGACTACTTTGGCCTCACTTATTTCTTTGATGATTGAACTGTGGCAATCCAGCTGCTCCTCTGGAAGAGAAGTGCAGTCAGTACCTGCCCCTGACAGCCCCCTCTGAGCCATTGCATACTTTGGGATTGAAGCTGTGACTCCAAGAGCATCTAAAGGAGACAAAATAGGGAAGAGCTATTTCTGCCACTGCACGTTGCAGGCCTTGGTCAGTAGATGCTGCCAAAGAAGTAGGCCACCATCCTAGAAATATAAATGTCAGTGGAAGACCTCAGCAAATAAATACTCCACTGGACAGGAAAGGAGAATTGGCAGGTCCCTGCAAGACGATATAAAATTTGCAACCAGCATTCAGCTCGGGGAAAAGAGGCTTCCATCACAAATGGAGTAAAATGAAGGGGGTGTGTGTGTGTGGGGGGAACCTACCAGCTGGGATTTCAGCATGGAAATAATTTCTGACAATGCTGTTAATGAGGGAGCTCTTTGTCTTGGGATTGGTCTCTGAGGCTAGCTTCTCCACGGCCATCCAGAAACGCAGGGATTCATCTGCGTTGCGCTCCTCGAGGAACTGCTTGAAGAACTGCAGGTGGGCAGGGTTGTGCAGTACTTTCACGAAGTGCCTGTAGAGGAGGAGGCACCAGGAGATGTGACCTCTGTGCCACCAGTGACCTGGAAAACAGCCAGGGCCTCTGTGCTTGCTCTCAAACAAGAGACACCTGAAGAAGAGCTAGAAACACGTGGATGAGTGGTGCGTGTGGATCTGTGAGGCAGATGCGTCAGTAAAAGTACTGGTGGAGCACAACCTCTATCCACTGAGCCATGGGGATTCCAGGTGGGGATTCTCCTGACATGCTATTTCTTTTCCGCTATGGGTGCACCTGCCTAACCTGTCAGGTATCCAAAGGAACTGTTCTCAGCCTGAAGAGGAGGCTTCATTCAGGGAGTCAAGGAGGAGGCAGGACTTTGGGTCTGTGCTGGAGACCTGATAATCTGCAAATGGAACAAGGAAGCCCCGCAGAGACCAGGGGAGCGAGACAGGTAAGGATGGGGCACCTGGAAGGACCGGTGGGAAGAGGAGGTTGTGCTCCCCTCTGGCATTTGCCGAGAATGAGCAATAACTTGCCACCGGATGGCAGAGAACTTCATGGGTTTGGCCACGGAGAGGGTGTTCTGGAGTGGAAAAGCCTTGCCACTTGCAACTGGTAGATCAGGAAATTATCGATAAGACGTAAAGCCAGAGGGCAGCCACACTGTAAAGATTCAGCAGAGCTTTGGAAAACCAGAGCTGGGAATGGACTGGATTTTTAGGTCATTTCTGAAGTTAGCAAACCCTTATTTGAAAATCAGTGGACTGGGTCAGATATTGTCTTTGTCTAAGTGTGGCTCCTTAGACTGACTTTCAAAATAAACACTAAGAGTGGCACCTACTCAGGACTTGTGTCCTGGTTACCATTTATATCCCAATGTGGAGCTGCGAGAACTCTTGCCTGGAGTATTCCCAGGAGGTGAAGACATAAGCCGTGTGGACATTCACACAGGCAGTGAGGACAGAGACTTATGTGTGGTCACAGACTCCCCAGGCCACCCATGCCTACATCTGAGAGGCCCCGGTGATGAAGCAGGGAGCAGTGGCACTACATGAAAGCACGGAGAAAAATCTGCCTCCTGAAAGAGTGGAAGTAGCAAAAACCAGCAAAGCCCTGTGCTGCAAGGTGCCAGACCTGGGTCTTCTAGGTGGTTTCTCTACTCCAACAGTGATGGACTTCGTCTTGCTTGATCTGGTTTTTCTTGCAGAAAGAGCCACCTTCTTTCTGCTCTTGGGTTCAGCAGCTGTGGGGACAGAACATGGTTGGTCCCTTCCTCAGGTGACAGCCAGAGCCTGCTCACAGCTGTCCGCGGGGTAAAGGACCCCAAAGAAGCCCAAGCTTCTCCAAGAGCTACCACGTTGATGTCTGCATGGTGAGCCCAGCTCAGGAGACATGGGGGAACTCTTTGCCTCTGCGCGGTTTGACCACTCCTGTATCTGCTTCAGAGAAGCCCTCCCACTCCCATCCTCTCTGACTGGATTAACACTCCAAAACACATGCCTTTCAAGGGTGGCTAGGCCTCTCTCTACTTCTGGGCATGTTCTATGGAACGATGGGATGCAAGCAGAGAAAACCCCTGCTCGTCCAATCGCCTAAGGGTATGCTGGAGCACTTCCAAGGGTGTGATGGTTGGGAACCCACCCTACTTCTAGCCTGCTCAGACTGGACTCACCAAGTGATGGACTTTTGGGGCACGGAAGCTCATTTTCCTTGCTTGGGCTATCCACAGCCAGCTCATTTGATATCATCTTCTGGGAGTCCGCATCTGGTAGAGAAGAGGGGAGAGATCCAAAGTTCTTTCCTCCTGGCTATGACAGTGCTCGCTCCAAGTGCTGTATTGTGATCGCTACTCGCCTTTCTTTTCCCCTTCTCTGTCCTGTTCCCATGATCTACCTGTGACACTGCATTTCTGAGGTATGACCGAGGCCCCACGAGCTACCTCAGGGTTGCTACTGGTGACTGCTGTCACTCTCAGTGCATTGGCAGGTGCCCAGAGATTTGATGACGTTCTCAAAAGATGATGTGAGAAGACAAACGTCAGGTGTTACGCCGGCGTGGCCAGCCCCAGCATCCACAGGAGAAGGTCAAGGTGTAGAAGTGGGGTGACACTGGCTGTCGCTGGCTTTGGGTTTCAGTTACTTTGCTGCAGCCTCTGGTGACCCAGGTCAGTGCAGGAAGGTGGCATTTGGGGCCTCTTGGTACTGGTAGGAGGGAATTTGTCCCATAGGTCGCTGCCAAAGCTTGGATTACAGCTGATGGCTCCTAGATGCTCTGTCCCAACCCACTCCATGATGTTCATGTGCTGCCAGCCATACAGCAACACACCAAAGCCTGTGTGTTGGGGGCAGCGATCACCACGGGGGCACAAAATGTACTTTATCACACTGGTCCAACATGAGCCCTGGCAGAAATTCAGAGCCTCCTCTCACCAGTCCTGCACAGGAGAGGTTCCATCTCTGCCTGGATGGAGCTCCCTTTCCGGAGGTCCCGAGTGGCAATTAATCGCCAGTGCTCAGAGGAGAGACCTTCGAAGTTCCTCGTGCCATGCAAGGCCTGGCTCAGCTTCAAGGATGTGTTTATCCGCTGGGACAGGAGGAAACGTTCGTCTTTTCCAACAGCCTGGCCTTGCATCTTGGGCATCGGGACATCGCTCTGCAGACGCTACGGCGAGAAGAGCAGAGGGTGGTTGCACAGAGCATGTACCCCATCTGAGGAGCTGCTCCCGCACTGTGCCCGACGGGGTAGCCGCGTGTTTTACTGTGCCTTGGAGTACGAGCCCACCCAAGCCAGATCTCTGCTTTAGCCTCAAACCCTCTAGGAAGAAATCTATGTGAGCACGAAGTTCAGCATAGACCTTAAACCTACCCATGCAGCTGTTTAAAGCTGGCTCACGTCTGCCTGCAGCTGGGATGTACGGGGGACACGCAGCAGGACCTCCAGGAGGTCCAGATAACGGCTTGCCGGCAAAGGCAGCAGCTTTCCTGAAGATGTCAACATCCACCCAGGAGGGCTGAAAACAACCCTGAAGGTGTCCCCGGCAGCCAGGTAACCTCCCGTGCCTTTTCAGCTGGCTGCTTTCCCTGGGGCTGGCTGTGCCTCCCTCGCCCCCGGCTGACACCCTCCCGCGGGCTTTGGCCCTCCCCACCGGCCGGAGCTTGCACGGCTGGCCAAGCAGCAGGGGCAGAGCGGCCGGTTTCTGGCCGGGATACGGGCTGCTGAGAGCAAGCACCAAAAATAACCCTGCTAAGCCCCCGAGCAGTGCCCCTGACATCCCTGCAGCGAGACCGGGGAAGAGCTTGGCTTGGGGGATGGTGCCCACGGAAAGCATGGCCTTGACACCTGCAGAAGTGCTAATTGTGCTCCCAGACCAGATCTGTGCTCCAAGGGGGTAATTTCCTTGACAAGAGATGCTTCAAAACCTGGGCGGCTAATTAACTTACAACCAAGAGCATTTAATGAATCAGGGTCAGGAGCTGCCAGCTGACTTTTCCAAAATGCTCAGCTCCCGCTGACCGAGATGCTGGCATCTCCGTGAGCCAGGTCTCCGGGGGCACCAGCCCTGACAGCTTCTCCTCACCGTTTCCAGGATCGGCTTGCGGATTTTTACACTGCGGTTTGGGGAAAGGCCTCGCGGCGTGTTTGAAGAACGCTGTCTGCAGCGAGCAAAACTGCCTGCAGAGACCCAAGCAGGTGGGATGCTCGGGGGCTTTGGACTGGGAGGAGGTTTCCTGGTATAAGGGTGGTATAACACATTTTGGGGTGTTAATAAGCCTGAGGCATTAGTGAGATTTCTGCTGCCAGGAGGGATAATAGTCTGGGGAGATGAGTGCTTGTATGACTCTGCTTTCTTAAATCATCCCTTTACACAGTGGGGAAAAATATGTGGAAAACTTGAGGGCGGTTGAATCATAGGCTAAAAGGCTGCATGCCCTCTTCCCCCCGCGTGCTGGCCAGGCGCTCGTGCTGGGACAGGGACATCCGCATGCGCGTCTGCACGTGAGTCACATAAACAGCAGGATTCGCCGTGCGCAAGGAAAAAAGGGGGAGAGCTAATTCCAAGAAGTGTTTTGCCTGTGAGGCAGTTCCCCGGTGCACTGCCTGCTGCTGGTCTCACCCCCGGAGGCTGCTTTGAAATCTCCTTGCTTTTGGGCCGGGTCGTGGCCTGTCTCAGGGGAGGTCTCGCGGGGTGTGCCTGCAGCGCTGCCGACTTAAGGGATGCTGCAGTTGGAAGAGCTGAGGATCATTGCTCCGGGCAGCCAGAGCGGGGAAGGCTCTGCCGTGTCGCCCTGTGGCAGCGTTGGCCAGGGGGATGCACTGGGATGCTGGACCACTGCAGCAAATGCTGGGCTTCACCCCCCCCCCCACCTCCTTCCCTCCCTCCAACTTTTCCCATCCCTACTGGTGCCTGCAGACGCCCGTGTCCCCTGTGTGTCCCCCTTTACCATGAACTGGAGGAACGTCCTGTCATCGTCGGCCAGAAATTCCTCATAGGAGCAGCAGAGCACCTGAGGAGGAGCGAAGGCGGGTTGTCCTCAGGCGGTGCTCCAGCCCCACCATACCCCGAGGTCACAGCAGTGTCGCCGTGGGCAGGTCACACCTCGCTGAGACGCCCAGGACAGCTCTGCCAGGAGCTGTGCACCCAGGTCATCCATTGGGCTGCTCAGGGGCTGCCCAGAAGTGCTTGGGTTGTAAATGTATTTTACTCGTGTTGTGCTGGAACCGCTGACTCAGACACAAAAAAAGAGCCACCGCCCTGCCATCCATCCCCTGGCATCTAACGACCGAGGTCATCAGCTGCTAAATGACTGCTCGCCTCTGCTCCGCGACCCAGCAAACTAGCGAGGATGCTCCTCTCCACTGGCCTGGCACATCCTGGTCACTGGTTGCAGGGCCAGGTGGCTTGTGACTGTAAGTTTTTTTCCTTTCCTAATCTTTTTTCATCTTACGTTTTCCAAATATCTCCCTTCTTAAATAGGCCGACAGCCCTCCCACCAGTCTAGGGGTGCCAATGCCAGCTGTACCTCCCAGCCTGACCACTGCCAACACCTCTCTGTACCTTGCAAATCTCCTTCTGGGCTCTGAATATGCGGGGGGAGAATTCTCCAGACACCAGATGGTCCCGCAAGCTCCTGAGAGTCCTGGTCTCCAGGGGAAGCTGCTGAATGGTGCCCTCCTCCAGGTAGGTCTTGCGTATCTTCTCCCCGATCAAATGACGCAGGAAGAAACTGTTTTCTCTGTTGGGGTCCAGCGCCACGGGCAGAAATTCCTCCAAGTCATGCCAGAGATCCAGGAGACGAGTCTCCACGGACCGGCCCTGGTGCGTCAAGAAGTCCCTGAAGGGCCGTCCCGCGCAGCTTTCGGCACTAAGGGCCCAGGGAAGGAAACTCAAGGTCTTGACCGGCTTTTTCAGGGATGACAGCTGGACAAGGGGTGTGGAGGAATGCAGGTTAGAGAGGACTTTCTCTTCACAGACGTCTTCTGCATTGGGTCTAGGTCTTTTGGGAGAGGTTCCTCTTCCTTTGCCTCTAAAGCAAGCATTTGCAGTATGCTCTGATCGCTGAGGAACCGGTCCCAAAGCATCCTTATCCAGACGTGATTCCTTTGTGCTCCCAGCTGGCCCTGACTGCCTTTCTGGTTGCACCTGAAAAATGGGCATCTTCATTTCTTGGCTGTCTCCTTCCTCCTTGACCAGAGCCCAGATCTCCGCTTTGGCCTTCTTGCTGCAGTAGGGCCCTGAGAAAGCCCGGCTCCTTTTGATATGCATCGTGAAGACATTCTCTGAAAAGCTTGAGGGCTCCCGCCAGCTGGCCCGCAACAAACGCTCCCGATACTCCTGCAGCAGAGGCCAGCACGATTTCTCATCCTCCATGCCTTTCTTGCAGTGGATGAAGAATTTAGGGAGCCAGTAACTCTGAATCATAAAGAGGGCCTGTTCCTGCATCTTGCTTAGGATCTCCCTCCTGGTGCTGACGGGTTGAATGTGCCTGGCTTTCGGCAGTGATCCTGAAGTGGATGCAGGGGATTAGGACGGGGAGATAGCTCTGTGCAGACTGTTCCCCAGCCAAACAAAGCTGGTGGTGGTATCCCATCTCCCTGGGAGCATCCAGGGATGGCCACCTCTCTGGAAGGGCACTGCTCATCCTCAGCTCCCATGTTCTTACCAACGATGCTCCTGCAGAGAGTGACGACGCTGGAGCCTTCGCGCAGGTGAGTGGCTTCCAGCCTGTGGAGCAAGGACAAGTAGAGGTCCCTCTGCCTCGCGTCTGACTCGTCAAGCCCCAGGAGCCTTTCGGTGGTGAGCCAGAAGTTGATCAGTTCCTCCCCTATGGATCAGACAAGGGATGGGCCTTGGAGGGAGCCCCTGAAAGCCCTGTGAACGAAGCAGCCTGTGTTTTTTTAAAAAAGGAAAGCGGGAAAGATCACCTGGATGAACTGAGGGAACAGTGTAGAGAAGAGCCAGGGTTATGCATCTCCCTGGCATGCAGCACCCTTGCTGGGGCTCTGCTGCTGGCTCGTCTTCCAAAGCCATGCCTGGGATCGCAGTGTCTCCTGTCCCACCGGTGCTTACCTGTGCCCCCAGCTCCGTGCCAGTGTTCCGCCGGGCATCTCGCCCACGGCTGGCTGAGAAGGGGCCGCGGAGCGCCCCGTGCCCACCTGCCATTCCTTGGACGAAGGCCCGAAAGTGCCACATGCCCTGGCTCCCGCTGATGCACTTCTCCAGCAGCCACCGGTCAGCACTTTGCCAATTCAGCAGTTTTGCTGTCAGAGAGGGAGCGCAGAACAGGGCGTCGGGGCGGGGGGGGGGGAAGGGGGCATGCAGCAGCAGCCCCCAAGAAAGCCCTCCAGAGCCCACCAGCATCCCTGACACGGGCTGTCAGAGGGCAGGAGACCAGCAAATCGCAGTGAAATGGGAGTTTCGGACAGGTTGTGGGATGCACGTGTGGTGTTTGCAGGGATGCAGTACAACCCACTCGCATCGGGGATAGTCTGCCCGGCTATTGTGCCTCTTCCCCTTGCAAACGTCCATCATTTTTGCCTGTGTTTGGGGCTTTGCCCTCAACCTCCTTCAGCTCGAGGTTCAACCCCACTGGAGAAGAGGCAGCCACGCATTCAGAAACGGCACTGGAGCAAGCCTCGGTGAATTGCTTATCTTTCCGAAATGAAAATCTGCACCCCCGCTGCCGTAGCTTTCCTTCCAGTGGCCTTCCCTCACGTTGACGCGCAGGCTGACAAAGCAGTCGGCTGGGCTGAGGTGGCTCATCTTAGGGGTAAACTCAGCACAATGCAGACTTGCGGCTGGTAGGGGACACCACGGCATAGGCCTGTTTTCCCGGCATAGGATGAGGAGCACATCGCAATACACTGCGAGAGCCCCGGGCACCCTGCACAGCAGCAAACCTGAAACACCAGAACCCCCGTTTCCCGTGCCCGAGGATGCTCTTCATCCCTGCTCCACCCACGAACTGCGTGCGAAACCCTGCCAAGCAGCTATTTCAGCTCAGCTCCATGGAGGCAGCGAGCCTGTACTGACAGTGCTGAGGGGTAAAGCCCCACTCATCCCATGGAAACCCCTGGATCTGCTGCACCCCTTGAAAATAGGAGGTGCGATGCCTTTTTAACCCCGGGGCAGAACCCGCCGGGCAGGCACCACGGGGTGACAGCCCCGGCAAGAGGAAGCCCTGCTGCGCCAGCGAAGCCCCTCCGATTTCCGCCGTGCCGCGATGACTCACCTGCTTCCCCCGACCGAATGAAACCCAGGAGCTTCTGGCAGAGGACGAGGTGGAGGCACAGGCTGGATTTGCAGAAGTGAGGCAGGCGGTGCTTTTCCAGCCAAGCCAGTAAAGCCGGGGGGCTGGGATCCTGCGGTGCAACCCCCGCGCCCGAGGAGAGGATTAGGCTGTGAGCGAGGAGCCGGCTCTTGCCTGGGGATTAGGGTGAGTAACGGGCCCTTGCTATGGGGGAAGGAGGCAGGGAAGGCGCCGTGTTGCTAGACGGCGGTGCAAGCCGTCCCCATGCCGAGAAAGAAGGGGGATGCTCGAGCTATAGCCCCTGCCCGCATCCCCGTGGGCTCTGCCCGCGCACCTGGGAGAGCCGGCGCTGCATGGCTCCTCTCCTCGCAGCCTGCCTTGCTTTTCCAGAGCCCGGGCGGGAAGGCATGGCAGCTTGCCGGCAGCACTGAGAGGAGCAGGTTCCCTTTTTCTACGGGATCTGAGCGCCGCAAACGGTGCTCATGGCAGTGGGGAAGGGAGGACGTCCGTGGGGAGGGCTGTGCCAGTTTGAGGATCAACAGGACTTCGCTCCTGGTGAATTCAGGAGGAACACAGGACACAAGGGGCTGACGTTTCCTGTCCTCCCCTGCCATCACATGCGCTCTCCTTAACTCCAGCTATCGATGTTTACCGAGGGCTGGATGGACCCCAAAAGCTGCACCAGGACTTTAAATGGCTTGTGCTCCTCCCAGGGCTTAAAAGCAAAATGACGCTTGGGTTTGAAATAATCCCCCAGCTGCAGGGACAGGAGAGTCAGAGAGCGTGGCCTTGGCAATGAGCAACTGGCTCCTTCCCTCCCCTGCCCTGTGCCCTTCCTCCCTCCTCCTCACCCTCCTTCCTCTTCCCAAGGGGCATTTTCTCACCAGGTGGCTGGGCAGCTCTGGCCAGAGGTCCCATCGGCCCATGCTGCTGATGTAAATGGGTGTCTGGCCAAAAACCTGTGTTGAAAGGAAGGGGGAGAGCTGAAAGAGAGGGAGGGTGGCAGGGTAGCCCAGAGCCCAGCTGCTTTTAGTTGTTTTTAGCTGTTTGGGTTTTTTTTTTTTTTCTCTAGTTAGTTCTCACTATGGGGAAGGGAATCATCTTCCCTTTCAAACCTCTGTTCCAAACTGAGTTCTGCAGGTTTCCCTCATTTTCCAGCCCGAGTGTGGTGTATTCCCAATTTTCCTGGGGCCTCTAACACCACAGAAGCTGAAAAAGCTCACTTGAGAAGAGCTCAGAAAGGTTCCATGCTTTATGGTGCAGAGCGGACTTACGGGAAGGTTCAGAAATGTGTTGAAAAAGTCGACAAAAAGATCATCTCTCAGCAGAAGCCCCATGTCCGTGGAGGCGATGGTTGCTACAAGGGGGAGAAAAGGAAGTTACCTGGGCTTTGTGTTGCCAAGTCTGACATAAATGTGAACCAAAGGATGAGTTTTGAGGGGGCTGGAACAGAACAGCTCTAGGGGAGGTGCCGTATGGGCTTGTCCTGTGCACGAGCGGGAGGATTTGGACTTGGGATGGTCCATGAGATTCGGGTCGCAGCGCACCCGTGTGCTCTGGGTGGGGGGCACCAGGTTCAGCCGTAACAGGAGCCTGAAAGTTGAAATGGCAGCTTCCTAAACAGCAAAGGGACACGGTTTGTGGAGGCTGGGCACAAATGTGATGGCATCCGCGGGGCAGGAGAAAGGAGGTGCTGTGGTTTTAGGGGAGGAGCTGTGCCCCTCCACCTTCCCTAGACACCAGGTATAACTCTGCTGTCGTGGAGAGGAACTGTGTGCTGTGCCCTGGTGCTGCGCATCCAGCCCCACTGCCCTCTGAGTTCTCTTGCTCAGGTTCTGGTAGCAAATCCCGCCCCCCCCCCCAAATTAGTAGGCACCATCAGGATGGGGGCAGGTTGTGGCGCTGGGTAGAGTGACAGTCACTGCAGACACCCATCCCATCCTCCCAGGAGCTTGCTGTGAAGTTTTATTCATGCCTGGATGCAAGGGGGTGGGCTGGCATCAGCCTACGGATGGGTGGATGCCCTTGGAAATGTCCACTTGCGTGAAGGCACAGCTGTGTCACAAGGGAGGACCCACGTTTCAGAAGGCTAATGTTGCTTTTTCCCTGCTGTCCCCTTTGGGATATGCTTAGAAGGGCTGAAGCCACCAGCATAGGTGACTCACCGGTGGCCATCATGCTGTCGTGTTCCAGTGACGTGTTCCGGAGTGCCACGCTGCTTGTGACACACTTGTCCCGGTCCCTGCGGGTCCCAGGGCTCTCAGGGATCACAGGGCTCTCAGCATCTCCCTCTCTGCTGTCCTTCAGGGAAATGCTATTTTCCAATCACCAGCCCTGCAAACACACTCGGGCAGGCCTGAAATGAAACCCTTCCCTTCTCCTCACTTGGGCAAAATTCTTGCCTCCAAACCAGGTTCTTGGTAGCACCTTGACGCGGTTGCTGTCAGCGTGTCTGTTCAGGTGGTGACGGAAATTTCACAGGAGACCCCCGCTACAGCTGCCCCAGAGAGAGCAACCCCAGAGTCCTTATTAGCTGTCCTGCTTCATCGGGTTTGGGACTGAGACCCAGCGTTGGAGACCCTCCAGCAGGAAGAGAAGAAAGGAAGAAAGAAAGAAGCACATCTCTCTTGCAGTAGCGGTGACCCGTTTCCCTGGCAGGAGGAGGCCTCTGCTCCCCAGGTGGGTATTTGACCCCCCCTGTGGTGTCAGACCCGGCAGGACTGCTGGTGCCCTCCAGGTTTTGGGCACCGTCGTGCCTGGGGTCTCTGATGTGCCTCGTAGCAGGGAGGTGGGTCTGCTTGTCCGTGGCTCTGTGGTCTTGGCAAGCGTGGGAAGGGTTTTATGGACTCTCCTGCACTGGGCATCTTTTCTGCACTTGCCTGAGGGGGGGCTGCAGGATGGACTCTGCCAACCTGGGGTTTTTAAGAAGCCCTGAGATTTCTCATTCTGGCCATCAAGCAAATGCAGTGGCGTTGTGTTGAGTGTCGTGTCCCCTTCTCTCCCTGTCATCGCAGTCCCTGTTACTGTCACCTGCATGGTCACAGGCAGGTTGAAATATGCTTAATGGTGTGCCGCCTCCCTGGAGCCAGCGTGGGTGCAGGCAGCGGGGGGGGGCAGGACGGCTGCCTGCACCCCACAGGGTTCCCCAGGAGCGGGGCCACCTCACGAGGTGGCGCTGTCAAATCAGGAATACGAAGCTGTCCCCAGCAGCGACAGGGCTCTGCATCTCGGCAATGGGCTTGTGCCTCCACGGCCGCAATTAGCACGGGGACGACTCCTAATTAATCGTTGGGCTGGGGTGCTGGGGACCCCAGGGTGACAGTCCTGGGCTGCTGGCATCGGCTCGCCCCGTCACCTTGAGCAAGTGAGCTCCTTTCTTTGTGCAAGGAGGATAACTGTGGTGCTGTACCAGGCCAGGAGGGACACGAGAGACTCGTGAAAGCATGTTAGAGATCACGCCTGAGCTGGCCGTGCACACACGCGTGCCCCGGGGAGGTCACGTCCTGCCACGCAGCACGGCACCGGCCAACCCTGCATTACCTGAAAGGGTTGAAGCTGTTGGCTTGGGCGGTGGTGTGCGCATCCTCGTGGCACACGTGGGAGGTGTGCCCGCAGCCGTGAGCCGCAAAATACCTGCTTATTCTAGTGGTGCCAGGCAGAGCTGCGGGAAGGAGGCATGGGAGACCCTGGAGAGGAGCAGCTCCCGTCCCAAATTCAGAAGGATTTGGGCTCCTAAGCCCGAGAGAGGAGAGGAGGGGGGAGGGATGAGCTGGCGTGGTGGCTGTCCCGCATGTGAAAGACTCAAAAGTCCTCAGCGAAAGGTTACAACTGCCAAAAATATATATTTTCTAGTTGGCAACTGAGCGGATGCGCAGCGAGATGCTCAGAGGCTGGTGTAGCTCTGCTGGTTCCCGCGTGGTTCTGGGCTAAGCCCAGCGGGACTGCGCTGCTTTCTGCCGGGAAAGGACCAAGGTTGTGAGCAGGAACAGGGTGACACGGTTACTGTGGGAATGCACGGGGCCGTTTCCACGGGGAGGAGGAGAGATCCCAAGAGGTCTGGCAGGATGGAGCCCCCCCCCGTCCCCCCAGCCCCTGCAGCTTCCCTGGTTTTGCTCGGTACGTGCCGGGGGCACGTCTGCCCTGTTCACCGTGCTGCAACGGCTCCTGGCGAACGGACCTTGTGTGAGCTGTGGGGCTATTAAACAAACAAAAAAAAAAGCTTTTTTTTTTTTAAAAAAAAAAAAAAAAAAAAAGAGGCTTAAAAACAAAAAGGTGGATGCATGAGCGCAGCCCAGATTTACATAAGGGCAGGGTTGCAACACCAAACACGTCAGAAGGGCTTCGCTCCCTCTCTGCCTGAGCCCCAGTTACCCGCGCCCTCCGTTCCCCCCGCACGGGGAGCAACCCACCCTCGGCGGATCTGAGGCCACCTGCGCCAGCGACAGAGCCTCGTGCTCCCGGGGTGGCAGCGGGGGACGGGGCTGGGTTTCTTTTCCTTGCCCAACATAAACTCGCGGCGGCGAAGTCCAAGGCTGCCCGACCGCGGGGTCGGCATCGATGCCTGCGGTCGCTTGGCCACTCGCAGCCTCCCCAGGCAGCCCAACCTGTCCCTTTCGGTGCCGCGGGGAGGGTGGGGGTTGTTTCCCCCCCTCCCCAGCTGCGGTGGGTGCCCACCGACCCACAGCAGCTCCAAACACCTCTGCGTTGCTTTTGGTCTCGGGTGATGGTCTACAGCCCCTGCAAGCTGGGAAACTCCAGCACGAGGGAGCGGTGCAACAAACCCGCTCTCCCTCTACCACAAGTAACATATGCCCAAAGCGAGCTTTTGGGGCAAGACTGCGGGTTTGGTTTTTTTTTTTTCTCCCCATACAGCCCCAGCCTGTTCCCATATAAATAGTTTAGGGCACCTCAAAGACTGTCAGCACCGGGTTTGATCCCTTTGGGCCCATCGCACCTTAAAACTGGGAACTCTCTAAGGTCTCAGGTATGGTAGTTGAGCTTTAAATATTCATTCCTTTCTTGAATATATTAGGATTTTTTTTTTTTTTTTTAAAATGTGATTTTTTCATGCTCAGTCCCCTGGGTGCCTAAGACTTGTCTGCTCAGTGAGGACATCTCTGGTATTTCCTTACATTAGCTAGAAGTATTTTTGAGCCTATTGCCATCTGTCTGTAGTTTCCTTGCCCGGGATTTACGGCGAAGGCTGGACTCTGACCCGTTCCACCTGAGAAGCCCCTGCAGCAAGCCCTGCCTTTGCTCGCCTCTTCTCCAGCTCAAGCGAAATTGCTCGTGTAACCTTATACGTGTGGCCGGGTCTGTTGACTTCACCAGTCCAGGTTAAGCGTGTGCCGTGGCAGGATGGGGACCTAATTACAGCCACAGGGAAAGGGGACGCGGACAAGAGCACTTTGCCAGTTCCCTTTGATAATTTACAATGTCAGGCCTGGATCCTCCCATTGAATCGGCTTGGGCGGCGCTTTGAGGATTTCTGCGCTCTCGCTTAGAGAGCGGCAAAGTGATATTAGGCTGAAATTAAATCTGCCAGCCGCAGCTAACACGGCCCTGACCTAGCTGGGAGTGCATTTAGCAGCATGAATAGCGCTAATAAAAAAAAAAAAAAAAAAAAAAATTAAAAAAAAAAAAAAAAAAGACCGAAAAAAGCCCAACTGAAAAAACCAACCCTGCCAACGCACGCTGTGACCAATTTCCAACTGCAGGGAAAGGCATGCGCTGAGCGCTCCCTGGGATATTCTCCACCCTTGTACAGAGCAAACCGAGCCAAGCAATTCCTGGGTCTCGAATCCCGCCTGCCCCTGACGTTCTCATCTTCCAGCTTTCCCCCCCACCCCCCCCCCCCCCCAGTCGCTTTTGAAGGCGAGCACGTGCTCCTTGGCGGCGGCCCCCGCGCGCTGAAGACGCTCGGCCTCTGCGCAAGGTCCCCACGTGTCGGGGCAGAGCCGGCGAGAGGTAGGTGCTGTCGCCGGGGCTGCTGCCAGACCGGACCCCAGCTGGCAGCAGCGATGCCCCTTCTGCAAAGAGCCCTTCCCCAAGGCGGGGGGGGAACCGGGGGCGAAGCTCAGGGCTTTGGGGGATGAGGCAATGCCACGGTTTCCTGAGAGGGGTGGCAAGGTGGGCATCGGGCACGGCAACCTGTGGCTGAGGAAGGGGTGGAAAGGCGAGCAACCCCTGGTTTGCATAAGGTTTTCCTGGCTGCTGCGGTCCAAGGCCCCTCTTGCCCTAAATGCGTCATGGGTGGGTATTGCAGCTGAGCTGCTCCGGGAGGGAGTGCTTTTTTTTTTTTTCTTTTTTTCTTGGCGTGTGCCTCTGCACGTTTTTATATATTAATTGGCTCTCCTAAATTGTCCTTCTGTCCAGCCCAGGTAACCCGCTCTGCCTCCCAAAGCCCTCTGGTCACCACCCCTTGGCTACCCTTGACCCTGGCAGCATCTTCAAAGGGAGCATGGGCCTGCTGCGGAGCGTGCAATGTTTGCTCACTTATCGGGCGAGCAGCTACCGCCTCCCTGCCTTGGGGGGTTTCGTCAGCCTCCCGCAGCGCTCCGGGGGAGACCGGTCGGCCACCGCTGCTTGCACAAGGTCAGTGTCCCCAGCTCAGACATTTCCCCCACCCCGCGGCAAGCTCCCTGTCCTCAGTCGGTGACTGCTGTTCCAGCCTTATCGGGGCAACTTGTTAATTAACCGCTCATCTTGCTAAGGCTTTAGGTTCGTTTTCCAGCCCTTGCTCATCGTGGGTAAAAGGGGCTGAATCTCCAGTTCCTCCAGCCCCTCCAGAGACCAGGTCCCAGCTGTGGTGGGTCCAAGCAGATGCAGCTGTGCCCAGCGGTGGGCTGAGATGGAGGTGATGCCCCATCAGGACATCCAGGCCACGTCTGGTCTCACTTGGGTGTGTTTCAGCTACTTATGTGGGGCCTCGCAGCCCAAAGTGCTTTCCCGGATGAGCCAGAAAATGGTATATATGAATTTGGGAATGCCTTAGCTGTTGGGCGCAGGGAGAGGAGAGATGCTCGTCCCTCCTCCCTCCCAGCTGTGCCATTGCTAGAGACTGAGGCATTTTGGGTGCGTCAGGCCTCCTCCTGGTATCTAACCCATCACAACAAAAATGGACAATTCTTCCTCCCCCTGTGACATCTCCATTTAAAAAAAAAAAAAAAAATCATTCATTTCTATTTAAGATATTTTTTTACTGCTGGTAAAAGGCAAATGGGTACCTGGGCTTAGCGGACCAGGTCTGCGTTGTGTTGGGGTTGAGATCCTGGGGGTGGCCAGGTCTCCAGCTGCAGGGTCTGCAGCGAGGGGCCACCCTTCCCGATGGCCCCAGGGAGCTGGGAAAGAGCCCCAGCACCGCAGGAGTAAAGCCAGTGGTCACCTGCCCCAGGGCCTGAGCCACAGAGCAGTTTCATATCCTGCCTTTTTAACCCTTGAATTTCACTCCCCCCTTTTTTTTTTCTCCCTGTGGTGTAACACATCTGCATTTTAAGGCATTCCTAAATTCATGAGGCTGCGCTTTCAAGGGGTCCCAGCAGCCAGGCGGGGGTGCAAGGCCCTTGGGCTATGAACAAACTGCCCAGGGCAGCTGGAGGGGACACAAGGACAAGGATGGGGGAGGACACGTGGACAGGGATGGGTGACAGCAGCCCCAGCAAGGCATGGTGGGGAGGGAAGCCACCGTCCCTCGCTACAGCCCGGCTGGGGTTGGAAAAAGAGGTGTCAGGGCGGTATCGGATGGGGCACACATAAAAGAGGGCATGTCTCATGCAAATTGGGAGAGACTTGGCCGTCCCGTCCCCGGACCTCTCCCGGAGAGACTGGGGACCTTGCTGTGGGTTGTCCCTGCTGGGTTTGCAGTGCTGCCTCGGGGGCAAAAGGCTGCAAAGTCCAGCCCTGCCCAACCCTCCCAGCTCACCAGGCGCTTTCCAACCCTGGCCATTCTCGCAGGATGTAAACCCTGCCGGAGGGAAGTGCCGGGGCAGGCGAATAAAGGTGTTCCCACGAATTAATAGGAGGAAGAAAGAAAAACATGTGCCAGTTGGGACTCGCCCCTGGAGCGGCGCATTGTCCCTGGCCGGGCTCGCGGCTCATTTCGAGACGGGGGGGGGGGGGGGGGGCGGACCTTTGAAGGCTGATTTAAATCCACTCCGGGGAGGTGTCACCTGTTGGCACCGTGCCCTCCCCCGGCTCCCCGATGAGGTTTTTGTCTCGTTGAACGCTGGCGACAATAAGGAGCGTGCAGCTGGGCGAAAGGCACGGGCTGAGCCGTGTTTCCCCCCTCCCCCGCCCCCCCCCCCCCCCCCCAAAAAAAAAAAAAACAAAAAAAAAACCCAAAACAAACCAAAAAACAACCCCGGCAGCTTGCGAGGGGAGGAGGGGAAGGCAGGCGGTAAACAAGCTGCCGTGAGCCCGGCCAGGCGACAAGGGGACGCTTCTCCCGTTCCCCCCCCGCCCCAGCGCCGGCTTCCCGGGAGAGGGCGCTGGCCCCGCGGCTGCGGCGCCCGGCTCTTCTCCGCTGGCTCGTAAACATGTTGTGCAGGGCGAGGGCATGGGGCTGCCACCAAACCGCCCCCGGGGCAGGCAGCGACATCCTCCCACCCCAGCCACGAAACCCTTGCCTACGCCACGCCGGGGGTCTCTCCCGGGACAGGGTTTGCTGGCCGGCATGTATTGATGGGATGGAGGGGAGATGTTTCCATTGCAAGCTGCCTTTGCTTCCCCGCTTCCCTTTCGGGGTCGTTCGGAGCTCAGCAGGTGAAAAGAGGAGCTGCTCGGATGGGGCGAGGGTCACCCCACAGGGACCTCCACCCGTAAATGCCCTGGGCTTGTTTGCAGCCAGCTCTGGTGGCCAAAGTTTCTGAGAAATTGGCGGGTACCAAGCACGCTTCCAAGAATTTGGAGCTATCAATCAGAGCTCTCAGTGTCCCAGTTAAAACCTCTCTGCAAACCTAGGGAAAAGCGCTGGGCAGGGCTTTACGGTGCCTATGGCTTGACAGCACCCCTATATGGGAGCTATTTTGCGTCCCTTCTGGCCTGACTGGGTCTCAGCACCAGCTCCTGCCTCCTTTTGCTTCAGTTGAGCCGTTAGATTCGGGTGACCACAGCTGAACTTGGTCTGAATATGGGATCCTGAGCTCATGGGTAAAAGACATTTCTGGGTTGAAACCATTGCTCTATACACTGGGGTGCAGGAACCAGGGTACTGGGGGAAGGCAGATTCCGTTGTAACGCTTGGTGGCTCTGCCTTGCCCCAGCAATGCCAGGAGGTGAAAATCACCTGAATTTCACCTCCATTCCGGACAGCCTCAGGGGATTAATACACACTTGTGGTGGCTGCTGCAAGGTGGTGGTAAAGAATGAGCTGGGCTGTCCCCAGAGGGAGGGGGGGGACCCAGCTCTTGAGATGGGCAATAAATCAAGCACTTCCACCTCCTCCTGGCTGAGGATCCAGCTCTCCCTGGCCACTTCCACCACCCCCCCCCCCTGCCCCCAGCAAAACTCTGGCTGTGCAGAGGCTGTGTCTTCAGTAGGGTGGCTATGATGGCCAGGAAGGTCCAGCTTCTGGAGGGATAGCAATTTTGGTGCCATCCCCCCCCCCAACCCGACCAGGCTGGTGTGGTGCAGCCCAGGATCCCGCCTGGATGTGTGGATGGTGTGTTTCTTGGCCTGGGACCTGCGTGTGGGTGCAGGCCTGGGCACAGCGGTGGCAGCTCCTTCTGCGAGTGCCGGCATCGCTCTCCCACCCCTTGGGTCTGGCTGGGAGGTACAGAGGGCTGAGCAGGAGCGGGAGATGGGACAGCAAGGGAGCTGTCGGGGTGGAAAAATACTGGGCAGTTCCTGCAGTTTGCTGGGTGTCTCTTGCCACCTGAGTGCCTCCGAAGTGGGTGCTCCCACACCCACGGGGGGTGCTGGGGGCATTTCTCCTCCCTTGTGGGACAGTGACTGGTTCTCTGCCCCTGAAGCCACAGGGTCCCTGCTGCGAATCCAGGTGCTGGAGCCTGATAACCTGCTCCGAGGGGCAAAGCGGGGCATGGTGCGGGCACTGCCTCTTCTCCCACCCTCGAACGCGTTCACCATGCCACAGCCTGGGCCTGGGGAGGGGGGGGGGGGGGGGAGGGAACCAGTTCCTCCCTCTCTTCCCCGCTGCCCTGTTTACTCAGGGCTGCCGATTTCCACCCCGGCGAGTTATGCAAAGCCAGCCGCTAATGTAAACGCGGCGGAAAGCCCTGCGTCCCCTCCCGCCGCTGTTTCCCCAGAACTACGCGAGGCGAGAGGGGGGGTCTTTTTTATTTTTTTTTTTTCGGGGGGGGGGGGGTGTGTGTGTGGTGGGGTGTGGGGTGGGGAGTTGCAAAACTGACCCAAACCCTCCCCCTCCGCTACTTCGGTGCGGGGAGAGAAGCGAGGGGCTTCCTCCGCCCCCTTCCCGGGGATGGGGGGCAGCCCGGCGGCGGTGCTGCCTCCGAAGGAGGAGGAGGAGGAGGAGCGGCGGCCTCTTGTCGTTCCCCCCCCGACTCCCCCCCACCGCGTCCTGCCCCCCGGCCCGGTCGCCGCTGCCCAATCGGTGCGGCGGGGCCGGCGCTGCGGCGCCATAAAGCGGCGGCGGGTGCGGCCCCGGCAGCCGAGCGTGGGAGCCCCGCGGCCGCCCGCAGCCACCGCCGCCGCCACCCAGCCCAGGTAACGGCCACGCGTGGCGAGCGGGGGCCCCGCCGCCACCCGCCCCTTCCCCGCCGCAGACCCTCCGAGGGACGGGGACGGGGACGGGGTCGGAGGGAAGCAGCTCCGCCTTGTGCCGGGGGCTCCCCGGCGGCCGTTCGGCAGACGGACCTTCTAGGGAAAAATTCCTGCTTCCTTTTTTGTTTTGGGTTTGTTTTTGGTTTTTTTTTTTTTTTTTTTTTTTTTTGGGAGGGGGGGTGGAGAGTCAGCTCGAGTGGTTTTTTGAAAACAGATGCTCTTTGCTTTTTTTTTCTTTTTCTTTTTTTTTTTTTTTTGTTTTGTTTCTTTACCAGGCTCTGTAGCCGCTTGCTTAAATACGGGTGGCTTCCTCCCTGCCGGGAGGTGGACGCGCGGTGATGCTTCTGCTTCTCGCCGTGAAGCGGGGCCGTGGGGAGCCCCCCCCGGCCAGCGCAGAGGAGCCCCGCTATAGCAGGGTGGACTGGGGGGGGGGGGGGTGGTGTGTGATCCGATCCTCCCTGCGGAGGGGTAGGGTGTTGGAGCGACTTCCCAGGTCACTTCATATTTTTCAACTAGTTTGCTTTTCCGAGCTCCGGCTGCCGTGGTCCTGACACAGGTGGGCTGTTCCTGGGAGCCCAATTCCAGGCTGTGCTGGGTTTGGCAGGGATGATGCTGCCGGTCTGGGACCAGAGCCCCTTCAGCTGCCCCATGGCTGCCTGGAGGCTGGTGGTCTCTCAGGGGTTGCTTGCGCTGCCTGTTGCTTGCGCGCTGCCTCCTGTCCTAGACAAGGCTTGTGTGACTTGGGCTGCTCTGAGAAGGCTTTCCTTGCGCGTTAGCCTTGCTCCAGAGTAGCGAGGAGCTCGGAGGTGAAAAGTTCAGAGGGCTGAGGAGGACTTTTGAAGGCTGTCGCGTGGTGGATGAGACCTAGGTAATTGGCAGGACGTGGGCAGGAGTTTGGGCACTTTGAAGGCATCACTGCTGGAGCCGTGCTTTCCCAGCTGCCTGCGTCTGCCCGAGCTGCTGTGTTTTCTGCCTGTGGAACGGCACGGGACTGCTGGAGATGGCAGCTAGCCCCGTGGCTGAGCTGTCTCTTGCTCCTCCCTGGCCGGGAGGCGAAAAATCTGGGAGCGCCAGGAAGGGCTTATGGGTTGTTTCTTATATCCTCCCTGCAGGAACCCCCTCGTCCGGTCTGCAGCCATGGCCACCTCGGCGAGCTCCCACCTGAGCAAAGCCATCAAGCACATGTACATGAAACTGCCACAGGGGGAGAAGGTCCAAGCCATGTACATCTGGATCGATGGGACAGGGGAGCACCTCCGCTGCAAGACTCGCACGCTGGACCATGAGCCCAAAAGCCTTGAAGGTGAGAGGGCAGGTGCAGGATTCGCAGCCCCTCGCCGGCTAGAAGCAGCCGTGCTTGGCTGCTCCGGAGAAAAGGTGCCATTTCTCCCTTTTTGTGGGCAGCAGGATGGTATTTGGGCAAAACATTGCTCCTCACCCTCTTCCAGTTACCTCTTTCCCTAGATACCCCAGGGGGGGACATTCCCAGCTCTCCAGATGTGGAGTTTCTGTGAGATGCCCGGGGTTGGGACCGTGTCCCTGGCACTGCCCCTGCTGCGGAGGGGGCTGTTGGCAGGGGCTGGGGGCTGTTGGCAGGGGCTGGGGGCTGTTGGCAGGGGCTGGGGGCTGTTGGCAGGGGCTGGGCAGCCCATTGACTCTCAAGTACTCGTTTTGGCCGGAAGTAGTTTGGCAGAAGAAAGTGGAGGGGAAAGAATGGAGCTATCCGGTGTAATTAAGAGCTTGTGTCCCTCAGAACAAACAGTCCCAGCTTACACAATAATAGCATTAGGATTTTCCCCAGGTTGCCATGGTGCTGGCTGGAGACAGTTATGAAATGAAAATACTGTGTGTGACTGAGCAGAATTATCTTTTCTTTTTTTTTTTTTCTTTCTTTCTTTTTTTTTTTTTTCCCCCTTTTTCCTCTAAGGGAGTGGTTGGCACAGCTCCCTTGAAATCTTTGTGCTTCCCATCCTCCCACTTTCCCCCCCCCCCCAGGATATGGAGGAGATAACACTGGCCCCTGGTGGAGTTCACTGCTGCTCCCGCTGTGCTGTGGCCCCGAGGGCAGAGCGCAGCCAGGAGGGGGGCGGATGAGGGGGGTGAAGTTGGCCATACCCTTCCTCCGTAGGGGACTCCACCTATACGTGATTTGCTCTCCCACCTTCTCCAGGCCACGCAACAGGGATGCGGGTATTTCGTGGCTCCTCTCCTTCCCACAGCTTGAAGACGGCTTGTGCTCTGCCCTCTCCCGACTTGCCCAGCCATCTCTGCCAGGAGACCGGGTGCTTTGCTCATCCCAGTGGTTGTTGCGACATGGGAAACGTCCTCCATGCCGCTCGGTTGGCTTGGGCTTGGCCGGCAGCCCAGCTCCTTGTGTTTCCCAGGGTGGCTGGGGAGTTGCACTCCCCTGTTTTTTTGCTTGTTTTTGGTTTTTTTTGCTTCCCCCATTTGGAACAAAATCAGCTGAGTTGGGATTAAACCTATCGTAGGCCTGTTCTCTATAAGCATCTTCACCTCTGTAACACTGGAGGGAGGCGGGGAGCCCATCCTCCTGGTGACCGGGTCACTGTGGCTTGTTCCTCTCTCCCCTCCAGATCTCCCTGAATGGAATTTCGACGGCTCCAGCACCTTCCAGGCTGAGGGCTCCAACAGTGACATGTACCTGCGACCTGCTGCCATGTTTCGGGACCCTTTTCGCAAGGATCCCAATAAACTAGTTCTCTGTGAGGTCTTCAAATACAACCGCCAGTCTGCAGGTGAATAGACCTTCTCCTGGTGGAGGTGGTGTTTCTGGGAAGGGGAAAGGGAGACGTATCCAAATGCTGTTCGTGTCCTTGATGTAATACAAAAGTAATCTCTGCCCTGGGGATAAAAGGCAAAGAAAGCGCTGGTGGTGGAGAAAGGGCTGGTCCTGGGATTCTTCACCAGCGCTGCTGGGACTCGAACTGTAAATAAAGTGGAAATGGGGAATGGAGGTGGAGATGCTAATAAGCCTCACGCTGCTTTTCTGTTCTAGAGTCAAATCTCCGGCACACCTGCAGACGGGTTATGGATATGGTGTCCAACCAGCACCCCTGGTTTGGGATGGAGCAAGAGTACACTCTTCTGGGGACAGATGGACATCCATTTGGCTGGCCTTCCAACGGCTTCCCTGGACCCCAAGGTAATCTTTTGGGAATCTGCGTTGGACCAACTCGGGAGCGTTTGAACTGTGCTCCGTGTGACGCAGCTTAAGTGCTCCAGGCGAGCTGAAAGATTTGAGGTGTTTCTAGAACCGAAGGCGGACAAACGCGAGCAGGATATTGGCAAAAAGTAACCCATGAGGTTAAGATGGTTACGGAAAGGCTGAGATGGGGATTGGCCACATCCAAATTTGCTGCTTGGTTTGTTAGTCTGCAGATGACTTAAACTCATGCCCAGCATGATAGAGCCCAGGCCCAGACTCTCAGAGGGACTTGCTCTCCATCAGTGCTCTGCTCTGTCACTGCTTCCACAAAAAAACCGGATTTTGGAGCTTTTCCACACATCTCAAGCCTTTGGAGCGTTCTTCCCCGTGTGTGCTCGGTCTTCACTGAATTCAAGCCTTTTTCCTTCTGGAAACTTAACGTTCCCTTTGCTGTTCACCTGTGCTGTTGCAGGTCCGTACTACTGCGGTGTAGGGGCAGACAAAGCCTATGGCAGAGACATTGTGGAGGCCCACTACCGCGCGTGCCTTTATGCTGGCGTGAAAATTGGAGGAACCAATGCAGAAGTGATGCCAGCCCAGGTAAATTGTTTTAGGTGCCTCGTGGAATGAAATAGTACGGAAAAATCCCAGGCAGCCGGGAGCTTTTGGCTCCGAGCCATGTGGTTTAATCAACAATCAGAGCATAAGGGGGGGTGGGAAGTGTCTCGCCGCGATTTGTTTCTGCGCCACTGAGCCCGTGACCCCTCCCCCTTGTAGTGGGAGTTCCAGGTGGGACCGTGCGAAGGGATTGAGATGGGGGATCACCTCTGGATCGCACGCTTCATCCTGCATCGGGTGTGCGAAGACTTCGGTGTCATTGTGTCCTTCGATCCCAAGCCCATCCCTGGGAACTGGAACGGTGCTGGCTGTCACACCAACTTCAGCACCAAGAACATGAGGGAAGACGGAGGTCTCAAGTAAGTTGTGTGGGGTTTTTTTGGGTTGTTTTTTTTTTTTTTTTTTGAGATGGGCCAGTAGCATCTGTTAGCTGGGCGGCAGGCTGGGCTTGGTAGCAACGAGCTTTTTGCAGGGCTTTTGTCCACGTGGGAGACATCACTCTGGTGCCTGGTGTTGTGTTTTGAGCCTTTCTTCTGGATTATATATATATATATTTTTTTTTTTTTAATTTTGTGTAATTATGTTCTACCGTCTTGGTGTTGGGTGGGAAATTCAGCCAGCAGTACGGCTCCATCAGTGTTGATGGAAGCAAGGGTGGCCAAGATGCAGCTATTCATAACAGGCCGTCCAGCTCGTGATCTGCCAATGCTGCAAAAAAGCTCAGCATAACCTTTTTTTTTTTTTTTGTATAACCACGATGAAGGAGAAAGACCATTTGCTTCTGTCTAGGCCAGGCTGTGGAAGCTAATGCCGTGTTTTCTTTGACAACAAGATCCTGGAAGTACAAAACTTGTTCCCTTGTGGGCCTGATGCGCTGAGTGCAGGCACCTTGCGGCACTGGGTTGCAGTGGAGCTCTAGGAAGGTGTTGTTCCTGGCAGCTGTGTCTTCTTGCCTTAATGTTAGTGATGCCCTGAGATAACGAGCCAACCCATGACTCTGTGAGCTTCCCAAATTGAAACCTGCGTGATAAGAAATCTCCCCTCTGAGAGCAGGTTCCCCAGGGCAGTGTGTCTGTGGGATTTGGCCATGGGTCAAACTGGTGGTGTCCCACACGCAACACTCCTGAGGGACCTTCTCAGGCTATGGGGATCCTTTTCCAAGAACCAGCCTGGGTCAGAGGTAGAAGTGGAGCAAAGCCCTATGTTGAGACAGTCAGAAAAATGGGATATAGGGCATAGGCTTCATCATGAAGTGGCTTGGGGACAGCGATGGATCTGCTGTGCCTTGGATGCAACAGTCAAGAGTGGCTCAGCTCGTACTGTCCTTCGGACGCTCACTGTGTCTTCCCCTCTTCCTTGCTCCATTTGCAGGCACATTGAAGAGGCCATTGAGAAGCTGAGCAAGCGTCACCAGTACCACATCCGTGCCTACGACCCCAAAGGGGGGCTGGACAATGCCAGGCGCCTGACGGGTTTCCACGAGACATCCAACATCCACGAGTTCTCCGCTGGCGTGGCCAACCGCGGCGCCAGCATCCGCATCCCCAGGAACGTGGGCCATGAGAAGAAGGGCTACTTCGAGGACCGCCGGCCCTCCGCCAACTGTGATCCTTACGCTGTGACAGAGGCCCTTGTCCGCACGTGTCTCCTCAACGAAACTGGAGACGAGCCTTTTGAGTACAAGAACTAAGCGGACTGCGCCCACCGACACCGCCTTCCCCCCGCACATCCCGCACCCCTAAACTTCCCTTCTAGATGTAATCCTGAGGGTACAAGATAACACGTTTTGTGTCTCAATAACTCTTGTTGTCTTGAGGTGGGGAGGAGGGCGAATTTAGTTTTATCAATGTCTGTTTATCATTGACTCTTCAGAAGACAAGAGGAGGAGAGGGTGTTAGAGAACTTTTAACCACTGTTTTATTTTTTTTTGTCTAATTCATGTGTACATCTGATGGGATCCAGTGGCTTCCAGGGACAGACTGCACACACAGAAAGCCGGTCGGTGAGTGGGAAGCTTAAAACTATAGCTGACTCCCCCCAACAGTCAAAATTTGGGGTGTTAGCCCCACCACTGGCACTCTGCAGACGGATGGTTCTCTACGGTTGGTGCCCTTTTGCGGGGAAGGGAAGACAGGAGCTGTGATGGAGCTGTGCTTGCTCCTGCCTGTACGGTGTGATGGGGAGATCTGCACCCTCTGGCCACTCTGAGGTTTCTGGGAATCTTCTGGCATTGAGCTCAGTGTAGGAGCGTTGAGGAGAATGCCTGGTTCTGTCACTGGAAGTCAACTGGTCTCTGGCTCATAACACAGAGTGGAGTAGTATTTTTCTATTTAAATATAAAAACAACAAAAAAATTATATATGAAAGTGGTTTTTTTATTAAAAAAAAAAAAAAAAGAGATGACGTTCCAATGTCTCGCCCAGCTAGAGCGGGCAGAGCTCCCGAGGATGCTGTCGGTAGGCCTCCAGGTGGGACTGAGGGTGAGCTTGGAGGGCTCGGTGGAGGAGACTTGGATGAGATTTTGTTTCAGCGTGGAGTGGAGTTTGCAGGAGGCGGTTCGCAGACCCGGGAAGGCCGTGGAAGCATTTATCACTGTAACTCGAGCAGCTGCGACACGCTCACGAGTGCGTTAGATCAACGGGAGGAAGGTGTTCTGAACTAGGAGTTGACTGGGTCAACTTAACCCTGTTCCGGACAGAGCTGTGGGTGTGTTACCTCGCCGGCAGGGCTAGCACGTCACTAAAGCAGGGCTTTTGATAAAAGAAAAAAAAAAAAAAAAAAAGTTTTAGGGTGGTTTTGTGTTTGGTTTTTTTTTTTTTTTTTCTTTTCATAATGTTCTTAGTTGGGTTTTGCAGAGACCGTTGATGTCACTGTTGTGTCCCGGCTCTCGGGCTGCCTGCCATGCAGCTGTGATGAGGGCTAGGAGAAGGGAGAGGCCACCCATGCCTCCCGGCGAGCCCTGGCACCTCCCAGCTCATGCTGGGCGGGGGGGGGGGTTCAAACGTTCTGGGATTTTACACTTGGGTATCTTAGATGGTGCCAGTAATATTCTGTTGCATTTGAACTTCTTACGAAGAGGGTTGGTTTTTTTTTTTTTTTATAATAAAAAAAGAAAAAAAAGAACAAAACCTTAATCACAACTTTTGCCGCCTTCGTGTGATTCATCCCGGCCACTTCTCTTCTATATGTGTGGTGCCTTCACCATTTGAAGGGAATCGTACCCTGGTAGTGGGTAGGCTTTGGCTTTTCATTTGTGGGCTGGAGGGTTTTTTTTTTGGCACAGGGGACTTGCAATCCCTGTGTGCTCTCCAGAAAATGGGATTTTGTAGGTGGCCGTTATCTCCGGTGGGTCCAGCTGTGACTGGAGTGGGGTTCTCTTGGTAGGGGAAAGGGACGGGGCTTGTGGGTGTCCATAAGGAGGGTTGGGGGGTAAGCACAGGTGTTTGTGCATCTCTCCAGCATCCTCCACACAAGTTCTACAGGATGCAGAATCCTATAGAAAGTAAAATTCCAGCACACTTCATGGAGGGGGGGGTGGGGGTGGAAGGAGCTTTGTGGAAGAGGACCATTTCCCACTCTCCCTGTGGAGCAAATGCTGCTCATCCACCTTTAGTATAAAACCAGGCTTTTAGAAAACTAAGCAAGGTGCTGGATTGCTTCCCCAAGTCCTTTATTTAGCTTGTGGTGCTATTTCCCAGCTTCTGGGGAGGTACCTTCTCCATTCCCGTCTCTGAATATGGGTTAACCACATACGAGCATCCTCCTGGGCTAATGAGGCCGTTCCTGCCGTCATATTTTTATCGACCAAGTGGTCTTTTGCATTTCCCTACTGGGGCACGTTCAAGGTGGCAGCTTTGTCACCAAGAAAGAAGAAACCCATGCTGTTCTGGAACCCAGAAATCTTGGGTTTATTTTGCTGGGGGTGGGGGATGGGTGTGTGGCTACTATTCTTTCTGGCTTCCAAGAAAACGTTACAGAGGAAAAAATGGATTACACTTAAATCAAATCAAATCAAATCTGTCCCTGCAGAGGGTGCTGAGAGGATGCCACCTCCAGGCTGGCCATCAGGGTGATAACGGGAGCAGGCTTCAGTCCTTTGCTTCTCCAGCTGCCTCGGACATAAATTTAGGACAGGAGCTTGATGCTTAATGGTTCCTCTTGTTCCCAGCTGAGAAAGCATTTATCCCCTCACTTCACAATTACCCAACTGCGAGCAAGGTCGGAACAACAAACGTTGTGCTGCAAAGTGGCTTTTCAGATGATTATGAAAAATTTGTAGGTTAAAAAAAAGACTACAATGAGTTAGAAGGGAAAATCCTTCCTTTATTCGCGACACTTCTGACTCCTCCTTGCTGAGTTTGCTTTGCAGTTATCTAAAGACTGCATTAGGGTAGAAAGGCTTCCGCTTAAGGCTGTGGAGCTCTGTCAAGTTGAACCTGAAGCCTTCAGAAGCTGAATTTGCTGCTTATGTATTTATATAAAAACATTTCTGACTTTTAATCTTAGCCTTTCAGGAGGAAGCGAATCCCCTTGCTCTGTCTATTCCCACATCCTTAAAACATGAACAATGACATAGAAACGTCCACCAAATACAAGAAAAAGCACGTATCGGTCCCAAAGGGTTTGCCGGGCACATCGGAGCATCGGGAACCGCTCGGAATGAGGCAGTCAACATAGAACCAGCTTTTTGAAGTGCCTGTTGGTTGCACTCCCTTTTAATCAAACACCAGCTTCAAAGACAAGGCTGCTCCAAAACGATTAATATACCTCCTCACATGCCAGGCTTCTCCCCGTAACTGAATTTGAAGGCCATCAAAATAAGATTAGCCACGGCTCCCTTAAAAGGCAGCCTGCGGCAATTGAGCTAATCAAGATCACACTTGCAGCATCTTTTAACACTGGGCTGTGCCAGCCCAATTACCGTGAGGACAGGAGGCCTTTTCTCTTCCTGAAAAGCCTGATGAATTAGGTGGGTCTGGTTGGGTTTCTTCTACCCTTTCACAATTTGTCGGTGCCCTGATGCTGTTCCAGTATCCACGTACCACTTCTTCTTTTTTTTTTTTTTTTTTATTCTTTTTTTCTTTTCTGTTTTTTAATGCTATTTGATCTTCCTAGATTACCCTTTTTGGTAGGTCAGCCTTGGCATCCTCATGCAGCCTCCAGCCCTGGCTGTGGCCACCTCTCCCTTCTGGAAGACAGCTCCTGGAGGAGGGATCAGCCGGACTTCGGTGGGTAAGGATTTGCTGAGCTGTCTTTTGGATGCCATTACCTGGGGGTGGGGGGGTGGTGGGGGAGAGAAGCATTTCTTCTTGTTGCTAGGCAAAATTGTTTTTATTTCTCTGAGTCTGTGTTTTTCCCTTTTCCTGGGATGTTGACGTTGGCCCGTATGACTGTCCTGCATCTCTCTCTGCCCGTGGAGGATGGGAGGGGATGGTCCCAGGAAGGCAGCCAGACACAGACTGCCGAGGGGGTGATTTGCAGAGCTCTGCAAGAGCCTCTGTTTGTGCTTGAACCTCGTGTTATCAGAGCAGCCCTGCTTTGCTCTCTTGAAATGCCTCCTGGAGGTCCAGCATCTCCTCTGGTGTGGTGTTCGGAGAAGTTCCAGCTGAGATTTATGCTTGCTGTCCATTGGCTGCATTGCAGGCTGGTGCAGAGCTGTAGAAGAGGGGCTGCGGGTCCTTTGCCCTCTTGCAGGAGGCCCAGGAATGCTCTGGAAAGGCGTGTGGGACTCAACGAGGCCCAGCCTGCATAGAACAGGTCAAGTGTGACCCGTTGGTAGTTTCTTGTGTGACCAAGATGAGAAAGGCGGTAGGGCTGGGAGGGGAATCCTGCTATCACGGATGTCAGTGATTTGGCTTCAGCTAAGCCGGGATTTCATCCCGCTTGTTCAGTTACTGATTAAACTGAGGACAGATGCTTAGGAAACAAGTGGGAGCTCTTGACAGGAGAGTGGAAGATCTCCTTAAGTCTGCCTGGCTTCCCGAGCCAGCTGGATGCAGGGTCAGGACTGGGGTGGCTTGTGAGTAGGTCCTCCACCCATGAGCGGTTCTCCTGGCTCTTCAGCTGGGACTAACCACCTACGTGCAATGGCCGGTTTCACCGTGCCGGCTCTTGTGGCTTTTAAATTGAGTCCTGACTCTGCTCGCTGATAAAGGGGCAAGTCCATCTGTAGGATTTGGGGTATGAAGAGAGGAATAGCTTTTCCTAAGGTCACGTAGATTATGGGGGATATCAGTCACTGAGTAATGACCCATCTGGATGCCCCCAAGGTGTCACTTGTTAGTTGCCTGGTTCACGAAGAAACAGTGATCTCGGTTTGCTCCTTGTGACTCTGCTCTGAGGCAGTGCTGGGTGTTTTGGGACTGTCCCCTTCACTTGTGCGATGGCCTTTGATGAGAACACACAGAGAAAGACTCTGGACAACCCCAGTCCTGTTGCTTTCCGCACTGAAGTGTCTCCAGGATCTCCATCCCCAGTGGGAGATGATGTGGACCAGAGCCTCTCCCAGCCGCTCTTCATAGAATCACAGAATGTGTTGGGTTGGAAGGGACCTCTAAAGGCCATCTAGTCCAACCCCCCTGCAGTCAGCAGGGACATCTTCAACTAGATCAGGTTGCTCAGAGCCTCATCCAGCCTGGCCTTGAATGTCTCCAGGGATGGGGCCTCCACCCCCTCTCTGGGCAACCCTGTTCTTGAGGGTGTCTGGCCTGTGTTAGGAAGGAACAGGTTGGGTGCTCCTCGCTGGATTAGCCCCCAGAACCTGCAGTGGCCTTGCACGTGGGGCATGCATGGGTTGACCTCAATGGGAGCCTGCCTGGCTGCGGAGAAACCCAGGGTCGGAGGGGGAAATGAGGGGGAAAATCCATATTCTGTGACGCCAGAATGAGCACCAGGGCTGCAGCTCTTCACAGTCTTGTAGGAGGACGGAGCCTTTGCCTCTCCTAAGCCTTCTCCCTCACTGCTCTTTTCCTCCCTTTCCTGGTGAGATGGTGCAAGACTGCCGCGTGTGCTGGGGTAGTGGTCCAGAGGGGGCAGCTAGGCTTTACCTCAGCCAAAAAAACTTCTTTTTTTCCTTTTTTTTTTTTTTTTTTTTTTCTTCTCTATCCTGGCCTGCCCAGAGGCTGGCACGACCAGGCTATTTTGCTTTCATAAGCTGCATTATGTAAGCCACGTCTTGAGTGGGGATGCGGTGCCAACTTGGACTCCGGAGCGGGAAGGAGCCACATTCCTCTGCCGCTGGGTTTAATCCCTGCCTCCAGCCACAGTTGGTTTGCTGGGAGGAATCAGAGAGTTGTGCCGAGCCTTCTAATCCCCTGCCCCAGGTGGAGCCAGTTTATTTGTGCTCGAACCCTGCTTTCCTTTGTCAACAGGTTGTGCCCATGACTCCTCTTAGCAAGCCCTCTCCTTGGCTGCTAGGAGGGTTGGCCCAGGCATGCACACCATGCCTCGGGACCTTCCTCTCCTCCCCTTGTTCGTTGAACTCTCCGTGCTGCGTGGCTTAGGTTGCACTTGCTCAGAAAGGGAGGGTGGGGAATGGGAGTGGAGACTTCTACAATTCTAGCCCCGAAAAGCAGTGGCAAAGGTGGGTTTCCAGGCTGGCATGGCCAGCAGGGAGGCTGCAGAGCCTGGGGAAGACCATGTTGGTGCCAACAGCTTCTTCATCTGTCTCACCGCTGACTGCCCTCCCAGGAGCTCCCTCCCAGGAGCAACAGACCCTGCCACGTCTGTTGGATGTAACACTTGTCCCACCAACGATCCGGGGGAGCCCTGGAGATGCTGCATCCCAGGGCTCCTGTGCCACCATCCCGGCTGGGTGTAGGGTGCAGGACAGCAATGGGTGCTTGGCAGGGGGTTTGTTGGCTCCCCAGCAGCCTGAGCCAGCTGCCTTCAGCCCCCGCGCTCAGGATCAACGATCTCCAGTACCCCAGAAGGAGAAGGTCCTCATCCTCCACTCAGGTTTTAGATGAAGCTGACACCCGCAATGCCTTGCTGTGGATTTTCCCGTCCTGTGGGAGGATGGGGCACTAGACTCCACAGTTCTTGCTGGCAGCTTTCCCCTAGCGCCAAGCACATTGTTAAAATGAAAATTATTAATCAGATGCAGGTTTGGGCTGTTTTTTCTCATAGCTAGGTGGCCCAAGCCCCATCTGTATGGCTCACAGAGATGCTGAGCAGCTGCCTGAATTGCCCAGCTGCTTCTGCCCTGAGCCGGAGCTTGGCCAAAATGCCTAAAATACTGGGAAAGCAAAGTGAATAGGATCCTCCTCCCTTACTGAGCTGAACCTGTAGGATTCTGGAAAGCATGCTGCCCAGCAGGTATTTGGTAAAACGCTAGGATCAACAGTTGCTTCAACCACAAAAAGCAGCCTGCTCAACGCCTCTCCGTGTTTAAGGGATCCTGAGCAAGCCACCAAGTTCGAGGTAGGAATAGCCGTGCCCAGGGCTGTGTTATCCGGATGCCGTTTTCATTTAGGAAGCTGCCTGGGAACAGCTGGGCTTAGAGACGGGCTTAGCCTGTCTCTGAAACTTGGAGGCCAGGGCTTCAGCTGGCTGAATCACCGAAAACTATGCGCTTGCTTTGAAATACAAGATATTTTCAGACTGTTTTCCACCCAGACAGATAACACATGCAGGGTGATTAACTAGGCTCCAATTTTTCCACCTCTCCTTGTGGCTGGCTCTCCTGGCAAGATCTCCATCCGCTCTTTAAAATGCTTTCACTGTAGCGTGGATGCCTTCCCTTCTGGCAAACAACTGTGCCAGTGATCAGCGGGTGACACTGTCGCCATGGGTTGTAGAGCTATGAGGAAGCGTTTAATTAAGAGCAGAGATGGCTTTGGCCTGGTGGCTTTTTTGTCTGTAATGTCTCTAGGATGAAGCAAGCTGTTGGAGGTGGTCTCTGGCAGGGCTGTCCTCCCCACCATTTTGGGGCTGTGCAGAGAGCTGGGGGTGTGCCCTGTGTTCCAGGAACCAGGGATGCTGCACGGATGATGGGTTGGGACCGAAGAGCATCCCAAAGATTTGTGGCGTGCTGGCGGTCTGTGCCATGGAAACATCCTGGCCAGAGGGAGGTGTTTCATCTTGGTCATTTGGTCTCTGTTTTCAGGGAGAACAAGAGATGGCAACGGTGCTACCCTACTCTCAAAGGGCGAGCAAACCCTACTCGCACCAGCTTCTCTGCGCAGGGTAGAGTATAGCTCAGAAACATCAAGGGACAAAGGGCAATATCCAGGACGGTACAGAAGGTGTCCACCTGGTTTGTAGAGGCAACGGAGAGCAGAAAGGGTTGAACACAGCCTGAACCATGGTGCTGCAACACCCCTGTGTACGGGGAGCCAGGCTTTGGCAGGGCAGGAGCTGAAGTGAGTCACCCCTGTGAGGCACCACGGTGGCTCCAAAGCACCCAGGAAGGAGGTAGCTACCCAATTTGAGCCTGGGCATGGTTAGGCACGAGTCTCCGTGGTTCCTCTGGAAACAAAAGCCAGCCCTTCTCCATGTTGTGTCTTGCAGAGAGGCAGCCTGGGCTTGCTGGGGGAGCTCAGGCTGGAGAAAGTCATGAAGCTTGTAAGATGGGAGCTTCTGCTGGGAGATCTGGTCTCGGTAAAACAAACCTCTGTGCAAAGGTTGGGGTGGGGGAAAGGGGGTGATGCCACCTGGGTTCTGCAGAGCACCTGCAAGACCAGGGTGAACGGGTTTCTAACGGGCTGTAGCTGAGCTGGATCACCCCCAGGGCGCCTGCGCCAACAGCGTGGTGTGACCTTGGTGTCATGGGACGTCTTGGCTGGGAGATAGTGACGGCTTCGCCCAAAGAGCTCCCTGACACCCAGCAACCTCCCCTTCTCGTCTCCCCCTCCTCGTCTCCTTCTCCTATCCAGGTGGTGGAAACCGCTCGTGCGAAACCTAAAGCAAACGCTGCAATTCTTGTCTTTTCGTTGTGAATAATGTCAGGCCTGGTTTTTGTTTTTGTGTTTTTTTGTTGTTTTTTTTCTGCGCACTACTGAAGCTGCAGCTGTATTTCCACCAGCTGGCAGCGCTCTGGGAGGAGATCAAGTGTTCTTAGCAAAGTTGGGCCAGATCTACGGCTGGTGGAAATCAGCGTAGTTCTGTTCGACCTCAGCGCTGAGCTGCTTTATACCAACCTTGAACCGGGCTCCCAGACCAAGGCTTTGGGGGATTTTGGGGCGGGGGGGAGCGGAGGAGAAGTGCTCCTTGTGGAGGTGAAATAGTCACGCATGCTGTTAGTGGTGTCTGCTGGAGGAGGAGGACGAAGAGCTCGGCAGTGGCTGCTGCCAGACAGGATTTCGGTTGTGTGGGGAGATCTCTGAGCACTTGCCGTCGGATCGTCCTCTTCCGAAGCATGCAAAAAAATGAAAAAATAAATAAATATATGAGACTCTTCTGCGTCCGGGGTGCCTGGAGCTGTGTACGTGTCTATTGCTACGCTCTGCCCCTGCATGCTGCAAGACCGGAGCATCAGCCCTGCCAAAACATCCAGCCATTCCGGGAAGGGTCCGCAGCACCGTGTGCTTGTCCCGCAGGATAGGCCGTGCCTCCCTCTGCCAGGTACCATGGGGCAGGTGCCAGCCCTTCCTCTGGGCTCGGGAACAGCTTGTATTGAACGTCAGTGGCATGGAAAGCGGAGAAAGCGGGAGCAGATGTGCCTGTGGGCGCTGCTGGCCCCTCTCCCTGGCACGGGCAGGAGCCGCTCCTCTGGCACCGCTGCCTGCAGGCACCTGCCCCTCTGCTGTGACCCCCAGGACATGCTGGACCCCCCCCCCCGCCCCGGTACCAGCACTGCCCCATGCTCTCAGCCAGACCCAAGACGGCAGAGCTGCTCTGTGGGCTGGATTCATTAAAACAGCATCTCCTCTCGATGCTCAGCTCAACCCTCCCGTCCCTCCGCTCTGTCGCTCCGCTAACGGGTAGCGCAGCGTGGAAGGGGGACGTGGGGGACTGGAGAAGGCTGGGAGGAGCTGGTGGGGAAGCAACATGCTCAGATGAGAGGTGGGTTCTGTTGGTGGCGTGTTTGTTGCTTGATTGTTTATTTTGTGTATTTTTATTTTTTTTTCCCCTTTGGGCCACTTTTTGTATTTTAGTAATGGGGAAACATGCAGCCTTTCTCGATAAGAAAACTCAAACCCTGATTATTTTTTTTTTATTTTTTTTTTTTTTTTGACTGCACCCACGTCCTTGTGAGAGCCCTTTTCTGCTATATATTCAGAGAGTTGGTTCTTAGTCCTGAGGGACTGCGGGGACCTTTGCTGCCAGAGGCACCGTGTCCGTCATCCTGCTACGACCAGAGCTTTTTCCCTGCTTTGCGCCTCTCTCTGCCCCTCGTTAAAAGAACAAATGTCTCCGTCCCAGCTGTGCCAGTCCCAGTACCTGTGCTAGCTAGTTCCAACTTGCCGTGTCGGCGGAGACTGAGGTTGCTCCTCCGGAGCAGCAGGGATGTGTCCTCAAGGCAGCGGTGATGGGAGAAGCCGGGGTGAGAGGAAGGCACTGAATAACTCACGCCAATGGGTGGGTTTTTTTTCTCTGGTTTGGTTTCTTTTTACGAGGAGCTGAAGAGGGCTTATTGCATCGCACATTGCTGCTCCGTCTCTAGGTTCGGTTGGGTGTGCTGGGCTCATGACTCATTTGCCTGGGTGCGCTTTTCCGGTGCTGTTGACATCTGCTGATCTCGGATTGCTTTCCAACCCTTAAACCCTATGTGGCAAGAGAGAACTGAAGGAGGGGAAGACACCTCATTAATTTTTACTCCACCCTGCATCCTTCCCATCTTTTTCCTCTTGCGGAGACAGGGAGGCATATTGTTTTGTTTGCCCTTGGGGGGCAATGAGATGCAATTTTATTGCCTACCACCACGTAGCATGTCTGGTGGAGTCAGGGGGTGAAGGATGCCGTGCTTGGCTGTCACTGCATGGCACTTCAGGCAGGATGGTGTGCCCTGAAGTGCAGCTGAGCCTGTGTCAAGGCTGCTGCTCCAATTGGAGTGGGATTCAGGCAAGGTGTGTTCCTCCTCCCTGCCTGGATTGTTGCTCTGAGCAGCCGAGTGACGGTGAGCCATGGCTCCTGTTTCTGCCTTTGCTAAGGGACCACCAGGCTGACCTAACCAGCCTTCTGGGCAGGCTCCCAGTTATAGAATCACAGAATGGTTTGGGTTGGAAGGGACCTTAAAGATCACCTAGTTCCACCCCCCTGCCCTGGGCAGGGACACCTCCCACCAGACCAGGCTGCTCCAAGCCCCATCCAGCCTGGCCTTGAACCCCTCCAGGGATGGGGCAGCCACAGCTTCTCTGGGCAACCTGGGCCAGTGTCTCACCACCCTCACAGGAAAGAATTTCTTCCTGATATCCAATCTAAATCTCCCCTCCTTCAGTTTGAAACCGTTCCGCCTTGTCCTGTCGCTCCACTCCCTGATCCAGAGTCCCTCCCCATCCTTCCTGTAGCCCCCTTTAGGGACTGGAAGGGGCTCTAAGGTCTCCCCGGAGCCTTCTCTTCTCCAGGCTGAACCCCCCCAACTCTCTCAGCCTGTCCTCACAGCAGAGGGGCTCCAGCCCTCGGATCATCCTTGTGGCCCTCCTCTGGACCCATTCCAACAGGTCCATGTCCTTCTTGTGCTGAGGGCTCCAGAGCTGGACACAGCACTCCAGGTGGGGTCTCACCAGAGCGGAGCAGAGGGGCAGAATCACCCCCCTTGACCTGCTGGCCACGCTTCTTTTCATGCAGCCCAGGGTGCAGCTGGCTTTCTGGGCCGTGAGCGTGCATTGCTGGCTCACGTTGAGCTTCTAACCTCCTGCTGGCCTTGGTCCCGTGGCTTGCGGGATGCTCGCACAGGGGCCAGCCCGGTTCCTGCCCTGGGTGGCTGTGGGTCCCCCCGAGGAGGTGGCTGGGCACAGGGAAGTTCCCAGAGGAGGAGGACCGGGAACCGCTGAGTAACGAGGCCAGGCAAAGGGCGAGCTTGCTTCTGCAGCCTGTCGTCAGCGGGAGCGATGAAATGATGAAGTTGGTGGGGAGGTCGGGGGGGGAAAAAGAGGCCGCCTGGAAGAAGCTTCTCGCCCACTGCTGGAGCGAGCGCTTGTGAGCAGCCGGCTGTACGCTGTGGTTTTAACCCACGCTGGCACACAGCGTTCAACCCTTGCTTTTATTCCTCCTAACCACGCATCTCCGAGTCATCAGCAACCCAGCCCTCGCTTCCTCAGGGCCAGCTGTGTGCGAGGTGGGCTGGGCCCCAGGCATCCCCCTGCCTGGGGGATTTATACCTTTGGGTAGAAATCAGCCTCCACAGGGTAAATTATGCCCTAGCGAGGCCACCATGCCCTTTGGATTTTGGTTTTTTTTTTTTTTTCTTTTTTGGAGTCTGGTGCTATTTTGCAGGTAGCATAGCAGAAGCAAAAGCGAGAAACAGGACACATGTTTTCAGCATCCCGAATATATTGAGATCAAAGGCAGTTTCTAAGGAAAATAATGATTATTGCTACCTCCCAGACTGCCAGCGCAGCTGGGATCTGAACCGCCACATGGTGCATGACCCCGCTGGGTCCAAGCTTGGCTCTTGCCACTCTCCTGGGCGTGGGACAGGGACAGCCGGGCTGCCTCAGGAGCTCGTTCTGGTGGGAGAGGCATGAGCATCCATCCCAGCCCAGCTCACAGTTTCCAAACCTCCTGACAGTGCTGAGAGCGGCCAAGCGAGACTCGGGCAGCAAAGTCTTCCACTGATGGGCATCTACTTTCCTTTTCAACTGATGTTTTGTAGGTGCTGGAGATTTTTAATATCCACGGACATATATATATATATTTTTTTTTTCCCAGGTGGGCTTTCTCTAAGCAGGGAGTTGAGAGCGTGGACAAAGAACGCAACGATATTCTAAAATAAAACTTATTTTGCTGTAGCTAAATCTAGCCGTTCTGCCAAACGGAGATCTATTTCTCAATGAGATCATCCGCAGGAAGGCAGACCGTCCTTTCTGAGCAATAGTAGCGTTGTTGTGGCTGCCGGGCTGTTTTCAGGTGACGGGCCAGGCAGCGTCTCTCAGGAGAGGTCATACTTCTGTCAGAGGCACTGGACTGGTGGAAGAAAAACAGGCAACTGGCTGACACAAGGGAAAGAAAACAAAAAAAGTGTAAGCACAGATGTGGCCGGTTTCACACTAGGTATGTTCCTTGGTTTGAAGACTTCTTGCTCCTTCTCAGAGCTAAGATGGCTTTGGGCCAGCATCGCTCTGGGGCTTTCCGAGCTGTCTCGCTAGAATATAATTCCTTTCCCTACAAACTTTGAGGACTTGACACCTGTAGTTTATCCATCTTCACTTTCCTATGTGAACAAGGCTGAAAGAGAGAAGATAAACTGCGTACAGTGCTTTTCGCAGCTTCCCACCCCATGGCGCTGGGGAAGGGCCGTGCCGGGGCGGGAGGTGAGCCTGGCTGTTGGGAAGACAGGTGGAGACGGGGACGAGCCTGGAAGGATTAATCCAGGAAGGATTAATGCAAACACCTGGTTGAGGAGATAGCAGCCAAATCCTGCCTTGATCGCTCCTGACTCCCCTGCTCTGCTCCTGGCTCCGTGTCTGGGGGAAAGTTGGGGGGGGGTGGGTGGGGGGTGTGCGTGGAAAGAAGCGAATCCTGCTGTGCTGACGTAGCATCCGGGAAACGCTGCTGGAGGATTTCTGTGGAAAGGTGACTGCACCTCGCAGGTGTCACACCAGGGCTGGGGGTGAAGCAGCACAAGCAGGCAGGAGAAACAAAGGTGCCTTTGTGGTGGGTCCCCCTGCCCTGCAGAGCTGCCGGGCCCCGCGCCAGCGAGACGCCTGGCTCCCTACCGAGACGAGAAGTTTGGGGGAGGCTGCTTGAGCAGCCAAGGCCTTCCTGGAGCCGAAATTCGGCGGGAGTTGCTCTCTGACCTGGAGATGCAGCCTCCCACCCATCACCAGCCTAACGGGGCTTGGACAGGGTAACCCCCTAAAACTGCCGATGGGGCTGGCACCTTCCCTCCCAGTCCACCTCAATGCAGCAGGGATGCTCGTAGTGGGGTGGGCGGCCTCTCCTGGTGCGTCGGTGGTCCAGGCGTGCCCCTGGAGCGGGCGGGCTGCCTGCGGGAACAGGGCGAGCGTCGTCGGGCGCGTGGGCCCGCGGCGGGCAGGCAGGTCGCCGGCGCGGTGCTGCCTCTCATCGCCCTCGCCTCTGACCTTGGCCGGGGACACCTTTGCTCCCCGCCTCTGCCAAACCACCCTCCGCCCAGCAGAGCCGCCCCCTCGCCGGGGTGAAGGGGAAGCTCGGGGACCCACCTGCGCGGGTGTCAGGACTGTATCCTTTGCTCTGGAAGGGGTGTGTGTGTGTGTGGGGGGGGGAGATGAGTCCCTCCAGGTCTAGGAGGCACCCTTAGAAATGCCACATTCTACCCAGGGGACAAAAAACACCCATCCCCTGGGATCTCCAAGCTGCTTGTTCCACCAGCGTGAAACCCACTTAAAATCCATCCCCTTTTTGGGGGTAGGAGAGGATGCATCCATCCTCACGCACGTGGTTTTTTCTCCGGCTTGTCACCGCAGGGTGAAACGAGGTGGGAAATAAGATCTGCTCGTACGCGCACCCTTCCCCGCTGTTTGTGTCGCGCATTGCTGCTCCTGTTTCGGAAAGCCCTTGGGACCGTGAGAGTTAATTCTTCATCCCAGCTGCTTTCCTCCTAGCGCTCAGCAGGAAGAGGGATTGTGCTAGGCAAGGGGCACCACTGTGTAGGGGGAGGAGAGAAGGGGGGGAAAAACAAAAAAAAAGGGCAAAAAAAAAAAAAAAAGCTTCATGTTCAGACCTTTTACCTAATTTCCAAAGGTTCAGACCTGAGGGCCATAGCAACACGAGCTGCCGGCGGTGTGATTGGAGGTGGCGGGCTGCGCCGGGCTGCCCTCCCAACCGGCATCCTCACCGATGGGATGCGGCCAGCGCCGAGGCCGGCGTTGGCTTTCTGCCTCCCCTTCCCCTCACCCACGGGATGAGCTCCAGGCACGCGGTTTTCGGGGTTTGGGGGTTTGTTTTTTGTTTTGTATTGTTTTGTTTTGTTTTGTTTTGTTTTTTTCCCCGGCTGATTGCCTTTGCTCTTTTCAAGTGCGTTTTCCCCGGTTTCAAGGAGCAGTTGAAAAAAGTTCTTGTCGCTAGCGAAATCGGGTGGCGTCCAGGAAGGGCTGTTCTCATGAAGACCTGCCGAGAAATTAATAGGGTGGTAAAACCCTAGGAAGTTGTCGTATGTATTCGCTTAACCATGCAGAAGTGAGAGGGGGTGGCTGTGGGCACCTACAGAATAGAGTTTGGCCCAAAGGAGCTTCAGTCCAGCAATAATTTCCTTTTACCAAGGTCAAAAAAGCCTTTGCAAAAATATCAGAGGTTCCTGCAAACCAAAAGCAAAGACAATAAAGACTGCAAAACATTCTCCTTATACCTGCAGCTTGCTGATTCTCCTTTTGCATTTATTGGTGTGGTTCAACCATCGAGTCCATCCTGGAGAAACACCACGCGCTCCCCGTGGGGAAAAGACCTGACGGAACTTGGATGTGGGTTTTCTGAGTGACAACCTCTTGCTTTGGTGGCACCGTCCCTTTTTACTCCTTGGCAGCGCGGCAGAGCTGATGCAGCCGTGGGCTCGGTTTCCGCAGGTCGTTGAGATCAAATCGCCCCGCAACGCTTGATGACAAATCGCAGCCCCTCTTCGGAGCATTTTAACCTGAAGGTGGGAGCGTTTCTAGCAGGGCTGAACCTGTCATGGCAGCGAATGATCAGGGGAAGGAAGCGATAAGTGGTTAACAGCAAAACCACTTGCTAGGGAAAAGATGGGGATTATAGGAGCGACTGAGTTGATTTAAATAGAGCCAACCTGTATTCCCCAGATCTCCAGGATCACGCAAAGCTTCAGCAGAGCAGCTAAGTTTGATTATGTCTGTGTTACGGTTCTCTCGTGCAGCATCTTCTTTTGATCCTTCTCCCTCAATGAGCCACAAGTTTAGCAAAGCATATGCTCACTGAATCCACTTAATTCTCCTTAAAAGTTTTTCGACATGAAGCCGGCTGCATTTCTGCTCTTCTCTGCCTGTGCATGGCAGTGCGTGTTTACAGCTCCTTTCCTAGAGAGGAGCACGCATTGCCTCGTGTGTTACATATTTGTCTTCGAGTCGGAGTCAGTATTTAAGAAAAAAGGTCGATATACTCCAGACAAAGCCACCTTCGTGTTTTCCGGAGACTTGCTGTGCTCAAAAGCTCTCTGTGCGTCCCTGTAGCATTTGAACCCTGCCACAGAGCGGTGAAACCCAGTTCATCCCTAGGGAGGCGTGCAGAGAGGACCAGCTTCCGCTGGATTTTAAGAAGCCACGAAATTGGGCATTCAGCTCTTTGCGTCATTCTAGGACTCTAATTTGTGCATTAGAAAATTTGCAATTTTAGTCCGGACTAAGAAGGTCTGTACAATAGGTCTTTAAGAAGACCTATTGTGATATTTCCATTCCCAGGTGCCCTTTGAAAGTCAGGTTGTCTCTTCAGCCGCGTCCTACTCCAGCGCTTATCAGCCAGCCAGGGTCACACACAGCGGCTCTGAACAAATCCAGAGGTCTGGATTGGGGGCTGAATAGCTTTTTGGGGAAAGCAGTGGCAGGAGAGCAGCTATATAAAATGAGCTTGTGTGGTTATATAGGAGTGATTCCCCACCATTCCCCATCCCTTCCACCTCATTTATAAGGTACTTCCCGTGCACCACTGGGTTTGTGCAGAAAAGCCTTGAAAGCTTGGAGCATCCCTCTTTTCCCAGGGGTGCAAGCCCGCGGGCGCGTTTCCCTCGCGAGCGTAGAGCAGACAAGAGCTGGATTGCTCGCTTGCATTCGACTTGCTGTTCTTCAGGAATCGCTGGGATATGAATAGGATCCTTATCAAACCAGGTTCATCCAAAGGACAAGGCCATATTAATTGTTTGCAGAACTCCAGCAAATAAACAGCATTCGTCCTCATTCCTTATTTGCCTGCTTTATCTCCAATGGCCAACTCAAGCAGAGGCCACGGAGCTCGGCAGCGGGGCCGGGGCGGGTGACAGCCTTTGGCAAGTATTGGACTGTGCCCAGCTTCCCAGGTGGTATGATCAAGCACCATGGAAACAACTTCTGGCCGGAGCCTTTAAATTATATATTTGGGAGGAAAAAAAAAAAAAAAAAAAAAAAAAAAAAAAAGAGTGCCTATCCCATCTGGGGCTCTAAATGTAAAGGGAAGACCTGTTGTGAGCAAGGCCTTTTTCCTTGAAGCCGTTTACCACGCTCCGGAGTAAGGTGGGGAAGATGGGTAGCAATAGTGGTGATAAGAAGCGTGGGGCTTGGCTCCCTTCCCAGGCGAGGCCTGGCATCATAAAGCTTAAAGGCTGGAGTCCAAGAGGCCAAAAGCCTTTCTGTGGCCCAGGAAAAAAGCAGGTGACACAGGGCATGGCCAGAGCTCTCAACGCCTGACATCTCCATTGCTTCTGGAAAGTCCTCTGCGGTCAAGCTGGTCAACTGCCTACAGAGGAGAGAAGACTTTGCAAGCATCTTCCTTTGTCTCAATGCAGGCTGGATGGCCAAAAAAACCTTGTTAATTCCAACCAGACCGCCTTGCCCAGCCATTGCTGCTCTACGGAGCACGTCTGGGTGGTTTCTTGAAGCCAGGGGTCTGCCCTGCGGAGCACGTGGCTGCTGGGGCCGGAGGCTGGGAGGCCGAGCCCGCGGGGAAGGAAGGGTGCCTGCTCGGCGCACCGTGTGGCAAAAGCCAGTCGTGATGCTGGCCAGGCTGCTGGCTCACCAGAAGGGCTCATGTCTGCAAAATTTCAATCTTAGGGCTAAATTTAAATGCCAAAATGTAGCGTTTAGAAGCCCGGAGAATAGCCCAGCCCTCGTCTCCAGTGGCCATCGCTAGCCAGCCCTCCCTTTGGCAAGGAAGAAGCTTTTGTTTTCCTCAGACTCCGGGCCAGCTTGGAATAATAACACCAGCGAAATCCTCCCTGCCCCAGCACAATGAAGCAGTGCTCTCAATTCCCAGATGTGCAAGAGGGAAGTGCCCAGCGTGTCTCTTCCTGATGCTTCCTTTCCAGATGTGGAGTGGCAGGGAGCCGGAGGCAGCCCGCCGCCAGCCGGGAAGAGGGCTGGGGAGCGGGCGGTGGAGTTTTCCCCTGGAAGCCCTCTGGATCTGGCTGCTCACGGCCGGGGGAAGCAGTTTGGGCTGCCCTGCCAGCTCTTCGGCTGGTTTGCAACAGCTTGAGCAGGCTCCTTCTGTGCTGCAGCGAGGAAGTGCTCCTCCAGCAAAGAATCACAGAGTGGCCGGGGTTGGAAGGGACCTCTGGAGATCATCCCGTCCAACCCCCTGCCAGAGCAGCGTCACCCAGAGCAGGGGGCACAGGAACGCCTCCAGGCGGGGTTGGAATGTCTCCAGAGACGGAGACTCCCCCACCTCTCTGGGCAGCCTGTGCCAGGGCTCTGCCACCCTCACAGCAAAGAAGTTCCTCCTCATGTTGAGATGGAATTTCCTGTGTTCCAGCTTGTCCTGCCACCGGGGATGGGCTGAAAAGAGTCTGACCCCATCCTCTTGACACCCGCCCTTTAGGAAGCACTGATGAGGTCCCCTCTCAGTCTTCTCCAGGCTAAACAGACCCAGGTCTCTCAGCCTTTCCTCATCAGACAGGTGCTCCATTCCCTTGATGGTGAGGATGCCTTCCCTCCCAGACGTGTCTTCATCCTCAAAGAGCCATTGGTCTCATCTTCTCCTGAAACAGCCATCGGACCCCCATCTTCTCCTCCTCAAACAGCCCTTGGTCCTCATCATCTCCTCCTGAGCAACACCAGCGGGACTGGACTCAATTAAAACTCTTGCAGAGAACTTGATGGGACAGAGAGACCCATCACTGAGAGACCCATCCCTCTGCTCAGGCCTCACGTCCCAAGGACAGGGGTCAACATGAAACCACCTCATGTGTGAAGCCTCGTGCCAAGGTCATGCTGAGTGAGTCCCACATGAGCTAGTGGCTCCATAGGATGAATTTGGAGATTGGAGCCTGTCCCCCTGTGATGAGGTCAGGGATGTTTTGGATTCAACTGGCCCACGAAAGGTGCCTTTTTTGGGCAATGCCCCGGGCAGAAGGATTCAGGCGGCGCAGGAAGGGGCTGCCTGTGGGCACAGCTGCCTCTCAGGGTGCCGGTGGGCGACACAAGCCAGGGCACCGCATCGCGTGACCCAGTTTGGCTGTACCTACCCGGTGGAAAATTCCTGCCCATGGGCAACGTCCTTCTGCCTTTATTTTTAAGCAGTTCGCTAAGGACGCAGCTAACGCACGGAGATAATGGGTGCTGACAGGAGCCTGGCTGCCAATTGGTTTTTTTGCCCGGGCTTACATGATACTTATAACTAAAGGCAAGTGGGAGGGAGGTTTGGTGGAGGAAGGGGACAAAAGCACACAGATGTGATGGAAGGGAGCGAGATGCGGAGGAGCTGGGGCTCTCCCAGGAGGTCCCAGGAAGGGATGCTTACATTAAAAGTCAGCGTCAAGATTACTCATAGCCATGGTATCAGCGTGGGTGCCCTCCCAAGTCATCGGTGTGCCAGGGAGGCCGGGGACAGGGTGTTCTCGCGTGTGGGATGGGGATCCAGACCCCGCGTGGTGTCAGAGCTGATATCCACCCCCGTGTGGCAACCGTGCTGAGCACTGGGAGAGGTGACCTTAAATTTAGGGCTGCTCGTGGCATTTCCCTGCAGAGGCTCTCTGCTCTTCCTTTTCACATCCTTCCCTTTCTCTTTTCCCCTTATTTTTATGCAGCAGCACTCACCACCCATCTTCCCAGAGCCCACCCAGGTGGGGTGGATGCTGTGCTGACCCTTTGCAAATCCAACCGTTTCTTTCCAAAGCTGTTTTTTGTTTGTTTTGTTTGGGGTTTTTTTTGCCCAGATTGACTTTTCCACTGGGTAGCAAAGATGTTTTGTTTGGCTCTTTGTGTACAAGGGAAAAATGCACACCAGAAAAAAAACCTAGGTTAACTTTCAGCTTGAAGCTGTTCCACTTGCCATGAAGGGATGGTGCAGGTGTCTCAAGTCAAACTCTCGCATGAGTCTTTGAGAGATCAGATCTTGTAGTTTGTCTTCCTGAGTGCGTAAATATATCCGAGGGAAACCTTTGCCCTGGTGGCAACTCGGGATAGTTTCCAGCCTATCTCAAAAAGGAATCTTGAATAAAAAGGGAAAGATTTAGATACACAAAACCCTCCGAAAGATGTAAGCAATCTGTCTTAAAAAGGGATGTGTTTAAAGCAAATCAGAGAGCAAGGAGTATCAGGAGCCCCGTGGAGATGCTGGACATCTGAAATCTCATGCTGGAAGGTGTTACACAAATGAGGGTAATTCAGGTGGGCCACCCTAGCTGTGGGTGATGCTGTTCCAAAAGAGGAGGGAGGAGAAATGTTTTATACCGGACCGTAAAGCCAGGGCTTGTCCTCCTGACCGTGGAGCTGCTTATTGCGCGATGCTGGATATGCAATGCCTTGTCCAGAAGGACTCACGTCTGCAAATGAGGTACGCGGGCTGAGGAGCGCTTTGAACCAGCATCTGCAAGCGCTCGTCTCCCTCTGCCCTGCACCGCTGGGATCGGAGGCATGGGGGGGCTGGGGGAAGGGGGCAATGCGAGCAAGCTAGTGGCCAGCCACATCCTCTGCGTGCCCACCAGCATTAAGGCTGAAGGAGCTGGATCTCCAAAACAGAAGCACAGTTCCCGGCTGGGCTGACCCTTCCCGTTCCTCAGGGATGTCGCTGGGATGTTAACGATGGATGTAGGAGAGGTTGGCTGGGAGAAATCCAAGCGGCTGCTTTTCCCAGGCTCCCCGGTAGTGATGTGTCTGCCCAGTCCCAGCCCTTCTGCCCAGCGTCACATCCCGCTGCAGCGCCACGCCAGCGAGAAGATGATCCCCAGTGAAGCGTTATCATCAAGATGCAGGTGGTAGCCCCAGGGCAACCTGCCATCTCGCTGAGTCGGCTGGCCCAGATATGGAAGAAAAAACAGAGATGGGACCTACCAACCCAGCAACTGCCACCCCAAAAAACGTGCTGGCAGGGAGAAGACGTGTTGGTAGGGCTGCAGAAACAGCCCTTCCGCCACCCGAGAGGATGCCTCCAGGTGCCTTGCAGCGAAGATTTCCAGGCTGAGTTTTTCTGGGCAGCACAGTGCGGTGTCAGAGGCGTGCAGCGTGTCTGCGCACGGCCCAGGGGAGGGGTGAAAATCTTCCCGCTCTACCTCTTCCTCCATCCCTGTCGGCGGGATGGTGGTGCGGCGTCATCCGCCGTACAAAGCCCAGTGCCCTGGGTCTGGAGACTACTTTCCTAGCGCCTGGATTTGCAAGTGATGCTCAGGGTCTTTTACCAACTCACACCCTGTATTCCTGCACGGGTAAAGGGTTCATATACCACTTAAAGAGCCCGGACACCACAACTTTATTTATCCCAGAGCGGCTGGCTGGAGCTCTGGTGTCACCTGAGCAGCCTGATGGCACGGGGCAGAGGAAACCCGGGATTTAACCATCCCATCAAAGATTTGGAGACCTCCGGCACCTCTGGCAGGGCCACCACCTCTGCTTTAAATTAAGAGATGGGAAAATTAAACAGAGTAAAGAGGAGAGCAAGAAGAATACAAAAAAAACCCAAACGGATGGGGCCAGCCCTGTGCTGGAGACAGGGAGGCATGCGGCCAGGGGAGGAGGAGGAGGAGGAGGGCGAGGAAGGGGGTGGCTGCTCCCTGCCAGCCGCTTGGGTAATATCGGCGGCGGTCACGTGCAGAGATGTGCTTTTGGCATAGCCGGCGTGTTTGTGCGGCGTGGGGAGGGGGTGCGAAATCAGCTCCCGCTTCCAGGAATCCTCCCAGCACAGGATATGCGGCGGGGAGCTGGTAAACATGATACAACCGCTGGCCTGTAACTCAATCGGCATCCCTGCATTAGCTGCTCCCTGCCCGGGGACCTCGCTAGCCTCATGGCTTCTCGGGGCCTCAGTGCATGGGGCGGCATGTCCCGGGGTACGGGGCATTGCCAGCGGGGGGGTCAGGAGTGATGGGAAGGGTGGGGGGAGCTCGCACCACAGGTCTGGGGACAGGGCAGCCTCTCCAGCTCAGGGGAGGGTGGATATTCCTTGGGTGCAGTCCAGGTCCAGCTGCTTCTTGCAAACCCTCTCTGGCCTCAGCCGCGGGCTCCCAAAGTCAGAAATAGCTGCTTGGCCAAGGAGCAAACGCCTCTCCGGACCTCCCCTTCCCCACCTCCCCATCCCGGCGGCTGCGTGGGTAACAGCCTGCACCCATTCACAGATAACGGCAGCGACCCTGCGCCGGCTGCCAGCACGCCTCGACCTGTTCCTAATCTGCCTGCTTGCAAAAATACATCTCGCTCGGGCCTTTTGGCCCCTTCCCTCCCTCCCCTGCCGCTCGGGAGAGCTTGTTTATTGCTGGGCACATGGAAACCGTGGCCTCCACTGCCTGCCATCCCCTCCGGCGTCTCGTCCCCTGGGGACACGCGAGGGGACACCCGCTGCTGTGCGGGGGCGAAGAAGGCAGGGCAGGGCAGGGTGCCTGGGACCTGATTTTGCTGCGAGACGCGGGGGGGGTGTGGGGGGGTGGGAAGGGGATTTCGCAATCACGGCAAGTTATATTAATTAGTCCAGTGTCGGGCTTACGGATGGTTTCTGCTGACAACCTCGACGCAGGGGCTGAGTATTGGTGAGCCCGAGAGAGAGACCTGGGGAGACCTGGGGAGGTAGGAATGGGGGTGAAATTAGTTAATATGGAGCATAAAGCCGCCCAGGTGAGGATGGGGAAGGCGAGCTCCTGCTGCCACTTCGGGGCCTGTCTGCCATGGCAGAGGACATGCCTGGGGACAAGGACACCATGAGGGTGAGATGCTCTGGGTGGGTGGTGATGGACTCCCCATGGCATGGGGGACCGCCGTGCCCCCGGGGCACCCAGCCTGGCCTGCCTGCAGCAGGGTGACATGAGAGGGACAACGGGGTGGTCAGAGGGACGGGAGAGCCCAGGGGGAGACAGGAAGAGCTCGGCTGGGCTGGCTTAGCAAAGCGGGGAGCGGGAGGGGAACACGGAGCCTGCCCCCTCCTGACCCCATGCTCAGGTCTTCAGGTCTGCAGCAAATTGGCCCCAATTGATTCCTAGATCTATTCTTCAGCTGAGCGCAGGGAAGAACGGCATCTGGCTTTTTTTTTTTTTTTTTTTTTTTGTCTTTTTTTTCCCCCCCTTTAGCCCTCAGCTTAATTTCTCTCACAAAGGAGGACGCAGCCAGGGGAGGCAGGGCCTGGCCCAGCAGCCCTCTGCGGGAAACGGGGTGGGTTTTGTGCCGCCTGCCGGTTTATTTGTATTTTTAGAGCGTGCCGCAGGCACGAGGTCACCGAAGTGAGTGAAATTCCACCCCAGAGCGACTCCCCGTCCCCATCCCACTTCTGGGGCACGGGCTGGAGTCAACAGCTGAGCCAGGGCTCAAGTGTCCCGGCCATAGCCATGGTGCCCAGCTGAGGCGAGGGGCAGCTGGGTGGGTGGGTGCCGGGGCTGGGGGTGGAAGAGCTGGGGACCAGCAAGGTGGTGGGCAGAGGGCAGCCCTCCTGCTGTTGTCACAGGGAGGAGAGCCCCCTGGGAGTGAGGGTCTGGCTGTGCCGTGCTGGAGACCCTGCCTCCGGGTGGCCGAGGGCTCTCCATTGCAAGTTATCTCAGCGGGGGTTTGGTAGGACCATGGGCGCCTTGCCCCGCGGGAGCTGGGGGTGTGGGGATGCCGAGATGAGACTGGGGCAAACTGGGGAGGGGTGGGGAGCTCAAATACGTCAAGGAGAAGGCCAGGGTGTACCACGTTTGCTCGATGGAGCGATGAGTTGACAACATGGTGAGTCAAAAGCTGAGGGGGGGGGGGGAACCTAGCAAATGGGAATGTGTGGGGGCTTAAAATGACACAGCACGTCTCCTTGAGAACAAACCTCATGGCTCTTCTTCATCATCTCCAGCAACAAGTGATGCAAGTGAGGCATCCCGCTAGGGCTTGGGCTCGACGGCGAGTGAGTCAGGCGGGCGGGAGTCCCATCTCTTGAATCGCCGCTGGCAGCGCCGCCGGACCCAGCCCCGGCACCCCCCCACCCCCCCACCCCCTTCCACTTGCAAGGGGTGATGGAGTCACAGCCCCTGTGGGGTGGCTGCAGCGGGAAATCGTCACTGGATGAGCTAAACCTGAAACAGAGGGAGAAACTGTCCCCCGGGATGCTGACCCCACCGGAAAGTGTAGCAAGAGATGCTCCCAGCAAGAGCAGAAAGTGTTGGATTCTCGGTTTAAGGCAACCGATTTGCATAGCAATTAGGACACGACCTGCTGAGAGTTGTTGAGCTGGTCCTCCTGAGGTGTGAAACACCTTCCTCTGCTTTTTTCAGACTTCAGATCTTCTAGGAGATGCTTTTCCCTGCTTGAGCTACCCAACTGCTTGGCCTCACCCAGTTCAGGTGGCCACCAGCGGTGATCGCATGTGCCAGGGGGCCAGTTGCTTTCACCCAGAGACACATACACGGATGGGGGTCAGCAGGATCAACATTCAAACCACGGCGTGAACCTCACAGGTGGTGACGGGGAGCCCTGTGGCAGGGAGCCGAACCCCGGGAGAAGGGGATGCAAAGCCCTGTCGGTGTTGCTAGAACCATGGCACAGCCTTTGGCTGCCAGGGCTGCTGTGGGGCACTTTGTGGGCATTTTGCGGGCACTTTGCATCAGGGAATTGCGTACCCTGTTATGGACGGCCTGCCGTTTCGTTAGCCTGCCCTTTGATCTCAGGCGTGGGGACTCTTCTGAGACGTCTTTCCCTGGTGTGGTGGCACAGGATGCTGATTTGGGGAGAGGGTGGCCTGGCTCTGCTGGGCAGGAGAATGGGTAAGGGATGCTCCGTGGGCGTGCTGAGCCTCCTCTGCCGGTCCATGCTGAGAGCAAGGGCTCCCCTCCACCCGGTACCCACACCTTGCCTGAAATTCACTACAGTTTTGGGGTGATTTCTTCCCTCTAATACATGACCCAGGGCATGCCTGTACCTCCCGGGGGCCATACTGCCACTCCATGGCATCCCCTCTGTTTGTTTTTTTCCCAGACCTTCTTCTCGGAGACTCAGCCTTTTTTTTTTTTTTTTTTTTTTTTCCCCAAAGCAGGCTGTTTCCCCTAATAGCAAGCACCCAGCCGCCAGCAGCTGAAGGCTCACTTGCTTTTCCTTTAGCACAAAAATTTCCACTCGTGCTTTTCGCCTTTCCAGCCGAGCGAAGCGCCTGCTTTCCCCAGCCTACAGAAGTGTGCGGGAAACGTCTGCCCTCCTGTGTTCAAAGTCCCCTCCGAAGGGAAGCCACTGACCTCACGGAGTAAATATTTTCCATGACATCTCGTTCTGACATCTCCTTTCGGGCTCTGTACCTAGAACTGACCTGGCTCCGGGTTCGAAGCCGGCCAGCCAGAGCTCCGCTCGTCTGGGGAATGGGGATGGATTATGCCCTCTCTTTGCTTCCCTACGTGTCCCCACCCAACGTCACTGCAAATTAACAGCCTGAAGGTTTCAACGACCCCTCTGCACCCCCCAACCACCCCCGGCAAGGACTCTGCTGGCAAATGAGGTGGCTCATGGGCCAGTGATGCTCCCTGTAGACACCGAATCCCGCCAGCTTGCTGCGATGGTTTCGCCAACACCTCCCCTCGCCCGCTCGCAGCTAAAACACGCTTGTGGTTATGGGCTGCTGCCAAGGCAGCTGGGATGCTGGAGGCAGCAGCCTTAGAGCAGGCGCGAAGCATCCACGGGCCAGAGGTGGGATGCAGGGAGGTTGTTTCGCATCCACGGGCCAGAGGTGGGATGCGGGGAGGTTGTTTCACATCCACGGGCCAGAGGTGGGATGCAGGGAGGTTGTTTTGAACTGGGAGCAACTTGGCAGCAAGGCGAAGGAGGGGACACCTACTTGACTCCATATCCTCGCTGCTCGCCCAGCTGAATGAGAAGGGGAGGATGATCCAAAAGGTATTTTCCACCTCCAGCCTCTTATTTCTCTTGCTGGGTTGTTCCCCTACAGACTCCTTCCCCCAACAGGGCTCTTCTGGTGGGGACAGTCACATCTGGCGCGGATCCTCAACGGGTCTTGGCAGCTGGATTTACAACACAGGGTGTAAATCCAACACAGGTATGGCAGAGCCCAGGGCTCTTCGTGGGCGAGGTCTGTTTTATTTGCAACCACAAAAAGTCGGTGGTTTTCCCCCACCATTGGTTTGCTAAGAGGAGATCATAGAATCGTAGAATGTGTTGGATTGGAAGAGACCTTCAAAGGTCATCGAGTCCAGCCCCAAGAGATGCTGTGGTCATTCTCCTGCTGGGGTTTTTGGAACCACGTGCTAGTTCCCAGGCCCAGCACGGTCTCCTGAGGGGGACTGGGACATTTCATGCCGCTGCGTATAGGATTGGATCCCTTAGGACTGAATCCCTACCACCCCCTTCTTGTGGAACAGGGAGAAGACACAATATGCTGCCAGAAATAATGCCGAGCATGTGGCACACACCAAGAGGTGTCGAAAAAAAGGCTCACGTTGGCCTCACAGGTGGCCCCGTGCCTTCTGCGTTGGCCACGTAGGGACAATCACCCAAGCGATTTGCTGCAGGCATTTCAGAGCCCTTTATTTCTAGGGCCAGGTCTCACCTGCAGCAAAAGTGCCTCCGCCGGCGAGGCAAGGAGCACCGCCACGCTCTTCCTCCTGGGAGCTCCTCCCCAGTTTGTATAAGAGGTACCAGTGTTTCCCAGTCCTGCATGGGAGAAGGGCTGTTCTTATCTATAGGGTTATTAGTGCTAGAGAGAAAATGAATATTAAACATCTTTTAACCTGGGTGTTTTTTTGTTTTGTTTTGTTTTTTGTTTGTTTGGGGTTTTTTTGGCTCTTTAGCAAGCTTTTTTGTTGCGAACAGATCTCTTTTTGGCATCTGGGGAAGTGTTTCCCGCTTGTTCCACGGTTTGCTTGCCCGGTGCTAGCTTCACGGAGACGCTTACGGGTGCCGCGGAGCGCTGAGCTGGACCAGCCTGTGACTTCCAGACGTTGTCCTACACCGGCTGCAGAGCGAGCGGTGGACCTCCCCCCCCTCCGTGCCCTGCTCTCGAAGTGTACGCGCGCACGTGCGTGGTGCCCAGCACTTCCCTACGGCTGCGAACCGCAGCGCTCTCGCGCTGAAGCATCAAATGCGCAGGCTGCTTTCGCCGAGCTGGAAAAGAGGGGGAGCTCATTTGCCCCCGCGCTGAAGACGCACGTGTCGCCGGCACATTTTTGCCCTTCTTCTTGCCCGCTCCTTGCAGGAGACATGTATCCTTGCTCTTAAGCCAGCGCCGCGCTCCTCCTTGCGAATTCCAGGGTGGATCTGCGCTCCTGGGAGGACGTGAAGGCTGTCACAGCGCATCCCACCTGCATTTCCCTCGGTGTCGGGGAAACGGCTCTCTGCTGGAAGCGCCTGCCCGTTAGACATGGCAGGGTTTTTTTTTTTTGCGGGGGGGAGGCATGTTGCAACACATGTTGGAGGGTGACACTTAAGCTGGATGTATAAATCCTGGCTTTCCTGGAGGCCTGGGTCTTCCCTGGGGCTGCTGCTCTGTCTCCTCGCATTTCTGGGGAGAGGAAGCTGCGGCTAACCCCACCGCAAACACAAATCAGTTGGGTTTTGTTGCTTTTTGGGTTGGGTTTTGTTTTTTGGGTTCGTTTTGTTTTGGTTGGTTTTTTTTTCTTTTTCCCCCTAGTTTTGTGTGTTCAGTTTGAACAATAAAACATCTGTTCCTGAGCCCCGCAGCTGGACCGAAATGAAATGACGTTAGCATCAATTATCCTCCGGGATGGGGAGGCTGACGGGAGAATGGTGCAGATTTCCTTAACGCTGAATAACAAATGAGAACAACAGCTTGGCTGGGTGGCTCCCGTTCCCGGAGAGACTCCAAACAACCCGCCTGCTCGAACCCTCGTGCTGGGGGCACCCGCTGTTGGTGCCCCCCCCCCCCCACTCTGGGTACCAAACCTCAGCTGTGGGGTGAGTGGGGGAGATGCTTCTGCAGCCATTGGGGAACAAAACACATTTTTGGTGTTTTGGCTTACGGATACTGCGGCGGCAGAGATTTTTCTCAATGCACCAACCCAAACCGTGGCATGGCTCTGATGATACAAAATTGAAGGGCTTTTGGTTTTTTTTTTGGGGGGGGGATGGAGGGTTGAAGGTGCACCCACCTCCCGTGGGGTCAGCTGGGACTTTGGCTGTGGAGCAGAGCCGGGGTTCGCAGCGGGATGGGATGATGCAGAATCACGTTCCCTGGGTACAGAAAGGGGCTATTAACAGGGAAAAGCGGGGCGGGGGGGGGGGGGGAAGGGACGGAGCACAATGGCTCTGATTTGTTGGCAGTCGTGACCTGCAGTCCCTGGCAGCACCTCAAAGCAGCTGTGAGGTGCCAGTCGGTGGCGATGCTTCGGCGCGTGATGCGGGGCGCCTGACCCTGGCGTAAGGCTGGGACACGGGCTGCCCGGCGGGGAGGGCACCCACCCGGCTTCTCCTCCCTGGGGTCCCGCAGAGCAAACCCAAGGATGCTCGTGACGGGCTGAGCGCTCCAGGGACAGGGGTGGCTTTGCTTTCTGGGGCTTTCCCCAAACCCATCTGCCCTGCTAGCCATTGCCTGGGTAAATTTTACTTTTTATAAGGACTTGGGTTGCCTTTCTGCATAAAGTCGGGTACATGCAGCCACCGCTGCAGACAAAGCGGTGTCAGGCTCCAAGGCAAGGAGGGGGATGTGGATACTACGAGTGCGCACACACACAAAAATACCTCCCTGTCCCATCCTGAAGAAGCTCAGTAGAAGAAGGCCATTTCCCCACATCCTGGTAGCCCAGAGAAAAACCATGACTGTGGGAAAACTCAAGAAATTTATCTGGGAGTAGCATTTTTATGAGCGAGCCGCTTGATACCTGCGCAGCCAGATGCCTGGATAACTTACTGCAGGCTCCAGGAAATAATTTGGGCTGCTGCAATTGTGAAGCCTCTAAAATAGCTTTCCTGCTCCTGGGGGAGCTGTGAATCTTTAGGCCTGACGGCTTCCAGCGCCCCGCGGGTGAGGTACAGCTGCTCATCGCGGAGGAACCCCCCCCCCCCGCGGGACAGGGCTGGGGGAAAAGGGGGCTGATGGGGTTCGCTAGCTCAAAGCGATGCTCGTCGCGATTTTCGGAAGGAAGGTGAGTGCTTGGGGTGGGCAGCGGGGGAGAAAGAGCCCTGTTTGAGAACAACGGCTTGTTCCGAAAACCTGGCAGCATCGAGCACCCATTTCATCTGGCTTTTTCCTTGAATGTCACGGGTACCACCATGGGGCAGCGTGTCCGTGAGGGGTGCGTGTCCCAGGCTCTGTTGCTGTACGTCTGCACACCCGGATGCGCTCCGGTACTGCGGCTCTCCTGGGAGCATCATCACCCAGCAAAGACACTGCTGAGAAACCCCCCCTTGCTTGCTTGCCCGAGCTGTTTTACTCTAAGCCCTTCTTGCCTTTGGCCTCCAGCCTCGGTTATATCAACAAGCCACCCCCCAAAGCCACCCCCGGGTGTCACAGCCATCGCTCATCGCCTCCGCTCTGAATCTGGGCTCTGCCGGTGCTCCTGCCCTGGCCTCTCCTACCAGGAAATGGAGCCCAGTTGGGAAAAATCCCCAAAATCTTCACTCAGAAGAGACTTGGCAGAACTAGGAGCAAAACCAAAGGAAGCTTTAGCTTTTAAAAAAAAAAAAAAAAAATTAAAAAAAATCATTTTGTCCCAAAGGAGCAGAACTTACCCCAGTATGTCTATTTTTTTGTTATTTTATGTACTGTACTTCAGTCTGTTTCCTCAAGCCTTACGGAAGTTGAGCGTGTCGTCACTCTGTTTGCCTGTCCCTTCCCTCAGTAACACGCGGAACTGGCTAATTTCGGGTAGGTCTGGCAAAGATATTTATTCCTCCCCAATATTCGGGTCTTTCTGACTGTACGAAAACAGTTGCCGGTGCTGGAGGCTGGGCTGATCTCTTGCAGAGAGGGGAAGGCTTGTTGGGTCCCTGGTTTCCCCAAAAATCCCATCTGGCAGCGGAGCCGGAGCATTGGGCAGCCGGAGAGGTATCCAACTCGGCACGTGGCAGCCTGGATGGCAAGGGGAGCGATCCAGGATGCCCCGTGCAGGACGGGGGTGGGCGATGGATTTAATAAGAAAAGCCTTTCCCCCTTCCCAAGGCTGGATTAGGGAAGAGTTCGTCAGCCAGATGCAAAACTTGGTAATCCTTTCGTGCTGGGGTGAGGAGGGCTGTGCTGAGAGCCCAGGGGGAACGTGCGGGATGGGGCTGCCCTGACTCGGGGTATCTCTTCCCCTCCCAATCTGGCAGCAGAAACAGCCTGGAGGGACCTTCTGGTGCATCGGGATGTGGAGGGGGATGGAGCCGAGATAAAGGCTGAGGTCCCTGCACCCTGCCTGGTTATCCAGTGATCCATCCGCCCTCTTTCCCTTTCTTCTTCTGACCCACTTTGCAGTGGCCTGCTTTTCCCAACCTGCTCGGTAATCCTAAGTAACAGGAGGCAGATGCCTAAACATCTCTTGAGGAACTGGACCTTAATCCCTACCTACAGCGCTGGTGCTCTGGTTCCCTGTAAGCCGTCTCACGCCTGCGAGGACTGAGCTTCCCGTGCATCACCCTCCTCTATCCAGGGCAAAACGTGCCCTGAAGGGTGCGGGATGGTGGGGAACGGGGTTTTGTGGTCACCAGGCAAGGAGCCGGCAGGGCAGGGTTGGGATATACAGCAGCCACTTATGGATCGTCACCTGGAGGAGGCTTTGGAGAGCTGGATGGGACAGAAAAGCTGCAGGAGGAGTGTGAGGCACGTGCAACGTGGCCACCCACCTAGGAATGAGGAGGTGGGGTAGGGGAGGAAGGGGAAAAAACAAGGCAGGGGCAGCATGCTGTCTGCCACACCATGTCCTGAGATGCTGGTGGGATGCTCCGTGTGGGCAGTGACCGGCAGATGGACTGTCAGGATGGGGAAGGAACACACGGCTCTGCCTGGTCCTGGTGGCTTTGCTGTGTGGCTCTGGAGGTCTTCCAGATGCCGGGGTAGGGCATAGCCTCAGGCTGGGGCTAAAAATGTCGTTAATAACACCTGCATCCCACCTCGGTGGGGGTTTTGTGCTCTGCCGGGCTCCCATTCAGCCCTGCTCGCCTGGGGGCTGCTTCCACCCCCAGCCCGGACTCAGCATCGCTGCCTGGGACAGCTGCAGGGGGGGTGCTGCGGGGCCGTCAGCTCTCCTCCCTCCCCCCGATACCCCTCACCCCTTCATTTCAACACACCCCCTCCACCTCCGGCTTGTTTGCACAGCTCAGAATGTTCCGAACATTATCAGTGTTTGCACTTTTGCCACTGTTTGTGCTAGTTGCGCTTTAAAGGCAATAAAGTCAAGCTTTGTTTGCTTACAAGGAAAGCGTGTTTTTCCCCCTCATTAGACAAACCAGTACTCGCCCTAAAACATGACACCAACCACCCCTGCAAGCCCTGGGCCTTCGTGGGGTCCTGGGGACAACGTCCCTGGAGGAAAAGGGGCTTTATGTATGTGAACACACGGGGCTCACGCCGTGCATCACCCCACGGCTCTGCCTGCCAGGCTTTACTCTTCATGGGGGGGCTGAAGGCAGCATCTCCCCCCCCCTTTCCACCTTTCCGCTGCTCCCCGAAGCTGGTGCCGAGGTATCCCAGGTCACACAGGCCCTTTTCCAAGTGAACCGGCGTTACCCCGGGCAAAGCCGCTTCACCCCGACTAAGTCCCGGGGCTTACGGGAGCCGGGTGCCGCTGACGACACCGGGCGATGCAGGTCCCACCGGAGCAGGGAGGTGACCTCGCGTGTGCCCAGCCGCCCGCTGCCGTCCCCGCACGCTGACACCACCTCCCGTGTGTCCCGGGCTCCGACACGCTGTCCCTGCCCGGTGGGTTACACATTAACAGGCTGGGGCCAGCGCAAGGCCAGGTGAGTCTCAGGAGCATCTCGGGGAAGGATGTTATTTCTGGAGGAAGCAACGCTAAGAAAGTGCCCTCCACTGTGCTGCTCTCCCATCCGGCCGCTCCCCCATTCCCTGCTCATGGAAAGCCTTCCTCCATCATCCTCCTCGGCTCCCTATCTGCTTTCTCCATCCCTCGGGCTGGTTGAGCCGGGGCTTGCCGAGCTGCTCGCGGGCAGGGTATTTCACGCACCGCCTGTGGCTGACCTGGCCAAGGAGACGCTGCTGGGCTGTGTGCTAAGCCTCTCGGGGTGACGCCAGATCTGCCACTGTCCCCCCAGGCCCTTGGTACCACTCCAACGCCCCTGGGACGGGGCAGAGCCCATCGCAAACCCTGCTCTCCGCATCCCCCCGGGGCTCGGTGGCCGGAGGGCGGCCGCGGCCGCCCGTTTTTCCTGGAAGGGCAACGCTTCTTGCAACCGATCCCTCGACCAGCGTGAGGTATTTTCTCCGCCCCACCGGGGCACATGTCGCCTCTGGAAAGAGCAGCCAGGGTGGCTCAGCGCCAGGAACACGGTGTAAACAAGGTGCCTGCTGGTCCCCCACCCCGGGGCTGGAAGGGGCCAGACGAGGCACAAACCAAGCAGTTGTAAGTGGAGTTTAAGCTCCCCCCCCCCCAAAAAAAAAAGAGAAGAGCTGTGGGAAAGGCAAAGCTCTCTCTGGGATGAAAATAATGGCAGCGGCCTGGTCCCCGCGCCCCGAAATGTCGGCACTGTGCGGCGCCTAATCCTGCCCTCTCCTGGACACCGGCTCCCTGGCAGCCTGGCCCCCTTTGGGAAATTTCCTGAATTTTCAAATGTGTCCCCCCCCCCGCCCCCCCAGGCCTCCGCCCCCCCCAAAAAATGCAGCCGTAGCTGTTTGAGGGGTGCAGCTCACACGGGCCTGTTGGGCCAGGGAGGCTGGGGGAGGATGGTGGCATCTGGGAGCAGGGTTAGGATGTGAGCCATGCTCCTTGGATAAGCAAGAAGGAAATGTGGAAACGCCGCCTGCAATATAGGACTGAAGCACGGGGAAGCCCTAAGTGGGGGGGGGGGGGCATGTGGAGACACCCCACAAGCTGCTCAGTGGGGACCACAGTGCAAATGTCTAGAATCACAGAACGTGTTGGGTTGGAAGGGACCTCTAAAGGCCATCTAGTCCAACCCCCCTGCAGTGAGCAGGGACATCTTCAACTAGATCAGGTTGCTCAGAGCCTCATCCAGCCTGGCCTTGAATGTCTCCAGGGATGGGGCCTCCACCACCCCTCTGGGCAACCTGGGCCAGTGTCTCACCACCCTCAGTGTAAAGAACTTCTTCCTAATGGCTCATCTAAACCTGCCCTGCTCTAGTTTAAACCAGCAGAGGGCTACCAAGATGATTAGGGGACTGGAACACCTCTCTTACGAGGAAAGGCTGAGGGATTTGGGTCTCTTCAGTCTGGAAAAAAGATGGCTGAGGGAGGATCTTATCAACACTTATAAATACTTAAACGGTGGGTGTCAGGAGGATGGGGCCAGGCTCTTTTCAGTAGTGCCCGGGGACAGGACAAGAGGCAATGGGCACAAACTTGAGCACAAGAAGTTCCACCTAAACATGAGGAGGAACTTCTTTACCCTGAGGGTGTCAGAGCCCTGGCACAGGCTGCCCAGAGAGGTGGTGGAGTCTCCATCTCTGGAGACATTCAAAACCCGCCTGGAGGCGTTCCTGTGCCACCTGCTCTGGGTGACCCTGCTCTGGCAGGGGGTTGGACTAGATGATCTCCAGAGGTCCCTTCCAACCCTATGGTTCTATGATTCTATGATTCTATGATTGCCCCTTGTCCCATCGCTACATGCCCTTGCAAACAGCCCCTCCCCATCTCTCCTGTAGCCCCCTTCAGGGACTGGAAGGGGCTCTAAGGTCTCCCCGGAGCCTTCTCTTCTCCAGGCTGAACACCCCCAACTCTCTCAGCCTGTCCTCACAGCAGAGGGGCTCCAGCCCTCGGATCATCCTCGTGGCCCTCCGCTGGACCCATTCCAACAGGTCCATGTCCCCCTTGTGCTGAGGACTCCAGAGCTGGACACAGCACTCCAGGTGGGGTCTCACCAGAGCGGAGCAGAGGGGCAGAATCACCTCTCTGGATCTGCTGGCCACGCTTCTTTTGATGCAGCCCAGGGTGCCATTGGCTTTCTGGGCTGCAAGGGCACATTGTTGGCTCAGGTCCTTTTCCGCAGGGCTGCTCTCTATCACATCATCCCCCAGCCTGTATTGATAGTGAGGATTGTCCCAACCCAAGTGTAGGACTTTGCACTTGGCCTTGTTGAACTTCACAAGGTTTGCTGGGGCCCACCTCTCCAGCTCGTCCAGGTCCTGCTGCTGTGGGACATGGCCACAGGGGCAGGACGGGACCAGCCGAGTTGGTGTAACCCCTCTGGTGTGCCAGTGGCGCGGAGCGAGGGACAGCCCTCGCCTTCCTGCAGCAGCCATGCATTCGTGTGCCACTGCCTGGCTTCGTACCCCCCAGGCCCTGGGGTTGTTTTCCATCCCTGCTGCCTGGGGACAAGTGGCACGGTGGTGCAGGGAGCCACGGGAAGGTGACTGCTGTCCCACCACGCTTTGGCCATGCGGCTGGTTTTGCCCGATGTTTCGTTTATTTTTTGGTGGCTGCTGGTGTTACCTATAAACAAAGCAAACATTGTGCCTGAGTCGGCTTTAAATCCCTGTGCTGTGTTTACTGAGGTGGCCATGAGAGCTTGGGCCGGGATGACTAATGGGAAGCACAGCCGGGACAGGGAAAGGCACATCGCTTGGCGTGTCCCGATGCCTCCTTGGCAAGTAAGCATCAGTGGCTCCCCGAATTTCCCGTTTTTTTCGTGGGGACCCTTTTCCAGACCGGGAGCGAATGGCCATAGTCTGCCGCGTTGTAACTTCCAGCTGCGCCCTCCATCTCGGAGGGGATGGATGGGGCAAAGCGGAGCGAGGATGTGGCAAAGCCTGGCTGCTTGCAAACCCAGTGCCGCAGCCCCCGGCCTCTCAGTCATGCCTGGGGGGGGGGTGGGGTGGGGTGGGGTGGGGTGGGGGGGGTGTTATTTGACGAGCCAGGGTGGATGTGAGTTGCCCTGGGGAGGAAGCACGCGTTGCAGCTGTAATTCACAGGTCTGGAAAGCAGCCCGGGACGTGCCTGGTGCCGCCTGCCGCCACCCCGCGTGGGCTGAGCCGTGCAGGTGGGCACAGGGCGCCTGGCACAGGCTGGCACACGGGGAGCTCATCCTTGCTCAGCGCACGCATGGCTGCGGCTCCTCTTTCCATCCTGCCCCCAACCCCCCCCCCCCCGCCTCCAAGAGCATCTCTCCCCTATCTTCTGCCGCTGCCAACAGCTCTCCCCCGCTCGCAGGTCCGGGACAGCATTCCTTGAAGTCCTCCAGGCTATTTCCCCTAGAAACTGTGACGCCGACACGTTGCAGGCACCACAGCACGGTGCGAGCTCGTGGGACTAATCCTTCCTTAGCCCAGACCCAGGGACTTGGTGACCCAGTGAGCGTGGGTAGGACGCGCACTCCCGTCCCTGTACTGCATCCCAAAGCCCGCCGGCAGGGAGCATGGGGTGACAGGAACGTACCCGCGGTGCTAATTGCTGCCTGTAATCCCAGGATTATGTTTTACTGCTTATTATATCCCTCTTACAGCTCCCAGCTCCGTTCCCTACCCCAGGCCAAACCAGAGCACAGCAGGCCCTGGGATCCTCCTAATTAAATGCTTTTTTTTTGTTGTTCTTTTTTTTTACATTGCGTTTTTTAATGCAATTTAAAACACATGACATAAATACACAGCTCAGCTCAGAGACCCACATTTTTCTGCCTCCCAGCCTCCAAACACACACAGCATGTCCCTTGGGATTAGAGAGCAGCGAGCCTGAGGGGACAACTGCCATCGGGCTCACGCTGGATGTCCCCAGCGCCGTTGCCCAGGATGGGTATAATGAAAGGGCCCCTTTTCGGAGTGCGTCTGGAGCTGCTGGGGTCCATCCCGCAGCGCCGGGCAGAGCAGAGCCCCGCTCATCCCCAACGGAGCAGCCGTCTGCGGCATCCATCAAAACACAGGCACCTCCTTGGGAATGGCCATATTTCATCCCTGGATCCGGAGCTGTTTATGAAATTATCAGGGCTAGACAAATGGCGACTTTTGTTTCAGCAGACACGCTGCAGGCCAGGCACCTTGCAGGACATACATCTCTGACCCGGTAGTCATATTTCTCCTCCTTTCTCCCTCTCTGGCTTCAAATAAATGGGTCTAAACCGGTCCCAGCTCTCTGCAGAGGTGGTGCTGAGAGATGGGAAGAAAGGAGGGGGAAAGACCAGCAGAAGGCTCTCCAAAGCCCAGCGTCTGGAAGGTCCTGAGGACCTCCTGAGTGGTTTCACCATGAACTCAGGTGCCTCCAAGATGCTGCAAGGGACCGCATCCGCTCATGCTCTTCCCACCTTCACGCCAGCGAGAAGGTCTGCTGAGCTGGGGGAGATGGGACTGGAGGAAACCTCTCACCAGCTCTTGCTGCTCATCTGCAAACATCTTTCTGGCAGCAGCAACGGCAGCCATGCTGTAGCTTTTCCACCTGTAGCTTTCTTGCTTTATTTGGTTTTACCAGGTCTGGTTTTACCGGGTATTTTTGCTTTTTATGTGGCCCAGTACTTGGAATAGCTCATTTGGGAGGATGCTTGATCCATACACAGATCTCCACGGATGGTTTAAAAGGAGGGGACAAGGGGACTCGGGGTACGTAAGTGAGAGAGAAGTGGGGGGATTTGATTTATGCTCTTGCTGTGGGCAACGGTGCTTTGGGGCACCAGGGGTAGGATTTTAGTGTCTGCTCAATACAGGATTGCAGGCTTCTAAAAGGCTTTTGAGGGTGTCTTGTGCACAGCCCCAGGGTCATAGAATCATAGAATCATTTAGGTTGGAAAAGACCCTTGGGATCATCGAGTCCAATCATCGACCCCACTCTACAAAGTTCTCCCCTACACCATATCCCCCAACACCACATCTAAACCAGTCTGAAACACATTCAGGGATGGCGACTCCACCACCTCCCTGGGCAGCCTATGCCAGTGTCCGACCACTCTTTCTGTGAAGAATTTTTTCCGAATGTCCAGTCTAAACCTGCCCTCTTGCAGCTTGAGTCCTTTGAGATTTGCTTTCAACAGTGAAGAACCCCTTGGGGAACCACAATGCAAAGCCATACATACACCTGCCCAGAGTAGGGGTTAAATAGTGGGGTTTTTTTTTACACAGCTTCATGTTTTCTTGCCTGTCTGGACACTTGGCAACAGACCGTTCGGAAGTTTTGTCCATACAAAAGCAAGCTGGTCATGTTTGCAGAGGCTCAGTGAAGAAATCTGAGCTCAAGGACAAGAGCTCACCTCACGACAACAGCTGCCTGCCTTGGGGCTCGCTCGGTTTGGCCACGCCGGTTAACTTCTCAAATTATGAAAGTTTTAGAAAGCACTTCTCTAAAATAAAAAATAAAAAATAAAAAAAAAAAAAAGAATCCATACATCGGTACCTTTTACAGGGACACGCGCATCAGTTTTCAGCTCCGAAAGGCCGTCAGGGTGGGTTTCTGCTCCCTCTTCCTCCATGTGACAATAATTACTCGAATTCTTCTCATCTAACAGCCAGCTAGCAGGCTTGCACTGCGGCGGCTGAAGAGCAGATGCGGCTCTGGCAGGCAGGCAGAAAAACACTAAATGAGCAAGTTTTTCTTCTGCTGCTCGCATCCACGCCATTCCTTAGTGCTTGCAAGCGCGTGGTATAATCATCCTCCATTTGTTTTTACGGCTTTCGCTCCAGAATAGATGGGAACAGAAGTAAACTCCGTTCCCGCTGCCGGGAGCCGCAAGGAAAATGGGGATGAGTAGGGTGCAGTCTGTCCCCTTGAGCTTTCTCTGTTAAGCACTTAATAACTGAGATACCCCAAATCGAGCCTAGCAGGTGCCAAATGGCAAAGGTGCCTCCAGATAAACTCTTTACTGCGGAAAAATGTCTGTACTTACAGGCATTTGCTGTGATCTGAATATCCAAGAGCTCAGCCCACTTCTCTGGCTGATTTACTTCACCAGCTGAAATACATCACCCTTCCCGACTCCCCATCAGCTGGAGAAGGGAAAGCAAAGCTGTATTGGCCTTTACACCAAGCACTACACCCCAAAGGGCCTGGGAGCATTGGCGAGGCTGTCGGACACCAACCCCATTCCCCCAGAACATAGACTGGGACGGCACAACATAGAATCATAGAATGATAGAATGTGTTGGGTTGGAAGGGACCTCTAAAGATCATGTAGTCCAAGCCCCCTGCAGAAGCATCTTTAACTAGATCAGGACATCTTTAGGACAACTAGAAAGGACATCTTTAACTAGATCAGGTTGCTCAGAGCCTCATCCAGCCTGGCCTTGAATGTCTCCAGGGATGGGGCCTCCACCCCCTCTCTGGGCAACCTGGGCCAGTGTCTCACCACCCTCAGTGTAAAGAACTTCTTCCTCATGGCTCATCTAAACCTGCCCTGCTCTAGTTTAAACCATTGCCCCTCGTCCCATCGCTACATGCCCTTGCAAACAGCCCCTCTCCAGCTTTCTTGTAGCCCCCTTCAGGTGTTGGAAGAGTACATGTAAGAGCACAAAGCAAAAGATTTCTTGCATGGAAACGAAAAGAAAAAGCAACACTTCTTGCACCAGTGACTGCACAATGCTTATAGAGAAAAACTTGTATTTTTAGTATTTTTATTTTTTAGATGATTTATGTAGGTCCCCTGGTAACTGTGCAGTGATGGAGAGCGTTGGTGTGACCCAAGTGCCAAGGACACGGTGCAAATATTGCATGAGCCGAAGGCGGAGGGTTCCTCCACTCTTACCTTTGCACATCCCTGGGGTATGCCCCGCTCCCCCTCCCCTGCTGCTGCGACTGGCTCTTTGAGCTAACTCTCCATCACCTTCCCACCAGGCCAAGGACAGCACAGAGGGTTTGCTTGTCCTCCCACACCGGCCATGAAACCTGCCCAGCACAGCCGCCCTGTTCAGGAAGGCTGGGCACACTGAAAACGAGCTGTTTGCAAACAAACACCGCCAAATTCCTCATCTCCCTGTGATTTCTCTGCTGAAGGAAAAGCTAAGCTTAGCCTTGACGTCCTGCTTTTTATTCTACTTGGTTTTGCAGCCAGGAGAGCCAGGGCCCGAGGAGTTCAATGAGTGCGGCCGAGGTCAGACCACAAATCAGGGCTTAGTCAGCCCAGGCAGCCGGGAGCCTCCTGGCCAGAGGCTCCTCCAAGTGATTGATTTTTCATCTGCTGTTTCCTTATTTTTAGTGCATGTGCTGGAGTTCCTCATTACTTCCAAAGAGCTTATCTCCATGCTGGAGGGTCAGTCGTGGCCTTGCAGGGCAGGCCGGTCCCTGCTGTGCACCATGCAGTAGGGCTGGAGGATACTCAGGGTCTCCAAGCAATGGAGGTGCGTTTGCTCTTCCGACTCCCATCCATAAGCAGCCAGACACTGAGGAAAGAGCTGTTTTTTCCCTTTGCATTGCCCAAAAGTCCCCAGCATCACCCCAGACCCAGCTTTTTGGCTCTGCCAGACCATGTCCCTCCCCAGCTCTCAGGGAGCAGCTGCAGCTCTGGTGTTTCAATCCTCCCGCTTGTTCCTTGGGATATTGGGATGGGATGGCTGCTGATGGGCTCATGGGTTTTTCACCCCTCCAGCAGCAAGCACCAGGTTGGGCTGATGCCATGGAGCATGAGCTGAACACAGGAGCAGAGTGTTGCACAAAAGCCCAAAGGGGATGGAGAGAAGCCCCACATGCTTGTGGGACCAGGGTCTTTGCCTTGGCCATTGCACAGCCTGAGCCTTCATTTTGCCCACCCTTGCCTCCAGGCAGACTTCTTTTGAAAAGGTTCATCTTTGGGACAGGGGCTGCCCGGCACAGATAGAGCTCTGACCATGCACTAACACCTAACAACCAGCAGCAGCAGTTTGTAGCACCGCGTTGCTCCAAGCACAGCGTCACCACGGCCTTTGCATGGGAACACAGTTAATTTTAGCTCATCCAAACGTGCAGCGGGGTTGCACAGCCGAGATCGGCTGCAGTTAAAGAGACCGTGGTGGAGGGGCTCAATTTCTTAACGCTTTTCAATATTCATCATCCTCAAGTCCAGCTAAGAAGGAGCTTTGTGTGCGCACCCTCAAAGACGTTCTCCAGACTTGAAGAGGGACGTGAAGAAGATGGTGGCTTGACAAGCAAGGCCTGAGCAAACTGGAGGTCCACATTTAGCTGGGTGTTGGTCCATACCCGGTGCTGCTTGCTGCGGCTGAGCCCAGCGTCAGAGGGGGATTATTCTCCGTGCCCACCCAAACACCCCCAGCCGGGTCAGGATGAGCAGCGGGGCTGCCTCGCTCCCTCCGCGGGCGGAGAGGCTGGCACCCAGTGATGGCAGGGTGCCACCAGCTGTGTCACAGCCACGGGGCTGGCACCGCCGCTGGACTTTGGCCAGCTGCAGGAAGGTGTTTACTGCTGCCACTGTAACAGCAGCTAAACAGCCGGCCACTTCCCACGGAGCCAGCACTGCAGTGGGAGAAGGTGGAGAGGTGGCTTTGGAGAGGCTGGTGGGGCCCTTGGGGTGCTGGGGCAGGGAGCTGCGTTTGCCATGGGGCTGGGGTGTGCATGGAGGCCGGGGGGGGGAAGACTTTTCCACCTCCTTCTGCAAATCCAGGGCGTCTGGCAAAGCTCGTCTTCGTTCTTGAATGTGCCTTTCCTTGTGATACCTGCTCCGGGGTGGCACTGAAGTGCCTCAGCATCACCAAAAGTGCAGAGCGCCCACTTTGCTGGATGAGCCGAAAGCCCGGTGGCGCAGGTATCCAGCACAGCCTGGGCTGCGACAAACGGCATCCCCTGGTCACCGAACCCACAGGGCTCCAGCCCCAAAGACAACCAAGATGCTATAAGGCGGTTTAAAGATTTCTTTTTCCAGTTCCCAGGCTTGCAGGGACTGACGGCCGCGTGAACTTGCCCCCTCTTCAGGCAGAAGGGTCTAAGACCTTCTCCCCAGCCCCATTCCCCCAAATCGGGTGGTCTGGGTACGCTACCCTGCTGTCACACACAATTTGAGGTGTGGGAGGTGGGGTTTCTATTTGCTCTGCAAAAATGCTGCCCTGCAGTGAGGAGCCACCAAGGCCCCCTGGAAGCGCTGGTACCAACGGGTGATGCTCAGCGGGACCAGTGCGGCTTTACCGGGGTTACTCTGACCTACAGTGACCATGGCTGGAGCCCTTAAAGTTGTAACTTGATTCCGCAGCCCTATAACTATGACCAGGGCACTCTATAAATATGACCGGTGCAAAACAGTAACAGTAACTGCAGAAACAAGTCGTCTAATCTGGTTAAATATAATGACTATAATCCGGCAGATTAGCCGAGCGCCGCTGGGGAGTCACGGGGACCCCACGAGGAGTCTCTGCCCGGCGCTGGCTGCACAGCGGGCGAGGAGGAACGCCAGCCAGCTCGTCGCTGATGTGAAAGCACACCGAGGATGAATATTTTTTGCAGCAGTGAAGATGGCACGCGGCCATGCAATGGTCCAGTTCCTAGAGAGGTTCACGAGGAATTTGCTGCCCTTTTGGGTAGGCTCCGTGTTGCAGCGCAGAAGTTGCTCCCTATCTGTTAGGAGCATGGCCCATGTCTGGGTGTCATTGGAGACCGTCCTCTCTCTGAAGCCACCGTGCCCTGCCACATTACCAGTCAGAAGCTCGTTAGCTGCCTGGGAGCTGGACAAAATGCTCAGCTGGTGCCTCCCTGGCACAATCCACCCGTCCTACACTGGGAAGCTGCTTCTTCCTTTTATGTGACCCGCTTAAGCATAGATTCCTACATCAGTGATCAGATGACACCAGGAGGGGGACAAAGGGGTTGCAAACAGATGTTTCAAAGCCTCATGACTTTTCTACAAGAAACAGGAGGCTCGTAGCCACAGGCAGAGTGAAGCAGCAGAAGAGACGCCTCCAACAGCAGCTATTTGCCAGCCAGAATTGTCCCTCTGTCACTTACCTCCCTTTAAGATCCCTGCTTGCCCCTTTCTGCTGGGTGAGCTGGTGCTATAAGGCTTCAACAGCCCGCAAGGAGGTATCACCCTTCATCTGAGATGAACCGACCCTAAGACGTCACAGCCCTGTAACACTGACATGGAGCAGAATCACAGAATGGCTGCGGCTGGAAGGGACCTCTGGAGATCATCCCGTCCAACCCCCTGCCAGAGCAGGGTCACCCAGAGCAGGGGGCACAGGAACGCCTCCAGGCGGGGTTGGGATGTCTCCAGAGACGGAGACTCCACCACCTCTCTGGGCAGCCTGTGCCAGGGCTCTGCCACCCTCACAGCAAAGAAGTTCCTCCTCATGTTCCTCCTCCTCATTGCTCCTCCTCAGAACAATCTGATTTAGGGTGTAGGAGATGACTGTTCTGCCCATGGCTTCCTTCTCCCCTTATAGCTCAACTTTCTGCTCCTTATTGCCGACCTTGGCAGCATGAGCAGGCAGGAACCAGCCACGGCCGGTATTGCCTTGCTGTGATTTTTGGATCAGAGACTCAAACTTGATGAGGAATTGCTCTGCAGAGCAATAGGAAGGTGTCTGTTCTACAGAGGCTGAGCATCCAGGCTTTCTTAGTGTGCAAGCACAGGCAGGTGAGCTTGAGCACCAGTGCCTGAAGGCCCGTGCTCTGACTTGCATTGACTATTTGGGAGCTTCGAGTCTTTCTTTGGGGGGGGCTAAGAGTGGAGATCGGCAAAAGGGACCTGGACCAGAGCAAGGCTCTAATACATCATGCATCATGGTGGGGATCACAGGACCATCCACTTGGAGCTAATGTCGGTGAGGAATGAGGGGGAGGGTGTCACCTGCTTCTCTAATGGCTGGAGAAGACTCACCTGGAGGTGGTCAGCGGGGCCCCATGTTGCAAGGGTGCTCCCCCAGCCTCCCCCAGGCATTGCCCATTGGCAAGAGGTCTGGGTACAACTGGGAATAAATGAGGACCAGGGGGATGCAGGGGCTTTGCCATACCTACCTGTATAGGTACCCACATGCTTCCAGGGAGGAGGAGCACATGGGGTAGAGCCATAGGGCATGGACATTTCTCAGTTGCAGCACATTTCCCCTTTTTTACTACTGTAGGAAACTTCATTCAGAAGAAAATATTAGAGCACATTGCCCAGCCGGCTCTGCAGAATGCAGAAAACAAGCAGGAGGGACGGGAGCCACCGGGAGGAGGGGACAGACCAGAGGAGAACCTCACTCTAGGCAGAACAGTGCAAGGGCTGGGGAAAAACCCTCTGCATGCCATTTACCAGAGTCATCTCTGCGGTCCTGGAAACAAGCGCTGGATCCTGGAAATGCTCCTGGAAGAGAGGCTGTACCATGAATTTTGAATGTAAGGCAACCCTGAAGAGGTAATAAATATGTTTGCAGGCACATCCACACATCAACCTTCTCACCTCTTCCCACTTTCACACCCAGACATGGTACCTGACCTTCGGGATACATCCTGGCCCATTACCAGAGGCCCCACCGGAGACCCGTCCAATGTGTCATTCCCAAAGTTCACCCTCCTGTTGATCTCATTTTCCTCTCTAATCCTCCTGCCCTGCCCTGGTTGGCTCATGTCCGAGCGCCCAGGGCAAAAGATGGTGATCAGGAGGGCATGGGAATCATGGGGCCAACAGCAGTAATTTATAGCTCAACCTGCAGTGGTTCTGAGTTCAGGCGGGTGGCTGGAAGGGCAGTTTAATGAAGTGCAAAGGAATGGGCAGCATGAGATTCTAAAGCTGGAACAAATGCCAGTCTACCACTAAATAATTTCCTTCTGACTGGACATGTCCTGCAGTCTCTAAATCCTTCTTCCAAAAGACTTAATAAATCCCCTGCTTTCCCCAAACCCATTCTTCCCATTCTCTGTGGAAGGTGAGTCCATCCCTGCCATGTCTTCCACACTCCGCAGCAAATAGATGGGAGCTGGTCCCAGGATCACCCTGGTGGGTCCATCATGCTGGTAGCCAAGGAGGAGCAGGGAGAAGGTCACCGCAGCAAGGTACAGGGATCGAGATGTGAAGAGCTGCTTGTCTGGCTTCTGAGCTGCTTTGCAAGAGAAGTGAGATGGAGATGAGAAGGTGGTGCAATGAAGGCGCTGCAGATACCATATGTACTTTTGATCCCATCTTGCTTCCAGTTCCTGGAGGCAAATGGTCTGACAGACACTGATGGGATTCCCCTCTGACGATCACCTTCTCCCGATCCTGCTTAGCCCATCAATTGGACTTGATGTCATAGCTGTGGACAGCAGTTTCCAGGTCAATGGGGCAGAGACAACATCCTTATTCCTACCTTTCTCTGTGCCCACATTGGAAGGAAAGAAATGGGAGCAGGTCCTTTCCCCATGTGCACTGAACATGGGAGAGTGGTGGCCTCAGTGATGCTCCTTAAAAGCCTGGGGAAACCGGAGGCCCTTTGGAGTGGGCATCGGGGATGACAGTGGCAGCAGGCAGGGCTCAACGCCGGCAGCGCTGCTCCTGCTGCTCGCTCCTTGCTGCTGCCTTGCTTTATGCCTTGAATGGATTTCAAAGCTCTTGGCACCACCTCTGAAGAGCCACAAAGACCTGGCCATGGAAGAGGGCTGCGGAGAGAAAAGCAGATGCTCTATCACTCCTCTTTGTTGAAGGACGGCTGGGAAAAGGAGGCCCAGGAAATGAGGGTGTATTTCATGTTGACTTTGCTATTTGGTGCGATGCCAGAGTATTCGGCAGTGGGAGGAGGAGGGGAAGATTATCTTTGCTCCAAAGAAAACTGAGTCGCTCCGCCAGGGAGATCTCTGAGATTTGAAAACTGATGGGAAGGTCGCCCTTGATGGTCCGGATCGGCATGGTGTGCCCTGCTGCAGGGTCGCTGCCCTGTGGTAGGTACAGCTGAAACCACCAGCAGTGGTGGGAATTACCATAACCCCAGGGCCATGCTGCAGCCAGCACACCCCTGAACATGTTTTCACTCCCATAACCCTGATGCAAAGCTGGGTGCCCCCCCACCTTGCCCACTCCCTGCCAGCCCTTTCCCATCCTCCCAGCATAAAAGGCTGAGCTCGAGCCCAGCCAGCCCCTGTCCCGGTTGCCTCACGGAGATAGGGCTGCCCCGTAGGGAGGGATCCTCATCCTACTGCTAAGCCCATCCCTATCCCTAACCTGAACTTGAGTCGGGGAGGGAATGAAAAACCCTGTCTCTCTTTTTTTTGGACTTGGACAAAACCAGCTAATTTCCTACCACTGCAGCTCTTGCAACATCCTCTATGAAAGCCAGCTCTCGAGCTGTTAGTTTGGCAGATGTTTTCTACAGCAAGCTGTAGACCATGACATTATCCTATACCGTGACATGATATAGGATATCCTATATATTGTGCCTGCATCCTACTTCTCACTCAAGCCTGAGTATGAGTGTGGAGGTGGCCAGGAGAACCAGTTTGCCCAGTGAACACTGTAAATAGTCCAAGGGCAACCAGCACCTGCCCTCTCCCTCTCTGCACCCGTGGGTGAACCGAGCAGTCAGTTTGCTGGATGAACCTCTATCCTGCCTACCAGAAATCTACCAGAAGACTGTGTCTGTCCTCCACCCATCTGACACCAGCCATCCTCCCAGCTCCGCTTTCTGACCTGTCCTCACCGGTGGGGCCCTGGCTGCTCTTCCGTTACCTTGCGGGGATTTTGTCCATGGGTGTAATTCAAAAGGTCTATCAGGGTTACAGCTTGGGACTTTGAAACTTCCAGGATTCCTCCTTTGGTTCTGTGCTGGAAGTGTGCAGAGTCAGGAATCGATGTGTTCCATCATTATCCATGCAAGGTGTGCGCTTTTCAGGCCAGATACTGTGTGTCCTGATAAAGTTCAGTGGAGTCAGTGAGAAAGGCTGAGAAACAGATGAGGGAAGCAGGGCACAGGAGAAAAAGACCACAAAGTAACTTTAAAAAATAACACCCATTTATCTATAACACAGCCCTAGCCAGTGCTGCCCACCCCATCCCTGCAGAGGGAAGATCCCACATGGCTGAGCTGGTCCCGCTCTTGCCCCTCTGGAGCTGTAATTCATGGCGTTCCCTGCGGGCAGTTGCAGCGTGGTCCCTACCCAGCTCCGGCAGCTGGTGCGGGAGAGCTGCCACGGGACGTCCAGAGCTGCTCTGTGCCTCCGGGCCCCGGCTTTCCTCACCCTGCACAAACAGTTTGTGCAAGAAGCCCCGGGCTCAGCCTCTCCCTGGGGTGGAGCACCACCATCATGCACAGGGACACGCCGCCCTCCCCGGCCTCTCCCTGCCACCCCACAAAGACTGGCACAATTTAGCCTGCCGTTCTCCGGGATGTGTGCGGCCCCGCACACACTCTGTCCCTGCAGTTTACCCAACAGTGCCCGCCGGCTCTTTATTTGCAGCCCAAGGCACCAGCTTGCAGCAGTCGCCGCTTTCTCCCCAGACATTTAGAGGCCCTGAAGCTAGGAGGATGTTTGTCCCATCCTCCCTTCAGTCCTTCGGGGAGACCTTGTGGCCCCTTCCAGTACCTAAAAGGGGCTACAGGAAGGATGGGGAGGGACTCTTTATCAGGGAGTGTAATGACAGGACGAGGGGTAGAGGTTTCAAACTGAAGGAGGGGAGATTTAGATTGGATATCAGGAAGCAATTCTATCCTGTGAGGGTGGTGAGGCACTGGAACAGGTTGCCCAGAGAAGCTGTGGCTGCCCCATCCCTGGAGGGGTTCAAGGCCAGGCTGGATGGGGCTTGGAGCAGCCTGGTCTGGTGGGAGGTGTCCCTGCCCAGGGCAGGGGGTTGGAACTGGGTGATCTTTAAGGTCCTTCCCAACCTGGACCATTCTGTGATTCTGTGATTCAATGCTGTGGCACAACACCCAGAATGACCAGGGGAGCGTGACACTCCTCTGGAGGTGGTTGCAAAATGCTGGGATGTCAGGACAATCCCATCTGGCTGGTGGTATTGCTGGCAGCAATTTCCCCGCAAGAGATAAGCTGTGTGGTTACCTGCCCTCCTGCTTTCCACCCATAGCAACAAGGCCTCTACCTTCAAATTCTCTACTTACTGCGATCCCATAAGGATTTGGTTGCATTAAGCCACTAACGCACCTTCCTGGGCCAAGGCTTCAGCAGGATGCAAATCAGCGGAGCATCACCACCATCGATACAGCAGAGCTCCTCTGATTCTGTGGAAAAGTGGCTGTGAGCCGGCCTCCACCTCTCAGCGGGCACTTCTGCATCTCAGCACAGCTGTGGATCTGAGGAGGCAACATGGGACACGTTATCCTGGGCAACGTGGGACACGTCATCCTGCCGGCCCTGGCTCCAAACACCCATCCTTTACATCAGGGATGGGCATCGGATGTACCATCGGATATGCCTCCGTACTCTAAGCGTGGCTCACACCTTGGCAAGCTCATGCTGAGGTGCTGCCCCACAAATAACACCAGAAGAGACCAAAACGTGTTTATTACTTTGCGCCCAGTAATCATCAGTTCATGCTCCGTGGCCGCTAAGCCCCCGGGACCTGCAAAAAGGCCCTGATGCAGTGAAGAGGCACAGGGACCGACAGCTCCCCTCCTTCAGTTAAATCCCCTGAAACCCAGCATGTTCGGTGTTTTCGTCCCTGAACCTACCCCAGCAGCTTCCCGGGGAGGTCTGGAGGGCAGCAGGCTGGAGCTCAACCGGTGGCCACCATCGGCCACCCCCCAGCCCCAGGATCGCTGGATTCACACCAGCCCAGCCTCCTGCTCTGCAAACACAGCAGCTGCTGCAAGCATGGAGTCACAGAGGAGGAAAAACAGCAAAGAGGAGGAAAAACAGCAAAGAGGAGGGGGGCGGGAGGGGTGGGGGGGTGGAACACCCTCGGAGCAGGCAGGAAAGGCTGAAAAGATCTGGTTGGACCTGGGGAGGATGAAGCCCTGCTTTTCTTGCACTGCCACCCCCCCTCCTTTCTCCTTTGTCCCACCCCCAAAAAACCCGCTGATCTGCCTGCAATTAAAAACAAGGCTTCCTTGAGCTGAAATTAATTCCCATCTTTTTTTTTTTCCTTTTTTTGGGGAAGGGGGGGGGGGGGTAGGCTGCGTTCCTAGGAAAGGATGGGGGCTGCCTCCAAGCTCCTACCCACGCCTCCCCTCCAGCCCTGAATTAAAAAACAAGCGGCTCGGGAGGAAGAAGGGTTGGAGAAGGGAAAAAAACATGCCGTTCCCTGCAAACTCCACCAGCTCCTGCCCTTCGCATCTCGGCGGCGGAGGGGCCCTGGCCTGTTGGCAGCGTGCGGATTGGCCAGGGGGGTGGGAAAAGGAGCCCAGTTTGGTGTTACTGGGCAGATTTGGGAGATTTTGGGGGGATGGAAGGAGGGGAGGATGGGGGGGGAACACCAACACACGCGCCTGCGTCAGGAAGGGAGCGTGCACAGGGCTTGTTTTGTGATGCTGGATTCCAGTTCGCCTCCGCTGGTGCGCTGGGACACGGCGTCAGCTGCTTTCTGTCGCACGCTGCTATTTGGGAGACAGCGATGAAGGGGGGGGACAATGACACGGGGATAGCGGGGGTAGAGGGGGTCCTCTGGCGCTTGGGTTACACGGTGGCTGCCTGAATGTCCCCATTGTGCTGCCAGGGAGGGAGCAGGAAGCGCTGCCATCGCCCCTCTGCAAACCCTGGCACCTCCCCGGCACCCTGCCAGGACGGAGCTGGGGGGGGACACCCCGGGAGAGGGGCAGGGCTTGTGCCCCCAGGGGGATATTTGGAGGGAGGGAGGGGGAAATAGGAGGGGAAAAAAAGAGGGGGGAAAAAAAAAAAACAAACCACCAGGGTTTGGAAGTAGAAAATGTCTCTGTGCAGAAAGGGGATTGAAAGGAAAGGAGAAAACACAGCCAACCCCTTTGTCTGCTACACTCGGGCATTAAACATGGCATTTTTCTCAGGGAATGGTAAAAAAAATCCCCCTGCCACTGCCCCCAAATACTAATTTCATCCCAAAAGCTGGGTTTGTGCAGGTGGCTGACCTGGAATGGGGCTAAACCTATCCCAGCAGGATGTTTCACCCAGCCCCGAAGCCCGTTGCTGACTGCTCCCTGGAGCCACTGCCGGAGATCTCCCCGTTTCCCAGCCCCAGCCACCCATACTGCCCCCTCTCCCTCCCAGCTGGCAGGATGGGTGCCAGGCAGGGGCACCCTAGGCACCTACAGCCGTGCTGGCCACGTGCAGGTGTAGCCGAGCCGAAGAGCCTGAGTTCACCTGGACGACGTCTCCTCCCATCACCAGCACGGGCAGAGAAACTCCAAAGCTGCCCAGCACTCCCACGCAGCTCGACAGCACAAAATTAAACCTGAAAGCAGGAGACAAAACCTTAAATGGCAGCAGGAAAGGATTTTCTTTTTTCCTTTTTCCTTAAAACGTGTGAAAGCCAATTGATTTCTCCAGGCCAGAATCCAAGAGAAAAAGTAAAATCCTTTCCCAGCTCCCTGTGCCAGATGCCTGCTCCATCCTCCCGCGCGAGGGGCTAGGGTACCTCCGGACAAAGTCTGTCCTGTGCTGAAGGAAGGGTGTAGGAGTCCAGGCTGGGTGCATGAAAACAAGGAGGACTTTTTCCCCCCCAAAGTTACTTTAACAATCTCAGAAAAAATAAAAGAGATTTTGGAGTAATGTTTTGAGGAGCATCTACATGGCTCCAGGGCCCCGGTGCCAAGTCAAGGGGTAACTCGGGCTGGTAGGACCCTTGTGTTGGACTTCAAGCGACAAGTTGTGGGGCTGGCACCCCTTCAGCTTTTTACATTTCTTAGTTTTGCTTGCTCAGTAGTGTGCAAACCAGAAAATCCATTACCCCATCCTGAGCAAAGGGAATATAAACAGGCTGGCACCATGGAAGCAAGCAGGACTCGCACCACGCAAACGACACGGGAACCCATCCTGGTTCCAGTTTCCTGGTGCTTATTACATGACCTTTGCGTTAATTAATGGGCTTTGACATTGGCAGGAGCAGACACTCATTCATTAGAGTAGCACCTGCAGTTACAGCGCTGGTGGGGAACACCACACGTGAAACAACATGCCCGCTTGTCCAGAGTCCAGCACATCACAGGCAAGCACATGGAGGGCACCTTCCACCTGGAGGAGAGCAACCGGGGCCCACCACATCCCCCCGAGGGGGTATCTCACCCTCCAAGGACTTCACTTACCCATGCCACCGTTGTAAACACGCAGGACTGCTGCAGGTCTGCCTTGGCTACCTGGCAGAGTGAGGCAACTTCCTGGTGGCCATCAGAGAGAAGATGGGGTAGGTGACAGCAGCGTGGAGGCCAGCCTGGAAGATGCAGGCCTGGGCACCTCTGAAAGACAAGCAAAGTCCAAGACAAAAGCATTTGGAGAGCCGTGCTCGTTAGAGAAGAAGATGAGGTGTTTTTCACTTGTGTGATGTGAGCTTCTATTCATGGTTTCTCATTAGGACTGAAATGACCTGTGGACCTATCCCAACTTTTGGTTGGCAGTATTTGCGCTCCTATCAGCTTGCAATTGTCCATTGGGCAGGTCACTTGAGGGAGGGGGGGGGGAATAAAAAAAAAAATAAAAGAAAGCCCATGCAATTATAAACCAGGTCCTTCCTTGTGTTCAGCCTCAGCTCAGCGGACACTCTCCTAGGGTGACCCGAGACACTGACCTGGGCCTTCCGCCCTCTTCCCATTCACTCCACAATCTGGCCAAGGGATTTTAATTAAAACCTCTTTCCAACCACAGTGATGGGCATTTTGTCTGTTAATTGCAGAACAGACAGCCTCTGAGAGAAACGAGTGACTGTCCGGTTGGCCAGTGTACCCTTTCCAAGCCAAAAGCTGGGAACATTAGCACCAAGCACAAGAACAGTCTTTCATAGTGAAGACGCATATGAAACAGGAGGTGAACGGTCGTCATCATCATCATTAGGAGGCAAAAAGGAGAAGAACATTTTCTTCTGCTAGATAGGGGTGGAAACCGGGCTCAGAGCCTGTCTTTGCTACATTGAAAAACCAAGATGGCAGAAGGACAACCATGTCTGGCCCTCACACCTATTTCACCCTGGGAGCAACCAGAATGGTGGATTTGCTTTGCATTTGCTCCACTCTCACTTTTTTCTGGGAAAGGATGATCAGAGTTGTACCCACAGTTCCAGAGGAGAGCTTGGTGGCTCTTGCCCTGAGGGTTTTAAAGTCAATGGAGAGGCCTTGTCATGACAGTCCCCTGGGCCTGCAGCTGCTTTTTGCATGGCAGCCTTCAGACAGTGGCTCAGAGGTACTGCGAGAGATCAGCGGACAGTCTAAAGCCCTACTCTGCCACCTCCAGAAAATGTGAAGTCCTATCTTATATGTTGTTGCTTCTCAAGCTCAAAGACCTTGTGTTTTATACTGCTGAGCTTCATATCATCGTCATTGCTCCCGTCTTCTAGGTCACCCAGTTCTCTTTTAAAAAAAACACCTATAACCTCCTCTATACCATTGACATCCTCCAGCTCTGCCTCATCCACACATACCAGCATTGCTCTTCTACTCTTTTGGTATCATTCATAGAAATATGAAACAAGAAAGGCCTAAGGAGCTCCAGGGGGAACCTTCCCTTCTGCCTGACGCTTCCCCTTGCAACGTCAGCCATGGCCACCTCATGTGTGACCCACCTTCATCCCACTCTCCAACCACATACAGATCATTTTGTTCTTTAAAACCCATTGTAGACCTTGCAGCCTTCCCTAAAGAATAACAATTCAGCTTCTCCACCCTGCAGCAAGGACGGGCATCCTCCGCACCAGAGGACAGGCTTTGGTGAGCACATCGGAGATGAAAGGAAACCTTCCAGCTATGGGATTTCTCTCTCTGAAAACAACCCGAGGCACACACGTGGTGGACTTGGGCTGCGTTTGTTGATGCAGCACCCAGCTCCTACAGCGTGGAGCAGCACGCAGAAAACCAGCACCACCCTCGCCAGGGAAGAACATTTACGCCGCTCACTGTAACAGCCCACCTGGGCTGGACATCACCCGGGTGCCAAACCCACTTCCCTCGAGCCATCCCCCCCATTAGGCTGATTATAATTACCTGCCAACCTAATTGCACCCTTTCCTTAGGGAGAAGTAAGCTCCGAGATGCTGCTCCTACAAGAGCGGCAGAGATTTGGCAGCATGCTGGGAAGCTCCTGGTAATTAGAGAGATATTTTTATAACCTATACTGAGTGCCGTAAGTCAAGAGAGCGGATCTAAGCACGCAAAAAGCTGTGGTGTGTATATCTAAAGCATGCTGCTCATGCTCCTCACCATTAAACGTCATCATTAGCACAATTCACTTGGCAGACAGGAGAACCCCCCGCTTCTGCCTTCCTGCTCTGCGAGGGCTACAGCTTCAAACGTGACATGATTTCAAGGGGAGCACGGTTGGTTTGCTTGCCAGAGTTTAAGCCTGGATTTGCCTACAGGGAGTAGCACAGAAAAATGACGTGTTCTTTAGTGACGGCACAAAAAAAAAAAAAAAAAAAATTCACCTCGAAGATAAAAAGAACCCCCCCACTCTCCATTTCTAAGCATGGCATATGCTTCAGGAAGCCATACCTTGGCCTTTCTGCCCTAAAACGATGGCCAGCTTTCCCCTGGAAAACAATATGAGTGTATTTGTAGTTGAAGGATGTTGACCGGAGGATGAAAACAAGCTGGTAAGGAAAGTTTTCACTTTCAACTGCCACAGCTTTGCTGTTTGGAAACTTTCTCTATTTCATGTTCTCCTTTCCAGCCAATTCACATTTTTGTTTCAATCTTTACAGCCCCAGCCAGGCACTTCTGCGCAGAGCTGTTGTTAGCGTGTCATGGATAGCAACACATACCTAAGGGAAGGAGTCAACGTTTGCTGGAAAAGGGCCTGGCTGAACTCCCTTTCCCCCTCCCTCATCCAAATGGCCCCCAGCTTTGGAAAAGTTTGCCTCCAACTCTGAACTCGCCTGGCCTCAACTGCTATAAATAGTCGGAACAAAACCTCCTGGGCCAAATGCCCTGAGTGTTTAGAAAGCTTTGATCCCGTGCTGCTTTTTGAGAGCTTGAGCCTTTTCAGCTCGTGCAGCTTGAGCCCATATTGCTGCTCAAAGTGGGGCCAGGCAGAGCCGACTGCGGGGCTGGGAAGCGGGAGGGTGTCGAGCCCTGCCTGTACCCCACGTGCAGCCTCTCCTCGCCTCTCCCGTGGACAACCAGCATCAGTGCAAGACCAAGAGGACGGGGCGCTGAATCGAAGCCACAATACCCGCCTCGAGCCCATGGATTTCCCCAGGGAGAGCTGTCCCTTAGCCGGAGTCATCAAGCAAACCCTCCTCCTCACTCCCTGCCGCCGCGTTTGCTTTCTGCCCCCATTTTCCTGTGGGTTGAGGGCACTTTGGTTCCCCCTCCCTCTGGGTGTGCCTGGCTCCTGTGCCTTGGCATCGCTCGCCTTGGCCAGAGACGGAAGTGGAAAGACACAAACATCAGGAGGGAAAAAACCAAAAACCAAAACAACAAACCAAAAACCAGAAAAAGGGCTGCTCTTGCAGTTATTTCCAATCCATCAAGTCCAGAGTGGGAATCCTACGGGAAAGCCGGCTCTCACAAAACCCCAGGCCAAGAGGTTTGGATAAGTGGGCCCAGGGTTTGCATCCCCCCTGCCCCGTGCCGAGATCCCAATGGTTTCGGAGGAGCACAGCTCAGCTCTGCCAGATGCTGGCACCCCCAGGGGCGCTCAGCACCCACAAACCATCATCTGGAGCAGGCACCTGGGCATGCCGCTCCTCGAGCCTCCCCTGCCCAAGGCCGGTGTGGCTGCACGGGGAGGCAGCCCCACATACCTCCCCAGCCTTCCCTACCCCCAGCCCTCCTACAGCTCCAGCCACCGGCTTGTTCTTCCCATTTGGGCACAAGAATGAGCCCCTGAAGGCCACCCCAGCCCAGCTTTCCAGGCTCAGCGCTGCAACGGGCAGCACCTGCCCTTTCCACCTCTGCATTTTGAATGGGTTTTTATGTGTGCAGGTGAGACACAACCAGATCCCGGCCAGGAAAAAAAGCTTTCTGCCCAGGCAGCTTTTTCCCCACCAGAGCTGTTCCTTTTGGGAGCAGAAGTCGGCAGTGCCACGGCACACAGCAGCACAAGGAGCGTGGCAGGGCTGTAGCACGGCAACTCAGGGGAGACAGGACCTCGCCCCCCACCAGAGCCAGGAGGACAGACCACCAGAACAGAGGTGCAGCACCAAACCATCCTCCCTTCATGCTGCTTTAGCGTTTCCTAGGAGCTTTGCTGCAGCCTCGCACTTGGCCAATGCTTTTCCCCAAGCAAGCGACTTCAAGGTGGTTACAGGACGCTTTGCTCCAGAGCAAACCCCACTCGAAGCTCTTGGGAGTGTTTCAAACCCCAGCAGCGAGTGTTTGCTCCCTGCCTCCTCACCTTGCCCTGCAGCGGGCTGGCAGCGGGGAAATCGTGTCTCTGTGGAAATTCAGGGGAGCTGGCACAGGCTTGGGCCGGGGCATCTCTGGGGGGGCAGCTTAGCTAATACTGCGTTGGGAAAGGGCTGAGGTCAGCCCCATCACCCTCTGCCACTGACAGGCATCTAGCGTGGGGGCGAGACAGCCTGGAAATTACTCCTTAGGGGAAGTTATAAATAAAGCAGACCAGCTTTTAGGGAGCAGCGAAACCCCATGCACAGAGCCCATTGCAGAGGGAGGACTGGCGTTCAACCCCCTCCTTGCCCCGCTGCACCCCATGGGGCATCAGATGGGGCTCGGTCCCACTCCCTTGGTGGGTAGCCGGGTCGCAGCAAAACCCTTGCAGGGGACACCCAGCACAAGCCAGTGTCCGCAGCCCGGAGTCACTTCTGGAGCATGCACCCTCATCTCCCCAAGGCCATGGGACTTGGCGCTGAGTCCTGCCCAGGGAGGTTTGCCCCCTTTTTCCTGCTTGCTCCTCGCCAATGCCATGGGGCAACCCTCACCCATCACCTCCCCGCATCCCAGGCTGAGGCACCCCGGATGGAGCTCCCCAGGGAGCACACGGGGTTTGGCAGCACGCTGCCTCGGAGGCGAGGGCTGGCTCGGGGCTTTGTTTTATGTCCTGTTTATCCTGCCGAGAGAAACAGAGGAGTTCAGTGTGCAGGAATCTCGCGCCCTCGCCTCGCTCCCCCGCTGCATGAAAGCTGCTGAGCAAACAGGAGAAAAATCAAAGGCGATTGCACCCCGCTGGCAGCCTGCTGGGTTTCCGCACCGCCGGCCCCGCTGCCAGCTCTTACATAAGCTGCCGGCTCGGCCCAGCATTGCGTTTGGGGCTTTTTTCTTGTAAACCAAGCAGCTGCCCCAGCGAAGCCTCTCTGGGACCCTGCAGCTGCGCTGCCAGCTCCGCTCGTCATGGAAGACCCCTCTCCTGCCTCCTTGCCAGCCTGTTGGGGTTTCTCTCCCCCCACCCCGTCAAATAAGATATGAGACCTGGGAAGCCCCTCGATAGATAACCATGCTACATTTAGCTGGTCGTCAGCATGGCAGGGCACGGGGAGTGGGTGACAGACAAGCCGGGCTGTCCCCATGGCATCCCATAGTCCCCAGAAACAACCCAACACCTTAAGCTACCACCATCCCATCCCATCTCATCCCATCCTCCTCAAGACCCATCACTGGGGCATGTTACCTTCTCCTGCTGGAAAAGGGAGATGCTTCAGCCCCAGTCGGAGCTCCGTAACATCTCTCTTTGCTTTGCTTTGCACCCAGAGCATGACAGGGGCAGTCACAAGAGGTTCAGCACCGGTGGCATGGGTGTGTGTCCTCTCCAAGCACAGCCTGAAGCACCAGGGCAAATTGTCCCTGCTTTCTGTAAGGGTATCTTGATCCTGTCACCTTTGGCTGTCAAGCAGTCCCCAGGGGTAAGGGTGTCCCCAAACACGTGTCCTGCATGGGTTATGAGGACTCATTTCCTCATCTCTCCTGGGCAGGACCTCTCAGCAGAACAGGAACGAAAACCCTGCGGACATAAAAGCACCCAGGAAAGAATATTAAATCCTCTACGTATATGCGCCTCATCATCAGGCATGGCCTCACCTTCCCCTCCAACACAGGGTTATTCTCCGATTTGGCTGGGCGACAGCTGCCAAAGGACAAGGAAGAACAATGTCTGCCTACCTTCTCTTTTCATCCCTACCCCTTTCCGCCCCCCCGCCCCCCCCTCTTTGCATGCCTTTCACCGTGGGAAAAGGAAGAAAGCAAAGTTTCATGCTTTGAGGGGCAGTGGGTGAGCAGAGGCAACTCTCAAGGGCCCCATGTCCCCATCCAGCCACACCAGTTCCACCTGCCCTGTGGGGTACCCCAGGAAACGCTCCCCAAACCCCTTCAGCAGCTCCATCCAGCACCACCTAGATCTGCCGTCCATCAATCCTCAGCAACGTGCTATCCTCCTCTATCACGTAAAAGTATTCTTACTTCCTACATATTTTTTTAAACTCTGTTTAATAATTTCTGATGAAAAGCAATAACGAAAAAAAAAAAGTATCAAAATGCCATTTTCTTGGGTTTCACCGTCATTCGAACCATTTACCTGCACGTGCCTGAGCCCTCAGTAGGGAACTCCTCACTTTCCAGCGTGCACAGCAGAGGGATTAGATCAAATTAACTCACACTTGGAGCTGCGGCAGGATCAGGCAAATCCTGGCTTGGCTATCTCTCTCTTTCGACTACATCTTGCAAACAGAAGGGCTGGAAACAATTTTGCCTTAATTGCTTTTTAAAATGCAGCCAGCAGATGGTTTGGTAACCCAAATTCATGACTCTCTCCACAGCTCCAGGCTGCTGGCTTGGAAACCAAACTCAAGAATGACCCAGGTAGCAAGGGACCCATCCTGCCTGCTTTACTGAAGTGCTGGCCATGATGCCCAAGACCGGACTACCCGGGCTGGCCGACAGGGACACCTCAAGGCTGCCAGGCCATCGGCTGCCTTTGTTGCCTGTCCTATCTGCAATCCTCAGCCCCTAGCACCAGCAGAAAGTTGTCTCTATTTCTGGTTGTCGGTCTCAGCTCAAAAACTAGCCAAACTTGGTCAGCCCAGGGCTGGCAGGGACATTAGCAGGCTGGTTTCTGGTCCCAAGTGTTATTTTTAGTTGGAGGGGCTCTAGGCAACAGGTTGGCTCAGCATAGGACAACCAGAAACAAGGGACAATTTGCAAGTGCACCACAGTCTATGGTGTCAGGGCCACCATGCTCAGAAACACCCTGGTAAGCCCGGAGAGCCCATGAGTATACAACATGGCCAGCAGCTTCCCTGGAGAGCACGGCATGGTCTCTCCAGTGCATGGGGGGCCATGCCCTGCCTGCACGTCCCTTGGTCCTTGGGGGCTGTTCCCATGGACCCATGCCCAAGAGCATCCTAGCTCTCCTGAAAGGCTCGTGGGTTAGGCAAGCAGAGTCCTTTTCTTGCCGGCTCTCACCGTGACCTCCTATGTGACTTCCCAGCAGGCCCTTCACCTCTCCTTCTCCATGAAAGTCAGAGGATTGCTGGGCCAGTGTCCGCGATGTCTCCGTGCCCGTTAAACGGGGACTGACAGGGCTACGCACTGCTTGCAGATCTGTGCACTACAGCAGGGTTTTAATACACCCACGCTGACTCTCCTGACCTGAGCAGTTTATTCTTCACGTGTAGTCCCCACCTACCTACGAACACCTACGCGCTCAGCATCCCACGGTACCCAGCTGCGCAGCTCTGCCCCAGAACTAGCCACATCACAGCGCCGAGGAATTAAGGCTGTCCCCAGAACCTTGCGAACTGTCTGGTGAAGCAGGCTTGTTTTTCTGTTACAAAGTAATTTGAAATTCTTGGAAGGCAATCAGGAAAGTACAAAGTATTCCAGCTCAGGACAGCCTGGGACTCATTCCTTGGAGGCACAATGGTTGTTTACTCAATCCCTCATACATTAATATCTAAAAATTCATGAGTTCAATTGTAAACAAGAAGTACTGGCTTTACAGTGTTGTCTATTTAACAATAGTGGTTCCAGCCTGAATGCTGATTTTGTTGTTATCTTTCTTCTAATCTTGCTATCACAGGGTCAAGATCTTGCAAAATTATGGGAAATATTTCAAGCCCATTTATTTCTGGTTTTGAAATGCATCCCTCTGAAACCCAAGGCCAAAGAAAGACTATTTCAAATCAACATTGAAGAGTACAGGCAGGGAGAAGAGCTGTTTGTGCCAGCACTGTCCTCTGGCTCAACAACAGATGAGGAAAAAGCCGGCCACAGATGCATTTGTGCTGGAAATCTGTAGAAGATTCCTAACAATTGAGAGGGAAGGTCCCCGGGGCAATCTCCTAGGGGGACCAGTGGAAATAAAATAACCCAAACCCAACCTGTTTCCAAGACAAAGCACAATTGGTTTCTGGAAGCACTTGTACCAGGGGGTTGCCTGTGATGAGCAGAGGTCTCATCTGCATTCATCAGCCCAAGGACTCTGATCCCAGCAATCCAGAACTCTTCCCAACACTTCATTTGAGGAAAGCCTCAGAAACTGCATCCCAAGGGCAAGCTGGTGTGCCCAGCTCCCTCTCCCAGAGGGAGCTGTGGGAGATGAGGGTGGAAAGCCTGCGGGATGGACGTGGTCCAGAGCTCATTGGAGCTCAACTCTCCTTCCACCTTCACTGACTGGCACTGCCACAGGCCCTTCTCATGTCAGGTGTGTGCAGCCTTGAGCTCCCCAACTGGTCTGACTTACAGACCTCTCTCCCTTTTGGGTCTGATGCTTGCCAGAGAAAGCGAGCTGAGACCATGGCTGTGGGCTCCAGGAGGTTCACCAGGACATTCGCGGCTAGGCTGGCGGCATTTCCTGGCTCCTTTACAGTCCTACATAAACACTCTGCTGGTTCAGGCACCATCATGCCAGGGAATGTGGTTTTAGCTCAGCTTTCTTTTCTCTCCTGAGCAACAGCTACTTGTTTAGGTAGCCTAAACAAGATGAGATCCATCCCTCTTGCTTGCAGAGTCACAGCAGATTGACCAGCTCCACCCCAATGCTTTCTTGCGCTTTTGCAGAGCTCAGACACCTCCACACAAGCCCTTATTCCAAGTGGCTGAGGAGAAACAATTCAGAGGGCTTTCACAGGGGGTTAAGGCTGTGTGTGAAACCCCAGTTGCTTCTTCTGGGGACAGAGCCATGAAGCAGCAGACTGCATGTTAATCTCAAGGACACAGTGCAAGAGGAGGAGAGAGCTTCCTTAAGCAGAAGGTTCATTTTTCTTTATCTTTGCTGCTGTCAAAGGGCAATAGCTGAGACTGCAGCCTCTTGGAAAGCCTCCATGCAAGCTATCTCCCGAGGACATCAACAAGTCCAGAAAATCACCTTCACTCTCTTGATAAAGGTTTTCAGTGAACAAATGAACTCCCAAGGCAGGTTCCCAGGAAGCAATCACCTCTACTGGCTAGAGATACATCAGTTCACATTTGAATGAAGCCTTTGGCTTGCTCGAACCACATGTACTGCCTGGAGACGCGCAAGCCTGCTCTCCTGTTGGGGTTAGCCACTGTTTCAGCCGTAACTTCTGCCCTGCAGAAACCAGCCAGACAGGTGAGGTTTATAGGGTGGTCATCCAAGTGCTGCCAAATCACTATCCAAGGGCAAGAGCTCTCAGACAAGCCCGGATTTCAACCGGTGAAGAAGCTGGAGAGGAAACACTCCACAATTCAATCACTCTCCCTTCCTGCCCCATGAAAGCCAGTAGGCCATGCCACCCGAGAAAGTCCATGAGCCTTTGATCTTTCCTGTTGCCTCTTCAGCCAAAAAGACCCCCACTGAGGAGAAGTCATTACTACATCAAAACCTGCAGCGCTACAGCAATGCAAGAGGCAGCATCTGCCTCCCTGCTCACTCCAGTGAGCAGCTACGTCTCTGGGCACCATGGGAACATCCTCTTTTGAACATTTAGCTCTGTGCTTGCACACAAATATTCTCATTGGAAGAGCCCAAAGCCTGTCTCCAAACACCCATCTCACCAAGGAGGACATGACCTGCACCAAATCTGACTGGGACCATGTTGATGCCACTCAGGCTGATAAATATCCTGTCCTGATGAAAAAAACCCAGCAGACCGCCTCAGGCTATGGTGAGAAAAGCTCCTTCTGCTCCCTGCATGGGGTGGGGGTACCATCCTGCACACCGTGGGCAGGGTGGGAGCTCCTCCCTGGCCACCTGTGGTGACCACAGCGGAGCACAAAGCCAAACTGCTTTTATGGCTTTGCCTGCCCAGATCTCCAGCTCTCGCCCATCCTGCCGGTCAGCCAGTCCGCCCCAGAAGGCAGCTCCGTGTTTGTCTTGGATGACCTCCTGCCAGAGCAGAGCTTTCCACAGAACGGCTCTTCTGCGCTGCTGGAGAGCGGATTTCCTGCTGTTTGATCTAAATTTGCCTGTTGTTTCACTGAGTGCCTCCTGGTTTCCTTCATCAGCCCTGATCTTTCCATCAGGGAGGCAACCCCGCAGCCCAGGGCTTTTTGGCAGGGAGCTGGGGGAGAGGCCTGGTGGTCAGATGGCAATTGCTGCTGGTCCGTGCCTCCTCTGGCCCTGGAGCTGGAGGGGTGGAGAGGATCTTCCCTCCCTTCCCAGGCAGATGAAGCATGGACATGCAGTGCCCTCTGCTGATCCAGCCACCGAGGGAGATGCAGGAAGGAGCAGCACGCAGGGCTCAGCAGATTTGCAAACCTCTGAACTGGCAGCCAAGCCTCCAACCTCCCTGCCAGCTCTTCAGAGGCAACGCAGAGAAAGGACCTTTCTCTCTGCTGATAAACTGCCATTAATCACAGCTCTTGGAGCAGCTGGTTGAGAAGCCAAGCTGGTAGAAGAGGCCCAGGTGGTCCCATCAGCCAACTTCACACCTGCAGGTTATAGCTACCTAAAGAAACCAGGACATCTTCACTACCCTCTGCAGTCCCACCCACCAGGCTTGACCAATGCTCCTTCCCCATGCAATGGGGAGGGGGAACCGCCTGGCAAGACAGGTGGAGCATTAAGGGATAAGGAGCCAGCGTCGGGGCCAAGTTAATGTTCCCCTTCCCCTCGAGCAGAGGCTCGCTTTCCCAAGAGACATGTGCTGCTTTATCTTGAAATAGCGGAGGGAAGCAGCCGCACAGGGAGGACAGGCTGGTGGCCGAAACTCTTTTGGGGAGTGGAATAGCCTTACCAGGAGCCACACAGATCAGGTGTGAAGCGGAGACATCGCCCATACCAGGACCTCAGTGAATTACTGCTCTTGCTACAGAAGCCTTCCCGGAAACACAAAGATAGACGTTAATTAATCAAAGTCCCAGAAAGGTCCCTTGCAATGTTCCCACTCACGGGATGTAGGTGAGTTTAGCTGTAGCCCAGCATTGTTAGCTGCAAGTCTGATACTAGTGGACTTAGCAGCTGTGACGAGTGTTAGGTGTGCGGTGTCTTTGCTGAGCTCTTCTGATCCAGCCAGGGGAACTGCAGAGTGAGTGCAGCTTCCTGCTCCAAACTTGGGCACAAAGAGCATCCAAACTAGTTTGGCTGGAGTTGGTAGAGCCCTACCGAGGCCCCACAGGCGAGATGGACCTGGGTTGCTCCAGCACAGAGGAAGCTGAGAGCTTGGCACAGCCCCCAGACCACCTTGGATCCCCACCGTTGCACCGGAGCAAAGCTGGAGCTGCTCCTGAAGCAATGCCCAGCCACAGGGCTGGCAGGACACCCACAGCCCAGGGCAGCTCACAATGGAAGAAAACACTTTGTTTTTCTTTCCCTCCACCCTGTCAAACCCTCTCCAATTCATTTGAGGGTGAAGAACCTCAAATGAGGTTTAAAGCCCACAATACAGGCAGCAAAGTCCACTCCTAGTTAATAAGATTCACTTTAAGAGATAAGGCCTATTGGCGTCCAGAGAATGATAGAGGTTTATAATGCTGGCAGCAATCTGACCCCCAGCAGGTTTATGTGGCACAGGCAATGTCCAGCGAGATAGTCATCTCCTGGTCCTGGACTGAAATAGTCTCCTTCCCCTGACTCCAAAGACTGCATATTCCTTATCTCTGCTGCAGGGGAAGGTCACCACTAACATGCAACGCATTCAAGTTTTGATTGCTTTTCCTTCTCCATTAGTTTTTCCAGGACTTGTAGGCCATCGGGACACAAAGCAAGTGGAGAAGGATCCAATTTGATTTTGATCTTGATTCCAAGGCAGGGTTTCCTTCCTCCCCATTTCTATCCACGGCTTTTCTAGCACTGCCAGTCCCCTTCTCTGGGTACCTGCATCCCCTCGCTGCCATCGGCCCTGGCTTGTTACATACCACGCTTACCATCCCCTTGGACGGAGAAGACCCCTGCGCCTTCGTGCTGTGCCTCAGTCTCCTTGGTGCTCCTCCAGCTGAGTCAAGCCTCTCCTGTAAACCAGAGCATAGTTTCAGGGGGAGGAACACATGAAACTACACACAGCACCAATGCAGAACCCAGCTTGAAAACTCAGTGCCTGTCTCAGCACCTCTCACTCGGTCCAATTTCTCTCTCACAAGCACCATTTGCAATGTTTCATGGATGTATCAGGCCAGGACACTCCTCCTTCCCCTAAAATGCAGCTACCGCTGCAGCAGAGCCTGGCTGCTAACAGGTGACAACAATGCCACCCTTCAGGTAAACGCAAAAAGAAAACAAAGTCACACAAAATTTCCTAAAAGTAAGATGATAGGTTCAGATCACCCAGACCTGCTGCCTTCTAGCATAAAGCCTTAGTGTTTTTAAGGAGCATCACAAAACCAGCACTTCCTAAGGGGCCCAAATCCTTTAGTATGGAGTTGGGGATACAGCTGAGGGCTGGTGACAGGGGCACCAGGAGGACCCATCCCTGTTTCCGTGACATGCGCAGCCTTTTGCCAAACCCCACCTCTGGCCTCGGCATGCTGAGAGTGCAAAGCCGGTATCTCCGTATTGCACCTAATCAGGAGATACCCAGCCGTGACCACTGCCACCCCTCTGCGCACAGTATTTTCTCGTTATCTCACACCCTTGTAAAGTGCTGGCAGGAGAAATGCTGAATCAGGAGCTCTCAGCTGGAAGAAATTAATTTGTTTTTTTAGCAGCAGCGTGGCCCTGTGCCGATTCAAAGCATTGCTGCTCAGGGAGCGGACGATGGCCGCCAGTGAGTGTGGTTCAGTGCCCTGCTCCCCAGGGAATAGCCTGCTCCCAAACCAAGATGGCATGGAGCGGGGCAACGGGAAGGCCAAGGAGACCCACCTTCTGGCAACTTAAAATTAACTCTCAGCACCTTCTGGCAACTCAAAATTAACTCTCAGCACCTTCTGGCAACTCAAAATTAACTCTCAGCACCTTCTGGCTTCTCCTTCACAGGCCCACGATGAGGTGCCTTGGGTGCTGGTGTTACTTGCAGTGGCAGCTCCTGCCTGCACCCAGGGCTGATGCCCCATTTTCTGTACCACTGATGCAGTCACCAACAGGTTTTTAGTCTGGGGAAGTCAGCAAAACCCACGGCCACTCCTCAGGAGTCTGCCCTGACCAGACAAAGAGCTCCCATTTCCCTGAGCTCAGCAGCCCTGCCTGATAAAGGATGGGATGGAGCCTCTCAGAGAAAAGGAGAGGAAAACGCTTTCAGCACTGGCTCTCCTCCCATCAGATACAGAGTGCACGGCCGCACGAAGTCCCCGAGGTACGGCTCTGGGACAGCCCTATGGCCTTGGGACACGGCCAAGCCAGGCAGCAATGGCTGCAAGGAACAGCAGCTTTCCATCTGGGGGGATCTGCGGGGCAAAGGAGCAGTCCCTGAGCATGGGGAGGAGATGTGGCCATCCAAGCCCACCAGCCTGCTGCACCCTGAAAATAACTGCTGGCACCGGCGTGGGTCGGGGACAGGAGGCATGACACCCTGCTGAAGCTCGTGTCCCGGCCACGCCAAGCCTTTACCAAGGCTCAGATGTGGGAGCAGCTTCACCCCACTGCTAAAAACGACAGCTGCCAGCTCCATGGTGTCTTTCAGTACCCACTCACAGGCGCACTCCCTGCCTCAGTTTCCCCAGTTGTCAAAATTGTGCTCCCCCCAAGGCCTGCCAAGAGCCAGTCTGGGCTATTTTATGTCTTTGGGCTACTCCAACTGTGACCAGCCTGGTGTGGGCAGCCCCACAGCGGCCTCTGCCAGGCAGGACAGGAAGGCAGCAGGCAGAAAGGGGTGCCCCTGCCTGCCCCCTCACTCTCCTCTCCTGCCTGGATGGCCACAGGGAGCAGGGAGCTGAGCTAGTCTGGGGCCGAGGAGCGCCTCTACCAGGCACCCAACGGTGCTTGAAGCTCTCCAGCTTCTGCTAAAGAAGCTGTAGCCACTGTCCCTTGTCCACAAGCTGTCAGCACAGCAAACATCTACCTGCAATCCCTGCCTGCGGTTCTCGCAGGGCGACATTGCCATCTGCTGCCTGCTGCTTGGCAGGACACGGCAGCCTGCCTCTGCCACCCAGGCCTGGCCCTCCTCCATAGAATCACAGAACGGTTCGGGTTGGAAGGGACCTTAAAGCCCACCCAGTTCCAACCCCCTGCCCTGGGCAGGGACACCTCCCACCAGACCAGGCTGCTCAAAGCCCCATCCAGCCTGGCCTTGAACCCCTCCAGGGATGGGGCAGCCACAGCTTCTCTGGGCAACCTGGTCCAGTGTCTCACCACCCTCACAGGAAAGAATTTCTTCCTGATATCCAATCTAAATCTCCCCTCCTTCAGTTTGAAACCTCTACCCCTCGTCCTATCGTTACACTCCCTGATCCAGAGTCCCTCCCCATCTCTCCTGTAGCCCCCTTTAGGGACTGGAAGGCTGCTACCCAGCTTGCAGGGGACTGTCCCTGCGGGGACCCTCCAGCACGCACGCCACCATCTCCACACAGAGCCACCTTTCACAGATGCCCCAAGGCAGCCGCGCTTCAGTCCCACCAAGCACCTCCAGGTCTACCCTACTCAAGGGCTGTTTACATGGCCAATACGCTCGTTTGCAGCTAACGAACATGCAACCGCCCATCAGCACGGGGCCAGCAGAAGTGTCCCAAACCGGGGCTGTGTCCCCCGCTGGCAGCTGGGCTTTGCAAGCACCAGCCTCACTGCTCTGAACTGCCACGGAGCAAGACCCTGGCAGCAAGCGCTGCCCTTGGCTCTGCTGGCGACTCACCTGCTGAATGGGAACACACACCTCCAGCTCCCTCTGCCTTGGGTTCATCAGCTGGAAACACAAAGGTGTTATTTTTTTTTTAACAGCCATACCAAGAGACATTCACCGATTTTACACTTTAAAGCACCTATGTATTGTTTCTACCGCTTAAGATAGAAGATGCCATCAAAAGGAGGAGAACAGTGGTAATTATGTGCAGTTCAGAAGTTTATCCTTTAGAAAAGGAATTGGGTTTCCAGCTATACTTGTTAAATACTTCTCAGCTGATCTTTTCTAAGAGGCTGTGCAGTTTAAAATTGAGATTACCCACCTGAGGCAGGAGATTTCCAGGAGCAGGCCTGGGTTTATAGGTCACTGCCACCTCCACTTTAGGGCTGCGGTGAGTTATCGCAAGAGATCGGTAACGTTCACAGTCCAGGATGCCGAGATTAACTCAGGTGTCTGAGCTCACACCGCTGTTGGGTCCTAAAGGGTGCAAAAAAGCGCAGCCAAAACCAGCACAGCATCACCAATCTAACTGCAGCCCAGGAGACTCGAGGGAAGCCGAGAGCCGGTGTCCTTTGTCCCCATCTAGAGACCCGCTGACTGCTGGACAGGCCACTTGGCCACACGCCCTGGTGCTCGTGTGCACGTGGCCATGGGGGAGAGTGTGAATTACCAAAGTCAGACTTGTCCAAGAGCAAAGTCACCTTCCCCTCCTGTCAGGTCTGGCACTGAGATTTGCTGTGCCGTTGCTAAATGCTGCAGTATTATTTCCTACCTTGCCCACCCACGTAGCCTCAGACACACAGTCTACCCAATAGCTGCCCCTGGATCCCAGTCTTCCCAGTTGCTGGCACCTGGAGGTGCCACAGACCCGGTGCAGTTGTGGCACACACCCCCAGGAGCTGGCCTTGGGCATCCCCAAAAAGCAGGGACATCAGTACCAGAAGAGCTCCAGAGATCTGCTTCAGCTGCCTCATCTTGATGGCCCATGGGGCTGGGAGTCTCCTGAGACAGCCCCAGGGTGTCCCCTCCTCTGGGGCTGTAATTTGGGTTCCTGTCTGCCTTTATGCCTCCGAGAGCTCCTGCAATGGGCTCAGGAGGAGTAGGGACAGGGTATTATTTGGGCTCCCCACCACGATTGCTCCTCCATGGGTGTGCAACACAGTTTATCCCATCACCTAACACTGGTAACCAGGGCAAAATACCAGTCAGATCTCAGATCAGTCCAGGGACTACAAGGAAAAAGGGAGGACTTCACAAAGAAAAACTAAAAAAAAAAAAAAATAATAATAAAAAATGCACTTACCTGCATGCTGCAGATTTTGTGACAAGTTTTTCTTAAACCACCGTTTTCTCACCCAGGTTGTGTGACTTTGTGCTTTCCTAGTATATGGCATCCTACAAGGCTTTTTCTTGACTGCATCTTCAGCACACAGCTCTGCCCTGGCGAGAAACCAGCCCAAGAGACCACGCTACTCACCAATCTGAGTAGAGAGGACAGTTTGTTACATTTTTCCCTGACAACATTTATCCCCTATCTCAAGAGCCTGAAGAGGAGAGCGATATTTATCAAAATTACCTTTTTTGCTTCTGCACTATTTCTTTTTTTTTTTTTTTTTTTCAGGCTGGCCATAGCAGCACGCCTGCCCTGGGCAGAGAAGGAGCTGTGCATGGGGAAGGACACCCTCTAGATACCCCAAAACACCCAGCACGGCTGGAGGGGGACCAATGCCAGGGTCACCATGGGACCAGCGCCACCCTAAGCACTACTTTTGGCAACCCGCGTTAGAGATGGAGCTCCAGCCCTGGTCCCTGCTCTCTCTGTAGCTTGGGAACAGGCCTCAGCTGGCCCCAGTGATGATGCTCCTCTCACCATAATGAGATGAACCTGCCTCCAACCTCTGCAGATCTCTTCCCATGACTTTCTCTTGCCCTCTGGTTTTTAAACCACCCCCAGCTTGTGTTCAGTGACAGCTTCCCTACAGGTTCAAGTCCTACCTAACCCAAGCTAAACCCCTCTGCTTTGCAGAGATGCTGCCAAGATCCAGTGAATGCTTTTTGCTGGTATGGTGTGGTTTGCTCCAGTGCAACAGCAGGCTACATGGGAAGGAGCATGGGAATAAAACCATTGGGAGGAGGATTTCAGACTACCGGGAGCAGGGATGCTAATGTATGGAGAATACTGTTTGGGAAGCCAGTTCGTTATGTCACATCTCCCCAGTAAGTAACAGTTTCAGCCCCTAGGAGAGCAACAGTGCCCTGCTGAAGCAGCCTGCTCACGGGTGCTCACGTACACCGTCACTCAGCAGCAACCTCGTGGCCCAGTTGCCTCTGACTCCAGAGAGAAACGGGTCTGCATGTCTCTGGTTTCCTGGGGGTGCCACAACATTAATTCCTTCGAGTTATTGGATCTAGAGCAGTCTCTGAGACACATGATCTCGTTTACTGCATGCAAGTGGTCCAAGAGAGGAAAAACAAAGTAATGAGCACCAGGGGAGCAGGCAGTGGGATGGCGATGGCTGTGTCATGCGTCCACCTGGCAAGAGGTACTGTGTTCTGGGCCATCTTCAAGATGCTCCGAGTGCCCCTTCCCAAGTGCTCCCCCAGTTCCTGAAAGCAGGATCATATTCCCATATCAGCAGTGATTATTTGCGTGTGCAAAGCCCTGATCAGCAGTGCAGGACTGAAGGCTGCTCTACAGTATTTTTGCTGAAATACCACCTGTTGCCAGGACATTTGGGGGTTTCATTTCTTTTTCTCACTGCCAAGACCATCTTCCCTTTATGGCTGTCTTTGGGATTCAAAGGAATGATCCTGCACGTAGTAAAAAAGAAAATCAGCTGCAAAAAATATGGCAGCCGTGACACACAACGTGGGCCTGGAGGCAAGTGGCAGTCTCATGATGCAAGATGGGGACACAAGCTTGAACTGATCTCTTTTCCCCCCCACTTCTCCTTTCCCTACTTTGGAAATCTGCTGCCCTTGGCTGTGCTGATGCGGGGGGCTGTTCCCTCTCCAGGTACAAGCAGAAAAGTGCATCTGCTTCCGCTAATCCCAAATAAACCAACTGTAGACAGAGTCCTTGTGCTGAGATTGCCTACGAAGTGAGTCAGTTCGAAACAAGGCGGAAAGTTTGATTTTGGTGCCAGAGAGGAGACAGAAATCCCCGCTGTGAGGAAGGGAAAGCTGAGCAGCGCATCGGAGACCCGCAGTAAGAGAAGCAGGGAGGAAATATCCCTGCGGGAAAGCTCTGACACCGGGGAGGGACAGAAACACACACGCTGGACTTACAGGGAGGGAGAACCCGCTCGCACAATGGCCAAGGAACAACCAGATGGCGAGAAACACATCTTGAAGGGGAAGAAAAGCGAGAATTTAGCGTACGGCACCGGAGATGAACTGAAGTTCACAGTGTGAAGTCCTGGGAGGCAGGCAGGGAAAAAGCACCCAGTGAGCTCTACTGGTGTCGGGGTTCTCTCCATCAGAAGGGGAAATAGCATCGAAAAGCCAGGAGCAGGCAAAAGCCTCCTGGTAGGTGCAGTGGGAGGCGTGACTCGAGTGGGCTGCTGGTGCTCTCCATCGCCGGTGGGGAGGAGGAGAGGGGAAGGGCTCCGGCAGGCAGGGCAGCCCCACTGCATTTCCCAGGCTGCTCTCTTGGATGCGGGCAGCAAGGCTGGGGTGAGGAAAGAGGCCCCACCTCCAGAGGCTGGACACAAAAGGGTGAGCAAGACATGGGCATACTTGCACGGGATGCTCTGCACCAGCCTCCCTCGTCTCCCATGCATGGACCTGGGGTGTGCTCCTGCCCACCCATGCTCACCCATCAAGGTAAGGCTCTGCCAGTTGTATCTGGGAACTGGGGGGAGGCGGGGGGGCAGGCAGGTACGCCTCAGGGTGATGGGAAGCAACGTGGGTGGGGGACACCAGAGAGGGCACAGGCAAGGGGCCACTGGGGTTTGTCTCCTCCTGCAATGAGACCTCCACAGGCCCCCAGCATCCCCTTGCAGAGCGAGGGTGGGTTATTGTCTTTGGAAAGCTGCTCTGGGGAAACAGGTTCACCACCACGGTGTGAACGAGTGGCTTTTCTGCAGGTGCTCTCCCACCTCTCTGCAGCAGTGCGGTTGGGAAGCAAGGAAATAGAAAAAAGCAGCGTTTGCGTTTCCCAGTGCTTGCAAGTGCTGTCTCTGTCAGCAGCAGGTGTGCTCGGGCTCAGCCAGATGGCTTCAAACTATCCAGCAGCTTCTGAACGAGGGTGATGGCGGATGCTGGTAAATCAGCATCCACAGAGGAATTCAGCATCCAAAGAGCAATTCATTGCACCTCTTGTCAGTGAGAGGAATGGGGTTTCTCCCTTTCTCTGCTGAGGTTTGTAACCGGTTTTGCCTTCCTGAGAAGCGATTGCTCAGATGCCCTCTCCCCCGCGTCTCCCAGCCTTGGGGAGCAGATACACGTTGTTCTTCAGACTCCTCACGCAGCATGAGCTCCTTGGGACGTTTTACACGTGGCCATGACAGCAGGGCAGAGCCCGCTGACCTGCTGGCAAAATTGCAAAGAGCACTGGTGAAAACAAAACTGTCACGGGCCAAACCTCCTCTCCTTGGCACCGCATGTCCCACAAACAGCAAATACACGGTTGCTGCCTGCATCTGGCTCACGCTCAGGGTCTGATTTTAATTCTCTTCAAACGTTCTGCATAAAGGAGGGGAGCAGAAATGTGGCTGCACTGCTGCTGCCGTGCCTAGGGGCAGGAGGCAGCTGGGCTTGCCCACATCGCTGCCGGCAGCACGCAGGGCAGCTGCTCTGCTGAGCCAGCCCGGTGGGCTGCCGGGCAGCTTCTCCACCTTCACCATCACATCTCCAAGATGTCGTCCTTGGTTCCTCACCCTCTTGCTATTTTTCTTTCTCTTGAAACGCTCTCTGTGGCCAGGTGACCTTTACTAAGATCAAGATTTTTTTTTTTATACTGCATGATTCTGCATTAACATGGAGCTCTTTTCTCTGCCGGGCCCTCCAGGAATGGAAGAAGCAGCTACTGCTCGCCTGGCATTGTAACATGTCAGCTCCTTAGCCGACAAGAGAAACAGCCACTGGATCTGAAACCTAGCACAGCATCAGGGCCTCAGTAATTAATAACGTCTGCATTTTGTTTCCTGGTGGTTCTGTATTTAAAAAAGCAGCAAAATAGTTCATAAAGTGCAGAAAATAAAAATCCATACTTTCAAATCAGCAGAAGGAGGAAAAACGACATCAGATCTAAGCATAAATCAGTGTGACCAGAGACAAAATCAGCTACATGAAGAAGCAGCTGCCTGGTTGCTTTCTGCTCCTCATGCCTGTCATCCCCTCCTGCTCCAAAATCCAGGTCCCCTACAGCAACGTCCCCGGGGGTGGAGGAGCCTTAGAGGTGTCCATGCCTGATGCAGGCAGGAACACGGCAAGCCCAAAGTGCCCCGAATTCCTGGTCCGTGGCAGTCCGGAGGAGAGGAAGGGGGTCCAATGTGCACTGCCTGGAGAGGAGGGTGACAGCAATGTCATGAGGAAGAAACCAAGGAGAGCAACCAGAGCAGTTCAGGGAATGGGCCAAGGGAGAATATGCCTGGGGACCCGCTGTCTCAGGAAGGTGAGGTCTTCTACAAAACCTTCACCCTCATCAACACCAATGGTGTGGCCGGGTGGGTGGTGAGCCCAGCCACAGAGAACCCCTGTGCCAGCACCACCCATCCCAGATGGATGGCGGGGCCACCGTGCCCTCTGGCACTGAAGACATCACAGCGACCCTGGGCAGCAACTCTGAGGAGGCGTCCAGAGACAGCTACTCGAGCCATATTACACATCGAGCATCAGCTCTCACCAGTGCAGAGGCCATCGAGCCATGGGGTCCACAGGGGTCCACCCTGGAGGAACGTCCCTGCAAGTTCCCACAGCGTGGGGGGCCTTTCAAGAAGTCCAGCAACCTGTCCAGCCACCAGGAGATGCACAGCAGGGCCAAGCCTTACGCCTGCCAGCTCTCCGGCAAAGCCTACTCGCACCAGGGCACGCCGCAGCAGCACCGCCGCCTGCACACGGGCGAGCAGCCCTACGAGCGCTCTGACTGCGGCATGACCTTCACCCAGTCCTCCCACCTTGCCCACCACCACCACACACACACCAGCAAGCGACTGCTCACCTGTCCCCACTGCGCCTATGCCTTCGCCCACGTGGCCACCCTCAAGCGGCACCAGCAGCTTCATGGCAGCCCCCTGCACCGGTGCAGCACCCCACCGACCCGAACAGCCCCTCTGCACGGACCATTATATCATAGAATGGTTTAGGTTGGAAGGGACCTTAAAGATCACCCAGTTCCACCCCCCTGCCCTGGGCAGGGACACCTCCCACCAGACCAGGCTGCTCCAAGCCCCATCCAGCCTGGCCTTGAACCCCTCCAGGGATGGGGCAGCCACAGCTTCTCTGGGCAACCTGTTCCAGTGCCTCACCACCCTCACAGGAAAGAATTTCTTCCTGACATCCAATCTAAATCTCCCCTCCTTCAGTTTGAAACCATTACCCCGTGTCCTGTCATTACACTCCCTGATCCAGAGTCCCTCCCCATCCTTCCTGTAGCCCCCTTTAGGGACTGGAAGGGGCTCTAAGGTCTCCCCGGAGCCTTCTCTTCTCCAGGCTGAACACCCCCAGCTCTCTCAGCCTGTCCTCACAGCAGAGGGGCTCCAGCCCTCGGATCATCTTCGTGGCCTCCGCTGGACCCGCTCCAACAGGTCCATGTCCTTCTTGTGCTGAGGGCTCCAGAGCTGGATGCAGCACTCCAGGTGGGGTCTCACCAGAGCAGAGGGGCAGAATCCCCTTCCCTGACCTGCTGGCCACGCTTCTTTTCATGCAGCCCAGGATGCGGTTGGCTTTCTGGGCTGTGAGCGCACGTTGCCAGCTCATGCTGAGCCCATCCACCAACACCCCTAAGTCCTTCTCCTCAGGGCTGCTCCCACTCCATTCTCCACCCGTATCTCCCACCATGGTGCGGAGGAGCCCTAACATCCCCAACATGGCCAGGGGAAAACCACATCTGGGGCTGCAAGTGTCCTTGCACCCCAGGAAGCCCCCGGCACATGGCTAGCAGGCAAGGAGGAGGCAGTTAGCGAAAAGCAGGTTGTCCAAGCAGAGGGGAAAGAGTCACTCATGTGTTACTTATTTCTGAGCGCTCTCCCTCCAGGAAAAGAGGATCCTAGCTTGGCCAGCATGGGATCCATCCCTGTGCCCCTGGCAAGGCTGAACACTCTGCCCCAGCTGTGCAAAGGCGCTGCACGCATTTCATGGGACGGTGAAAACCCCCGTGGGTTAAGCAAATACACGCTGGGTTTAAATTTCACATGGGAATGGGGCAAGGAAAACCAAACCGAAGCCCGAACCCTCCTGTGCTGCCAATGAGATGAGTGTTGAAAACACAACGCCTTCCTTTCATGCAGAGTACGCTGGATACGGCAATTACAGGCAAAATATTTGCACCCTTCACTCTCCTCCCAGGAGAGACCCTTTCCGAAGCAGGAGTGCACCGAGTGCTTCTACAGCAATAAGCTGCTTTCTGAGACCAAGAAAGGACTAGACAGTCTGTAAAAATGGCTTTTCTCAGGTACCTGATAGCTGAGGCAATTAAAAGAAAATTAAACTGACATTTCTAACGCACAGTGTAAGAGAGATGTGCAGTGGTGAAATAATTAAAAGTTACTGCTGGGAACATCCTGTTCTCACCCGTCTCTTGCAAAGAGCAGAAGGGCAAGATGCATTTTTGGCATTTTTTTTTCCCCCTTTCTTTCTTGATAATTAATTGCTAGTTATTGCTGCATTCCCAAATGCTAGAATCCAAGGGTTTTCCGAATGATGACAGAGATGTTTAGTGGTCGGTACCTGGTTCATCCAGCCTCACTGGGTGGCAAACAACATCGTGCCAGGCAGATCCCCCTGCTCAAGTTATTCACACGAAGGGCTCAGAGCTTCGTCTTCTGGTTTACAGCACTTGCCTGAAAGGTCTTTCCAGTAACTACCTGGGAGCGGCTCCATGATGAAGCTGCAGTCCCATCCCCTGCTGTCTCTCACTGTCCAGCATCATTTGCTTCCCCACCAGTTACACTGGTGCACCAGCTGCATCTGAGCCTCTCGGGCAGGGGAAGTGGTTCTCTGGATGGGAACCCACCTTGGAGCATCCTCACGCAGCCAGGGCTCACGCTGCCAGCTCCTCCCAAGAGCTCGGCTGGCCACCTCTGGAAAGGGACTTCCCAGATGCTGTTTACAACTCCACGGACACAGTGCTTGGGAAGGAAGGTTCACCCCTGTAACGGATGCACTTGACCCCTTAACCAAAATAGAAGTAGTTTGGTACAGGCTCCAAAGGAGGTAAAGGCCTGAGCTGTAGTCGGGACAAGAAGTCATAGAACCATAGGGTTGGAAGGGACCTCTGGAGATCATCTAGTCCAACCCCCCTGCCAGAGCAGGGTCACCTAGAGCAGGTTACACAGGAACACCTCCAGGCGGGTTTTGAATGTCTCCAGAGATGGAGACTCCACCACCTCTCTGGGCAGCCTGTTCCAGTGCTCTGCCACCCTCAGGGTAAAGAAGTTCCTCCTCATGTTGAGACGGAACTTCTTATGCTCAAGTTTGTGCCCATTGCCTCTTGTCCTGTCCTCTAGTTTCAATCTGTTCTCCGAAAACCCACACAGGAGCAGTGATGCAGCGAGCACCGATGCACGTGAGCTGGGAATACCGATCATGTGTTTAACGCATGAACAGCGGGTGGCTTTTCCAGGGCTCACTTATCACGGAATGAAGAAAGTTGTGGGTCCAAGGAGTCTCGTGGGTACCTTTCCCATCGCATGTAACTGCTCTACGAGCCAACCACTGTATTCTCTATGACAGCCTAAGTGAGCCTTCTCTGAGCTCTCCCTGCTGGGCAGCGTGGCTGCATGGCAGTCATCTCCCCTTGAGCTGGGACACCTCTCAAGGTTGCTTCTCAAGCCAGAGAGATCTTTTACCGACGGCAGATCTTTGGTAAGTGACTGATAGCATGCTGAATTAATACTAATGAAACATTACTAATGCATGTAGTTACTCCATATTAATTACTATAAACTTTGCATATATGATTTTTTAGACATAAACCGTTGACCAAGTCTGGGATTAAGACTGGATCCAGCCACACCTAGACTCCTCTCTGAGAAGGAGTTCAGAAAGCAAAGGGGTCCACTCTGAACCTCATGACTCAACAGGATGGTCTTCCTTACCCTTTTACATCTCCAGTCTCCATGTTAATCATTCTAACTCAATTCTAATTCAATTTTCCTTTGTATGTTTCTTCCATGCAGTAATAAATAAGGTCAACCTTGCCATCAAACTTATTGAACCTTGATAAACCACTGTTAAACTTTGTTAAATTCCACTGAATTTACTGAACTCTGTCAAATTATTATTTCTACCTCAATAAAACGTATTGCTACTTCTCTCTTTTAAGTGAGGTGCATTCCACTCATGTGCGACAACTCCCCACCTGAGTGTCCCATGGGACCAGAGGTGGGCCTGAAAGACGAGGAATGGCCAGAGGACACAGCAGACGTGCCTTGCTGACCTCTTCATTGCAGCAAGGGCCCTGGCACGTGTGAGAAAACAGAAAGCCCCTTCCACCTTCCTTATTAGCTAAAAGAAAAGAGTGATATTTATTATGTGCCTGCTCACCAGATGCCAGCCCGGTCGGGATCTGAGTCCCAGAATGCTCTTCACATGAACCTTACATTTCTTGACACAACCCTAAGTCATCCTTGCCCTCATCATTACCTCCAGGAGCCATGCTTGGCTTATGCTTCAGCCCATCACCCAAGTGCATTGCTGTCTCTGGCCCTTCCTTCCACCCCTCCTGCCATGCCAGCCCAACGCCAGGTTCATTTGCAGGAGACAACAGTATGGGAAAACTTCTGATGTTTCCAGAGTGAGAGTATCCCCAGATTTTAGTTTCTCTCAAGCAGAGCGAGGCTGAGTATACCCTGCGCTGGCTTTTAGCACTGACCTTCTGGAAGGGAGAACAGGGCTTTCCATGGTTTTAGGACAAGCATCCCCTTTGCCCACGACATGTGCAGGTGAGGGATGAAGCCCAGAACCATAGCAGGTGCGTGCTGGTCCAGAGTCCATATTGCTCTGCTTCATCCTGTCCAACCTCCCGCATGTAAGGTCTTCCAGGGAGGGTTTGGGAGCCAGTCTGGAAGAATAAGGAAGGTGCATGCTAGGCTGACTCCATCATTTCCACTGCCAGGGGTGGTGGTCATGTTTTATAGGTCTGTACCAAGTCAGCTAGCAAAATCTTTACAAGACAAGATAGAAAAGTCACTTAAGACTCTTCCTCAAGGGTGTTTCCTGATGAGAGAAGCAAAAAAGCAATTACAGCAAACTGAAATAAAAAGGAAGTCAGGTCAAAAGACAGGTGAGTGCACAATGCACTCAGCAAGGTTCTGCACTGGAAATTGCTAAAAGGCCCCTAAAATTGCTTCCCCCTTTTAAGAGTATGAGTAAAACAGATCAAGCTAGGACTTTCCTCACCCGGAGTTGGCTGTCTTCTGTCCCAATGGCAGCAAGAAATCACATCAATTTGAGAGAGCACATCCAGAAAGAAAGCTGTCCTTGTTTCCAGTTTGGAGAGGAGCAGAGATCTTTCACCTTGCCGCCTTACTGGGTCAGACATTTACAACATCGCTGCCAGCACTGCCTCCCTGCACTTTGGGAGGATGTCCCACGTTGCTTGGGTGTTGCTCCTGGATTTCTTATTCTGCCCTTCACGGTGGTAAAAACCTGCTGAAAAGTCGAGCCCTGGTCCCACACCACCTGGCCATGCACCGCTATTGAAGGCATGTAAATATATCTGTAAACGATGATACACACATGTGCTTATAATGAATGTGCTTGTATTGTAATAGTATTGTAGCTGCCAAGGACGGGGAAGCCTAGCTTTGTTTTTCACTCTTGCAGTGATTACTCTTTGATCATTAAAAACTGGATGCTGTGTCATAGTATGCGAACAGAGAAGGAAATAATGTAGTTAAAATTGGGGATATTCTTCGTGTTTACATGAACACCCCTGTCCTGGAGCTATTTTAAAGCTGCTGTTATTTTTCAAGTGAATACACTGGAAGTAAATACTCTCTACCTACTCATGGATGCCGTGAACAGTCTAAAAGAAAATTTCTTCTGCTTTTAGCTCACGTGTGCTGCTGTGGTCTTGAGCAAATGCAGGTATTTGTACAGATGTATAACGTATTTCAGTGTCTATCACTGTATGCAAGGACTGCGCAGCAGGACATGAGGTCTTGCAACTACTCACAGATGTCTCCCTGTTCCTCAACCCGAGCCTGCAGGTATCCCTAGGGGTGAGTTTTGGTATGTGAGGAGCAAAGGCTGGTGGGAGGCTTCTCAGTTGAGTGTGCAGGCAGCCTTGTCTCAGCAGGGGTTCCACCCGTAGAACCACATGGACCACAGTCCAATACAAGGATCTCAGCCTTCTCCATGTACTGCACTTCTGTCCTGCTCGCGCGCTGTAACAGGGAGCTGACAGGCAGGTGAAGACAGGACCAGGTAACCATCTCTCTGTACCCAGGAAACGCAGCCCCCAACCTCCCAGCTCTCTGGGAAGGAAGCATCTCCCAAAGCATGCTGCACCAAATGAAAAACATCCCCAGTCTGCTGGATTTGGTGCCAGCAGCCGAGGCAGCGTGGTGTTAGTGTCCAGATTTTCCGACAGCGCTCCAAGACAGCCGCGCTTTCTGGCAAGGTCAGCTTTGATCCGGCAGATGTAACACCGCGCCAGCAGAAATACTTCTGCGGGGTTGTACTGAACCACGTTAGAGGACGGGCTCTTCTCAATGCAAACGTCAAGGCTTTCTTTTTTTCAGGCTGCTGGGGCAAACCATTTTGCACAGTCAGCAGACAGACTTCTACAAGCAAGTGTCATCTTCTTTTTAAACAAGTAAGGTATAAATATGAAATCTAGCTAACAACTGGTCCAAGAGTTTTTTAAATGCAAGTGCTAAGACATACATACTAGCAAGCTTTTTCCTTTTAGGAAAAAGGTCTCACAAGGAAGGTCAGTTAGATCACACTATAATCTTGGTATCTGGAGTATTGTGTCCTGTATCATACCTTCTCCCAGTTCCCTGAAAATAAATCGTCCATCACTCACATCACTTACCAAGCAAAATTCTTCAGACCAAATCTTTTAACAACTGCCGACACCTCAGGTTTTAGTAACTCCTCTTTCTAAATTGCTGTCAATCCACCAGGTAATCCAAAAGAACCCACTGAAGTCACGAAACCATCCCTGCCGACGCCACCAGTGGTATATTCAGGAGCAGCAACAATGGTTAAAGCATCGAGGAAGAAAATTAGCACAACCCCTTTCAAGCAGGAAAACGGAGGCTGGGCAAGCAGGCCAGCAAAACATGCGGATTCTTGGGGAAAAATTTACCACGCTCAAAGAACACCCTCGCATCGAGAAAGATGTTTCTTTTTAAGACGTGCCAGGCAGTTATTGGGAATAGCTGCTCAATGGCAAGCTGGTGGCTAGGCTACCTTCCTGTCACCTGTGCGTGGCTATGAGCCCAGCAACCTATTCCTTACGAGTCCCTCGCAGCCAACAAGGTGTGTGCTGGTAGCTTGTACAGAAACAGACCCCCTCAGAACAAACCACCACTCCTGCTTTGAGATTTGAAGCACGTAAGCAACAATTAAGATAAAACCCTTAACGAGAAAAGGAGTTGATAGCTCTGATGTTTTCTTCTGGCAGATAAACAAGAGGAAAGCCATTACATGAACTGCCCGAGCACATTCATTTGAGCATATCCTCCTCTGGAAAACACACATTCTCACGCAGCAGGGAGGAGCTCAGCAGTACAGTCACCCAACAGTGAATTTACAGGAGGGCTGTGCTCTGGTGCAGAGACTTTTAGTAGCTGCTTCAAGGGCTAGCTCCCATTCAGCGGTTGCTCTTTTAAGATGACACCAGCCTTGCATAGGCCCACAATTTTTTAACTTCTCAAAGCATCAGACACAGCTGGGATCACCGAAATAAAAACACCGTTTCCCTTTCTACTTCTAGTATATTATCCTAGTGAAATGCTATTTATCTGCCGTTCTGTTGATGAGATCTCAGCCCCTGTTTGGTTTCAGTCTGGAAGTAGGAAAACCACGGTGGGGCTCCTTAAGCCAACAGAAACTTTACAAGATCAGAGGCAGGTCATCACGTGATGAAGCTCATCACTTTAAATAAAAACTGCCTGCTCCAGAGATTTCAAGGCCTTTTGCTCAGATTAATTGACAAATGATGGACCGCTCAGTGCTCCCTGTTTACATCAAAGACTCCTGCTTCAGGCTCCTCCATGCTGGAGGAAGGCACATAGTGTAAGAGGAGGAGGATGGTATGCAGAGGAACAGAAAGACTGTACAGTAGCAGCTTTTCCTTTGCGCAAGGTGCTGTATCTACACTCCACAAGCACAGGCGTATTTACCATGCAACACCTGTGTTAACAAAGTAAGAAAACAGTAGCGTAGCTGCCAAGGACTGGCCAGTGATTCCAGGTCAGCGAGGGCCAGGAGTCTCCAGTGCTGGAGCTATTCTAACTTCTTTGTCTTGAGACAATTTTCCTGTGATGGAAATGAGTTGGGCAGAAGTGACAGAGTGAGGGGACAGGAAAATTGTCAAAGAGCAAAGGGTATTTCTACATTCCACTGTTCACAAACACTGTCCAGTGATCAAAAGTACTCACACAATCGCGATCCCCTGCCTAGGTCAGAGCTCCAGCTCCAAGTGCTTCCCGTAATGCCCTGGCATTGAGGGCCTGTGAGCGAGTCCTCTGCACGGCACAGCATCAGAGGGAACGGGTTCTTCCACGGCCTTTGCAGACATAAATGAGCTAACAGATACACCAGCTACTCTGAACAAAGAAAAATTACTTCTGCTGAAACCACACACTTCAAAACCTCTCTAATGAAGCAATGCTTTGGAGCAGGTGTGTTTGCTCACTAGCTAGATATCATGCCTGGCTATGTCTGTTGTAGGGTGTCAGCAACTCAGACTGACACTGTGAGGGGCCTGGGAGAGAATTCCAAACCTTTCAATACAGCTAAGGATGTAAAGTGCAGAAGTGATGATCTCTGGGTTAAATTAAGCTCTAAGGGATTTCCTGTAACTTGCGCAGGAGTTAGTGGAAGCTTCTTTGAAGAGTGTTCAACACGCTTTTCCCAGAAATCATCACACATTTTAATGACTCCTTTCACACATCCAAGCAGTTTATATGCAAGTCAACCTTCCAGGCAAGTATCATTTTAATAACCCTTTAGTTAAGCCTAGTAGTTTTAATTTCACTAACCATTTACTCTTCCCATTAAACAGACCTTTGTTCAAAGCAGTTTCACCATTATGCTCTTACAGGTACAAATTCTACCAATTGCAAACACCAAGAAGCAGACTAACTAGATGTTCCCAATTACCACGACTGTCTAAGCAGAACAGTCACACAACATAAAGGTGTACACAGTGGTGCAGTTTAATTGGATATTAAAACCCCCTACGGCAAGAGCACTGTGCACCCGAGGGAGAAGCCGAATGCAGAAAAGGGGAGACTCTAGCTGACAACTTCAAAATGGGTTTGGAAGATGAGGGTGGAAGCTTCATGCATGATAGCTTCTGGAACGGCTTTGTCACCTTGCTATCTGCCCTCTCTCCAGGCCATTTCAAACTGTGTTGAACAGCATGGTCCCTGCATGACCTCTCTCTGCAGATCATTTATCCATGGTCCCCTTTCAGAGAGGATTTTTATCACGCGACGATCTTTCCTCTTAGAGAGGCTAAGCAGCCATTAGGTAAGACCGACCCTTTGCTAAGGGGCCACATCAAAAGCCCTTCAGAAACCTAAAACAGCACTGGAACTACCTGCAGAGGGGAATTTGGAGGAGTCTCACTCACAGCTGTAGTGCAGGGTCCAGAGCCATCCTGGCAGAGATGATCTGCATAACAAAAAGTACATAATTTCAGAGACAACATAACACATCCCTAAGAAGTGGGATGCAGATCCGTTCCCTAATATGGAGACTGCTTTGAGGAATGAAATTAAAATGACCCATTAGTGAGGTCGGGAGAATTAGTCTCCCATTCACAATCAAGCTGAAGTGTTGCCGAGGACAGTGGTTCAGCTTGACCTGAGCTAAGGACCTCACATGGAACACCACAGAACCCACAACTGTAAAACACCTGCTCAGCTGTTGCATGGGTGCAAGGTGCTGAGCAGCCATCACCCATAAACAGCATCACATTTAGCCCAAGTTCTGAGACACGGAGCTTGGACTTTGTAACTGCACAGAAATCCAGGGGAATGCAACAGTCATTTTCTACTCTATGAAATATGCAAACAAATAGCACAATCTGTGCTTTACATTAAATAGCCTGGTAGCAAACGCAAAGGTACGTTATCCTGAAGGTTTACTTTCGCTCTGCTGCACAACTTCCCGCTGAAAAGGCGGAATGCGTTAGAAAGAAGTGAGTGAAATTATGGCAGCTGTCAGGGGAAAGGAAGCAAAGCTTTCTGACACGGAAAGGAAATCAGGGCTGCCACTTAAGGACAAACTGAATGCTTCTACCACAGTGGTTAACACTAGATGAAGTGTCATTATTAAGTTTCAAAGTTAAAAACCCCACTGCCACGACTGAGGCAACACATACTTCTTTGGAAGTTACAGCCTTCGGGTATTTGGCAGCAGCTGCCTGAGTCTGCAGGGCTCGTTTCTAGGGAAATTTTTCTTCACTAAACATTTGAATCTAAATCAAAGCGCAGAGTCTAGCAGACACTTTGGTTAGTACTCAGACACGCCACTGAACACACTTATCGCAGAATCACAGAATTGTAGGGGTTGGAAGGGACCTTCAGAGATCCAGGAACCCCCCTGCCAAAGCAGAGTCACCTAGAGCAGGTTGGACGGGAACGCATTCAAGGCGGGTTCTGAATATCTCCCTCAAGGTAAAGCTGTTTTTCCTCATGTTGAGATGGAATTTCCTGTGTTCCAGCTTGTGTCCGTTGCCCCTTGTGCTGTCACCGGGCACCACTAAGAAGAATCTGACCCCATCCTCTTGACACCCACCCTTTAGATATTTATAAGCATCGAGGAGATCCCCTCTCAGTCTTCTCTTCTCCAGGCTAAACAGACCCAGGTCTCTCAGCCGTTCCTCATAAGAGATGCTCCATTCCCTTGATCATCTCTGTAGCCCTCCACTGGACTCTCTCTAGTAGTTATGTGTGAAAACGTTTAAATGAAGATGACTCCTATGCAGTGAATAGCAAAGGTGGCTTAAATTTGGCCTTTCCCCTGCTTTTTGAATTTTGTGTTCTCAAACATTCGCTACTGTAACACTCAGCTGGACAGATTTAGAGTGCACAGTTCCATCAGAGACACAAATGTACCCAAATCCCTCACCCCAGGAACATGCACCGTCATAGTGAAAATAAAACTCTCTTTCCATTATTAACAGACATTCGAGTAATCACAGAAAAGGGATTGGTATTCCCTTGGATAGAAACATTTATGAAATACAGATGGTAACTGCTGAGTTTATTAAGGAACTGGTTTGTGGTTGTGTTGTTTTTTTTTTTTTTTTAAATAACCAACATGATACTTCCCCTCCAAATAAAAAAATTACTAGAAAGAAAAACTCAGCAGAATGCAAGGAGGGAAGGGATAGTGGGAAACTCCGGACTGTTCTGACTTAGCAAAGACCTGCAACAACAGATCTCCAAACCCAGTGCCAAAGAGCCATCACGCTCCAGAGGGCAGGACCAAGACTCCAGAAAGAAGTCTCACAGCCCATGCACCCTTGCAAAAAGCTCAAGCTGATGCATCATCAGTTCAGCAAACTGGGACAGTGCTAGCACATGTGAGTGATTTCAGTCTTCACAAGTCTCACGTTTCATTATTCAGTGGTAATTAGGTTATTTTTTCATACAAAGACAGTTTAAAGCCAGTTAGTGCAATCTCTACCAGTAGAGGTTCCAGAGATTGCCGTGATGTAGTGTTCCCTATCAGCCACTGCTGGGAAATGGGTCTGGACTGGCCAGAGTCTCCAGCCCAACTGAGCAGGCCTCGTTCAGGCAAGACGCAACGCAAGGAGACCACAATCACAAGTGAGCTTATGAATTAAGATTTGTCCAATTTGTGTGTGCGCTCATGTCTCCGTAGGGTACCTGACTCGGTGAAGGAATGACCACAGTAACTGCAAGAGTAGGGCTTCTCTCCCGTATGGATGCGGTGATGGCGCTGGAGCGATGCCAGCCGGGTGAACGTCCCTCCACACTCCTCACAATAGAAGGGGCGCTCCCCAGAGTGGGTCTGCTGGTGTCTTTTCAGCCTGAGCAGCTGGACGAACGCCATGCCACATTCCTGACACTTATAGGGCTTGTCTTGCCGGTGGATCACCTTGTGTTTGGAAAGCAGGTTAGGCTTATCAAAACCTTTGCCGCACGTTGGACAGGCATAAGGTTTACAGTCATCTTCCTCAGGCTTTTGGTTTTCAGCACAAGGCTGATCAGTGTACTCAACAGTGCGCTGGTCACGGTGCAGTATCGACCACGGGTTCCTAGCCATGCCATTTCCCAAGATCACCATGGAGCGCTCGATCTTGTGCACGTTGCGTAGGTGCCTCCAGACATCAGCCGTGCGAATGAAACCCTTGTCACACTCTGGACATTTGTGCGGCCTGTCACTAGAATGAATGAGCTTGTGCATCCGCAAATTTGCCGCACGGAAGAACTCTTTGGCACAGACGGGACATCGGTATGAGTTTTCCACAAGGTGAGTTCGCTTATGTTCCTGCAGCTCACTCATACCATGGAAAGAGGAACCACACTTCTTGCATCGATATAGCAAAGCGTCCTCAGAGACAGGCTCCGGGTCCTCATCAAACACATCAGCAAGAACAGTATGTTCATTATCATCACGTAGTCGTCGCTGTGGTTTCTTGGACTGCTCAGAGGAACAGTGCTCTAAATCTTTATCTTGACACTGCAGGTCAAAGTTGGTACTGGAGGGAACAAATACCCCAGCTCGTTTCTGGTAGCAGGTCTCATAGGTTTCTTTGTCTTTACACCGCAACTCTGCAGGAAGTTCCTGCTTACCTGAAGGTCCAGCAGAGTTGCAACAAGGACTGCATGTCTGCGAGTAATTCATGTCTGCCTTCTCCTGGAGGCTAGCTGTGTGGCCCACCTTAGTGGTCTTTCTGGAATAATTTGAGTGCTTCTCACCTGTGTCACAAATGTTATTCTCAGAGTCCCAGTCCACATTCACATCCATCCTCTGAGGCGTGCGCTGTGTTCAGCTGCAGCTCGTCGATGATGTGTATACCAAGAGCTTCAGGTCCTTCATGGTGAGTCCATGTCATTTTCAGTTCTCTTTACAGTCCTCCCTAGAAAATAAAATATCAGTGATTTTTTCTGATATTAACATAAGATAAAATTATCACAGTGAAGATTTTTTCCTGATTAAAAGAATGGGACAGACTATTACTTATGCAGTAGGAGAAACATAATCATCTACTATTATGTACGTAGAAAATATACATTCAGCATACAAAATACAGACAGACTACACTTAATGAAGTTAAATCCTCTACCATAACTCAGCATTCACTACAAATATACATTGATAAATACGTTCAATTTTAAATCCACCTAAAGACAAGACATCTTCAGAACTCTTGTGTGCAAACACTTTAGGCAAAGTCCTACACCATAGCTGCCACCACCACAGGCCTTCTTCTGAGCATTCACGTGTAATCCTTGTTTTGACCTTGCTAAATATGAACTAGGAGCACCAGTCACAAGGTGTTTTCTTTCAGAAACTAGTTACGATAACGCAATGAGACCCACAAACTGTGTCAGTCAAACAGCCAAACTCAGAAGTAACGTACGGAAGGGGGGTCTGGAGAGCTCAGGAGTGCCTTTGGCCTCCCATCCTGACCAGCACTATTTTAACTGTCTTGAGGACATTTGGGGTCCCTGTGCCACTACCAGCTAGCACCATGCAAAAAGGACACATGCAAGGAAAGACATAAAAGAGCTGTCCAGAAAGCTTACCACTCGTCCTCCCAGGCTCCAAAGCACAGCTAGTAATCCTCCAGAGCTGGCCCACTGGAACAGCTTCCAAGTCTCTGGGTAAACTCCCTTCGCAGACCAGCCTTGCTAGCAGAAAATACGAGCAATCACAATTGGTCAGAAATACCTGTCTGAGTCACAGACTTTCTTGCGAAGAGGATGCTTTCGTTTATGCCACACCAAAGCGTGGATTCGCAAGAGGTTTTCTAGATTTGTCCTAGCAGCCTCTGTTGACAGCAGCTCCACAGGGAGCTTTCACTCACCTGGTTTAAACCCGCATTCACACTGAATTGCTACTCTAAACTCAGAAATTGCATTTTTCCCATCCTGATGGATATCTCGGCTGCTCCTCTGACCCCCATCTTCTCCTTCACACCCACTTTTCATATTCCCTTTACTCCCGCTGTTTCTTCACTTCCTTTTTAACTACTTTTGTCTGGATAAGACTTCTCCAATTACAAGCATATAGATATATAAAAACATATACACGTAAAAAGTACATATTTCTGTATTTCCACGCATACATAAAGCTTGTCGATTTAGTTTCTGTAGGTTTAAGCAGTTATAAAGGCACTAGAGCGATGTGCATTAAGTGAAAGGTCTTATTCACATCTCAGCTTCATTTGAGACACAAGCTGCGCTTTCTTCTGCAGTGATACAGCAAACAAGCCTGAATTAGTCGTCTTCATTAGTCACTGCCTGGAACAGACTGGCTCAAGTCACCCCCCAACTTTGGGCCGTTCCCATCAAATTTAATAACGCGTGCATGAGAACTGGAACTATTCCTCACCTCCTGGCAGGGGCTGCGCACCTCCAGCAGCGCCCCACCGGCTCGGGGAACTCACCTATTCCCTTTGTTGAAGAAAAAAAACTTTTCAAGGGAGGCTGGCACTGCTTGGCTTAAGAAAACTCCCCAACGAAGGCCCGTCCGGTTTCCACGGAGGGGGTGGGAATATATAAATCACAATGCGGGCTGAAAAATGATTTAAAAAAAAAATTTAAATTAATATAAATAGATAAAAAAGATATTTTTTTTCTTTTCCCCAGGCAGAACGAAACCCTAAACTTTTCCCCGTGGGAAAGTCCCGCCCCGCCGCAGCAGGGACCGCTCCCCCCCGCCGCCCCCCGCCCTACCTGCGGGTCTCCCTCGCCGCGGCCCTCGGCCCCGCCGCCACCGCGCAGCCCCTTGCGCCGGCGCGGAGGCCCCCCCCGGCGGCGGCGGCGGCGCAATCGCAGCCCGGCGCGGCGAGGCCCGCAGCGGCCGGCGGCTGCCAGCAGCGGGGCGGGACCCGGGCAGCCCCTTCCCCTGCGCCAGCCCCCCGGCTCCGGCGGCCGGTCCGGCTGGGGGGGGGTCGCTGGGACCCCCTCTTCCCCTTATCCCGGCTCCGGGAGGTGCGGAGGAACATCCAGGTGGGTCAAGCGTTGGATGAAAGCCAGCGGGTGCCCTTCACAGAATCCCAGAATGGTTTGGGTTGGAAGGGACCTTAAAGATCACCCAGTTCCAACCCCCTGCCCTGGGCAGGGACACCTCCCACCAGACCAGGCTGCTCCAAGCCCCATCCAGCCTGGCCTTGAACCCCTCCAGGGATGGGGCAGCCACAGCTTCTCTGGGCAACCTGTTCCAGTGTCTCACCACCCTCACAGGAAAGAATGTCTTGCTATTATCTAAATCTCCCCTGTTTCAGTTTAAAACTGTTGCCCCTCGTCCTATTGCCCCACTCCCTGAGAGTCCTTCCCCATCTCTCCTATAGGCCCCCTTTAAGTACTGGAAGGCCACTATAAGGTCTCCCCAGTGGAGCCTTCTCATCTCCATGCTGAACCACCCCAACAGCAATTTGGAGCAGAAATTTCCACCATTTCTCTGCCACTATTTCTGGAAGACTTCCCATTCTCTCGAGGTTCTGCAGCCCTCCCTCCTTTCCATACTCCTTGTCAGCACGCTTCGTTCCCACACGTCCATTTTTACATTCCCATCACTCACGTAACTCTTCAGCAGGAGCCATCCCAAGTCCAGTCCCCGTTGGGAACCTCCCAACAGCTTCTGTTCCACTACAACCAGTGGTCCCTCACCCAGTCCCCTCCGTGCTCTGCATTTGTCCCCCCGTTAATTGTACTGACCCGTTCTGCCCTCCCTGCAGTCAAAACTACTCTCCCCATGCAATCTCACCGAGATTGCTCCCGCTTTTAACGCTGCGGTTATGTTGCACGCTGGAACACTATCATCTTGCTGTCTTAACAAAACCCCTACAGGTTTTGGAAATAGGCTTCTGCAATTAACAGCAAATACAGAACTGAAATTAAAAATGAACAAAAGCGTACTGTACATCTTATATACAGGGTATATAAGAATGCCCCAAGTTCTACATTTTTGTGATCTCACAGATCTCTCTAAAAATAAACACGAAACCAGAAACTACTCAGCTGTGAGTTCCGGGTGAGGAAAAGAAACGTACCTACTCCTTCCACACGGAAAAGCAAGCTCCTTTTGAGAGCGCAGTAAGCGGCAGTTCAGTTTCTTCAGATTAGGCAGTTAAAAAATAAATTAGCAGCATTCCTTTAATGACAGTCCTTGACTCCATGAGAAACCCACATGCTGCTTAGTGTGGTGAACCTTGCAGAGAAAGAACCATCATTCCAACTCTCACAAACTAGCAAAAAAAACCTCAGGAGATTTTCATTCTTTTTATTACCATTTTTCTGAACTTAAAATTCTTAAGACATTTCTCACTGCAATGCAGTAGCTGGGCAGGGTAACGGCTTTCTTCCATCTAAATCCGAGACGCATGGAATCACGTACCCCTTCCACGTCCCTTATGGAAGACACCTCATTCACCAGTACTCATAAGGAAAATTCTAGTCATATATAATCACATACGGCACCAATATCTCCACAGCCAAGCACGTTTGCATGGGGTGCAGATGATGATGCCATTTTTTTAAAAATCCAAATCATGGTTTATTACAACTAATGCATTAAAAGATGGGAGGATGTATGGAAAGAAGAGATGGATGAGTCGTTCTGGCCAAGTGGGCTGTGCAGCCCAACAGCGGCACTTCTGGAAAACCAGCACCAGAGGGTGGTGATAATACAGACAAAGCCACCGTAACTTAGAAACCACGTGAGCCAAAAGCTCTTATTTAACATGCGAACCTTACAAGCACAGATGCCCAGATGAGTCCAGTTAGTCCTGATCATATCCAACAACTGCACATCTCTTTTGACTTCAACACCATACAATGGCAGCATTCCAAGGAATGGCGTAACGCTAGCAAACCATGGCGCTCCTCATAGGGATCACGGAGGAAATGATCAAAGGATCTCCAGATGCTCCAGGTCCTCCTCCTCAAAAGCATCAATAAGCATGATGTTTTCATCATCCTCACTTATCCCTTCTGAACACTCTGAGGAACCTCAAGAGGAAAAGCATTCTTCACACTGCAGGTCAAAGTTGATGGATTGGTTGAACTACACTTCTGGTAGTAAGTTTCAAAGGTCTCCTTCACACTGCAGCTCTACATGGATTTCTTGTCAGACAAAGGTCTAGCAGGGGCCACCCAGGACTAGAAGGTGGTGAGCAATCTTCCTCCACCTCCAGCTGCAGGCTGGCTTTGCAGGCCACCCTTTCTGAGGTTTGTCTGGAATCACCTGAGTGTTCCTCACCTGTGCGACAACTGTCATTAACAGAAACCAAGTCCATCTCCATCCCATGGTATCATATAATGCTTACTTGTTAGTAATTGTAGAGACAGGCAGTACAAATTCCTGTGATGTCTCACGATTGCGTTCTTCCACCTCAGCTTCCCTAGAAAAGAAACAAGAATTTCATTATCTGCCAGGCAAAGTTAGCATTTAAGACGTCAGTTAATTGGAAATACTTTAGCAGTAATAAATGCAGAACACTCCAAATAGTGTCTCATGGGTTAGATCAAGGACCCAGGGCAACTCTGTTCAGTGCACCGTGTCTTCTGTTGCTGGTTCGAGATGAGACAGAAAAGGGCTTCTATGGCAAGGTAATAAAACCAGCATGTACACACCCCAACACTCAGACCGACAGAAGTGTCAACACACTCATAAAATTCATAAGCACAGTCCCAAAACTAACCTCTTGCTTCCAGTAATAAAGAGTAGGCCACTCTACTAATGTTTCCCTTCTACCTTAAAATAAAAAACAAAAATCGGAGGTCTTGTATCATACTGTTTTTCAGCCCAGTATGGTCTTCCAACAAATATACTTAGCTCTATCAAGTTTCACGTATTTTGTTTTTTCCTTCTAATACTGAGGTATTTAAAATGTACTCTGCCTTCTATTTCATGTGTTATATTTATAAGCACGTGATTTCATTAAATTCTGTAGTCTAAGCCTTTCCCATCAGCCTTGATGAGTTATTCCAGGACACACAAAAAATAAGCTGTAATCCTCAAGGAGGAGCAGGCAGAAAAATAAGTGAAACACCTATCTCTTCACTATATATGATTCCTATTAAAATTACATTACTGGTGCTTTGTACCCGTCCTACATTTATATTCCCAGCACACATATATGGATCCCAAATCCTTCTTTTTATTTTTGCTGCCTTTTATGTGTTTTAAATGTGAAGAGTCTGCCAGGACAGATGAGCATCTGGAATCTATTTGTCAGTTAGATCTGCTTTGGAGTAATTTTTAATTCTTTTTTTTTAAAAAGATTAGACTCTACACTCCCATGTTTCCACTAAAATTCGGTATAAAGTGCAAACTTTTTTTTTTTTTAAGGGTTTAAAATCACATGCCATCAAATTTGAATTTTTATTGGCCATATAGGTTTCTCCCCTGACATCTGGCTACTTTGTTTTAGGACTGCCATAAACGTTTTAAACATCTGAGAGCTTCAGACTCTTCTACAGAAAACAAAAACCCCAGCAAGTTTTAAGTAGGAGCTAAATTCAGAGAGACTTAACTGATATTTGGCTGAAGCCTGAACTTTTAAGTCCCCAGGGGAAAGATGGGCTCCCTTTAGCACACTGAACTCTGGTGAAAGACTAGCAATAGTCTTAGTTTAGTCCATTTACTGTTAGAGATACTGAATTTTGCAAGAACACCATCACAGCACCCAACAGCAAGTGTTCTCCTACCAAAGCTGATTACACCACATGCAACGCGCTACAACCACAGAGAAACAGCCAATGCTCCAGTAGTTCCCTGCTGAGAGTGAGACTGAAAGAAGGTTCAGGATCTATGATGCTTTCCTCTCCCAAATCACCTGGAGCAAGGAATTGCTCCACTATCTCTAGCCACCTCCAGCCTGTTATTGTAAAATCCTTTTTTGCTGTGAAGCTTGCCAGGATCTTCTAGGTCTTTGGGTCCCAGTCAACTGGCATCTCATAAACCGGGCACCTTCAGCCCCGCACCAGAAGGGTCGGGTTGTTGGTTTGCAGACTCCTTTACCGTCTGGCACATCCAGCATTTGAATGGAGCTGTCGGAGTTGGGCTGGGGATGTTTGCAAAACTAGACAAGCGCATTGAGAAAGCAAGTCCTAACTACAGCCAAAGTCAGCCACAGTTATAAAATCTAGAGTCAGGCTGTAAAGAACGTGGAGCAATTAACGGGAAGAAACTAAGCGAGGACTGCAGGAAGCAGACTGCTCAAGGGATAACTTTCTGGTTTGCTTTGGTATCTCAAACCTGCATTTTCCTTTGCATGTGTCAACTTAAGACTGTCAGCAAATTTCTATGCAAACCCATTGTCTGGTTTTGCAAACATCCCCAGCCAAACTCCGACAGCTCCATTCAAATGCTGGATGTGCCAGACGGTAAAAGGAGTCTGCAAACCAACAACCCGACCCTTCTGGTGCGGGGCTGAAGATGCAAATGCAAGAAAATTCATACCCTATGGCTTTCTGCACTGACAGGCTGTGGGTTGAGAGGAGATGCATCTCTTATCTGCACACATACCTCATATACGCTTAGTTTTGAAAGCCCACAAAACGCATACATGAGCTTATTAAGGAGTTAAAAGGAGAAATCTTTACCTGCTGAGCAGTTCTCTCAACAGCCTTGACCTGTACTCATTTGTTTTTATTGTAACTCTTGGATTAACAGGTTGACTCAGAAAAGCATTTGATAATCCACTCAAATAACCATTCAACATAAAGGAATTTTACTGGAGTACCTGATGTGGCGTGAGACATTTTGAGCGGTGCCCCGGGAAAACACGCACTCTCTGGGAGTCCCTTTTTTTGATTAAAAAGGAAACTGAGCGAGCAGCTCTTGCCTGAAACGCGGCGCTCCACTCCAGCCACCCCAAAACCCCGCGGAGGGAGTTTCCCCCCACAGGGAGAAGGGCGACGGGCGGGCGGGAACCTCACCCTGCCCGCGGCCCGGCCCGGCCCGGCCCGGCCCGGCCCGGCCTTCCCCGCAGCAGCCCCCGCCGCCCGCACTCCCTCACCCTCCGCCGCGGGGCCAGGCCGGGCCGTTCGCTCCCCCACGGCGGCCCCAGCCCCGCGGGGGAAGCGGAGGCCGCCGTGGCACCTCACCGCGCCGGACGACGCCTGCGGCCTCCACAACCCAACCAGCCGCCGCCATCTTGTGGCGGGACCCTCTATAGAGAGGGGTAAACACCACCCCCCCGGCCTGACGGACGGCTCCCGCCGCCAATCGGCGACCGCAGCCCGAACGGCGGCCCGGCGCAGCCCACTGCCGCTCTCGGGGGACCGAGCTCGGCCTCCGCGCCTCAAACCCTCCTGTGAGCGGCACAGGCGGAGACCGGCCCCCGCCACACCTCCAGAGACCGGCCCCTGTCACACCTCCAGAGGCCGGCCCCTGTCACACCCTCAGGGGACTGACACTGAAGGACCGGCCCCTGTCGCACCCTCAGGGGACTGACACCGAGGGACCGGCCCCCACCACGCCTCCAGAGGCCGGCCCCTGTCACACCCTCAGGGGACTGAGACTGAGGGACCGGCCCCTGTCGCACCCTCAGGGGACTGACACTGAAGGACCGGCCCCTGTCGCACCCCCGGCGGGACTTTCGCAGCAGGAGGCTGGCCCCTGTGTGACTGACACTGCTGGAGGCCATCTCCTCTCACAACCCTTTGTGTGTGTGACATACTCATGTCACACCTCCAATGTCACTGCCGCCATCAGGGACCTCCCCTGTCACACCCCCGGTGTGACTGACACTGGCAAGGGACCACCCCTGTGACACCTCCCATGTGACTGACACTACCAGGGACCACCCCTGCCACACCTCCGATGTGACTGACACCACCAGAGGCTGGCCCCTCGCACCCCCTGCCCCCGGTGGGAATGACACAGTCGTGGACCAGCCCCTGTCACTCCCCCAGTGTGACTGACACCCAGACACCAGTCCCCAGTTTGACTGAAACAGCCAGACACCAGCCCCCATCACACCTTCACTGTGACTGACATCTGGAGACCAGCGGTCTTACACCCTCAGTAGGATGGACACAGGCAGACTGCCCCTGTCACACCCCCAGTGTGACTGACACCAGCAGGGACCGCCCCTGTCACACCCCCAGTGTGACTGACACCAGCAGGGACCGCCCTGTCACACCCCCAGTGTGACTGACACCAGCAGGGACCGCCCCATCACACCCCCAGTGTGACTGACACCAGCAGGGACCGCCCTGTCACACCCCCAGTGTGACTGACACCAGCAGGGACCGCCCCATCACACCCCCAGTGTGACTGACACCAGCAGAGACCGCCCCTGTCACATCGCCCGTGTGACTGACACTGGCAGGGACCACCCCTGTCACACCCCCCGTATGACTGACAGTGGCAGGGACCGCCCCTGTCACATCCCCCGTGTGACTGACAGTGGCAGGGACCAGCCTCATCGCCCTCCTGGTGTGACTGAGATTCTGAGAACTGCGCTGCTGTCACACACACCTGTGTGACTGACACAGCCAGGGACCAATGCCTGCTCCAACCCCCGACGTGAGTGACATGCTGCGGGAACCACCCCATCCCCTGACCCATCACACTCCCATGAGGCTGACACAACCACCCCAGTGAGAATGTCACTCGGAGACCAGCCATTGTCACCCCCCCCAGTAGGACTGACAGCCAGGGTCCAGCTCCTGCTACAGCCCCTCAGCGTGGCTGACGCACCCAGAGACAGGGTCACCTTTCCACAGCTGTACTCTGACTGACACCCAGGGCAAACACCCCATTGCCACCCTGTACACAGGCCCAGAAAACCTGATGGCAAAAGGTACCAGCACACCTTCCGCTCCCCCAGTATGCCTGACGGGGATCACTCGCCCATCACAACCCCGCATGGCAGTGATGTCCCCTGTCCTGGCACAGCCGGTGAGCCCAGGCCACGTCCCTCCATGGGGCTGAGCACTCCAGAAAGCAGCCTCTGCCCACAGGGGTCCCACTAGACACAACAAAACCCAACAGGAGATGGCACCGCCGCACTCACAGGCTGTTCTGTAGGATCCTTAGCCATGGAAAACACCTTGTCAGAGCATAAAAGACCCCAAAATGAAGAGAAATGTCCTATCTCCAGTATGTGTTCGAGCCCAACTGCTCAGTCCTCCTCTGAAACACACCCATGAGATGGGAAGGGTGTTTGTTGTCTGAACATCTTTAAAACAACACTTAAATACCCACAAATTCCTTAGCTGCTGGGTGAAAATCATCAACAAGCAACAGGAACAGGGTAAGGGATGCTGAGGCGCAGTGTGACACAGCTCCTTTTCCTGCACCTCATCCCAATTTCGCGCTGACAACCTGCATCCCAGCTTCTCAAGATTACTCCCCCCCAACTCCGAGAGTCTGACATAGGTTCAGCAATTCTAAGGACAACTTGTTCCTGCTAAAAGTCGTGGCATTTGAATGCTCTCCTGGGGACATCAGTTCCACCAGTTTATCAGTATGGCCTTCATCACTGCTGTTACACACGTCACCACAAAGTTTTTCACATAAAGTCTTCCGGCTGTACGTTAACACAGAGTTTTTAACAACGCAGGATGGATGTCTGGGTGCAGCGTGGAGCTCCAAGAGCAGAGGTCGTGCCCCCAAGCTGGGGTCTGCCATGCCTGTTGGCACGCTGTGATTTATTCTCAAACCGGCTGAGCAGCTTTGCGGAGAGAGACCTGGGAGTCCTGAGGGACAACAGGATGACCATGAGCCAGCGATGGGCCCTTGTGGCCAAGAAGGCCAAGGGCATCCTGGGGGGCATCAAGAAGAGTGTGGCCAGCAGGTCGAGGAGGTCATCCTCCCCCTCTGCTCTGCCCTGGGGAGGCCACACCTGGAGTGCTGTGTCCAGTTCTGGGCTCCCCGGGTCGAGAAGGACAGGGAACTGCTGGAGAGGGGACAGCAAAGGGCTACCGAGATGCTGAGGGGACTGGAACACCTCTCTTATGAAGAAAGGCTGAGGGATTTGGGTCTCTTCAGTCTGGAAAAGAGATGGCTGAGGGGGGATCTTATCCATGCTTATAAATACTGAAAGGAGGGGTGTCAGGAGGATGGGGCCAGGCTCTTCTCAGTGGTGCCCAGCGACAGGACAAGGGGTAACGGGCACAAACTTGAGCATGGGAAGATCCACCTAAACACGAGGAGGAACTTCTTTGCTGTGAGGGTGGCAGAGCCCTGGCACAGGCTGCCCAGAGAGGTGGTGGAGTCTCTGTCTCTGGAGACATCCCAACCCCGCCTGGAGGCGTTCCTGTGCCACCTGCTCTGGGTGACCCTGCTCTGGCAGGGGGTTGGACGAGATGATCTCCAGAGGTGCCTTCCAACCCCGGCCGTTCTGTGATTCTGTGTGAGCTGCCCACAGAAAAATGACTGCACAAGGGTGCGTGAGCGTGCAGCGCATGTGAGCAATCCCCTAAATATCCAGGCTATATGGGAGAAGCCTCCAGATCCAGGACTCTCTGCTAAATCAAGTCAGGGGTATGATGCCTGTGCTATGCAGATGAGCTGTCATATTGTCTCCCACACAGGACCGTCTCCAAAGGAACCTACACCTACTGCAAATATCCTGCAGCATATGGACATTTATAGGTCAACCTGGAAAAAGTGAGAGTAATGATTGTCCAAAAAAAGCAGGAACCCAAATAATTTTCCAGTGTTATTTTGGAAAACGCAGACACGGAACAGGCTGAATTACACATACCTGAGAGCCATTACAAAATGTCAGATCGCCTCTAAAATGCATTAGAAGAAAAAAAAAGAAAAATGCCTCCAGCTTTCTCGTGCAAGAAGAGAATGCAGTATGTAAATAAGATTCCCTAATAAAAAAAAGCGCCGGAATGACTTCACAAATGTATTCTAACCCCTGATGGGGATAGAGCCTGGGGTCTCACCCTAACAGCCAGAAACACCATCAGGCTGAAACTCTGACGGAAGAGCTTTGCCTTTGTTGCAGGAGCAACTGTGATGTACAATCCAGGAACTCCTCCCGTAACGATTTCAGAGCAAACCCAGAATATTTGTTACCCTTCTCGACATTGAGCTGTTAAAAAAAAAAAATAATAACTTCTGGTGCCAACTCTATGAAAACAACACATGTGTCCTGACAGCAGACTGTTAGATGGTTTAAAAATGAAGAGCAACCAACAATGCAGCGTTCGAGGTGTTGGGGGAGGAAGGGGTCTGGCAGACCCCGAAGTCTTTTTGCGTTTCCAGACTCTCAGTGTTCACCTCTGGCACATACCTGTTATATCTCCCAGCTGGATGCACCATCCTCAGTATATTTTTCCAAAGCTTCAGCCCCTGAAAAGAGCCGAACCTTCTGTTGACTGACATTTCTACTGGAGAGCTGAGATTTCTATAATTAGCATCACAGAGAATTTGGGGAGGGAGCTGTCTTTTTTTATCTTTTTTTTTTTTTTTTTTGTAAATTTGGACCTTGCACGTTTTAAAACAAAATGTTTTACTTAAAACATCAGCACATCAGTTCATAATTGCAGAGCGGGGAAGAGGAGCACGTCAGTAGTTGAAAAAACATGAAATTTGCAGGGAAGTGACTAAAGCGTTTGCACAGAAGGGGGCAAATGGAGATAAGACAGGCAATCCGCTTGCATTCCGCTGTCGGGAAACTTGTGCAGCAGAGACTTACCCTTTGCAAGGGAAGCAAGGGAAAAAAAAAAAAAAGAAAAACTACAGAAACACCTGCACTCTCTTCTCTCCTGTGTGTGCAAACTCTCATTAGGTGAATTATTGGACCACAGCTCGATCAGTGGAGACAAGTCCCTTGCCACCAGAATGGGTGCCTCTCACATCTCTGCTGGCATCTGCGCCCCCACTTGCAGGACTGTGCTGGGAACTGTCTTCATGAAGGTCACATCATTCCCTGGAAGTGCTCAAGGCCAGGCTGGATGGGGCTTGGAGCAGCCTGGTCTGGTGGGAGGTGTCCCTGCCCAGGGCAGGGGGGTGGAACTGGGTGATCTTTAAGGTCCCTTCCAACCCGAAACATTCCATGATTCAAGGGGGAGAAACCCTCTGCCCTCAATGTTTTGGTCACCGCTGGGGTAACCCACATGTATGTCTCTGCCCATTTGCATGAATGCCTTTTCATTTGGCTCCTTTTTAGTTTTATTTGTCATAATTCCCAGGAAGAGCCAGGATATAAAACCCTCTTGCCTGTCAGCAGCTATTGAGCCCAGACTGTCCGTTTTTTAGCCACTGCAGTCTGTCACCTCCCATGAGAGAGAAACTTGGAATGAAGATGGTTGTGTGGGCCCGGGCACGCTCGGAGCAGAAAAGAAGCTTTGCCTTCAGCTCTGCAAACACTCCATAAGAGCCTTTCTGTATCTGTACTGTCCCACCCGTACGAGGTGGCCGTGGCAGTACTGGCAAGGTTCTTCCCACCATCACAGCATTCCAGGCTGAACCCCTCCAGCAAAATCCCTCTGCGCTGCCCACAGCTACTGGCTGCACCAGAGGGACACCCAACTTCGATTAAATGCACAAATGTCCCAGCAAAACCCCTCCAACCTACGAGGCACAAAAGGTCTGGTTTGATTTGCGTTTAGCGGCCTTCCCGACCCAAAGTGTAACAAGTCCAGTATCATCTTCTTACACCGGGGAGATATCACAAAACATTTACCTGAAATAGAGGGGTCGATTCTCCATCTGGTAGGAAAACAGGCTTAACATTTTAAACTGTCTGCAAGATGGGAGCAAATGAAGTCCTGAACGAGCGCAGAAGGGAAGAGAATGTAATAAAACTAAACAGGTAATGGCAGATAGATTATCTGGAGGTACAGGCTAATGCCAAACAAACCAGGAGAGAGAGTTTAAAAATAGCTGATAACCGAAGCACTGCTCCAGTGCAGAGTGTGGTAAGAGGCAATCTCATTCTTGGCATCTCTATATTTGCTTTTTTGAAACGCTGCAGCTACTCCGATTAAAAAAACATCACTTGCCTGAACCCAGCTCACGTTATTCACATCGTTTTACACACAGATACTCTATGAGTGCCTCTGCGACTTCACACAGAAAGTAAACCTTACTTTACCTAAAACGATCAACTTGCCAAGTAAAATGTAAGTTGTCCTACTTTCCCCCCCCCCCCCGCCCCGAGAACTGAAACTTGAGCTAATGAATCAGAAAATGTAAAGCGATCAGAAAACACCCGGAAAAAGAGGTTAAAATAGTTATTCGTGTTCAGCTGAAGAATCTATTGGTTATCTGTCCTAGATTTAATTAGTGAAAACCACAAAGGTTGGCTAACTCAGCACAAAATTTCTGACCTGAGCCAATTTCATATTTGACAGGATAAAATACCGCTACTTAGAAGAGCTAGCTGAACAACACCTACGAAGCGTGCATGCTGATGAGCTTTCACGAGGGGAAACGGCGTTACAAACCCAGCCTCAATTAGAGGAAACATATGGGAGAGATTCAACAAGTGTGTGGAGCGATCAGGGCGCAGCCTGGGTGCCTTTGGGTCCCCAGGGCTGCCCTGGGGGTGCGATTCTCGCTTCTGTATCCTTTTGGGTGACTTTGAAAGCAAAGGATCACAAGCAACGCAGAGCAGCCAACGCAATCAAAGCCACTGTCATAGGCAATAACTTCAAGATTCCCAAATCGCTTATAAGCGCATGATACCCATATAAAAATTAATGACCCAGTGACTGCAAACAGCAAAGTACAAGGCAAAAACAGATTTGTTGATGTATCTATTTGCCATTTGCTGCCTGTCCTCACGCTGAAAGTGTTTCTGGTTATGGTTACTGTTAATTGCTTTTTATCTAACAGTGGAGCTAAGAGGTTTCAGCTGAGATAGGGTTTCACAGTGTTAGGCAATTACACAAACATCCAGATGCACAAAAATTCCCCGGTTTGTAATCTGGACAAGGCAGAACACGGCGAGTTATCTCAGGCCAAAAGAGAGGTTTCTGATCTGGGGGGAAAAAAAAAAATAAAGGTCTGACTGACCCAGGAAGCATGAGGGAAGGTGAAAATATGAATCACTGCCTCCTTGTGCTTCATCTGCTACAGCTCACAGATTAAAAATTCAGCCACGGTTGCCTGAATTTTAACTCATTTACGGGAACACACAGAAGCATCCTATTTTCAAACACACCACATCTTCTGAAGACATTCCTCCTAAGGAGGGCTTCCTTGTGCCGTGTCATTTTCTCCGACAGATCTACTTTGGAAATTTCCTCTCGGGGCCCCTCCAAGCTGACAAGCGAATTCGCTGCATCAGAAATATTTGTTCAGAGGCTGCCAGGCTCATCAGTCACATCCCTGAGAAGGAGGCGGTCCCGGGGGTCGGCGGGGGGGATCCTGCTCTTCCCCCTCCCGTTGCCCCTGTAAAAATGATGCTATGGAGGGGACAATGACCACAGCCACGTACCTGGGCCACCTGCCTCTTTGTGACACGTGCTCATTTCTGTGTGTCAGGGCTAGGAACAAGGTTGCTGCCTGGCCTTGGGCCTCGCAGCCAAACCACAAACACGCCGAAGGTAAGAGAGAAACCTGGACTGGCCTGAGCAGGAATTCCAGCCCCAGCTCTGGGGGTTAGGAGGAATAAGACGTCCCTGCTGACTGCCATCCACCAACGCGGGGCTGATTATTTTAGACCTATCCAGGCAAAAGGGAAAAACAAACATCCCCTCTGCCCCCTCAGCATGGGATGGTTTAAAACGCACCTTTGGTCTGAGGGTAATTCTTCACGGACTGTACGAGTGATTTATGGCATCGTGGGTGGACGAGGAGAGGGCGGCTGGATCTCAGGCAGCATCTAGACGGGTGGGTTACCAAAGGCCTCCGACAGCTCCTGATTTACTTAATGAAGAGCCCCTTCCTACAGCTCTGACTGCCGCTCCGTCATTCATCATTAACAAAGCACTTAGGTGTCTTATCTCTGAACAGCGAGATTTCTTGTGTACACACAAATCAGCCTCTCTCAAGCGAGAAAGCTTAGTTTTCACCTAGCCACCTCCTTCTGAAAGTGAAGGCGCTGCCACAAGAAGGAAAAACACCTTCCCCCTTTCATTCTCAGACAGGCTACACGACAGCCTTTTTCCCTTTCAAATGTTATCCACTATTTTTCATGCCATATTCACCAATTATTAAAATGATTTTGCTTAGACAGAGACAGGCAAAGTGTAGCGTAGCTGCTGCTTCTTGTTTTTTTTTCATCTTCTGTATTTTTGTCACTCAAGTGAAGGTTTTATTTTGCCTCTTTGAAAGATGGCTAAGGACTCATTTGGCATGCATATTCCACTTTTAAGCTGGTGCCGCTCTGCTACGCACATGAAACCAGATGAACCCAGTGGTGAGCATGTCGGGTTTTGAAAGGTGTCGCAGGAGAAAAAGTGCTATTAGTTCACCCTGCTAACAACGGTGTCATGCTGGATTTTCAGCCTCAACCGTTACTGCTGTCTGTGGCTTCTAAAGCCAAAAGATGAAGATACGTTAATCAACAAGAGAAGCTGGAAGATAATCTTGTGATTAAGTTATTGGAGTGGGACCTGGGAGAACTGGGTTGATTTCTCAGCCCTGGGCTGGTTGCTATGTGATCTTATTGGAATCGCTGCACGGAGCTAAACGCAGAGCACTGGTAGTGCCAGCTCCCCATAGGCTGCGGGCGCTGTGGGCAGGGGCTGCCGCACACGATGTTTTTCATTATTACCAGCTGGAGCCTCTCAGTTCGGCTGTAAGACAAATGGAAATGATGTCTTCCAGCACTCTTACCCCCAACCCTGCAGGCATTTCGCCTTCTGCAACTGGCCTTTGCACAAGCTTGCTATTTTTCCAGCATCTCTTATGATTGACTAAATCTCTCCTTTTAATGTTTTTTCCCCCTTTCTCCTGTTTCCTGGTGAATGTCTTTACCTTCTGGCTGTTGCAAATGTGAACCGTTTTAATTAGGTGCCGTTGAAATGTCTTTTGCAGTTTGGCATCCTGTTTGGTTTCGCTCCTCTCGTTCTCTTTGCAGTTCTGTTTCTTCCCACATTGCTTATGTTTTCTTGTTTGTGGAAGCTCTTCTTTATATGCATAATTTAATCATGCTCCACTTCAATTTCATCTCTAATAAGCATAAATAGGGAAAAGGGCAGCTGAAGCCCATCCCTCCAGATGCTCCTTGAATAGTCCCCTTTTTCTCTCGCGTGTCCCTCAAATGTTACGGGTTTCCAGCTGAACTCAAGGACAAAGCATTCGGCTCAGCTCAATGGATTTGTTGTATTTTCAATTATATTCTTAGATGACTTAATTCCTTCTACAACTTTCGAGATCATACTGAGCCTACACCTCCAACTGAGGTCCAGAATGGCAGGGAACTGCTCAAGAAACCCAACAAAGAACCAAAACCCCAGGGGCGGTGCTATTAAAGCCAGTTCCTCATCTCCTTCTTCTCCTGCCCCGGGGCTGAACTGCTGGATTTTGGTTTTGCTCAAGTTATCCTTATTGCGTCGGCACCAAATCTACACGGTCTCTTTTCCCTACAAAGATTCGCTGTTGGTGTCTTGGCACTCCATCCTCACTGCTCGCATCTGTGGGCACTGGATATCGCGAGTCATTTTTCTGTATTAACCAGATCCCTGTTGATCTAGTTACATCCAGCTTATCCGGGGAAGTCAGTAATTTCAATTAAGCTGTGTTATGCATTTACTTCTAGTTTTATCAGGGAAGACAGACTTTCCCTTTTATTCCTCCTGATCTCCAACAGCAATACTACAAAAATCATTAAAAAATAGGGCTGGAGTGAACTGCAGCTGTCTGGTAGTTCACCTCTCTGACACAAGGGCATGGTCAGCTACACCAAAATCTGCTCCAGAAAGAGAATTTTAACCGGCTCCACACACAAACCTTTCAGACGCAGCTTCCCTAGTCTCTCCCACGGTCTTCTCTAGCATTTCCCTTATACCTATCATGCCCATGTTTTCTTTGCCTCCTCTGCCGTGTTCAAACCGCATCTGCTTTGCTATTGTTTGAGCCTACTACTTCTTCTCCCACCCAGAGGATGTGTGGCAAGCGTGATTTTTACAAACGTGCAAGTCTGTTATCAGATCTCCTGTCCTGGTTTGAGGTAAAACAGAGCCAATTTTCTGTTTTGTAATTTTAGTTTTTATCTGGGCCTCTTCTAGCTGACTGAACTCTGAAATTAACAGCACGTTGTTCAGAAACTGTTCGCTCTCAGAGCGATAAGACCTGATTACGCCAAGGAACGGTACGCACAGAGGCTCCTGCTTATACTTATTGCTGTAACAACCAAGGTCCGCTGACTTCGTTATTCGTCCCGTTAGAGGGTGGGAAGCGGAAAAGCACAGAGGGGTCCCACCTGCAGGGAGGAGCGGACGGGACAGGTGACCCAAAACTGACCAACAGGGTATTCCATCCCATCGGCATCACGCTCACTATAAAAGCTGAGGGATCAAAAGGTCAATGTTCTTTCTTCAACGGCCGACGTCCGAGGAGGACCCTGTCTGTTTGTCTGCTTTTGATCCCGATCCGAGCATTCCTGACTCCAGATCTGGAATCCTGCTCCTGTCCGTCGCTGACTCCAGTCTGGGACTTTCCCTGTGTCTGCTGGTGATGCGATCGTCATCCTCGGAGCTGGATACGGTTTTGTATATTTATTATTATTATTATTAATAATAATAATATTTTATTTTATTTTATTTATTATTATTTATTATTCCATTATTTATTAATACTTTCATTAAAGTAGTTTAGGTCTTTTTCTAAACTCGTAAATCTCCTTAGCTCTTCCTCTCCTGTCTTTGGAGAGAGAGGGACATGAGGGCCATCTGTCGTTCCGATAGGCCAATCCGGCCAAAACCACGACATCTCCCCACTTATATTCCCTCCCCCAGCTGCTGACCTGGGCCGGTCCCCCGGGAGAAGCGGCAGAGGGCAGGCAGCGCACCCTCTGAGCAGCCTAGGGTTCCGTTGAAATCAACCCCTCCCAAATAAATAAATAAATAAATAAATGAATAAATAAATAAAAGGTATTTGCGAAGCGAGGATTAGCAAGCTGAATTTTAGGAGAAGTGGAAAAATTAATAGCGACACTTCTTTAAAATTCATTTCTCTGAGGTTTGACATAAGCCAGTCAGGCAATCGCCTCCGATCATGTTATCAGGGACAACTGCCTCGCTGCAATGAAATCATTTAGCCATGCGTGGAAGAAGAGAGGATTAGACAGAAGACAATTTGGTGTGTGATGAATGGGATTTACAGGCAAACCCGCGCACCGCACAGTCGCTGCCCTGCCCCCATCCGTGGGAGGGTGACGAATACGGAGCTGATCTCCGGGGCACTTTGTCCTGGTGCTAATTCTGGTCAAAAGGCAAACGACGCGCTAAGGCTCTCCTTTGTGCTTTGGGCTAGAAACAAAGCCCTTTGAAGGTGCTCTGGAGTGGGATACTTGGCTTTTTCCTGACCTTGGGAAGTACATAGGCTTATCCTTTCTTCCACACCTTCTTCGTGGAAGTCCACAGGTAACTTGGGGCAGCAATTCAATCTCTGCAGTTAGGACTTCTGTTTTAATGCTTTCTAGCATGGGTAAAATAACTATTTTTTATTCTTGTGCCATAAATAAGCTAAATGAGGACACATCCTTTAGCTTTTTCCCCGGTGAAGTGAACAGCACTTCATTCACCGAGTGCTCCCAGCTCAATCCCGAGGGGACACCTGTTGAATGTGATTCCCTTCTGCTCTTCACCGCTTATTGGGAAAGCAGCAGCCGTGCACCGCAAGCTGAGAGCTCTGTTCTGGGCCCACGGCGAAAACCCAAGCTATTAACAAGTGACCTTTCAGCTACAGCGGATGGAATCAGTGCCCTAAAAATCAATTCCTTCAGTTGCATTTTTCAGGCTTCCTATAGCCACTTTGGAGGATTCAAAGCCTTGATCTGACTTGTGGCTTGAGTCTTTTTTTTTTTTTTCCCCCCCAAACGATATACATCTTTTTCAATTCAGGCTCTAGCCAGAGGCAAGAGGGGCCAAACCACCGGGAAAGGCTCTGGGGATGGGATGGCTTAGGCAGGAGCAAAAGACTTTTCAAGAAACCCTTCTCAGCACAGGTTTTCAAACCCAGCATTGAAGTGACCTCCAAAATCATCCAGCACATTGTTTACCTAGTGCAGGCTCTGACACATTATAGCTCATGCTTAATTGAAGTAGGAGAAGCCCTTGGTAGCTTGGCTCTGACGGGCACTGTGACATTTTCTTTCTACAAGGGGAAACCTCAAAGACACTCATGCCTGATAAGGGCTGACTGTTTCCACAGTCCAGATTTACAAGGGAAATAAGTAAAAATATCTACAGCTACTGGAGAAGAAAAAGAAGCCTTTTCGTGGCGTGGAGTGGAAACCCGAGCTTCAAAAATGAAGGCAGCTAAAATCACTAGTTGCTTTTCAAAATGCTGGCCCAACAGCTGCTGTTTGACGTTTGTGTATGCAAAGTTAGGAGAGACAAAGTTGTGTATGCAAAGGCAGGAGAGACGCGTTTGGAAACACAGTGGTAGCCGCATGCGGAAGAAAACACGTGGCTCCATCCAGCCCAGGACTGCGGCATTTAATGCACATCTGGAAGGCGTCACATCCGACGTGCTCGATGGCTGTCGAAAAACCGCTCAGGGTAAAGCAGGTTGGTGGCGTTAACGCCAACAGTGGGACGACGGTGGCTGCATTGCTGGGCTGCACCAGCTTTTTGGTCACCTCATGCGCCTCCCATCAGTGCAGAGAGGGACCCAAGAGAGGATGCCGTGTAACAGGGATGGTTTTTTTCTGATGCTGGGTCCAAGCCAGGACTCCTCCAGCCCTCGTGGTGGATCTGCTCAGCGTCACCATGTCTACAGGACCAAGTTCACTTGGGCTAGCGAAGATGCAAAGGGTCATCTCTAGTTCTGATGGAGGGGGCTGGTGTGTTGTGCCGTAAGAAAACCAGCAGCCGTGGCAGAGAGGAGAAGAATGCCAGCGGCGCTAATGTAACAGTCAGGGAATCGTTCTAGATGAAGATGACACAGTTAACTAAATTCAGGGTGGTACCGCAGATTAAGTGCAGGCCACTAAGCTAATGAAAGTGCAGCCTGCATTTCAAGAGGGCCTCTCACTGCAGCGTCAGCAATCGGCTCATTTTTGCTGGTCAAGATAATGGTAATGTTGGGGCCGCAATGCCAGCGAGCACGGAACACACTGAGAAATGGTGACAGCGGATTTCAGGAGACCCTTAAAATAACGCTAAGACGCTACAGCAGGAAAGAGGTGTAGGTTAAGCTATAAAAGCTGACCTGTTGGATCAAGCCCGTTCTCCATCAGAGCAGAAAGTCCCCCGGTCACCAAGGTGTTCAGCTACAATGAAACGAGATTGATAGGCGCTTGATTAGAATGAAAGACAGGGAAAATAAGTAAAAGACGAGACCCTTTAAATGAATGGACAGCAAACCCCAGCAAGCAGGGCCTCCGAATCTACATCGGAGAGAAAACAGATGCTGCTGATGCAGCAGTGGAAGAAAAGCAAGGAGGAAAGAGTGCCGGGTGCTCCAGACGCACCGCGAGCTACAATAGTACCTGGAGTCAGGCTTCTCCTGCTGCTTGCTCCTGGGATATCAGGTCTGTCCTCCGGGAAGGGGAAGCTCGCGCTGGCCGCGGCAGCGGGGTGAGGCTGAGCAGCTCTCCCCTCCCTTCAAAGTCATCCCCCGACTGCCAGCTAGAATCCAGACACCGCAAACTCCTTAGCTTGTTCGCCTTCATCAATATTCTAATAGATATTGGTTTTTACTGTAAGAGACATCACTTCTTGTTAATTAGAGTGCTGGAATGGCGCTGGCAGGCAGAATACCTTGGCTCCAAACAAACCCTGTGGGGAAAAGGGAAATATATTCCTAAGAACAACAATTGGAAAGAATCTAATTCAATAATAGATTTTGTTTGGTATCATTCTGGCACCAGCAGTCATCTTCCTGTTATTTTTAGGTTCTGATGACGCCAACAGGTTTTGTTGTTTTGGTTTTTTTTTTTTTTCTTTATAGGGTTTTATTGTTGCTGTTATGCAAAAAAATCCCAAGGAGAAAATTTCCATACTTTAATCACATTGAATGAAATCACAATTATTTCTAGAATTTTAGACTTTGTACCCCTAGATCCCCAGCAAAATCCACAGAGGTTTGCCTGAGTCCAGAGATGAGGATAAGGACTTCTTGGTTGGCTTTTGGGGAAGGATGGAGGGATGGAATGAGGACAAAGAGCAAACACACATTTACCTATCGAGAGACTGACAGGGTTTTAGATGAAGTATATTACACAGCCCAAGAGATAGAATTTGTGTTTATAAATACAAAACAAACATCAAAATCATCTTGTTTCATGTGACAGCCTCTTTCTTTGATATTACACAGCCCAAGAGATAGAATTTGTGTTTATAAATACAAAACAAACATCAAAATCATCTTGTTTCATGTGACAGCCTCTTTCTTTGTATTTTTCTTTCCAAGGGATTAGTCACAGAAGTATTTATTTGGGGATATTAGCTGCAGTAGCTATACAAACCAGGCACCAAATATTACGAATGCCTGGTCCAGTATTGTTTGTGCTTTCCACCAGGTCGTGAAATTCTTGATCTGTAAAAAAAAAAAACCAAAAACAAATGTGTGTTTTGAAGAGCTTTTCCCCATGATTTCCTTTGCTTTGTGCATCATGAAGACTTATTTTTTTGTGTGTGTGCACTAAAGTGGCTTGATAGCAGGGTGGGGATTGCAAAAGCAGACGAAGCCAGGAGGGGCTCCCCAGGAGAGCGAGGGCGAAAGGAAGCCCATCAGCATCGGCCGTGCCGCCCCGCACTCGGGGTGCTGCGAGGGGGAAGGGGTGTACCTCTTGAACCCCAAACCCCTTACCTTTACTGGCTCTGAATTCAGGAGCTGCCACCGATCGACACGATCGTTTGACCACGACGGGGCCGTGCAGATCCTGAACCACGTTGCCTGACGCAGACGCCCGCTCACCGAGGTGCAAAGGGATGCTCACCTAGCTGTAAGCACCCCCACGGCACGGCTCAGGGTCACAGTCCGGCTGAGATGTCTCCATCCTCTTTCCAATTGCTGCAGATTTCTTATTCTTCAGTGGAAAAAAACCTCTTCTTGCTTTTCATTACTGCGGAGGAGCAAGCAGGGAGGGGTTTCGCTGAACACCCCCATCTCTTCCCAGCGCTGCTTGACCAAAGGAAAAGCAAGAGGAAAGCAAAGGCCATCGGATAATTCTTTTGGGAGCTGCGTGTCCAACGGTGACAAATTCTAGACCACGAAAGGACATTACTGTTCCAGGGCTGGCCAAAATGAGAGTTAACCAAACCCTTACAAATGAGGGAATTTTTACTTAGGGACAGCAAGATCCATATCCCCTCATCGCATTTACTGCCAGGCTTGAGGCATTTTCTGTTCTTGCTTGAGCACTTGGGATGAAGAGACATTGGTTATAAAACTGCTTGGCTACGAGGAATAAGATGCAAACCATAAATTCATGTTTTCAAGAGTTTGTTCATCTTAGATGTCACTTCTGGGCTCTGACTTATACAAAACCCCATATTTTTCAAGGGTTAATAACTGGGGAATTGTTTCTGGTTTGTTGGGATTTTTTTCTTTTCTTTATTTTTTCTTTTCTTTTTTTTTTTTTTAATTTTTATTTTTACAATTACAAAAGGTATTTGCAAACCATTTCCCCCCTCCCCCCCCCAGATAGCTTCTGGCTGCTTTCAAGCTGAAATTTGGCAGTCGGCTTGCATTTCTTATTCAATAACAGACACAGATTCTGCACTTTAAAACTAGTGGTGGGTACAGACCCAAGAGATTTTTTTTTTTTTTTTCCTTTTCTTTCAAATCTGCATTAAAATCACACATGACTTTTTTTTTTTTTTTTTTTTTTTTTTTGGTCTTTAAAGCAAAAGCTAAAACAGAAAACCCTAGGGTGTGTATTAACAACAGACAATTGGCCACATATCGCCTGGGCGGCTCCTGTAGAAAGGGGTTTTATCAATAACAAAGTCCCGAAAGCTGACGAATTTTACAGTGGGATGATTTGATATTGGGGAAACCAGATTGCCTCGGATGCGAAAGAGAAGCGAGGATGTGTGGCTTTGTGTATCGCTTGGGCACTTGGCCAAAGCCAGCCCCCACCAGCCCTGCCTGGTGGGTTTACTGTTCACCAGTCGCTTGGGGTTTGAGGACGGGTGCCAGGTTGGGAATGGGCGAGGGATTTGGGAGGGGGACGTTCATCAGCATTGCGGGAGGGGAACCCCTTGGCTGATCCTGCTCCCTGCGGGCTTTTGCGTTCATCACCTATTTCCCTGGAGGGAGGTACATCAGAGAAGAGGGAAAGGGGCACATTGGCACATCTAATTTTAACTTTGAAGTGGGGGAAATGGCGGCGGTGTTTTTTCCCTGGAGCTCCTTCTTATCCCCCCCCCTACCCCCCCAGCCCCAAATGTCTTTGCAAACTTTTTAAAACCTGGTTGGTTTGAATATGCACAGGCTTCTCAGCGTTTGCTCAGACCAGTGCCTTTGGGTAGCTTTTTGAAAAACATGAGAAATTAACATTTGAAAAGGTATTCCCACACACTCTTTGAGCAGGAAATGTGGCTTCCTTCTCCACCCACTTTATCACTAAGCAGCTTGGAGATAAATAAGGGAGACTTTCATGGCCATTGTGGTTAAAAACCATCACCCGGGTGGGGATAATCTCTCAAGCGTGTCTTTGCTGAGCAGGGAAATTGGACGGGGAGCTGCACCTAGATATCCATGTATTGTCTCAGCCATTGCAGACAGTCCCCCACAGACTTCTGCTTAAAAGACAGTGAAATGGGAGATGGAGTAAGTCCAGAAAGCCACGTCCAGAAACACTTACCTTTCAGCCAGTGCTGGCCCTCTCAGGTCTCTGCTGCTGGACACCGCAACAGCCATTGGCACTTGGTGAGGCTGGAGAAGATGCTCGTGTTGCCTGTCAATATACACACAATATCCTTGGGTCCAGACACACAACCAAGTTATTGGCAGCTTAAAGCTACCTCTGGGCGTCTGCATGGGCAGGTTGAGCCTGCCCTGGCGAGGGCAGCTTGCTTTAAATCCTGTCCCTTAGGGCATCATCACACGAACATGCCAGGCTTGGGTCTAGGACCTGAGTTAGTCTCCTTCCTCAGACTATGTCTTGTGCTGACAGATCAGCTTGCTTTGGGGGAGCACAGGGAAGGGAATAAAGCCCTTGCAGGAGGGACACATCTTGAGACATAAAGTTCAGGAAAGGGTCATGAGAAAGCTTTATGGGTAAAAAGCTAACAAACATTTTAGGTGACCCACTGCGCCAAACATGGAGACAAAATTTAGACCGTCGGAGTGCAATACCTGGGAGCCAAAGCTCTCCTGAAGGGCACGTTGCAATGCAGCCGTAACCAGGTAACTGTGAGCAGCACCTTCACCAAAAATGAAAGAAAAAACAGACCCAATTTGCCATCCGGGCCTCAGTGTTTTCTTGCCCATTTTTGCATGTGCACCAATCTGCCAAGCCAGATGTACAAATGTGTTGTGTGGGCAAACAGGCACTTGTATGGGCAAACATTGCCTTGATGCGCGCGTTCTTGTGGGCATGAAATCAGGCGGTGCACAGAGGCGGCGAGGAGAAGCGGGGCTGGGTGAAGGCTGGCCCCTCTCCCTGGGCACGAAAACCCTTCCTCTACTCCCCAACACCAAGAGGCCGGGATAACTAAGCTCAACAAGGTTCGGAAAGGTGAGCGATGCTGCAGGATCTCCTTTCGACCCGTTTCCCCAGAGGGATGAACCATCCCGCCTTGCTGGCATTGCCATGGGGTTTGACAGGCTCCCGGTGCCTACCGTGAAAGCTGTGTTTACCTGAGTCACAGCCAAGGCGATGGGATCAACTTGGATGTGAAATTAATCCCATCAAAGTTGCTTACCTCACCTCGCGTATAAATTCCTGTCTTCCTCAGGCTAAGAAAGGACACCCAAGGAAGCAGGAAAGTGCTATACCACCCTAATATGACCCGCAGCACCGTTTATCTTCTACTATCTATGAATAACATTGTATAAGGCATTTAAAACAGGTGTGAAGTAATGCATTTTCTACGCTTTCACAAGCTAATTGGGAGCATTACAACAGACGACTAAGTAATTAACCAGTGTTTCAACCCCAGTAATCACGTATTGTAATTCCAGCAAAACCACAGGCTCTGTAATATTGACTCCTTTCGGAAGGAAGCGCCATTAGCCCTATGGTCTGAATCCCCGTTCTTAAATGTAATTCTCCCAGAAACAGCAGCGGGAAGGGAGCGTTTTCCATGCGTGGTGCCTTTGGAGCACCCTGGAGATGATGATCTCCAAACATCAGCCCTGACAGCTCCAGGGGAGCAGCCCCTGGGCCGTGCCTCTGGGCAGAGCGGGTAGAGGACCGGGCGAGATGGATTTCGTCTAGAGCGAGCAATAGCTGCAGGGTGGCTACTACACACGGCTGGTTTGGGCTGAACACAAAGCATGACTTAAAGAAAAGCAGGGAGGGGAGAGAGAGATCTCTTACAGCACATCCTTCCACCCTCCATGGGCCAAGGAGCATCTGGCCACCGTGATGGGCAGCAGGACCAGCTCTCAGTGGGGAGAGGACACGGCAGCTCCTGGTCAGGGTGGAAGGCTCTCCTTCCAGACCCAGAGGCACCATCGTTGTGCCAAAGGCCAATTGTGTCTGATTCAGGGCCCAGTTGACTCTCTCTGGGTGGAAAACAGAAACAGCTTAGAGTGTCCTGAAAACCCTCGGGATGTGAATATTAGCCTGTTGCAGGTTGCTTTGGATTTAGTAGCCCCCACAGCCAGTGTGGCCCCTGGAAAGGCTCAGGGTGGCTGGATATCAAGGGTGGCTTGCAGCAGGAGGAGATGACAAACGCAGCTCCCTCCTGCAGCTCTGAGCACGCTTTGGTGCGCCGCTCTGTCTGCTGCAGAGGATGCCAATCTGGCACCGAACTCCTCCTTTAAAATATTCCTCTCTCCGCTCCTAAAACATCCCCCTCCCTCCCCAAAATAAACAAACAAGTTAGAAAGCTCACGAGCCTGGGAACGGGCTGCGGGCAGGAAGCTCTGCGAGATGACGGAGCTCCAGCGTCCCACGAAGGCGGGGGCTTGTGCATCCTTCCGTCTCGTGGTGGTTTCCGGCCCCTTGGCGTCACACCCCGCAGCTCCCGCTCCCCCCGCACCGCAGCTAGCGCGGAGGTGGCTCACATGGACCCCGTAGCAATGTCGAGGTGGGTGCTGCCAGGATGCAGAGGCAGGACTGGCCCCGGGTGACCTTCCAGAGAACCAGGGTGCTGTAGGGCTGGTAGCTCACTGAGGAGACATGAAATTTGGGTTATTAACTCTGGGCAAGAATGATTTACCCCCCCATTCAACACCACAGTGCCCCTCTCCATCCAACTGGGATGGGAAGAAGGGCTGTGTAAGCCAGGCATTGAGTCCTCACTGAAATTGAGGGAGCCAAAAAGGGGCCGTTTTGATCTCAACCTCTATCGCCCATCAATGAGGGCAGGACCAAGGGACGTGAAGGCTGTTCCCGTCTGTGCCAAGAGCCAAAGCGGCTGAAACATCTCTCCCTGCCTAAACCTCATCTGCCCTTTATAGGTCTCTGCCCCCTTCCTTCCTTGAGAGCAACGAAGCAAAGTGAAAAACAGAGGCTTTATCACAAACAGTACCTGTTTCCATAGAGATTTGCTTAGACAAAGATGGAGGTTAGCGAGGAAAACACAAGGGCTCGTCCTTGTGTATCACAGGAGATGTCTCACCTGCCTGCGGCATTCAGCAGCCTCCCATCTCCTGGATGGGGCCGAGTGCGGGTGCGTGGCAGCCCATCCCCATGGGACGCGGGAGCTGGTGTCCTCCGCCACAGCAGATCTTCTGGCACCTCCTTCTCATGCGCTTGACACAAGCCGGGCCACATTCCCCCCCTGGTACAACTGCTGACACCACCGACGTGATCAGCCCAGTGAGAGCTGCCGCTTCTGTTTAACGAGGGAGATTAGAGAAGTTTCCTTGACCCTGCAGAATCCAGGATTTTCTTGTTCTCCTGGCAAATCGTGATGCCTCAGGAGGAGATAAAAGCACGGATGCAATTAGATTCTCTCCTATCCGCCTTTAATCAGCTCTCTGAGGAAACGGGCTCTGTAGAAAATTGTTGCAAACACTTTATTATTTCCACAGCTTTCCAGAGTAAGGAAGGAGTCGCAAGACGGGCAGGACGGAGGAAAAAAGTGGGAAGGGGCAGGCTTGCAGGATTCTACAGCTGTTACTACCACCAGTGGGTGATACTGGCTCAAACTGGTAGAAGTAGCTATTCCCCTCAGCAGGTAGAAGGGTGGAGATACGCTGGTCCCACACGTTTGGTAAAATACTTAAGGGGACATGAGCAAGGAATTAAATAGATGAGACTTTCTTAGACCATGAGATGTTGTCTTGAGGACAGGGCGAACAAAACCCAAGAGCGTTGACAGGGGAATGGCAGCGGGGTCAGGCTCGGGGGTGGTGGCATCCAGCTAGCTGGGGCATGTGCCCGCGCCATGGGCAAGGTGTGCTCCTACCAGGATGGGGTGACAACCTACACCGCTTTCACCTGCACGCCTGTTCCTCCGAAAGCAGAGCTCCTTCCCCTGCACCTATCCTGAAGTTTTGGGAGCCCATGGGATGACTTCAGGCCTCGAGGAGTGCCTCCTTCCCTGATGGGGAGCCAAAGGTGGGTTTTATTGCCACGCTCAGCTGCATGGAGTCTCTCACACATGTACTGGGCTGTTCCATGAACGAAGGCGTAACATTGCCTCCCTGGAGAGAAGTGGCCATTTTTACAGAACACGGATATATGAATGGCAAACAAATTCCTCAACTAAAGAAACCCACGGATTCACAAGAAGAAAATTACAGCAGTCTCAAGAGGGACACAGGCTTCGCCGCAGAGGGAGACAGACCGTTTGGGGGCAAACGAACCTTCTCCTTGAAGAAATGCAATGACTCAGCTCCACCAGCTGGGAAAAAACAACCAGACGGAGCTGGGCACTTTCTCAGCACAGGAAAACCTCGCTGGGGAGGGGGGCAGGAGGCGGCCGCCGCTCCTACCCAGCCTCTGGGAAGCACATGAAGAAGAGGAGCCAAATGTCCTGCTGCGCCTTCCAGCCGGTGGGTCAGCCTTCACCATCACAGCACCAACGCCCTCCTGGCCACCCTGGAGCCCTCGATGTCACTTTTGATCCCGCTGCTCCTGGCAGATGGAGCGGCAGCCAGGGTGAGCCCAACTGCTACTAGCGCTACCCTCCGACAAGCCTGTTCGCAGGCGCACACCGCCCACGGAGGGGGAGAACAGTGGTGGATCCGCTTTTCCCAACAGGGCTGGGAAACTAAAATGCAAACAAGACTATTTGGTATTATCTTAGCTGGGCACATTGAGAAATCATCTGGCTTTTGCATTCCTGCAAAAGAAGAGATGCTCTCCACTGGCAGGGCCTCACAGCTGCCTCTGCACAGCCTCTGCTGAAAATGAAAGAATTTCGTCAACCCTTGGCTCGGTCTGCAAGATCAGCGCCCGCGTAGGCACACGGCAACAGACGCCTGCAGAGTGATAGAGCATCGCTGCGGAAAGGGCGAGGGCGAGCTGCTCTGCGCATCCCTGCAGGCTTAGGATGCCCACACAAGACAGCGGTGGCATCACAGGGAGCAGACCAGAAACTCAGGCCACTTGGTCCTTCAGACAGCAGCTGGAACTCCTGGGGAATGAGAGCCGTGAGTCTGGGTCATCTACCCGTGACAGTCCTAGCACTTAGCAGACACATGGGGACAGCTGGAAGTGCAGTAGACCGAAGGGAAGAAGGAGCAGGTTTCATTTAAAAAACACGGATATTGTGCTCACTGGAATGGTTCAGTTGAAATGACCAAAGCCCGGTAGGATCCACACCTGGATGAGCAGGTTGTCAGGTACGTGCTGTGATCGCTGGTGTGTGATTCAGCTCCTCTGCCTGACTCAGCGCTGAAAGATCACGGCCGAAGAGCCATCGAGGTCCCTGCGGGAGAGGCTGTTATGAGACACTCGTGGCTGTAGCTGCTGGAGAGCTTAGAAAATGCCAGAATCCCTTTTTACAGGGGGTCCTTGTCCTGCTGCTCCATGAAGCCCCCGCTGGGCGAGCTCATGCAGCCGCTGGAGCCTTGTGGAGCACCTCGAGGCACCATTTGGGGTCAGTACTGGGTCCAGTCCTCTTCAACATATTCATCAATGACCTGGATGAGGGGACAGAGTGCACCCTCAGCAAGTTTGCTGATGACACAAAGCTGGGGGGGGCGGCTGACACACCAGAGGGCTGTGCTGCCATACAGAGAGACCTGGACAGGTTGGAGATCTGGGCAGAGAGAAACCTTATGAAATTCAACAAGGGCAAGTGCAGGGTGCTGCACCTGGGGAGGAATAACCCCCCGCACCGGGACAGGTTGGGGGCTGACCTGCTGAAGAGCAGCTCTGTGGAAAGAAATCTGGGAGTCCTGGTGGACAACAGGATGACCATGAGCCAGCGATGGGCCCTTGTGGCCAAGAAGACCAATGGCATCCTGGGGTGCATCAAGAAGAGTGTGGCCAGCAGGTCGAGGAGGTCATCCTCCCCCTCTGCTCTGCCCTGGTGAGGCCACATCTGGAGTGCTGTGTCCAGTTCTGGGCTCCCCGGTGCGAGAAGGACAGGGAACTGCTGGAGAGGGTGCAGCAGAGGGCTACCGAGATGCTGAGGGGACTGGAACACCTCTCTTATGAGGAAAGGCTGAGGGATTTGGGTCTCTTCAGTCTGGAAAAAAGACGGCTGAGGGGGGATCTTATCAACACTTATAAATACTGAAAGGGCGGTGTCAGGAGGATGGGGCCAGGCTCTTTTCAGTAGTGCCCAGGGACAGGACAAGAGGCAATGGGCACAAACTTGAGCATAAGAAGTTCCACCTAAACATGAGGAGGAACTTCTTTGCTGTGAGGGTGGCAGAGCCCTGGCACAGGCTGCCCAGAGAGGTGGTGGAGTCTCCGTCTCTGGAGACATTCCAACCCCGCCTGGACGTGTTCCTGTGTAACCTGCTCTGGGTGACCCTGCTCTGGCAGGGGGGTTGGACGAGATGATCTCCAGAGGTCCCTTCCAACCCTATGGTTCTATGATTCTATGATTTTTTCAGCCGCAGCAGCAAAGCCATTGCCACGCAGCCTTTTCTGTCGACTGGGGAAGCCGCACAAACTTCCCTGTGACGGAAAAGCCACACTGGGCTTTTCTGGCTGGAACAGGCTGCATGCATCTCCTGAGGTGCAGACCCCTTTGCGACGCCCCAGATTTGACCAAGTCACAGAGCGCGGGGCCGGCGGCCGGGCGCGCTTTTGATTATCGACGGAAAGATTTTTAGATTTCATCAAAATAGCTGCGTCCGTCCTCGCCCCGGGGAGCGTCGCACCAGCCAAACACGAGGCGCGGGCGGCCAGCCGGGTGCGTAAAGAACCCGTCTGCGGGGAGCCAGCCTCCTGCCAGGCGAGCTCAATCTGCAACGGGCAGGCGACCACTGCTCGTGCGGCGAGCGAGCAAGCTGCCCGCGAGCATCTGCGCTCACCAAAGGCGCGCTCTCCATCTCTCCACCGCTGAGACCTCACCTCAGCAGGTAACTCATGCTCGGAGCCCGAGCTGGGATGCTCAGGACTCAATAACCACCTCTAGTTAATGTCTCCTTCTTCCATCGATGAAGCTGTTGGTGCCTCCATATAATAGGATTTGCTTCTCCCACCCTGAGCTGACATGTTTCAGGGAGCAAAGGCTGTCTCCTCCTGTGTGTCCAGATGGCAGCACCCTCAGGAGCCCCCATCTCCGCTGAGAGGCAGGCTGTTACAGCAGCACACGGCGGCAGCAAGCCCGGGGCTTCTGGGCAGCATTGGATGAGCACCGAGAACACTTTTGGTGCAAAAGTGACAGCTCCTTGCAGGCATCTGCCACCGTGACCATGCGAGCTCTACGCACGAGCATCGCAGCTCTGCGAAGGAGTGTGAAAAAGCAGCTGTTAAGTGGCAGCTCCCTCCTTTTATTTCACAGACTGGCCGGGGTTGGAAGGCACCTCTGGAGATCATCCCGTCCAAGCCCCTGCCAGAGCAGGGTCACCCAGAGCAGGTGGCACAGGAACGCCTCCAGGCGGGGTTGGAATGTCTCCAGAGACGGAAACTCCACCACCTCTCTGGGCAGCCTGTGCCAGGGCTCTGCCACCCTCACAGCAAAGAAGTTCCTCCTCATGTTTAGGTGGATCTTCCCATGGTCAAGTTTGTGCCCGTTACCCCTTGTCCTGTCGCTGGGCACCACTGAGAAGAGCCTGGCCCCATCCTCCTGACACCCCCCTTTCAGTATTGATAAGCATGGATAAGATCCCCCCTCAGTCGTCTCTTTTCCAGACTGAAGAGACCCAAATCCCTCAGCCTTTCTTCATAGGAGAGGTGTTCCAGTCCTCTCAGCATCTCGGTAGCCCTTTGCTGTCCCCTCTCCAGCAGTTCCTCTAGGAAGGGTTCACCCTCACACTCCTGGGGACCGTGTTCCTTAGGCCAGGGTCTGCTGGGGTCACCTCCAGCCCTGCTGCTCTCTCCCCTCCGTTTTGCTTGTGCCCTCCCTTCCTGGGTGGAAGGTACACCCATCACCCGTTTGATTGCACAACGACATTGAATCCTGCGTCGCGATCTCTTCAACCGGTGGCACCGAAGAAGTCAAGCCAAGCTGAGGTTTGGATTAATAGACCAAAACCCACTCAAAAACAAAATAAATCCCACCAGCTGGTCCACCCCCCTCTCCCAGTTCCCAAGCCACTTCTTGCCACCAGCACTGTTGTGTTAACGCCAGGAGAGCTATCGGGTCTGCCAACCGCCCAGATTGCCCCAGCAGGTCAGCGATACAGAAACTCATGGCCATTTAGTGCATCCAGCGCTGAGCACACCACAGGACCCAGGCTTCTGCCAAGAGCCCTAGAAATGCAAATTGAAAATGTGGCCGTTCAAGGGAGATTTTGCTATTCCCAGCCTCTAAGCAGAGCCGCGTTCCACCTCTGTCCCTGCACGCCGCAGCATCAGGCACGAAGCACAGGGACGGGCACGAGCTAAAATTCCAGCTGCGTCTCGAAATAAACCCATCTGCAGTTTTACCACTCACCTCTCAGCTGTTCCCTTGGTCCTGCCATCATCTGTCTCACTTCTCCGACTGCCAGGACCGAGGCGGCGGCGGACGCTGCCAGGGAACGACCCTGCTCAGAGTAAATCCTTTCTCTGCGGGTGCAGGGGGGGCTGCTGGAGAAAATGGTGCGAAACAAGAGGAAAGAGGCTGCTTGAGGAAAAGGGGCTCCTAGGGGCTGAGCAGGAGGAGGGGGACGCCAAGGAGGGTCCCCCTCAGCGACCCTGGCAAAAAAGCAGCCCTCCCTCCTCCCCGCAGCCCGTGGCATCGACACCAGGGTGGGGAGGTTGGTGGCCGGGCCACCAGCATTACTACATGGCCCCTCAGCTTTATGGCACCAAGACAAGGCTCCATGCTCCAGGACCAGGCAGCACCAGGCCCATCCAGTCCAGGTGCCTCGTGGGAATATCGCTGCCATCCTCTGTCCCTGCCCGCATCCGCGTGACGAGGATACCAACACACCGTGGCTTGCCTTCCTCTTCGGCAGCACACAGCCTGCAGGAGATGGGGCTCGCTCCGGCGTTTCTGTTGCGCACACGGGAGCCCTGGCTTTGCTTTGGGCTTCTGGAGGTTCTTAAAATCTGCAGAGAAACATAAATTTGTGGAAAAAGAGGAACACTAAATAAACTCCCCCCGCCTAAGCCCCTGCTTTATATTCAAGCTATCATGACAGGCGTTTGTCAGGAACGGAGGATACAGCGTTCTCCGTCTGCGACATGTCTCCTTATGGCAGCACTGGCAAAATCAACAACTTGTTCTACTCATGGCTGTGAAATTCAGCCTGGGAGGTCTGTCTAGTCCTCCTGACCTCCAATTTCCCAGCTAAAATAAGTTTTTGTTGCTGGGAGAAGAGCCAGATTCCCTCCCAGCGCTGCTGGAGCTTCTCCCCTGCCCCAGCCTGCTTGTGGGCCAGCATCCTCCCAGCTCCCCATCACCCGCAGCACTACGCAGGGGTGGCGGAGACGTCCCCCTCCACCATGAGCCAAGGGAAAGGGCAGAGTATGGAAAAAAAGCATTTTTTTTCCTTGCCTGATTTCAGCCGGCAGAAGAGCGCAGACCATCACTTATCTGCTTCCTTCCCAGACTGAAACCTGACCTGTTTTCATGGCCTGTAATAACATCTCTGAGTTAATTCACTGGAGCTGTAGTCACTTGTGTCCAAAAATATGCCTTAACCCTTTTCCCTGGGTGCAGGGGCTGGTCCAACGGGTAGGTTAGAGCCCTGGTGGCAACAGGGGGACACCAGGTCAGCCTCAATAAGCACAACCCTGGCTGAAAGCCTGCTGATCCCCCAGCAGGTCACCCTTGTGAGCAGAGCAGAAAGAGGTGTCTACAGAAAGGGGGAAATTTTAAGAAGAATGATTAAAGCACGCAGGCAGCGAGCACCAGCTCCTGCCAAGACCAGAGGAGCAATGCCCAACCCCCCAGGAACTACTACTCTCAGCCCTATGATCTCATGCCTCAGTTTCCCCACCTGAGAGCAGGACTGGGGTCAGGGACAGTGAAAGCTTTGCCTGGCCAAAGGACAGACCCACCTCTGCAGTGGCCGGCTGCAGCTCCCCCAGGAGAAGGGCAGGGAGAGCCTGTAGCTTCATCACCGCTATTTAAGAGGTGGCTCATAGGCCACACCTGGGGACTGCAGCATCTGGGAAGGGGCATCTGAGCTTGGAGCTGGCTCCAAGCCCTCTGCAGAGCATCTCATCGGAAGCCTGGGGGCACACGCGGTGCCGACAGCTCTGTGGTGGCTTGTGGTGGCACGTGTGTGTTGGCAGAAGGTGTGTGCATGCAGCAAGTGCAAACAACAGGGTCTGGGAACAGCTAATCCCAGCAGGGGTTGCAGCTTTTAGTTCCAAAAATCTCCTTCTGCTGCAGTCTCCTACACTCCGCTTGCTTTGGCTGAGTATTTCAAAGGGGTCCCTCTAGCACGGGGATGTGGTGGAGGCAGAAGTCCAGAGGGCAGCAACAGCTTTCCAGCCAGAGTAATTGCCCCGCTAAGTAATCACAAAACATTATTAATTGTATTAACGGTATCCCTTGATGTGGAGCACCCAGAGTTGGCGGCTAGCCCCAGCTTTGGGCCAGCCATGCCCCTTTTCCTTGGGCAGGCGTGCTCGGGGAGCACACACGAAGGAGAAGGAGGTCTGGCAAAAGCTGCCTGCCGCGGCGGAGGTGACTTCCCAGCCATTAGCTGCTGTCACCGGAGCGTATACCTAAAGCTCTTCCTAGGGCAAGGATCACTAAATACTGGAGCAAAGGGGGCGACTATGCAGGAGAGGGGAAAATTAGCAAAGGTGATTAGGCAGGTCAGCCCCTTTTCGTCATGCAGGTGGTGGTGGGCTGCATCTGGGACAGCATAAACCCAGGTGGGAGTGGGCAAACAAGCTGCAAAGGCCTTTCCCCTGCGAACCGCTGGGCTCTTCGGTGCCCAGGGAGGCTTTCCTGCTGGGATGCTCCTGGGGTGCGATGCGGAGGAAAGCCAGCCTGGCTCAGAAACGTCCCGTCGGGTATGTTTGAACACCCACCAGCCTCTCACAGACAGCGGGAAGAAGCCGATTGTGTCAAGCATCAAATCACTGTCACTAGCACAGGCTGAAAACCCACTCGAGGAGTTAATACCGGGCAAAAAAAGAGACTAAGACAAGAAGAGAGTGGTGGCGCATGTGACTGATAATCCCATCTGCTGGTGTCTGTCAGCCATAGGTCTTAATCCCCGCTGGCGCTGCTGAGATGTGGTGGGCGTGGAAGAGCAAGCTGGTTGTCCACAGCACTGGTCCGCTCCGTGCAGGGTGGGAAGGTGTCCCTCTTCCCAAACCGGCACCAGGCAAAGCAGGGATTTGCCCACGCTCATCACAGAAACGTTCCCAGGCAGCAAAGAGGAGTGGGTGGCCATGGTTGGCTTTCTCTGTCTGGCTTGCACCCTCCGTTGCTCTCCTTCCCTGCTGGGGCACCTTCCACCCCTAAGTGACCACTGAGACGTGGGGACAAGGATCATAGAATCACAGAATGGTTTGGGTTGGAAGGGACCTTAAAGATCACCCAGTTCCAACCCCCTGCCCTGGGCAGGGACACCTCCCACCAGACCAGGCTGCTCCAAGCCCCATCCAGCCTGGCCTTGAACCCCTCCAGGGATGGGGCAGCCACAGCTTCTCTGGGCAACCTGTTCCAGTGTCTCACCACCCTCACAGGAAAGAATTTCTTCCTGATATCCAATCTAAATCTCCCCCCCTTCAGTTTGAAACCGTTACCCCTTGTCCTATCATTACACTCCCTGATCCAGAGTCCCTCCCCATCCTTTCTGTAGCCCCCTTCAGGGACTGGAAGGCCGCTATAAGGTCTCCCTGGAGCCTTCTCTTCTCCAGACTGAACCCCCCCAACTCTCTCAGCCTGTCCTCACAGCAGAGGGGCTCCAGCCCTCGGATCATCCTCGTGGCCCTCCGCTGGACCTGCTCCAACAGGTCCCTGTCCTACTCATGCTGAGGACTCCAGGATGTTTGTCCTTGCAGCGTGGTGGGTCTACCCATAGTGGGGCACACACGGCTAGAGACACCAGGCATTTGGGGACGTGGAGATCACGGCAAAGCCCCTGGTTCCCAGGACCGGGGTGGATAACCTGGGCTGTGGGTGGCAGACTGGCTGTGACCCGAGGCTGTGTCCTTGAGAAGATGTAAGGAATCATGGCCTGTCCCATTACGCTCCCCCGCGCCCGCCCCCCGCCTCTGCTCTCACTTCTGCTGCAGAAAGCAGCTGTAGCTATTCCTGCCAGGAGGTGTAAGACAAGGCTTTGCCAAGGGGCAGGGGAGGCTGTGCTAATTCACAGCTCCTTCGCACAGCTCACGCTGGTTTCCTCACGCACCCCTCGCCGCTAAAGGAGGTGAGACTTGCTGATACAGCACAACGTCACGTGCTGGAGGAACAAGGGGCTCAAGCTGGGACAGGTCCTGAAAAAATTATGCCTGTGTAAATGAAGCCCACCCTTGGATCAGTGAGAAAAACCTAAAAAAAAAAAAAAAAAAAGCTTGATTGCACTTTCCCCACCCCCCCCTAAAGTAAATTGGCAATGAAATGATAAGGCCATCTGTAAGCCGCCGTCAACACTTGAGACCAAGGGAAAGGGGCAGCTGGGAGCTGTGGCTCTGGATGATGCTCCTGCACGCTCCAGAGGACCCAGAGGTGCAATACCGTGGCCTGAAGCCCCCGTGTTTGTCCAGGCACCGTTTGCTGAATTTAGTGTAGGATTAAACTCCACTGGGAGGTATAACCCCCGGATTCATTTCCTTCCTCCGCTCCTCCCCTTTTGGAAAGGAAAAAAAAAAACAAAACCAAACCCCACATCCTTCATGATGGCCGTGATGGAGATCTGCGAAAAGCAATCTGAAAATCACATCAGCTGTGGCAGATTGCTCCATAAATTGACTGACTGGGTCCCAGGGGAGGGGGTGTGGGAGGGGGAGAGAGTCTAGTTGGGCCTGTCTTTAGCAAATAACTTCATATCTTTAACGCTTATCCCTATTCCCTCTCCCTAAGTTCACCCCAGGTGGCACTGGTACCTCCGCTGAAGTCCGCTGGGATGGTGGAGCAGCCCACTGGGTGCGTCGCATCCGTGCCCTGGTCCTTACACCAGGTCGCTTGTGTGCCGGACCGCTGCGGAGACGTCCAGCTCTCAGCCCTGCAACGGCTTCCAGCCGAGGGCACCGGGTGATTTTTGGCTGCAGATCGCGGCTGCTGGGTTTTCCCCCACCTCGCCCAGCCCTGCCAGCACCCAACTGCCCCTTGCCAGGGGTGCCTGGCACTTGGAGAGCCCCGCTTCGGTGGGAGGAAGATTCCAGCTGAGGAAAGAGAGCAATTAACGCTTTTTGCATTCATTTAGAAGGCAGAATTGTGTTGGTTTGGGTTTTTTAATTATCTACACAGAAATAGCAAAGGCAAATGGGCAGTGGGCTCTTTCCTGCTCCGTGGTCATTTAACCAGGGGACAGGACAGCAGGTACCGAGACAAGACAAGCCCAAGGGAGTGGCCACCCCTTTGCTCCCTGTCACCTCTAAAGCCGAAGGTGACACAAAGCAGCTCCCAAAAAGCTCCTGGGAGGCGGTACTTGCCAGCTCGCTCTTCCATGCACTGGTAGGGACCAGCTTCCAGGGCAGTCCACAGTATTCCACCTGCTGGCGTGGGGTCTGGCAAACACAGCCAGCGAGGATGCGCAGCACTACGTCAGCGAGCAAGAAAGATCATTGTCAAGAGATATAAATAAATGAGACGAATAAAAAACAGAGACGCTGAACCAGGCCGGGCTATTCGAGCCCTTCGAGGGGGGACAACCCTTGTGAGAGCATCTCGTTTCCCCGGGGAGCCACGACGGTGCCAGAAAGGAGCAGTGATTGCGTGTGCTCGCCCGTGGGGGAAGGATGCTCACCCGTGGAGGGGATGCTCACGCGTGGAACCGTCGGCGCTGCCAGCTGGCGAGCCAGCAACGCCACGTGGCTCCCGGCATGAGTAAGCACCAGCCCCACTTCAGAGCCCACACACATCCTTGGCACCCAGAGAGGATGCTTGTAAGTACCACCGGAGGAACAAAAGGGAAGGGGGGGGGACGGGGGACGAGAGCCACCCCCAGCATCTCCCCTCCAAGCCATCAGCTGTGTCCCTAGAGGGAGCAAACCCCTGCCCACTCAGCCTTGTACGGATGGATTTTAAGCACCTCGCTGGGACTGAAAAAAAGGAAGACAAAAGTTTCATTCTTTCAAGTTTCCCAGAGCCTCCCTCGCATCCCTTCCTCCTCCCAGGGGCTTGGGTTGGACTCCAGCAGCCTCCCAGCCAAGTTTCCCTCGTTTTCCGGAACGGAGCTTCATGAAAGGAGTGAGCGTTGGTCACCTCAAGTGCTCAAGGCCTCCCTTGCATCCCCCCAAGGTTGCACAATCGCTGGCATCCTGCCTTAAAAATAATGCGGGGAGCCCTGTTACAGATGCACCCGAGTGCCCTGTGCCTTCCTGCGGCTTTGCAGGGCAGATGCAGAGAGGAAAAAAATTCTAACAAAATTATGCCTCTTCCCAGGAAGGATCTTTTCCCAGGAAGAAGAGCCGGGTTATGGGGTGATGGTTTGCAGCAATCCCAGAAAAAAAGACTGTTCATGCCCCTCAGGTACCTGGACACAAGACGAGCTGTGCCCAACGCTGGCTGCAATGCTGCCGCTGCGGGCAGGGACTGCTCCCACATCCCGAGAGCCCGCAAGCCACTGGGACACCTCTGCCGGCACCTGGGGCTGGAAGGGGCCTGGAGCACCCATAGGGGAGCGGAGCACACATAGACCAGGTTTTGGTGCTTCTGGTGGCCCCGTCCCCCGCGGCTCCCCACGGCCCGGCGAGGAGGAGCAGTCCCAGCGCTTCTGCCAGCCGCACGCCAGCAGCATCTGTTCCTGGGGTACTTTTGTTCCCGATTTATCCCCTGTCTCCTGGAGCTATTATAAGCAGGTACAATCTGCATTGCCATTGTTATTCAGATGATGTACAGATAATTTTAACCTTTCTGTTCCATTTGTCAAGGGGCTTTTTTTAGCCTCTGTGTCTGCCAGGCGGAGCGCTGGCTCTCCGACAGCAAAGGCTCCCAGTTTTGCAGCACTAGTTTCCCCTGCTAGGGTGAAGCTCTGCCTTCCCTGCATTACTCCAGGTATCAGTTTCATGGCCCCAGATGTGTTAGGAGATTTGGGGAAAGGCGGCAGAGGAGGTTAAGCACTCAGCTAGCTACATCCATCACTCATCCCAGCCCCATCCCGTGTCCTCCATGGGATGTCCACCGGAGACCTGCACACTCGGTCCCGCTTCCAAAACCTTCGGGCAAGTTCATATTTGAGACAATCACGGCAAAAAAATGTTAGTGCAGGACTTCTGGCCTGCACGGGAGGAGCTCCGCTCCTTGAACTGCTCCCAGCGGCAGTGCAAAGCCCTCCCTGATGAAGAAGGCATCGCCGCCCTGCAGAGCCTTCCCCGCAGTCAGGGGCGCAGGTCACTTTTTGGGCTATAAAACGGGAATGTGCTTCCCAGCCTGAAAAATGGCTGGGCTTTGCCTCCAGCCCCTGGCTGTCGCCGCATCCGTCGCCTGGGCAAGTGCCCTCAAAGCTGGGCCATCTCCTGGGCTATGTCCTCACCTAGCCTGTACACCTCCTGCTGAAAACATGCTTTTTAGCCCTTTGCGACCAGAAGAGATGAAAACCAAACCTGGCAATGTTTGGGAAAGAAAGGGAAAGATGCAGAAATTGGAGGCCAACATAAAGCCAGTTCCCACGGGCCGCGACGTTTGGGCTTCGTCCCCGGTGGCGCACGCAGAGAGGGGCAGCAGCACAGGGGGGACACACAAGTTAAGCTCAGCTCGAAGCGGTCCAGGTGAGCAGAGCAACGGCCTTCATCCTTCCCTGAGCTCTTCTTGGCACAGCACCCTCCCGCTGCCGGGAAAAAAAAAAGAAGAGTCCTGTTGAGAAGCCATAAAACATCCCTGTCACCCGTGCCCAGCCTGCCGCAGGCTGCTGACTCGTCTCTGACTGCCGGGGAACTTTTTGTGCTTTAAGCAGCTCTGCGAAAGGAAAATGTAAGACCTGACTTCAGCATCTTTGCTTGACTACTCACCCGTGAGCTTTGGACCAGGCAACAGCATCCGAATCCACTTGACATCTCCGGGGCGCTGGCGTGGAGGGGTGGCCAAGCTGTTGGAATCCCCCCAAAACCCCGCAACCCAGCAGGTTTTCCAAGCCCCTCCATTTACAGGCTGGTGCTCCCTTGCATTTATCCGGCGATACGATGCCACCGCGATGCTCTCGGCTTACTCCGGTTGGTTTGCTGCGGTGCCGCTCCTGGCCCCAGCCCCCCCAGTGCCACCAGCCCCCCAGAGCCCCTCAGCCTGCGTGTCTGGAAGCAGCCAGGCACGAGCCACAGCTCCCCCAGGGTGACAGCCCTCTCCAAACACGCTCCCTGTCTCTCTCCGCAGCCCCCACCCTGCCTGGGGACCATAGGGATGCCAGGGCAGCTCTGACAGGGGATGTCCCCTGTGATGACGCTGGGGAACGCCCCATCCCACCCCATCCCGTGTGATGGGACTGCCCAGCACAGGCTGTGTGCCACCCCCTCCCTGCCATGGGGACCTTTTGCCAGGGTCCAGCATCTCACCCCGGTGTCCCCATGGCCCCGCCAGCACGGCGGGGGGGATGCCAACGAGACGAGGTCCATGGTGGTTCTTTACAACAAGGTTTTATTTTTCTTTCCTTTTGACAAAAAACATTGAAGTTGTACATCGCCGTCAGTCAGTTCGGTTCCCCGTCTGGGTCCGAACGAGCATGTTATGTTGCAACATTCCACCCCAGTGCCTGGGGGATAAAGGCAGAGCATCTCCCACCCACCCTCCCTCTCTCGGCCCCAGGAGCCACCAGCCCCGCACCGGGGGGGCTCTGCCCTCCGAGGCCTCGCAGGGGGACAGGAGGATGGGGTTGGGACAGCCAGCCCGGAGGGGACAGCAGGGCTCTGTGCTCCGGGGCTGCCTCATCTCCCCGCACGCCCTCCGCGGTCCCACCAGGAACTTTGCAGGGTTCCAAGCCCAGTCCCAGCACCAAGCTGGGAACCAGTTGCATGCTACTGGTGAATTCCTGCCTGGGCAGGGGCTTGTCCTGTGCAGGCAGAGGTTGAAACATGTTCCCCCGCTTCCTCACCCTCCCTCCCATGGTCAAGCACGGCCAGCAGCCACCCAACGGTGAGCGCAGTGACAGATTCCCACTGTCCAGGAGGTGAAGGAGGTGTCCGAAAAGCCACAGACAAGAGATCGTACAGCAGCAAAGTGAGTCCAGCGCCTTGAAAAGCGAGACGCAGGCTGCGATGACGCCTTGGGGCTGCTTTTCCTTCCCCCTCGGCGCAGTCTTTTCCGTGGTTCTCCTGGGGGTTGTTTTTGGTTTCAGAGACGTGCTTTGGAGCTGCCACCTTGTCCCCGCAGGTCCCTGCCTGCGCTCCCACTGCGGGAGCAGGATTGCAGCTATTGCAGGAGAGACAGGAGCAGGCCATTTTTGGGCCCCCTTCGGAGATAGAAGGGGTTCTGGTTTGCTTCATACAGTTTCTGTACGGTAGTAAACCACAGGTCTTACGTGCCAAAAAAGCTCAGATTTGGACGCCGCAGCCCACCGCCACCTGCGGGTGCGCCCCGAGGGGCTCTGGCCCAGCCCCTGCCACCGCTGCGGAGCGTTGCCGCACACCGCCGGCTGGCCCCGTTCCGCGGCCGAGGAAAGAAAAATGCCCAAAGCTTGAAATCTGCATGAAACGTGCTCCTTTCCCCCCCCGCCTCTTGGAGAGCATCCCTTCCTCCCACCCAAGAGGCACAGACACAAAAAGCCGCCTCCTCCCCTCCCCACGGGCTGTTACTCAGAACCCGGCGTATTGTCAGACACCTTTCTGCATTTAGAAGGAGACGATGCCAGCACCTATATTTAGAGCACGTATGGCATCGCCTCCCCCGGCCCCCAGCACCACTGCGTCCCTGGCCCCAGCCCCCACATGGTCCCACGCTGCCCATCAGCCCTACCTTCCCCCAAACTCCGGCATGGGGAGCAACGCTCCAGCAGCTTCAGGTTGAAGCCACGAGCTGCTCACGGGTGGCTGGAAGGTGACGGGCGATGCCCAGAAGGGGACAGGAGATGCCCATGCCACCAGCCAGCACCTTCCCCACAGCCGCATGGGGCACGGCTTGCCCCCAAGCACCGAGATGGGGGATGCAGGAGCTGAGTCAGAGTGATGGAGAGGGCTTCCCGGAGAATTTTTGGATCCTTTGGCAGCTGGAAGTACCTGTTCAGGACACGCGGGGTGAGTAGGGACAGCAGAGGTGCCACCCGCCGGCAGGGATCAATCAAGGCAGTAGGAGGTTTTTGGCCCCATAAATAAAACCTGTTCCTTGGGTGCGCAGAGGGCAGTTTGACCATTAAAAAGAGGGGGTTTGGTCCATGACCAAAGAGTCACGGAGTGGGCAGCCTTTGGAGCTGGTGGGATTTGCTTCTTGCAAAGCAGAGCTCCCCTGGGGGAGCTCACAAAGCGATCGGGGCAGGGGCTGATCCGCACATGCAGGAGCAGGGCAGTTTGTGCCCATGGCATCTTTTGGTCAGGAGAAGACATGGGTTATCCAGGACCAAAGCAAAGGCTGAGGGGCTGGAGAACAGCCCCAAGGACCCAGACCACAACAACTCGCAGCAGAGCGAAGCCATGGGCAGGAGGAAGGGCAAGACGAGGGCTGCACCGCGTCCCCCTGCCCAGCCCAGCGGGCTGAAGGCCACGTCCCATCTCCACGCACACGGCCATGCCTGGTCCAACCACAACCACCAGAACTCCAGCCCATGGAGCAAGCCCTTCCCTGAGGCTCCAAAGGCACACAGCACCCGCCGGCTCCCCAGGACCACGCTCAGGGCTGACGACGGACACAACTCACAGCAGAAACACGCTGGTGATCGCCAGGGTGAGCCACCCGTCACCACAAGGCCACCAGCATCACCCCAGGCTGGCAGGCAAAGCATTGCACCCACAGCCAAGGGTGCGCGCAGATCATTAGAGCTGACTGCACATAATTACCAGGTTAATCAACGACCGGCACTGGAAGGTGGCCCTGTACTGCATTTGCGGTATTTGCAGGACGTGCGAGCCACCGGACCACGCTCCTCTCCCAGAATCCCGCCAGCTCTCAGACACCCACCTGCCCCCACGCCGGGGCCGGGGGGGTTGCAAACCCCCCTGCCCCCATGGCAGCCCCCCCTCTGAAGGGGGTGCCAGGCCCCATAAGCGGGCAGGGGCCATGGCTGCAGGGGAAACCGAGGCAGGGGAGGTGCCAAAGCCGGGCTCCTCTGCCGGGAGGACAGATCTTAGGGTACCGTCATGCATGCACAACATCTTCTCTCCCCTGCGGATGCGGGAATCTTCTTTTCCTGGGAAAACACAGCAAAGAGGCCGCTGAGAGGTTTGCCATCACCCCTTTGGCACCGCTGGCACCAAGCAAGCCATATCTCCAGGGACAGCCCCGTCCTTGTCCCTTGGGCATCCCACTCACTCCCACAGGGACGGCACGGCACAGCTGCCCGAAGACCCCCCCCGCCACGGCCACCTCTAACGGAGAAAATGCAATTCCCACCGCTGGAAATGTCTGGGACAGGGCGAGGGGAGCAGGGTGATGTTCTCAATGCTCTGCTACAGCGACGGGCCACAGCAGCCCCCCCGGGGAGGCTTGGTCCTGCCCCCGCCAAAGGGGGTGCGGGCAGTAAAAACCCCAGGGGGCTCCCCAGCGTTGTCAGATGACTAAAACAAATCCATGTATGTGTATATCTTTATATATACAGCATATAAATATATATACACACACATACCGTATATACACACACAGGCACACCTAGAGTTCTCCGTATATAAATAAATATATGTCGGCGGGAGGCAGCATACATTCGGCAGCACTGAGCACCCCGCCCCGGGCCCTGCTCCCGCCTGCCCCCAGTACAAACCAGTTGGCTTCGTTTTTTCCCCCCGCCACTGGCAGGCAGAGCCGCTCCAGTCCGCCTGGTGCACCCCAACCCCTCGGTCCCCCCCCGCACCCTGCCACCGCACCTCACCCCTTCTCCAGGCTGGATGAGACCCTCGGGGAGGGAAATTCAAAGCCACAGCAACACGAGCCTGAGCGAGACAGAGCAAAGGGGACCCCCCTGGTACCCCCTTGCTGGGACTCTCTGGCCTCAGGGAGCGGAAAACCATCGGGATGAGCCTTCCCAGGGGTCCCGCTTGGGGCAGGGAGCGGGGCTGCGGCCGGGGGGGGGCTCTCACTCGGCCCCCAGCACGCACACCCCACGGGCCGCTCCGCCGCCCATCAAATGCTTCTCTGTGCAGAAAAAAAAAAGGTGATAGTAATAAGTGAAAGTCGACAGATTTTAATTTTTTTTTTGCACAAAGACTTTTTTTTTCTTTTTTCTTTTTTTTTCCCCTTTCTTTTTTTTTTTTTTTTTTTTTCCCTTTTTTCTTTCCCCCTCCGTTCCGGTCGGTTTGGTTATCTGCTTTTCCCCTGGCATTTGGTTTTGGTTTTGTTTCATTCCCAGGCGTGGCGAAGAGCATGCATTGGAGAGGGGCAGGGCGGCGGCGGGATGGGACGGGAGATGGGGGGGAGGCTGAGATGGGGCCGGGGTGGGGGGAAAAAGAGGGGGGGCAGCTTCTAGCACTTGTCGTCTTCCTCGGTGTCGCTGAGCACGTCGATGCTGGCCCCGCACATCACGCCTTGCCCTGCCCCTCGCCTCCGCCGCCGGTAGTGCCCGTTGGGCATCTGCCAGCTGTGCCGCAGCGGCGGGGCCGAGCCGATGGTGTTGGAGCGGCCGAGGCTGGTGGCGACGGCCGCCTCGAAGGTGAGCGTCTCCTCCTCACCGCAGTCTGAGGCGTGCGAGTCGTCGTGCAGGGCCAGGTAGGGCTCCGAGATGTAGCGCTGCGGGGTGGACTGGCGGCTCTGCTTCCCCGCCGGGGAGCTGGAAGACTCGGTCAGGCCGGCGGCGTTGGGCTCCAAGGTGGAGGAGAGGAGCGGGGAGCCCCCCTCGCTCTCCTCGGCGGGCGGCGAGGAGTCTCCGGCATGCCGCAGCATGGAGGTGTAGGAAAGGAGGGGACGTGGCTTGGGGGGCACCGGCGGGAGCTGGCGGCGACCTCGCCGGGGGGTGCTGGTGTCCGAGATGGAGGGGATGGAGCTTTCACTCAGGGAGCCCGTTCCCTGCAACGCACCAAGACACACTGGGGAATACAGGGGTGACGGGCAGCGCCGTGCACCCACTCCCCCCACCCTGAGCCTGGGGTGCCCGGAGCATCCTCACTCTTGGATGAGGCCCCTCGCCTGCCCCATCCCTGCCTCGGGGTCTGCTCCAGGGGTGAGGACGGTGTCTGCTCTTGGTGGTCAAAAGTAAAAAGCACCCGCAAAACCACTGCGGGAAGAGCTAATGGCTCGCCAGCTGATGGTCTCCATGGGCAGCATCTCCGTGGGCTTCAAGCACGCTCAAGCACTGGCTTGTGTAGCTGGGACACCTCAACCTTGGCAGGGAGCGGATGCCACAGTGGTGAGAGGATCAGCGTGGAGATTCACCTCTCTCCCCAAACGCTCTGCAGGGTGCCCGAGTACCCCCAACCTGCTCAGCTCGCCGGGGACATGGAGATGCCACCATGGGGAGGAGAGATGGCGCAGAGCTCCCGGAGCTGGGGCTTCTCTTCCCGGTTTTGGCAAGGAGCTCTTCTCCTTTGTGCTTAGGAAGGGGTTTTTGTCACCCACCTGCCTGTTGGGTGTCTGCGATCTGCCCTCGCTGGGTGACCGGGACTCGCGCCGCCGCTCCGGCGATTCATCGTGCGCCTGGGGACTCCTCTCCTCGGAGTTACAGCGGGAGATATCGGGGGACAGCAAGTGCTTGCGCTCTTTGGATCGGCCCCGCTCCCTGCCGCCCGAGCGATGTCCGTCGGACCGGTGGCCTGCAGGACAGCCCCGTCAGTCCTCGCCGTCCCCTCCCTGGGAGCAGGGGACAGCTTGGCTGAGGGGTTTTTTTTGGCATTGGTGTGGGATGGGACCACTTGCTCACCCGAGTCGGCGTTGAGGCGCCGGGCGGAGAGCTGGAGCGAGGAGTGGTAGCTGCGCCGGCGGGACTTGTAGGTGTTGTCGCTGCTGCGCTCCATGGAGAACTCATCCAGCCAGGAGCTGTTGGTGCGCTTGTCCCGGATGGTGGAAAATGATCGCCGCATCGAGCTGGTGTCTGTCACCACCTGCAAGCAACCCCGGCCGGCCGGGGAGGGGGTCAGCGCCGGGGGGGACGGCGGTTGAGCAATTACTGGTGATGATGGTGCCCCACCATCACTGGCCCACCAGCCTCCAGGATGGGGAGGGTTGGGGTGGGGGTGGCCATCCTGAGCACAGCCCCACCAAACAATCTCTGCGCAAATTGGGGGGCGGGAGGAGAGTGGGGGTTTAGCTTTTGGGCTTGTGAGCCCCCCTGCCCCAGCCGGCTGGGAGCTGTGCTCCAGGAGCGAAGGCAGCAGCTGTGGTTCAAGCCAAGGCGCTGCGTGTCAGGGGAAGAGCGGCAGCACCCCACCTCGTGAGGGCACGAGAGGTACCAGGCCATCGCCCCCCAGGCTGTCTCAGCATCCCTCCCCGCCTCGAAAATAGGACCGAGTGGAGCAAACGGAGACATCGGAGAAGAAATCATTGGGAGAGAGGGGATCCTCCAGCGCCCCTCACTTGGTGTTTATTTTCCTGACTGCTGCCACTTCTCCAGTGGCAGCACTGGTCCTCCTTGGTCCTCTAATCCCCACGTCCCCTTCCCCTGCGCTTGTTCCGTCCCTCTCTCCCCACTCATGCTGTTGTTTTATCACCCCTCTCCTTTCCTTTCTGCCTTCCATGCTTCTCCTTTCTACCTTCTCCCCTCATTCCAGCTTGAGTTCTCACACGTTTTGTGGAAAACATCACCTCCTCCTATATTTTCCTTTGCTCTATTCCAGCAGCTTTCCGCCTCTGCAGCCTCAGGCCATTCTCCCTGTCTCCTCTCCTCGCACCATACCCTTTCTGCTCCCCTCCCCTCCTTCTGATCATCTCCCCCACTGCCAAACGGTCAATAAATCCTACGAGGCAAAGCCTGCCTTCCTCTTCACACCCCACCAAAGTGCCACCACATGTCACACCAGCCCCAACACCAGCACCTCTGTGAGAAAGCAGAGCCAGAGGCTTCACAGCAAAACCGAACCCCACAAGAGCATCTGTGTCTCGGTGGAGGCTGAGTACAAGACAGAACAACAGAGAAACCGGGCAGACAAACGAGGTGAGATGTGGCCTGGGTTCCCCCGGACAGACAGAGAAGCGCGTGTGTTGGGACAACGGGAAAGGAAGGAAAAGGCATTTCATCACCTGGGAGATCATCTGTCAGCCGGGCTGGCACCCCTCGAACCTCAGCCAGCGCCCGGGGCTGGGGGAAAGCAGGGGTGTCCCGCTGCAGGGGGACCCTGCAACCTCCTGGCATGGCCCTGCTCCATCGTGGACCTCCCACACGAGCCAGGAGATCGATACCCCGGCTGCTCTCCGCTGCTGGTGTCCCCCATGTAAGGGAACGGCAGCTCTCCTACTTGTGCAGCACCCCAAAGATGGGGAGATGCTCCAACATCGGGGCGCTGGGGAAGCTCAGGGGCTCACGGGACTCGCTCAGTGCGGAGAGAAGCCCCAGTGTTACCTGGCAGGCTTTGCTCGGACCCGGCACCCGTGGGGGGCTTTGCTTGGTTTTACCTGGGGATCCACAGTGAGACGAGGCATGGAGGAGGCCCTCCCAGAGACAGCGTGGTCCTGAGTGTCCACGGGAAGGTAGTTGCCACGGTTAGAGGGTTGCACTCTTTGAAACTCCCTAACCTCTGGCTCCTGGAAATAAACACACAGCCAAGCTCTTGGGATGGGGTTGGAGCAGGGCAGCGCGCTGCTTCTGCCCTCTTGGCAGGGGACAGCCCTGCTCGCTCAACCGGGGGCAGAACGTAAGTGGGCCAAAAAGAGAGTCTAAGGCATATCATCCGTCACGTTGCTGCTGAAAAATAATCTCCGATTCACAATCCATTGCAGGTGAGCCCAGACGTGGTGCTTCATGCCTGCCTGACGGCCAATTCATCTTGGACCTCTTCAGCGGCAGTGGAAGATCTGCCTGGATCTGGTGATGCCCTGATTGCCCGGGCTTTAACTCCTCCTTTTGCCAGAAGGGGACAAACATATGGCATTTTCTCCCCCTGACCCTGCTTTAAAGGCCTTGTGGCCACATCCCCACTAAAAGAACGCACGCCACCTGTGGCACCTCGGCGCTTTGGTTAATTCCCAATTTAGGGGACTCTTTTGTAGAGGAGATGGGCAGGGAGTGACCCTGGAGATCTGCTAGGAGGTGACTTTATGGGGAAGGTGGTGGGGGGGGTTGTCTCGTCTGCCACCTCCCTGCCGGCAGGACGGTGGCGTGGCGGGGGTGGCCGGGGCAGGGGACGCCCGCCTGCGTGGTACACAGCTCACACAGAGCACTACAGACCCCGGGGACACAGAGCGGGCTGGAGATGCACAGTGGTACAACACTGCATCCGACGAGCGCCGGGGTGGTGCGCGAACGCACACACGCAGACACGGAGAGATATATACAGATATGTATATATAAATATATACACACAGACAGACAGACACTGCTGCTGCCGGCCGGCATGTGTGTGAGGCCGGGGGGGGCGCGTGCTCCCATTGGAGACAGTTGGACAGATCGGTTTGGGACCGGGGACACCAGCACTGACAACAAAATGAACATGAATCCGAAAACATCAGATACCACCACTCAGCACGGGGTAACCCACTGAAATGAGCGCTCAGTGGAAAAAAGAACCGCCTGTGAAGAGAAGGATGTTTTACTGCAGGACATTGGACCCCGCTCACAGCTCTCACCACAAAAGCACTTGCCACTACCTGGCCCCACTGGCCAGGGCTGGCCCAAGGGTGGCTGTGCCCCAGTGCCCGGACAGAGGTGAGGGGCCAGAGCCCCAGCTTGGGGACACTTGGGGACGTTTCTCCCCTGCTCGGATCCGTGAGTGACCCACTGGCTGCCATATCCCCACTGTGCTCGCTGCCACAGGGGCTGCGAGCAGCATTTCACCGCTGTGCCGGCAGCCCCACACCTCCCCATGCCCACCAGCATCCTCGCTGGGACCGCAGGTGAGCGCCCGCCAGGCCGTGCGTGACTTTACCAGAGACTGGTGCTCCTGGAACTGCCCGTGAGCCGGATCCATGCACGCCAGCTGGAAGATCTCCTGTGGCGAGAGCGGGCTCAGCGAGGGGAACCCGCTCCGACTGCTCCTGCAAAGATGGTCCAGCTTCAGGGAGGCCACAAGCCGGGTGCTGCCGTCACTGGGTATCACCTCCCCAGCGGCTCAGGGCTGGGGAGCCCCCGTGCTTGCCCCCCAAGCTGTCAAGGCTGAGACCTCTGGGACAAATATCGTGTTCCTTAGGCATCTGAAGTGGTGCCCAGGCAGGAGAGGACATCCCACGCCAGAGGACATCCCACGCCAGCAACTTCCACCGTCTCTTTCGCACCAGCCAGGGTGCTGGGATCCCCCACTGACCCTGTACCTACCACCCAGGGACCCACTGCTCAACTGCTCTTGAGGTTCAGGTCCACCCCAGACCCTTCTAGGTAAGAGAATTTACACTTAATGCCGGGATGGTCCTGCAAGAAGAGCACCCATGCAGACACTTGGCCATCCCTCTTGGCCACCTCCGCTGCTGTTGGTGATGCTGACGCACACCAGCTACCTGGAATCCTGCAAAAGCTTTGTGCCGGGAGCTTTCTCCCCCGGACTGGGTTTCCGCTGCTCTTGGCAGCTCTTTAACCCTCTGTGCATCCTAGTGACAGCTCCAGAGAACAAAAAGAGGGCTGCAGGAACAGAAAAACAACAGGAATACCTCCCCTTTTCTCCGGGCAATACTCACAGGCCCGAGAGGGTGTCCTGCTGGAGGTAAGGCAGAGCCTTTGCGTTTGAGATGATTTCTTGCGGCAAGGAGGATGGCTCCATGCGCTGGAACATGGGGGCGTTTTTCTGTACGGAAGAAAGGGAAGAGCTAAGCCTGTAGGAAATGCAGATGAACCATCCAGTGCTTCACCAACCAAGCTCCAACCAAGCTTGGGGAGGCAACAGCATGCTCATCTTCGCTGTCGGGGGCCAAGGATGCAGGTTCTCATAGTCTTGTAGTCACCAAACCCCAACCTGTACTGTCATCTTCATCCCTCGTTTGGTTGGGACATGGTAGGAAGCAGCGAGGTTGCTCTGAACATCCCCGTCCCACCCACCGTGTGCCCTCCGTGAGCCTCACCTGCTCCTCCAGCTGCTGCCGCTGCTTCTTCGCTTTGCTCTGCTTGTAGTAATCCATGATCATCATGGCTGCATATATTTTGCCAACAGTCAGGTCAGAGGCTGAGAGCACAAGAGGGAACAAAGCGGGGACACTTGTGTGTTAACAGAAACAGCAGGTCTGAAGGCACCAGCGTGGATCTCGGGACGAGCCCTGCTGTGGGATACCCCGATGACCTTCAAACTCTGCTCACCGCTCCAAAAGAGAGAGAAAGGTGAGAACACCCAGACACTCCACGTGGAGATAAAATGGATGGAGATGGCTTGAAAGCGTCACCATAAACCACCAAGACACACATCTTCATCACATCACCATACGTAACAGAGCAAGTGATGCTCAGCCTCCTGCCCTTACACGCTCCAGAGAGGTTTTGCAGGAGACTCTGGGTTTGGCAGGGGTAGATAACTGCAAACTGGGCATTTTTCAAGAGGGTTCCCAAGCAGCCAGGCAGAGCAAGGCAGAAGCCAGCCCGCAGCAACACAAACCAAACCCTCTTCCCACTTCTCCCCCAGCTGGGGACATGTCTGATCAGTCCCCACCTCCCCTTGGGAAGAATCCGCTGCAGGTATGATGGAAACTTGGCAGCGATGACAGCCCCCACAGAGACTCACTTTTTGGCATGGGTACCAACAGGTCAAGCATCTTCTGGGACAGGTGAGGCCAAATGGTCAGGATCTCCTTTTGAAGCTCAGAGTCTAACTGCTGCCAGTCTGCACCGCCTTGAACAGTGAGGGAGGGGAAAAAGAAATGGTCCACGTACATCAAGGTCTGGCAGCAGGGTTCAACTAGAAACAGCCTTTTCCCATCCTGAAGTGAGGTTCACGAGCAGCAACCAGCTCTCTCTGGGCTGGGAGGGCCACCTTGCATCAGCGAGCCTGGTCTCCTGCTCTCGTAGGGAAACTTTCCTACCATCCCTTCCATATGTGCCTCCATCTCCCCGTCCCCTGCCCTCCCACTCGAAGCTGCCATCTTCGAGCTCGCCTCGGGTCCGTCTCTGCGGCTCCAATCCTACTCCAGCCCACACACACCTGCTGCTGCCCCACTTTCCCTTCGCTGGTGAGCGGATCATGCGCTGGTGAAAGAGCAGCTCCACTTGGTTGAAATCCTTAAATACTCGGCGATGCCGTGCAAGGAGAGCAGGGCTCTCTGGACAGTGGTGAAGGGATTCGCTGAGCTTAGGAAGACTGAGGCTCAAAGGGAGCCGTCAATGCCCGCCAACCGGAGACACCCAAGCCCAGGGAAAACCTGCCGAGCTGGAGGAGACCCGGGTTCAAATCTGTGCTTTATCTAGAGGGGTTTGAACCCAAGGAGGTGTCTCAGCACTGGGCTTTTGCTGTTGTCTTGCCCTGGGTTGGGTTTTCTTCCAACAACTGAGCTGTTCCCAGGGGACATTGTATTGAAAATGGCATCTTTCTGCGGAAAGCTTTTGATCTGATGAATCAGAGCGTTTCCAGCAACAACAACAAAGCAGGTTTTCCTGGTCGGAACATTTTATCTTCTCTGAGAGAGAGCTTTCCATTCCCTGGCCCTTAGGAAGCCAAGCACATGTCATCTTTTCCCTCCTTGGTTTGGTTTTGTACATGGGGAGAAAGGGGAATTCTCTCTCTCCCCCTTTACACAGTGGACGACAAGCTCTCTAGAAGGACCTTCCAGTGGAAAACTAGCCACCTCTTCCCTAAAGAAATAGATTTTTTATGGAGAGTGGCAGAAATTTGCCTGTTCAAGGTAATCACTTCCATCCACGTGCCAGGCTCTGGGCAGCCAACTCCAGTTTGGCGGTGATGCTGTCAGCCTGCCCAAAGGATGAGTACTGGTCACTCCGAAACCCTCCTGGCTCTGTCCCCTCTCTGTCCCACCCACCTTACCTTTGGCAATTTTGATGTCCAAGGCCGTGCGTATCAGCGCCATCAAGGTGGAGGTAAAATGAACCGTCATGTCCTCGGCCACAGGCATGTTCATCAGCACCAGTCTCTGCGCAAGAGAGAGAAGAAAACAGCGGACGGAAAACAATATCGAAAAACACATCGACCAGGCTGGAGGAAAAGAAATTAAACATTAAACAAAAGGAAAAAAAAAAATAAAAATTAAAAAATAAAAAGCAACAAAGAGTGTCAAAACAGCACAGCCAAAAAAGAAGGGCAAGGATCACCCCGCCAACCCCCCCCCCTCCCCGGCTCCTTCCACCCCAGGACACCGGCTCACTGCCTTCCAGGGCTCCTCCTGCACCCCAGGAACGGCCCCTGAGCCCCCCTCCCCGCGGCACCAGGGCTGCCGTTGCACCTCCTGGCACTTTTGGGAAGCCACACCTGATCCGTCAGGGATGCGGGCGCGGGGAATGCTCGGGAAGGGGAGAGAGGGCTCAGGTTTCCGTTCCCCGGGTGGTTTGGCTTTCCAGCTCTCAACCCTTCCCACCTGGGGCAGGGGAGAGGAGAGTCCCTAACCTTCAGGGACTTCAGATCGGCTGGATTCCTCTAGCATGCTACATCCTGGCGCTCCCTTTTTGCGTCTTTCAGAGATGAAGTTTGCCAGCACATGCACAGGGTCCAAATTATCCAAGGGTGGGGAAGGGAAGGAAGGGTAGAAAAAGTGCAGAAGGAAAGAGAGAAGGGCAACCAAGGCAGGTTAGACACGCCATGCTCCTTCCCCACCCTGGGCAGGCGGGGTGCAAACCAAAGTGACCAGATCCACTTTCCAGAGAGTATATTTTGCTTTGTGAATACCTTGGGTCATCCCTTCCCTGCCCATTCCTTTTCACCCGGCTTCTCATGTCCTTTCCCTGCCTTCAAGCCTCCTATTTTCTCCTGGAAAAGTGTGATGGTGGATGGATAAACGTGTGAGAGCTGGAGAGGGTGGCAGCATGTTTGCAAGTGTGCAGAAATCCCCCCTTCACCAGTCCTGAACGCTGCTGAAAGGGCTGCGGGCAGCAGCCCATGGCCAAGAAAAGCTTCAGTTTGCTCCAGACCTGGGCAACACATTGCTCTGTAGCTCCAGGTCTTGTCCTAATAGCTGCTGCCCTCAGAAAAGCCATGCAGCTCCCACCCCACGTCCTTCAGGGCCTCCCGTGCTCCTGCTCCATGCCTATGCAGCCGGGAGCATGCTGTGCCTGTGCCGTGATCCAACTGCTGGCCACCACCCCAGGAGGAACGAGGGGGTAGAACTCGGAGACACCTTTTGAAGGCATCTGGCTTTGCCTTGCACAAGTCATCCTTGGAATAGCTCGTGATGATGTGCCCTGGCTCCTGCACTTCAGAGCTGCTCCTACAGGGTGGTGAGACACTGGCCCAGGTTGCCCAGAGAGGTGGTGGAGGCCCCATCCCTGGAGACATTCAAGGCCAGGCTGGATGAGGCTCTGAGCAACCTGATCTGGTTGAAGATGTCCCTGCTCACTGCAGGGGGGCTGGACTAGATGGCCTTTAAAGGTCCCTTCCAACCCAACACATTCCTTGATACGTCCTGGCTGCCCACCTGCTTCCCATCTCCACGGGCTTTAGCCCTGTTTTTGCACTGGCCGGGACAAGGATGGTTCTAAGCCCACGGGACAAGCTTGGGTCAGTGAGCTCCTAAGGACATCTCACCCTCCTAACTGTGCTACGGGGCTGCTCCTCACCTCACCTTCCCTAACCCTCCCACACTATTGCTGACCTTGCCCCTCTTCTTTCACTGGGGTCTTGCACCCCAGAGCTCCCCAGGCTTGCGAGTGACCACGGCAGCGTCACATGAGTGGGCAGTGGAGACCAGCCAGCGTGGCCAGGACTCTTCCGGGCACTCCAGGCTCCCCAGGAGCGAGCTAAACATGCGTTGGATGCCCCCAACGCCTCCCCAGCTTCCCCCAGCCCCACCTCCCGCAGCTCCCTCGAGCCCCGGCTCCTGCTCAGCTCTAGCCCCCGTAGAAGGAAGGGTTGATCTACCTTATAGGCCACTTTGGAAGGACATCTCTTGCCGAGGCCTAGCGGTGGTGACATAAGAGTCAGCATTTCATACATCTCAGTGTAATGGATTCGGCCACTGCTCATGAAGGGGGAAGGGGAGGGAGGGAGATGCAGAGAGAGAGGAGGCATTCCCAGAGAGCAGAAAAACGTACAAACAAAAATAGTACAGGAAAACAGGAGAGAAAAAACAAACGGACAAACAGGAAAAGAACAGGAAACCCGTTAATCAAGGCAAATCATACATGAGAGACTGTCCTGATGTGGATTTATAGCACTGCTCACACAGACCCAGGAATGCTGGCAGAAAGCAACTCACCCCTCTCCTCTCTGCTGCTGGCCTCAAGCGCCTGTCTCGCTAGCAGTCTGGGAGTCCTTCTCTGGTCTCAACCCCCTTCCTAAAGCCCTCCAGCAGCCCCCAACTTGTCCCACAGGTTCCAGGGCTGTGTGCGAGTGGTATAAATCAGATACACGGCGCTCAAGCCATGGGTTATTTGAGATAACGGTGGTTTGCACCACAGCGTTCTGTGGCCTCCGTAGCGTCTTCCCTCCCAGAGGCGGGGGGGCGGGGTGGGGGGCCTGGGTATTGCTTTGCGTGGCCACCTAACCCATAGCCGGAAGGCTGTGTATCCCCAGCTCATAAGGTCTATGCAATTGGGAGGCAGCATCTTGCATAGAAGGCAGTGGGCCAGGGTCACTTGTCAAAGGAAGATGCCCAGTTGCTTCCGTCTGGCTCTGCGGATGGACCGCTTTCCCCACCATGCACCAGTGCAAAAAGGCATGCTGAATTGGCTGAAAAAACAAAACCGGGAGGAAAAGTTGTACATGCCATGCTCCCGCCCTGGCTCTCTCCCACATGCGGCTGCAAGTTCCACCAGGTTGGAGTTTAAAGAGTCTCAGCAGAGGCAGCTGTTTGGGCCTTCCAACATCGGGGTTCATTGGGGTTTCCCAAGGGAGGCAGCTAGGACGGACCCCCACCTCGCGCTCCTCTGCTCCATAAGGGCCTGCCTAGGATTGCTGCAGTGAGGGATGCTACCAAAAACGGGCCACCCGATGACACCTTGGGCCCTCTGCCAGGCTGAGATACTTGGGCTGCGTCTCCCTCTCCCTGCACATCCAGGAGGCTCCTCAA